>CATQJA010002648.1:0-1305000 GCA_958295435.1 Mesorhabditis spiculigera
CTAAGCCTAAGCCTAAGCCTAAGCCTAAGCCTAAGCCTAAGCCTAAGCCTAAGCCTAAGCCTAAGCCTAAGCTAAGCCTAAGCCTAAGCTCCAAGCCTAAGCCTAAGCCTAAGCCTAAGCCTAAGCCTAAGCCTAAGCCTAAGCCTAAGCCTAAGCCTAAGCCTAAGCCTAAGCCTAAGCCTAAGCCCTAAGCCTAAGCCTAAGCCTAAGCCTAAGCCTAAGCCTAAGCCTAAGCCTAAGCCTAAGCCTAAGCCTAAGCCTAAGCCTCCCCATGGAGTTCTGCGTCGCGCTCGTTTGCGCATTAAGGCGATGACATGTCCAAAACTGCTCGGCGGCATTATCGAACTGTACAGTGTTTTTACTCAGGCTGGCGTTTTGGAATGGGATCAAGACTATCTTGTTCAGAATTTTTTGCTGATTCCGAACCCGTTTTGCAAATTTGCTGCGGAGTTTGCGTTAAAAAGGCATTTGAGGTCGAAATTAAGCTTAAAAACGGCATTAATTCGGAATTCTCTGTCTTGGTCCAGGTCTTGCTGTGCCCCTTATCTACCCTTCCGAAGTCCCCTACCCAGTTGGCACCATGGTGCCTTGGTAAGGTGTTCGCTTGCTGAGCACAGGGCGGCGGTTCGAACCCCTCTGCACAATTTCTTTTTGCTTTTTGCACAAAAACGCATGATTTATTTGGATAAACTTTAAGCCCCATTCCGCCGCGAATTTAGAAATATCTCAATCGGGAGCAAAAGGAGCCTTAACTATGGCTATTTCCCGGAACGCCTGAAAGAAGCCTGGTCAAAACGTTCCGAATGTTCCGTATTCAGATTAGAGTGAGCGCGCGGCAGGCCTTCTCGGGCTTTCTTGGGTCGTTTTGCCTTCCCGGGCCTGCCGACGCCTGGCGGAAGCCCAAGGGTTTAGCAAAAATACCTTCCGTGAACGGGGTTATTTGCAAAAAAAACTGATAAAACGAAATACACCTATTTACGGTCATGCGGAACTACGAACGCTGCGTACGTTTCACCCCGAACTATCCTCGGAGGGAAACTATACTCGGGATTTTGGGGTATTACTAACTGGTTAGAAGCAAGAGTTATAATAAAGGGTAAGTATTTACTTAATTGAGCTAAATTAGCGGCGGTTTTTTTCGGTGAAAGACTATGTATAATTTTGTGCGGCCTCTGGAAGCGGGGTACAGGTATCTTAAAGCATATTGACAGAGAAAGCGTCGATGAGCCCTTGGGCCGCTAGTGAGGGAGAGTGGAAGGATACGGAATACAATTAGGGGATGCGTGCGTCCCTAGGGGAACCCGCCAAGGGCTGCCCGCTCGGCCTCGGCCGCCAAAAAAACTGACTGAATTGTTGTCTCTTACATCATCACGTGGTAAATCGCTATTTTTTTCGATCTCACCGCGAATTCGAAACTATCTAAAATTCGTAATAAGGTATTGAATCTTGAAATATGGTTCCAAGTTTGAAATAGGCTATAGGTCCGTTGACTCCGCTCAACCCGGTAGCAGTCGATATTACGTCCCAATAATGAAAAAACGCTCGTTTTTGTGCCCTTTTTCCTGTGACCTTCGTCAGCACAATTTTCGCAATTTTCTCCGCAATCTCTATTTTTATGTTTTTTTTCTCTATTTTTGGCCTCTGTATTTAATTAACGGCTACTTCCGGTCATTTTACCTACGAAATTTGTGGCAAACTAGCTCATATGCGACCCGTAGAACCGGAAAATTTCACAAAATGGCTGGTAAAATCGTGTATTTAAAGGGATAAGGAAGTCCCAGTAGATCAGGGGTCATCTATAACCCGAAATGCTAATGCAAAAAACTGGGGGAGAGGGGCAAGAGGGAGCAGAGAAGATTTATGCTAAGGTTAGCACTAAAACCCGTTTGCTGCTAATTTTTCCAGGGCCTTGCTGATTCCTTTAAGTAAAAATGGTTTTGAGGCCGACCAAGTCGCCGTTTGAGGGGTTTTCGAATAGTATCACTACCATTCTGATCCGGTACTTTAGCAGTTGGCGACTTCCCTAAACTCGAACCTTCGTGGCAGGCTAGCAGTGAGGACGGGCGGGTCTTGACGCAAATCCCGATGTTTGTGGAACACTCAACGGAGGGTAGACCCTTGTTATAGAATTAGCCACTTCGTGGCGGAGCCATCGTGTTGAGGGAAATAGCGGAGGAGGGAGGAAAGCTTGTTGCCTCTGCCCCAGTTGTTGGGACATTCATCTTCAGGGTGTCCAAAAAACGACCCGGCCGCGTTTGGTCGCCCGACATACATTCGGTCCTAAAATTGGGTGTGTCCTGCTGGCAAGTGTTGCCCTTGCCCTTAGGTGTATCCGGCCCTAAATGACCACCTTTCGGAGTTATAGTTGGATTGCTACAGTAGTTCTCGAGTTACGCTCAGATACTTTTGATAACGAGGGAATGTCGTTTGGGTCAGCTGTCAACTTGTTCTCAATTTTGCCAGTTGATAGAAAATCGAAAATGGAGCGAGACGGGCTAAGTCGTTTTCTCCACAAATCCCCAATTAAAAGTTGAATTGACGGTTTAATTGATTTAATTGAAAAATGAACTCTGCGAGCTGTTTGCACAATATCGCGCGAATGCTTTCAACTACACCTCGGCAGCGTTACCCTCGCTCCTCTAGAGCAATCGATAGTGCGCTTGGCTGAGAAGCTAATCAAAAATTTTGCCAAAAGTTTGAAATTTTAAATATTGTGTCTTTTTGCTTAAATTGGCCTCGACTTTGGGCTTTGAACCCCGCATCTGGGTTGATATCATGGTTGAAATCGCGCTGTTAAAGGTTATTTTTATTATTCGTCAGGAACAAAGTTCTCGGGTCAGAAGAAAACGAAAACTACCTTCCTTAGAACGTTAACGATAACGATAACGGTCCTTAGAAAACTACCGTAGCATACGTGTTGCAGCACCGGACTTTGGTTAATTCGGGCTGGAGACAACTCGAGACCAATTCAACCGGGTGCCGGACTACTCAGTACTTGCATCATTCTATAAAACCGAAAAGTCTGTGTTTTTTTCGTAACGAATTTTTCAATGATATCGATCGATAGTCCAAATCAGGGAGAGTATCGAAAGCCTCCCGTAGTGATGTGCATGGGGAGTCCTGACTGTATTCGTGCTTACCGTCGGTTTTCGGAAGATTAGTCTTATCCATCCTAAAGACATCGAGCGCCAGGGCAATTCGAGGACAGTGAGCACGAGGCCGGCCAAGTCGTTGCCGGGGTGTAAAGCGTTCTTCTTGTCCATGCCCCAGTGGGCCACCGCAACGCATCGATCTCGTGTTGGGGGAAGAAAAGCTCATGCTCCCGCCGGATGGCCCGTCGGGAGTCGGATGCCGGCCAAGAGAGCCTTTTTCTTGCAGGCGCGATTGCAGGAACCCGGAGCGCCTTTTCGCCCTTCCACTTCGCGGCCAATGGGATCTAAAATAATTCATTTAATACCACGGCTGATAGAACTCCACTTGGCATTTCAGCCCTGGTAATAAAAACCGATTGTGCTCCTTTTCCATGAACGTTGTGTATAAAATCTACATCAAGTAATCCGAAGGGACATGAAATCTTGCTGTTGTCCTTTATCTTGGCTCCCCCACTTTCCGCGATTGCTAACGTTTTCCTAACAAAGAGGGATTTCTGATTTTATGATTTGGAAGCCGATTTGTGAAATCTGTTATGTGTGCAACCATCTTTAAAAGTCTTTCCGTTTCGTGAGATCCTCCGGACACCCCTTCGGAAGTTGCATCTGTTGCCCATGTGAATATACCTAATGTTGAAAAGGTCATTATCTTATCCCGCTGTCATCCCGCGTAAAATCTCTACTCCAGCCACTTTGTTCGCAGATTGAAATTACGATGATAAAATTTTGACCATAGGCTGACCTTGCCGGCTCAGCGCGAAACACCGGCATTTTCGGAGTGGGATTCTTTCGGCTACTTTTTTCCCCTCGATCCACTAAAGCCATCCGAGGCTTGGCCTCAGTGGCCCAATATCGGCCTCAATGAGTGGTGGTGCCTTGAGACGACTGAAGCGCGAACGTGGCTCAAGGATATTGCTACTTGTCTGGCTTCTCAACGGCTCTGTTTTCACATGAGGCCTCCCCTTTTCGTTCTTTCGCTGAGCACGTCGTCTCCCCAGGCAACACGGTGTATTTGTCTCTTTTTTCACGGCAATAGATCTTGCCCGCGCCCACACCCCGGGCTCATCATTTGCACCAAATGCTGCCTTCCGGCCTAATGGCTTGCAAATGCCTAAACTTTTTTATTTCCCACCCCTAGGCCTAAGCCTCACAAGTTTTCCGGGTACTCGATAATCGGTTCGTTGCTCTTCTTATCATCTGGATCCTATTATTCAAATCAAACCTGAGGGCTTATTTTCAAAATATCGAAATTCATAATGTCGAAACTCATTCTAGTCTGGTCCCCGAATTCTAGGCAAAAAAATGTTGTCGTGAAATAAGATAAAAAATAGAATGTGGAAAAATTTTTTGGCTAGGATTTGGCGGTTTCACCGGTAATATTAGCGTATGTAAATTTCGACACTATGACATTTCGACATTATGAAATTTCGACATTATGAATTTCGACATTATGAGTTTCGAAATTATGAATTTCGACATTATGATACCAATTCAAATCTGAGGATTGGCAAGTTTCTCAAATCTGATTTCAGAATTTCAAAAGAACTCAACCCAGATTTGAGCTGATTTGCTGGTAGAACCAAATCAAATCTGGGTTTGATTTCAACCGGAAGTCCAATTCCAATCAAATCCTGAACCGGTTTGATTTGGATAATTTGTGCAAACCAAAATGCCTCGGGCAAGAAAATGGATGCCTAATAGCAATTTTGCGGCTCATTCGATGACAATCATATGCGAAACAGCCATATTCCCCGTTTTCAACCGTTTTAAGTGCTTTACTGGTGATTTTCATCCATACGTGTTTTCCATAATGTTGGATCTACCAGTTCCTAGTTTTCTTGCAACTTGTAGCCGTTTTGCCCCCCCCCCCCCTATCTTGAGCGCTAATCAGACCATCCGTAACCGCCTGTAGTTTCAGCCGATATTTAGCGTTTTAAGATGGCCCTAACAAAATGAATGGTGACTGGTCAGAGACTGGCGACTCATTGGAGGCCCCTGAATGCAAATATTGACCGATTTGCCGATGATGTGGGGTGCTTGTTTTTGGGTTAGGGACAGGGCCGTGTCGCCAGCCGAATTCGCGGAAATGCCTCGTTTCCCGACCCATCACCAACCTTCTTGTTAAATTTCCCGTTTCCAATATTGGCTTCCTGCCCCCTTGCGCTCACCCAATTATTTCCAACTCCCTTTAAATGCCATCAAACCCTTGTCGCTACTAACTGGACCAGATATAGCTCGAGATAGGCGCAATTTTTCTAAGTTTTGCCGTTTTTCACGGTTTTGGGTCACTTGCAGCTCGTTTATGAATGCCAGTAGGTCGAAAGGGATAAGGAATGCCAGTAGATCGGGGCATTTATTTGAAAATAATTTATGCTGGGGATCCTGAGGACGAGCTTATTGCTTTTACTTGCTCGTTTCGCGCCCGAAAAATAATGTTCTTAGGACAGCGTCCTTTATTTCACCATTAGATTCGATGTTACGTTGCGGCAGGCGAGTCGTCCCTATCCCTCCGTCGTTTCCTCCTTACCATCCGACGGTCAGACTTGCAGAGAGCTGATCGAAAATTGATCGAAAGCTCGCGAAGGAGTGGGTGGGGCAGAATGGAGAAGAGGAGGGGGGAGGGGCTTGAGCTGATGGAACTACAAGCGGCTGGAGGGTAGGTGCGGGGCAGGGCAGGGATGAACTCGAGCCCCCGGAGCGCGAATCCCTGAGAGTCGGTTATTTGCCTTGGTGGCGCGGTAGCGAGGGAATGGCGGTGAGAATACTCAGAAGCCGGGGCGGATCTCGATTCGCTGAAGGCTGAGGGCCTCCCTCAACACACACACGCACAAGCAGACAGACAAACGGACACACGCGGGCATACGCAGTGCGCGGTGACCGTATTTCTCTTCGACTCTGCTCCCCCCTGGCCCTCTCCAGGCCCTACTTTACACCGTGTACAGGGCCATCGCTTCAGATGGCCGGCCATCGGTTCAAGGGCCCATTTCCAACTTTGCTGGTGGCGGGTACCGTATTTCGCCTGCAAAGGGCCCCGCTCCCGCGTTCATGCCAGAATCCTTCACACCACTGCTTGTGTAGAAGGCCCAGGTGTATTGGCTTAAAATGGGTTTGAAGCCTAAAAGTTGGCATAAATCTTCTATGTCCCCTTCTCTGCCTGCCCTACTCTCTGCCCATTTTTGCACTAGCATTTCCGGTTGGCTCGTTGCCAATTATAGATGCGCCCTGATCTACTGGGACTTCCTCAGCCCTTTAATATTAGTTATCCATGGATGGTGTGCTTGTTGCGTCAACTCTTTGACCATATGTGGCTTTTGAAGGCCTACACTTTCCCATTCATCCCTCCCAATGATATGAATGACTTGCTTTGCCCAGTTCGGTGGAATGGCAGTAGAACACATGCTTGTCGTCAGTTTATAGCTAGTCATTAGGGCCGCCGAATAGTCGAATAAATCCTGCCGCCGGACGGAGGGCTTTACGTTTCTATGGATCCATTTTTCAGCTCAACTCCCAAAACAGTTGCACCTCGGGTTGGGCTCGGAGTCTCGGAGAGATTCGACGAATTATTTTCAAAAAATATTGGCCAACTCTACGCACCTCGGCCAGTGCACCGAAATCCATAAAATTAAAGCGCTTCGTTCAAGGAATACCCGACTTCTTGGGGTAACATGTGTGGCCGCCGGGGCCTCGCGTCGCATTCCATATGCGCTTTCTCCTATTTGCACTTGGTGGCCCATATCGCATGGCTGCGAGCCCTGCTTCTTTCTCTTTTTGCACATTTTCCCCTGAAACGACAATATTTATGACCGGAACACAACTTACCGCAACTTACAACCGGACCTTTTTGAGCGTCCACCGGACTGGGGCAAACTATTTTATATAGTATTTTGCGCTTGTTAAAACCTACTGTCCAGGATCTGCGAAGTAGAACGACGAAAGCTATCGAGCTGCAAAGCGTGAAAAGTTGCCGCCTTAACTCATTTGGAAATTCTTCATCTTTAAAACACATATATTGGGGCTCATTCTCCCCGTTCATCGGCACTGTTTGTATCTGCGTCGCTCTACAAGAAAACGCCGAGCTATTGAAGTTGGGGGGGGGGGGAGCAAACTTTTTGGACCCAGGCTTAAGTTTAGGCTTAGCTTCGGCTTTGCATAGGCTTAGCTTAGACTTACATCATCATCATCATCATCATGATTTTCCGGAAGTGCTGTATCTCTGTACACAGGCCTCCGCAGGAAAATCGGACAACGGCAGCGTGTTCTCCATAGTCGATCACCCAGGGGTAGCCGCGAGCGTTTTACAAATTTCCACTTCGTCCCCGTGCCCTCCCCTTGTTAGACTTAGGCTTAGCTTAGGTCCAGGCTTCGTCTTGGCTTAGCCTAGACTTAATTTTTGCGTAGCCTAGGCTTAGGCTAGGCCAAGGCTCTGGCTTAATCTAGGCCTCGTTTTTGCTTAGCCGAGACTTAGCGAAGGCGTGGGCTTACGCCTAGGCTTGGCAGAGGTTAGGTTTAGGCTAGGATTGGCTTGGCTAGCTTACCTTTGGAGGCCAACTTAAGCCGGCATGAGCCTAAAAAAAATTTTGCTTGCCCCAACTCCAATAGCTCCGAAAACTCTCCCGGTCAGCCTCCTCATTCCTCATTTGCTTCCTATCACACTCTACTCTCTCTTTCTTGCTTTGTAATTTAGTTTTAAGCTTAGGCTTAGGCTTGGGCTGCTGTTCCCGCCTCAATATACCATATATTTTTTTCAGTTGGGTCCCCAGGGCACGATGAGAGGGGCTGAATGGGCTCTGGCGGCGGTGCTAGGCTTTGCCCTGGTCGCCGTCGTCGACGCCGGCTCGAACTGTTCAGCGGCCGATGCTACGAAGAACTGCATTGATGGGATGATGGTGCCCATATGGTTCGTGTCTTTAATTAACGCGACTGTGAGCTGCTAGAACCTGCTAGCCGCCGAGCTGATGGACACTTTTCAATTTTTCAGGAGACCCTTCCTGGACCTGGAATTGTCGGATCGACTACTGCGTGGGATCATTTATTTCTTCGTCATCGCTTACTGCTTCCTCGGTGTATCGATCGTGGCAGATCGCTTCATGAGCTCGATCGAAGTCATCACCAGGTACGCAAGTTGTTTTGTTTTTGTTTAGGCCGTCCTAGTGTAGAATTTAGCCTAAGCAAAAGGGATATTTCGAAAATAAGGGCGCAGACAGCCAAAGCGCGCGCGACCAAAGCCGAATACCTTAGATGCAGGCTAGGCATATTGCGGAAAACTAGCATAGGAAGGAAGCTAGGATGAAGATGTGGGATTTACTCGTCTTGGTAATCTGAGTTTTGGTCCTCTATTGACCGGACAGATGGATTCCGGCTTTCGGCTGCATCCTTAAAGGCATCAGGAAGGCATATAAGCATAAACCCGGTTTTGACTACAATTGGCTAAATCGTTCCTGCTGCCTCCCGCATCGACCTTATAGATGAGCCCTGATCTACGTGGGCCTTCCTGATCCCTCAAATTGAGAATTTTCCTCGCACCTGCGAAGCATTTCTGCGGAATATACAGCTCTTACCTTGCAAAGCTATCCCATTACTAGTATGGAACGAACGATCATGGTGAAGCGACCCGGGCTAGACCCGATGCAGGTGCACGTCCGCATCTGGAACGATACCGTCTCGAACCTGACGCTGATGGCCCTTGGCTCTTCTGCGCCCGAGATTCTTCTCTCTATTATCGAGGTGAGTAACTGAATCGGGGTGCTCACGTCCTATTAATGAAGTAACGCGCGGCTGTCCACTGCAAGGGTTTTGCCTTGGAGCGTTGGAATGCGCTTTTCGCAAAAGTTATCAATTAAAGCGAAGGCTCAAGCATCGGTCCAGTATATAACAGTTACGTCTACTTGCGCAGTGTGACTAACTTTGTTAAGGTCTAAGCCTAACACACATAGGCCTAAGCATGTAAGCGAAAGAAGGGACGAAGACGTGAATGGGAACGTCCCAGCATATATGAGGCTGAGACCTGCCTGTGCGATCCTTGCTCTAGTTGGCCCTCAAATTTACGACCACCAGAATCAGCGGCAAAATTTTCATGCTCTAGGTGTGTGCCAAGGGCTTCGAGGCCGGTGATTTGGGCCCAAATACAATCGTCGGCTCCGCGGCCTTCAACCTTTTCATGATCACCGCTATTTGTGTTAGTGTCATCCCCAAAGGAGAGGTTGGTCGTACACGCTTTTTCTCATCTCGCCCAAGCGCCGAAAGCATTCTTTATCAAGGTCCGCCGTCAAAAACATCTCGACGTGTTTTTCGTGACGGCCACTTGGTCGATTTTCGCCTACATCTGGTTGTACGTCATCCTGGCTGTTATCAGGTAACACGTTGTTTGGGGCCTCGGAAACGGGGGACGATCAGTACTTTTAAAATCATGACTTCTAAAAATTGGTACGTCGTACTATCAATTTTTTGGAAAATTTGGTCATGATTATTCGCCGATCGACGCTAAAAATTTTACAAGTAATGATGGGTAGCGCAGAAACCACCTTCTTCAAGGCTAACCAATTTTTGATTCAGCCCCGGCGAGATCGAGATCTGGGAGGGGTTGGTCACATTCGCCTGCTTCCCATTGACCGTCTTCACCGCATGGATTGCTGACATCAAAATCATCCAGGTACCAACCCTATTTCTGCCGGTATTATTCATTTGACATCTAGCACCGTTTCCTACCTCGTAAATATCGACGTGGCTCGCACGCGATGGTCGCCACGGAGGGCGAAGAGATGAAGATGCTTGAGGTTACGCCGGGGAAAAATTCAGACCGTACCCGTTTCAGGATCAAGACCCGGCAGTACGCGCCTTTGAGGAACATCGACAGGAGTTCATCGAGCTGATGCGTGAGATCAGGAAGCGAAATCCACATATCACGTAGGGCCCTCCATTGTACAAAACGCCGCAAGTTGCTTTTAGCCCGTTGGACTTGCAGAAACAGGCCGAGTATGAAATGATCAGCCGCGGGCCCAAATCGCGTGCTTTCTACCGCGTCCAGGTTCGTCTTTTGGGATTCTCCGGCTTCACCAAATCCTTGTTACCTTGAAAATGTTGATTCAGGCGACGCGGCGTCTCGTCGGCGGTGGTGATCTGGTCAAGAAGCGTCTCGAAAAAGAGCATAACAAGGCTCTCGATTCCGCTCAAGAGAAACATCTCCGCGACAACACCTGCAAAATCTATTTCGACCCGGCCCACTACACAGTCCTTGAGAATGTCGGAACTTTCGATGTCGTGGTTGGAAAGGACGGCGGCCCCGAGGTGAGCTGGTTAGAGCGGTTTACGCTTTGATCGCAAAGTGAAAGGAGAAAGAAACACATTCGATATTTTATTATTCGAATCAAATCTGAGTATCAAATCAAATCGAAAGTTTCTCAAATCAAATCCAAATTTGGTTTTGATCGGGAAGTCCAATTCAAATCAAATCCTGAAAACCGATTTGTGCCGAATAATTTGTGCAAACAAAATGTCTCGGGCAAGAAAATTTTGGTGCCTTACTTCATCCGTAATACTCAAATCAACCCCGGATTTGATTTAAATATTTGAAAATCCATGAGGTTTTAAGTCAAATTCAGATTTGATCTTAGCGGAAGCAAATCTCAAATCTTCTTATTCCAATCAAAGCGGAAATGAGTCGGATTTCATCCGAATAATCTCTAACAAGGGGTGCGTTTTTTGAGTCATCGACAAAACCTTACGAGACCTAGCTCATTCGATAGAGAATTCAAATCTGAACCAGGCGCCGTTTTCTTTTTTGCGGAATGTCTGTCTCCGATTTTATAAAATTAAAAAACTAGTGGCAGTCTCTTACCATGAGTGCCCTTCGAGCGAAAAGAAGCCCTTTTGGGTGCAGTTTTAAAATTTTATAAAATCAGAGATGGCCATCCCGCAAAAAAAAAGGAAAAAGGGAGCGTTGTTCAAAATTGGATTCTCTATCGAATGAGCTAGGTCTGGTAGGATTTTGCCGATGACTCAAAAAAAAGCACTCCTTGTAGGACACATACGGGTTTTTGCGCAAGGCCTTACTAATGATTGTATTCGTTTAATGAGCCTTAATTCTTCTAGCTGCTCCTTTGAAATCAATAAAGTAGGAAAAACGCACCATACTTTTTATGCGCTCCAAATCATCATTGTTCTCGTTGTTAAGGGATTGACCGTCATGGTTGACTACTTCACAGAGGATGGATCGGCCAATGCCGGCTCGGACTACATCCCCGTCAAGGGTACGCTGACATTCTACCCAGAAGACAAGCACCAGGTAAGAATCGAAAAGATCCTTCGAAACATTTTGCCTGGTTTTAATATCGGTGGAGTTCAGCCAAAATTTTAGCGAATCACGATCGAGATCGTTGATGATGATGTATTCGAAGAGGACGAGCACTTCTACCTTCACTTGAAGAACCTACGCGTGCGCACAAAGGTGGGCAAATAAATGCACTGGCGCTATTCAAAGATGCGGGAGGTTTGACGAGCCTTGATCTGATTAGCAGCACATTGGCATAGGGGCAAATAGTTTGACCGAGACCACTATTTTTCTAGGAAGGACTGATTCTGGACCCTTCGAGCATCGGCGGGTTGCCGGTTGCTCAGTTGGAGATGCCAGCCACGGCGACCATCATGATCCTTGGTAGGGCAAAGACAACCCCTGGTTTTTTATCCGTACCCGATCACATCGCGTTGTTAAATTTACTACTTAATGTCGAATTTTCGCATAAGCTATGAATTTCGAAACTCTGAAATGCTTCAAGCCCAGCACCACAAATCCTACCTGTTTTTTGCGTCAATCGTCAACCATTGGTTTCAGATGATGACCACGCCGGAGTGTTCTCCTTCGAGCATGATCACTTCCAAGTCGTTGAGTCTTGCGGTCATCTACAGCTGCGCGTGCAGCGTCATTCCGGGTGCCGCGGGAAAGTCGTGCTGCCGTTCAGGTGAGAGATCGTTGCAAGACTACAATGCGCAGCTTTGGTAGTTCTTCATGAAATATAAATTACAGGACCATCGACGGGTCAGCGCGGGGCGACAAAGATTTCGAATCGAAAGAGGGCGAAGTCGTTTTTGAAGACAACCAGACCGAGTGAGTGATCATGATTTTTGGCATCGAGACGGAAGAAAACTCAAACGCCTCCGGATTGCATTTTCCAGGGCATTCATCGAGCTCGGCATCGTCGACAGCGAGCAGTACGAGCGTACCGATAACTTCTACATTGAATTAGGCGCACCGATTTGGGCGAAGAAGATGTCAGGTAGACAATCAAGATCTTTATTGAGTATTATCACATTTGAACACTCTCCCGGCCGTGTGCACCTGCGGCATGTGCCGTATTCATAGCTTTCTTTCGCAAACGCGCCAAAATTGGTTGTAGAAGAGCGTTTCCAACGCCATAAAACACTTCTTTCACCGTTTTAAGAAGGCAAAACAATGACTTGAGATTTGCGCCGACCCCCATTTTTGTTCAGCTGTTTATCAGAGCCGCGCAGAGCAAGTTGTATGGTTCGGCCATTCGGGCTTTCGAGCATTATTGTAAAGTTCGAGCTTCGGGGCGTTTGGGCGTAGACTTAGGTCGCTTCAAAACTCTTCACGAACTTTTCCTTAGAGCTTTTATACTTTTCAAGAAGTATAAAGTTGCAAGAAAACTAGAAAACTAGCCCTGTAGCTGGTTGATTAATGCATTAATGAACTAAAAATTAACTACAATATCGGGATGATTTTTAAACCATCCGAAAGCCCTCGAAAGGCCACAAACAGGCGCTTTTTTCACAAAATTTTGTATTTCCCGCTCGGGATTAAACGATTTCTTGAAAAGCGTTAAATTAGGGTCGCCTTTTTAGCTTTAGCAAGCACTTAGCATGCGGAGTTTTACATAAAAGCGACGGTTCTCATGGACTTTGGTCCTAAAATGCGCGATTTAAAAGGCCACTATTGGAAAACGAAAAATGCTGTTTTCTTGACTTTCGGAGAGCTTTCCATGGATGCCTCAAACGTCAAAATCGAACATGACTGTGGTCCGCTAGAGGGGGTCAAATTTGTTTGGGATACCCTGTAGTAGCCACGCAGAATAACTATTATGACCATTAGATGTTGTAGTACGTTAATCCGCGAACATGAAGCCGATTAACTAGGGGTTTCTTTTCAGCAATACGTTCTGCTCGAAGTTTTCAATTTTGTTCGGAATTTTGAATATTCGAACTATACATGTTGCTCCGCGCCGAAGATTCAATTTCTTAAATCTCAAGCCCCCTATCCTGTACCTCCTATCTCTTTTTTTCTACCCGCGTGGCCCATGGCATGCCCACCGGCATGCTTGGCCTGGCTGTGGTGTGATCGTGGTGGTGATTGGTTTGTTTGGCAGATCTCTCGAAGGTGCAAGAGCGCTTCCAACGTCGTATGCAGAAGAAACGCGCCGCATCTAATGGCACCACTGGCACTGACCCAACCGCCGACGACGACGATATCAGCGACTGCGCAGGTGGTGGAATGCATCTTCTTTTCGGCTAGCAAATATTGAAACATCCGGCTCTCGCGGTAGCTATACGAGGTGTACCAATCAAAAAACATCCCCTCTAACCCGACAGGGGTACGGTCCAATCGGAATGATCGTTACACGATTCGAAAGCCCTGGAGACGGCGAGTTTGCAACAAGCTTTAAAACCATGCTTTTATTTAAGTCCGCTCTACAAGGTACTTAAAAACGTTAAGGAACAGCCTCAGCATCTAACCAACGGTTACTTCCGGTCATTTTTCCTGAAGAAATTGAGGAAAATTAGCTTGTGCCCGAAAACGGCAAGATTGTACAAAATGGCTTATTGAATAGCGCATTTAGGTAGAAACATGGTTTTGTAGATTGATGCAAACTCGTCGTTTCAAGGGCTTTGGAATGGTGTAACTACCATTCCTATCCGAACTTCTTTGTCGAGTCAGGGGAGGGGGGTTTACTGGGACACCCTGTATGCCCTCGGAAAATATGGAGTAGTGAAGGCTAATTTGATTCTATTGCCAGATTCGGTTAGCACGATTCAATGTTGCAATATCGAACTGGGTAATAATGGTGCGTGTCCAAAAAGTGCTCCCTAGAATTCGGGAGGAAGCTCGTATCGGGATGATTTTTACGTAATTTGAAAGCTTTATCAGCCGGCAAAAACAAACGGATTTCTTTTTTTTATATTAAGTGGCAGTTGATCGATATTCGATAGTTTTGTTACCGTTTCAAGAGTAATTCCGCAATAGCATGAAAATCTTGCCTACACTAGACCCTTCGTGTTTTCTGTTCACGAAATTCACAGATGAAAATACAGGGTCCTTTTTGGGATCGATAATTTTATTGCACCGTCTGGTCGAACCGATAGCGCATCTAGTTTCCATGCAACGCTCTTTGCGAGAAAATATCCTATATGTATTATGTCCTTGCACTGTGGTAAAGCACAAACTGCTGTTTTGGTGCCACCGCCAGTTCTAGGAATTAAGATGATTTTCCGGACCCCCTGAAATTCAAACCATGACCCCACAATCCACTTCAATTCCATTTTGGTCAGCACAACGGGGTGTGCTGTGCTCGTGTCCTTAGAGTACAGAAGGTTCAGCTCAAACGACGGCACGGAGAGCCCCACGAAATCTCAGTAAGCGTACGCCCCCCTCCCCCACCCGATGCCTTTGCGTATAATACCTTATATAATGTACCTTATCCCAATGTAATCGTTTGGAGCTGCGTGCATTTCCTCGATTGGTGATGCTTATGCGGTCTCTAGGGGAAACGGCTTTTTTTACCTTTCCTTTCATATTAAACAGTCTTTACTGACGCTTTTTATATTCCTGATCTACTGACAACGTTCTAAATTAATCCAAACCACTGCGCGCAGAAAATATGTAGATCGTAAGAAAAGCGGGTTCTGGGTGCGGCGGTCCATCCAGAGTCTGCGAGCATACAGTAAAGTGTTTTTGGTCAGGAGGAAAATTCGGGCCGGGTCCAGGCCTATCTTGTGCAGACCTTCAATGCCACAGAACTTTTATACCTGAACTATGCTGCATTCCTTAAATCGGATTCGGAATCAGCGGAAAACTCTGAATAAGATAGGCTGGGTCCAATCTCAAATTACCATCCCGATCCGAAACACTTCAGTGTGTTAGATGCTTCGCAAAAAAAACCCTCGGAGCTCCCGTTCCTTAGCCAGAGTTGCAAAAAAAATACCTGTGTCTTCACTAGAGCGACATGGTTGTATAGCTATGCTATCGTGGTTGACCCTGTGCCGGCTTTGACCCGATGTCCCCCAGTGCATGTTTCCATACTTTTAACTAAGTTTCCAAGATCACAACTCGGTTCCCTGCCCATCCTCAATAGAAATCCTCTAGAATCCCGGGAAACATGATTCTGTGCTTCCAGATGAAGCGATCGCCATGGGACTGACCGACGATCAGCTGCAGATTGCTGAGCTTGGAAAGCCGCGGCTCGGCGACCATCTCCGCTGTCAAATCACCATCAAGGAGAGCAAAGAGTTCCAGGTTTGTGGTTTTCTGCGGCAAACTCTTCATATAGAATCGTATCTCGCACACTTATAGTATGGACCAAGCTGATAATGGTCTCGTTTTTTGAATTTGCTACAGAACCTTATTTTGAGATATTAAGGTTAAGGCGATTCTTTGGTTAAAATTGTCGAATTTCGGACGGGCTGAAAACGCGTGGTTGGTCGTATTCAGAAAAGTGTCTCTTTCTCCAACTCAAAACTCTCAAAAACTCGAAAAAAGACCATATTGACACCGATTTTACCATGGAAGATGGTAGCAAACAGCCGCGTTCCAACTGTAGAATTCTTTCAGGGCCATGGTGCATTAACAAATATGCCATTTTAATCAAACAAAAATTCTCTTTCAGTTAGGCTGTGCAAAATACTTAGAAACATCGAAACACATGTTCGATGTCGTGACAAATCACTTCCCATGGGCCGAAAAACGATGCTAAAACTTTAATATCTCAAAAATTTAAGGTTGAAATTTAACAAATTCGAAAGTTTCGAGGGGATGATCAGCGTGAAATTTTATGAGTAGTTTATGCTGCGTGTTGCGGGTATTTTGAACTTCCCTATTTAGAAATATGCATAGACACATCATCTGAAAATATTCTGCCTTCAGCTTCCATTTTGTCATTGCAGGGCATCATCGACCGAATGATCAAAAACGCGAACACAAAGCTGATGCTGGGAACGTCTTCGTGGAGGGAACAGTTCATCGAGGCCCTCTCCGTCGAGGCCGGCGACGATGATGACGGAGATGAGGAATGTGGGGATGAAGCTGACGAGATCAGTGAGAAACAGCCTCCGAGCTGCTTCGACTATTTCATGCACTTCCTGACGGTGCCGTGGAAACTGGTGTTTGCCACCATTCCACCCACTGATTACTGGTATGTTTTGAAGTAGACTTTTTTCACTTTCCACTTCCCGATTTTTTTGATCATCGGATTTTTCAGGGAGAGAAAAAGAAGGCGAGAGAGAGAGAGAGAGAGAGAGAGAGAGGGAGAGGGCAAGAGCGATAGAGAGAGAGAAAGTGCGATTAACCATCAGAATCGAATTAACCAAAATTGGAAACTCTCGAAATTTCAAAATCTTGAATTTTTAGAATCTCGAAATTTGCAGGGTATGAATCATATTTAAAAGCTGCAGAAAAGCTATGCAAATTTCGATATTCAAAAAACTCGAGCTTTTTGAAAATTCGAGATTCTTGTTTTCGAGATTTTGATACATTCCCAGATAGTGAGAGTCAGATCTTCATAGTCCCGATGACCCGGCTTTTGCAGGGGTGGCTGGGCTTGCTTCGTTGTTGCAATCGCCATGATCGGCGTGTTGACGGCCTTGATTGGGGATCTAGCATCCCAATTTGGTTGCTGGGTGGGGCTGAAGGATGCGGTGACTGCCATCTCCTTCGTCGCGCTGGGCACTTCAGTACCAGGTACAGCTTTGATTAGCGGAATCGCGTGCCTATCAGGGCAACTAGCAAATGGGGCGCTGTTCGCACTGAATAACAAGTAGACGTTGTCGAATAGTACGTTCTCGCGGCCGCCCCAGGGCCAGTGGTCTTCGATTTTGCTCAACTTTTAGCATTTACCGTAATATGGCATTCTAAAACGCAATTTGTGTAAGAGCTTAGACGATTCAAACGAGGGCAAACTGTACCCTTAAGGACCAAGAATTTTAGTGCGCTTTTTGCAACCTGGGCGGCCCCGGGGATTTTTTTGCCAAGTGAGGCAGCAAGTCGCTCACGTAGTCGACCCATATAAGACATTCCCTCTTTCCGTCTCTTTCACGCAATCTCTTTCAGATACGTTCGCCTCAAAGGTGTCCGCAGTACAGGACAAATACGCTGATAACTCAATCGGCAACGTCACCGGCTCTAACGGCGTCAACGTGTTCCTCGGAATCGGAATCGCATGGTCGATGGCGGCAATCTATCATGCCCTCAATGGCTCACGCTTCCTTGTCGACCCGGGAAACCTTGGCTTCTCGGTGGCTCTGTTCTGCGTCGAAGCCCTTTTCTGCATCGCCGTAATCGTTTTGCGACGCAACAAATACGTCGGCGGAGAGCTGGGTGGCCCCGTCGTTTTTAGGGTAGGTCGATGGCTAAATCTGGTCGCTCGCTTGCTTTTTGCTTGCACGTTACGGATCTTAAGTAGCTCGGTTTTTTATTCGTTACTTAACCTGGAAATGACTTTCGCATTTTGTAATTGCCATTGTTTCTGATTCTCCAGGCAAAAGAAACATCTTAAAAACGATTTACCTTTAGAAGAAGCTTCCGTTTAAAATTTATATTTCTAGTTCAAAACTGAATTGCTTCGTAAAATTACCTAAATTTTTGAGCGCGTTATTGGTATCACGAGCGCTTTTTTGTAGTCTGTTTTCTTCATAAGCAGCTCAACCATTGAAATTACATTTTAATTTATAAGATTTTGCTTCTTCTGGTCAGAAGACTAGAACGATTTAAAATATTTCTATTTCAAGCTGAAAACGTGGTTTGGTGATTGAAAAACTATTTAGCTACGTACAGCATTTACCGTAATTTGTTTATGAGGTAAATAATTATTCGAAAACACAATACATTTGGCAAGGCATAGGCCGGCCCTGGAGCCGATCGGTTTTGGAGGAGTCAAACAGTTCATTCCAGATTTTCACCTCGGGTCTTTTCACGTTTCTCTGGCTGTTCTACTTGCTGATGTCGGCCCTCGAGGCGTACTGCGTGATCACCGGATTCTAGGAGATTCATTCACTTTTCCGTCCAATGCGTATTTGATTAATCCCCATTCAGTTGGCGCTCACTTAGCCCCTCGCCTTCCATTGGACCGCCCCCCCCCCCACCTATTCAGAAAAAACTCAAACATTATTGCCCCCTCCTCTTCGACTCATCAAGTTGCAATACGGAAAAACAGCCTTCCCCTATCAGCCATCTGGGATCATCTAATGATTTGCATGATATCGTTTACAGAGAATTGTTTTCTATTTGTTTCGTTTGTCCACGGCCCAATAAAATTTTACGACATATAAGTTCTGTGAAGCGGGAGAACGCCGAAATCCCGACAGCCAGAAACCCCAGATTTGAAAGCCACTTATAGGTAAAACGACCGGAAATATCACATTTTGGCTGTCGCTATTTTGGCGGTGGCTATTATGGCTGGAGTTCCTGCTGAGAGTACACGCTAGAAATTTGGATGTTCTGCGCTGGATGGTGGGGGCTGCATATTTGGAATGAATCACGAATAAAGTGGGTGGGGGAGGACACCGATCGAAGCGAAGATAATGCGGCCACATACCGCCGCTACCACCGAGAAAGGTGTGCTGATTTTTGTCAATTTTTGGTTATTTGTCACATTTTGGGTGCTCTTTCAAGCAATATTTATAGAGGCTATTTTAGAAGAATTAGGAAGTCAAAGATCGCGTTTACGGGGCTGAAAAGGAGAAAAGGAAAAAGGAAGAATTAATTCGTCAATTCAATTCTCCATTTTGTTTTATTATAGACATTTTCGCCGTTAGTTCGTGCAAACTTCTGGAAAATAACGGGGCTTCTTATTGTTAAGATATGCAAATTCGGCATTGCCACAATCGGCTGGCAGCAAAAACCCTAGTTGATTGATATGGCCTCCACTGCTCCGGGAATGGCGCACACAAATGTTCGTTTTTACTCCGTGATAACCGTGGGAAATGCGATCCTCCGTGTTTTTTGGGCAGCCTTGGGCATAGGGAGAGAGGACATTATTCCGACAGTCTCCGGCCCCATGACCATGTCAAGTCTCGTTGACGGTGAATCGTTCTACGTTTCCTTCAATGATATTTGCGCGGGCTTAGAGACGTTTTTGAGTGTCGTCCGGGCTTTGGGAGGGGGGTCAAGCCTATCTTGTATGCCCATACATTCTGACGACGCTAATTTTATCCAAATTTTCAAAATTTGAAATTTTTCAGGGAAGTGGCTTAATTTGTCGAGAATTTTTCTGAACACGAACCCGCGACACCAAACCTATCCCCAAAGCGTAGCCTGAGGGCAAAGTTAGCTCATCTCCTCCCGGGCCTTCATTAGTGCGCTGGTCCGCCGATCAGGGTTCTTTGGTGCGCAATATCTGCGAAATCTGAAAAAGTTCCGGAAACGCACGTGGATGTGCCTGCCTAAGCGTGGATTCCCGCTTGCGCGATCCCTTTAAGCAACAATCATCAGTCTCCTATTTTTTCTAGTTTTTTTCTTAAATCGTCTTCTCAATTATATCCAGTCATAATCCCGACAGCCAAAATATAATTTTTCCAGTAATTTCACCCATCAATGGTTTTTAAAAACTGGAATTCTGTCGGTCGGGATTTTGGGTTTTGCCCCCCCCCCCTTTGGATACACTTGGGAGGATCTTGGGCCAATACGGTGGCTCGCAAAAGATGGTGGGGCCAGATGATGACGCGGGGGCTGCCGTTGCCGGGGAGGGGACCAGTCTTATTTGGCATTTGTCTCCGGCGGGTCCCTCGTCGCCCCATCCCATCGTGTGGCGGCGCGTCGACCGGAACATGCTAATTGGAGAGGTCCGAGACGAAGCGGGCACGCGTCACCAGCTTTCCCACCCCGCGCACCAGCCTGTAACTGTGGCCATCCACACGCTCGGTCCCGGCACTTGCCGATTTCTTGCAACCGTTTCTGCATCGACGACGCTATTTTCGCGTAACGTACGTAACGTCCGTACGTACGTATACCGCATTTCCTTTCAATATAGCCCGCTCCTCTGGCCTACCCCCGAAAAACTTTTTTTCGAAGTTGCCTTTAAAGGGATCAGTAAGGCCCAGCTAAATTAGCATAGTTATCTTAGTTCTAAAATTAGCCGAAATCATCTCTGCCCCCTCCCGCCGCGCCCCATTCTCTGTCCGTTTTTCGCATCAGCATTTCCGGTCGGCTCGTTGCGAATTATAGACGAGCCCTGATCTACTGGGCCTTCCTTATCCCTTTAAGAAACAAAATCTGGCACAAACGTTTCTGTTGGAGCTTCGTACTGTGTTCCTGAGTGATGGTGAGCAGTTTGAACTGCTAGAAATCGTTGTAATCGCCCAAAAACACGAAAAATATGTCACTCACTCCAATACAACCCTTTCCCCGGTAAGAGTTGACTTTACCCCCCCCGACAGCCGATAGGTCTCAAAGTTTTCGGTATTTTCGCTTATTTTGTCGGGATTTTTGCAACGTCATTCGCTAGAGCGTCGAAAAAGATATCAAGAGTTTTAATTTGAGCCTACAATATGTGATATCAAAAAGTTATGGTCAAAAACTTCCGGCTGGGGGGAAGTAAAGTGTAGCCCCCTGCCCTGAGGCAATTGAAAAATATAACCCGGGGTTATATTAGAAAAAATACGGTAACTAATTGCAATGGATCCCTTTATGGGACCGTTATTTCTTGCAAGTCCTCTCGATAAACAGAAAAAGAACAGCCGTCCCCGCCAGCGTGTCGCCCCTAACAGCTGATCGTCCTCTTGTATCCATCTTTTTCGAGCGTTTCACGTATGGGCTAGCCTCATTTTTGGTGTCAGTTCTTGTATTTGTATCTAACGATATACATCAAAAATAGTGTCTTTACGCTAGCGCGGAAATTCGCATGCAATTTTGGCGGCGTAGCATTTACGAGTTCGTATTTTTGCAAGCGTCCATAGGAGCCGGGCGTAGCGCCTGCCAAAAAATTTAAAGCAAAAGCAATAACTTTATCAAACCGACTTAATATTGAAATGCCAGGTCATTTATCTCAGAGTAGAAATTTTTACGGTTTGGATGAAACCAAAGACAGCAAGTTAGCCCTGCGAAAACAAAGTCGCTAACAAAAACTGCCTTCGTTTGGATACTTTTGGAAAGTTAGTTTTTTTTGTGCATAGTATCGTTAGAATAGCGTATTCTATTCTACAATATTCGAATTAGCTTTTTTTCGAAAGAACTAAGCCTCGAAAGTTTGGTCCCATACATTTTCTTGACGAACGACGTGCTTCGTTGCCTAACCCTTACACCGCTAGATTTCGGGGCGTGTTAGAGTGGTGTAGCAGTGACCATTGCCACAGTCAAACGACGAATCAATAGAGCTGAGTTTGGTATTTCATTGGCGGTGGCACACTTGACTTCACATCCTCCCCAGGTGCCCTGTGCCCCGATTTGCCCTCCCCTCCCTCAATCACTCGGCTGCCTCCCCCCTTCGTCTGTCTTTGTTGACTTAAAAAGTCTCGGGCCGCCGATGGGAGAGCTTCCAGCCGGCCGCGGCACTCCCGAAAAGCCGCCTCCTATTCTCTCCCCCTTTTCCACTCATCGCCTAACACGGCACAGCATACTGTAAGCGCCCCCCGGTTGCCCGAGCTTACCCCATGGAGAGAGTACTAGCAAGGAATCGCAGCTTCCTAGTCTGCCGCTAAGTCCGGGTAACTAAACATATCGCATGTAATTAATCTTTGTAGTGAACGCGAAGAACTTTGCACCGAAAGTTTTTGATGTTGCGAAAATTTTAGGGCCCTTTTCGCCTTTTATCGATGGTGGAAAACTGTCAAGAATTCTTGCGCCGCCGTAGGGAAAATCCCGCATCTAATTCAAAATCCAAACAGAAAAACTTAAAACAAAAATAAAATAAAAATATTGTTCTAAGTTTTGCTTTCTTGAAGAATAGCGGAATTATGCTTTCCTATGGCGTGCGGCTGAATCAACTTCGTGCAGCCGAGTTTTTTAAGCAAAAAGCAAAAAGTTAGAGCTAAAATGAAACATTTTTGCCGATTTTGAGGGATTTCGACCTTGAAATATTTGGCAGAAATGAAGAGCGCACTTTTTTCTGCCAGACCCAATTTTTATGTTTTATAAATAATTTTTATGGATCCCCCATCCATGGTAAAAATTTGGTGCCGATCCGATCGAAGACAGCCAAATGCCGAGGGGCGGTTTTTATTCAGGAGACCGTGTATCTATCCTTGAATCAATCGATTCGCTGAGTGGGCGGGCTTTTCCAGGGGTAGCTTGGGGAAATAGAGGTGGTGGCTTCTTTCGCCCGGAACGGGAGCTCCACTGCCCGCATCGATACCATATGTGTGCCATCTCTATTTGGCGGGGGGGGAGCGAATCCATCTCTCTCTCTCCCCCTCAACTCTGGAGTGCCCGCCCCATGACGGGGCATGGCTCACGGATACGGTAGTGTCCCGGTTGTCGACAGCCGCCTTCACCCCGCATTGCCAAACATATCCCAGGCACCAGTGACGGCATCCGCCTGCCGTCCGATCTCCAAGCTTCCCCCCCCCCACCCAACAGTTTCTGCGCGCGCCTTTTGGCTTTAACAAAGATTAGACAAAGCTGCTACGACCTCGAGATGCCTGCCTGAATCTTGGATTAAGAAAAAGTTGTTTTCGAGGGGACGATCATTACTTCTATAAGTTACTTCTAAAAATCATTACGTCTAAAGGTGTTTTCTAAAAACCAAATCTACAGTCATTTCTAAAAATCATTGCTTCCAAAAATGTTACTTCTAAAAGTCGGTTATTGGGAAAATTTGGACATAATTATGGCGCAAATCGACACTAGGAATTTTAGAAGCAACGGTTTAAGAAATAATGATGGATAGCCAAATAGCAAAACCAAGAAAGCGCACGCGGCTAGTAGCGACCGTTCAAGTCTTCTTTAAATCCCGTACACCCCTATCAAGAAAGAATTTTTATCGCATTGACTTGACACTGATTTCATATACAACAAACTCAGATAACCACTATTAGCGAAGAATTTTCATTTTCTGGTAAAAATTATGAAAATGGCCAAATTCAGGCTCAATAAACAGGATTGTCATTTGCTGGAAGCTCTGCTACTAAGCATGTCTCTGAGTTTAAGAATACCACTCGATTCTTCGTAAATGGATATCACTGGCGCATGCGTTGCAATATTAACAACGATTTGCTATCAATCTGTCGAAAAGTATAGTGGTGAAATTCAAGAAAGTCGAATCTTTTTTGCATCCGATTCGGGGGTTTCCAGGGAAAATTAGCGTATAATTTCGGTATTCTGTATTTCGACCTCATGAAATTTCGACATTACGATTTTCGCTATTATGCCTTTCGCCGTTTTGAAATAAACCCATTAACAACGGGATTTCTTCTTCGGAATGACAATGTTGATGGCAGGAATTGCACATCTGGTGGTGGGGCCCACCTCGACATGTCGAGTCTCCCCTTTTCGGACCTCCTAACTTCAAAAGGAGGGCCCGCATATGGGGGGGATAGGTGACCTCTTCTCACATTCCACAGATTTCCCTCCCCCGCCCCGTGTCCTGTGAGGCCAGTTGTGGCCTTTGAGGGTCCGAGTGTGAGACGCAATGCTTCTTCCCTTTTACGATGAACAGATGCCTCTCTCTCTCTCTCTGCCCTGGGGACCCTGGGTCCCGTTGTAATCGCTCCCACCGATACCTTACCGGGGAACTCTTCGCAGAGACAGCGGCGGGCAGGCACACCACTAAACTTGGAGCCCCCATCGCGTCGTCTCGGCATATGCCCATTTCGCTTAAATTTATTGGATTTCTAAAAAAAGTGATTGTGCATTTGGACACTTTGAATAAATAAACCCGGATTCTAACAATAACTGGATGGGGGGATGGTTTTATAATGAATTTCTGCCCTAACGATAATAGTTACTTCCGGATTCTAACTTTTTCTTACGATCTAAATTTTCAGTATAAATTGTGGAAGTGTTTGTAAATGGTTTTTAGTGTTCCTCAACGTGAAAACTTTGCAGATTTGTATTAGAAAATATCAGAAATATCGATTCTTCGACGAGAATGGCCGATTATTGACCAAGATTTCGATTTTTTTTTTAGAAGTTCTTAGAAAGTTTTTCTAGTTGAAGCATAGTTTTATATGACTAAAACACACTATTAAAGAATTTCTATTAAGTCATTAGGCATTTCCAGAAGTTCGGGCCCCCCCCCCCTTGAAAATGCGAAAGAATCAAACACGGTTTTGGTTTTAGACGGTTTTTCCTTATGCCTTAAAAGTAAGCTAATTTCTTACCGCCGCGGCTTCGTGAGCCACTCAGGTCTCGCCTATGAATTTTGGGTGTTGGAAGGCACCTTCCCGGGACAGTGCACATGGATGGGGCGAGTCCCGTTTGGAGAGATGACGGAGGAGCGGAAGAAACGAAGAGGAGCCCCCCTCCCCGCGACTTCTATTCAAATACACTCATTACATAAGCACGCTCTATATTTGCACCCGGTCTCGCCCCAGGTTCCCGCTTGAGACCGTCTTGGTCACCCCAAGGGGGGAGAGAGATGAGAAGCCGAAGGCTGGCCGTATGCACGAATCGGGGGTTGCAGCAGCAAAGCATTTGCATGTTTCGCTTCCCCCACCCCTCCGCCAATTTCGGCTCTACCTTCAGAACCCTTTTTGGCTCTATTTTAGTCCGACAGTATCACAGATATTATGGCTGGTTGGGATGTTCATTAATTTAACTGGCCTACTTAACCCAGGCATACCTTCGTGTTAGACGAAAGACTGCTCCAACCCTTCCTCCATACCCTTTGAAACCGGAATTAACTAACTGCCCCAAAAGATCACACTCCTCAATTGCTAATTCCTGACTTTCTTCCTAAATTCATTATTCTGAGCACCTTTTTCTTGATTCTCGGGGTTTTTTTATTCTTTTTCGCCTACTCGGCAAGACTTTCTGAAGCGTTTTGGAGCTATTGTCAGGCACGCCTCAGTTCTTAGCTAAAAATAATTTAGGAAAGTTACCGAAATACGTAAATCCCATTGTGCAACGACCAAAAAGATCCTTATTGGTTCTTGAAATTTTGGCGATGGGTTGCGATCAAAAAAGGTTATGAACTGACAAGGAGTCGTTTTTTAGTGGCAATCTATTTTGTGTAGGGGACCAAGCCGATCTTGTGCTGAATTTTGCGCTGATTCCGAACCTGTTTTAAAAATCTGCAAAACGACCAGTCGAAAAAGTGTAAAATTTTTACGGCCGAAAAGGCAAAATTTTGTCGAAATTGGGCCATTTGGGAGCCTTTTTCGCGCTTAGTAATATTTTGAAACCTATGGTTTCGCAGATTTTGAAAACAGGCTCGGGATCAGCGCGAAATTCTGCACAAGGTTGGCTTCGTCCCGTACGGGGCTCGATTGTCACTAAAAAACGTCTGCCTGTGAGATCCAACCGGGAGCGGCGGCCAAATTTTGTTGGAGGTGACTGTTACCGTACCCAGCCTCGCTACCGTGGAATGGGGGGGGGGAGGTGAGGTCCGATTGGGGCAATTTGCCAAAACCGGTTATTTGGCGCCCTGGTGTGCACGGTGTATGGACGGGGCGCGTCGTTTCCCTCAAGAAAACAAGGGGTGAGGGGGACGGAGGGAATGGCAAAAAAGACCGAGGCTTGTCGCTGTTATTAGTACGATGTCGGGCCCGGGCATTATGGCGATTGACCCAGTTTCAGAGCGGAAAACTTCTCCGGGTTTGCGCGTTGGGGTGGGGGGGACGAGGCGGGGCCTCCTGTGCATCTATCTACTTTTTGTGGTCATTCAACGAATAGAGTTAGACGCCTTCAATTCCTTGGCTAATATGACCCGGTGCGCTGGGATACGATACATTTCACGCGATCGCATTTTATGAAGGAAGCACAGCGACCGATCCAGTAGCTGGGCGTGTGAGAGGGGTTCGGGCCCGAAATTGGCTAGTCGGGAGACGCTCATTACTTCTAAAATTTACTTCTAAAAATTACTGCTAAAAGTCATTGATTCTAGAATCGCTACTTCTAAAAGTTAGTACGTCGGACTATCAGTATTCCAGCAAATTTAGTCATATTTTTTCGCAAATCTACACTAAGTATTTTATAGGTAATGACTTTTAGAAGTCTTGGTTTTAGAAATAGTGATTCACTTCACTTTTCGACCTCACCTGTTTCTAATTCAATTGAAATTCCAATCAGCGACCATTATCGCTATAATTCATTCACTCTTAGAATGTCGGAATTTTCGACGTCTCCCGATTTGCCAACGTCAACGGGGATCAGTCTGATGGAGCACGGCATCGGCGACACGTTAGGTTTACCCAACGGGAAAAAGACAAAAGGTGAGTACACCAGTTATTTCCAAGGCGCTTTTCAGGGCGTGTCAAGATCAAGATGGAGTACATCGGCAATAAACTGCGCCGGTACACCACGTTCAGCAAACGCAAGACGGGCATCATGAAAAAGGTTGGATTATAACTTGCCGGTTGTTGGATACCATTTGTCAAATGCGCTGAACAAGTATGGGCTACACTTTACTTTACCCCCTCCCTTAATAACTTTTTTATATTACATTATTGTAGGCTTAAATTAAACGCTTAGTATATTTTTCGACGCTCTATCAAATAGCGTTGCAAAAATCCCGACAAAATAAGCAAAAATACCGACAACTGTAAGAGCCTTTAGCTGTGGGGGGAGTAAAGTTTTACTCAAATATGTATACTAACGTACTTGAGAAAATCTACTACTTGTGAGAAACGCTAGCCACCGTGACTTACAGGCTTATGAACTGTCGACACTGACGGGTACGCAAGTGATGCTGCTTGTCGCGTCGGAGACCGGCCACGTCTACACATTCGCCACCAACAAGCTGCAGCCGATGGTTAGCAGCGATGCCGGAAAGTCTCTCATCCAGAGTTGCCTCAACGCGCCTGATGGTAATTTACATGCATTTATACGAGCAATTTTTGTACACACGAATGTCGATCAAGACCTTGCTCATTTTTCAGACGCGATGAGCAGCGTTCCGCACAAGACTGAATTCACGTTCGAAAATGGTCAGATCAATGGGAATCGCAAGCGGAAAACCAACGAATCGGCCACTGCGTCGCCCGACCAGGTTTGACTGAGAATTTTTAAATAAGTTATGTGCCGGAAATTACACGGGCAGTGCGTCTCCCTTCGCCGATTTGTCCCCTGTTTCTGGACATAATTACGTAGCTGACTATATGCATCTCCCAGGCTGAACACACCACATTGGTCCCTCAATTCACCTTGACCCCCCACGAAAACCGTGGAATCGCAGTATATTTCCCAGAAATTGTGATCAAGATTTTCCCATATTTAAAGGCCTTTCGGGGATGGGCCTGCGTATCTGCATGTATATCTATTCGGCTTAGGCTTTGGATTAGGCTCAGCTTAGGTTCAGCCTAGGCTTAGGCTTAAAGGCTTAAGCAATTACACACAACAAAATAAGGCTAAAAAATAAAAGCAACTTAATAAGGTCTGGTTTGGTCTCTACCAATAATGAAATTTTTCGCTGGAGCGCGATTAGTCCAGTCCAAAAAAGCACCACGGGGCATTTGGTCGTCTTTCATCCCATGGGTCGGGAAATTCAACCAGAGTTATGTCGGGCATAGCAATAATCCATATCTATATTATTATTTATAGCAATTCTCGAGTTGCCGTCAAAATAATTTTTTACAGAATTTTCCAGGTAATTTTTCGAGGATATCCTGCGCAAATTTAATCTCGTCACGCATCGCACTTCCTCTCTAATTCTCCGGATCGAATCGTAAGCCCAGGATTCGAATTTGAGCTGCTTACGGCTTTAGGAAAAGCGGGGCTAGGCAGCCACATGTGGCCTTTTGTGGAACAGTGTTTGGGTCCGGGGAAGGCCAGCCAGCCGCCGGCTCAAATCGGCAACCAAACGGGTCGCACACCCGGGGGGTCCGCATCTAAAAGGGACTTTACAATGGACGTTGCCATCCCAGTGGCACTGTGTAAGGGAAGGGGAAGCCACCGCGCTATGCCACCTCACCCCTGTTAGTCGCTGGTTGAAAGTGAGGATTGCCTATTACGGCTAGGACCTGGATCTCTGCCTATGGATGCTTAGGCTTAGCATTTTGGGCTTAGGCCCAGACTTAGGTTTAGACTTAGGACACCTGGATCTCTGCCTATCTATTATGATTACTACGGGATTTAGCAAGTGCCGCTTCATAGAGCGTCGAAAAATATATTAGGAGAATTAATTTCAGCCTGAAAAAAGGTACGGCAAATTTTGGATCTAACAAAGACAAATTTATCAAAATCCTTGGAATGGGGGAGCCAATTTTTGGAGATTTTCGATATTTTCATAACGCCAATAGATACAACGTCAAAAAATATTCTAAGAGATGGTTTTTCAGCACAAAAAAATGTAAGATAAAAGTGTTTAGTTTTTAATTGAAACCATTTGATGAAATCTTGCAAGATTGGCAAAAATTTCAGTTCAACTCGCATCTCGCTACCCTTTTCCCAACCATGGTTCAAAATTCACTCTTCTCGAACTTCAATGAGGAGGAATACAACCCGGTAAGCAGTTCATGCTCATTATTCTGTAAAAACAATGGATAATATATCTACGCTATATCAATTCAAATGCCAACGTTAGCAGCTATTATCAAAAATTCTCTAGGACGAATCTGACGACTCGGACTCTGAAGAGGGGATTTATTTAAAGGATGGCAAGGAGGAGGTGAAGAGCTGCAGTGATGAAGGCAAAGAACGAGGTGGTTTCCCAGAAAGATTTGTATTGTTCTTCTAGAAATGGCTCTTAGTCTACAACAGACCCTGAAAGAAGCCCTAAAGGCAGCTGCAACCACACGGCAGCAACAAGCTAAAAAGAAAAAGCTGGAAGAGCAGCAGACACAACGGGTTTGTTTGCTTTTGAGCACGACCACTCTATTGTAAAACTATCTAAAAAACCTGGAGACATTTTTAAGAATTACATCAGAGTGAATCAGCGTTAAAGGGATCAAGAAGGCCCAGGAAAAGTTAGGATACAACTGGTTTTAGTTCTAAAATTAGCATAAATCTTCTTTGCTCCCTCTTGCCTTGCTCGACCCATGCTCGTTTTTTGCATTAGCATTTCCGGTTGGCAAGATCCAATTATACTTGCTAGCCCTGATCTACCGGGCCTTCCTCGTCCCTTTAAAAGCAAAAACTTTCATATTTCAAGCAAAGCAGCAAGCAAAATATTTTTAGCCGTTGACCAGCAGCGCATCGGCTTTGCTTGCCCCGTTTCTACTTGGTGGTAAGTATTAAATATTTATATATACAAAAAAAATTTTACGGTCATTTTTGCATCGAAAACTTTCAGCCTCTACGGAGCCAGGTTCAAAAGTCACACAATTACCCCAGGGCAGCGTGATAATGAACGAAACAAACGGTAGCGGGACTGTGAATGCCTTCGTGTTTTGGCCATACTAACACAAACTGTGGGGATGTAGCAGCGTCGGCTTATTCTCTTGTCTCGTTTCTCGTGATTCGTTTTCAATTCGCCACAATATTTTGTCGACATTTCGATATGTCACTTTTTTTGTATAAGTCTATAAATGCCAAATAACTTAATAGAAAGTGTATTAATAGTGTTTTTAGTAATATATTGAAACAATTATTAGAAAACTTAGTATTTGCAGTCTTACCTGAAATGAAATTCGACAAATCGAATGGCGACAGGATGAAAATAAGCCATTTTTGTCTTGTCCGTGAAATGTCCCGTGCCAACAGGCCGAGGGAGACCCCCGGCTTTTTCGCCGGACGGGAATCTATCAAAATCACGAAAATGAGAAAATAGAATTTTCAGAATCTCGAATTTTGATGATCTAGCTATTTGATGATCTAGCTATTCAAAATCTCGACTTTTTGAATTTCGAAGTTTGCATAGGCCAGATGCAGCGCGTAAGCGAGCAATAGAGTGAGGGAGCGGCAGGCCTCCTCAGGCTTTCTTGGGCCGAATTGCATTTCCGCGCCTGCCGACGCCTGGCGGAAGCCTAAGGATTTAGTCAGGCTTTTTATGCAATGCGTAAAAAAACGTTAATCTGGTTACTGCATTTAAAACGTTGGTATCTTTGACGCAATAACAAATTACAAGGATGCCGAAGGTGGGAAAAATATAGGCAAGATGTCAGGAGAAGCAATTGCATCCCCCCGCCCGTTCGAACCGACTCTTGGCTTTTTTGTATCCGCGTGCTATGGACGTATCGTGCCGTAAGGTTTGTCAAAAACAGTAACCTAACTTTGTAGAATATTCTTGGACCCAATACAGCTCTTCGACCCCCCGGAAATTAAAAAAAATTCCTTATTTGTTCGGCAAAACTTCGAATATTCTACGACTTTACATAAAATTTCCAGATAAAGCCTGACTAATTAGAGGTCCGGCGTACTTTGCATAGCCCAGGCTCAGCCTAGGCGATGCAAATTAAAAAAGCCTGAGGAAGCCTAGGCAAGCCTAGGCTTTAGCCTAGGCCTCCCTCACTCTAGCGAGCAATGCCTGCAGCTTTTAATGTTCATTCATACTATGGAAATTCCGATATTCTGAAAATTCCAGATTGTGAAAACTCGAGCTTCTGAAAATCGAGATTATGAAAACTCCAGATTCTTAAAATTCTAATCGGAAATTCCGCCGGATAGTAGTCCAAACTCTGTTAGCACGCGCCGTTACCTGGAGATCCCTCAAACCAAGTCATTGCCCGTCTTTTTCCAGGAGCTACGGCAGCGAATGGGGGAATATTTGCCCCGAAGACAGCAGAGGAGGCCGGAGCACACCTAAATCCGCTTCTTCTACAAACAATGCCCTTTTTGAATCTTCAACAGGTGAGTCCCCAGTCGCTTCTTTTTGTTAGCTGTGCGAGCAACCAACTTCGAACTGGGCTGTTAGCGGGGGCGGGGGAATTCCTCCAGTAGTCCCGTACTGCAATAACCAAATATAGACAATTTTTTAGCATCATACCTTGATTTTTGGTATCATGAATTACTACTAGTATAATTTGGCACTCTGGCACGAATTATAAAAGTTTCCAACTTTTTTGGCACACAACTTACAAAGTGTTTCTAAGGAGTTATTAGTTAACTTAGTTATTTCTAAGCATCCAAAGTTTACAAATTTCATGGAAAAATCAATTTCAGATCGAAAAATTGTTTTTTCGACCCCGAACGACCCAATTTTCGATTTTTTTTCAAAAATTTCCCTAACTTTTTTCAAAAGTATTCCTACTTTGAATATATTTAGGACCTACTAAAAACAATGTAAAACACTTTGTATTTGATGACTGGGCTAACCGGAATCTCCAGGAAAAAAGTTGGTTCTTCCAAAGGTTTCAACAATTAAAATTCACTTGCGTCTTTCAGCTGATCGAATCCTCCAGTGCACTCCAGAAGGGGGCTTAGCCCCTAGTTTGGCCACACGATGACCTGATTCCAAATACGGTGTTTGCTAAATGTTGCCTTTCACAAATGCCCCGACATTATTCATGTTCTCCTTTTTCCTTTATGCCCTCTCCTTTTTAGTTCTTTTTCTTTTCCTTGTGTGCCCAACGGCATCTGATTGCCTAAGAAGTGTCCTTAATGACGTTGCCTTGAAGTGAGATTACATTGTCCTTATGGTCGACGGCAGCTTTCGACCTGCCATTTCCAAATTTCCGCCAAACTGTGATACAATCGCATCAAGGTATCAGGGAACAATGACCGTCGCAAAATACTATCCCAAAAACCCGCGAGCATTTGCAGCCCGAATAAAAAGTCGTTTTTGCTTGGTACCTTTGCCCTTAATGCATGCCTTATAAAATGTTTAGGTTTTCATCTTCCGACCTCCCAATAAAAGCCCATGCATATACTATTGTACGCGGAAAACACACTAATAGAGGGCAGGAGTTGGCAAAGAATGGCATTTAAAGGGATACCCAATGTTTTGGCGGCAAATATATAGTTATGTATTCCGGGGAGTACAAATGACGCGCGAATTTGGTGCGGTAATGGATGCCCAGTGCCGCACAGAATTCGGACTCCTTTCCCCCTTGTGGCGTCCCCATCTCGAACAATGGCTTGGCACTCTGGCCTAATGGATAGCATCCAGGCCTTGAAAGTGGGGGTCCGGGTTCGACCCCCGCCCGCGTCACGGTTTTTGCTTTTTGAGCCCCGAAAAGGTTGGGTATCCCTTTAAGCATATCAGGCAACAAACCTTAGGATGATCTGCGCTTTTGAAAGTTATATTCACGATTTATTACAAAAAAAATGTAAGCTGGAACCAGTAGTGGACGCGGGGCTATACAGATATGGTTTTCAATGAAATGGCATAATTATGATCAGAAGGGCAACAGAATGTCGAAATTCCTCATGTCATAATTCCAAATGTCTACATTGTAAAACTAAGTTTTGGACAGATTGTTTGGGGACAAGTTTACGAGAAATTTGTGCGTGGAAAAACTCGACAAGAACATCGCAATTATGAAATTTGGAAATTCTGAAGGGTTCTGTTCTATTTCGCGTGGGGGAAAAAACGGTGCGGGGGGGGGGGGAGAAATATGCTTCGCGGAACCTCAGATCTTTTCGCTATTTTCTCGGGATTTTTGCAACGCCATTCGATAGAGCATCAAAAAATATACTAAGAGTTTTTGTTTTAGCTAAAAATATTGTAATATAAAAAAGTTATAGCAAAAACAAAAAAACTATTGAAACTGGTTCCGGAATGTTAGTTTTCGGCATTTTCGCCAGTTTTTCGATATTTTGAACCCGTCATTCGATAGAGCATCAAAAAAATATACTCAGAGTTTTAATTTCATCTAAAAATATTGTTTTATAAAATAGTTATAGCAAAAACAAGGTTTATTCGGTGTTTCCACATGGGATCGTGGAGTCGCAAGCTAGTTTTCGACATTTTCGATAACTTTCAAAAATTTCTTTAATGCCATTCGATAGAGCGTGAAAAAATATACTAACAGTTTTAATTACAATTCAAAATCGCATCATATAAAAGAGTTATAAAAAAAAACGAAGAAAATTCCCCCCGCACAGTTTTTTCCCCCACGCGAAATAGAACAGAACCTTCTGAAGATAAACACGGTATATGTCGGCTACGCGGGGGGGACGGGACAGGCAGGCATTTTTGGATGTTTTCGTTATTTTCTCGGAATTTTTGCAACGGCATTCGATAGAGCACCGAAAAATATACTAAGAGTTTTTGGTTTAGCTCAAATTAGTGTAATATAAAAAAGTTATGGCAAATACAAAAATAAGCTTTGAAAATCGGTTTGAGCGGCTTTTTTTTGACATTTGCGCTATTTTTTCGACATTTTAAAGATGCCATTCGATAGAGCAACCAAAAATATACTAAGAGTTTTAATTTTAGCTCAAAATAACGTAATATAAAATAGTTATAACAAAAACAAGTATTAAACGTTGTTTCCATGGAGGACCTAGAAGGAAATCAAGTTTTCGACATTTTCGACATTTTTACAAAATTTCTTTAGTGCCATTCGACAGAGCGTCGAAAAATATACTAAGAGTTTTGTTTGTAGCAAAAAGAACCGCAAAAAAAATAGTTAGCACGGCCCCAACAGTCCGTCCCCCCGCGTAAAATTTCCCCCGCGTAGCCGACATATACCGATAAACACTTCACCACGATGTCACGAGGCGGTAAACGATTAATGCCTCGACGACAATCAACAGGTGGTGGTCAGCATTATGCGCTATTTTTGTTGTGGTTGGCGCTGACCAGGTGGTTATGGTGGTGCCAACGTCCCTGTTCGCCATACATTCAAAGTAACGCTGGTAGTCCGCGTATCGCAACGAGCATAGCTGAGCCATCCTTTAAAGTATCATTTCAGGAGCATGGAAAGCGCCCAATTTTTCGCTTGCTACTCTGTTTCAAACGGCGCGATGGCCGGCGAAGGTGGCCAGCGATAACCCATAAAAACCCCGTAAAACACACCCAAAATTAGCAGCAAAAAAGGCGCTAAGCAACGCGGCATTCCTTTCGACTCAAAAATATAGGGGGCTAAAGCTTCTAAGTCTCATAACTTTAACAGCAAATTGAATCTGAAAAAAAAGGTTGTTCGAACTTTACAGGTGAACACGACGATTCTAATGGTACCAGGCGCCAAGGAAGCTAAAACAAAAGTATCGAAACGACGGCGGGTTTTTGTTGACGACTTTGTAGAAAGTGTTATTTCGGAGGGCTAACTTGCTGTCTTTGGTATCATTCGAACCGTAAAATTCTACTCTGCAATAACTGAAGTCGTGTTTGCAATATTAAGTCCGTTTAAACAGTTATAAGAACTTAAACTTTTTGGCGCGCGCTACGCTCGGCTCCTATGGATGCTTTTGCCCGACGCGGCAAATTGCCGTTTTTGCCGGGATGACAAGTCTCACCGGTATTCGTTGACAGGCATCGTCGCATTGTAGCCAGCCGAGTTGTATCCAATATATTGTAAGAACAAACTATCATCGTCTTCGAATCGTTCCAGCAGCTTTGACATTTCACTCGATGCCAGGGATTTTAGCTGGTACGCCTATAGATAATGTGTGCCTCTTTTCCGTCTTCTCGGGGCCCAACCTCACGCATTCGATATTCCACCCGGACACTGCTATTCCCGCCTTTATTCAGCTCTGCCAGGTTCAAGGCATAGGTTCTGGGGGAGAAGTCTTTCTTAAGCTGCCTAACCTACGTAAAATCGATGATAGTGCCGGTCTGATCGTCGATATCGTACACCCTGAAAATCCTGTGGTTCCGGATTGCTAGCAGGGAGAAGCGGATTTAGCGGAGGGGAACCAAATTTTCCCTGTGGTTTTCCCGCTAACAGTCCAGAGCCAATCGTGTCCCCTGGTGTTGCGACGCAGAAACTGGGACCTACCGAAACGTCGGGTTGTTGGAACCGGCTCCCGGTAACGTTGAAAACCAGGGGGTCACTGCGGGGCACATCCAAGCAACGTTAATCGGCAGTCCTGTTGAATCCTGAAACGCAGAAAGCTTAATAAATTAAAATAGATCCCTTGGAATCGATCATCCATAAATTCCACTAGGTCCAACTTGGCTTACGACTCCAAAGGCTCAACGCACAGCCCTTATCTTTCAATATAAAAAAATTAGGCATATTGAACTTCCAAATATTCAAAAATTTTCGATATGCTCGATATTTTGAAAATGACAATCGTTAGAATGATATCTAATGACCGACCCGAATGATATGAAAAGTATCGGTGTGATGATGGCCGAACAGCATCCACCCAACGCTCGAGGAAAACCGTTCAACCAAAGCCAGTAACCGATCGTTGTAGAACGGGCGGAACCAAGTGATATTTGGAGTTCGTTCGAATGCTGTTAAACGATATCGTCACGAATGCGGTGCTAATGCACAACGGGGGGGCAGTCCGGGTTTTGATTACGAAAAGCTCCAAATGCCGTTTTTAAGCTCTAAGCCTCGGGGAAAGCAAAGCTAAGCTTCTTACTACTAATTCGGGACTGCCCCCCTAACTGTATTAGCACCACGAATGCAGCATACAACCGATTCTAAAATAAACCAACCGCCCGGACCAATATGACCAACGAGGTGCACCGTATGCACGCAGCCCGCACTCGCCGATCGCTTACGTGCCAAAATATCCCTACAATCAGCGGCCGCCTTCAATCTTTCTTCTAAAAAGCTGAAAAACAGAGATTGCTTCCTTTCACAGCAAACCTGAATTGTCCCCCGGGGTCCGTGGGATCGGAGAAGTTGGCGGCAGCCTCGTTCAACCTGTAATGATTTTTGATTGCCAAGACAATGGCACAAACGCATAGTAGAGATTGGTATTGAGGACCAGAATCTCCTGTCGTCCCCCGGGCAGAAGATGACTGTAATAGCCGGCTTGCAGGAAAGTCTTCTAAATAGTCGATTTTTTTTCGTATCCTAAACGAAACCGTATTTGACGCCCTTTCGCGTCCCTTTCCGCCCTTCACTCGACAATAAAACATTCCCAAAACCGCCCTGCAAAACGCCCTCTCACTGTAATTTGTGGGGCGTGTAATTCAGATGTTTTACAGGGAGTGCTAAATAAAAGCGACCGCAAAAGGGCGTTAACTACGGATCGCCGTCCGAAAACACCAGAGCGCAAATTTTACTGACAAACCTTTTGTTCATTTCCGAGCCACTCCTCCCAAACATCGTACGCGTATTGATAGAGGGGACTCTGTTCAACAAAGTCGTTTGCCGGCGCGTAGTCGTGGTTTCCAAACGTCGGCAATATTGTTGCATTGGGGTACGTCGAAGCGAGAATTTTGGTCGCCAAGGAAATGCCATTGAACACATCTGAAAGTGATTGCTGATGAGACACAAGGCAGATTTCTACGTTTCATGCCTAAAATGAGTTTTGAGCAATGCGTACATGGCATATCGTAGCCCTCCAGGTGCGGAACATTGTCCCCGGTCCAGAGAATCAGATCCGGGCTTGGCACGAGCCGCTTCGCTTCAGACATCATATACCGTACGAGGGTCTAGATGGCCAAACATGTACCAAAAAAATCATTTGCTCACCTCGGGCGAGTCGCACATATAGTCACCAAAACGTCCGAGTTCGACACCCAAGCCAGTCAACTGATTGGTGATGTGGCACATTTTTGCCCTGAAATCGTGGTATATTTTTATTTTTTTGGGTCCCGCTTTAAACTATAAGCTGTATATTCCGATATGAGCACATACGGGTCCCCATGAGTAGAATAATCCACATCCAAATGAAAATCCGTGACTTGAAGCATTTGGAAGGAAGAACCTCTGTCCGACAAACAGATCATGAGCATCACTGTCCACCGCATACTGATCCGCTATCTTGCCCGGTCAAGTCCTTGTCTGTCGAAAATCCGAAAATAACCGAGAATTCTGTGCTATTGCAAAAAAAGCGGCGTGGTAATGAAGTAATGCGCCAAAATGAAAAACGCAAGCTGTTTATTCCGATCAAAATGCATGTAGCCAACGGTTGTAGAGGTTGATATACAGAAATTCAGGCTTTCTTGAGGGGTCCGCGCCCTACTCAAATAGCCGAGAACATAGTATCCCAAATCGAGTGGGCAGCGGGGATCTACAGGGGCAAAGGCGATAACAGTGTAAAGTGACAAGGGCCCCGAAAATGGTTTGCGCTTGTATTTTAGAGATAAGACAACATAATCCTTTCGGGAAACAGGGGGCACGCGTCGTGTGATGGGAGATGCAAGATGAGGAGATGAGATAGCCGTTTCAAATGGAGCCTCCACAGCTCATAGCGCGCCAAGGAGTGCCAATCGATCACTAGCACCTGAAGAAAGCACTAGCATGGACACGAATGAAATATTCGTAAATATGATATTATTTATATTGCAAGCTCCGTACACCGTTTCAGTTCCAAAATTCAGCTTTATATTGAAGTTGCCCGGCCGTACAGTGATTCACCATTTCCTCGTCGTCCGAAATGGACCCCACGATCTCGTTGCTGACCTGCAAAAAAAATTTATTTTCGACATAAAAAGCACTCAAAAATCCACGCATAGATCCCTCACCTTACGATCCATGCGCAACAGCTCTTCGTTCGCCGCATTATCAAAATAGGCGTCGGCGGGTGCTAAAAATTGGATGTTTAAAACGGTAGGTCAGGCAATTGCATTACCTTGAAGCGAGCGTCCTTCACGCTTGCTGAGGTCATTGAGCTCCCTTCTCAAATTCTTGAGCTTGTTGATCCACAAAACGAGCTCCTGCTCCCCCTGGTAGTTCACATTGGCCTGAAACACAAAAAGTAGCGAATCAGATTCAAAAGAAAGCAGGAAGTGATAACCGCGCAAGGATCGATGTGACCTTTGTGAGGGAGGGCGCCCAATTAAAAGTGAAATGGCTCACCGCCACAAGCGTCTTCACATAGTTCGCCTCAGAAAGTACGAGCCGCGTGAGTGTACTGCGACGTGGAGACAGCACACGGGAATTCTGTGGCCGTTGTCGACCCCGGCGTAACAGTGGGCTCGGATAGGGTCGATGCAGTAAGTCGGCGCCAAGTTTTCCTTCAGCAACGCTACCGACAACCTCTTCCACATTGATCGATTCCACATAGTCAACGCGCTCTGAAAAAAAATATAGTCCGCAAAGATGAAAAAAATTCTGATGTGCTTACGCCTAATTTTCCGGCTGTAAATAAATAATTTTCTTGCAAAAACATCGAAAACGCACCAGCATCATCAACTTCTGGAATGATCTGGTATTCGGTACCATCCTGCTGATAGATCACCTTCTCTTCAGGGGCCAGACCGCTAAAAACGTGTACATGAATAGCAAACAAACAAGATAATCCCAATAAATATCCAAAAACTACCGAGGGTCGTCATCGTCGTCGTCTTCATCTGCTCCGCTAGCTCTTGCTTGCATTTCTTTTCCGAGCAGCATATGCACAACTGGCCGATACTCCCCGTCCGCTGCTTTTTGCTTTGCGACGAACATGGACGGAACAGGCCAATCCTGTAACTCGCAGCTTATTAAAAAACATGCTTAATCATACGTATTCTCGAGCCAATTCGTCAGTAGTCTTATCGTTAGGCGCCAGGTTTCGAGCCGTGATCCAAGGCCGTTCGATTTGCGCCTAGGACGAGTATTCAGATGTACGATCTTTCAAACCTTATCCAGGAGTTCCTCATCCCAGACCTCTTCAGTTTCCGGTAACGGCGTTCCATGTTCAACTTGTCTGCAGAATACGTGCGTTTAAGTCGATCACAAAAAACACACTTTTTCAATGCTAGCACGATGGTCCGGATCTCATCATTGTCAATCATACAAATCCGCTGTGCAAGCACATTTTCGTGGCAGAGTGGAGAAAACTTATCTAAATTACCGTTAATACAAATATTCGACATCCATACAATGCAGCAGACGGACGATATCGCCAAAATTCATATCTTGATCGAAGACGTATCTAAAGAGAGTTCAATAGAAAGCTATTCCCAACAACCTTCCGATGAGGTGCTTTATGGCGATTGGTACACGAAGACGAGCGTCGTGCCCGTAGTGATCACCACAAAAGGTCGCGGTGCAGTGTCTAAACAAACGCATCGTTGTTGCATCTCACCCGTTGCTTATCTTAAATTAGAACTTAAGAACGTACCCTTCTTCGTGGAAAGTGACTTGCACGTAGGCGGTACAAGTGTATCCACAACGCACTGGGCCCAGCTTTTCCCTAGAACCAGTTACCGGTGCATAAATAAATACTGACTTGTTACGTCGCTCAGCTGCACTTTGCGACTCGACAAAACCGGTACGATTGCAACGGAACATCATGGCTAAATCATAAAAATAAATACGGAATTTATGTTATTTTATATGTCTTTACCAACGGGCAGCCCTCATCTTAAATAACGCTAGCCAACAGTACCTCGTTTCCCCGTAAGCTGCTTCTTGGCACCGGAGCGTGTGCGGAAATTGGCGCCGCCTTGCACTTCCAGCCAGTGGAAAAATCGCTAAATTATGTTTGTTTATTTCTAATGACTACATACCTCAAACATTTCTCGATTGGGGAAATCTAGCACGTGAATGCGAGCCGCAACATCGTGCTCGTCGTTCATGTGATCCATGAAGCCACGACGCGTGTGAAATTCCATACAGCATACACCTAAAAACCGTCTGGTCTTTCACAGAATCAATTAAGGCTATTGATGGGACATTAGTTCAGAAGCAAACTGACCGCACAAATAATTACGGCGCCGATCCGCTTCGCCAAAAGGTTCTTCATGAAGACCTCGGCACTAAATATAAATTTGGTAATAAAAGAAAAAAATACCCCTTGTGTACGATGTATCTCAACAGTCCTGGGTGCGACCAAACGACCACAGCCATATGGGCAGACTTGACGGGTGGCTCTGGTGGTCGTCGCCTAAGAAAGAATGGTTGTTTTAAAACTTGATTATTTACATTCGTCTCGAGCATATACTCGTCCTCGTCTCCACCCTCGACATCAATATTCGTGGGATGATGTCCCTTTTCATGGGATGCTTGTCGGCGAGTCAGCATTGTCTGAAAATAAGAAAATAATAACAATAATTATCGTCAACCTTGCAAACGAATGGAAAAAAGTTCGAAATCGCGGACTGCCCTGAGCGAATGCAAAGAATGCACAATCTGGGGGGCGTTGCCTTGTTTGGCTCGGTGCCAGTTCGCAAAAACCAAGAGTGCACAGACTAACGACGAGGATAGTATGGTCTCGGTATCGGGGCCAAATTATTTTTTTGATTGAAGCTCACCCGACCGAAACCATCGAATCAACACAAAATTAGCACTAACAAATTTTACTTTCTAAAATTTCAAAGCAACAAATCTGGTTTTAGATGAAAGTGAAGGAGACGCTGTGTACGATCGTTGCAAACACGCCGGGTGTGCAAAATGTATGGCTCACCGACAAGGACGGCGTGCCGATCGTCGGCACAGGTATTTGTTCTCTATTAGTTTTTCTTATCTTGTATAAAATTCAGGCGAAGATCATCGGGTTCGTACGGCAGTGATCGAGGCACACGTGGGCGCTTTTGAACAGATCCAGAAGCTTGAAACTGGTATTTATTAGGTTCTTGGCGTAGTGATTTACACATTCAGGCTCTCACCGATCGTCGATCTATTACTTCGAGCACAGCCAAATCATCATCCTTCAGCAACCACCAGTGGTCATCTACATTGTTGCAGATGGAGACGCTAATACCGGATTTGTTTTGCGGGTGGGTTTTTGGGGTTGTATATCATTGACGAATCTTTTTAGCTGCGTGAGAAATTGGATCCTATCATCACCGAAATCCGACAGCTATTCCCTCAACTACCAGTGCTCTGAAATTCGGCTGGTTCTGAGTGCCATCTTCCTCATCTGTGATTGCTGTTTTTTCCGCTTCTTGTCGCTCGTCGAATAAACTATTCGGATATCAATGAGTTGATTTATAAATGGGCAGCGTTCCCCTTCATGACCATTGTGGTGTGCTAGTGACAATATTATGAATTTTCAGTTTTATGGAGAGAAAACAATGTTCGTGAGCCGATATTGGTATCAAAACGTCGTCCAATACGCGTTGCGAGCGCAACTGCTCACTCGATTAGCAAGAAAAAGTGGCTGGCATCGGAAAGCTCAGAATTTTCGGTATTTTTGTGGTCTTTCTTTACTGATCCGCTTTAGCCCTTGCTGTCCCAATGTGCTCTGGGCGCTGGCTGGTGGCTTTTTCACCCTACAACAGGAACAAATAGGTGGCGAGGAGTTGACCAAGGACGAAAAGCAATTATTTGGTAAGAATGCCCCCTGGAACGCCTAAAGCTATTTAGATAGCGGGACAAGTGCATTCACGAAGAACGGTTGGGAGCTGCTATATGAAGACAAAGAAAAGAATATTAATGTGTATCGACGGCAAATCCGTGTTGATGGTCAAGAAGTCTACGAATACCGGTTTATTGGGTTTGGTTTCCTAATTATGTCTTTTTAGGGTAGCTGGTACTTTCGTTGACATAACTCCGCGGAACTACATTGGTAAGCAATTAGAGAAGATTCTCGACACTTTAGATGCTCAAAACGATGTAACTTACCGGTCCGAATGGGACCAAAATGTTTTGAAGCTAGAGGTGATGGAAGACAGCGGAAACAAGCAGGTATATTCTGCTCTGGTGTATTTATATTTTAGTTGATACGATGGGTAACGAAGTATCCATATCCCATGTATCCTCGGGAGTATGTTTTTGTTCGGCGAACGGAATTCTCTCATGATGGGCGGATTATTGTCATCAAAAGCGAAGCCATTCCCGAAGAGGTTTTCTTTCGCTTTTGATTTAGTTTTATTTTTAAGGGGGTTCCAACATCTTCTGGCAAAAATGTACGGGTCAGCACCTACTCATCACATTGCGCCGTCCGCGCTCACACTAGCGTCGATGAAAAGGGCTTAGGTATAGGCCCCTTCTATGTTCAGTTCCCAGAATCGTTTTTTAGACTACGTGCTCACTTACTTTGACAACCCAGAGGCCAACATCCCGCGCTATGTCTACAACTGGATAGTCAATCAAGGAGGGCCCTATTTTGTGAGCCAGGTATCCTCCGCCACGCGACGCAAATTTCTTTTCAGGTGCACGCAGCCGCAAAGAAGTTGGAGACTACAAACCGCAAACTTCAGAGTGTTTTCCCACCGACTCTTCAGAAGAAATCGGAGCCTCTGAAACTTGTAAGGGAATTTAGTCCAAATGCACAAACCAATTTTAAGGCGCCGTCACCCGCAAAATGTCCCGTCAATTGTCCTGTCCACTGTCCGAAGACTGCGGAATCTGCATCAACGGAAGAGGTTTTTAGTTAAAGTTAAAATTTCAGCGGGATTTTAGTTGTTGGTTTTATTAGTTTTTAGCCTTAGTCCATAAAATTTTTAGCAACCTGTGAAAACAAAATATGCCGGCAACACAACATGGATTTAGAACGAGAAAACCGCTGGCGATGCCATCCCTGTCAGGGTAGCCCAAACCAAGAAACAACCGGAAGCCGCGGCGACCAAGATCAACACACCATCAAACAAATCTGACGAAACGGCTGATGACTGTCCAGCACCTAAAGAAGACCTACCAGGCCGTAAGCTTCTCGACACGATTGCAAATCCGGTATTTTGAAATTGGTTTCTTACACAGCTTTATTTCCAGACGATCGCAAAGGGTAAAACGACTGCCGCCGATACGCAGGGTACCGACGAGCCTTGCCCGGACCTGGCGAGCCGAACGGTCGACTAGGAGATGCTTAGTTTGGTTACCCTTCCTCACCGTCTTCGCTTACAATAGTGGCTCATGTAGATTTTTAGTTCGTTCCCTGATTTTAGCTTTAGAAATCCTTAGCTCAAGCCTTAGGCGTGGGAATTAGGCCGTTTGTTTATGAAAACCTGCCAAATATATCTCGTTTTTCTTCCAATGTGTTAGACCATGGTCAAGCCGTTTGTTGCATGGTTGTTAGCTATTCGTTCTTTCCCGGTCAAGGGACTCTCTTTGCCTTATCGTACGTGTCATCCTGGTCCCGCCTTGCTTAGTCCGTCATGATAAGCGGTCCTCCCACCTGTTCTCACTGCTTTGCACAATTGTTCATGCCGAATGTGGATCGCATTGCATTGGCTACACTATCACTTGTTTTTATTTTCTATATCTTGCTGGACAACTTTTTGAGCGTCTCTCCGATAAACAATGTCCAGCGATCCAAATTTGGTACTTTTTGACAGCTCCGTCAAAACCTTACAGTTTTCATTACCGCTGACGCTAACGAGTTAGTTGTTGCTGAATATACAAACAATGAAACCTTGGGGTCAAATGCGACCGTGCGTGCTGTACACGATTTGTTCGCATCATGTCCGCTCAAGATTTACGATCCTTTCCATAAAGACATTGGAGGCACGATTAAGCTGAAGGACCCGTTATCGGGGTAAGTTTGGGCGACTAGGCTCCTGCTAATTCTGTTTTAACAATGTTAGTTGCCAAAAGACTCGTTTCCACATGACAATATTGGAGAACGGGGTCATTACGATGAACAGCTTCGCTACTGAGGCCGAATGGTGCCGCTTCAGGTTGGTGCTATTGAGCCTGGGCTACTCCATATAAGCGCGAAACTGATAAAGAATTTTATTACCCTAATTCCGCCACCCCTCCAAAAAATATAATAATACAGGTGCCATCATTACCTGACGCCGATGCGGCATCAAGCCGGACCCTGGACAAAACTCCGGAAAGGGCAGACGAAACCGATAGTGTGCGACTTTGTCCGCACCGAGTGCTTCGACGCCCGCAACATCTCCATCGAGCAGAATATCCACATGAACATTGCAGAGCACCAAAATAGGTGATAAATCTCTAATATTTTCTGGGGGTGGGGCTAGGGTCGTACACGACAAGCTGTTGTACTGATTCAAGCATGTGTGCATCGACTCCGATGCCAAAACAAACCTTTTTTTGGGGCGTTTTTTCAAAGTCACAATTCATGATACCGACATTTTGACATGGCATTTGGGCTTTTGCTAGGAGAACTTGGAAATTTCGACACTTTTGCATTCGAAATTCTGATAGGAAATCTGTTCCAGGACATTGCCATCAAGGGAACCCCCGCAGCCGGGCAACTTGCAACCCGATATTCATGTCATTGTGTTGGATTCCGTGTCCTCAACGCAAGCAAGGAGGTGAACATTGCTACAAATCCATTTATGTCCCCCCCTCCCCCGGAAAATTGAAAAGACGTGGGCCTCATCTTTTAGATCACTGCCCCGGACCCTCAGCTACTTGGAAAATGAGCTTGAGGCAGTCCGGTTCAATCATTTGAACAAAGTCGGAGACAACAGCATGCCGAATGGGTTCGCTTTTTTGCTAGGTAGATGATGTTAATATTTTGGAAATCGCTTAATCGTGGCAATCGTGTTTTCGCATTATCGGGGTGGAATCAACTTTTTACGATACTACGTTACCATACTTTACGATACTTCAACTTTTTTCGCATTATCGGGGGGGAATAGTCTAAAAAGACCTATTAACTGAATATAAAGTGTTTTGACAGTGTTTTTACGGATAGATAATAATTTTTGGGTTTGTGGTCGAAAAATCGTTTTTTAATATATTTTTTCATACAAATTTGTAAAGTTCCCGCATTTAGGAATCGATCCGAAGAAAAAAAATTGGTTTCCCCCCGATATTATGAAAGGACGGAATTTTCTAATCATGGGATAAAATTAGGGTGGCGCATCGTGGAATCGATGAGATCGGTGGTCGGGGCTGATGACCTGCAACCCGACCATCCTCTGAAGAATATTTGCCAGGAGTATCGCGACGATGATCCCGTCATTTTCCGCGAATTCGAAGCGCTAGGTATGAGCAAAACGTAGCCATTTGAATCAATAAAGGTTATAAAACAATGTACAGCGAGGAGTTTTCCGCGGGCAACATTTTACCTTTCCCGATTGCAAAGGCTTTCAACACCCGGAAGCTAATCATATTTTCCGGTGAGTTTGCTCAAAATTCACTTGAAAAATTCAATACTACCGAAGTTGATGGTTACAGCCCGATGGTGACTAGTTGGAAGACGGACTACACATTGAGAGCGACGATGACGCAGAAAACTTGTTTCGAGATGCACATTGCTCAACTCGATTATCACAAAAAGTTCTTGCGTGCATATAAAGGTATGAGGAAGTAGGCAGGTGCCGTCAATCCTGGGTTCTTTCGCACTATCGGGGGGGGGGGGAGGGGGTAGAGGGAAACGGAACTTTTTTGTATAAGTCTAGAAATGCCCAGTAAGTTAATAGACAGTGTTTTAATAGTGTTTCTAGTATTATTTGACTAAAATTTAAACTAGAAAAAATATCTAAAAACTTAGAAAAAGTCGAAATTTGGGTTAAAAAATCGCCATTTTCGGTCGCAAAATCTATATTTTTGATGTGTTTTAATAAAAATTTGTATGGTTTTCACCTTTAGTTATAGCAAAAAATAATCTAGAAACACGTTCATAATTTGTATTTGAAAAATGAGATCCTAAGAAAAAGGTCCCCCAGCCCGATAATGCGAAAGAACCGAATACTAAAATATAGGCATCCCAAAGTTTGGATTGACTTGGATTGGTGCCCTTGTGCACGATGATGCAAATATGCTCTTCCATACCGATGAGCATTTTGAGGTCAGCCCCCCAAAAATCATTGTAGAATATCGGGGGGTTATTCAGGATTTCTTTAAATCGAACAGGGACTATTTGAAGAACTCATTTGTGTTTTTCATGGCCGACCACGGGATGAGAATCGGAGCGGTAGGCATAAAAGAATTCGCAGCTTTGCTAGGATATTTTATGGGTGCACTCAGGCCCGAGAAGTACGCATTTCTAGACGGTAACCACCGACCTGGGAAGACGGGAGATTAACAACCCGATGTTGCACATCGTTGTCCCGGAATGGATGCGCAAAAACGATGAGGTTTTTGCTTTCAAATTCTAATCATTTAACGTTGTTGCGGAGACAACTGCTTTTGAGCGTTTGAATTTTCGCAACAGTCATAGAGGATTTGGGGGGACGATCATTACTTTTCATTCATTACTTCTAAAAATCATAAAAATTCTAAAATTCAATCTCAAATTCTGGATTTGCTATAAAAGCAAATCCAGAATTTTAGAAGTAATGATTTCCGAAGTAATGCTTTTAAAAGTAATGCTTTTAGAAGTAAAGTGATGGGTTGTCGAGGATTTGCTCTCAGCATCACGTTCATTTGTCAAAACTAATTGTTTCGAAAGACATTTTGTCGAAATGTCATTTTGCTTAAATTTATTCTGTCGAAATTTATTCATCACGAACATAGAAAGCCGAAATGTCAGCGTACTGAAATTTGGATGGATGAGACGGAATTTCAGAAAATTTAGACAAAATGATTTCGACATTCAAAGTGTCGAGCAGATCAGAATGGCCCTTCATAGAGATCTGTTGTTTTAAGGTGCAACAAAACCTGGCCAGCAATGCGAATATGCTGCTAACGCCCTTTGATGTGCATGCGACATTTTTGGACATTTTTGAGGTTAGTCGCTGACCTTTCACCCCGGCCCATTCGCGTTCAGGAAGTGAAGCGTGGTAACTTTACGAACTTCTCGCCGAAGGAAGTGATACCGGCCGAATTCAACGCCAACAACGGCTCATCGTTGCTGCGACAATCGCGGCGGTTCGCCGAGCGGAATTGTCGAAATATTCCGACGGATGCCGGCTATTGCTTGTGCGAATATTCACAAAAGGCGGTGAATAAACCGGCATTGGCGGATGGTATGGCACAGCTTGGTGTCGACGAAATTAATGGGATTGTGGAGGAAGCCGGCGTCGCATCTCGATGCACTACGCTGAAACTGGGATCCGTAAGTACCGTAAATTTGTCTTAATTACCGTACTTTTTAACTTATCACACTTGGGATAATTTATGTATTAATTGATTATTTAACTGTAATTTAATAAGTTCTACTTTCAGGAGCGCACATTGAAAGCGTATGTTCCCGAAACACATACACGGCTGTACGAAATCGTTTTTCAGACGCTGCCCGACCACGGCAAATTTAAGATGGTGAATTTCATAATATTTATTATTAACCATCTCCTTATTGATATAACCTCGAAGAAAAGTACGCTAAAAGATCGAGTGTAGTTCCCCCTCGTGTTTATGCTACTATCGTACTAAATGGCTGTGGTTCAGTTCCCCCCCAGCCGGTACCCACCTACCGTATCTCGGCTCCCTGTTCATCTACAGGTGTGCAAAGTATACCAAAAGAGCAAGGCGAACATTTTCGTATACTTTACACACCTGTAGATGAACAGGGAGCCGAGATAAAAAGTTGGGCGCCGGCTGGGGCGGGGGGGGGGGTAAACTGAACTCTTACCACTATGTACAAGGGCCATTTTTCAAAGCAATCGATTCGTTTTAGATGGTGCGAATCGGTGAAGGCGGCTTGTTACAACGTGTCTCACAAGTAAGCATTTTTAATAAATTCCCGCTATGCTCAGATATCTCGCCTGAACGCCTACGGGAACCGCAGATGCGTCGCCGACTCACACCCGCAATTGCGAATCTACTGCCACTGCAAATAGTTGCAACGGCGATGTACAGGGTGTCCCAATAAAAAAGGTCACGCTGGCATTTTGCTATTTTAAATCCGATCGACTTGAAATTTTGCACAAAGGTGCGGAAGGGAATTCAAAATGTTCACAGAAATTTTCAGCCAGATCGGTACAGCAGTTTTCGAGTTATAGCAAAAATAAACTTTATTTTACGGTTTTAACCTGGATTCCGCCGGAATTGAGCCCTGGAATGTATGGAGAAAATGAAGCGCCGACCCTTTTCTATCCTAGGAATTATTTTATTTCGCGAAATTCGGGTCGAAACCAGGCTATTTAAGTATTTTTTAACAAGGGCTAACGACACCGATGTTAAGAAGAATAAGGGATTTAGAGCCGGAAATTTATGTTAATTGATGCAAAGTCCAAAAAGATAGCCGAAAAAATGAAGCTAAAGTGAGGGAAAAACAGTATTTTTACAATAACTCGAAAACTACTGTACCGATCGGGCTAAAAGTTTCTGTGAACATTTTAAATTCCCTTGCGCACCTCTGTGCAAGATTTCAAGTGGATCGGATTTGAAATAGCAAAATGCCAGCGTGACCTTTTTTATTGGGACACCCTGTATACGATGAATTGCATGCTGATGAGCCATTTGTGATAATTTATTCTTGGGTGCTGTGACCGGGTGCTTTGTGAAAATAAAATATTTCGTTGATTGCGTCGTCTCATCTTGATCTAAATGTATTTCTTGAGCAGGAGGGGGGAACCACTTGCTGCCAGTTGGTCAGTTTTGTACTTTTCGAGTGTTTTTAGTCGTTTTTTATTGCTAGAAAGTTCTCAAAAAATTAATTTTGTAAATTTTGAAAATCGAAAATTTTGGTCTTTGTTGGCCATTTTCCATACGTTTTTGGCCAAAAAGTCACAACCTTTTTGAAAGTTTCTAGGTTTTATATTGTTTTTTAATCTAAAAACTAAGAAAAATGCCATATAAATGGATTATATTTTGTTGTAGGATATCCGCTTTACCTTTTTAGCCTTTCTAAAGCCGTAGCCAGGGTGGCGGCTGTAGCTGTTGGTCCTGCAAGCGCGGTGAACAATTCGATCAGCAACTGCTCGCAAATTCCCGGGTATGACTGCTCCGCCTGTGACTCTCTATTACCGCTGTTTAGAAATTTACCTACCTGTATCAACGCGTTACCAACGGCATCAATTTCCGCTGTCGAATCGCGCGCCTTTGAAAGCTTCTCCAGCGCGGGCAAAATCCCATTTTCCAACGCGCCCTGTAGCCGTGACACAGTAACGTAACGAAACACAAACCTGTTTCTTGGCCCGCCCAATTTTTCCATCCTGCGGTGGCGATGTCCTATAATTTTTTTCGTAGCGTCAATCAGGATTTTTATTTTAGCGGTCGGTTTTCAGCCACTTTCCGTTTCAGAAGAATAGGTACAGACAGACTTGCCTAGTTTTCTCGATAATTGCGGTGTTTCTTGGCGAATTACTGCCAGAAGATACCGTCGATGGCGGTGAATTCTTTTTGAGGATTGATACGGGTTCTATCTGAAAAAATCTAAATTATGCCTAGTAGGTTACAATGCAAGCAGGGGAAAACGCCAAAACATCGACATTCAAAATATCGACAGCCATAAACCCGACAGCCAGAAATCCCAGATTTAAAATCGTTTATGGGTAAGACGACCGGAAATATCTCATCGTTGTCGCTATTTTGGCCGTCGGGATTTTAGCCTGTCGGGATTATGGCTGTCGGGATTATCACTGGAATTTTTCAAACAAACAACTTTCAATAAATAACTTTGAACTTACCACCTGTGCTTCAGACGTACTCGGTGTTGCCGCGTTTTGAGTCTTGGTTGCGATGATCGACGGAATATTATTTGGTATCGCGCGCTATAATATAATCATGATAACCTGTGCGGTTTTTTTTTTTGATTATATGCATGATAGCATAACTGCTCATACTCACATTTCTAATCGTCCCTTCCGGGGTCGCGTTTTGCTGCTTGAGGCTTTCGAGCGCGCTTCCTCCTTTGACCCTGACCGTGTCGTCGCGAGCCTTTCGTTCGTCGCGCACGGTCGGATAGTCCCAGGGGTTAAGGGTGCCTCCGTTTTCCATATCATCGTCAGCATCGCTATCGGAAGAAGTGCCGATTCGGGCCCTACAGCAAATAGTTTGCTATTAAATGGGTGAAAGTTGGAATGTCGGAGTGCAATTTATCGACAATTGCTGGTTTCACTCCATAGAAATTTGATTCCGTTAGGTTTATATTTTATTTCGTTTAGCTTACAGGGTGATTTTTGCTTTCGTTATTACCTTGTTAAATTGTTGTGTCTGATCAGGAATTAAAATTCGTAGTGAATTTTTTTTGTGATGCTGAATCGGGTCTCGATGATGTAATCCCAAAAGAAATCATGACGTTTTGAAAACACTACGACATTAAATATCATAAACTTTGCCGCGAACCCTCAATCACACCCACCTGTGCGCTTGTGCCCTTTCGATGAGCTCAAGCAGGACTGAATTTTTCTTGGCCTTGCGGATAAAGGGATGCTTCAGGAGTTCTTTAGCGGCAGGCCTCTAAACGTTGAAAGAGGAATTTGGGAAGGGCGGAATATGCAGCAAATACCTGATCCGGATCCTTATTTAGACAGGCTTCCACAAAATCCTTGAAACCTTTTGTCCACTGCGAACCGGTCAGATGGGGCGCCGGATTTTTCGGAATTAGGAATAGCACCTGAAATATATCAATTTTTCGATTCACTGCTATTTTGATGATGTGCCCTTCTAGAGAGCCTTAAAAGAGATCTTTAAAGGGGCTACGAAATCCGACCAAAGCCCCCCCCCCCGCGTTGATTCCTGGCAGCGAGCCAGATGCCGCCGCAACGCGACCGCGCCGCATAATCTTTTACCCCGTTTGGGCGTGAAAACGCGTTCATTTTAAAATTCTGTCGCTATTGTGGAATTTTCACGCAATTTAGATCATTCGCGTCGTTTTAATTATTAAAATTGATGAGCTATACACCGAGATCGAGAAATTGAGTGTCTTACAGGGCATTAAGACATTGAATCGACACGCGCTCAAAAATTAGTTCTCGCCCCGAACAACATTTCGGTTCTTTCAAGTATTTTGTATGTTTTCACAACGAACTCAATTTTCAGGCACTTTTCGGCCCCAACCATATCGTTTTTTGGCCAGTAGGTTCAATCCCCAGACATGCGAATTCTTTCTAGCCCCTTTAAACTCCCAGGCAATTGACCAATGGCGTATAATATATTCTTGGTGGCAAATTTACAACCCACACACCCTCATTGGATGAAGATCGGAGTGAGGTGGCTCACCGTTCGCAAGTTCGATCGCTGTGATCCCCAGTGACCAGATATCGGCCTAAAACATTTGTTTTAATACCGTTCAACACGTGATTTGATTTTTTGATTGCGGTTTGGGCAGGAAAATGCGTTCGGAAAACAGCTGATCTTGACGAGGACAAGCTGGAAAGATTGAGCATCCGCCAGGGCAACAATGGTTATTGAACTTTCAGCGTAACACAGGTCCGTGCATCCACCCAAATTCCGTGTGGATTCCACCGGAATTCGGGTGGAACGCATGGAAATCGGGTGGAAATCGGGTGGATGCAGTGGAAAACGAGTGGAAGCACGACGCAACGCGGGCCCCACGCGTCGCGGCAAATGGAATCGAGTGGAAACCGAGTGGATCCACTTGGTTTCCACTCGATTTCCATGCATTCCACCCGGAATCCACTCGATTTCCATGTGGAATCCACTCGCGTCGGCTAGTGGAATTCCCCTCGATCCCCTCCGGGATTCCGAGTGGATTACGGGTGGATGCACGGACCTGGAACAAAGAAAAGGGGGGATAGATAGTGGGCGTTGGCGAGAGTACGGTAGGCACCGGGCTAGGATTTTGATGAGAGCAGGAGCTAGGCAAACGAACGATTCTAGGAAATAAGGGCTGGTGTTGCAGCGCTAAATGACCCTATGCAGCTGTCGTTGAAAAGAAAGTAGTTCTTACTAGGGAAGTATCTGAGCTTGCCATCGAACTTTGAGAAGTCAGATACACCATTCGACGCGCCGTGACAAGAGGATTCCAAATATGTAATAAAATCAACGGGAGCGCATAACGGTAAAAAGTTATGAGCATTTTAAGTTTTACATTGAAATCCGCCGCCGCGAGAAGAGCCCCTCCCAGCGCACCCTGTGCATCGGTCTCGTGGTCTAGTGGTGTGCGCATCGGTCTCTGATCTGTATGACCAGGGTTCGGATCCCCTCACGATTTTTATTTTTTGCTTTTTGACCAGTTCCTACTTTTTGCATGTCCAACCTCGGGAATAAGTTTTTCTTGACTGTGTGGCCCCTATAGAACACCAGTGATGATAAAATAACCTCCGGCAACAAAACCAGGATTGGACGCTCTCTATATCAAAGTTGGCAAAATCGTCGGAAACCGCCCTTTTAAGGCTCTGTTCGAATTCGAAGAATGTAATTTGTCAAAAATGGAACAGTACATCTTCATCAGCAGAAAATTCTCTTTCAAATGCGCTATCTTACCTGCGCTTTACGCCAAATTCTCGAAAAGTCTTCGGCTAGCTGGCCATACCCAACTCCTTACTCTGCATGCCAAAAATATTTTTTGCGGAAATTTTTGGCAGCCGTATGTAATATAGCTCATTTTAAAGGACTTTCTTTGTTGAACAAGCAGCACGAATTAGTTTAGGCTAAATTCCATTCCGCGGGATGATACAGGGCCTCAAAGATGCTGTTTTTCGTCATTTTGCCGACTTTGAAGCCTCATAACTTTTTACCGTTATGCGCTCCCGTTGATTTTATTACATATTTGGAATCCTCTTGGCACGGCGCGTCGAATGGTGTATCTGACTTCTCAAAGTTCGATGGCAAGTTCAGATACTTCCCTAGTTAGCAATTTTAATCCCGAAATCCCGAGTATACACTAGTGTTCATAATTATAAAGGCAGTCGAATTTTTTGAAATATCTCAATTTCTAGCGGGTTTCAGGAAAAGCTTTCTTTTGCAGAAAAAACCCCAATTACGTCTCAAACTCAAATATCAAATCCATTTTTACATCCTAGGGCGAGCCATTTCTCTGTGAGGATTTTTGTCGAAAATGGTGTTTGGAAAACGTTCATAATTTTAAAGGCACTTTACGTAAAAAATTCTTAAAATTCGGAAATCGATACCAGGTTGCTAGAAACCCTTTCAATAACCCTTGGCAGTAATATTTCACTTAAACAGATGAAAGAGACGGCTGTCCAGGCACTGATCAAGGATTGCGAGCAATTTTTTTCCGCCAAACAAGGAAAGACGCTAAAAACACGCCAGTTCCTGCTCGCCAAGCCTTAATCCCGACGTAGAACTTGTTAATCATAAAGTGCCAGATATTCTCATTGACGTTTAAGCCAGTGGGAATAGGCTAACCATATCAAAAATCAATTTCAAGGGGTCGACACCGAACCTGGAGCTTGTCTGGTTCGAGGAATCGAGTCTTTCTTTGGCCGACAAAAGCCGTTTTAACCCGGATTTAGCCGAGAAACGGCGGCACGACTCGGCGCGGTAAGTGACGCGCCAGCGCGGCCCGTTTCTTGGCCAAAATCGCGTCGAATCCGCTTGCAAAGCCGTATTTGACTGATGTAGCCGAGTTCAGAAAGATCTGATGTTCTAAGGGCTGACCGGCTCCAGTTTACCGGCCGCAAGAAGCCTTCCGGTGCTGATCCGGATAGATCTCCCTATTACTGGCACAACATAACCCCCGTTCTCATCAAAGAAAAACAAATGGGACAGAGTTACGGTAGGGGTAGCCATTATCGTTCAAAGACGGTTAGCCCGTTTATCGTTCAGACTCAAATGTCTCGAGACGACAATCGATACTTGCGGCACCGAGTCGTGCCGCCGTTTCTCGGCTAAATCCGGGTTAAAACGGCTTTTGTCGGCCAAAGAAAGACTCGATTCCTCGAACCAGACAAGCTCCAGGTTCGGTGTCGACCCCTTGAAATTGATTTTTGATATGGTTAGCCTATTCCCACTGGCTTAAACGTCAATGAGAATATCTGGCACTTTATGATTAACAAGTTCTACGTCGGGATTAAGGCTTGGCGAGCAGGAACTGGCGTGTTTTTAGCGTCTTTCCTTGTTTGGCGGAAAAAATTGCTCGCAATCCTTGATCAGTGCCTGGACAGCCGTCTCTTTCATCTGTTTAAGTGAAATATTACTGCCAAGGGTTATTGAAAGGGTTTCTAGCAACCTGGTATCGATTTCCGAATTTTAAGAATTTTTTACGTAAAGTGCCTTTAAAATTATGAACGTTTTTCAAACACCATTTTCGACAAAAATCCTCACAGAGAAATGGCTCGCCCTAGGATGTAAAAATGGATTTGATATTTGAGTTTGAGACGTAATTGGGGTTTTTTCTGCAAAAGAAAGCTTTTCCTGAAACCCGCTAGAAATTGAGATATTTCAAAAAATTCGACTGCCTTTATAATTATGAACACTAGTGTAGTTCCAGTACACTTTGGCGACGTACCAATACAAATGACGCTCTAATAAGGTGCGCTATCGCCCTCTCGCCGCAAAAACTACCTGGTTCTTGGGAGTTCCTGCATTAATTTCTTTGATTCAACCACTCAAAATTCTGGAAATAGTCGAAACGTGAGCAAATCTTCAACCGAATCGCAAAAATACCTTACGTGAATGGAGTTATTTGCAAGAAACCGTAAAAACGAAACACGCCGATTTACGGCCATAGGGAATTACGAACGATACGTACGTTCCACCCGGAACTATCGGAGGGGAACTATACTCGGGATTTTAGGGTAGTTCGGAAATAAATCGGCGAAATGAGCGCAAAGCGAATCATAAGTAACCTTATGGTCATAGCTGGCCTGACGGATAAGCTCTGGTGCCATCCAGAAGGGGCTGCCGACAAAGGTGATCCGCTTCTTCACCGTCTCGGTCAACTGGCCGGCCACCCCGAAGTCGGCGACCTTGACTTCGCCGGTCTCTGACACCAATACGTTGGCTGCTGAAAACAGAGGGCAAGATCAAAGGGCTGGACATACACTCGGATATATGCAACAATGATACCAATCGAAACGCGTGACCACCCACACAAGACAACGACAACGCACACAAGCACAAAGAGCCAATGCGGTTGAAAGAGGCTCGGGCTAACCGCAATACTGCATACTCACGAGGACCGTAAAACCCAGTTGCCGGTTAGCTGAGCCCCGCCCGGGGGGGGAAGCAGGTTTCGGTGATGGATTTGTCTGTAATAACCTTATCGTCATATCGCGACTGCGTGATCACTTCCGGAGCCATGAAGTATGGGGTGCCGACAAATGTTTCCGCCTTTTTCCCGCTGATTGTCCAAAGATGAGTGGCCACCCCGAAATCGGCGAGCTTGACCCCGCCGTCATATTCGTGAAGCAGCACGTTGGCCGCTGGAATGTTCTTCATTCCATGTACCCTAGCCAAATATCATTTTTGCCGCCCTATCGTGTGCAGCTTGCCCAGCCAAAAATGCCGCATGCAATGGAAGGTCGAAAGCGGTTCCCGAGTAGAACGTTATGCAGAAGGCAACTTTTCTAACAAACTTAATTCTGGGAAATTGGGTATTCCGAGCGTAGGGTTGTGCTTTGCGCTTAGTTTCATGCACCAAACCAGGATGTTGTCCAGAAAATGAGCTAGGCACCGTGCGCGTCCATGAAAACCAAATACTACCCACCTTTGATGTCTCGATGAATCTTATTTTCCGAGTGCAGATACTCTAAGCCCTAAAAGGAATGGTCAGTCAACACGAGTACTATCCCCACCTTCAGTATCTCACGGACTATCACGGCGATCTGTGATTCATCTAATTTGCCGCTTTTAGTGAGGTCGAGTGCCGATCCACCACCAAGATACTCCATGATAATCCACAGTTTCGACCCCTAGAGAGCTGGTTTGAGCCCCGGGACTCAAGATAGGTTACGTAGGGGTTTCTTCCAAAACAATCATAATGTGAAAATTCATAATGTCGAAATCCGTAATTTCGAAATTTTATAATGCCGAAATTCAGAGTGTTGAAATTTACATAACCTAATTTTTTCGGAAACCCCCGAATACGATACAAAAAATGTCGGCATTCTGATTTCGGCCTTCCTGAAATTCTGGCACTATGAAAGTCCGATTATAATAATAGATTATGAATACATTATGATTTTCGACACTATGATATAATGATGACTGATCGTTACTTAACTTCCTAAATATTTCAGGTTACCTTCAAGTAGCTGCCAAAATACTTTGTCACATATGCAGAGTCGCATTGGCTGAGTACCTAGAAAAGGCGCGAGGAGGGTCTGTAAGTCGGATCGACATACCTGAATCTCCTGTTGAATGTCTTCAATCTCATCCTCAGCCTCTTCTAGATCAATAATCTTAATGGCAACAACCTGGGAGCATTTAATTAGAAAAATTAGGAATACCTGGCCGGTTCGCTTGTCGATCCCCTTGTACACTTCGCCAAAGGAGCCACGGCCAATTCGCTCCTGCTTCGTGAATAGGGCCTCTGGGTCAAGCTTCTAGAAATCCAGCGTTCGAGGCTGTCTACACTGTCTGCTGTCTAACAGCCTTTCCAAAAACCTAATTTTGCAATATTTTCGTAATTTTTTTTGCGCTGTTTTCATTAACAGGCAAAGCAAATTTGGGCGAGATTAATGGAATTCCAGATTTTCTCGTAAATCACCGACCGGAAAGTTGTCAAAGCGTGCTAACATCACGGAATAGGTGCAATTTGGGACGTTCTCGGATCGGATCGATCTGGTTTGGGAACGGGTGGGTATGGCTAGCGCGAAAAGTCAACACATACCCGCCAGAATACGACAGTTTAGTGGTGGGTTGAACATTGCACCCCAGGCTTAGCCCCTAACGCCGTGAAGATGCAAAGAAAATAGGGGTTCTTTCGCATTATCGGGGGGGGGGGGAGGCGATCTTTTTTGTTATCTAGAAATGCCTAATAATTTAATAGACAGCGTTTTAACAGTGTTTTCAGTAATATATAACTATATTTTAACTAGAAAAACTATCGCCAAACTATAAAAATGTAGAAAATTTGGTCAAAAAGGGCCGTTTTCAGTGGAAACTCGATCTTTTTGATGTTTTTTAATACAAATTTGTAAAGTTTTCGCGTTTAGGAATAGTAAAAATCCATTTAGTAATTCCACTATCTATATTTGAAAAGTTCGATCCTAAGAAAATCCACCTTTTTAATCTCGTCGAAGGTAAGTATGGGATGTGCGAGTCTTGCCGTGTCCTCACTGGCGGCCGTTCGCTTGCGAACCTTCGGCCCTTCGATTGTAGGCTGTATCAGCTGCTCTTCAGGGATGCGACGTTGGTCTTCACCTTCCATGGAAGTCCCCTTTTTCAGCAGATCTTCATACACTCCCAGCATTCCCGCTCCAAAATTCGCCGGCCTGTACCCGGCACCATTCGACTCGTAGCTCCGTGAATACAGCTCCTTCTTACCACCGGAGCCCGGCGGAGACTTTCGCAAGACGACGTTCTCTCCCTGGAAATGTAGCGTATGCGCATCCACGTGTAGGGGCAGACCCTTTCAACCTATTTCCCTGGGTATCAAGTAAACCTGGTTCTGGACTGTTAGCGCGGTGGGGGGGGGGGTGGAGCAGGGGGAACCACTTTCAGTTTGTCCACCTGTACCTACCCGTTGATTTGATATTCTGTATTTTTATATTGTTTCGGTAGCTTTTAATTGCTAGAAAGTTATAAAAATATTTTTAAAATTTTGACCCTTTTTGGTCATTTTCATACATTCTTGAACAAAAAGTCAACAATTTTCCAAGATCTTTGTTATCTTTCTAGATCGTTTTTATATCCAAAAACTATGTAAAATGCTATAATAAATGTCTTATATATTGTTATAGGGCCGTAGAGAATCACGGGGAAAAATTTGGTTCCCCCCGCTAGCAGTCCAGAACCGTCCACCTTGAATAATCGAATTTCTTCTTTTATGTTCGAAAAAGCAGATCTTCTTAAATTTACTTTAAGCTTCTTAACGCCCTTCAGTGAAAACGACCTATTTTTAATTTAGCCACAGCTTTTATTCATATTCTGAAAACGGAATTCACTTACATCTTGTCGCGGCTCCAATGCCGAAAACTCTGCAGGCAGCAAAGTAACAATGGATTTTGAAGGATCCGTGTGTCTGGAAATATCAGCCTTGTTTCGTACTTCCGAGTTTGAACGCTTCATGTCGATCGGCTTCCGGCGCTCCGCCTTGATAGGTTCATGGTAGGCATAATCGACAGAGGTAGATGCCCTCGCTTCCGCCACAATCCCATCCGCAAGCAGATTGCCTAGGTTTTTCTGTTTGAAGTATCCTGTCGTAGTTATTTACTGTGGCTGAGTCGTCGGTGTAGTTGAAGCTGGGCTTGGCCGAGGCGGGGCATGGGCTCGGGAGGTTTTCTCGTTGGCTCGAAGCGGCTGATTGCGCTCTGAACGCTCGTATTTCGACATAGCGTATCCGTGAAACGATCGTCCGTTGCCTTCACGGCCGTCATATCAACCTGAACGAACCCGCGACCTTTTGGAGTAAGATAAATGCAATTATAAAAAAACACAAACCGCAACTGAGAGTACAAAATTGGGGGGGATGGGAGAGGTGGATTGCATTCTTACATTCATACAGGGTGTCCCAATAAAAAAAGACTCTCCTCTAACTTGATGCAGAAGTATAGGATTGTAACGTCAATTACACCATTCGAAGCCCTTGAACCGGCGAATTTGCAATAACGCGTCATTTTCTAATGCATTTAAAAACACTAAGGAACGACCTCTACATCTAATCAACGGCTACCTGCGACCGTTTTGCTTGGAGAAATTGAGACAAATTAGCTCGCCTGCAACCCGAAACCACAAAATTTTACAAAATCGTTTGTAAAATAGCGCAATTAAATAAAAACATGCTTTTGAAGATTGTTGCAAACTCGCCGTTTCAAGGGCTTTCGAATGGTGTAACTACCATTCCGCCCCGATACTCCTGCGCCGTGTGAGCGGGGGTGTTTTTTATTGGGACACCATGTATACCCGCAGGTTCAAATTTAAATGATCCTAGGCCGGAAATTCAGCTAGATTACCAGTGTCTCCAGCAACCGGCCATATGCTAATTTCTTGTGCCAAGCGCGGAAAAAGTCGATGGCTGCCAGGAATTGGCAATGGGCTGGGTTGGCATGAGAGCGCGAATTATCGCTCGGGCCGCTTCGAGACAAGATAAGCTTTTGGGGAGTGCCCATAAAAATGCGGAGCGAGAAATATTTGGGGTCCACCTGAGTCATGCAACGTCCGGCAAAAGATTAGTCGGAAAATAATCCGGGAATTGACGCCGGATTCAAGTTCTCTAGCGGGAGGGGGGTTGGCAGGGAAAACCACATTTTTTCCGGATATCTGCAATGATGCCACGTAATGAAATAGAAAGCCTGGCACGAGTATTCTACGGCTTTCTTCACTAACAAAAACTAAAAAAATGGATAAAATTTTCTAAATTGACTTTTGGCTTAAAAGACACGAAAATGGCAATATCCTAATTTTCCGCTAGTTTTAAAATAATTTATGTTTCCTTAAAATAGACATTAGGTTGAAGGGAGGAAGATACTCCTGACCCCTAGCAACTCCCTGCTCAGAACCTGATATTTTTCCCGGTGATTGTCTACGACCCCATAACAAAATATAGACGATTTTTATAGCATTTTCATTTTACGTAGTTTTCAGCTACAAAAACACTAATAAAAGTTTCGAAAATGTTTCACTTTTTTTCGAAAATGTATGAAAATACATAGTATATGGTACATAGCTGGAAAAACAAAAAATTGGGTTCTTCCCCTTGCTCAAACCCCCACCCCCGCTAACAGTCCAGCACCGACATTTGTATGCATCGATGGAGTATCCGTGAAGCGTGAGATTACTGAAACTCGTTTAGGTGGAACGGTCTGTCTCTAGGAAGCACAGAAGAGCCAGGAAGCCAAAAAAAGCGAATGCGGGCGCATAGTCCCAGCATGGGGTCCGGTCGTAAACCGTGAACACAACAGTTTGACGCCTCGCCATTTTCGGGAGGTGAATAGGCTTGGAAATCGGGGAGGGAAGAGCCTGGGGGTCGTCGGGGGGGCGAGACTCCTAGCCCCCCCCCCCACCTTGCAGAAGCGATGCGCGTGACGCGCCAAGTCAAACAGCCACCGGCTCATGCGCGGCCCGTTCTAAGAGACTGTGCAAAGGGGGGGGATGGGGCAAGGAGAAGACTGTTGTATACATTCTCATCCACATCCAGCCCACCTTTCCCGCCACCACCAAAACCACCAAAGAACAGCGCGCAAACAACCGCGTCGGGGTGCCCATTGATCAAGCTGATATCGGAGATGTCAAGCAAATTTACCTGCACACCAAGGATGAAAAAACCGTTTCGAGTCGGCTAAATGCTGACCCCCTAGGATCGATGGATTTGGACACGTTGCTTCGCGAACTTACTTCCCATGAAGGGAAAAACGCCAAAATCCTGCCGGCCAAATGTCGGGACTATGGCTGGAATTCCCCTAGACAAAGCAAAGTACCCGGCTACGAGGTGTCCCAAAAAAATCGACCCTTCTCTAGCGGTCTAGAGAAAGGTCGGGTCGGGCTGATTTTTACACCATTCCAAAGCTCTCGGATAGGCGAGAAAACAAGCGCTTTTCGTTTTACAAAATTGTAGCACGCGCTCGATATGAGACGATTTCTTAAAAAGGAGTAAAATCAGCGTCGTCCTGTTTGCTTTAGCAAGCATAACACCCCGAATTTTCAGTTTTCATGGATTTTGGCCCCTAATTTAATGAATAAAATGCTTGTATTGAAAACGAAAAGTGCTTGTTTTCTCGCCTTTCCGAGAGCTTTCGATAGATAACTCAATCGTCACAATCGGACATGACTATGACCCGCCAGAGGGGGTGGATTTTTTTGGGACACCCTGTACTCCTTAATATAATTTATTAAATCCCTTAAAACTCCCTTGCATTTGTCACTAATTTTTTCAACCAAAAGCGTCGCGATTTTTATCGAAAAATTTAACTTTTTTTGCGAAAAACGCAGTTTTGAAAAACTGTTAAATCGGCAGCCATCTCGAGGCCATTATGCAACATCAACCCTCACTAGGGAATGTTTTATCTGCCTGAGTTTATTATTCTAATCAGCCAAACATTTTTTTAAGATTGACATTGATCTTTAGTACATCATATTGCCACCCTCAACAGTGCTCGTGGCCACGGGGCGGCTATGCCCTATTTATGCGCCTCGTAACCATGGTAACCGGGGGGCGTTTTGGTGTGCCCGTTGCAACGCTTCCAAGCATTTTACTCGAAGAATGGCATCTGTTGATATTTGGCAACTGGCGCGTCAGAAATATCTAGAAAATCAGGCAAGGCATCTTCAGCTGGGCGACGATGATGACGACCCTGGAGGTGAGTCGAGGTTCACAAGGGCCACCTTCCAAATCTGTCGGACTTTCAGCCCAAGCCAAACCCCACCGAAGCGAGTCTGTGGTCGTCGTTTGCGGAAGTCAGAACTGCGTACGTAAACGGTGCACTTGAAAGAGACATGACATTCAGGGAAAGACCTCTCTTTTACTTCGCTTTTTGGAGCGGAACGAAACCCCAAAACCATCAATTGGACTCGAGTACACGTATGGCCGACGGACACGTCGAAATGTTCGTTCGCTGTCAACGTCGAGTCGCTTTTAGGCGAAGGAAGTCTGCCATCTCTGGGAGTTGAGCGGCGGGACAAGACTACGTGCGCTACTCTCCGTGGCATTAACCAACAAGAACTTAGAGTGAGGTTGAGTACCAGCAACTTCAACGGTTTAGGAGCACGTCCCTGATGGTTGTATTGGACCTAACGAGACCTAACGAGTTGTGGGTGACGGCAGAGAGACTGCTCGAAGGAGCGCGTAAACGTGTAGGTGATGTGCTCAATGACCTGCAGCGCGATGACCCTGCTGCCCACAGCCGTATCTTGGCCGCTGCTGCCGCACGGCTTGCAGCATCTAAGGTAAACGAGTAATCGGCGATTTTATAATCCTGGACCTTCCTTTAAGGACAAGGATATGATCAGCGCCTTCCCGATTCCGCTCGCCTTCATAGGGGCCAAATATGATGAGTTTCAGGTGAATTTCCGGCAAACTATTTATTCCTCTGCTCTTTAGAATTTCGAGTCGGAAGATCGGCGGCAGATCGTCAAAGTGTTGCGATTTCTTGCCCATTATTATTGCGCCGATCTGCTGGTAAGAACTAATCGGGTTTCCCTATTCCCGTTATATCAAACCTAGTGTTTGAGCACCCCCCCCCTCCCCGGCTCCATCTATTGTAGCTCGGGCTCCCATTGCTTCATCGGTGTAAAGTATACCAAAGGATTTGCCAGCCAAAACGAACATTTTCGCCTACTTTACAATTTTGTTGGTCAATTGGGAATCGAGATACAGCTGCTGGAGCAAATCTAGGGCACGAAAAAGCTTCTCCGATTTTCAAATGTTGTGGTGCCGCCCATTTATCGATTTTAGTTCTATTCTTCCAAAATGGAAAATTTGACGGTACGTGGGCGAGCACTGACCGGTCATCTGGCCTTCGGAACCGCAAATAATAAGGTGAATCCCCCTCTACATCCCTGGGCTTCTGCTTTGGCTTCGGATTAGGCTTCGGCTTAGGCCCTAGGCTTAGGCTTGGGCTTAGGCTTAGGCTTAGGGCTTGCGAAAAGGTGAAGCCCTATCGCATAGAAGCCTAAGCTTTAGTCTAAGAAGCCTAAGTCTAAGCCTAAGCCGACCCAAATTCTGCGCATTATCGCCACTGACTTAAGGGTATGATCACCGATCACAGCAAGCCCATATTTGTGGCGCACGGCGAGGATTCGTTCGAGGTATAAATTTTTCAGTAGCTGTAAATGTCCTAGGAAATCGGCCCGCCACCTCAGCTAAAGAACGCGCTTGCCAACCTACGCACCTCGAACCTTTTATCGATGTGGCGCGACGCCTTTGACGAAATTTACAAGCAAAAAGTTTGTTTTTTTACTTGAGCTTTTGTTTGCCGGGGCCCTAACGCGGCTGAATGTCGATTTTACATCACCTTTATAGGAGCTCAACCTCGAGCAGGAGGCTGATAACTCGAGTGACGCCTTGTTCGCCGAGAAAGCTATCGATAAATATATCGAGCAGAAAAATCGGGTTTGTTGCAGCATTCAGCATGTTCAAAAAATCACCGCCTGTCGCCGGCCGCAGACTTCTCCGATTATTACGATCTATCGAAGGCTCTCGAAAAGACGAGTGCAGCACGTGACTCCGATTTTCGAAATTTCGGCTTTTTTCTCGATTTTCAGCATTTTTCACGCAATAAGAACGCGCTTTTTTATCGAGAGCTCAATTTAGCCGGTTTAAGCGCTGTCTAACTAAGTAAGTTGTATTTTTGCGCTGGAATCACCTTTCCGAGAGCTTTCGATAGATACCTGAATCGTAAAAATCGGACCGGATTGGGGGGCCGCTAGAGGCGGTGATTTTTTCTGGCACGCTGTAGAAGATGTAACCATTTAGGATCTGGAGCTATACATACGTCAACGAAGGGAAAGAAAGAACCAGCGTGAGGCGTGACATTTGAAAATCGAATGCTGTGGACTATTAATCAGAAGCTTTTGAATAAAACTTGTTTTGCATTGCATATCGGCGACCCCGCAAACTTACAATGCAAATCATTTCGTCGTAATCCACTTCTGCAAGGTTGGGTAAGGATTTGTAGAGTTTTACCCCCCCCTCCCCAGCCGGCACCCAACTTTTGTATATCGGCTACCTGTCCATCTACAGGTGTGTAAAGTATACCAAAATGTTCGCCTTGCTCTGGCGAGTTTTTTTGGTATACTTTACATACTTGTAGGTGAACAGGGAGCCGAGATACGGTAGGTGGGGTCGGCTTAGGGGGGAGGGGGGGTAAACTGAACCACTGCCGAAAAAGTCCCCCACCGCGAAGAAGCGTGAAGGCCCGATCTTCTTAAGCTATCATTCAGATTATGGCAATGCCCGTCACGAGCTGCTCCTCGTTTTTGACGGCCAAAGACAAGCTGCCCGGCGCTTTTCAGACCATCGGGCTTGACCCCCACAAATCAGAAGGTCGGGGGGCAGGTTAGACAACTGTAACACTGGCTTCAGGCCACGACGTACTTCTTGTGCGCCACGCTGAGTCGATCGCTGAGGTGTTCCCCGACTGGGTGCGCCGTACCAAGATCGACGAGCGCTTCTACCGGCCCACCGACTTGGTACCGTTTGAAGGGCCGGCTAATAGAAAGTTTCATCAGCTCTTTTACCTGTAACAAAAATTGGCTCTTTCGCATTATATGGAGGATATTCCCGATTTTTGGCCGAAGATTTTATTTTGTCGTTGTTGTGTGTTGTGTTGTGAATTGTTTCTAATGGGTTTTTTACTATTCCCAAATGTGAAAACTTTACAAATTTGTATGAAAAAACATCAAAAAGATCGAGTTTCCACCGAAACGGCCGATTTTTGACAGAATTTTCGCCTTTTTAAAGTTTTGTGCTAGTTTTTCTAGTTGAAATATAGTTCAATATTGCAAAAAAAACTATTAAAAGACTGTATACTGAGTTACTAGGCGTTTTTAGACCCATACAATAAGGTCGTCACTCCCCCGATAATGCGAAAGAACCCAAAATTTACCAAAGAATTTAGAACGTGCCTTACGAGTTGCCGCGTAGACCCGAAATGCGTCTCGCCTACGAGAACGATCCGCCGGCTAGCGAGGTTCAATTACCAAGTCGAGCACTTATCCTCGCTTCTCTCAGTTTGGGCTCATTTCGGCGCAGCTGCTCGGGCGCCAGCTGGTGGCCCGCCGCTACAAGGTTCCCATTTGGCATCACTGTACTTTTTTCGGGTCCAGCCTCAAACCATCTACACGTCACCGGCTCTGGTGTGCCTGCAGACGGCCAAAGTCTTGCAGGGGCTGCTCAGGTAGGGGTCGTAGTGTTCGGTCCACGCACAATCACAGCCAGGCGAGGCCGCTTCGCATCGAACCGATGCTCTCGTCTGCTTATGGTTCCGAAGTAGGTGCAGATACAAAAATTTACTCCCCCCAGCCGACCCCCACCTACCGTATCTCGGCTCCCTGCCCCTCCCCCCAGCCCTATAACAAAATATAACCCATTTTTGTAGCATTTTACATAGTTTTTAGATATAAACACTATATAAGAAAAGAATAAAAATTGACTTTTTGCACAAAAATGTATGGAAAATGACCAAACAGGCCGACGTTTTCAAATCATTCAAAGGTACTGTGACAGTTTAGCACTACTGGATGCCGACCGCTGCGCTGCAGGCTCTTGGGTACAATATCGACGAGGAATACAAGTGAGCATCTTGCTCAAAACTCCAATGAAATGTTAGGCCGATGGGCGGTCGTCTCGAGTGGAACCACCAGACCGGGGGTCTGGCCCCCGCTCAAGTCGCCGCCGAGAAGCGGGGCCTGATGCGCCGCATTGCTGCCCATCATTCAGGCACCGGTAGCGCTTCGAAACACCTGCGGTTCTGGACTGCTAGCGGCGGGGGATTTTTAACAGGGATGAAACCACTTTCTTTTTTTTCCACCTACCTGTTGATGATATATTATTTATGGCCTAAGCTATATATGGGTCGAAGCCCGGGGGCGCCGCCAAAGGCGCCTCCCGAGGCACCCCCTGGGGGGCGTGCCGAGTGGCGCCTGGGGGCGCCGCCCCTATGATTTTTAACGGGGCGGGGGGCGTCACCAAAGGCGCCTGTGAGATTATGCAAATCTTCGATTCTAATGTTAATTATTCATTTCAAGCGCAAGAGTAACCTGCAAATAACTTTTTCTCTTGCACCTCAGAAAAACCTAGCAACGTAATAGTCAGCCTTTTAATAATGTTTTTAGTAAAATTTAACTAACTTTTAAGTGGAAAAATCAAAAATTGGAAGGAATTTTAGGTGGAAATTTCGAAATTGAAAGTGAGATTGGAAAATCGGCCATTTTTGGCAGAAAAATCTATATTTTTTGTGTTTCAGTCGCAGTTGGTAAAGTTTTTACGTTTAAGCATAATAACAACAGTTTCCAAAGCTTCCACTATTTCTTTTAGAATACAAGGTCCTTAGAAAAAAGTTGGTCCCCCATAAATACCCCCTTCCTCTACAATGCGAAAGGATCATGGAAAAATTATAGGCCAATCAACTAATAGTTTTTGCCTTCTTTGATACTAAGGGTCAGCAGTCAAATTTCATTTCCATAATAACACCGCCTTTTTGCTTTGCATCTCGGTTTACCGGCGCCGTTTGGTCAGCCCCAGGCGCCGCCACAGGCGCCACTCGGAACGCCCCCAGGGGGTGCCTCGGGAGGCGCCTCTGGCGGCGCCCCCGGGCTTCGACCCATATATAGCCTAAGCGCACCTTACGCCCCCCCCCCAGCCGGTACCCACCTACCGTATCTCGGCTCCCTATTCATCTACAGGTGTGTAAGTATACCAAGGTACTCGCCAGAGCAAGACGAACATTTTCGTATACGTTACACACCTATAGATGAACAGGGAACCGAGATACAAAAGTTGGGTGCCGGCGGGGGGAAGGGGTGGGGTAAGCTGCACTCTAACCGTATGTTGTTTCGGTTCTTTAGGATTCCCGGGGGAAGTATTCCCGGGGGGGGAAAACCAATTTTTTTCCTGGTGGTCCCGGGTGACCTAGTAATCAAATATAAAGTGTTTTCCAATTGTTTTTAGTAAGTTTTAACTGTAATTAAAGCAGAATAACTTTCAGAAAAATTTAGAAAAATGTTTGAAAAAGTCGAAAATTTGGTCATTTTGTGTCTTTCCCCCCGCGAATCCTAAAGGTTCTATAGGATTGTTCCTAATTTTTATTTTTATTATTTTTTTTGGTTAAAATGTGTGTAGTTTTTATGCTCAGGAATAGTTAAAAACGATTTAGAAACGCATCCGTAGTTTATAAAAAATCTAGGCTTGTGCCGAAAAAAATTTGGTTTCCCCCCCCCCCGGGAATACTTTCCCCCCCGCGAATCCTAAAGAACTTGTTTCATATTGTTTTAGTAGTTTTTTATTCCTAGAAAGTTATAGAAAATTGGTCTCCCCGCGTTAACAGTTCAGAACCACATCTTGCTTCTAAAATCGCTTTATGTTTGTTTTCTCAAAAAAAGATTCAATATTTTTCGCTACTTGGCGCATTAATAGGATAGATTCCTATCCCCCGCCGTTCATTTTGAGGCTTCCTGTCTTCTTACCCAAGTTTAGTCATCTTCGTGACTGACCCGGTGGGCTTCTACGCGATGCAGCACCACGGGCGCGGGCTGATCTGTTCCTACAAGTCAGTTCTGCGGCGTCGCGGGTCAAAATACTTCATTTTATAGGCAACCCTACGAAGCGTTCCTGAAGGAGGCGACAGCCGCCAGTCCTCCGTCGGCGGCCATGTCGTTCCGCGTGGAGAAACCGGGAAAGATGGTTGGTAATGACGGATATCGTCTACCATAAGTGCGACGACGACGCCAACACGACCCCCTTTCAGCCATTCTTCGAGTATGATGAGCTGGTTTCGCCACTCACCTACCTTGGTGGCTCTAGCCAGGTTCGTGGCTTCGCCAAAAGCTTGCTTTGCCTCAACCTTGAAAATTTATGACCCTTAATGCATTTTTCGAATCTTTCGCATTATCGGGGGTACCAACTGTTCTTCTTAGGGTCTACTTGTTCAAATATAGATCGTAGAGGTCTCTATAAATGGGTTTTTTACTCCCTAAACGCGAAAACTTTCAAATTTTGTCTTCAAAAATATCAAAAATATAGATTTTTGGCCAAAATTTTACTTTTTCAAAAGTTTTCGGATAATTTTTCTGATTTTCGGATTATAGTTACATATTAATAAAGACACGATTAAAACATTTTCTATTAAGTTAATAGGCATTTCTCGTTTTTCTAGTAAAGATCGGTTTCTCCCGAAAAACTCCCCCCCGATAACGCGAAAGAACCTGAACTTAATTTAGTGTAACGCAATTTCCGATTTTAATTTTCAGCCGGAACTCGACAGTGGCATCGACTGGCATCCCTCGCATCGCTTCTGAGCCCTGAACCACGTTAAAGCCCGATTAAACGCAATTATTTAAATCAGCCGGAAATGATGATTCTTATAAATGATGATTCGAGTAAGAAATTTATCGGTTGCAGTGGCGGTGAACAATATAAATAATTTTCTCTTTTTGAGCAATAAATATTTCCCTTCTCGGCGGTCTTAACGGAACGCGAAGCAGGTCACCTCACCTCTCGTCGCCTCACAGTATTTTCTGCAAACAAAATCAACACCTTGCCGATGCTAAAAACCCATACCTAGAGTGGATGCTGTAACTAAATTCGCCATTTGCGCAGAACACGTCAAATTTGCTTCCACTGAAGGCGAGTTCAGTGGCCCGCTGGACCGCCTTCTTTGCCACGGACACATCTGGAGTGATGGCCTGGAAAATGGACAACACGCTTTTTCATAGCATCCCATTCTCTCCCACCTCAGCCATCACACGGGCCAGTTTGTCCGAATTGCATGTCGTTGTCGTGCGCTGGACGGTGCTAGACGCATGCTGGCGCGCCGACTGAATAATGATGTCACACGGTACTGATGGTGGGGCAGTGGCTCGCAGTTTTTTTAACAGAATAGCTCGAATTTGAGTGTTCGCCAATTTATGATTCCAATTGGTCACAAGTACGGTACGATATTAAGTAATCAATGGTATCAGTAGTTTATTTAAGGATTCGGTTCTTGCGCATTATCCGGGGGGGGGGGGGCTTTTTTGTGTAGGTCTAGAAATGTCTAATATAGAACGTGTTTTAACAGTTTTTCAGTTATAGATAACTATATTTTAACTAGAAAAACTATCTAAAAGCTTTTGAAAAAAAACCGATATTTTGGTCAAAATTCGGCCATTCGAAACAGTGTCGGGTAGCCCTCATTAACACGCTGAACTACTTTTGGCGGACGATCCTAGCGACACTTTACCGTCTCTGAGGAGCCCATGTCGTCGAGGGATTCCGATTCATCAGCGCTCACGCTCCTCGGCGAGTGCGAGCCTCGGAAGTACGGGCTGAATGCGATATCGTCGGGCACCCCCGGTGATTGTGGTGACCTGACAGATATCATGTACAAACTGCAACAATGGCTTACTTCACTTCGCCATCCTTAGCGTAGATTCGATCATCCTCTTCATCGGGAGTAATGGTCGCTAAACGAACTGGTAGCCATGTCGGGACCCTGGAGGCAAACGGCCCTGCACCAACTTACAAACGGGTCGTGGCCTGGCAGTCCCAGAGTGCATCATTTCAGTGTAGTCGGTGGCAGAACTGTGTAGGCCCAAACTTTCCTGGGTCGTTGGTGGTATCAACGTAGGCGCTGTCTCCTCTACGTATGCGCTTTGGAAGGGCGATTCTGTAAGCAAAAAAAAAGAAATGTCTTTCGAGCCTGGATACCTGGTGCGACCTCATTCGTCTCGACGGCTCGTCCAGCCTCGTTGAGAGAAATCAGTGATGGTGGGGGAGACAAGGGAGAAGGAAGGGCCTGAACTTTTAGGTGGCGTGGAAATAGTTGTACGCCATATCCGAAATACAAGGCTGCCCTAAGAAGGTAATCTATCCCTGGAGGGCTCAATGGTCACCCACAAGAAGGCTTAGCGCCTTAGCCTCGGCCGAAGCCTAGCCTAAGCCCAAGCCCAAGTATAAGCCAAGCCTAAGACAACGCCTAAGCCTAAGCCTAAGCCTAAGCCTAAGCCTAAGCCTATGCCTAAGCCTATGCCTAAGCCTAAGCCTAAGCCTAAGCCTATGCCTAAGCCTATGCCTATGCCTAAGCCTAAGTCTAAGCCTACGCCTGAGCCTAACCTTAACCTAACCTAAGCTTAAACATAGGCGTGATTTTGACTAGAATACCTATTTTTGTGGCTTACCAAGCCAAGCTTCTATCACTCACCTGAGCATACTCAGGGGTCGGAAGCGCGACCATTGGTGGTAGCGTCAACTCCAGGGGCTTCGGTCCGGGAGCCGCCGGCAGGGGGACCAGGGTAACCGCCGGCTTGCCAATTGGCGGAGCCTAGAAAATGTTACAGCCCAGACATGAAGTCACCTCAAAGAAACTGTAAGGCTCTGGCAGGCCGGGCGCCGGTACCGAGTTGGAGATTTGGTATGCCGGGAAGCAAGTGGACTGGCAGCCTATAAAGATAGCTAAAAATTCGGGTTTTTTAAGTAGGTAGGTTTTTCTTTAAGATGCGTGCAAATCCACTCAGCTAGATGCCAAATGTTCAGCGAGCTCGGCTTACAATAATTTGCGCTTACTCGGCACTGGCGGCGGTGGCGGCGGAGGCAGAAATAGAGCTGGGCATGGAGGATGGGCCACACATTTTTGGACCTGTGGACACTGGGGCTGGGGGCACGAACAGGTGTTTCCACATCCGCCTGTAAGTTTGAAGAAATAATTTCGAAAATTCCTGAGCATGCCAATCGACGACAAGACAGTTGCTCCTCCTCCTCCCCCCCCAACCGACTCCGCCTACCGTAACTCGACTCCCCGTTATTACACAGGGCAGTAAAGTATACCAAAATACCCGTCAGAGCAAGACGCACATTGTGGTATACTTTACACGCCTGCAGACAAACTAGGACCCGAGATACAAAAGTTGGGCGCCGGCTTGGGGTAAACTGCACTCGAACCTAAAAAAAGGCTCACCACCGAAAAACAGAGAATCGGCCCGGAGGGCGATCATCAGTAGTAAAAACGCGGCTTGCCAAGCTCTTGATGCCATCGAGTAGCTGTGTGGAAAGGTCTAGAGATAGGTTTGAGGATGTGGTAGCTGGAGGGTCGGTGGAGATCCCCCTTACCCGTCCTAATCCTTCCTGTCTACCGTCCACGGTCTCCCCCCACACCTGGGCGATTAAACGACGGCGAGCCTCGCGAGCTATTCTTCGCCCTCAAATACCGTCGAAATCCACAAAAGCCACCCCCACCCATAGCCCCACTCCTGTCGATTCGACAAAGAGGGACTATCTACAAGCCAGTTTTCATGATATCAACTGGTCGACCGGTTGATGGCACCCTACAAATCAAACCTACGGATCCATGGCATTCTGCCGTATTACACTCGATCAGTCCCAAAACTCGGCCAGAGGTGTATCTGACCCTCAATAACCACAATGTTGACTTATAACCCGCCAGCTACAGTATTTTTCGAGATATAACAAAAAAAAATCTTGTTATCCATTTTTCATAGGGTTTTCGTCGGTATCGACCCATAAAATATTAAGTGAAAATGAAGCGGCAAGCCCCCCCAGAAATTTTGCTGACAAAATTAATCCAATAACCGCTGATTTCAACAACAATTTTTGCAGGCAAAATTTCCATCGATATTAAGCGAAATTGGGGATTCAGGCCGAAAGTCGAAAAGAAAGCCGAAAGCCGAAAAACTGCTGAGACTCGCGGAAAAAAAAACAATATTTTTGCAATAAACCAAGAACGGCCTGGGCGATCGGGCTATTAGTCAGGATTTTCATCATCTACAGGGTGGACAAAAAAAAAAAAGATCCGAGTTTGGGTCGAAATAACTCGCGAACGGTAGAGAATCGAAGGTACGTTACCATGCCAGAATGCTTAAATATGCTGGGTATGAAGATTTAACAAAACTTGATTTTTTCGATTTTTGAGTACGCAACTGTACTATTGACGCTGGTTACGACCGAAAATTGTGCGTTCTTGAACGGGTGGTGGGAAAATTCTGATTTTTGGCCTAAAAATAGTATAAATTTGTAGAAATGTAATGGCAAAATCTTAGAATTTTTCGAGGCCTATTCGATTTTCTAAAAACAAAAGAATTTTCGCGATTTTTCATTATTTTTGTTCTTTGAGTCATAACTCGCTTCTAACTCACTGCCCATGGCTGCTTTTTTGCCAATGGCTTATCCAAATATTAATTTCGGATCCCACACCAGATTCCACCGCAATCTATGGTATTTTTGTATTGCTTGCTAAAACGTGCCCCAGCGGGGTACTGTAAGTTTCGTTTTTCCCGCTTTTCTCGGCTCCCTTAGCTTCGATCCGGCTGAAATTTTCTGGGTTGTTAGGCAAGAAGTAGTGGCACCTTGCTGCCAAATAGGAGAGCGTACTATCCACACACTTTCATGAAAAAGTCTAAAAACTCATTTTTTAATTCTGCCACAGAATCTCGTAAATTTTTTGGTTAGTTGTACCAAAAACTGTTAGTATTGCTTTTACCGAAAGCTCGAAGTGATTCCATGGCAAAAACACCACGAAAATCGCGAATTTAGGTTTTCTACAGTAACCCCCGTGGAGCGCGTTTTAGCATGCCATTGCAAAATTCCATAAATTGACGATTTTTCAATTCGAGGACCTTCTAGAGGTGATTGTAAGATAGCCTGTAAAAAATGACTGATTTTGGGTGGTAAATAACAAAGTTACGGGGCCAAGTGCAAAACAAGGCCAGTGAGCCGATTTTTGGTCCGAGGAGCCGGGTCAATTTTCGACTTTTTAAAAATAAAAAAACCACCTAGGTCTTCTGGATACGATTATAGCTTTGATGTTATTATTTACGCCTGTCAAATTCCGGAGCAATCTGATTCAAAATTATGGATACTTTCAGCTCTCAATCGAAAATCACCCTGTTCCAAAATCGAAGTTTAAAATTCGTCTTAAAAATTTTTCGGCGCGAAATTGTTTTAATCTTTGCATAGTTTTATTTAACTGATAGCACAAAATTAATGCTGAAAATATGCTGGCGACTCCCCCTTCCAAAAATTTTTTACGCCCCCTCGAATTCGGTTTATTTCGGGTCTTGAGGAATTTTCTTGGCGCCAACGGCTGGTCAAAAAAATTCAAGAACATGGCTTTAAGATGCGCTACTCAAATGGTATCAGATAAAATTCAAATAACAATTTTCACAGCGCTGTTAAAATTTATAAATTGTTAGCGAGTTTGAAAAAAAGCACGAACCAACCGTTTTGGAGGCCCTAAAAGACGCCCTTCCAAAGGGGTACGGTAGCTCGGAATGTTGCAGATGATTGATAAACCACAGTCCTACATAGCTAAGCAAAAAAATAGCTGAGTCCCATTTGGCAATTTAGAAATATTTTTCCAAAGTCCCGTTTCGAGACCTCGGAAAATTGATGACTCGGAAAGTTGAAAAACTCGAAAATTCATCGATCTCGAAAATTTTTTAAGTGTGTTTATGCGGTTGTATAGGGTCCGTAGTTATGCTACAACAACTTATTCTGATGTTTTGGCCATAGGTTTTTGTAATTTTCGAAATTTACGAAATTTCCCCATACAAAATTTCATTCCTCTATAACTTGTCAACTAAACCCTCAAAAATTCTTAAATTTTGTAGGTGCATATCTACTACCTCCATTAACTTAAATAGAAAAAATTAGAACCCAGCCACCACAGGAAACTGAGAAAAATGCAAACGAAGTTTCCCCGAACGCACATTTTCCGGGTGTCATTTGTATTGATACGTCGCCAAAAATCGAAAAAATCAAGTTGTGTTAAATCTTCATACCCAGCATATTTAAGCATTCTGGCATGGTAACGCACCTTCGATTCTCTACCGTTCGCGAGTTATTTCGACCCAAACTCGGATCTTTTTTTTGTCCACCCTGTAGGGGCCTGATACATAAGTCAAATTTTGGGACCGATCGTATGTAAAACCGCGAAATTCCAGAGGGTCGTTTTATGAACGCTGTACGTATGCATGTTTTTCTCAGCCAATCAGCACTAAGTACAATTTATACAAATGGATGCAGAGGTCGTACGGGACATGTGTTGAGATTCGTTTCAAGTGGATCGGCAATAATGGGTTTAAGCTTCATATGCCAAGATGGTCCTGGAAGATGAGCCGCGCGTATGGCTTTTTGTAGGCCAATATTGTACTGCAGAACGGGCACACCGGGTAGAAAGAGTTGGTCCCGTGCGGAAGCGGGATTCGTGACCAGTATCTAAAAATTACGCGTGATATTTTGTAGCCGAACGCCCCAGATGGCCCCTGTAGCTGTTTATGACCTACTTTACTGTTCGCTGTGAAGCAACATGTCCACAAGGGTTAAAGGCGTAGTCCAGGCTCCCAGAATCGATGTGAAACGCAGATTCCATGCCCATCGTCAACGGCAATACCCGTTCACTTTCAATCAGACATACAGGACCTGCAAAGCAAAGCTCAAACTGGGTGCATTGCGGCCATTTCCTAGATGCCGGAAAACATTCGCTTACATTTATGCGTAGTTTTAGTGCCCCCGGCGCTGATCTGTAGACCCCAATCGTGCTTTCCCTGCACGTGACCACATCGCAGATAGACCTGTAATCAAGTGAGCAAGAGCCCTTGAGAGCGACTTTTTAGAGGCAACCCTTTTCAAACTGTGGGTGCAACGTACGTACGTAAACGTAAACGCAAAAACTGGCAAATGTTGAGTATAAATACAAAAAAAATACATTAGGGCAAAAAAATGTTTGGACGGATCGACTCCTACCTCCCCCCCCGCTAATGCGAAAGTACCTGCTTTCGTTTTATTTTTCGTATTTAATTTTTCTTCCAATACCCACGTATGGTTGGCGGCTATCCTCTCGGATCTTTTTATCCTTCTTCTTCGGGATCACCAATGTATTCAAATTCACCGGGCACTGGGGCTTGCCTGAAATTGTCGGATCATGTTGTTAAGCGGCTTCCCGAGACCGTTTTTGGAATCAGAAACCCACCAGCATTCAAGCGGTTCAGAGACATCTCCAGCTCGCGCTCGTTTGGGCTTCGGGCGAGGCCGTCAGCGGTCCGGTAAAGCAGCGTCGCGCCACATAGATCGATTAAAGTGCCGTCCTAATAAAATTTTCGACATAAACTCGCTAAAGAAACCTGTAGCATATTTGTTTCTTCGGGAATCATGTCGCCGCGTGAATTGCTGCTCCTTGTTTCGCGCAACGAATAGACTTCACCATCCACAGATACCTAGAAACTAGTGATGGAGTTATTCAAATCAAATTTTGAGTCAAATCCGAGCGCTCAAATCTGAATATTTGAAGGCAAAATTTTCACTTTCAAATCGGCGGATTTGATTTGAAACCCAGTGGACGAGTTCAAATCAAATCCTGAGGATTTGATTAAGCTTCCGGTCCTTAATCAAATCCTATGGAGATGCAGGCATGCAAAACATAAAAAAAAATCGCTGTGGCCGAGCTGCCGCGCACCGGAAATGACCATGATTATCCATGCCATCATAAAATTAGCATCCACGTAATGAGCTATTGATTTTTTCGACTCCTTTCAAATCCTTGTTCAAATCTTCAGATTTGAACTCAAACCTCCAAGTTCAAATCAAATCGATTTGATTTGAAGTGCTGAAACCTTATTCAAACCAAACCGGCAGATTTGATTAGGCGGATGCAAATTAGATTTGAGATTTGAATAATACCATCACTACTAGAAACATTATCTATCAGATGTATCTCGATATATATTCCTACTATATATAAAAAATGAGAGAACGATGCAAATTGAGAACTTAGCTGGGATCAGACGAAGCCAGTGTTGGAAAATCCTAATTTCCAGCTTTTCGCCAGTTTCCGCAACAACCCAGTGCTTATTAGCCGTTTACCTACCTCTCGCCAAACGTATGGTTTATCCTCGTCGTCCTCCAAGCTGTGGCTCGGGTGGAGGATGAGCACGCCGTTCGTTGTTAGCCCGTCAACCTCGGCGCCTTTGCTCTTGCTCCATTTCGTCGCCTTTTCCTGCATAATTTAGATGTGTAGACGTACCATGATGCTTGGAAAATTTTGTGCGGCACGCAAAGTACAGCACCCCCCTACTTGACTCGTCGTTTGACTTCATTTTATTTAAATAGCTATTAACTCACTCCCAGGAAGATGTTCCGCTTCGAGTCGAAACCAGCTGCATAAAGGTATGCCTTGTTGGAATTCTCTCGGTCAACAAGAATTCTGCATGCATACCTGAAAGTCGGTAATAAACCTGGAGAATTTATGTCTTTTCTCTTACTCGCAAACATTTCGAATTCAAAGAAATATCTATTCATAGTATTTAGCCTACATACGGGCTGAACGTTTTCGAACAAGGTCGCCCACCGGGTTCGAATAAGTCTTACCTCGATATTGTTGATGATATCTGACGAGGCTCCTTATCTCCTTTCGATGTTTTTACTATAAAATGTAGTTTTCAATTTCTTGAAATTTACCTTGATGCATATGGTGGCCAGCCCCTAACCAGGTATCAACGATCGTGAAGTCGATCTGCTCCTCTGATGAGCGCCCAATCTATAAAATATCGATGCATTTAACTTGATCATTGGCGGCTAGCTATTCGTGCTCACCGACCTGAAACATATCCTTTGCAGCATCAAGCGCGTATTCGACGAGGACGGTGTGTGATTTGTACGCATACGAAACGACATGTCTATCCTTGTCCAGCACCGCCTGAAAAATGCCTCGGCATAAATTTACGCAAAAATTTTGATGCGCACGACGATGCAGTGCCGCTGCAAAAACCAACCGGTGCGTCTTTTGGCGCCATAGATACGGCAATCGTCCCAATCTTCTTGATGCCATTCCCTAGCTGGAATGACTGGTCAGTGACTAAAGAGAAAGAACTCACCCCCTTCCTCATTAGAACAAATTTGGAACGTTGCCGCTTCGCACCATGGCCGGGCGGGTATTCAGTGAGTCCATTATACCTAATTATAGCGCCGATTAATAAAAAGTTGAAAGACGCTACCCTAATAAAATCAGCTCGCCATATTTCCCGTCATCCTCGATCTCTCGCGGCGGCAACGGCTGCTCCTGTGCGGCATACAAGTTGTCAACGCTCTAAACGGGATTTTCCCCAAAAATTCGCAGTTTACCTGATCTTCCAGTGAAAGATCATCCATCACCGCATCTGCTAGGTGTTTTTGTGATGCTGATGCTGTTGTGGCTTAGCCCGTCGTGTGCCGGTGCCCCGCAAGGAATTTTAATTACGGCTCGGTCTGAAAGGAATAGGCCATGGAAGGACGTTGTCAGTAGCAACGAGCGGTAGAAGAAGACACCGCCAAAGCCCTAGTCCAGCTGGGCGGGGTGCATCAGCACAGTGTGTATGACATATTTTGGGGGGTAAGCTAGCGAACCATTGTATGATCGCATGGCCATAGTTAACGCTAAGGTGGAGGCGCGAATTGTGAGAAATCTAATAGTTGATTATTCAAGCTCCACTGTATGGCGCAAGCAGAGGCAGGCACCGCAAAATGACTCTAGAATGTCAGACATCGAATCATGCTTCTAAAGGTTTTTCCAAAAAAATCGCTGCCATATTTGCCAAGGTGGCGCGACCTAAAAATGGCAGGACAAACCGCCGGTGATATAAAGGAATCGTTGTTGGGGTTGAAAGCGGACGAAACGTGCGTGGAAAGGCAGAGAATGGTACAAAGCCCGATGGGTGGTGAAAAGAGGCCGTATCGGGACGGGCCGCGAATGGTGGTGGCGTGGGGGATGGTGAATGAGGGCGAGGGCCGGTCCGTATTCAGCCTGGGCTGTTGGTTTTCGCCGAGGCACCGGGGCGGGGGTGGAGGGGGCCAGCGTCGAGCCAGTCCCCCCCCCGTCCATCCGCACACAGGCGCTACGGGGAATCCCCTCATCGGCACTCCGCCCCGAATAAATATTTTTTTGCGTTCGCCTATCATTTTGGCTTCGAGGCCAACAACAAAAACGCCCAGCTAGACTTGTCGGCGTGCCCGAAAATTGACCGAAAACTTGCGGAATTTAGTTTGACTATATATTAAACCGAACCAAGTGGCCTCATAGAAGTGACAAACCACTTAACATAGAAGCAACCGGAAGTGGATGATGTTTTAAGGGACTTACACAGGAGTATACAATTACGCGGGTGGACCGATATCCACAGTTCTTCAAGAATTCTCAGTCGCACAAAAAAAAACAGTTTCTAGTTCTGATCTTAGTTTCAGAAACTCGGCGCCAATCATTATGAAGTGTTGAAAGAGGCTGAAAACTTGTAATATGTAAATGGAAACATGACAGCAGATGCGAGAAGAAGCCAATTTTGCTTCTTATATTTGGAGATTCCGACCTTGAGTCCTGTTCCAACAGGCTACAATTGACGGAAAGACAATGCGGACCCGTGGGATCGCAACACTACGATTTTAATTTCCAGCCCGCGTTTTTTTATTTTATAAACAAAATCAGCGATTTTCGTGTTCTTTCTGAAAATAATTGCCTTATTTATTGTATGAACATGCCTAGCCAAGGTTTCAGAAAATGGCAGCAGCCGGGGACTGGGTGATGACGCCGCTATGTGGCCTAAACATCACTCGCATTTGTTTCTCGAAAAATAATAGGTAAATTTTCCCTTTCGCTCATCTACGTTCAGATGGGTGGCGGGCCTTTCTTCGGACGGCGTACTGGTCTGGGACACTTCGCAAGGGAATCGGGTCTCGGTCATCAATCCGGAAGAGGCTCCGATAGCCGTGCTCTTTCGCGATTCGGAGACCGTATGTTTTGTGGACTTTCATCTCCATTGCTAATACGTGTATCAAAATAAATTTCCTATTTCCAGCTTATCACCGTTTCTGCAACTGGAAATGTGATCGACTGGCCATGGAAGGGGAAAGATATCGGCTTTGTCAGGGGGGCCAGCCAGCGCGTCACTGCCAATATTATTCAGTGAGTTTATTGCTATCGATAGTTAAGTGTTTAGGTATGCACTGCATAATTCCTCCAGCAACCGTTGCTGTGTGGTGATGAATGGCTGCGACGGGAAGAAGGGTGCACATTGTATTTTTGGCGAGGTTCTATTAACGTCGGAAGCAAAGTTATCTTTAGATATCTTTCAACAATGATGCTAGCGAATTGAAGGAAATTGGACAAGTACCTGCTGATCTTACTGCGCAGCAATCGGCTGTTGGTGTGAGTTATTGCCTTTTTAAATTACGTTATCTAAGTTTAGGATGGTTTCTTCGCCTACATCAAAGATAGGACACTTTATGGTCTTACCTTCGACAATTCAAAGATGCCTCGGCAATCGTCATATACGAACAAGGTTTGCCCTGGCGCACGTTTGATATGAGATCCTTTCCAGGCTCGCTTCGCAGGGCGCACGACCGAAGAACACCATTTCTTCGACATCAGCTCTTGCGGGAACAGCATTGCTGTCTCGACCGGTTATGGACGCGTGTTTATTTGGTATGGACATACACTTTGTTCTACTTCTCTTTTAGGCAGAACGTTATGCCGAAGTTCGAGCTGGGAGCTCCAACCGAATCTGTCCATTGGCACTCGACTTCGCCGATGGTGGCACTCGGCTTATCAGGAGTGCTTTACTCGCTAGGTACTTCTACATAAGGAAAACCTTTCGTGCTCTAATTTTTCAAGGGTATTCAAACCATCCGCAGCGCTTCTTAATCCTGAACTAGTTCGTAAATCACCAAATACTTAGGCAAAGAAGGAACACTTCTCAAATATTCTTCGGCTCGTAACAAGCCCTCGTTCCACCGTACAGACGGCCTTCCGCAGCATTTGCACATATCGCCGGATGGCGCACTTCTGGCCTTGTTGAAAGGTTTGCGAGGTCTTTGCTCAACACCTGATTTGCAGAAGACAATTCGGTTTCTTTAATCAACACGGCGGCCTTTGCCCAACAGGCGGTTTGCGAGGGATTCTATCATCAGAAAAATATGGCTGCTGGTCTGAAATGGTAAGTTTCCATTTGAAATAGAGCGTATCGTTGAACTAATGCGTCTAATATCAACATACACTCTTTTTTTTCTAGGTTCGCTGATTTTTCTTATTCATCGACAATTGCTTCTTCATATGCGCCAGGCATGCTACAATGGGTGAATGCTTTTACGGGAATCACAGAACAAACGGTAATTGCGAGCTATTGGCTGAAATTCTTTTAGTGCGACGCAACCCTGGAAAACCTCGAAATTCGCAGTCAGGATTCCTGCGCAACTTATTGCTCGATAAATGACGTTTTTCTGGCCGGCTATGCGGCAGCTACTCTTGAGTCTCGAGTGAACTGGACATCTCCTTTGGTGGGTTTCCTTAAAAAATGTAGGCCTTTGTAATAGGTGTATCGAGCTCGCAAATTAAATTTGTTTTCAGAAACGCATTCGTATTTGGGAGCGACGGTCGAATCTGCATCTCATCGAGACGTTCAGCGTCGATGAGGCTACTATCGCAATAGCCGGGTGTTCGAAACCTCTGACACAAGAAGATCAGGTTTAACTTGTTATGTTTTCTTAATGTTTTTCATTATAGATCTTCGTCGCCGCCACCGCTGACAGCAAAATAACCGTCTACCACTCTTCACGAGATGGAAGTGGCAAGACGGTTTGGGTAGAAGACCTTGCAAGACGCGCTTCGTGGCAGGTTTGTATATAGCTAATTTAACAACCGTTCTGATTTTATTTTAAGTGAGCAACTGTTCTGGGGGATTTGACAAGGGATGGGAAGGTACATCGCGCCCATTTGCTATATTTTTTCTCAATTCTTTTGCGCTATGCTATAGTGGATGAAAAATCTACTAAGAGTTTTATTTCAGCGCAACGTAACTGCTTACAAGTTGTTATGCAAACGGCATATTAGGAAAAATTTTATCCTCAGCATAGAGCTCCCCCTCCCGGCGAAATAGAACAGTATGCTAATTTACTTTTGAAAGCCGTCAACCAAGAGCGTGATTCGTACTTACTCATTTCGCTAACATTGTATTTAGCAAACGCAATTCCTGGGATGCTCGTCGATCCTACCCGGCGGATACTGGGTGTCGCTGCATAGTACCTCGCCTACCAGCAACATCGGTTGTGCGGTTATATGGGACCTTAGCGAGGTTGAAAAGTTTAACACTTACGAATTTGCACGTTTCAGATGCGGCCAATAGAAGCGATCCCTTTACATTCATCGCCACAGTATGTTGAATGGGCAACCGAGTCGATCTTCATTGTCGGACTAAAGGAAAAAGTGCGTGAAAAAAAATTACAATATTTTTTCCGTTAGGTATTTGCTTTCGATCGTAATACACTGAAAGTTGTATGGCTAGTGGAGGAATCGCTGCCGATGTGTGCATCTTTGGATGCTTGTTTCGTTATGGACGGACGCAATGGTTGGATCTATTTCTTAGCTTAAGCGTTTTTCTATTAGTGCTGCGAATCGAGCCATCGACATGTCGCATTTTGGAATCATTGGTTTTCCCCAAGGAGGTTTGCTTTTGAAGAAAAGAACCCTTATCCCCTTTTTATAATTTTATAATTTGTGTTGGTATAGATTGAATCGGTGGTCCTTCGTCAAAAACCCGACACTGTCTCACCGGCTACGTGCTTGATAGCCAAAGCGCGCGATGTAAGTACCACGTGTTTTTCTTTCTTAGATTGCTTATAGGGTTCTCTGTTCCGCTCTATGCAACGCAAAAGTTTCGTTCGAGCCGAGGGAGAGCCGAAAAAGCAGGTGCGTTATTTTCGTTCTAACGAGCACTGGTTAATTAGGCGAAAACCCCCTTTGCTGCCCTGTCCGCAACTGGTGATGATGGCGAAGACCTGGGCCTTGGATACCGCCCGGCTAGCGAAGCGAAATTGGTGAAGCCGCTAAAGGTGAGCGTTCCAGGATATTTTCGATCTGGATTGTTAGCGGGGGACCAGTTCGCATTTTTGACCAACGAGTCAGAAATTTACGAAAATTTGTATTTTTATATTGCTTTTGTATCTAAAAACATATAAAATTCTATAAAAATTTTTATATTTTGTTATAGGGCCCTAAAGAATCACTGGGAAAGTTTGGTCCCCCCCCCCCGCCGGCTAAAAATCTCCCCCGCTAACAGTCCATAACCGATATTATTTGCATTGCTTTAGCTTTTTGATGCGCCGGCTCATCTCTTGCCACCGGTGTGGCAGATGGCCCCCCACGTTCATCACTAGTTGTCTACAATCGCGGATTGGGGCCGAAGGAACCGGAATGGAGACTTGAACTCGGTATCCGCCTGATTAGCCCATTAAATTGTTGTTCGTTTCACGTTGCGCTTGTTGTTGTTGTTGTTGTTATTATTTTCGTTCATATGTTTAGTTGTCAACTCCGCAGATAAATTTTCATAAAACATTGTTGTGGATTTGTTAAGGTTGCTTTTCTCAGCTACTCCACATGATGACGAAGGCGGGTAGCGTACGTGCGGTGTCGCGTACGATGTATTCGCTCCATTCTGCTCCCCAGTGCGACTCTGATTTTTGTGCGACATGAGCGCCGCACGGTAGGACAACGCCTGAAAGTGTTGAAATAAAAAAGTTAAGCGCCAATTGCGGCAATTAACGCGTGCAGTAGAAACAGATCTGAATTTGTACCGTCAAAGTTGATGCTTTGCGAGGGATCAGGTCCTTTGGTCCCGGCCACAAATCGTGTGTCGAAGTCAAACTGCCGGGGGTGATCAAACAAAAAGTCCGTTCCTTTCTGGATCTTCCCTGGGGCAACCTAAATCAGTAGTGTGTTAGTATAATTACGGGGCTTTCCTGCCGCCTACCTTGCACAACAGCGTATACTGGACTCCAGTCGACGAAGCGTGCGTGTAGCTGGCGCTTTTTGCAAAAGAGTCGGCGAAGTAGACTCCCTAGATAATATACAATTTATACATTGTTTGGAGCTTTTCAGGCGTATGCAGATCTAACCAAAGCTGACGCGGTTGCATACCTTTCCATAAGCCTGGCCGCAGCGCAGGGCATTACTAGGCTCAGAATGGAAGCCGTTTTTTAGGATACTGACCAAGTTCACAGCTTTTGTGCCATGCCACAAATAACTAAAAAAATAATACATGAATGAATCAATAAGTTGAGCTAAAGATAGTGGGGACAAAAGTATAGGACACGTGCTAAAGGCGGCATTATGAAGGAACTGTTGTGAAGTGAAGACTTTTAAACTCACATCTGTCCTTCCTCATCTGAATGCTTTGCATATAGTTGGCCGGGTTGACGGCTTTCTATGATCAGGATACCCCTAACCTTTGCCTATAAAAGAAAAGAAGCTAGATTGGATTTGTAACTCTTGAACACCTTCATCGACTGCCGAATATACTGCAGAATCCGCTGGGCAATGTGGTCTTGGGGGGTCAGCGGTGTCAGTCGACATTCCATGGCGTTTTCGACATATCTAAAGGCCTTAGGATGAGGCGTATCCAGTCCGTCTTCAACCTCAACGAGTCCCATTCGAGATGGCGCAACGAGGCGGCACACAGCAGACGTGTCGCGATTTCTACCTAAAATAATTTTTCTCTTAATCCTGACATAGAGGTGTTTCGATCATTGCTCGAGGCTCTGACCTCATCAAGGCGGACCAGTGCTTGTTCGCACCGCTTTACAGTCTCATCATCGCATATAATCGGAACGGCCGTCTGCTCGAAGCCGCCGAGCGGGATGTGCGTGAAAAATTGCGAAGAGAGTACACGCTGAAAGGTGATCGCATTGCATTTTCAACATTTTGGAAAAAAACCTGTTGCGTGAGGGATGTCAGCAACTTGTCATGGTCGGGATTTGGGTCTTCGCGAAGCTTGTTGATGTGTTCGTTCAGGCTGACAATTTCCTTCAGCACCTCGCGCGCCTTTTCGACCTTTTCGCTGCTAAGCCCACCAAGTGGACTCTGCGAGCCCACGTTCCCGACGCATACCTAGAGTGTTCAATTTATTAACGTTATGCCGAAAAAATAGAAGCCTATTTAACCTAACCCCCCAAAGAAACCTTTTACAAATGATTGCATCCGTACCTGTTTCATGTAGTTGGCTAGGCTTTTCACTTGCGTGATATCACGCAAAAATTCGTACACTTGATCGCCGCTCGTTTGCGTATTGAGGGTTATTGGGAGCTTGTGGAGGCGGACGACAGCCTTCGGTGATGCCTACGCAATATTATTAAGTCGTTCCTTGAATCATGGCTCACCTCAACCAGCCGGTATTTCTTGTCGAGGTCCTGGAATTGTGCGAGCGGACCCCAGTCTTGACCGCATTTTTGCCGGAAGACTGACTTGAATTCTTTTGCGGCCTGAAACATCAGCTAGTTAGAGCTCAAAAGATATCCTAGGATTTTTAATTTTAGATAAAAACACCAAAATGTAAGAAAGTTATAACGCAAGGGAAAATAACCCTGAAAATGGGGTTGGTAAGCTGCTTTTCCGGGTTTCCGATCTTTTCCGATATCCGGTTAACGCTATTCATAGAGCATCAAAAAATTAACGAATAGTTTTATATACAGCTCAAAATAATGTAATTTAAGATAGGTGAAGCTACTGACAAAAAATGCCCCTCCCGATAAACTCCCCTCCCCCGCTAAAGAACTAGAACCCTCAGGGTTGATCGTTTTTCGGGGTTTTTGGACATACCTTTGGCAGATCGCTGAATGGAGTGCACTGGAATTCTCCCGTCGGATCACCAATACGGCCCCAGTGGGTGAAGAGCACGTAGAGATCGGTATCCTTCCGCTTCAGCAGCTCCATCCGGTAATAGTTATGGAAACCGAAGGTGCCGTATTGCAGATCGGTCTTGTTCAGCAGGACCTGCATAGCACGCTATGTTACGAAAGCCCTGATCTTTTTTCACCTTATAGAGCTGTCCGGCTTCATCATCATAGACGATTTCTCCGGTTTTCTCGTAGCCGGACTTCGGATGTGGACGCTCCCGCTCAGCTTTTGTCTTATTCTAAAAGCGATTTTCCATGGCTATTTCGAAATGTCATAGAATCAAAGTGATTCGGCAATGTCGAAGATTACGCTGTGAAAAGTCTTGCGGAAATCGCCTCCAAACTATGAAAAAATTTTTCGTTCTGCTAGATGGCGTTCTGATATTTCGACATTATGTGATTTCCACATTTTTCAAAATAAGCCGAACACAGATCAGACCTCTTCCTCTTGTGCCCAATGCTTTGCCAAGAAGTCCGTGGCGTCCTGGTCGTAGTTGAGGCTCGATTTCAGAGCTTCAAACTTGTTGGAGCTGGGCTGCAAGAACGGTTTGTGCTTATCGACCCTCTCGCATTACCGTTGTATTCGACAGATTTTTTGTGGTGCCAGCCAGCTTCGCCATGGCTCGATACATTTTTCGCTGTTTTCCCACGGCCGCCAAGTCCAGGGGTGTGTTTCCGTCAATGTCTTTTTGCTTCAAGAGCCCCAAGCTTTTGCTCTTGTCAGTGTTGTAGAGCGCCTAAACGGTTATCGTCACCACTTGAGAGCAACACAGCGTCTCGAAGATTTTTGGGTTCTTCGCATTATCGGGGGTGAGGAGACCGAACTTTTTTGTACGAATCTGTTTTTTGTACGAAGTATGCCTAGTAGCTTCATAAAAAATGTTTTAATAGTGTTTTTAGTAATATGCAACTATATTTCAACTAGAAAACTAAAAAAAACTTTAAAACGGCTAAATTTTGGTAAAAATGGGCCATTTTTGCTCGAAAAATCGATAATTTTGATTCTTTTACTAAAAGGTACTACCTGCAATAATTCCTCGTTTTCCCAGCCGATCGGATAGACCATGTAGTGGAAGATATTGCGGTGCTTCGCGTCAATGTAATCCAGTTTCACCTAATATCTTTTTTGACGCGTTATTCCGCCGACGGTACCTTGTTCTTCATCTTTAAGGCTAACTTCGCCAATTTCTTAGCTGTCTGCGGCTCCTGAAAAAATGGAATAAACTCTTTGGTCGTCATTTTTAGTAGAGGAGCCTCAGCTGGGTCTCAGTCTAAGCCGAGCCCAAGCCGAAACTAATCCTAAGCCCAAGCTAAGCCAAGCCTAAAGACAATTAAGCCGAAGCGCTTGTCCGACTTGCCTGCTCGGGTTCATCTTCGCTGGCAGATTCATCGCTGTTGCTCTCGTCGTCCATTTCCTCGTCAGACGCATCAGCTGAATTCGTTTGATTTGGCTGGTTTTGGGCCAAACGCATACCCTTTTGTCGTTTGGAAAAGCCGAATAAAGGAATCGTAGCCGGGGCTCGCTTCCGGTTATGTGTAATTGCTGGGAGGAACCTTGATGCATCGAATACGGACGGCATTGGTGTGTCTTCCTGAAATGCATCGTTTCCGATTATCTACCATGGTGCTTTCGCATTATCGGGGGATACGCATTATTTTTCTTAGGATCTAATCTTTCAAATCAAAATATTGGAAGTGTTTCTAAATGTTTTTTACTTTCTTAAACCGTGAAAACTTGACAAACAGCATTGAAAACTTCAAAAATATAGATTTTCGACCGAAGATGGCCGTTTTTGACCAAAATCTCAATTTTTTTAGAGAGTTTTAGATAGTTTTTCTAGTTGAAATAATTGTTATATATTACTAAAAACACAATTAAAATACTTTCAATTATACTAGGCATTTCTACTCTTATACAGTCTTCCTCGATCGGACTTTTTGAACTACCCAATCGTTTTTCTATGGAACTTGGATACAACACCTTCTCCACCACCGACCTGTTGTTGAGCTTTTTTCTCGACAACCCCATCGCAGACGGCCTTCACCACTTGACGCTGGTTGGTGCGCACGGCTAGCAGAAGCGCTTCTGGCGGTAGGGGGCAACCAGCTTCTTGCGTTAGGAATACGATCAAATCAGCTTTCTGCGCCTAAAGCCAAACCGAACGTCATCAAATATTCCGGATGACTGACCTCAATGGCACGAACCATAGGAGTACATATCTCGAGCTCAGGTGGGTCGCGGGTAAGGGGGAGACCTTGTAGAGCCACTTTTGGATATTCAGTCGGATGTTGGAAGGTTCTCTCAGTTCCAAGGGTTCCTGTAAATACGGTCTTTTGCATTGTAGATGAGCACTCACTTATTCCGGCTTTGATTTCCGGTGTGGGGCATTGCTTGATCCAGTATTCTATCAGGCCGGCGAGAGCCTTCGCACGCGTCGTCTCCGAGAGTCGCGTCCATTGTTGAGGACCATTGTGACTTCGCTGAAAGAGGAGTTACTTAGTTCTGTTGCGCTTCTTAAATTAGTTATTTTCTTGCACCATTTTTTCAGTAGACAAAATTCATAAAAATTAATAAAATTCCCGGAAAAATTTTGCTTGCTTAAAAATGTCCAGAAATTATCAAAATTTAAAATGTGATTTTTTTAAATAGTTATAGGGCTTTTTAGTACACGAAAGCTACTAAGCGGCTTATGAAAATCTACCATAAACCACAACATTCTTGCGATTGAGGTTTCGGCCCTAGTTACGCCCTCTCCGTAAACAGTCCAGAACCGTATATTCCGATAAAGACTAATGAATCCCATACCTTCAGAAATTCCACGACATTCCACATGCCACGCTTGCACAAAATCTCGACGACTTCGCTGTCTCCGTCGGTGGTCACCCACGGGATCCCAAAGTCGAGCAGGATGTTCAACACTCGCTCCGGGTGTTGACCGAATGCTATAATCGGCTGATCAACCTCGAAGTGTTTGACGAACCTCCTAATCCATCAACATACGCCCGCAGCAGCTGCGTCAGCGGAAAGTCCGGTCCATTTTGCTTATCTAAATCAAAATTTTCTCAAAATACGGAAATTGATATGCCGAAATTTCATCGGATCGAAAATTTAGGATTTTTATTGACCTACTCTGGTATTCATGGATGGCCGATTCTAGCAGCTTCAGCAGGTATTGAGCAAAATTGTGTTGCCCGTTCCGGAGCGCTGCCGTGGCCAGTTCGCCAACCGTGGTAGGGCTCTAAACGCGTTGAATTCGTTACGTTAGAAGAAGGGTTAGACGCGCTTGACACTGGTGTCAAGGTCGAGGCTCATACCTTTTCCAGCAAGTCAAGGATCACATAAACCATGGAGTGCCACTCGTTTCGCACGACCATGCCCGGCACGTTGATGACGAGTTGCACACCGGGTCTTTTGTTTTCCGTGATCCACGCCCAGACATCCGTCGTTGGTTTTTCAGGCACCGGGCCGTACACCTGCATATGAGGTCTTTAAAAAGACAGCGAAAGAGAGCGAGAGAGGGAGAGAGCGAAAAAAAGCGAGAGAGCGAGAGAGGTAGAGAGAGCGTGAGATAAAGAGAGAGAGAGAGAGAGAGAGAGAGAGAGAGGAGAGATGAAGATTTAGGTCCATGATTGGAAAACAACAACGTTCAGCATAAAACTTACATCCTTATGGATATCGGCCTTCGACTGAATAAGCGTGAGCGCAGTTTGGGACCATTTCCGCAGAAGAGCGATGCCAAGTGGCGTATTTCCTTCATTATTCATCCCGTCAACCTGGAAACTGGCTCCCGGATGACAGGGCAACTTACGGGTGAACCGTGGTGGATCAGGGTGACGGCACAGATGTTTGCATCGCGCAGCGCGGCCAGGTGAAGCGCTGTGTTCCCATCCCGGTCTGCGCAGCGAATCTGAACGACCATTAGCTGATATGGATAAGGAGACGGCCTCACAGCTTCAGGATTCATTTTTTGCAGTAACAACGACACCACAGCGATCGGGTCACACCTTTCCGGATTTTCACCGGCAAGCTTCATGAAAGCATAGTGAAGGGCCGTTCTGCCTGAAAACGCGCTTATTTCCGGTGTCATGCAGATAAAGTGCGCACCCCAATTATCCCGATGGTTGACATCAACATTTTTGGCGATATACTGTATGGGTTCTGTGAAGGCGTCGGCTGAATAGGTTCGCTCGGCATCCACAGCCACGTGCAAGGGAGAGCGACCTCCAAAACCAATCTAGAATCGAGAAGAGAAGTAGGGCCAACGGTAAAGTCATCTACCTGTTTTGGAAGTCGCAGCTTTTGAAGCAGCGTGATGGTCTTTCCATTCAACTTCCGGCACGCATAGTGGTAGCCGGAGTCGCCATTTTCTTGGTGGCTGGCGAGTACCATTGAGGTATCTTAAGGCTTACTTTAGGCGCTTATACTTGGGCAGTACCTCGATCCGTAGCCGTCCAACCAGCTTCATCCAAGTCGAGATGGTCAAAGGCTTCGATCATTTCGGCCTCGACTAGCAGGTGCAGAACGGTCTTGGCCAACGAGATCCCTAAGGTTACATGAAAGATGCATAAATTTGAAAGCTTACTCTGCCCATCAATCTCCACCCACGTTTGGAATATGGCGTTATGCACTGCCGCAGAGCATTTTTCCTTCTTCGTCACGTCGAGCAGACGGGTTACCTGGAAACGTCAAATTCGCCGAGGTACGGTATTAGGCTACGCATTTGGCGTCCTGTAGGTGAATCGCCTTTTGTAGGGGTGTGCGAAGTTCTGAATCACGAATGGAGAGTAGCTCTTCGAGGCGATTTTGGCCGATAGCGCTTGTCAGCAAGAGCTCAAGCAGTTCCTGAAGAATGTTTTCAGTCAGTAAGATGGCACATTTTGGTGTTTAAAAAAGCGGTTCTTTCGCATTGTAGGGGGTCGGCGGGAGGGGGGGTGCGGCGAAGTTCCTGTATAACTGTAGAAAGGCCTAGTACGTTAATAGAAAGTATTTTAATATGGTTTTTTGGTAATATTAACTGTATTTCAACTAGAAAACTATCTAAAAACTTTAAAAAAGCCGAAAGGTCCTAAAAGAGATTTTTTAATAAAAATTAATCACGTTCTCACGTTTAGGAATAGTAAAAAACCATTCAGCAACACTTCCACAATTTATATTTGAAAAATTCGATTCTAAGAAAAATTTTGTCTTCCCCACCCCCGATAATGCGAAAGAACCAAAAAAGCCACTTACCCCTTTCTCATGACAGGATACGGTCTGATGTATAAGGCTGGGAACGGGGCCCAGGTTCTCGGCGTCGGTCTATAATTAGATATCGGTTTGTATCAAAGTAAAAAATGTACGCAAATACCTTTAACTGAAAAAAATAAATTGGCAAAGTACCTGGATTAATGCGTCCGGCTTGAATGCAAGCAGCTGACGCAGAGCGTCGATGAGCACAGCACACATTTGCTTGGCGAGTGCGCCATTCTCCGGGCTAAACCGAGTTAAAAAAATTTAAATTCACATTGTGATACCTTTTTTCCTTGACGATGGTTTGCAAGTATTTTCTAAAATAGGTTGTGTTAGGTATCTCTATATGTCCTCTTACGTGGCCAGCCGATTTATCACCGTGCCTGTGTTGTCTTCGAATTTGTGGTGGATCCATTTCTGAAATCTCAACAATGATAGAACTCCTCAAATGACCTCTATCTCCGCCGGAACTTCTGAAATCAGCTGCTTCAATAGGGGCCCAATTTTATATTGGCCAGGTAGCGGGGATTTGTCATTTGGCCAGCAGCTAAAAGTGTGACTGATCTTGCTCCAAGGTTCGGTTCTTTCGCATTATCGGGGGGAGGGGATCCAACTTTGCCTTAGGATCTAGTTTTTAAGATATAAATATTGGAAGTGTTTCTAAATGGTTTTTACCATTCCTAAACGTGAAAACTTTTGTATTAAAAATTATCAAAAATCAAACCGAAAACCGATGATTTTTTACTAAAATTTCGACTTGCTAAATAGGTTTATATATAGGTTTTAGAAATACTAGATGGTTTTCCTACTTCAAATATAGTTATATGTTCCTAAAAACCCCTATGCAAACACTTTCTATTAAGTTCGGAGGCATTTCTAGATTTATACAGAAAGGTTCGGACCCCCCTCGATAATGCAAAAGAACCCAAGGTTTCAGCTACCTTTTGTCTCCAAAGATCTTCAGCGGGATATCGATCAATAATTCTAGCAAATTGACCTTGTCGTTTGCGAGCAGCGATTTCTAAACACCAAGTTGGGAAGGAAATACAGCACTACCAGATCAGCCGCCTTGGACAACAGATACTCGGCTAGAATCAAATTTCCACTGGCCAATGCAATGTTGAAAGGGGTGGCTCCCTGAAAAAATAGACACATTGAAGTGAAGCTGGGTAAGCTAAGGTTACTTCGTTATGTTGCGCTGTAACGGCGCCGCCCGCGGCCAACAGTCGGTCAATGCAGGCACGGTACTGGTCGATGCTGATGCTGCAAAAGCAGTGAGGTTCTTTTTTCAATCGTGGACTTATAAGAGCTTCAAAGTTCTACACTCACCGTGTCACCTCTTTCTTCGTCACCTTCTCGCATAGTGGGATCTTGAGCGTGGCAAAAATGTGCATCGGCGTGGTTCCCGAACCGTCCGGTATCGAACAATCGGCTCCTCTGAAAATTAGAGTTTTGGAATGTTTCTGGAACCTGCTTCCTAAGCCTAAGCCTAAGCCTAAGCCTAAGCCTAAGCCTAAGCCTAAGCCTAAGCCTAAGCCTAAGCCTAAGCCTAAGCCTAAGCCTAAGCCTAAGCCTAAGCCTAAGCCTAAACCGAAGCCTAACCTATGCCAAAGCCTAAGTCTAAGCCTAAACCTAAGTATTTAAATAGCCATCACACATACTTTTCAGTCAGGAACTGGATCTGCTCCGGCAGGCGTTGGGCAAAGTGTTCATCATAATATGAGAGCAATGAAGCAATCAGCGTCACACCTTCGTTATCCTGAAAAAAGGATCATCGGTTGGCAAAGACGCATGCTTGCCTTGCAGTTAATGTCGACATTCGCCGAATACGGCCCATTCAGGAGCCACGTCACAATGCCGTAGTGCCCTAAGCTGAACTGTTTAGAGGTGGAGAGAGAGAGCGACAACCTTTCATATAAGCCACGCTGAGCGGGGTCAACTGCCAGTCGTTCTTCGCGGACAAGCATGTCGCGTCCACCTGAAATTTATAGTATAGACCCGGCACCGGTGCCTAAGCTACCTCAGCCAACACTTGCAGCGTGGACAGGAAACCATAAGCGGCGGCATAATGCGCTGGAGAGTTACCAGATGAATCGGGCTGAAAAGACATTCATTTCGGAACAGAGCGACAGCCGACCTTATGCATATCGGCGCCCTTCTTTAACAGATAGCTCAAAATATGGTCCTGTCCGTTGAGTGCTGCGTGAAGTAGAGGCGAGCGACGCAACTGTTAAAATCCTGGATATCCCCATGTGACCAAAACAAACTTTGTCTTTGGATTCGATTAGGGCCTTTCCATCCTCAACCAATAGTTTTACCATATCCAGCTGACCGGTGCCGCAAGCAATCTAAACAAATATTGGGGTTCTTTCGCATTATCAGGGAGAACTTTTTGGTATAAAAGTGTTTGACAAGTATTTTGGTAATACATAACGATACTTCAACTAGAAAAACCATCTAAAAACTTTTAAAAAGCCGAAATTTTGGCCAGCGGTCGATTTAAAACAATTTTGTAAAGTTTTCGGGTGTAGGAATAGGAAAAAAACCATTTAGAAACACTTCCACTATCTATATTTGAAAAATCAGATCCTAAGAAGAAACGTTGGTTCCCCCATGATAATGCACAAGCACCGAAAACCCACAATTAGTGCGTTGAGCTTCTTGTCCCCGGCACTCGTCTGAGCCTCGATGTCAAGCTTCGGGTGTTGGAGGAGATGGCGAACAACGTCAACGTGACCCCATAGGACAGCCAGATGCAGGGCTGTATATCCTCGCCGGTCCTTGTAGTTGATCACCGACTTTGCCTGGGCGGTCTAAAACTCAGTTCTTCTTAGCGGTGATTCGGCACACCTTCAAAGCCTTTGCCTTTTTACTGGCTGTAGCCGTGGCATCGGTGTCGACTTCATCGGTTTGCCCGCTTGTTTTCGCGGATTGCTTCTCGTAGTTAGCATACCAGTTCAGCAGCGTCTCAATTTGAGGGCCTTTTTTAACGGTACGGCGCATACCTTGACAGTATTGAGACGCCCGGCTCGAGCGGCGCAATGCAGTGGCGTCTCCTCCTTCTTGTTCATCACCACCAGCGGGGTATTTAGGGTGATGAGGTAGTCGAGCGGCCCATTTCCCTCACACACCGCGGCATAATGCGCTACGGTCCTGAAAGCTTGCAGTTTAGAACGGATTGTGCATCGTATTTTCAAAAATCATAATTTTGCACTGTCTGGATTGGAAGTTTTGGCTATAACTTTTTTATTTTACATTATTGAAGGCTCACATTAAAACTCTTATTATATTTTTTGACGCTCTATCGAATGGCGTTGCAAAAATTCCGACAAAATAGGGAAAATACCGAAAACTTTGAGACCTATTGGCTCCGGGGGAGGGGGGGGGGGGTAAAGTAAAGTCTTACCTGACATCCCCTTTTGACCCCTTTAAAATTATGAGCTCATTCCAAACTCACCAGTTGTCAATATCGGTAATACTAATGTTGGGTTCGATAGCGTGCAGCTTCTTCAGATAATTAGCGTCCGGATTGATGGCCGCTGTATGGAGCGGGGTGATGGCCCGGTTGTCTTGAGCCTGGAAATCGGTTCGTTTGTCTCGTTGCTCTTCAGGCACCGACCTTCTTTTTAATCGAGATGTTCAAAATCCTGTCCGGTAGTTTCCCTCCCCTAAAAAGAAACGTTTTGGATACTACAGTATCCTTACTCTAATGTCATTTTGTGCAACTCGTTAACGTCCCAATTATGATTGAGCTTGATCAGCTGAAAAGGAAAAGATACGCGAAAAATAGGTGTCTCACATCACTGGCCGCTTGGCGTTTTCCGAACCGGACCATTTCTACCATCATCTCCGACGTGAGTTCAAATGCTATAATGTAAACTTGGAAAACTATTTTCTAGCGGTTTCTCTCTCTCTCTCACTCTCTCTCTCTCTCTTTCGCTCTAACTCGATGTCTTGTTTAGGGACAGACATTATCCATAAACCTTACTCGTCTTGCCGTTCTTCAGCTTATCCATTGTCGGGTAATCAAGCCCGGAGAGCAAAGCCCGAATTTCGATGTCAGAATAGGCTTGGTTGTGCTGAAAAATAACTTAGCGCCGGTAGCATTGCCCATACTCCCTCTTGAAGCACTAAACGTACCCTTTGATTGTCGGGGAATGTCTCATAATCGACCAAAGCGTTATTTCCCTCACGTCCGCCACGGCTCACTTGTACCTGGCGAGTGGCCCTACCCAACATATGGAAATTGCGGCTGCCCGTGGTGCGCTAAAATAAATTTTGCAAATCGACTATACAGGGTGTCCCAAAAAACCTCCCTAACCTGTCCAATCTTTACGATTTAGGTATCTATCGACAGCTCTCGAAAAGGCGAGAAAACAAGGAGGGTTCATTTGCTTTATTATGCATTTTTCTGCGCTAATTTTATGTCTAAAAACCATGAAAACTGCGGATGTATACAAGATCTGCATACTAATTGCGAAATTATTGTTGAAAAAAAATACAGGTTTATTTCGAAAAACCTCAAATATCGATGGTATGAGATCAAAGCGTAGAAAAAACCCCGCTTGTTTTTTCGCCTTTTCGAGAGCTTTCGACTGGTAGTTCAATCGTAAAAACCGGACTTGACTGCGGACCGCTAGGTAGGGGTTTTTCGGGGGACACCCTGTTGGCTTAGGTTCAGACGCTTAGGTTTTGTTGCTCAGCATAGACTGGGCCTCGTTACAAACCCTCTGAAGCAGGTTCGGCTCATGGAAAATCTCGCGCTCGATCTTTTCCAGCTTCGGCAGCTCCTTCAGATATTCATCGATCAGCTTTTTGTCACCGCTACAGTAGACGGCAGCCGCCGGACATTCCCAGAAAGCATACGAGAAAGGCTGCTGCAGCAGCGACATGTCGAAGCTAATAAGTTAAGCTCCTCATCACGTCGATGTTAAGAAAATTACTTTTTCTCCGAAGCCAGGCTACGGAACGTCTTCATGTCCTTGTTTTTCAGCGCTCGATAGGCGGCGCGGTAGAGGGTGGACTGGCTGACGAATTCCGGAGCGTCTTTCCCAAACACGTACGGATTCTCCTGAAAGACAGAAATTTTGAAAGAACCCGTTGGCACAGCGACAGTTGTCTTCTCACATACCTTGTATTCGCGGACGCCCGGTCGTTCCACGAGACGTTCATTGCCCACTTTCCTTACCTAGGCGCATTGGTTTGGCTTAAACGTCTTTCCCTACTTTTTCCGTCTTTGCCTTCTTCTCAACCTTTTTCGGTTGCTTAACCGGCTTTGCAACCTTGCCTTTCTTGACGCGGACGGGCGCTGGGGGTACGGTACGACGTCGATGCAAGTCCTGAAAGAAAATGGGTTCTGGAGTGGGAGGGGATGAGGACTAACCTTGGCATATTAGTCGTTTTCATGTATGTATAGAAATTTCAAGAAAATTATACACATTCTCGACAATTTTTGATTTTTTCAAGATGAAAAAGGAAAAATTGCAAATTCCGTACAGTATCTAAGAATGTTTAGCTCACCGCTTTCGTTGGCTCCGGCTTCCTTTTTCCCTTTTTCGCCGGGGTTTTCGTGTCGGTCGGATAGGCGAACGGTTTGTACTGACGACGTTCGCGCTTGATCCGGGCAGCAACTAAATTTTGTAATTTTATTACGGGCAGCGATTGAAAATGTAGGATTTTCCTTTCAACTTACTCGCCGGGTCACCCTTCGACCGCTTTGCCACTTTGGTCGCCATTCTGAAAAGTTTCAGGTTACTGTTTTTTTGTATGGTCGCGCACAGCTGCGTAAGGCAAGACTATCACAGATTTGGTTCTTTCGCATTATCGGGGGGGCAACTTTTTTTCTTGGGATCTTTCTTAGGTATTTCTTATTTCTTATATCTAACTTTTCAAATACAAAACAGTGGAAGTGTTTGTAAATGGTTTTTTTGCTATTACTAAACTTGAAAACTTTAAAAATTGTATTAAAAATAATGACAATATACAATATGGAGCTTTATACTAAAAATGATCGATTTTTTTACCAAAATTTGGATTTTTTCTTTTTTTTATAGGTGGTTTTTAAATAATAAAAAAATTTTATATAACAAATCGGTCCCCCCCCGATAATGACATCCTACGAAGTGCGTGACATCTTCCTCAACCGTCAAAGAAGAATCCCTAGCGAGCAACATAAAAAAGGAAATGCCGCTTAGTGCGGGCTAGGATGACGAATTCGGAAAGGTTTGAGTGCCACAAAGCTGCGGGCTTTCCGGCCCTGATAAGCAGCCGGGTGTGGAATCAACGTGAAGGCACGTAAAAAAACGAATGGCCTTTGAGTCAGCCACACGATTCTGGAGATGCAGAAGAGTATCAAAGGGAATCTCGGAGCTGTTTGGAGAAACGGAAATTTGAGACAATGCCAATCCTATCCAGTAAAAAATTATGCGCCGATTCCGGATAGACTTTCAAAAATTGTAGAAGAGCCCTATTTAAAACATTACGATGCGTTTAAAGGTGCTGATAGGTTTAAATTGCAACATTGGACCTTTGTAAAACGCGTCAAAAAGATCTGAGGATAGGTCAAAAGATATCGCACATCCGACTGGGAAGATGCGCTTTCCGACTGGGAAGATCTCATACATTTTTCTCTATGAAACTTCAGAACTTCAGCCTCAGACAAGCTTCAGTATCAGTGGAAAATAAGACAGGGAAAATGAGGAGACGAGCAGGAAGCCAAGACACAAATCATCCTCAAAGTATACAAATTTCCTCGAACATCCTTGGCCACAACATTCTTCTCGCTACACGGGCTTTAAAGGGTCGCCCGGCGCTCAGGTTCGGACCTGCCTTGTTGACGAGCGCATTTTAGAATTAGTCACCACACAAGGGGACGAGAGTGTGGGGTTGGTGGGGAGCGGGCAGACGAAAAGGGGGGACCTGCCTTGACACGTTCCCACTCCTCGCTCCGTTGCCAACAGTGCCCATTTTTTATTCGCCGAGCTAGAATGGACTTTCTGTTTCTAAGCAACCAGATACGAGCTAGAGGAATATTCAGGGCTTGCTAGCTTGCAAATTAGGACCAATGTCAAGACGAGGTTCCTATCGTCTTCCTCGATTGGGAAAGTGAAGCAATTCGTTTGAAAACTTGGTCCAGGTCCTGGCTGGTTAACGGGGCGGGCCTTTTTAGCGGCAAGCAATTTCCTTTATTCTACCTGGCCTCATTCTATTAGAACACCAGCGCCCAAAACCCGCTTCGCGGGCCTTGGGCGCTGGAATGTGGCCTTTGCATGTGAAATTTGCCTTCCCGATAGCTCGGGTCCTTCGGACCCCTCCCCCCGTCCGACCACACGCGCGCAACTTGCAAGAATGAGGAAATTTGTATTTTTTCACTATATGCAAATTAGCCCTCAGAGACCTCAAAAATGAGTAAAACCGGCTTTAACTTTGTAAACTTGTATTTTATCGAAATTCTGAACACGCGATCGGAAACAGAAGGGTCGATTCCCCCAAGTGACGGAGAATTGGGACGTTTTGGACCCGGGAAAGCCCTCAAATCGGGGCTCCAAACTGCCATCCACACACACACACACACACACAAAGATACACGCCAAAATTATATAAGGTAGGATATCCATTTTATATTGTTTTTACCAGTTTCCGTATCCCAAAAAGTTATAAACGCACTTAAAAATTAATAATTTTTGAAATTTAATAATTTGAACCAGTCTTTACACATTTTTGACCAAGTGGCCATAAAATTCTACAAAGAAAATGGGGAAATATAATTTTTTTTTCTAGACGTGCCGCCCCCCCCCTTAACGAACCAAAACCGCGAGGAGATACGAGCTTAATCCATATTCGGAGCTTGCTGTTGGAAAATTGGGGGGGGCAGGTATGGTTTGCAGTATCTGGTGAGTAAAGCATAGGTATTAAACACAAAAACATTCTTTTAAAATTTCCGATGTCTAATGACAATCGAAATCGAAAAAACCGCAGAATTTTGAAAAGCTGCGCAAAAGCCTGTTTCTTTGCCAAAAATCTCCTTTCAAATTCGCAGGTGAAACCGGGCCTCAGCCCCAATTTGTTTCCATAACGACTATCACCAGATTATCGCAGATGCAACTGGGAACGCGTATTTTGGGATTTATACAGTTTTAGCGATTGAAAAATATAGAGGAGATCGAGGGTCGCGCCCTCTTTTTGTGTGTGTGTTTGTCTCCCTGAAAAAAGTGCTGGATTTCTCTCGCTATCTCGTCGTCCATTTCGGATGAAAATAGCGCTGGCGAGGGGGAGGGTGGAAACCGGGAATGGCCCTTTCCCCCGGAAAAAACGACTGGCCGCCGCCCTGCAGCGTGTGGCTCTGGAAAGTGAAAAACCGGGACTACGCCTGAAAACGAGTGACAGGTTTAGCGGCACGACGCATACTATACAAGCAGTTTTGAGGCATACTATACAGCCTGCGATTCGCGAGCCTCCAAACTCGAGAAGTGCGACACGTCGATGTAAAAACAGTGCTATAATTAAATCTATAAAACCGTGCCTAAATATCGAGAACTTGGGACCAAAAATCAGCCGAAGTGCTGCACATCTTTTCTGCTCTTTCGTATAGCAATTTTTGAAGCATTGGATTTTCCCGTGATTTGTGTACTTTGGGGGTCGTTTTCAAGCAAAAACAAATAAGCTATCAAAAACTGGTGAATATCTCCATGCCAAATTGATGACTACCTTCAGTTTCACTGGTTCCAAAGTCACACTGCCTTTTATGATAGTTAGTTACTCGCTAGAAAATTGGTATGTCGCCGTTCCCTTAAAGCACCCTATAGCCCCGAGGCGGGCCCTTCATACACAACAACTTCGTACATCTTGAGTGGTTATTAACTGCAGCCGCCGATCATTTGGAGGATTCCGCAAGCCGTCGACGAGAGGACGCCGCTCGCACGCCACGGCCAATGCCGATTCATCCACTTACAACGGGGCAACACGCTGAATCATCGCCACCCATCCTATATGCCCTCGCACGACGAAGGATTTCCCAGGACATCGGCCCATAGTGATGGCACGACACTTCTTCTGCGTATTTAGGACGAGGGAAGTTGTGCTCCATTTTTGGGCTTTTGCGCAGCGCGTAGGTTAGGCTTCCAGGGGAACCTCCTAAGGTAAGGGTGGCAAATTTCGGCAAAAAAGTGGCAACGTCAAACTTGTAGTTTATTCGATTTTGTTCTAGTCGTGAGTTTGATTGGCCTGACAAGGGGCTCCATGTGCAGAATCTTGACCATAAACTATAGTTGCTTTTCCCATGCCATCAACGCGCAGCGGGCGGATAGGTAGAGGCCCCTCCCTAGGATGCCGAGGTTGAGGGTCATCGCCCTGACCAGACGTCCGCTCCTATCACAAAAAGTTGGCCCGGGTGCGCGACAGCTGTGCACCCCATTCCCACCACTTGCTCGGAGCCGCACAAAAAATTTGCATCTCCTCCTCCTCCTCTCCTCCTCGTACTCAACGTTTTGACCTAGATTGGCCTATAGGCTGGCCGGTTAATCCAGTAAGCCGATTAATTCGACCTTTTTTAACCCTTTAGCTTCACGTCGTGGTTCTTTCGCATTATCGGGGGAGCTATTTTTTTGTATATGCCTAGAAATGGCTAGTAACTTAATAGAATGTGTTTTAAAACGTTTTTAGTAAGTTATAACTATATTTCAACCAGAAAAACCAACTAAAAATTATAAAAAGTCGAAACTTGGTCAAATTTTGTCGAAAATTCATATTTTTGATACTGTTAATACCAATTTGCAAGGTTTTTACGTTTAGGTATATTACAAAACCATTTAGAAACACTTCCACTATTTATTTTTCAAACTTAACTCCTAAGAAAAAAATTTGCCCCCCCGATAATGCGAAAACACCGGCGCTTTCCGTGCTTACGGATTCTGTTTATGATCCTGTCGTCTAGTACGCCGTTCCATCGGCATTCAGCTCCACCTCACCATAATTAAGCACTAGCAGTGTAGGATCATTTTTTCTAACTTTCCAGCACATTTAAAAGCCATAAAAAATTTAAACGTCAAACCCCAAACCGCGGTTGTTTTCACAGTTTTTTGTTGATTCATTGCTGACCCTTGACTAGACACGATATCGATCTAATGACCAGAGGGCCCGCTGCTTATCATTTCAAGACGCGCCCCGCGGTTTTACGAGACACTTTTTTTCGCGCAGCCCTACAGTCTCCGAGAATTTTCCATGTTTTTCGAGAAATAACTGCCGGCGGAACCAACTCCCTTAAGTCTATGTCTAGCCCAGGCCTAAGCTTAAGCCTAAGCATAAGCCTAGCCTAAGCCTGAGCCTAAGCCCAAAGCCTAAGCCTAAGCCTAAACCACTCCTAAGCTAAACCTAAGCCTACGCTAAGCTAGTAAGCATAGGCGTACCCCTATCCCTTTCTCCTCTTCATTTCGTTCCGGATTTTTTGCAGCCCCAATACCAAACAAAACATTTCGTCCAGGGGAAAGATGCGGCTGCTGGCCGTTCTGCCGGTGCTCTGGGCCGGAGCCTGGGCGCTATTCCCGTTCGGGATCAGCCAGGGCGATACGGTAAGCTCGGCCGAAGCCTAAGTATCAGCCCATCCCTGTTTAGCCTCTAAGCGACGCCGAGTGGCTGACGGCAACGGTAGATATTCCGGTGGTGTACTATGCTCGGCCACAAACACAAGCGCATATCTCGAGACTAGGCCTACTAATTTTTGGGGATCAACCCCAACCAGGTGCCAAAATCTCGCTATGTTTTTTATCCGTTTGCAGATCATTTCCGCAACCTTGAGCATCTGAATAAGTCTGCTGTGGCTGCGTTTTATGCGCCGACAAGTGGGGGCAGCGTTTTCCTCAGGTAAAACAGGACTGAGTAGTTTATCATGAGTGATTCAAGATCGACATCTTCCGACAAGAATCTTTTGATGCGGCTGTCTTCTGACGTCATCCAGGTGTTCCCCGAAAAGGATTTCAACGCCAAGCAGGTCCGGTCGCTAGTAATAATCCGCGCAAAATGTGGTTGCACCATTTTTTGGCTAGACTTTAGTACCTGCCCCCCTCCCCCCGCCGGAAGGTCCCAAAATTTTTCGCTATAACTTTTTTACATTATTTTGTGCTGTAATTCAAAATCTTAGTATATTTTTTGGTGATCTATCGAATGGCGTGGCCGAAATCCTGGCAAAATAGAGGAAATCTCGAAAGATTTTGGGACTTCCGGCGCGGGGCGTAAAGTACGGTCTAGCCCATTTTTGGTGCGCTATGTAAATTTCCAACTTTGCAGGCTGATAAGCATGAGTAATGCGTTTTCATCAAAAAAAGTTATTCAGGCTGTTGTGGCCACATGGGAGAACATGGCAAATTTGGAGCGGCAGAGCGGCAACACCTTTCAGGTGACAAAACGCATCATTCGTATATGGATATTATATTTTCTAGTTGGTGCTCGTAAGCGACGGGATCGACTCGTTCGCCATCTTTGTCTACAAGGCAATCGCGTGGGCATCGTCTAACGGACAGTAGGCTTTAGGTACCTAGCAAAAAAAACCGCTTTTCAGCTTTGCTCAAGCCGGCTTTAGCCATCCGGACGGCTGGCAGCTGAATGTGAACAGCGGCACCGATACTCTCAAGGATTTGATGAGGTACGGAAGTGCGTCCGGCCAAATTCCAAGCTTATAGCTTGTCCAACAGCGATCGAGACGGCCAGTTCATCTACAAAATCTCCGGGTTGGCGCTAGAACACCCGAAGGGAGACGATGAGTACAGCTACAGTGATGAATACGAAGGGGAGGACGGGGAGTCGAGGAAAGGCGGTATGCATTGAGCGTTATTAGGCAAATCGGGGTTCGCAAAACTGAACGTCAACGCAAAAATTTATGCTAACACCGAATTCAGGTCGCCGTGGCGAAGACTGCCCGCCCGACCCGTACAAGGATAAGTGCCCAGCTGGCTGTAGCGTTATCACCGACACAAACGGATGTTCGAGATGTTTGTGTGCCGGTATTGATTCTTTTCAAAGGAATTTATTTTGAATTAATAGAGAGACCACCGCCCCAACTTCCACAGGGAAATGATCTGGAAGAAGAGCAACCCGAACCCGCCGTTTCCAAGGAGGAAGAGAATTCGGACGTACCAGAGGAAGGTCAGTTACGAGGTCGCCTACGCTAGCTAATATCGACCTTGCATTAAAGGGATACAGATAGCTCATGTCGATTAGTTTGGTGGCTTGTTTGAGAGCGTTTCTCAGAAGCCTGTCACATTTTTTTTGCATATCATAAGTGTGCTCATTGCCAATTGTAATCGTTGCTTGAATGACGCCGGCCAAAACCGATAGTCTAATTCGGATCACTGCTCGATCGAAAGGACCAAAAAGGTCCTAACTACATGAAGTCCTGAGCCTCGCTCTTCCCATGCATTCAATTTCTTGCAGATTTGCATCCACTAGACCCTCGTGTCACCGGTCGCCATCGCCTGACGACACCAGCCATCAACCGCGTGCCAATCGAGGGAGGAAACTCTGTCACCGAAGAGATTTCGGCCTGCCAGGCGGCAGGGTGTCATCCGAATGCTGGGTGTCGGGTGAGTCCGAGCCGTTCGGCACTGCAACACTTTGCAGGATTACCCGGGCGGCGTGTGCTGCCAATGCAACACGGACTATTACGGCAACGGAAAGGATTGTGTGAAACGGGGTTGGCTGAATTTACACTAGTAAATAATGGCGTTCAGGCGAAGTGCAACGACTCGTCGGCAGCTTCGAGGGAGCCCTCAATGGACAGCGCGTCGACAAATCGGAGATTCATGTGTACGTTGCGAACAGCGATGGCCATGCGTACAGCGGTTCGTGTTGAATTTTCGTTTACAGGGAAAAGTGGCATGCTATTGAATGAAAAACAAAGCGATAGAAACTCACACTAATAGCAATATATTGAGATACGACTCAGCAAATTTTATTTCAAGTTAGCTATATGAAATTAATTTAGCGATAAGCCGACTGCCGCAAGACCAGAATCTCGGCACCTCGATGCTGCTGCTCCTTCCGGTCGGATCCGTAATTGGATGGTTGTTCGCTGAGGTTAGCTAAATGTTTCTTACCTAACTTATTACTGTCCAATGACCAAATAAACCCGTCTACTACGTTCAGGTCAATTCCCCCTCCCTGTACAACGGATTCGAATTGACGGGCGGCATCTTCAACCGGACGGCGACTGTCCACATTGGCGATACAGCTGTTGTCACAATTCGACAACAGTTCACCGGGCGAAACCGTCAGGATTACCTGATCGCAAATGTAAGTTCTAGGGACGGACAGAGATCGGAATCACTAATCGTCGCACGATGCTATAAACTTACATTTCTAGACGTTTGTTACTGGAACCCTGCCACAACTACGCGACGGGGCTGATGTTACGTTCCCCGACTATGACGAAGAATATCGTGTGGAAAAACCGGGTAGGGTTGTGGACTGAAAATTGCCCCGGTTGCTAGTCCCTCTAATTTGGGTATTTTCAGGTTTTGTACGCTCCTACTCAACGCTGGAGGCTGTGGTGAATGAAGGCGGGACAAAACGCAAGTTCAAGCTGACCGTCGATCAGCAGATGCATTTTGAAGAATGCGCCTTTAAGCCGGTAGCTCAGTTGGGGCCAGTTTGGGAGCTTCCGTTTCAGAATGACCGAACTAATGCCGCGGTTTTGAATGTGAAACGAGCACACGTTACCTACGACAAAGTGGATGGCATTGTGAGGTGGGCTTTTCGGTTGAACAAGCTAAACGAAAATACAACTTGTCCTTACTCGAACTGTAATTTCTAAGGTATGCATCCCGTAACTACGTCGACGCACAGAGGACAACGACCAAGGAGGAAAACGTGCAAGCTCCGCGCGAGCCAGCAACCGGAGACGTCCAACCGGAATCAAGGGTAGAATTTATTTCATGTCACCGTCAAGCCGTTTCTTCAAGGCACAAGACGTGTGCGCCACCGGAAAACATGTATGCACTCATCCCCATATGCTATGTCGGCCCGTCGAGCATTCGTACCGGTAATCTATCGGCTAAGAGTCGACCTTAAGCCCAACGAACATACTTTCTCTCTCTTTCTCTCTCTCTCTCTCTCTCTCTCTCTCTCTCTCTCTGACTCTCGCTCTCTCTCGCTTTATGACTCGAAATACATAGCCTTTGCTATCGTCTATAAACCGTTAAGATGCGAATGTGCTGCCGGATATCAGGCGAAGCACGATTCAACAAGTTCTATTGGATGGTATTGCGTTGGTAGGTCACTAAATCTGGGCACGCAAAAATTACGATCAGGCGGGTTGTTGAATGCGCTTAGCGAACATGCGTATACTGCGACGTACTTGCCACTCCTTCACCATAGCTTCGTAGATATCGACGAATGCGCGCGGGGGGACAGCACGTGTGATCCAAATGCAGCCTGTCTCAATACAGATGGCGGTTTCCAGTGCCAGTGCAATGCCGGTTTCTCCGGCGACGGGCATCGGTGCTTTGGTATTTTTTGAGAAGAGAAAGTTAGCCAGCGACGGGGAGGACCAATGCGCGGATGCGCAGGGAAACCATAATGGAAACACTTTTCATGACAACATTATTTTAGGTGGTGAACTCCGCGGAGATGAGCAACAGCCCCACCCACGCCATCACGCTCAAGGTCACGATGGACATCCTGCCGAAATGGTTTGTAGCGATCTGGAGTATGGGGTTGTCCGGGCCAAATCCTTTCTCGTTTTATTGATTCGATACTGCGAAAACTGTGGTTTTAGGCCCCTCAAGCCCCGGGATCTTGCGCGGCTCACACGGACTGCCACCAATGGGGTGAATGCGTGTTCCCGGAAGGCGCCGCTCATGGACAATGCAAGTGCCGGTACGCTGCCGCCCTTGACTGCCCTCAAACATATTTTCTAGCGGTTGGTACGTCGGAGACGGAGTGGAACATTGTGGGCCACCTCAGGAGACGCGTCGCGCACCGCAACAGCCCGCGCAACACCGTAGGGTATTTTCGTAGTAAAATGCCTTAATTTTGATTTACATAAAAAAACAAAACGGTTTTTTTTAAACCAGATTTTTCTTGACAAGATTATATTCAGCGCCACGGGAAGAGCATCAGCCGGCTCGCATGCCATCTCACCAAGGACTTCCCTGCGGATCCCAGCACTGTAGTGCACACGCTGAGTGCCTACCTAGCACTGATGGCGGGGTAACTATCAATGCATTGCAAAACGAGCCTTCGAATTTCCATCACCATTACGAAATTATTAATGCCATGATTAAACATTTTAAAAATAGGCTCATTCTAGTCCGAGTGCGTGTGCCGTGCTGGATATAATGGAAACGGCTTGCAATGCGAATCACTGCTCGCTGAAGAGGGGGCCGACCAGCCTGTACAGGTGGGAGCATCTGGTAAGTGCTGCAAAGCTCTAAAGGTCAACGTGAGTACTCTGCAGGAACCATCTGCCGATCGCATGACGAGTGCTCGGAGCATGGTTCGTGCGCATACGACCAATCGGTTGGCTACTATCAATGCATCTGCACACCCCCGTATACGGTATGTTATGTGTCACTGGATCGAATGGTATCAGGGCGATGGCGTTCGATGCACTGCCGAGGGTGGAGGCGAAGTGCTGGTGCCGTACAACAACGGTAGGTTTGAGATTAGGCTAGACATCTAGGACACATTCCGCTTGCTTGCGTGATAGCCGATTTCCATCTTTAGCTTCAGCTTCATTTAGCGCAACATGGCAGCGGAGGCCAGGAATGTGATGTGCTGCGGAACTGCGGTCAGAATGCGGATTGCGTCTTTGCGAGGCCGCACTGGAAATGCGCCTGCCAAAGCGGGTTCATCGGCGACGGCTATCACTGCGTCGAAGCGGCACTCGGACTGCCGGACCTGCTGCCTCCACGTCCGTTTTTGCTTGATTCGCGCCATTAGTTTTTTTCTGAGTCTTTGATCTTTCTTCTGGATTTCTGATCATCATAGTCGCTATTGGGGCTACCTGCCAAACTCACCGTTTTAGTGGAACCACCAACGGCCAACCGGAACACCGGCTGCGATAGATGTGACACCAATGCCCAATGCGTGTTTGATTCTCACAATCGGTAAGAGGCATCAATCCCTGACGCACCATTTCAATCTAGCCGCTTTGTCTGCGAATGCGTGAGCGGTTATATGGGCGACGGGCTGAGTTGCGTCCAGGTAGCTGGCCAAGGTCACGGAGGCCACGGTGGAAGGCTGGGTCAGTCATGGCTAGCGGTGGAAAATATTCCTGCGCTTTCAGCAGCCCCGAAATTATGCCGGGAGCAATCGGATTGTCATCAAAGTGCGCATTGCGTGCAAAACGATCGCAATGAATACTTCTGCCAATGTTTGCCCGGATTCCGCGGCGACGGCGTCACGACTTGCCGCATTGCCGGTATGTGTCAGCTTTTGAAGCTTACATTGGGTTTAGATAAATGCACGCCGGCGGATCCGAATAGCTGCGCCCAGAACGCACAATGTCAGTACCGCGAAGATCAGGGAGCTTACCTATGTGTTTGCGTCGAAGGTATGCTTGTTTTCACACTGATCCAATATGATAGGCTTCACCGGCGACGGAACATCATGTGTCCCACATGCCCAGCCAGTTGGCTGCGACCGAGATCCAAAGACATGCCACCACAATGCTCAGGTTCCAAGACATTGCCAGCTTATCTAACCTATCGTAGTGCGTCTACAACCACGAACGTCGGGAGTATGGATGTCTCTGCAAGCCGGGCACGCATGGAGACGGCCGTTCCCGTTGCGACCAGATCGGTGGGCTTTCCCCTACGCAAATTAGCGCAGTTTCAGAAACCCCGCAGTGCAGCGGATGTTCCATCCACGCGCAATGTGTGCTGACAGCAGGCGGTGCTTCGCGATGCCAATGTTCGAATGGATATGTTGGAAACGGACATGTCTGCCAGCCGATGAGTATGGCTCCGCTCGCGTGCTTTAATTGGCCAAATTCCAGCTACTTGTCTTGACGATCGCGCAATGTGTTCGGAACACGCTGAATGTGTGCCTGGCGAAGGAGGGCACTATATTTGCAACTGTCGCTATGGATTTCATGGAAACGGCCGGATTTGTACAGGTTAGTTTATCGGGTTCTGTTCTATTTCGCGTGGGGGAAAAAACTGTGCGGGGGGATTTTCTTCGTTTTTTTATAACTCTTTTATATGATGCTATTTTGAATTGTAATTAAAACTCTTAGTATATTTTTTGACGCTCTATCGAATGGCATTAAAGAAATTTTTGAAAGTTATCGAAAATGTCGAAAACTAGCTTTCGACGCCACGATCCCATGTGGAAACACCGAATAAACCTTGTTTTTGCTATAACTATTTTATCAAACAATATTTTTAGATGAAATTAAAACCCTTAGTATGATTTTTGGTGCTCTATCGAATGACGGGTTCAAAATATCGAAAAACTGGCCAAAATGCCGAAAACTAACATTCCGGAACCAGTTTCACTATTTTTTTTGGTTTTTCTATAACTTTTTTATATTACAATATTTTGAGCTAAAACAAAAACTCTTGGTATATTTTTTGATGCTCTATCGAATGGCGTTGCGAAAATCCCGAGAAAATAGCGAAAAGATGGAAAGTTCCGCGAAGCATATTTCCCCGCACAGTTTTTTACCCCACGCGAAATAGAACAGAACCGTTTATCGCACTACTGCATAAAGACTTCTTTTAGCTGACTCGGATTCTCGCACCGATACTCTACTGGTGGCGCGTGGGATGGCCATTTTCCATCGTGGTACGAATCAGGATATTCCTGGGAAGCAGGTACACAATTTTTTCGGGTCTATTATGGGTTTTTCCAGCTCGTCGTCATCCCTCATCATATCGCCGTGGGCGTCGATTTCGATTGTCAAGAAGAACGCATAGTCTGGAGCGATATCTCAGGTAATATCAATGGATTTCGCATTGGATATAATAATTTCATTTGGCCAAAACCGACCCGAAATTTTTCAGGCCACTCGATTCGGTCGGCTTCACTACAGGGAGGCAATATGAGTTCCCACTTCACGGATACCTTGGAGAGTCCTGAGGGAATTGCTGTCGATTGGAGCAGCCGAAATATCTACTACGCCGATTCACTGAAAGGTATCTCATTGGATAGAGAGACCCGTGTTAAAGTGTTAAACTTGCTATTAACGTAAATTGACTGACTTTATAGATGAAATCGGTGTCGTATCAATGGATGGGAAATACCAGAAGGCACTGGTGACGGAAGGGCTCGTCAATCCCCGAGCATTGGCCATAGATCTTCAAAATCGGCATCTATTTTATACTGACTGGCATCGGCAGAGCCCGATTATCGGACGCGTAGACCTTGACGGCCGCAATAATCATAAGTTTGTGCAGGTAAGACAGAGTCAGTGAAAATCATGAAAGCGCTTGAAGGACGACATCCACTTGCCGAACGGACTGACGATCTTGCCTAACCGCCGAGAGCTGTGCTGGGTTGATGCTGGAGTTAAAAGGTTGTCGGAGCTATCTGAGACCATTGATCAGTAAATTTTCAGGCTCTCGTGCATTGGCTTAGACGGACGTAACCGGCGAACTGTATACTCGAACCTGAACTATCCATTTGGCGTGACCCATGTGCGGGAAGAGCGCTTCTACTGGACTGACTGGAAAGAGTAGGTTTCCCGTTAAACCACAGTTTTTTACGGCGGCGTATTTTACGGTTTCAACGTGAATTTTCAGCAACCGCGTACACACGGTCGACATCTACGGCAGTGCGTACCAGTCAATGCCGATTTCCCTGGGCGGTTCAGGAAAGTCATATGGCATCCTGGGAGTTCCAGATAAATGCGTCGGAGGTGAGAATTACCGACTGCTGTATCAAAAGCATACTTTAGGCGTGACTGCCTGTGCAACAGAAAACGGTGGCTGTCCATACCTATGCCTCCCGACAGCCGCGGGGCCGACATCAAAGACATGTGTCTGCCCGGATAACGACGACACCCTACAAGGCTGCTAGACTAGCTTGCGAAGTACGCCTCTTATTTATGTATGTGGTTATTTGTTCGTTCGCATGGCTTTCCATTTGTGCCAATTTCGCCGCGGCTAGTGGTAAATCGAAAGACTAAAATTTTGTGGCTACTTTCCTAAAAACGCAAACCTCGCGTCACGTTCCACACTCAATGCTCAATCCATAAAATCACTTTGCTACCTGGCGAGACTTTACTTCCCCCCAGTTCCCAAAATTTTTCGATAGTTTCACTAATTTTTCGGGATTTTGACTACGCCATTCGATGCAGCATCAAAAACGTATACTAAAAATTTTAATTACATCCCAAACAAATTTAATATGAAGCAGTTGGAGTGAAAAATTTTTGGGAAATTGTGGCTGGGGGTAAAGTAAAGTCTAGCCCACCTGCTTTATTATAAGGATCAATTCCAAGCCTGACAATACTCCACGTGTAACAATTGTTGTTTTTTGTGCCGTATGAATTCCGATCAATCCGTATAAAATAGTTTATTTCCGCAATGCACAAATAAATCATTCGCGAGCGGCGGGTGGTTTTGTTGAGGACCAGGAGAGCCGTAGGAAAAGCTCAAGCTTTTTTCAATTGCAAAATGTCATTATTTTTCAAAATCTTTGCATGACTAAGATTTACACGACCAGATATCATACCTACAATCAATGAAAAACGCAAGGAAGGGCAACTGGTGCTGAAATTAATAAAAACTAGCCAAACAGTATTCATCGGGATCAGGGTGTGACTAGCAGATTCATTAAGGATAGCTGGATGTACCCGAGTTTTGTTGATGGAGTATCTCCATATCGTAAACCATTTGATTCAAGGGAACAAAGGGAAGAATGAGGGGGGCATTGAGGTGACCCTAGAATCCAGCCGGGTAGGTGGCGGTTGCTCGTCGGAAGTCGGAATTCCCGTGAATGAATCCGTCATCGAGAACCTGAAGTTTTGTAGTTGTCGCGACCAAATAGAGCTATGATACCTCGAGAGCTTGTGCGACCGATTTCTGCTTAGGGACGGCTCGCATCGACTGGCCATAGCTCGAGGTCAACGACTCGATGAGACTCTAATAAAATTTGGAGTCTATCATTATGCTTGGCACCTTGGGGAATTGCTGCTCATAGTCAGTCTGGTGCGGCAGATATTGGTTGTGAATTCGTGGCGCGTCTACGGCTTCCTAAATTTTGTGAATGTCAACAATATGAATATGAGATCCGAAGAATCCAGTTGGCCCCAATGTTGCGTACGTATTACCTTTACTGTTTGATTGAAAAGCAGGGTCCTGATGACGGTTTGCGCCACCGTGGAAATAATGAACGAACCGCCCGAAGCCCCCACAACCATGCGAACCTGAAAATGGTAGAATACAAATAACCAACAACCCCCGGCACAATTCGGTGTTTGACGGCAGTTAAAGGGATAGCGCACGCAGAAATCCGCGTGTTATTTGGATTCCTGGAACTTTGCCAGATTGTGCGGCAAACGGCCCTTCTCAGCGAATCAGCGCACTAATGAGAGGACGCGAGGCGCACAGGAGACAGGCACACACACGGAGTGCGCAACATCTGCGCGACCTGACCAAGTTCCAGAATTTCAAATAACACTCAGATTTCTGCTTGCGCTATCCGGTTCAGGGGATTTTTTTATGATAAGAAGACTCGTCATGCACCAGTGGCGCGTTTCTAATAAGTTAAGCAATTGAAAGCCGGCATCTCCGCACCTCCAGGCATGTTTCAAAAATTCAAATTTTCCATCCAAATTTTTTTACCTCGCCCTGGCCACTTCCCCCTACCTGATTATCATTCTTGTTATAGATTATCGTTGGGCTCATCGAGGACATTGGCCGTTTCCCCGGTGCAATGAAGTTGCTTTCCGATGGAGCGAAACCGAATGCGTTTCTAAGGTACTGTATTCGATTCGCGGGACGTTTCCTTACGAAGCATTCGGCGTCGAGAAATCATCCATTTCATCGTTCCAAATAATCCCAAGTGTTGGCGAGGCGCGCATGGAACCGAAGCTAAAAACAACCGATTCCCGTAGTTCAACTGATCGGAAGAGCCAGTATACCATAAGTGCTTACTATAAGTTAACCGTCGAGGTTGTTGAAACGGCATTTCCGTAGGCATCAATGATCGAAACATGCGATGTGCCGTGATCAGGTGGCTGGAAATTTCGATACTTGTTTTTTTCCAGGTCAAAATTCAAACCTGACTGGTGTTTCCTCCTAAATAGTAAGCCTGCGGCTGTGCTTTTTCAAGGATCATAGATTTCACTTTCTTTATGTAGCCTCTGAAATTTTTCTTGGTCAATCGATCGAGCTTGCTTGCCGGTTAGGCTTAGGCTTAAGCTTAAGCTTAGGACAAATTTACGATTCTCACTTGTTCGTCATGTTTCGAACGATTTCATTGGCTTCCTTCACAAAGTTAGCATCTCCCAGCCGTGTCCTCTGGGCGTAGGCAAATTTCTCCGCCTCAATGAGGTGATGATACACTAGAGGGTCATCCAAATCGACACTCCGATGCGCATAGAACTCTGAAATTGCAGTGATGGCAAGGAGCGAGACGGGGGCTTCTTACCAGCCATGACCGCGATGATACTTTGCGTTATCACAAATGAGCTTGGAGGCGGAGGACCGCACATCGCCAGATCACCTTAATAAACATAATTTTATCAAAATTTATCATGCCCGGAACCTCTATAGATCTCAATTAAATTTAGTGTATACCAGGCAGCTCTTCACTTTCGATGGGTGTCTCGTCAATGTCCGTCTCGTAATTGGCCAAATCTTCTTGGGTCAAAATCCCGCCCTTGTCTTTGATTTCGGTGGCGATTGTTTGGGCGAAACCGGCCTTGTAGAAAAGGTTGACCGGGTCGGCTTCCTCGGCAAGGGCCTAATTTTTTGTGAAAACCTCCCTGAAAAAGTACCTTCAGCGTATCAGCTAGGGTATCTCTTTTCATGATGTCACCCTCCTCATAAACGCGGCCTGAACTGGGGTTGACGAAAATGCTCCTAAATTTGTTGTAAAAACCCCCGTCTGCTCTCCGTTCCCAACAGGAACTGGTTCGGATCACCAACCTCATCGTCGGTTCATCTAGAATCTCCTGCTCCTTGTCGCTGAGTATCATGGCCAAGTTTGCCGAAACCGGGAATCCGTCCTCGGCCAATTTGATGGCCGGTTGGAAGAGCCTTGACCAAGTAACCTCAACTTTCTGATTAACCAAACACGTATTCCCACTTACCCTGCCCGAGCCAAATCGAGTGAACGTCGTCCAGAAACCGTGTAGTTCGGATGGAGTGGCAATGGAACGATAGCCTGAAAGGGAAAGTTCGTGTGCGGCGCTTGCGCTCAACAGTTTATGCCCTGGGGTTAGAAAACGTATGAGGGGATTAGTACTTGGATTCCGGCCGGGGACCCCAAATGTCTCGGGCGAGGCCCCTACCAACGCAGCTCGCCCGATCTTTGCAATCGAACGGCACCACCGGCCCTGAAATCAACGTCAAGCTATTGTAGCAGCCGGGAAGGACTATGCGAAAGCACGTTGATCTTTTTGCAGCTAGAGAAAATTGTTCACAATCCGCGAACAGACACTACAGGAACGGAAACGTTTTCTGCCGGTACCTGTAGCTGATTCTTTTGGCGTCTCCACGAACATGTCCTGATGCGAGGCTGCCGGTGCAGTTTCGCGAGCGTTGATGCTTATACAGCGGTTTGTTGTCCTAAAGATATGACTAGACAATAAATACAGGGCTATTACTACCCAAGGGAAGACGGAAAAATTGCTTCGACTTACTTATTGTAGAGCGTCATCAGGAAGCCACCGCCGAGACCCGACGACTGCGGATTGACGACCCCCACACAAAGCAGGGTTGCTATCATCGAGTCCACGGCATTTCCTCCTTCTATCAGAACGTCCCTACAAGTACGTTAACGTATCCGAGCGTCAAAAATAAACGTAAGTGTGTAGGTCGCCAAAAAACCAAACCTGCCAATTTCCGAGCATAGCCCATGGTCCGAGGCCACGGCAGCCCTCCGATAGTGTGCGTGGAGACTGCCAGAAGGCAATGGCCAATCCAACTTTGTCCTCCTCCCCGAGTACTCGTCAGCAACCTGCAATGCAGCAATTTTGAATTGCTCCCAGGCCCGTATCGTCACGCAACACCCGCACATGCAACATTCGAAACATAGAAAGCTGTGGAAGTGTACTCTCAAGCATTGCCTAGCACTTCTCACAAGCAAATTATCTACAGACGCGGCACACGCTAACTGAATGAAACGCGGCGTTAGTACCCGGGATCGAATCGATCGATTGTAAGCTATTTGACTGGCCCCGGCTGACGACTGAAATAGCTGTGTTAAGAAGTGCTAAATAAGAATCGACGTTCCGTCAATCTCAAGAGGTCAGGACAGGGGCTGGGGAGTAGAGGTTGCACTAGACAACAGATGGTTGGGCCCTACTGGGATCAGCTCTTCTTCTTCGGTGATCGCAGGCTGCGAAGGCGGCAGCGAAGGCGTCGTGCCGAGCGTGCCAGTTGTTATCGCCCACTGTCCGGCAAGCCCGGTACCATTTTCGCAGACCTCGAGCATTAACGCTCGTGCTTCAGGGCCCTCGCACATTAGGATGATCTTTGGAGGTTCTGTCTATAACCAGGAAAGCGAGGATAAGGGATAAGCTGTTAGCAACATGTTCAGTTGGATAAATAACAGACTGTTATTTTCGGGAGGATTAAGCAAGCAAAGGCCGATTGGGCGATCAACATTGGCAAGGAAAAACGGGATACGGTTCTGGTTCGTTAGCGGGAGGAGCAGTATATCGAGCGGAAACGTTTTTATCAATAGCTTCGCTTACTTTTAAATTAACTTATTTTGATCTGTATCGAAAACTTTTCGTTTATTTTTTTTTTGATGCTCTATTCAATAGCGTCCACAGAATACCAAAAAATATCGAATGTTTTTGCTTTTGTTATATCTTTCTTAAATTATAGTGTTTTTATCGAAAATTGAAAAGTTTAATACATTTTTTGATGCTCAACCAATCTTGTAGTCCCCAAAACAGTGAAAAATAATGAAAATCTACGGTATTAAACTCCTCCTCACCCCGATAAACTCTCCCCCCACCAACGAACCAGAACCCCGGATACATGAAAATCAATGACAGGAACAAATAGTACCGTTTCCAATTAACACTTTACTCACTGGTCTCTGCTCATCCCCCTTGTTCTCTCTGACGCCGATGACGATGGCCAGGGCGATGGTCGAGAGTAGGAATACGGTAGCCAACACAGAACAGAGGACCGCCATCGTCCGGCTGCATCTGTAATGGGTCAATCGTTGAAAATTACCAAAGAGCCCCAGCCCAAGCTCATCCGTTTTTGAAAGGAATGATCGAGTTGGTCATGAAACCATAATCTTACTTTCTTATAGGACATCGCAACAATAGGTATTCAAGGGATAAAGACTTGCGGGGCCGATGCTTGCTATCCGGATCGTCATAGTAGCTGGGAAGCATTGAGGGATTTTAGATACCCGCTGCTGAAGCTATACCCCCCAGGCTCGAAGCCCCGGCCTTGACATGTTTGCCTAAGGCGCGCCTTCCATTGTGGTGGCCAAGCTGCCGGATATATTTTTAGGGGATCTGTCAGCAGTGACCGGACCTTTAAGCTCCTGCCCGGTTCAAGTTTTCGCTATTCCATAATGGGAAAAGTGCTACTCTAAACGGAACGGGTAGAACTATCCAAAACCTACTCCTTACGCCCCATCTCGTGCTCCGCGGCCAGGTGCGACGAAAAGGCAAAGATGCGCGAGTGCGTTTCGTGTAGGGGCAGAATTTTCGGTATACGATACTTTGATTAAGCTGTTGCTGGGTGAAAAACAGGGGGTCGGGGCCCTGGGATGCGGCGACTAGACGCGCTAATACCCGGATAAGTGGCGCCACAATCCCTTCGGGGGTCCGAAAGCTGTCCGCGGATCTGAGGCTCCGGGATTGTAATTCTGTATAGCAAGTATGATGGAACTTCCTCAAATACAGCTCCTCTAAAAATAGAAGAAATTCCTTAAAATTATTTTAATATTTTTGCGGCGATTTGAGGAGGTCTTTTTTGATGGATACAAAATAGGACTGATCCGAAAGCCAAACCCAATTAAAAAGGAACTGATCGAAACAAGGCCATTCGGACTCTCAACTCCGAGGGAACAATTTAGGTAATCGCCCTGCTCGCACGGCAGCGCGTTACGGTCGGCTACGCGCGACACTTCCACCTGTGTCCAGGCCTTCAGTCCAACAGACATTGGCGGTTTTCAGTTGTGTATTTTGTAGCTTATAAGTTGCGACACACCAGGATGATTTTTGCTTAGCTAACCAGAAATTAGGAAAATAAAACTCACGAGCTGTGCTTCTGCATGTCACTGATGTTTTTCGAGAAATGCTCGGAAGGACTGACTCGTCCCAGGGATCCTAAACTCGCACAGTAAAAATAATCGCGTTGAAGATAGACTTGGTAAACTGATCGACTCACCGGATTCAACGGCACTGGTGGCGCTCATCCCGTCGCTCGGACCGCACCCCCTGTAAAGAACTGTTGCTTCTTCGAATTAGCGCTTGTAAAAGAGGTCAGGTAGGAGAGCCGGGTCTGTATCTCGGCTCCCTGTTCGTTTGCAGGTCTGTAAAATATACCAAAATATTCGTCTTGCTCTGGCGAGTATTTTCGTACTTTTTACACACATGTAGACCAACAAGAAACCGAGATACAAAAGTTCGGGGCCTGCTGGGGGGCCACTGGAGTTGAGCCGAAAAATTTACTTCAGATACGCGAGAAAGGTTTGGATCTTTAGGCATAGATTTATAAGTATGTGAGTTGCTAAAGAACTGCCGTTTCTTTTCGGTGTTCCCTAAAAAAGTCGGTTCTTGATGGATTTTTCTACCCAAAAGTTGATGAGAGAACACCACCTTGTTCCTATCATCATCACTCCCCCCCCCGATCACCGGACAACGAACAATGTTTTCCCTCCTGGCATCCCGCAGCACCCAAATAAATGCCAGCCCGCAGTCTCGATCTGTTTCTTGACATAAAAAATTTTTACTATTAAGAAAATCTCTCGCTTGTATGCAAGCACATAAACTCCGAGGATAAAATTGAACCAAAATCAAGGCCGCTAATAAATTAATGGGTACTAGCTCGCCAATCACCTAGCATCGGTCTTTGCCAAGTTTTGATGAGCCGGAAAAATTGAAAAACAGGAAATTATCGGGGTGGAAAACAAAAAGGACTATTACAGCAAAGGAGTGAGTTTTGATGGATGGTACCGAGAATAGTTGAGTCGCGGAAGGGGGGCAGGGTAATCCGATTTTCCTGGAAGCGCTCGGAAAGCGGGGTCGAAACTATCAAAATCGGTATGATCGCCAACGAACTATAGCTATCGTTTAGAAAAACTAGTAGCAAGAAGGGAGGGTTCTTTAGCGTTATCGGGGGGGGGCGTGGAGGGATTATCGGGGGCCAATTTAATTTTTCAAATATGCATAGTGGAATTGTTTTTAGAAGATTTTTTTACCATCCCTAACCGCGAAAATGTTTGTACCGCGAAACTTTGTATTAAAAATATTAAAAAAAATAGATTTTTCGCCAAAATTTCGGCTTTTTAAAGTTTTTACATAGATTTTCCAGTTGAAAATGGTTTTATATGTTGCAATTAAGACAAAAACAGTATTAAAACACTTTGTATTGAGTTACTAGACAATTCTAGTCTTATACAAAAAAGTAAGGTCCCCCGATAATGCGAAAGAACCGCAAGGAGCCGTGAATTGCGTAATGCAACGTAGCTCAGATCGTAGGTCGACCCGCAGTGGCGACGTTATACAGTCGAGGTGATTATGAGGGGCGGACAGCGATCCGTGTGGGGCCTCTATGTTGACTGACCGTCGGCAGCCATTCTTTTGAAGAAGAAGCCGACTGGCATACCCTTCTATTGGCTCGTTGCGGACCAGAGACCTGTGAAAATAGAAATGCCCCCCTCCCAGCTGCCGGCGGCGACCTAGGGCAAACCGGTATCACCGTTTTCATTTTTTGAAAGTCGCCGGTCGACTGATGTTGCGCCGGAAGCGCTTGGGGGAAAACCGCGGATTTCGGGTGCGTAAGGCTGCAAGAGATATATCCGGGGATTTGAAAAACGTGATATTCTTTAGCTTTTCTTTTAAATATAGGTATTGCTAAAACACTGTTAAAATACCTTCTATTAATTTACTAGGCATTTCTAGCTTTATACGAAAAAGTTTGGTGATCATGCGAAAGAACGCTAAAAAATTATATGCAAGGTTTTGCAACCACGACAGAGCCTATAATTTATAATGTGGTAATTAGATCAAATTATTAATAACTAATTAAAAAAAAATGTGGTATTCTTAAGAAACGTGTTATTTTGAGCAGTACGCCCGGCAAATGGGATGGTGTTGTGGAGAAACAGCAAAAATGTGTCCCGTCCGTCAATGGCGATCGACGCGCAATATCATGGAGCGGGGGAGTTCGGTGATCTCGGGACGAAATGGAGGAGGGAACGAGTTTCAAGTCGAAGGCCACTACCGATGGCCGACGACCCTCTGCAAACAGATAAACACTACTGCCATTGCCCGGATTAACGTTCGATAGCAATTAGGAATTATCGTCATGCCGATTAAATAGGTCAGGGATTGTAGCAGTGACCAGAACTGTTTACACTATTCATTTTGCGGTTCTTTTGCATTACCAGGGGGCGCAACTTATTCCTTAGGATTTAATTTGTCAAATATAAATAGTGGTAGTGTGAGCGACAGGTTGATAGGACTAATATTCCGACTGTCCGAATTTACTTGAAAAATGCGATCCAATCCAATCCACGACCCCCCCCCCCCAACACGGACGGCCATTTTCCTGGGTGCACACACATCGTGCCGACAATTACGTCGTGCCGCCGCGTGTGGTTAATGTGTTGGCGGGATGTGGGCAAAAAGTCCCGAAAAACCGCTGTTCCATGTCCAGAGCCAGGGCAATAGGAGCGGAAATGGGTGTAATAAGTGAATTCCACAAAAATCCGGGCGGTTTTTTGGTGCGTAGCCTAAACCCAAGCCTAACTTAAGCCTAGAATTTAGCCTAAGCTGAGCTGAAGCCTAAGCTCAAACCAAAGTCTAACCTCAACCTGAGCGTACGGGAAGCACTTCCAGTAAAGTGATCCTACCAATGCTACCTAAACACCCTCAGAATTTCCGCTTTATTACTCGTGACACCTCCCACCCACATCCCGTTTGCTTACCCATTACTTCTGAAAAGTTTAACAAAGGTCGCCAAGGCACCCGAACCATTCAGACCTTTGAACGCTCCGAAAATATTTGCACGATATCGCCCGCGCGCCTTTTCTCACGTTTTCCACCCCCCCCCCCCGCGCGGGTCGAAGTGATGTTTCGAATGAAAGGCGTGGGACGGAGAAGAAAGGTGCCTACAGGAAGGCCATCTCTATGCAGAAAACACACAAAGCTACTCGCTCCTCAGGACCACTTCACGCCCGCCCGGTAAAAAGTGATTGGCAAGGGTATCAGCGGTGGGTTCTTTAGGTTTAGCGCGGGGGGAACCAATTTTTTTTCCTAGCGGTCCCGGTGGGCCTAATAAACAAATATAATATTTACATTGTTTTTAGTAAGCTTTAATTATATTTCAAGTAGAAAGCTTCTAAAAAGGTTAGAAGAGTGTATGAAAAATCGAAAATTTGGTCATTTTGGTGCGAAAAAAAATCAGTTCTTCGACCTAAAATTAAATTTTAAACGAAAATTTGGAACGTTTTGATGTTTAAGAATAGCTAAAAACAATGTAGAAATGTTGGCGCTAAAAAGTTGATTCCGCCGAATTTTGTGTTGTGAAATGCCTCGCAAACTTGCCTACCTGACGTTGAAGAGTCGGCGTAGTCTCGAGGCAAACCCCATGGGTACGGTGGAAGCAAGGATGCAGAGGGGGGAACTTTCGGATGACTGATCAATTTCGGGGTGCGGCTCGATCGACCGAGCCGCCCTCACAAAGCCCAATCTCAATCGCAAAAAGGGGCGGAAACCACCAGCTGGGTGGCGGAATCAAAAAATCCGTGGATGGCGAAAATTTGTTGGTTCGCGCGGCCGGGTGATAGATGAACAGCGCTTCAATTGGGGATAGCTGGAGGTGGTGCGCCTTTTGCGTTTCTCTCTCTCTCTCTCTCTCGCTCTCTCTCCCCAGTGCCCCGCTTTCCCTTAAATGGCTTTTCGCAAAAGTTGCATCCCTCAGGGCTAGTCGAGAAACTTGAGAAAAAAGGATTTTTATGAAGCCCAAACAGCCGGAAAATCAGTGAATTTGATCAATTTGAAACGAGGATCAAACCGTCGTATCGAGCGCTCTGTTTTCCTTTCATAAGCTTTCCACCTTCACACAATAAACCGCTAATCCAACGGCCATTGTATATGGCGCTCAGCGATTCACCCGGGGAAAGGCGCGCCTTTCCGGAAAGCCACTAATTACATGGAAACCGAAAAACACTTCGAAAAGGCTCCTGAAAAGAACAATTGAGGCGAGGACGAGGGTTCGGTCAAACGGAATATCGTGGTATTTTGTGATCCTTTCGGAGCAGCTACGAATTTGGCGAACCAAAAGAGATTTTATGGCTCACGCGAAACTCGCTAGAAAAATACATGACGCCCAAGCATGACGCTTGTTGACAGGATGCAAAATTACCACTGCACAATGGCCCTCAGCACATGCGAAAACCTTCCAATACCACACTATGTTGCTAAAACTTTACCGTAACTCACAAGGAGACGCTTTTGAGCGACGTCCGTACTTTGGGATGGGACCAAGCCTGCCTTGTGCAGAATTTTCTGCTGATTCCGAGTAGTTTCGAATATCGCCTATTCTCGAAATTTTGGAATGATTTAGGGCCGAAAAGCCACAAAACAGCAATTCTCGATGGACATAAAAGGATTAATGTTTTCTAGAAAATAAGCTACTCCGCTCAAAGAAAGTTGAAAATTTGAAAATTTTTAGAAATTAGTGGCATTAAGATGTATCAAAATTTTCAAATATTTGATTAAAATGAGGCATTTTATAGCGAAATATTTCTGAACAAGCTGTTTCTAGCTGGTTTTTTAAAATCGATTTGAAGATGTCGATCGTAAGCGGCCAATTAATGACGTTTTCGGTTTAAATCGTTTATAACTTTCGAGGGTTGGCTATTCCGCAAAAACGGTGACCATATTCGGAATCCGCGCAAAATTCTGCACAAGATAAGTACGGCCGACACTCAAAACGTTTCCTTGTCAGCTGATCTGTCCTCAAGGTCTGGCGGGTGTTCCTTCCCGGGAGCAAATTGTCGGGGTGAATTTTTATTTGTTTCAGTATTTTCTCGTGAAAGCACACAAAAAAAGAGCGCTTCTGGTGGCCAGGTCGGATCATCGAGAGCATAATTACCCGGTGCGTTATCCGGATGCCATCGCGCATATCGTACCCCCCTCCCCCACACCCAATGCCTCATTCTAAACAAGGCAGCCTCAACCCGATGGCATGCATACGTACGATTCCGCTAATTCTATTAATGCTTTTTCGGGATTCCGTCGGGTGCTTGTGCTTAGGATGTCCTCCTTTAATCCCGCTCCCTACGCTCCCACCCCTACTTACATTGCCAACCGTCGCCCCGGCCAGCAATGGCTCGATCCCACCACCAGCCCCTCCTCCCCCGCCACTCCCCACTACGGTAATGCCTTGAGTTATAGTAATAAAGGTTAAAAAAATATTCTGGAGAAGGGAGTTCGTTGATCCTCTCACTGGTTTTTCCACTCTCTACCCCCTCTCTCTTGCTCTCTCGCTCTCTCTCTCTCTCTCTCTCTCTCTCTCTCTGTCTCGCTCTCTCTTTCTCTCTCTCCCTCTCTCTCTCTTTCTGTTTCTCTCTCTTTTTTCTTTCTCTATCTATCTACCACTATTGCACGCTCTCTTCCTCTCCCTAGCTCAAAGCTTAGGTTTTGGCTTAGGCGCGCTTAGCCTTCGGTCAAAACTTCGCGTTCTCTAAAACAGATTTTAGAAGCCACCATTGCCTCCCGTCCCTGCACCATCGATCCCGAGCGGCACACCCCAGCTAATAGGCGGGGGCGCGGTGCCGAATCAGGGTGCACCTCCACCTGGAGTTGGCGCCCCTAGTGGTGGTGCTCCAGCGCCCCCAGCTGGAGGTGCAGCTCAGGCCCCTGGAGGTGCAGCTCCTGCCCCTGGAGGCGCTCCACCGGGTCCAAAAGGCGTGCCTGCGCCTGGAGGGCCTGCCGTTCCTTCCGGAACCACGCCCGGTAACCTGGGATTTCAATACCAAAAATGCTTTCGTTTAGCGCCTCTGCCGTCACGCCCGCGGCAATATCGGGAATTGGTGAGCCCTGACTTGTTCGATACAAACTGACTAACCCTTTATTGCTCGCTAACCCAAAATTTCAGGCTCCTCTCGAGTATGGTTTTGTTTCACCGAATTCCGGCCAATACCGGATACCTTCGGAAGCGGCCGCGCTTTCAGAGACAGGAGGCTCTGCGATAAACGAGGCGTACCGAGCGGCAGCGACCGCTCCGGCTCTTCCAGGTACGATTGTCTACGTTTTTGCTATAAAATTACTCCGTGCTTTCAGATGCAGGGGCCACCGTCTTCAGGATACCCAGCAACACCCCGGCGCTGCTTCCGGGTACGTTTAAAAATTTTTGTTTTTTAAACATGCCAAGAGAATAAGGAAGGGTTTTGTAGTCTCCTATATATCACGCTACGATATTTCAGAGACACCGCATTTAATACGCTTGGCCTCAATCCCTCCGCTTGAGCGCCAGGGCGTTGGTTCGTTTCCAATGCTGCCGGTACCCAGGCCATTGCCGCCTGCACTTCCTGCCTTCGCGCTAGCGCGAATTCAGCAGAATATAGGAGGATATCCCATCCCACCCCCGCCGATTGCACGACCAATACCTCGTCCTGTTGTTTACGTGAATGCTGCTGTCCCACGGCCGCCACCGCCGCCTCCGCCAAGACCTATCCCTAAGACCCTTCATCTCGTTCTTCCTGTTGAGCTCACCATTTAAGGCAAGAGTTGATAAAGAATTACCGTGTTAGCCAGTAGGTTCCGTCGATGTGAAATTGGTTGAAGGTTAGGGGGTAAAATATCGCTTTACAGAGTTGGATGATTTTGGAGGTTAATTTAATCATTATTCTGAAATCATTACTTCAAAAAGTCGTGACTTTAAACGTTTGACGTTTACCCGCTCCCCCCGACAGCCGAAGGGTCACAAAGTTTTCGGTATTTCCGCTATTTTTGCCGGGAATTTTTGCAACGTCATTCGATAGAGCGTCGAAAAATATACTACGAGTTTTAATTTGAGCCTACAATAATGCAAAATAAGAAAAGTTAAAGCTAAAACCTTCCGGCCGAGGGGGGGGGGGTAAAGTAAACCGTAGCCGTAATGATTTTAGAAGTAATGATCGTCCCCCCGAAGTTCGGGCAAGACTGTTCTGATAATACCGCTCCTCTATGTAGCCTTGCAGCCTTTTCAATGTTTTTTTCTTGATTTATTTTTTGATTCTGTACCTTGCCCTCGTGGCCAGATAAATTGATGATGCCCGTAGACATATTGCTCGGCGCGAACCCGGAATCACCAAACCAACAGACACCCACGGCTAATCCTATCTGGGGAAATAATGATTCATTACCTACGGATGTCCTTTAAAGCATACCAGAAAATTGGGAAACGGGGTTTCCCGGGTGGGGGGAAATTGCTGGGCGCGTACTGAAAGTAATAAAGGTCCAAAATTGGGCGGCGGGGCTTCGCGGTGGCGGGCGTGAGTAGAACGGATACGGTGGGCGACTCTGCCAAACACCTTTTTTCCCGTCAATGCTGGGCACTACAAAAATGTGGCTTTCGACCTTCGTGCTGACCGGTATTGTTTGGATATCGGCATGGGGACAGGTGAGCGTTAATGAATACGAGGACAAAATCGTTATATTTTCGCAAATGACTAACCTCAAAGCGAAATTTCATTAAGCAGAAAGCGTTACAACACCTTTGCACCCCACACGGAAACAAATTGGCCAAAATCGCTCACACCTAAAATAAGCGTACTCTTTATTATGTCAATATTTGGTCGGTTTTTAAACTTTTAATGGTACCTAAATTGGGCAACTATTTGAAGAAAATTTGCCGCTATGGGATTCGTCATACTGGATTTCGGTGTATGGAAATTTCTGTTTAATGGTTCGGTCTATTGAAATTTGAGCATGATAAAATGATAAAAGCTTGCGTCAAAACAAAAAATCCAAAACGCATGCGCACCTAAAATTTCGCGATTTCCTAAACTGAATCTTCCTAGACGGTCCGCCCGAAACAGACCATCCACATGGGTATGCTGTTCTCAAAAGACAGTTCGGCTCTCCGGGTAATCCTTAAATAATGTTTTACTTACCTATATATACCTTCAGCCATACGTTGGCTATCAGACGTCCGCCTCGGCCGCGTTGATAGCGATCGATCGCATCCGGAAAGAACATCTATTGGATGATTACGAATTCGAGTGAGAAGGTTTTTTTCTCAGAAGCAACAGCGGATACAGATTCACGATAATGTTCGACGAGTGCCTTGAGAGGTCGGCGATAGGCATGGGTGTCGAGATGCTGACGTCTTTGGACGTCGACCTGATCGTTGGACCCACATGCAATACACGTTAGTCAGGCAGCTCGGAGTGATACTAAGAACTTGCTGTTCAGCTGCGATCGCCGTTGGTGTGTTGGCCTCGTATTATAACCTGCCAGTGTATTTATGGGGTGAGACGACCGCATCGACGCTTGGTGTGCAGGAACGGTTTCCGACAACGTCTGTCCTGTCGCCAAACTCATACATGTATGCTGCATTAAAGGGATAAGGAAGGCCCAGTAGATCGGGGCTCATCTGTAACTGGCAACGAGCCAACTAGAAAGGCTAATGTAAAAAATGGGCCGAGAGTGGGGCGAAGCAGGAGGGAGCAGAGAAGAGTTATGCTGATTTTAGAGCTAAAACCCATTTCTGCTAATTTTTGCTGGGCCTTCCTAATCCCTTTAAATACGAGATGGCGCCTACAGTCGCCGGGACTGCATCAACAAAAATTTCAGGCTCGGAAAGGCCGTGCAGTCGTTGATGGAGCACTATGAATGGACCGAATTCGCACTCCTCTACTCGACGGAAGGTGACGCTGACAAATGTGAATATGTTCAAAGCGATATTCAGGTTCGCTGATTGTTCGATGCCGAAAAAAGCAACTTTTTAGGATGCTATTGGCGGGTCGCCTAAAGTTTTCATTTCCTACGTCGGCGACCTGCGGGGCCTGGAAACGGTCAATTTCAAAGCGACCCTGTCCCTACTGCGTTTCAGGGCTAGAAGTATCCTTCGCACTTCAAGCGACGAAAAATGACTTTTTAGTTTTTGTCTTGTGCATTCCGGAGATCAACGCAGCCAAGAGGAAGTTCATGCTAGCGGCGAAGGATCTAGGAATGCTAACCGACGAATTCCTCTACATTTTTGCCGACATGAAGACTCTCGGATACAGTAAGACTCGATCCAGCTTAACGAACTGTCTGAAAAAAAAACTGAACTGAAAAATGAACTAGAAATGTCCTCCCAATCTTATAAAATAGGTCCGCGCTATAGAGTCATCCAGAGCGAGAGACTGGGAGAGAGAGAGACTGGGAGAGAGACTGGGAGAGAGAGAGGGAAAGAGAGAGGGGGAGAGGGAGAATTGAACGACCCTATAGCGCAGACCGATTTTATTATGGTTGGGGAGCGGGGGGTGAATGTTGCTTTAAAACCGATTTACCTCGTTTACAGAAGCAATCACGGAAACGGGAGACTATCGAGACATCTGGGTGGATGTCAACAAGCCGTCAGATGGTCGAGATCTAGAAGCGCTCGAGGCCTTCCAAAAAACATTTGTGGTCTCGGATGTGAGTTGAGCAAAAATTTCGCTTGGGGTGGCGTCACGGCAAATTATCTCTCAGTCCCGTTTCGGACTTTTTCACATCAAACTTAGTTATTTTGCGCTAACTACTCAACCAAGGAGTATTGTACTTTTACTCTACCGTTCAACGCGAATTTGGTATACTTAATAGGCCTGTAGATGAAAAGGAAGCGGAGATCAATTTGGGAGGGGGCGGTATAACAGACTCTTACTTTTGATTATGCGTGAAGGTACTTCTTACAAATATATAAATATTGCTGAAACTGTCAACTATAGCTGATGAACTACGGCTCCTACACGGACGCGGTGAAGCAATTTGAGGAGCAGGTGATCATCCGAATGGCCGATCCCCCATTCAACTGCACGGCCGGGTGCTCAAATGAGGTGTATAAGCGCGTAAGACTTTTCCCAGAGGTCGCATGCGTAAAATCCCGCATGCAAGAGATGCAAGCGTAGGGACAAAGGAATGCGAATGCACGAAGTGAAAATTCAAAAACGCTCGTTGCTGCAAATGTATCATATCTCCTTTTTCTTCGCTTCAAAAGACTTCATAGAAAATTCCGCCTACGCCATCATGCTCGCCATAGTCGATAACCTAAGATTAGCCGCGAGCGTTTTTCGAATAACTCTTAGCGCATTAGCATCTCCCTTGCAAGCGTGGAATGTATGAGAATGCTACATTCAACGCCTTGTCCTACGCGTGCCTCAAGGACCTCAGACATCAGAACTTAACCGGAAACTGGGGTTTCCAGGCGTCCACCTATTCCGGACAACTTCACGACGCCGTGCTGCTCTATGGCTACGCGGCAAACAAGACGCTTGGACAGGGAATTTCGCTCCGTAACGGGAGCAGCATCCTCGAGAACGCTGACATGACTTTTGAAGGCAAGCCAGGACCTTGAACCATTCATAGGTTCTGGTTCTCGACCGTTAGAGCGGCGGTAGAGGATCCAAAAAATGGAAAGGACAGCATAAACATAACATTTGCCCTTAAGCATGGAAAATTCATAAAATTATTAACAATTTCAAACGTTTTTTGTACAAAAATTTCGAAATTTTATGAGCTTACGAAAAATTCGACGACTTTTTCGTAATCTCAAGCTAAAAAACAATACATTATGGGACGCCAAGAGTTTTGCTAGCCAGGTCTAAGCTTGATGCTCCCCTCCGCTACCCCCCCCCCGCTACCCCCTTCGCTAACAGCCCAGAACCATGTGTTTCAGGGGTCACGGGCACCGTGATCATTTCGAGCAATGGCACCCGAATGCCCTACTTCTATTTTGTTGGGCTGAATCAGTCCAATTTGCAGATGAACTATGCGCGCATATTTGTGCAGGGGCAGATATCTTCCGTGGGTTTCGTGCATTAACATGGGTTCAGCCAACATTCACCCGAATTCCAGTCGTTTAGACATTCACTTCAATCATCACGGACACTGGTGCAATCTTTTTCGCCAACGGTGGAAAACTGCCGCTGGCCGTGCCGCTCTGTGACTTTGACGGCTCAAAGTGTCCGGTATTTTGCAAATTCCCGGTCTTTGCGAACTCGCCAACACCAGGCATCGATTTGGGAACTGTATGGAGTCTACATCATCATCGGCATCGTCGTTCTCTCCCTTGCCGTCCTATCGCTAATCATCGGCATCATTTACATCATCCGGTGTGTTTTTCTAATTTTTTTTTTGGATAGAGGGGTCATAGGGCGAGGATGCTGGAAGAGGAACGGCTGATGCTCATCTGGCAAATACCCTCGGTACAGCTCCAGAAAGTGCAGATTAACAAAAAGTCGTGGGTTGCTAAGGGATTACGGTAGCAATCGATAATTAGTGTCGGGAAAAGCAAGCATTCTCTGCACAGTGACTATTCTGGAAGCACAGCGCTCAGCCAGGAAGACAGGTTGATGGAGAATTGGAAACAAGGTCAGTCTCGGGATGTTATGACGATTCGGATTTAGGGAAGTTTTTGCTGTACATCTACGAGCGAGAAAAAGTGCTGGTGGTAAAGCACACTGGGAAGCCGCGAATCGACAAGGCTGAATGTCTCGAAATGCGCAATGTGGGTCCCTTTGAGCATTCTTGGGAGCGAGAAAACGCCAAAATCCTGAAGTTCAAAATCCCGACAGCCGAAATCCCGAAAGCCAGAAACTCTAAATTTGAAAACCATTTTTGGGTAAAGCGACCGGGATAATCACATTTTGGCTGTCGGGATTATTCTTGAGAGCATTGAAAACGGTGAACAAGAAAACGCCAGCTGATTAGGATTCGAAAAACACATTGAACTATACCAGTAACGACTTCTAGATGCGACAGTATGAAAACGACAACGTCAACCGCTTCATTGGCCTCTCGGTGGACGGACAGCACTACTTGTCGGTATGGAGGCTCTGCTCCCGTGGTACTCTTTCTGTAAGTACAAGAGACCTCCGTTTTTTTCTACGAGATGTTTCAGGAAGTGCTCATCAACTCTCCCATCAAAATGGACGCTTTCTTTGCCTTCTCCTTAATCCGAGACGTGCTATCGGTTTACAAGCATCAACGTACATTAACCTCTAGCTCCTAGGGTCTCGCCTTCATCCACCGCACTCCCGTCGGCCTTCACGGAAATCTCACTTCAGAATGTTGCTTGGTGGATGAGCGGTAAGCCACGGGACTCTTATCTAAAATTCCGATTTAGATGGCAAATCAAAATCAGTTTATTTGGGCTGCAGGGGATTCAGGCGATGGACAAAAAGGTCAAGCGAGGTAATCAATAGGTAGAAGCGTAATTGCGCCGATCTCGCATTCAGATCTTCTGTGGACAGCCCCGGAAATCCTTCGCGACTCCAGCAACCCACCCACTAAAGCGGTATGCTGACGAATTACGAGTATTAGTCTGAAATTGTAGAGCGACATCTACTCCTTCGCTATCATTTCGTCTGAGATCCTGATGCGAAGCCCGCCCTGGGACGTCGATCAACGAAAGGAGAGAATTGACGGTTGGTCTTGTCCGATTTTTAGAACCCAACAAGCCACAACAAGACACAGCGGTCAATATCGCATTTTAGAATTGATCTACATGATCAAAAAGGGCCGACATCCGCCCATGCGACCTGAGATCGACCTGACGAACATGCCAGACATGAACACCTCTATGGTAATTTGGTTCTTTATAGCCTTATCGGGGGGCAACCTGTTTTCTTAAAATCTAATTTGTCACATATAAATAGTGGACGTGTTTCTAAGTCATTTTTTAATATTCCTGAACGTGCAAGCTTTACAAATTTTTATTAAAAAATATAAAAAACATCGATTTTGCGGCCAAAAAAGACAGATTTTGACCCAAATTTCGATTTTTGTAATGGTTTTAGATAGTTTTTAGCTGATTAGTCATTGTATTACTAAGATCGCTACTAAGACACTATTATTAAGTTACTAAAAATTTCTAGACTTATACAAAAAGTTCGGTCCCCCACCGATAATGCGAAAGAACCGGTATTTCCCATAACCTGTTCATCTACAATACCTGTTAAGGTACACCTAATCACCGACTGCTGGTCGGAAAACCCGCTCGACCGACCTCCTATCGATAAAGTGCGCGCGTCGATGCGAAACATTTATCACGGAAAGTAGGACCCGCCATGATTTCATTACTTCAATACCAACATTTTAGCAACAACAATCTAATGGATCACGTATTCCACATCATGGAACAGGTTTGGCGTAGTTGCGCAGGTTGCAAGACAATTTTTAGCACGCTGAAATGCTCGAACAGGAGGTGGATGAGAGGACGAAAGAACTGGTGGAAGAGAAGGGGAAAAGCGACCTGCTCTTGTACCGGATGCTGCCGAAGTAGGGATTCGGGTTTGAGGGTGCAATCCTTTTCAGAACGGTTGCCGATAAATTAAAGGTCGGTCAGACCGTAGCCCCGGAATCATTCGAACTGGTTACAATCTTCTTCTCGGGTGGGTGAATTTTTAATGCAGACCAGGGTTGAAAAGCCGCTTCGCGACTTTTCACCCCTGGCCCCGTCTCGGACCCCATACTATTCTGCCCTTTGCATAATTGTCCTCCATTCAGAAGACAAAAAAAATGAAAAACAACCCTTTCTGCCCCTTTATATAGGCGACGGCCCACTTCCGGTCTATGCTAATTATTCCTAACAAAAAGGTTTTTACAAAAACCTAAATTTAATAGCGAAAATGGCTAATTTTTAAAAAACTGATATGTGTGCAGTCATCCCTAGACCATTGCGCACCTAATGACGTATCATAAGCAGCCTAATACCCGTCCCTTCTTGAGATATCCTCCGGACAGACAGACGGAAGTGGATGCAAAGTGGCACACACACACAAACACTATTTTTTTTATATATAGTAGGACTAGGATTATCGTGAGCCATTTTAATTGTATGAAGTGATATTTTAGATGTGGTCTCGTTTACAACCTTAGCGGCTCGATGTACTCCCATGCAGGTCCTAACAACCCTTTTGAACCTAAGCAAATTCCGCTTAAGGTGGTCGACATCCTCAACGGCTTGTACTCGATCTTTGATCATGTCATTGAAACGCATGACGCCTATAAGGTTTTTACCGACTTTCCAAGCGCAAGACTTTAAGTTTAGGTAGAAACTATTGGAGACGGCTACCTTTGCGTCTCTGGACTGCCGAAGCGCAATGGCAACGAGCACGTCAAGGTAGCTGAGGCCCGGAATTTTAACGTTGTTCCGCTAAGGAAATTGCTGAGATGTCGTTGGAGTTGCGGAAGCAGGTTGCCACGTTCCGCATTGCGCATTTGCCGAATGAAAAAGTGCTGCTGCGTATTGGGTTGCACACAGGTGGGACAAGCTACCAATCGCCTACTCCGGAAACGCTAGCGAAAGCCCATAAATTTGTTTCTTAGGGTCTTGCGTAGCTGGAGTAGTCGGGCTCACGATGCCAAGGTACTGCTTGTTTGGCGATTCTGTCAATACGGCGAGCCGAATGGAAAGCAACGGAATGGGTTTGTGGCATCCCCGGATTCGTCACTCCCGTTTCTAGCAAACCAAATTCATATGAGCGGCGACTGCAACAACTACTTGCAATCGTTCTATCCGGGCCGTTTTCATACGGAGACTAGGGGCGACGTCATCATCAAGGTATCCCGGTTGAGTTGCAGAAATAATCCCGACAGCCAAAACCCCGACATTCAAAATCTCGACGGCCATAATCCCGACATCCAAAATGGCGATGATAATTCCGGTCGTTTTCCCCAAAAATGGTTGTAAAATCTGGGGTTTCTGGCTGTCGGAATTTTGGCGTTTTACCACCCCGATTTTCACTCCATACGATCACAACGATGCATTTTAGGGCAAAGGCGTCATGCAGACCTATTGGCTGCTCGGGCACAGTCAAGATTTCGTACATGCTGGTGAGTGGGGTAATAGTGAAATGATCGGGGTTCTGTCATTATCTCGAAAATCAACATCTCGAAAATCAACATCTCGAAAATAAACATCTCGAAAGTTCATTATCTCGAAAGTTAATTATCTCGAAAGTTCATTATCTCGAAAGTTAAGATCTCGAAAGTTCATTATCTCGAAAGTTAAATATCTCGAACAGTCGAATTCTGGAAATGCAGCAACAAGGATACAAGGCTAAAGAGCTGCGTCCCGACTGCCAGGCGCAACAAGCCCGCTGCGAGAGCTATGATGCTTATGAAACCATTAACTTCGTCAAGTTAATTGCCCAGACCTTTGATTAAATGATATATCGGAATAAATGCTTTTTATTTTATTTGTGACATCAATATCGGGTTGATAACAAAAGGTGGAGTAGAATGGTAAGGACCGGGTTTCAAGTTTATGAACTTTCGAGATAATTAACTTTCGAGATATTTAACTTTCGAGATAATGAACTTTCGAGATAATGAACTTTCGAGATAATGAACTTTCGAGATAATGAACTTTCGAGATAATTAACTTTCGAGATAATGAACTTTCGAGATGTTTATTTTCGAGATGTTGATTTTCGAGATGTTGATTTTCGAGATGTTGATTTTCGAGATAATGATAGGTAATCGAAATGATCACATATTCAAACTACCCCCCCCCACAATTTTTTTTAACTTTATCCAAGTTTTGCCCGAATGTCGGCGGAGCCGAAACGGAAACCGTTATCACTGTCCCTTCCCCGGGGGGAGCAGGTCATGGCGCACAAATCATATTTGCCCGAAAATGGGCATAGAGCCTTTGTTGTGTTTTTGATAGTGGCCGGCGGGGAAAGACGACCTCTAAAAGAAACGCAATGATTGCATCGTTTGCATGGATTAGCGACTTCAATAGAACCGCGAAGCATGCTATCATGCAGAGCAAGTACCTCTCTAAAGGGGCTCGGAAGGCAATCGCGCGCGCGGGGATTGAACCTACTGGTGAAAAAATGAAAGGGTTAATGCAGCGAAGTACCAGAAAAGTAATTCGTTGCGGAAAACGTAAATTTTTTGAGTAAAACCGAAGTATTCTTGGGGCGAAAACGACTTTTTGGGGGCGCAGCGATTACATGTCGTAATACCTTTTAAGGCCCTATGTCTCGCGATCCCGGTCATTCTCTGGACAATCTTAATAATTAACAAAATCTAGAATGATCACAATTCTATGAGGATTCCAGAAATTTTTAAATTTAAGCGTTTTCACGTCCAAACAGGGGCAAAAGAACATGCGACGCGGTGGCGTTGCGGTCGCATCTGGCTGCTTGCCAGGAATCAACGCTGGCGTCGACCAGATTTCGAAGCCCCTTTAATGCTCCGATACAGACAAATACCTCCTTAAATTGGCTGATTTTAGCCTTACAACCTCCGAAGGTTTCACAGCCTGGCACGGCTTCCACGATGTACAACGAATACAAGCGGCAGGACACGATGCGCGTCGACTCGATTGATGAACTTTAAGTGTTGTGGAATCCTTCAATTTTCCTGTAAAACTCGCTCTCGCTAAGGTGGTTTCGCTTCACAAGACTTTCGAAATGATACTTTGATATTCATATTGATCTCCTTAATAAATCTTGATTCTCAACTTCATTAACGGCCCGTTGACGCCATCATCTGGTGCAAATCGGTTCTTTCGCATTATGGGGGGAACGAAATTTTTGTCTTAGGATCCAATTTTTCAAATATAGTGGAAGTGCGTCTAGATGCTTTTTTACCATTCCTAAAAGAAAAACTAGACAAGATTGTGTTAAAAGCTATCAAAAATATCGATTTTTCGACCGAAAATGGCCGATTTTTGGCCAAATTTTCTACTTTTTATTTAGGTTTTTAGACATTTTTCTAGTTGAAATGTAATTATATATTACTAAGACACTATTAAACACTTTATATTTAGTTAGTAGGCATTTCTAGACTTATACAAAAAAGTTCGGTCCCCCCGATAATGCGAAAGAACCTAATAAACAAATAGAATGTTCACATTACCACATCGTTTGTTAGAACACGGGGGGATTGCCCTTTGTTTTGAGGATGCGTGTCTAGGGGGATGGCCGCTGGCCGGCAAAGGTCCCAGCAGCCAAATGATAAGGCTCTTATGGGTACACAAAATGATAGCATTCTGCCGCCCGCTTAGCCGCCACCAACTTTGGCCCGGCAGAAATGTCACAACCCCTCTTGAACCTATCCCGTTTCGGTTCTTTAGCATTATCGGGGGGGGGGGGCTTTTTCCACAAGCCTAGAAAAACTAAATTTAGCTTAATATACAGTGTTTTAATAGTGTTTTTCGTAATATATAAATATATCCTACTATATATAAAAAAATAGTGTCTGTGTGTTTGTGTGTGTGTGTGTGCCACTTTGCATGCAACTTCCGTCAGGGTGTCCGGAGGATATCTCGAGAGGGAAAGGGTTTTAAGCAACGTATGGTACGTCATTAGGTGCGTAATGGCGCTGAGATGACTGCACACACATCAGATTTTGCAAATTATGCTATTTTCGACGTTAAAATTAAGTTTTTGTTAGAAAATGGAGCACCCACTTTGTTAGGAATCAATTAGCATATGCCGGAAATGGCGCGAGTCTATATAATGGGCGGAGGGAGAAATTTTCATTTTTTTTGTCATCGGAATTCGCGAGAGTTATGTAAAATGAAGCATATAATGACGCTAGACGGGGGCCAGGGGTTGAAAAGGCGCGAAGCGGCTTTTCAACCCTGGTTTTAACTAGAAAAGATCTACTTTTGAAAAAGTCGAACTTTCGGTCGAAAATCGGCCCTTTTTGGCGGAAAAATCTGCGTTTTTGCGTTCAAGATTTAGATGCACTTTCACTATTTTTATTTGAAAACTTAGATCCTAAGAAGAACTGTTCGGTTCCCGCCCCCGATAATGCGAAAGAACCCCTAAAACTTTACAGATTTTGCAGATCCTACAGCTCCTTGTCAGGCTACTGTTTTTTATAAACAAAATTTGCCGAGCGGACCCGGCACCTCGAATGATTATATGGCAAAACGGTAACTAACGATCAACCATCATGGACAAGGTTTGTGGCTGTACAGCATACGTAAAGCGGAAATTGGGCTTTTCCAGCTCATCGTATTTTTTATCCTCTTTGGTACAGTTTACTTTCTCGAATCGATCGGAGGATTTTATATGACCAGGTACGACGCCTCTGAAAGGGATGCCGACGGCATAGACAATCGTTTACGCGCGGAAAAGAAAATGTCTCTGCGCCTCTCCCCAGGGCGCGCTCTCTCCCCTGTTGGCTACTTGCCAATTTGTTGATGAGCGAGATCGACACATGCCGTCGGCAGCCCTTTAAGCTCCCAACGCAAATTATCGAAACAGCACTGATCTTGAATTTTTAGCGCTGTTGTCTATATCGAGAAGCAGTTCCAAATTCCGTCCCGGCTCTCCGGTACGATGGTCTCAGCCGGAGACTTTGCCTACATCCCGATCGTGGTGTTTGCGAGTTATTTTGGAGGCAAGGTCCGATTTTAGCTTTCTGCCACATTTTTAATCTGAAAATTGCGTCCCTTGTTAGCTCATCGAGGATTGAAAATTTGCATTTTAGGGGAACCGAGCCCGATGGATCGGCGCCGGGTGTATACTGATTGGAATTGCGAACCTACTGATTGCCGCATCAAACTTTGTATTCCCGGTGGAGGAGTTCAACCTGGATGGCAAAAATGTGCCTGTCGCGCTCGCCTACGAAACAGCAATGTAAGCATGACATTTCTGCGAAGGCGATTTTAGGCTTAAGCTTGGACTTAGGCCTATTCTTAAGCCTCACATATCTCCATACTAGCCGTATTATACATATTAATCTCATCCTGGTCATGCCTAAGCCAAGCCTAAGACTAAGCCTAAGCCTAGGCGTAAGACTAAGCCTAAGCCTCAGCCTCAGCCTCAGCCTAAGCCTAGCCTAAGCCTAAGCCTAAGTTAATCCGTCTGACTTGAATGTCTTTCAGAGCCCAAAACCGCTCGGGTATCGTGTCGTTCGAGGAAGTGCTTAATCGAGCTGACACAACAGGAGAGCTTACAGCCGCCTTTGTAAGTCAGCAACACCCATCCATACCCAACTTGTGTCTAGGCTGGCAAACGCTACAACCATATTTCGGCAGCATCACCGTTTGCCAGCTACCAATACCTATGCTTTTACAAGGAGGGCTCGACTGCTTGTCGTCGTATTACGGTACTTCCCCTTTTCTGCCACATAAAGTCGTAAATAGGAAATTTTGCACCCGATGGTGGCTGTCGACGAGGAAGTTGTGGCCGGCGTTAGGATTCTATCCTCGTACCCTTTCGCCTTCTGCCATGCCGGATTGAACCGTCTACGACAAAAGGTGCTTTTTAGGACAACAGCTAAGCTTTTTCAAGATAGGTGTTAGCCCCATAGCCTCCCTATAGCGAATATTCTGGATTTTCAGAACAATGAAATCGAATGTGCGAAGGATCGCAGCTCCACCGGCCCATTCTTAACCATCTTCACCGGTTTGCTGATTCTCGGTGTCGGCAGGTTGGTATCTGAGCGCAGCACAACAGATAGCAATTTCAGGACAATGCCCTTCTCACTGGGACTTCCACTGATGGACGACAACGTCAAGAAGCAAAATCTACCCGTATATTTCGGTAAGCGGGGCTGAAGAAGTCATAAGCCTAAGCAACTAAGCCTAAGCCTAAGCCTCCTACACCTTATTTAGCCGGGATGTTCTTTGTCAAAATCCTCGGACCCATCCTCGGTCTGCTCGCCGGCAGCGTGCTCAACAAGATCTACGTCAACTTCAAGCGTATGCATTTTCTTAAATTTCAAAGAGCCCATTTAAGCGCCGCAAGGCCTGACGCCGCTTGACCCCGCTTGGATTGGTTGCTGGTGGCTGGGGTTCATGATCTTCGGGCTGTTGCTGCTGGGACCATCGATTGGTGGGTTAGAAATGCTGTTCTTCGTACATTCCATTCTTAGCCCTATTTTTGTTCCCCTCCGACGATATGGACGTGGATGCAAAGGACGCTGAAGAACCGCTGAATGGGGCAGCACCGTAAGTTGTATAATTCCGATAGCTCTCGCTCTCAAAAGCCGCTATAATTTTATTTTCCAGCTTTTTTTGGCCCAAGCCTAAAATTTTTTATAAATGGAGCATGCTTTTCTAAACTGTTTTAAACGATTCCTAAGGACAAAAACTTTAAAAATTTTGCATTAAAAATTTAATTTTAGGTTGAAAAATTGATCCATCCGACCAAATTTTCGCCTTTTTTAAGCACTTTTCTAACTTTTTTTGAACGTTTTTCTTGTTTAAATATTTACTAAATAAATTTAATTTACTAAATATTTAAATAATTTACTAAAAACAATGTAAAAACGCGATATTTTATTATTAGACCAACCGGGTCCGGTGGGAACACGTTGGTTTCGCCGAATCGCCGCCAATACTAAAGAGCGGCTTTAGCACATGTCGACATTGTGAAATTTTGACATCATGACATGTTCAATTTAGAGCAAAAAAGCAACGCCGATTGATCCTGGTCGACAAGCACGTTCGCAAGAAGTCCGACGGCCAGGCCTTCATGCCGGAGACAATGCAGGACAAATTTGCGGGTATCCATAAATAGCAAAAAAACGGTGTTTGTTTAGATTTTAAGAAGACCCTGGTGGCCGTCCTGAAGAGCCCAATCTACACGGGATCGCTGCTCGGTAGGATCGTCGACGTGCTGGCATTCAAGGTAGTTTTGGCATCAACGTTGATAACGATCTTTAGGGATTCTTCGTGTTTCTCGGGAAATACATGGAGCTGCAGTTCGGCGTGCCGCAGCATAAAATTCAAAAATTCATGGGTAAGGATTTTTCTAGTATAGCTTATCCTAAGGTTATAGCCGGAAGCGGTGTCGTCGGTTTCGCTCTTGGGGTCGGGTTTGGTGCATTTGCGATGCGGAAGTTTCGGTTGCAGGTATGTCCAGCTCAAATTTCTTTCCAAATGTCGAAATTCCATAATTTGGCAATTTAATAATGCCGAAAGTTCAGAATGTCGACATTTTTGCATGAGTTGGGGGGCCGGGGGTTCTGGGAAAATTAGTTGTTATAAATTTCGACATTCTAATATTCGTCATTATGAAATTTCGACATCATGACATTTTCGACATTTCGAAAAAAAACCCTACAATCTTCGGGCATGTTTAGGGACGCAAGGCAGCAGCCTGGGTAGGTGTGTGCTCGTTGATGGCCGCCTGTCTTTCTTTCCTGAACGCTGGGGTCGGATGCAACAGTGTGCTCGGTGACATCGGCCAGCAAGCTATGTACGAATTAATAGTGAAACCACAGCCAAGACCCCCCCCTTCCAGCCCATCGCCAGCTACTGTATCTCGGTCTCCCCGTGCGCTACGGGACTGTAAAGTATACCAAATAACTGGGAAGACCAAGATGAACATTTTCGTATACTTTACAGCCCGGTATTACAATGGGGAGCTAGGATACAAAAGTTGTGGTCGGCTGAAACTTATCCGGTTAAACTCGACGTTGCTCGTTCAGGCGCACGAACAACACCTTCCCTTCCTGCCGGGCTGACTGTGTCTGCGACACGATGCCGTTGTATCCCGTGTGTAACAAGGAGGTTCGCAAGCAGTATCGCCATGCAAACTCCATTCAGGGCAAAGTTTTCTACTCGCCATGCCACGCTGGATGCCCCTTGGGCGGCGCCAATTTCACGCTGTTTGCGGAAAAACCGGCAAACGAAACGCTGGTGAGCTGGCTTTACAGTCGAGATACCAACTAGTCTTTCAGCCTGTTTTCAATGATTGCGCGTGCGCAGGTACCGAAGATGGCGAGGTCTCTCGCTCGCACTGTCCGGTTGAGCAATGCGAGTGGCAATTCAAAATCTATTTCGCCAACCAGGTAGCTAATAACGCGTTTTGAAAGGCTAACTGCTTTTTTAGGCGATTGGCGCCCTCTTCGGCGGGATGGGCGTTGTGCCCGCCATGTTAATCATTTTGAGGTCTGCAAGGATTCGGTTTTAATCTTATCCCTTTCACATCTAGGTCCGTTGCCCCAGAACACCGTAGCGTATCGTTGGGTATCAACGGCTTTGTCGTCAGTCTTTTCGGTAAGCGAAGCTTTTTAAAAGCACTTTTTTGAAATTTGAAAGTTGTTTCAAAATGTCGAGAATTATAGTGTCGCAATTTACATATGCTAATTTTCCCGGAAAACCACCGGATCCAATGCAAAAAATTCGACTATGACATTATGATAGCAAAGCCAAACGCATGTATTGATCACGCACCTCTCTAGCGACTCTCCCATCGCCAGTGATGTGGGGAAAATTAATCGACATGTCTTGCATTGCCTGGTCGACGAAATGTGGTGAAACTGGGGCTTGCTCTCTGTATGACAACGAGCAGCTGCGGTTACGGTAAACCAAAAAATTAGACATTTGAATGTGTCTTTAAGCCTGCACTTCATATATGGTGGTTTGCGTCTTATATCCCTGTTCTCTGACATCTGGGTATTCTACTGGGCCAAAGGACTCAAACTACTTGACGAAGAAGACGTGGTCACGGCTGAGCACACAGCAGGTTGGACACGATAAAATATTCCCGCAACCGCACTAATAGTTAAAAAACTGTTAAAAATTTAGACAACCCACCGGATTTGCACGCGGGCGAGGCAAATGGAAAACGAAGTAAGCGAAGCCAAGTTCGTCGCAACGAGTTTTTGCAGAACTTGTAGCATTCAAGTCACCTGTTTATCGCATGGCAATTTTCAAATATCCGAGACCATTATAGCCAAATTGCAGGAACAACACCAGATGAGGAAGCTCGGGAAAGGAAAATGACAACCGAGGCACGCGAACTCTTACAACAACTTGAGGAAGGTTGACAACGACGAGAGTGACCCAATAGAATTAAAAAATCGTCAATAAATTATGGATACAATAGAATGATTATACACGCGAAAGGTGACTGCTTCGAAATCAATCCTTCCCATTGCTCACAAAATCTTTTTGATCCTCCGAGTCGCTTGCGTCTGTGGAGAAATTTTCGCTACCATCGTCACCAAAGTCAAAATCGAGCGGGACGGCTGTTGGCAGATATTCTGGCGGGATTAGCTGCAGAAAAAAAACTTTTTTAAACACAGCTAATTGATGTACCTCGATTTCATTCAAACTGCCAGAAAACTTCAGCGTCAGCAAGATGTTCGGTAGAAAAACGTGTCGGTCGCTAAAATGAATTGTTGATAGTTTAATCACTTGCATACCTGTCCTGCACATTTGCGATTGGGCAAACTTCGTCAACTGCACAACGCAACGTAGAATAATGCTGGTCATCAATCAGTCCCTTCGTCTTTAGGCCTGCAACATCCGAGTAAGTATATGTCAAAAACGTATCTTTCCCATTCTAATGAACCAAGTTTTTGACATACCTTCAATCACCTTTAATGTGGTCGTCGGATCACAATTCAGGGAAACGTTCGGAGTAACAGAGTGGAGCGTAGCCATTTGAGTAAGAATATCGCGCCATTCGCTGAAAGCACGACTGTGACGGGGGGGAACCGTTTACCCAAGTTCACGGAAAAGAATCTTTCAAAATCACCAACCAGGTATCCTCCTCGCAGATCTCGCAGTCAATATTGAGCGGCCTCTGGGCGGGCAAGGTCTCCTCCGATCCGCAGCATTGTACAAGGAATTTTACAAAGTCCGCATTGCATCCTCGAACCGTTATAGATTTAAATGAAGTAGGCTAGAAAAACTATAATCAACAATTATAGACCTACTCGTTGCACATCGACCGACTCCTCCTGTGCCCAATATGTACACCCGTGAAAGGTTAGATCAACCTCGGTCTGCAGGGCTGAAAAAAACGGACCATTTCTCAAACAGCATTTCAAATACCGCGTTGAATCGTACGCCCGTGCAAGGTGGCTTCGTTGAAAGTGATAGATGCCGGAAGTCTGGTCGCCTCGCACCAGTCCAGAAGTCGAGACGATAATGTAGACCCTTCACCCTAAATGACAATATGAAGCCCATCCGTAGCTAAAATTCAATCCAGTCCGAACACCTACATACCTCGCACATCAAGCTCATCTCCAAAAACCAGCCCGGCTGCAGCAGAGCGCCTAGTACGTGTAGTGGCTGCAAAAATAGTATATCTTGTTTTGTACTTCTCAAATTCGCGGGTCAAGTAATGTACCTCTTCAAGGGACCTATTATACAGCAATGAAAAGAATTTGGAGGTGTTGATTTTTATGGTTGTGCGCTCACGGTTCGTCCAGGATTCCTAAAACCTGATTATTTTGACGATCATTTTTCAAAAACCTCAAAGGCAAGCCGAGAAATAAATGGTTGTATCGCGGCCCGCTCTTCAGTTGGGATCAGTTGTAGATCGTCCCATCTCTGAAAACAAATATATTCGTACTCGAACATCACGTACAATGTTAGCATTATGAAGCGCGTCAATCGGAGAAGTTGCAGTCATATCTGGAAACAAATAACTTTTCAAATAGTCGAAATAGGATTTCAAGTTTTTTCGAAGCCCGGCAGAGAGACGCAATGTCCGACGTACAATCGGAGAGATAACAGCGCCTGAACCGATCGAATAGAATTTTTCGGGTCAAGCCGATACGTTTTTTCATGTTGCAAATAATAATCTTTGTTAGCCGGTTTATTTGTCCAAAACACGTAATTTATCACCCGGATTCGGAAAATAAGGATCACAGAAAGCAAGGAATCAATATATACATAAAATCACGATATTTCCACATACAATACTTCGTCGGTCACGATGCCGAGGTCCTAGACGAAACATAATATTGCAAATTGGCTCATACCAAAAGAGAGGCGCCGAATTGCGCTGCTGTGATCATTCTTTTCGGATAGTTTAGCACCAAAACCACATTATAGTTGAAACCATACTCGTGGATCTTGTCGAACAGGGCCTGAAAAAATTATTTTGATAATTTAAGTAAATTCTTACTTTTATCGGGTCGCTGGGGAGAAAATGAGCTTCAACGCGTCGACCATCGGGCAGTCGAAGGGCGATTCGGAGATATTTCTCGTAGAGCAGTTCAGATGATTGGCTTGAGGAAGCGGAGGCCGGTCCTGCGGCTCGTTTTCGAATAAATTTAAAAGAAACCTTGTAAGGATTGCTCGTGGGCTGTGAGGTGGAGATCTTGCATCTTTCCTGCAATAATATAAATACAATCTGAACGTATTGCCCACTTTCCAATGTGCGAGACCTCTTGTGGTCAGGGGGTCGTGAAGGGCGTTCGGAAGGCGATTGTTGTTCCTGCCATCCTCTCTTTGACATTCTATCTCTATGACAAGGGTCCATCCTGCTTAAAGTGTTTGTAATCGATATTTTTGAAGTCAATCCAATTGTAGTCTCCAAACGATTCGGGTAGAAAAGTTTTTATTCGACAACAGCAAAAACAAATAACTAAAGGGATTTGACCCAATCACAGCGAAAACTAGGTTACCATATGCTAAAACAAAACAAAAACTAGCTAAAAATACTCGTAACATGGATGGGGAGTCCTCATCAAGGGTTTCAGCTGGCAGAGATCTAGGCACCAAACAATCACTAAAATGAGAATTCTCACCTTTTGCCCGGCCAGCTCGAACTCTTCGCGAACGCTTTTTGCCAATGGGAACGAAAGTTCTTTGCACTTTGCCTGCAGATTGGAGATGGCCGTGAAGTCACCAGTCGCATCTAAGAAAGCAGACTTTTCGAATTTGCCCAATCCTTACAATAAATTTTGATCAGATCTCCGAGCAGCTGATTGAGCTTCGTCTGAGGAATGAAGTTGCCCTCGGCCCAGAAATCAAACATCGAGCGGAGGACATCCACCTGTAAGCAAATTAAGACAAAACTTCAGCACTTACCCGCTTATCCTCTGCGGCTCTCCGTACCAGATATTCATAGACTTTTATCGGGATTTGCAAGCCGGGGCTCTGAAAAAGATGATATACGATTTTGAAGCAGAAACTCGAAATCTAGAATTTGGAATCCACAAAAAATCTTCCAAGAATTTCGGCATTATAAATTTTTAAATTGGAACAAAACGCCTGGATCCGGAGTTAAATTTTACCGTGAGCATCTTCTCGGCCGCGTTGACATGGCCCGCCTCAAGTAGCACGTATCCGATATTCGTTGATGCTGAGTTCCGATCGTGGTAGCGCGTGATCAAGTCGAAGACGGACGACAGAATCGAGCGATTATTGCTAAAAAGTACTGATTTCCGGGCGAGCGAGTTAGCTAATCGTGCCCCACAAGCAAAACTCACGCCGCCACAGCAGCACGCGCAATATGAAGCCATCCAAAAGCCGTTTTCACACGCTGAGCCTCAGCCATCGCCTCGGCAAACGCCGTTTCTAGATCTCCCCTAAACAATAGCGTCCCGGTAAGTTAATGCCACATACGCCTCAATACATTTCAAGATGCGTTTCTCCATGCCGGCATTCACGACGTGTCTTGCGATAGTTTTGTCCATATTCAGCGAACCAATAAGGTATTTCTCCAGACCCTCCAATTGCGCAAAAGAGTAGTCCTCGAGCGATTTTCCAACCTGAAACAAAACAACAATTTTACGTTAGAAACTTGTTACTGACCTTAGCCACGTCTTCAACACGGAGAGTCAAGCGGTTTTTCAGGCGCGCCGTAATCTATAAAACACTTATTAACGAAAGCGGAATAGGCTTACGGCATCAGCATCAACCACTCGGTCGTTGAGAAACAACCCAGCGACCAATCGCAATAGCGCTTGCCCGTCCGGCGTGATCGTGGGACTAAAATAACTCGTTGTAAAAAATGTTCGCAGAACACGAACCATGTTTCCAGAATTTGCAGAGCCTCGTCAAAGCGGCCTTCCTGATTGGCGTATCGGAGTGCGGCATCCTAAAACTATATTTATGCCAAGGCCTATTTTGAATTTGTCGAAAATTCTTCACTTCATCACTTCATCGAAAGGTCCTAGCATAATTTCAATTTGTCGAAATTACATTAATGACGTGAAACGTTACGATTTTCGACATAGCAAAATTCTGAACCGAACTTCCGAGAAAGTGATTTTCGACAGTCTGATAACAAATCATAAGCAGACCTTGAAGTGCCAAACGTCTTTGGACTGATGTTTCAAATCCGCATCCCCAAAGGCAATGAGATAACGGATCCCGGCGTGTAAATCAAATGGCTAAAACAATATAGGGTAAGTTGCGTAAAACGGGGATACCTCAACGTTCCTAATCCGAGTCAAAATTGCCACGTATAATGGCGTTGGGTCATAATCTTCGTTTTTTCGCTTGAGATGCTCAAGTTCACGCTCTAAGTCTTCGACGGATGCCCTCATGCGACGTGCCCAGGTCTAACGCAAACAATGGACAGACATTTGTGAAAGACATACCGAATCGCGTCGCTGTAATTTTTCTAGCGTCTCTACTATCTTCTCGCCATATTTAGTCTTCAGATCCGCGAACCTGCCCTTCGCGATGTTGACCGACGAGTGATTCTGAAAGAAATGCTATCGAAACAGGAAAACATCGCCTACGTCTTAACATATCATTTGTTTTAGACCCAAGGAGACAGTAAAAATGTCGCTCCGCTAATGTACCAGAGCCAAAATTCCAACAATGCCAACGAGTCTCAGAGACAAAACGAACCAGAACTAAGCAATCGACCAAAGCATCCGCAATCTCGGGTTTCGCTTTTGTCAATGCGCGGATGAGGAAGGGTTCCGTATGCTCGTTCTCGGCTGGCTTGTCTAAAAAAACAATCATGCTGATAAAAGCATTCTTGCCGGAAAATCCAAGTGCCATTATCCGGGCGGCCAACGGAATGAGTCGTTTGGAATTTTGGTCGTCGATTCCGGCGACAAGTTCATTAAACATGCGCTGTATGGGCACAAGGTCAACTCGTTGGATCGCTTTGCTAAAACATTCACTTACAGCGAATTGTCCCAAAAACCGACTTGTCAATGAGAGCGACCAGCTCTTTGTCCGCGTTCAGGTCAATTTTTCGAAATCGGAGATAGGCGTCGACAATCGCAGCCCCAAGTCTCCGTTGTGTTCGCGGCTCCTCGCCCAGCAACTTGATTGCTCCAGAGATCGCTTGACTATCTAAAACTTCAACAAACTCAAAATCCAAAAAGCAGGGGCTCACCAAAGTTGAAGGCGCGGCAAATGTATTTGTGTGCCGTTTCGACGACTTGCATCCTGTATTCAGGCATCGAACAGAACAGACGAGCAACGGCAACAATACGTTTCGAACGCGGTAATTCATTTCCCGCCTAGAATTGCGCAATACATAACAGAAAAAAGTCAAAATACCGCGTTCGAGAGAATTTTTTCCGCCAAGACAACTCGTTTTTCGGGATTGTATTGCAGAGCGTCTGACAACTGAAAAAAAAAGTGATTGCATAAAAGAAAAATTTTTGCCTCATTGGGATCTTTGACTTCGTCCAGCAGTGCATATAAGCGCATAGACGACAGGTTGTCTCCTACTTGTAGCAGGACGGCGGCTGGTGAACTAAAATTCTGCATGTCCAAGCCGGCAAACCAAAAATAAGCTTACCTGATCAGCCCAAGTTCCGAAGCCTTTCTCAACATGTTCATACCAGCACCAAAATCATGATTTTTGTCGCAAAGACGTTGAGCAATCTAAATTTTAATTAGCTCAAATGTGATTCCTTCGCCGGCTTACAGCTTTCGTAAGCTGTTCTTGGATGCGGTCGTTGGTTTTTTCCAGGTACGTATAGGCTTGCAGGGCGCTTTCAAGACGTCCCTCCTTGAGACGAAGCCAAGTGTAGATATACTAAAAAAACTCCCGGCATTACTCGCAACAAACCAAGTCTTACCATTTTTTTCTGGAACAAAGCCATTGCTTTTTCCATTCTGCCATGCGACCAATTGTTGACAAGATCGCGCAGCTAAATGAGGTCTCAGCTTAGAATTCAGTTCAAACCTTTTCCGCCTCATCGAAATGATGTCCATCCAATAGCGCGCACAAGATTCTTCGCAGCTGCTTCGTCGAATTAAACTGGAAAAATAAGCCTTTTCCTAAAAAAAAAACACCTACATTGAGTCCATTAGTGGACACCAAGGACAATTGTTGCCGTAGAACCTCTAGATCGCCACGACTAGCAGCAACTTCGCCCACATCAAGTCGTAGTTCATTGCGGGTAAACTCGTCGGCTCCGGCAAGTCTCTGAAAAGAGCCAATAAAGTGTTGCTTTAGAACCTCACCTGGATTGCTTGCTCGGCTTCTGAATATTTTCCTTCTAGGGCGAGGGCACGAAGGAATAAAGGCGACAGCTTTTCATCGATGGCCAAATTCTCGGATTTCGCATAGCTAATGATCTCACTACAACAAATAAATTTCCCAAGAATCTTAGCGCACCTGACGCCTGTCGGGTTTTGGGCCACACTGTATGCGCGAGCCAATTGGACGCAGAATTCGTTGGTGGGAGGGATGCCGTGTGTTTCCCATTCCTGAAATATAAAAATGTCATCAGTCAAATAAAACCTGGAGTTGGGCAATGACGTCCACTTCTTGACCGTTATCAATCCGCGCTCGAAGAACCGATGTCTTGGCCAAGGGTCCCAATTTGATTCCTAAAAAACGTCGTCGAACACTACATCAATAGACCTGCAGCCGATAGTTTTTGAAGAGCCACAGACAGTGCTTCTGCGCGTCGACCTTTTGGGGTGTAGACGGAGGCGCCACCGAAGCCACGGAAAATTATAGCCCATTGCCGATCAGTCAGCTCGGGCTAAATTATATAATTTCAAACGCAAATGTGGTAACATACGAGAGCGTCTGTCTTAAAAAAGTCGGCGAGTTTGTTGAAATGTTTGTCCAACAGTTCGTTTCGCCATTCGATGCTAAATCGGGGATTTGAATAAGCCTGGAAAAACCTTACTATTCCGTGGCCTGGTGAAGGTCTTTCCAGTCGAGGTTTTCCAACCCTTGCTTGTGCTTGGCGAGAAAATTTGGGTCATTTTGTCGCTTATCGCTAAAAAAATAATGGATTCTATGACGCTGGAAATAACCAACGATTTGGCAAAACCGAGAACTGTCGCCGGCTGAAAAGAGCTTGAAGTGGATGGAGTTGCAGAGGCAGTGCTGGAGAGCCGCAATAGCAGACGGCTTCTACTCGGAATATTAAGAAACCAATAAAACAAAACCTCGTCACGGCCGATCGAGCTGCGCTCAGCATCACGCGGCGGGTGAAGCTAAACCTCAAAAGTCCTAGCCACCTTTCAAAAGGAATCATTGTATTAGCAATAAGCATCGAATCGTACCAAATGCGAATTATTCATATGCAGCAAGCCGTTTTGTCAAAAGTTTATTCAGGCACGAAACGAGCAACAAAAAATCGCAACAAAAAAGACACTTTCTAAGCTAAATCTATCACGTAGGATATCTAGTCAATGAAATATTCTACAACCAAAGTCACTTGACGCAACCCGGAAAGGGCTGGCTTGACGAATGCACCAGTTTAGTCGCGTTTCGCTAAATGGCGTGTTTTTGACTGTTTCAAAAATATTTACTTGGCGCCACTGGGGGTGGGCGGATTTTCCATTTAGCGCACCAGTTGGCCAGTAGCGTTTCGTCCTCGCTGAGCCGTCGGAATGAATTTTGAATCAATTCGATAACGTCGTGCCGATCGTTGGGATTCACCTGAACAACGATTGAAGTGATAAGACGGGGCCTACCTTCAGCTTCTTCAATGTTTTCTGCTTCTTGTTTGCTGAAAACCCAGCATACTCGCCAATGACCTTCATCAGTCGCTCATCCAGAATCTAAGAACAAGCTATTGCACGTGGAAGAACAAATAACCTGCTCTGGTTGGTCCGGCGCGGTCTTCGACTTTTTACGTTGGTTAACCATCATTAAATCGCACAGCCCTTCAAAAAGTATTGGGTCGCTCTAAAAGAATCATTTTAGGGGGACGTAAATGCCCAACGCTGCTCTCGAGGAACGCCCGCATTGCACCACGTAAGTCCTTGGGCCGGACAACAACCTAAAAGATTGTAGAAACATGAAATGAAAGGCAATGAGCTACCCGATTCAACAAGAAAGCAGCTTCCGCGTCTCGTCCTTTCCTTGCCAACGCAAAAGCCAATTCCGCCACAACAGAACTGGGGTGTCGATTCATCCGCTTGGCAAATTGACAAATCAAACCTAAAAACTAATATAACTAAATTCACCGAGAGGCACCAATTCGTTTGCTATCCGACTCATCATTGCACAATGCACTTGTCAGAACTTGCTGAATGCCGTCGCAGCGTGAGAAATGTTGCGCAAGTGTCTCCCAGAGCTGGAACATGTCGCCAAAAGTATCCCTAAAATAGATCTTTGGGAATGCTATTAATGAATTTACCCTTTATCAATGCTGTTTTGCAATAAAACCGTGCAAAGCAAATCGCTTTTAAAGGTGTATCCATGGAGTTCGGCAACGTCGAAGAATTCGATGCACTCTAAAACAAATGTTGGGTCCCAACGAGGGCTTGGGCACCTGCAGGGGTGCTCCTCAAGGCCAAATGTTGCAGCAGTGGCTTCGCGAGTTTGTATGGCAACATCCCTTCAGCTACAATTATTTCTTGCCATAAATCAAAATTGACGCACGAGGTCTGGCCAAAAAGACGGATCGATGTCGCAACAATACTTCCCCGGCTATATTAGCGGCGTTACTCTAAATATGCGGACTACCAGCAATTGTGCATCTACCAACCTGACATTCCATTGCGGCGCGCATTGCCAAACGAACCGGCAGCACATCGGGTATCCAGACCTTCATCGAAGTTGATGCACTGGACAACGAGTTAGGAAAGTGATGTGCCACTAACTATTCTTTAAAAAATGCTTCCGCTTCGCGCGCATCGATCGCATTCTGCAGCACAAACTCGAGCATTCCCCTCGCGGATACGTGCGGCATCGCCGGCCACCGTTGTGCGCTCAGCACGCGGCGGAACTGATCAAAGTCATCTTTGGCCATCGCAGCTTCTAGAGAATCAATCGAAGCCCAGTCGGTGCGTGAAGAGCTTGGGTCGAACCTCTAAATCGTACAGCCTCCGTCGGTTTAAGCAAAAGTCAACCTCAAATTTTGGGTCCAGTTTCAGGGCATTCACGATGGACGCGCCGATTCCGGTGCCGAGTTGATGTCTCGCCAAGGGAAGCGGGACGACGGGTTGCTGTTCACTAGATCGGGATTGAGAAAATGTTTCGTGGCAGCACCTGACATTTGGGCCAAATTGCACTATGCTCGGACTTGGTGTTGCCGTCGAAGTTGAAGGCCCCGCTGTTGTAGCTGCACTGTAGAGACGAGCAAGTAAGCGATTCCTGGAAAGGGAAATTACTGATACATAAAGCGCGAAAACCAAGAAAGAAGTCATCCATGCAATCTCGGGTCGAATAGTTTACCATGGCTAGTAATACCCACCTATACAACGTAGTGCGTGCCACACTCAACATCTTTCAAGTGTCCTTCAGAACAATTCTAAAATTTAGAAGTTCTAAGATTTAGAAGTCCATTAGGGCATTAATATCGGTGCGCGAAAAGAGCACATTCCCACAGCCCCTGACGTCCATAGGCGCGTCAGGTAGCCCTGTTTTTGCGGTGGTAAGCCATTTACACCAAACTCGGGTCCATCCGTCATACTGCAACTTACAAATTCTTTCAGTTAAACTTTTTGAATTTTGCCAAATTTGACAGCTATGTTTTTTAGGCACCGATGAACGCCCGACGTTCATTTCGAAAAAAGCTCAAGAAGGAGGACATCTCGACGCCGGCAAATTTTGAACATCGGATCCACGCCGGATACAACCAAAAGACTGGCCAATATACGGGTTTGCCAAAGGTGCTTTCAAAACACTATGACTGTACCGACTTTTCTACCTTGGTTAAAATGAGCGCTTTCAGCAATGGGAAGCTTTGCTTGGGCGCACGCGGCCTTTGGCGAACCGGCCCCGGCCGCTTGTCGACCCGTCTCAATACACCCAGTCGCAAGTTTCTTCATTGAAAACCGTCGTTCGGGGCGATCTCGTTGTCCAGTATGTACTTTTTTTATCGGCGATGCATAGAATCTTTTTAGGACGCCAGCTTTTCAAAATGGACATATGCAATCATTTGAACGATCGTCTATGTGGGTTTACCGCGGTTCTGATAAAGAAATGCCAAATTTAGCCGTAGCAGTGGAGTGATCTCGCCTTATGGCCCTCGTTCTCCAGCGGACCCTTCGAAACGCTACCCTTTCGATGAGCCCGGTTATGTGTCGTTCCCTTTCCAACAGGTTAGTTCCTGACTTTTTTCAGAGCCAGGTTTCAGAAAAACACGCAGAATGCGCAAATACACTTGGCTGAGAATGGCAATCTGCACTCGATGTTGGGACAGGTTGATAAGCATTTTATGTTGATTGCCAAATTTAGTCAGCCTCGGGCTCCGTGACATCCTCCTCAATGTCGAGCACTTCTGGCATGGAGCAGAACGCGAATAGGGCTGGGCACAATCCGAGCAACCTCACACACGATCAGGCTAGTATATTGGTGCTGCTCTTTCATTCCAGTTCGCCATTGTGACATGATTTGGAGCCGTTTTAGTTCCGAACAGCCCTCTCATCAGTTGTGACACCGAATATCTCGCCCGCGCAATTATGCGAAATGACACGATTTGCGGAGGGGAGCACGGGATTTGTCGACACGGCGATCTTGGTAAATAATTTGGAGGTTTTCAAGAAAATTTTTGCAGCGCTCGAATCGTCAAAAAGTTGCCGTGAAGAAGATGGATTTGCGCAAGCAGGCGCGACGTGAACTCCTTTTCAACGAAGTTTGTATTATGCGTGACTATCGGCATCCCAACATCGTCGAAATGCTCAGGTTGGTTTCTTCATTTCAGGACAAATTGCTTAAATTTTATTAATTTTTTATGTATCATCTCAAGAGATAATTTTAGCTCGTTCCTGGTAGGAGATGAGCTGTGGGTTATCATGGAATTTATGGAAGGCGGTTCGCTGACAGATATCGTCACCACTTGCAGGTATTATATTTTCGATATCTAATTCCTTTCAAAAAATTTCTAGGATGTTCGAGCCTCAAATCGCATGTGTGGCGCAGCAGTGCCTACGCGGACTCGCATTTCTGCACATCAATGGTATCATTCATCGGTAGGCATAAAACTAAATTTTTCAGGGATGTAAATAGTACTAGGTCGTGGTTTCACCACCACTTTTCAGGGATATCAAATCGGACTCGATTCTGCTGAAACGAAACGGAGTCGTTAAATTGAGTGATTTCGGATTTTGCGGTCGCCTCTCAAAAGACATTCCGAGGCGACGAAGTCTGGTTGGGACGCCATATTGGACGGGCCCCGAGGTAGGTCTGGCTTTTTGCATTGAAAATAAGAGGGTTTTAATAAAAGCCGTTTTTCTCAGGTGATAGCGCGTCAGCCGTATGATGCCTCGGCGGACGTCTGGTCGTTCGGCATTTTAACAATCGAGATGGTGGAGGGGGAACCGCCTCTTTTCAACGAAGACCCGATGACGGTAAGTAAGGCAGAAGCATAGAGGGAAATCAATCCATAACAGGCGTTGCAGGATCGATTTGTTAGCAAAATATCATTGTTAGGCGCTGCGCTTGATCCGTGACAATCCCCCGCCACGCCTAAACCCGGCAGCACAGAGCACGCCGGTGCTGCATGATTTTGTCTCGAGATGTCTTCTTCGAGAAGCCCACTTACGGTATAGTGATGCAAGGTACATACAGTAAGAAATGCAAATTTCAGGTGGAAATGCGAACAGCTACTCGGACACCCGTTTATCCAGGGCGCGGCTCCGGCGGAAACCCTCTGTCCATTGATCCAGAGCGGTCAACAAAAACATTAAGTAGTTCCATGCTACGATTTGCTAGATATCATGTGTAAATTAACGACATTTTGCACTGTCCTTGTAAAGTGATCGTGCAAGACGAGATACCAGCTTTGCCTTAAAATCTATAACCGGTTTTTCTGTATTTATTCTGTACGTTAATCCCAATCTACCACCCCTTCGTATCATTATTTTCCGGTGCTGGCCTCCGATCCATAATTAATTCCTCCCATTCACAGCATTATTCACCACGGCTTTCATATTTATTATCATGGCGGGTGCGACAATCGTGGCCTTCACACATACACACGAGAGGTTTTTTGATGCCAACATTTTTTCACCGCAATAAATTTATTAAGCACAACTCTACAATTTAATGTTGGGGGCGAGGATAATAGGGGGCACAGTGGGCGCACATTGTAATTGTTGCGAAGGAAATTTGAAAAAAGAAAGTAATTGCTTCTCATTGAGTGACGGTGGGTGGGTTAGTGGGGCGAGTCGAGGTGATGGTCCACGTATAGGCAGGCATAGATGGCAGTCCCGGCAAGCGACAGGTAGACCAACGGGATCTAGAAGTACTTTTGTAGGTAGCAGAAGGCTGGTTCTTGATGAGTTTAGGTGTAAAAACACGTCTTTTCTGCCTTTTCGCATTTCCGTGGGGGCAACTTTTTTCCTTACGATATCATTTTTCCAATATGAATAGTGGAAGTGTTTCTAAGTGGTTTTTTCTAACCTAAGTGTGAAACGAAAATGACCTATTTTGAACCAAAAAACGGCTTTTTTAGAAGATTATTTTGTTTTTTTATCAGTAAGATAGACTAAAAACACTATTATAACACTTTCGATTAATTTATGTTATACAAAAAAGTTCGGCTGTCTGTATTGTGTAAAAACCGACAAATATCCACGTGACCAGCGTTGTTCTGGCGACCGTCTCGATAGGCGCACCGGCGAAGGTCTGGAATTGTTTTTGGGCTAACGCCAAATTCCCAGCGCGAACCTCAGCGCGGCCGCGCGTGAACGGCACTCCCTCTATCCAGTTGTCGTACATACATTCGTTACCATGCTGCTGGGCAATGCGCTCTGCTGTAAGGCAAAATTTTTCGGTTCTGGTTCGTTAGCGGGGGGGGCATTTTGTCAATTTTCTTCTCTTTTTTATTATCTTAAATTACATTATTTGAGCTGTATATACAGCTCGATGTTTATTTTTAATGCTCTATTCAATAGCGTTAACCGAATGTCGAAAAATGACGAAAATGCCGAAAAATAGCTTATCAAACCAATTTTCAGGGTTATTTTGCTATTGTTAAAAGTTTCTTAAATCATTGTTTTGATCTACAGTTAAAATTCTTAGTATATTTTTTGATGCTCTATAGGGATGCGGCGATGTAGTCTCCAAAAAACAGTGAAATATTGAAAATTCTACGACATTAAACTTAGCGAAAAATGTAAAGCACACCGTCAATTGGCTGCACGTTGATTTGGAAGCCGAGTTTGGCGGTCGGCTTGCGGCTGTAGACGTAATATGGGCTGCAATATAAGGTGTACGATCAGCCCTCTAAGCGCTTTACCTATCGTATCTGATCACGACCGTCGTCTCCTTCACGACGAACCCGCAGCTTGCGTTGAGTGGATGAACACTGCAATGTCAACGCGGTGCTTGCAACTAGGTTAGCGCTAAATTCAAAGCTGTGGGTTCTTTGGCATTATCGGGGGGGGGGGGGATGGAACTTTTTTTGCATAATTCTAGAAATGCAAGTAACTTACTAGAAAGTGTTTTAATGGTGTCTCTAGTAAAATATAACGATCATTCAACTAGAAAAACTGTCTAAAAACTTTAAAAAGTCAATATCTTGGTCAATAGTAGGCCATTGTCGCTCGACAAATTGATATTTTTGCTATTTTTCAATACAAATTTGTAAAGTTGTCACGCTTAGGAATAATAAAAAACGATTTAGAAACCCTTCCACTATTTATAACTTAAATAAAACTTCGATCCTAAGAGAGTTCGGCGCCCCCCCCCGATAATGCGAAAGTACCGAAGCTAGAAAAATCCGTTCGTTCGTCCAACTTGAAACAGAAAACCGACACTTGGTGGTGACAGGAGCCGCCCTTGTTGTAGACAAAGTACAGGCTGCGCCTCCGCACATCCGTGGTATCCCCATCGGACGCGAGTACCTAGATTGTTCTCTGCCGTGTACACCCTCTGCCTACCATTCCTACCGTAAGCAGAGCTGGTGGCCCGACTTTAATCGTCAACTCCCATGGCCCTTGGTTCTGGTCGCTACAAAGGATAATGGCCAGTCTGCATCAGCAAGTACCCTTTGAGGAATGGCGTGAAATAGGGGTATCCCGGCGTGACAATCGAAAATCGAAGGATTAGAGCGCTTGCGAGTGGATAAAACCCACCTGGCGCTGCACGCCATATTCCGCGTGGCTCAGTTCCAGGGACAATCTGTCGGCGGCCACCATTCCTGGAGGTCAGATTGGGTAAAACGTAAGATCATCATAGTTTACGGTTCTGTCGCATTATCGGGGGGCAGAAATGGAAAGAAAGGCATGGAAAAAGTTGGCAAAACTCACGTGTACCATAGCTGACCGAGGCATGAAGTGAGTCGTGAATTCCGCTTATCGACTCGTTCGCGGCGCACTGCGCCACAAACTCGACGAGGGTTCGCCCGAACGTTGGCACCAGGTACTAAACGGTAGCGTCTAGAGAGTAAAGGCAAATGGCAATTGCGGTCTTGCGCATTATCGGGGGGGGGGACTTTTTTGTGTCTAGAAATGCCTAATAACCTGATCGAAACTGTTTTAATCGTGTTTTTAGTTATATATAATTATATTTCAGCTAGCAAAACTATCTACAAACCTAAACAAGTCGTAAATTTGATCAAAAATCGATATTTTTAATATTTTTTAGTACAAAGTCGTACAGTTTTCACGTTTCGGAATACTAAAAACCATTTAGAGACACTGCAACTATTTAGTTTCTAAAACTTTCATCTTAAAAAAGGTGGTCCTCCCGATAATGCGAAAGGACCGAAATTGCATGGGCCGTGAAAGAAAAATTAAGTATCTGATAAATAACCCAAAAACTAACATGCGAATGATTGGCTTCGATATGCAGTAGAGAGTCCTCCCTCGGAGCGTTATTTGGCCGTCTATAATCTCGTAAAATGCAGGGTAGAACAGGACCCACACCACGAACGCCTCCCCGTCGCTGAACATGTCCCAGATCCTATAAGAAACATTTCCAAAGATTCTCAGGCGATTTACCTCATCTCGTAGGTGTTACAGTTCTGATCACCGTGCATGTGGATAGAGACGAGCAGCGTGGCTAGGTCACGCTTCTACAAAATTGACCTCTTTTCCGGGTGCTCTATGATGCGTACTTGACAGTGCTTCGTGCCAGGGCTGATCACCCAACGCTGGCCATGCCGATTCCCGTGAAAGTCCAGGCTGACTGATCCATCCACGGGCACACATATTTTGCGGGTTCCTAAAAATTTGAGGATGTTAAAATGTAGATACACCGGTTCTGGACTGTTAGCGGGGGGGGGGTGCATTTTAAGCAACAGGGACCACTTTCTGTTTTTCCACCTATTGCCGATATGTTATGTATATATATGTATTATGTTTTTAGTAGTTTTGATTACTAGAAAGTTTTAAAAAGTATTTTTAAATATTGTGAAAATTCAAAAATTGTGCTTTTTGGTAATTTTTCATACATTTATGAAGGAAAATCAAAACTGTTCGATAATGTTTATGATTTATTATATTGTTTTATATCTAAAAACGATGTAAAATACTATAAAAATAGTTTATATTTTGCTATAGGATCGGAGCCTAAGCCTAAGCTCAGGGAAAAATTTGGCAAAACATGCTTGCGCGTTAGCTAAAAACGAAAATGCCCTGTCCGCTCCCACGCAACTCACCGGGGAAGCGGTGCTCAACGACGAGGGATGAAGAATCGTCGGGTGTGGCTCCGTCTCGTGTCAACAGTATTCGAGTGTAGCCCTTCCAAATCAGCGGCCCACCCGTCGTCAAGTTATCTTGCAACTCTCGGCAATTCGTTTCTGCCACCAATGTCTAAAAAGTGAATGGAAGGTCGGTAAGGATGCCCGTACATCATTTCGATACAGATTCACGTGGAATCCGAGGGTATCGTTGAGAGTTGGACAGTGCACTTCGAGTATACGCAGATTCCAGAGGTCGCCGCCTTCTATCGACCAATCTAGGGACATCACGTTGTCGACGGCTGTCTGGAAATTTCCAAAAAAATAACGAGCTCGGTTTTTGGAGTCTAACCGTGTTCGAATCGGCCAGCTGAGCGCTTTGGGTCGTCGGCTCTGGCACACTGCTCGTCGCGTTTTGGTTGGGCGGCTTGAACAGGTCGAACGGGTGTAAAATATGGCTGCCCATCAGGAGGCTCCTTTTTTCTGTAGAAGACAAAATTAGTGTGATTCATAGTCGGCCAGTTCAAAATCCCCACTCGGTTCTTTCGCATTATCGGGGGGGGGGACAACTTTTTCTTGGGATCTAATTTTCGAAAAATAAATTGTGCAAGCGTTTCTAAATGGCTTTTCTGCTATTTCTAAACGTGAAAATTTACAATTTGGATTAAAAAAATATAAAAACAACCATTTTTCGAGGGAATATGGCCGATTTTTCACCAAAATTTCGCCTTTTCGAAGTTTTTAAGATAGTTTTCTAGTGTAACTATCTTAAAATATAACTAAAAGCAATACTAAAACACTTTGTATTAATTTATTAGGCATTTCCAGGCTTATAAAAAAATTCGCCCCCCCCCCCAATAATGCGAAAGAACGCACTCGCCTAATTTGCATATCGCATACCAGCCCTCTTACCTGCGTGTAAACAGCAGACCAAAATTGCCGGAAGCAGCCATATTTCGCGCATCGGCACGGCCGTGTGATTACATTTGCCTAATGAAAATCAGGCGAAAGGATTTATACAGTACAGTATCGCATGCAAATTTTCTGCAAACCAAATCAGGTGACAGAAAGGGTTTTTGCACTCTGAGCAACAGTTCTGGCCATTGAAAACAGCCCATCACCGGGATATGCTTAGGCCATTAACATAGACAAACGTTTTTCCCGATCGGAAAATTCGAGTGTCGAAATCGTCGAAATGTCACTTTGTCAAAAATACCTTAAGGATTTACTTTACACCCCCCCCCACGACCGAATGGTCTCAAAATTCGGTATTTTCGCTTATTTTGTCGGGATTTTTGCAAGGCCATTCGATAGAGTGTCGAAAAATATACTAAAAGTTTTAATTTGAGCCTCCAATAATGAAAATAAAAAAGTTATGACCAAAAACTTCCGACTGTGGGGGAGGGGAGTAAAGCAAACCGTAGCCAAAAATACAATAATATCATCGCTATTGAATGAACGTGTTATGCAGCACTTGTCGATGAATTTTCGACATATTTAGCTTTCGGCAAAATGACATTTCAACCAAATAAAAGCCAGACAAGTTGGCACGACAAAAAGCGAGTTCGACATCCTTGCTTTCGACGGTCTTATAGCAAAGGCATAGATAGCACCTATGTAAAGCGAAAGAGATCATTAAGGCGGACTGGTGGGGCAGAAATGTAAAAACACTCTTGGATCAATAATATCGACGTATGCAATCATAGGTGATCGGCTGTGAAAAGAGGTGCAAGCAAGCCGCTACCATTTGCGGTAATCATTTGATGGCTTCCAATAATATTTGTGTTTGTAGGTGCGAGTCCATGCCGGGTCCAGGGCGTACGTGCTCGTCCAGGGGTATAGGGTGGTGGTTCGGGGCCTCGGTGTCGTCGTTGTGCGGCTTGTGGTCGATGGGCTGATCGTCGTTGTGTACCTGGTAGTCCACGGCGTCCGGGTGCTGGTCGTTGTCTGCGGACGGTAGCCCGTCTGTAATAGGGTTTATGCAAAAACCGGCTACTGTAAGAGAAATAAATATGATACTGCATTTCTTGGAAGCATCCCGAAAAGAAGAAATGTCGAATTCTTTGAAAACAACTTACTTTTCATAGTCAAATTCTCTTTTCTGTCTGCTATTCGAGTTTATTTGAAAATACTCACCTCGATAACCTGGTTATTCCTTGCTTGCTCTTCCTTTGCAGCGGGCGCAGGCTCCGCAGCCGGTCGTGCTCGAATCGAACTCTCCCGTGTCGAGTAAGACTGTGAGTAGTACCGCGGGTAGACCGGTGCAGGCTGCGGCTGCGGCTCACCGGCCACCGGCTGCGGTGACGGCTTTTTGCATACGGTGGCCCCGTACTGTTTGCAACACGATTGGAACCACTTGCCTGAAGGGAGGGCTATTGCGTGTAAATTGGCTTGACTCACCGTACTCGTTGACCTTGATGCATCGCCGAGCTCGATTCATCGCTGGTCGGCTTCCTGGAGATCAGAAAATTTTCGTGGTTGAAACAGAGCTAGAGGTTGTGGATAAGCCGAAGCTTGAAACTAGACCTAACAGAGTTCTAAGTAGTAAGTTGAAAGTTTTAACCAAAAGCCAGACTCCCTACTCGTCACCTACCTGGCCCACTAACCGACTGGATAGGATGGGCCTTCACCCCTAATGTCCGCAAGTTTATGGCCCTAAGCCTAAGCCTAAGCCTAAGCCTAAGCCTAAGCCTAAGCCTAAGCCTAAGCCTAAGCCTAAGCCTAAGCCTAAGCCTAAGCCTAAGCCTAAGCCTAAGCCTAAGCCTAAGCCTAAGCCTAAGCCTATGCCTAAGCCTAAGCCTAAGCCTAAGCCTAAGCTTAAGCCTAAGCCTAAGCCTAAGCCTAAGCCTAAACCTAACCTAAGCCTAAGCCTAAGCCTAAGTTAATCTAGTAGCGTTCTCAAAAACACCTACGAAAAATCGAGAGACTTTTTAGGAAGCGAAAGACGTGGGTAAGCGCTTGAGTGGTGTTCGCCGCGAGGCTTCGCAGGAGGGCTAATGTGGCGGAGTTGGAGGAGGCTGAGGAGAACAAGGAGGAGGAAGATTAGAACCGAGGGATCAGGCTTTCCCCACAGCGCACGCACGAAGGCCGGAAATGCGTCCCGATTCCACGATCACCCATTATCACCCCCGCGGCTCTCACCGCCGCAACCACCACAAAACGGGCCGCGTGCGCCTAATTTAACCAACGTAGATTACTCTAGTTCACACGCCGTCGGCGGAATAGGCAAGGGGCCGACGACTAGAAGGAGCTTTTGGGTGATGATTGAGCGTTGCAATAAGACAATTGGTAGAGCTTCAAATTCGGTTTCTTTCGCATTATCAGGGATAGTAAAAGAATAGTAAAAACTATGCAGAAATCAGCAAGAATAGTAAAAACTATGTAGAAACAGAATATGAAGCAAATCCAGGATTGAATCGTTCAAGCACCTACCGTCTTCCCAATTTTCGAAGTTAGAAAACGGCCGACCGTCGGAGTTCACGTAAACCGGGTTGCTGCCGAAATAGGCTCCGCCGGTGAACATCTCACGGTAGGAGACGAGTCCTGCAGGCAAAGTTAGAAGCAAAAGTTTTGCTTAACCGTGAACGAAGTCATTTTCTTGTTGGGAGGTGATCGAAGCCTGATGGCCACCCATAAATAAGCAGCGAAATTCGCCGACGGTCCACGGCAACTGCCCGGGTAGGGGACGGTAGCAAGAATTTGTTTGCTCGAAGTAACGCCACCCGGGTTGGCACGGTAGCGCGTACACGGTTACTGCTGAAATTATGTTAAATTAAAAGGGATTTTTGCGTTTTCCTAGAATGACAGCCAAATTATGGCGTCAAATTATGTTGCCGTGTACAGGGTAAACAGGGTGTCCCAAAAAAAACCCCATCCAGCGTTCTACGATTTAGGTATCTATCGAAAGCCCTCGACAAGCTGAGGAGCTATCTTCTTTCCGATTTTGAAAATTCCCGATTTTTTTCTTACTTTGAAAGTTTTTTGGGCAAAAGAAGAATTTTTGCCGATTTTCCCAAGCAAATGATTTTAACAAAAACCCAAATTTTCAAATTTTTACGTCTTTCCTGGCAGCACGAGAGCAGCTTTTTGTGAAAGCCTTTTGAGTAAGCCCTGCTTGGATGGGGCTGAAGCCGATTAAATCGAGTTTTTGGGGAAAACGCGTAATTTGCATGAAAAATCCCGAAAATCGAGCGAAAAATCCGGGAATTTCGAAAATCGGAAAGAACAAATCACCTCAGCGCGCCGCATCGCAAAATACGGACATGGCTGCGGACCGCTAGAGGGTTTTTTTGGGACATCTGTTAAAACTTAAACAGCATAAACTAACCATGAAGGCAGATGAAAAACGCCAAAAGCGGCAGAGGACCCCACAGGCGATGCATAGATGCCAACAGGTTGCCAAGCGGCGTTGAATGGATGCCGGTAGCGCAGAGTTAGGTATGTGTTGTAGGTGGGCGCTACCCAGTCAAGCCCTCCTCCTTAAATAAAAGGGAAATAGCTGCAGGGGGTGGTTGACTGGAGCGGAGCGGATGGAGGCGGAGCCACCGCCTCGGAACACACATACACACCCACACACACGGATTTCTCGCGATTTTGTGCCCTCTCGGTCAACCGTCGCGCCCCTTCTTTGGCTCCGCATCAGTTTTATGGGGCACTTGTCCTTTCTGTATCTATGCTCTCTCTCTCTCTCTCTCTCTCTCCTCTCTCACGGCTTTTCTTGACCGTTCCCGGGCATGGAGGTCCGATTGTCCGACCTCCCCCGCAATGATGGAACAATTATGCAAATGGGATAACCTTGTGACGGGAGGAAGGCGGAGGGGGAGGCTGGGCTTACTCATTTCCGGTGGAATTTCAGGTTTCGACCACCCTCGAAATGACGTTCGACACCCGGTGATGCTCACCGCAGATCTGTCCACATTTTAGTGTGACTAGGAAAGCCGGCTGGGGACAAGGAGTCGGTTGTCAGGGACTTTGAAGTTTTTAGAGTTTTTCTGTTTGAAATATAGTTAGATGTTACTAAAAACACTATTAAAACAGTTTCTATTAAGTTACTGGACATTTCTAGACCTACACGATAAAGTTCGGTCCCCCCCCCCGATAAAGGGAAAGAACCGGCAATACTATGCGAGAACTACTTTCTCCCCGGTAAAAAGCCGCGCAATATTTTCCCAACAAGGCCACCGGATGTCTCGGGGGGAAAGCCGCTCCGTGTGCTGCAGCTCCTGCAACCGGCCCCCGATCCATCGCCCTTTCGTGGGAAATCCAAAAAATTCCCCCGGCCGCAACACCCCCCTTCCCCCCCCCCCGATCAAGCACATTCTTCTTAAAGGTACACTAAAGTCTCGTTGGTTTGGTTACCGGCCGGTAACCGTCCGCGGGATAGCAAAGAGGGTTACGGTAGGCGCTCGCAGCGGAGCAAAACCGAACCCTGACTGCCAGCTTGGGGCAGCGCCTTGGACCACTAGGCCAAAGGAGAGACGGGAAGGGGGAAGGGGAGAGGCCACGCCATTCCAGGCTTTAACAGGCAGGCACGGATAGCTTTTGGGCTACGGCAGGCTCCCTTGCACAAGGGGACAGCGCGCTCGCTACGTTTTTGTTCGAAAATGAACAAACTTTTGGACAAAACTGGATTTTTCTCGAAATGTAATAGAAAAATTAGAAACTCAATTAGATTTAAATATTCTAGACGCCAAGGCGCAGATTTTGAGACCTAACTATCGAAAATCTATTCTGGTACTTTTTTGTGATGGTCTTTTGAAGTTCCGTTCAGGATTTTGTGCGGTTTTAAATAGCGCAGAAACCAAGCATTGTCGCTGAAATCTGAGCCCAGATTTGATAAAATCAAGGTCGATTACCCCCTAGTGCGTGAAATCGACGCTTAAAATGGCTCCAAGTGACTGTTTTGCGAAAATGTACGCTAGTGGATCAACTGTCTCTTTTTGATCAGGTTAATTTTTCCAGATCCTTATTGTTTTAGCAGTTTTCAATGGCTGGAGCACAGTTTTTAAGCAAAACGCAAAAGCTTGGCAAAGGTTTTGGGGAGAAATAACGGTTGCACGTTGGTCCCGGGGGTCGAACCCGGACCCTCTGTTTGAGATTTGGGATCGGCGCTAACCGATTGCGCCGCGGCCCCGGGGGGGTCCTATCCGTGCCTCCATGGAATGCCGTGAGGCGGTAAGAAGGGGCTGGGTCGGCTGCGGCAGAGAGCCCAAATTTCCTACCGCGACCGAACTTTTTGAACGAGATTTTAGTGTACCTTTAAATCGAATTTGAAAAGTTAGATGGTCGCTGAAAACGAACTCATCTCTCAGGTGGCAACCCTTATGCTCACATCATCGAAAGGGCAAGGAGCCGCGCCGAAATGTCTGTCTGTCCGTCTGTTTATCGCTCTATCCACTTCCGCTCACTCCCCCCCGTCCCACCTGCACAACCGTTAGTCATTCTTTTTGGGTCAGGCAGGTGGTTAGAGCGAGTTCTTGTGTTCGTTCAAAGACCTCAACTCGAGTCGAGGGAAAAACTTTAGGCTGTGGCTTGGGCTTAGGTATAGGCTTTGGCTTAGGCATGGCCCAGGGAGAGACCTATAGATTTTTGGGTTCTGTACTGTTAGCGCGGGGGCGGGGGGCGATTTTTAGCAGGCGGGAAAGCACTTCCTGTTTTTCCACATATACACTTTCTATTTTATCGCATGCACCTGTTGTCGATATATCATGCATTTTCATAATGTTTTTAGTCGACTTTGATGGTTAGAAAGTTATAAAAATAATTGATAAAAATTATGAAAATTCGAAAATTTTGATCATTTCTGATCATGTTTCATACATTTTTGATCAAAAAGTCTGAAATTTTCGAAAATCTTTATTATTTTTATTTTTAAAAGCTATTTAAAATTCTATAAAAGTGTTTTTATATTTTGCTATAGGGCCCGAGAGAATCGGAGGGCAAAACTTGGTTCCGCCGCTAACAGTCCAGAATAAACTTTTTTGAAGACTACCTAGGTATAGCCCTAAATTACAGCTACCTTAAGCTACTTTGGACTTCTTGCGAAAACCATTCGGGCGCAATCAGCCGTAAACCCTTTCCGGAGGCGTACGGATTTTACGGTAAGCCGGTTTAGACATAATAGGCTATTCGGGAAGTCATTAACCGCGCTCAAAACGGTCCTAAATCCACGATGCATCCGGTGTTTTCGGGGGACAAGAAGGTGAAGGGAGTAATGAGGCCATTTCCTCGCGAAATGTCGCCCATTCCGGCGCCTGGTCCACCTACGCCACCCTCAGAGCGGATTCACCGGATCTGGGATGCTGTCTTTCAAACGACGTCGCGCCAATCTGTATGAAAAAGACTTTAAAATGAGCTATAGCACCTGGAAAATTTTATTCTCACCCGCAATTGGTTTTTTTTAAAGTGATAGGATTGTTCATTGGATGGATCAAGTGAAACGCATCGGAATAAAATATCAGAAAATGACAATGAAAGCCCAGAGTAATGTTTAAAATATTCAGTCTAATATTTCAGAGGCTCCAATCTCCTAGCAGCAGTTCGTGCAGTTGCTCGAGGCGGCGGAGCTGTCGTTCGTCAAGGATACACAGATCCCAATTGTCTCTGAATTGGATAGGTTTGTAGCTTATGCTTAGGCTTAGGATTAGGCTTAGGCGAGGCTTAAGTTAACACCGGCGAACCTACCTCCATTCATGCGATGACGAACGCTTCCAGGCAATAGCTTCAGGAATATGCAAATCCGTTAGCTCACAAAGATCCGCCAACGGTCCGAATAACCTTGCCGTGTCGCTCATCTAACAAAAAGGGATCAAAATGCTATTTTTGGATTCACTGCCAGACTCCAGACTCTAGTACAAATTCCGGCAAAAATCCCGATAGCCATAATCTCGACAGCGAAAATCCCGATTGCCAAAACGTGACATTTCCGGTCGTTTCACCCACAAATGTTGTTAGAATCTGGGGTTTCTGGCTGTCGGTATTTTGAATGTGCGGGGTATGACTGTCGGCATTTTGAATGCTGGCGTTTTTCCGTCTGGAACCAACCAGTTCCTCAAAACAGATCGGGTCAATCGCCAGGTACGGCAAACATCTCTCCAGCACGAGTTGTGAGCCGATGAACAGAGCGGCCGCCATTTCGAACGCGTCCTATTTGACACTGATTATTATCGCTATTCTGCAAGGGGGAACCTTTGGGCCGACTTGCTGGACGGCGCGCAGCTGCATCTGGGGCCACGATGAAATTTTGTCGCTGATCCATCGGAACTCTTCCCTCATCCGCGAGATCTAGGCAAGGATTGATTTAATTTTTCAGTATGGAACCCCACGATCTGGAAGAAATTTGTCTGTTGCCCTGCCCTGAGCATCAGCTTCGAGACGGCAATGTCAGGGGCTCTCGTGCCCACGAGGCAATGCAACACGGATGGAACCGTCGCATGGATGAATGGGATCAGTCGACCGCTGTTGAACCTGGAGAAATCATTTTAGTTTTTGTTTGCTAGAAAGTAGCAAAAATTTTGAAAATTTTTTGAAAAATCGATAATTCACACGTTTTTTGGTTATTTTTCATACGTGTATGACCAAAAATCACAAATTTTCAAAAATTTTATGAGTTTTCTACAGTTTTTATATGTAAAAACAATGTGAAATGCTATAAAAATGATTTATATTGTGTGGAAAATAGAAAATCCGTAGAAAATTACAGAGAAAATTGGCTTCTTCCCCCCCCCCCCCGCTAACAGTCCAGAAGCCGCATTTTTTTAGAAAGGAGCTGGAACGGTTGAGACAACCGTGAAGCCCGATCTAAAGTAGAAAGAAAGGCCCAAACACGCACCGGCACTTGTAGACGATCGTCTGATCATTTTTCTGATGGTGTAGAGCATGGCGGAGTGTGGCCAAGGTGAGCCTCTTCAAAAGCTCAACCGGTAGCTCGTCAATCAGACATGCCAGGGACGTGGTCACCGGGGGTTCACCGTAGACGCACAGGTTCCTGGTGCAATTTTTCCATCTACTTGGATTCCAACGCTACTCACTGGTAGGTGGGGTCGCACGCTTGCAGCATCCGCGCGACTGTCGTGCCACCGCTGCAGGGCGGTAAGTGCAGGAAAACGACGCGACTCGCAAATGGTGGTAGACGACCAGAGCGTTCGATGAAAGTCTGTAATATGTCGTCTTGTATGTTCACATTTAGCTCGCTTTAACTATAAGGCACCCGCTGCCTAACAAGCTAGGTAGGCTTGGCGAATAAAAGTCTCATTGTGCAGGGTATCCCTACCCCCACCCCCCACCCGCCCCCAGTCGCGTCCGAATTTTACGATTTAGGTAGCTTTTGAAAGCTCTCGACGAGCTCGGTAGATATGTGCTTCCCGATTTTCGAAATTCCGGAATTTTTCGCCCGATTTTCGGATTTTCCAAACCAAGTTACTTTATTTTCAAGAAACTTATCGGTTTCAGCGCCAACGCAGCTGTGTTTTCTCAAATGGCTTCTGAAAAGCACATATCTACTCAGCTCGTCGAGAGCTTTCGATAGATACCCAAATCGTAACAATCGGACACGACTGAGGCCGTCTAAGGGCGGCGGGGGCGGGGGGGCGGTTTGGGCCATCCTATGCAACCCATTAGCAGCTACTCAAGGATTACTTGCAAATGGCTTGCCTCGAGTCGCACCCGGGCCAGCTTTTCTCCGCTCGCAAACAGCTCGTCACCCATTCTGCAGCACGTGTCCGCCGTCAATAGATGGCTAAATGCTTCTTACTAAAGATTCAAGGTGTTAAACTCGGTTCCTAGCTTATCCACCTTGAAGTACCAGTTTGTTTTCTTAAATTGAATCGGCTCACCTGGTATCCGGCAACTTTGCCAAATATACAAATGTGTCGTCAATATCGTAGATGAGCCAGTCTGGGTGCAAGATTTCCGAAAAGTCCCCAAAACCGTCGTGAAATGCAAGAAAATCGACAGCATTCGGGCGGTCTGTCGGATCGAGACGGAACCTGGGAAGTTTTCCAAATTCGATGACTCCCGCACCTGGTCAAAATGTGCAGAAATTCCACGTCACAACACTCGCATGTGCAGAGGCGTTTGAATGCGGCTACAAAGTCGGACTCTAGCTGAGCAAAAGGTATCGTAAAATTATAAATGAACCAATACCAAAATGATCGTTCGCACTATCCGATAGAGTAGGTAGAGAAGAAATTTAAGCGGAAAAAAGGTTTGTGCAGCCTCGGGCCGCACATCTTCGGCTACAATCGAATCTTCACCCATTTCGGCGCATCGCTAGGTATAATTTGAGTTGCATCAAGGGCGACAGAAAGAGATTTGCGAATAAGAATCTGAAGAAATAAGAGAAACTGACATTTAAATCTTATAAAAAATTGAGTTTTAAAGATTTTGCGTATCGAATATTTTTAAGCCAATACTCATAAGAAAAACATTGCCGAGGAGCGATGAGGAGCCATCGGGGGCTAGGGGCGGTCGTGGGAAAGGAAGCTTTTCGGAGGAAGGCCAGGGAGCCATCGGGAGGTCCCACTCGAAACACGAGAGCCCCGGCCATCCCATGGCCCTGCACTCGTCGTCTCGACCCATTGTCGGCTCGGGACCAACACCAATAAACGCCCTCCAGAAGTAGACCCGATCGGAATGATAGTTACACGATTCGAAAGCCCTTCAAAGCGAATTTGCAACAAGCGTAAACCTATTTTTTTATGTAAACCAGTCATTTCACAACGCATTTAAAATATTTAAGAAGCGGCCTCAGCAACTAATTAACGACCACTTCGGGTCATTTTGCTTGAAGAAATCGAAGAAAATTAGCTCATATGCAACCCTGCAATCCGCAAAATTTTACAAAATGGCTTATAAGATAGTGCATTTAAATAAAAATGTGGTTTTGAAAGGCTTTCGAATGGTGTAACTACGATTCCGAACTGGTACTTCTGCTGGAGTTAGTGGGGGATATTTTTTATTGGGAAACCCTGTAGATTAAGCAAAATAAATAAGGCCCAAACGCCGAAATGCATATATTTATAGCCTCTAATTCAAAGCGGCCTCGGCTTGCCCTTGAGAACGGGGAATCCCGGTGTGGCAACACGCAAAAAAGTGAGCGGTGATTTGTGAGGGGGCATTTGGAAAAAGTTAGGGGGCAGAGAAGAAGCGAGGGAGGGGCCCCCACGCTCGTCGGTCACCTCCTTGTCCCCGGGGGTCCAGCCGGGAGGCCCCGAAAAGACAACAAGCTGCGCCGGCCAGAGGGGAGAATGAGCTCTGAGGGCACATACGCATGGCAGGGCCTAAATGACCACCCCAACGTTATACGCCGCCGCACACGCACCCACATGTTATAATTGGGGATGGGTCGAACGAATTTTGCACATGCAGTGGGCTTTGCGTGGGGCTGGGTGCAGCCTAGCGACTCCATTTAGAATATTTGGAATCATGGATTGTCCGCGTGAGGCACGGAATGGTGTAAAGCGTTCAAAAAGGGAATGTATATTCAAAAAAATGTGTCTTCCAGCAACCTTATAAAACGCCCCCTTAGGGGTACGGTAACATAACAGGCTTCCACTTATAATTTGGCGTATCAGAACAGACGATGGATAGAATAATTATGACCAGGTAGTGTCGTTAACACCATCGTTAATTCTCAGATGAATCGGTTCTGGTCTGTTAGCGGGGGTGGTAAATTTTTAAGGGGACGGCAGCCAAATTATTGTCTGTGCTACTTTAACAAAATATTAAAAAATATAGCATTTTATATGGTTTTTAGATACAAAAAAATAAAAATAAGAATTAATATTTTCGATAATTTAATCTTTCTAAAATTTTTTGTAACTTTAACAATCAAAAACTAATAGAAACGCCATAAAAATAAATAATATATCATCATCAGGTAAGTATAGGCGGAACGTGGTTTCCCCCCGTGCCATACCGTGAGCGCTAAAGAGCAACATCGTCAAATGAATGAAGGTGTCGATGCGGTTGATTCATTTTAACAGACAGCTTGCCGCGGGAATAAGCGTCGACGAGCAAATAAAAGCCGGTGGGCGGCATGGTTCAAAGCCTCGCCCATCTATTCAGCCATCCTCCATTTCATATCCACTGGTTCCCAAAAATACCTGGACAGAGCCGAAGGTTCGAAAAATTCAATTTGACTACACAGTCGCAACGAAGAAAATATGTGAAAGATGTCTTTTTCGTTAAAAAATTCGTTGAATAAAAATGTCGTATAAGTTATTTTTAGCTTCCTGCCATGGACTTATAAAATTACAAGTTTATCTGCTTTGTGATTCATCAATATTTTAATGCCAATCTTTGGTAAGGAAAATGCAATAACGTTGCTGCGGTCCTAAAACGGCCGATGCAAGATTTCTGTTATCGTGTCATTTCGAGGAAATGTTTTCCATCTGGGCATATTATATTTTCTACTCGCAAGAAAAATATTGATCTACAACGCTATCTAATCCTGAACTGCAATTTCTACACGCATAGATACGCTCCGGGCACTGGGCCATGTTATCAAAGCGGAATTTGATGCAGCAACAAATTTACGCATTTTTATTAGCTAAGAAAATGGAGCGGGCGGGCGGGCAGACGGGCATTGGATTTTTCGCTTTTGGTCGGGACAACGATGAATTTTCCATCCCAAAACCTTCATACAAGACCCTTTCACGCCGAAAATTCCTACAACCCCTCGGCTTACATGGCATCGGAGCCGCAATTCCTTCAACATTACGCGGCTCCTAGGTAAAAGGATGACGCTGCTCGTCTCGACTTCTTGGCTGAACTAGTTTTATACCCTCCAAGCGGACAAGGAGACGTTTTTGAGTGGATTTGCTATCATAATCTGAAATCCATAATGTCGAAATTTCATAATGTCGAAATTCAGAATGTCGAATTTTTTGCCGAGGATTTGGGGGTTTTACCGGGAAAACTAGCATCTAAATTTTGACATTCTGAATTTCGACATTATGGAATTTCGACGTTATGACAATTTGACATTGTGAAATTTCAACATTATGAATATGGGCATTATGATTTTCGACATTTTTAATAGGCCAAGCCAGTGACATCCCAGTTTTGATCAGCACCAAGCCTATCTCGTGCAGAATTTTACGCTGATTCCGAAGCTAGCCTCCGAATTAGTTTGATCGGCATTTTGAAGACGCTACAGCGCACCTTCTCCCTAAAATGCGCTGTAACTGCTTTAAAATACCGATTAAGCAAACTTGGAAAACAGATTCGGACGCAGCATAAAATTCTGCGCACGACCGGCCTGGTCATGCTCAATACGGACATGTCGCTCAAAAACGTCTCTAATGAGGTTAAGCGGCCATATTCGGTGTTTAGAGCCGAACTCGCGGATGGCCAAGGCTGGGGAAGTTTCGAGAACGAAGCGTCTATTCCGGAAGGGCAGCCACCGGTTTTTGCAACTAACGGAAGCAATAAAGAAGGTGACTTTCAGGAATATTTAGGTTAATACAACTTTCAGACCAACCAGGGCCCTCCACGCCACAGCCGAAACCACGCGGACGGCCGCGGAAATATCATGTCCATGGAAAAGTAAAGTTAATTTTAGGAACTGTTGTGCTTTTCTCCATTTGATATTTTTGGTTCCACGTGTATTTGCTTTCAGAATCCAGAGGAAAATAAGCGCTTCTCTAATTCGCTGGCCTGCAAGGAAAGTCGCAAGATCAAAAATCAGCAAATGGACGAGGCACGGTGGGCTATTTTAACTGGGTTTATCATGAAGCTCAGAAAATTGGTGGTCCGTCTGAAGGAACTTAGTGATACGCTGTTTGATGCACACTCACAGCAACGAAGGTAACTTTCAGAGCACGTTTGACAATTTCATCTCCTCTATAAATTAAATTACGATAGTTTGAATCATTCAGAAATGCCCGTCCATCAATGGACATGCGTGGGATCACGGAACTTCGGGAAACGATCGGCAAGCTGAGTGCATTAGCGATATTTACCAAAAAGCCACGCGAGCAGAAATGATCCGAAGACTTTATGCAACCCGTAATATGGAGCAGGATTTCCAAAGTCAATAATACTCATAAATTCAAGTATGCACATGGTACAAAAATACACACGCCATCACTGAGCTGCTCGCTGATTCGCGTTGGGCGGCGGCGAGCCCTGCTGCATCATTTTCGGTACAATATCAGAATTATTTTGTGGGTAGCGCAGGAAGAATATTTGCTGTTCACGATCCGAGGCCGGCGCGTCTTGCGGATCGCGCTAAAAATAAAATATGATCGTGGAAAGGAAAGAAATGTACCATTTTTGGTGTCGCTGGCGTGGCAAACCAACCAAATAAAAAGGCTTGTCCAGAAGTGACAAATACAGCAACGAAGAGCGTCAACAGAATTAATCGCATCTTAAAAGATATAAACAGAATTAGACTGGACAGAAGAGAATGAAGAAAGCTTAGCTTGAGCTTAGTTTCACCCAAGCCTAAGCTAAGCATAATGAAAGCTAAGTTAAGTTAACGCTAGTAAAAAATCTTTTGCGATAGGGGTAAGCCCCACACGTTTGACGATTCTGAATCGAAACGCGAGTAGGTGGCAGTGTCCAAAAAAACTTTTTAAGCGCCGCCTGCTGCCCGGGGTTGGCGTCTATTTAGACAGACCGACAGACAGAGGAGACCCGCGACAAACTGGCGACGGATTGGCAAATAGGGAGGCTGGGCAGAAAGACCTCAGCCTCGGTGGTGTGCCTCCGGTATACAGCGCCTTGCCATCGACAAGGTTATCACGACTAGCAGTGTATTGTTTGCGCGGCATACAACTTTTTCGAAGCTTCTTAGGGTGTACTTGACTAGTAGCTGAATTTTCAGGGCAAAGTTTCAAATATTTATTTCATACATGTTTCAATTGTAGGTAATTGTAGATACACGAAAAATACATGCAATCAGGCGGGAAGCACCGAGGATTAGGCGACTTGAAAGAACGTGGGTGGGGGGGAGGAGGGAGCGAAGTCGTCTTTAAAATGGCCATTATAGGGATATCACAGCTGATTCATTGAACGGGTTGGAGATGTGCTTGATAAAGGGGACTACGGGATTCTATTTTCCTTCCGGTTTTGCTCTAGCGTATAGACATTTCCTAGGAGGGTAAGCTTTGTCGGAGACCAGAAAATGGTCCAGAATGAGGTAGCAGGTTGTATAGGTGTCATCTTCACCATTCCAAAATTGTTATGCAGATAACTGGGGTAGCGGGTGGGAGCCGATGGCCGGACTACGGGAAATCGGCAACTGTTGGGGCCACGCGATTTTGGCGTTGTGGCGTTTGTAGACGAACAAGTGAGGACAATGGCGGGCGCGAGCACCATCACGGATTGCTGCCGGGCTCTCCTTTGCCCCCAGACACTCCTCGAGTCCATCTCGCAACACATACCTGAATTTTGGCTTGTCCCTTTCTATCTGAGCAGCAACCACAACTTTCTCTGGAGCAAGCAACACCTACAGTCCGTAGTCCTCGGGATTCGTGATGCCCTGCTGGTTGGCGACAATTTTGCACAATTTGTCGACCGTCATTTGCCGAACGCCCGGAAGCGTTGAATATCTAGAACCCGAGTGGTAACGATCATTACCGAAAATTCTACCTGATACACCCGTTCAGCTCATCCGGGATAACGACACTGATGAAGGCGTCGCTTGACAAGTGAGCGTAGCTGGCTGGGGATCCGGCACGTGTGATGTCCTAAGGGGAACAGTTGTTTCAACGACCCCGTTTTTTCACTACCATCGTGCTCCGGAAATGGGAATCATCGCCGAGCCGCCGGATCTCGTCCGCACTTTTGATGATCATTATTGCAGATAACAAAATGCCAAGGTAGTATGCGGCATCAGCTAAACAGGTATACGGTATACGTCTTCGTGTAGTGTTGATACAAACCTTGTGTCTGGGGCGGGAGCAACTCCCACATGTACCACGCCTGCAGCTCGCACTCGAAACACTCGAAACGGGGCAACAGATAGACGAACCAGCGAACCAAATCTGAAAGCAAGATGCTAGACATCGCTATTTCAAAGCTCGTTTAGTTTAACCGAAAGAGCCTACCGTCAGCGCTTGGAAACGATAAGCTTTGATTGCGCTTCAGTGTGGACCCGAGTGGCACTGTGTTCTCCTCGTCATCAGTGACCAACGAGACAACCCTGGAAATTTTGGTGATTACAGAGAATAAAATGTCAGATTCCGAGCCCCAGAAACACTTGGCAGACCCCACCTACCTCAGCAAGTTCTCCAACTTTTTCAGCGGGGAGTAGTGAGACTGCATTTTCTTCAGATGCATTTTGATCAGCGCCATCGTTTTCGGCGATGGCTCGGAGATCTAGACAGTTTCTTTGCTAATGATTTTACACTGGGCTTATTTTCTGAATTTCCCACATACCAGATCCGGTCTCCGGAAGCCAAGTTGTTTCAGCGACAGGCTCTTGATTAAGGTGAAATTGGCGGAAAATGCGGCCAATGACCCGTTGGCGTTGAGCGCCTTGACCATCAGATGGTAGAGGTAGTGGTTGATGGGTTCTGGAGGTACGCTATCAAAATGGTGATAGAAACACTTACTCAACAAAATCTTATGCAAAACGGAGTCGAGGATCGCGTCGATGTTCAGAATTTGGTTTCCCTTCAGGCGCGAAGTCTCGCTGCTGATTTTCTAGAACGGGGATTGGAAAATTTTGGGGTGAAATCACCTCGTGAAGTTCCTCCTCGCCATGCTTGACCAAATAGTTCTTGATTCCACTCGTGAATTGGCGGATGTTCCGGAAGACAACGCCCGGGTCGCTCTCCTCGCTTTCCACGGTGCATTCGATGAATTTGCGCACCTTCGCTCCGAACACCGTCTTTTTGCTGTCAGCTAGCCTGAAAATAGATTTTTTAAACCTGTGTCAACGCACGAACCGGGAGGCTGTATAACGTGTAAAATCACCCACTTTTCGACATATTTTTGGATGGCGCATGCCCCAGTGTCATCAGATGGGTGCCGTTTCTTCGGCGACCTGGAGATGAGCGGCGAAAAAGTGGCAGAGTCCAGGTCCCCGACGCTTTCCGTACCCATCGTTGAGAACCTTGAGGCGGATCGTGGTAGCTGAAAACCGGGGTTATACAGAATTGCGGCAGATTTTTCCTCTAACGCTCGAGCGAAAGCCTCGTGCTCCTCTAAATGTTCTTCTACTCACCGAGTTCATGCTCGTGTCATGACTGGCCATTCGCCCGTCGCGCCCCAGCGTATTCGCACGCTCGCTGATTCTCGAATTAATCGTGGAAAAATTCCTAAAAATTTTAAAGACGTCGTAAAAACCCAGTAAATTATTACCCATAATGGCTTGTGTCCCAAGATTTTTGGGTGACATGGTCGGATGGAATGTGTCGGGGTGTCGGGTGGAAACTCGGGGAGTAGGACTAAAAACATTTTTTTACAGTTTTGAGTTGGCTCCTTACCAGCTCCGGTTCGCTGTCCAACATCGGAGAAGATCTATCCGAATCGCTGTCATCTTCTTCGGCAATTGGCTCGTTCATTCCTGAAAGTTCGAGATGTTTCTTGGGACTTTGATTTTTTGGGATCCAGCTAATTCCAAGCTTCGCTAAAACTGACTTGTGGTCCTGGAGTCGCCATGATGGGCAAGGTCAAGCAGATTATCCCAGGCACTGCTGTCCCACGGCTCGTTGAAGACGGTGCCGGCCACGGAAAGTGCGTCTTCGTCCTTGCCAAGCAGGAGACCTAAGAATGAATTTTGTATATGGCCTTCGAAGGGATTAGGCTTAGGCTTAAGCTTATGCTTAGGCTTAGACTTAGACTTAAGCTGAGGCTTATTGGGCACATTTTGAACAGTTGCGTGTCCCTAGAAACCGACTTACTTGAAGCACTGGAATTTCTAGCCGATAGGTGTGGCGGGGAGAGAAAGTCGGTTGGTTGGTGGTATTCCGTTTTCAGGCAACCATCGTCCATCGTCGGCATCGCGCCGCCGGGATATCTGGGCGGGTTCAGGCGGACCTGTGGCGTCGGTCGGACCTGGAATGGTTGTATTAGAGGAGTTTCAGAAAATCTGGCCAAAAAATTTACGGGAAAAAGTATTCGACACGATGTTTCCCAACCGACCTTTGCCACTTTTTGGCGGCTTTTCAGCTCGCCGGCGATCGCTCCCCAGGTGGAGGTGCCGGGCTCGACGATGTGAGGTGAGTCCAACTTAACTAAAGCCATTTTCGAGAATAATTAAATTTTTTTTGGAAAGTACCGTTGTTGTTTTGTTCGTCGGGGGATTCGGGTTTCCGGGGGTCTCTTGCGGGCCTTCCCCTTTCGCTGTGATACCTGAAAGATATGAGATTGTTCTATTAAAACTGTAAACTATGAAATGTTAGCTCGCGAGAAATGAGTAAGCGAGTACAGATTGCATGCTACATATTCAGACCCCATACAAAATGCACCCAAGCCGGCAGCTTCAGACTAAAGAATAAAAATGAAAGCCAATGCCAAAACCTTGCCATCGAGGGCATCTAGGAAGACCAGTTGGTACTGGGAGGTGAGAATAGAGTCATTTATTATGCAAATAAGCATTGGTCCCCAGCGGTGGCCCCAGTGGCAGCAGGGGGCAATTAGCCACTGTGTGCACCCATTGACAAGCACCAATTCTACACGAATGAAGGGCCTTCCGGGGGGCAACATAAAGCGCTCCGGTGCATTCGGAGGGTGAGCTCAACTGGGTACCTCGGTCTATGAACAAGTTTACAAATTGGGAAGGTATTTTGAATTTAAAGGGTTTGCCAGCTGGTCACGCTTTAAGTCTAACGCTCGCCGGTTGATATTTAAAAGCTCTTGGTCAACCCCAAACAATCAGAGTCGCAAGGTCCATAGGTGTCGACTGGAACTGTCCAGCCGGTTGTCAGTAGCGGGAAGTGGACAGCGCCGGGGAGGGGGCGAACAAACATTAGCTTCACGCTGGGGCAAACACAGCCACGAAGTCAGCCATTATAAGAAATAAAATGCTGGCCTATTCGACAATCGGCGCAGCTATTAAGGGGAACCCTTTAAGGTTTTGGGGGGATTTCAAAACGGGACCTAGCCTATCTTTTGAAGAATTTTGCGCTGATCGCGAGTATAGTTACCGTTTTTGCGGAATAACCATTTCTCGAAAGTTCTCAATGTTTTAAACCTAAAAACCCCCACAAATCGGTAACTTCGAATTTTTAAGTTTTAGAACAATTTTTTGAGTGACGTAGCTTATAAATATTCTTCTATAACCATCATCCATAACTTTCGAGAATTGGTTATTCCGCAAAAAAAAAACCTTATTCGAAATCAGCGAAAAATTCGGCACGAAATAGGCTTGGTCCCACCCCGAATTCCGGAAGACACCCAAAAACGTCTCCTTGTAAGATCCGGTGTCAGGTCAAACGGTATGCGCCGGAAAATAAAGAAAAATTGCCAGCAGAATTCCGAGAATCAAGGCTTGCGGATCCGGCGGTCCGTAGAAATGTTTGATGGCGTGTGGGCTGAGATGAGAACCATCTGCTTGGCAACCGAGACCTCGGGCCACTTGGCGGTAATTAAGTGGGTGTCATCCACGCGCCGAATTGAGCTGTTTACCCTGGGGGGCCGGCCACCCGGTCCAGAACGAGGTCTTCTTACAATTCGGCTACGATTATAATGCGCTACGATTGTCAGGAAATATCAGGATTTTTCGGGGGTCTGGATGAATCTATATTCTATTGACAATTATTAAAGAAAGTACGGTTATACTAAAAAATGGCTTGGTTTCCGTTAATGCGTCAGGACGACGTAATGCTCTCGCATTATCAAGGATTTTTCCTTGGAATCCGATTTTCTAATTTAAAAAGAGGAACTGTTTCAAACTCTTTTTTACTATTTCTGAACTTAAAAACTGCAAAAATTTTGTTTTGAAAAATACAGAAGCATCGAGGTTTGAGCAAAAATGCAAAGTTTTCTACCAACATTTTGCTATTTTATAAATCTTTTAGATGGTTTTTTACTTGAAATGTAGTTAAAGTCAGCAAAAAATCCCATTAAAAACTTAGCATTGCGTTACTAGGCGTTTCTGGGCTTAACCGAGTAATTTGGGTCCCCTGAGAAGCAGAGGAGCACTTAAAAATACAAAAAAGCTGAGTATAGGCCATCTTTAAGACACTAGTGTCACATTGCATTTGCAAGAGGGAGGGTGTGAGGCATTAATGGGTGTGAGTGGCAGCGTATGCTACTATTGTACAGCGACGTGACCTTGGTGGCAAGGTAGGGGACGCCCAAAAGGGTTCGAAAGAAGGATGGGACGCATAAATTACACCCATTAGCGCCATTCTAATTGCAGGAGGGGGGGATGTGAAGGTGTGAGGTGGGCAGTACGTTTTGGAAGCGAAAGTAAGTGTATTCGGCTCCATATTCGGCACTATTTTGTTGGCGCCCTCAAGTGACGTGGGAATGGCGCAGGGTCCGGGCGAGGAATTCGAGTGCCCTCAGAAATTTTAGAAAAGTGAGAGCTTGCGAAAATCTGCAACTTTTAGATGGGTGAAACGCCAAAATCCTGACAGCCCGAAGCCCCCGATTTTAAACCCATTTACGGCGAAAACCACCGGAGATAGCACATTTTGGATGTCGGTATTTTGGTTGAGGGTTTTCGGCTTGTCGGGATTTTAAGCCAGCGAGCTTTGAATTCTCTTTTTTTTAATTAATCAAAAAGGAATATGCAAAAATGCGAGCAACCTTCCTCAATTCCAGTGAGCGCGGATGAATGGGGAAAATGTCACCGGCTGCGACACGATTTTGCACAAAAGCTTTCAGTCGGTGGGGGCTGTAATACAGGGATCGCCAGGCCGTCCGCTACACCATTCGACAGCAGAGAGAGAGAGACAGGGAGAGAGAGAACGCTAGAAAGCGTTGGTATGCATACATATGCCCTAATCCTGAGCCTCGGAGGCACGGGGTTGCGCAACATTCGTCGAAAGGAGCGGGATGGAAAATTTGAATTGAAGTTGACGATAATCAGGGTAAGAATAATCCAGATTCATAGGGACGCCAGGTGATTCATGCGAGCCTTCAAAAACTCGAGATGAGCAGCAAAAAGGTCGATGGGGCAAGCCGTGTAATTAGCATAGGGGGCGCTGACCCGGATCAAGATGCACGCGGACTGCTTTGTCTGATTGTGCGGGTATTCAAAGTTGCCCCAGGGAACAAAACAAAAGGTAATCAGGGGTGGGGGATGAGAGGAGAATGATAATAGCTTGGCGGGTATAAACACAGATTGGGACTCGGGAAGGCATTGAGGAGGAATGATTAGGCTTAGGGATCTTGGATTCGGCAAGCGCTAACAAGAAGCGTTTTTAAGTGTCATCCTGACTACGGGACGGGGCCTTGTGCAGAATTTTGCGCTCATTACGAATATCGCTACCTTTTTTGTGGAATTGCCATTTCTCGAAAGTTATGAGCGATTTATGGCGGAAAAAGCCAAATAACAGCCCTTTTGATAAACAAAAAACCTTCGGAATAGGTTTTGAAAAAAGGCAGCCTCGTATTCACCGTAAAACATTTTATACAGAAAACACAGCTATAAAATAAGCTGCTTGACTAAAAATTATTTTATTTGTTATATACTCAAATCTCTATTTAGCAGAAACGGTAACCAGATGCGGAATCAGCGCAAATTTTGTTCAAGGTATATTTGGTCTCATCTCGAAGTCGGGACGACACTCAAAAATGTCTACTTGCTAGGTTTAGTTAAGCATTGGCTTAAGTTTAAGAAAAGGTACAGGTAGAACCGCATTTCTCTGCTGCCATCCAAAAAGGTGTGCACGTGCGGGGGGAAAGGCGTGCCATCCAGTTTGGGCAACGGCTGCAGGGCCGGTCCGGATGTGTTGGTGGCGCGCGGAGGGGATGGGCCGAACGGTTGGAGGGGGCACTTCTGCCGACCATTGTCGGTCCGTCGAGGGCCTCCGCCCCCACTCAACACCGTTCATTACACCGGCTGGTCATCTATTCTACGCATACAGGCGCGCTCGTTAAAAAAATCTGGCGCGTCTAACACCTGGAGGTGCGATAATCCGGAACCCATCATGTGACTGGCAGGCAATAATCCCATCCATCATCCCTCCACCTTAGATTGTGTAGGCAAAGATGATTGATTCGCCCGGCTTAACGGGAATCTTAAGGTACGTGTCAACCTATTTCACGTCAAATGTTTAAAGGTGTCTAGACATCAAGTAAAAACGAATCCATATTTGAAGGATCTTGAATTTTGGGCCATGTGCTGTTAGCGGGGGGGGAGGTTTAGCGGGATTTTTGCCTGTAATTCTCTATGGCCCTATAGCAAAAGATAAACCATTTTATGGCATTTTAAATAGCTTTATGTATAAGACCAAAACTAAAAATATTATAAATTTCGGAAAATTTTTGACTTTTTGGTCAAACATGTATGGAAAATGACCAAAAAAGGTCACAATTTTCGGCTTTTCAAAATTGTAAAAGCTGTTTTCACCTTCTAGCGATTAAAACCTACTAAAAACACTATAAAAATAGAATATATCATCAGAAGGTGAGCAAAGGTGGAAAAAAACACAGAAAATGGTCCCCCCCCGCTAACAGAACCGAATTTGTGTCTCTGAAAAAACATGAACTCGCCTTAAGACTCAATTAACTTAAAAAAGAATTCCGTTATGCTCCTAGACTATCACCCAACAAAAAAACGGTGCCCAGCTGATGCTAGGTGGAGAAAAGCCAACAACTACGGGAAGGCATAGATGATGATGATGGAGGGGCACAATAGAGATGGTAGGGGCTCGCCGTGGCTGTGCCCCTGTTTATTGAATCACAACCACGACTCCTCTCACGAGAAGAAGAGGGGTGTGCACACCAGACCGGTTGAAATGCATCTTCTCCCCCGGCATCTTCTACACTATTCCGCGCTCCTCTCACCTACTTCTTCGCATCGCAACGGGGGAATATGGGGCAGAAAAGAGGCGAAACGAAAGTATGGAGAGGGATCTGGCAGAGAATGGGACGAGGGCAGAAGATGGTAAGAATGAGTAAGAGCGCGGTTATTTCGCATTATCGGGGGACCGAACTTTTTTGTAAAGCCTAGAAATGCCTAGTAACCTAATATAAAAAGTTTTAATAGGGTTTCGAACAAGATATGAGTATATTTAAACTCGAAAAACTATCCAAAAACTTTTAAAAAATCGAATTTTAGGTTAAAAACGGTTCGATATTTTTAATATTTTTAACAAAAATGTATGAAGTTGTTACGTTTAGGATTAGTGAAAAATTATTTAGAAACACTTCCACTTTGAATTTTATTTTTTGAAAGGTTTTAATTGAAAATCATTAGAAAAATTAAATCCTAAGAAAGAACGTTGCCCCCCCGATAATGCGAAAGAACCCAGAGCGCCAACCTAGATCCCAGCCTTTGAGACCACAAATCTTAATTCGTCCCAAAAACCCCAATACGGCAAAATCCCGGCGATCCACCTACCTCCTTGGAAATCCCGGGTCTGGACGGCGTGACGGATCCAAAATAGCCTCCAAATTCTTGCGATTACGGTCGAAAACATCATGGGATTCGGCGTCTGAAAACCGATTCTTATTTGGTCCGGAAAACACTTGTTCGAATTGATAGTACTTCAATTCCACTAACCGTTATTTCGATCCTCGCAGCTGTCGCTGCTCGTCGTCTCGGCGTCGAGCGCGCTCAGGTAGGCCGAGAAGTCCTTCCGGCGCACCACGGGTGTGATTAGACCCTCGTTGATCACCTGAAATTTGACTTGATGCTCCGAAAAGTAGTATAACTCACCCGCAGCTCGCCGGCGTCGGTGCGCCCAAACTTTTCGCGCAGCGCCCTGGCCGAGTTGATCACGTGATCGTCGGAGATGCTGGGGACGGACAGGCGCTGCTCCCGACTCCCCCGCCATGAACCTCCGCCGGTACGCGTTCTGAGTAGATAGCTGCATCAAGAGCGTTAAAAACAGGCCTAAAGCGCCTGTTCACCCCCTACCTCAACTGCCCATCGGCGAACCGACTCTGACCGGAAGCTCCCTCGTTTTGCTCCCCGCCCAGCAGTTCGTCGGCCGTTTGTAAGCTAAAATGCTGTGAAAGCAATAATGGGCAGCAACGTACCGTTTGCGGCGCAGCTCCTCCACGCAATTCTTCATCACGTTCTGATCGAAGGCATTTTGAGGCGGGCGCAGCACAGGGCCCTGACGAAGCGGCCCTGGGCTCCCTTCCAGATGCCCTGCCATCCGCATCGCCGGGTTCGTGATCGGACCCGAGATTTCTGGCCTGTCCTTTTTTCCAGGTGATTTCAGCTGCGTCGACAGGAGTCCTGAAAATAGAAATAGCTTTTTGATTTACAACAATTCGTTGCCCGGTCCCAGGCGCTTAGCCACTACAAGATATCCTAGGCTAACACCTCCTTAAATCCAAGATACCTAGCGCCCGCTCTCTGCTTAAAAACTCTAATGACCTTCCGGCTCTTCGACAATCAACGGCGGTAATTTGAGGCATTTTAAGGTGGAGGGGTGGATGTCGGACGCCTCGAGTACCAGCATCGACATCGACAGGGAGGCGACACAGTGGTCAAACTCCCGCTGCCGGGCGCCCATCCACGGGCAAGCGAGCTTCAAGGTACGGTTTTAAAGGGGGGAGCAAGAAAGAAGGAAGTTTAGGGTAGAAGTAAATAAAAGTTAGGATTCGCACAAGTACCTTAAAATCCCGAGTATAGTTCCGATCAAAATACGGAGCGGCTGTAATTCCGTATGACCGTAAAATGGTGTGTTTCGTCTTTTCGGGTTCTTGCAAATAAATCTGTTTAAGATAGGTAGTTTGGCAATTTCAAATAAATATTTGCTCACATTTCGACTCATTGCAACATTTTGAGTGGCTTAATGAAAGAAACCGATGCCGAAACTCCTGAGGCTTTCATGGCTTTTGCGGCGAGCGGGCGGGGACGCACGAAGTCAGAGTGTCATTTGTATTGTAACGTTGCCAAAATGTACTGGAACTATACTCGGAATTTCAAGGTAAGTCTTTGACGCGAGTTATCGAATCTTGCGCAAAATAAGCGTCGAAAAAGCCTTGAAATTCGAGTCCGGCTGTATTGGTGTGGCCACCGGAGGGGGAAAGGCACCACTTGATGGGTGATTATGCGGGATGGGAGCTTTAGGAGCGAGAGAGAGAGGAAGTGTAACACATACCACCGCCAGGCACATACAACCGGGAGGGGCACATGGTCTCGTCAAGAGCCCCGGCCACATCGTATCACCTATAGGCAAAAGGAGGGTGGGGGGGGTCGAGAGTGTCGAGAACAGGGGATGACTACACGACCCTCCACTTCACTGACAACCGTCCAATCATCGTCAACGAACCGTGTGGCACACTCGGGTGTTCCGTGGGAACCTCACTGAGTTTGGAATGGGGGTTTCAGGGTGTGCTAGCCTAGAGTTGGGCAAAAAGCTATGCAAGATAATTTCCCTCTTCCCCACTCACCATTCCCATTCTCGGGGCGCAGCGTACGCATCGATGGTCCGCGTACCCGATAGACCGTGTCCTCGCTGTGTAGCTCGTAGCTTGAATGGCTTCTAAAATGAAGGTTATGATCTTGGGAAGGCCATTGATAGGCTGGTTTCCGCTATAAATAGAAAAAAAATATGGGGTTCCTTAAGGGACTGGCGATTCGTCAATTGATTACGCGATGAAATGTTATTTGGGAGAAATTTGCCGGCCGTTAAAGTCAGCATTGAATTTTGGAAAGAAGGCGTAAAGGCAGGAATGGACTTTTTTCTTTAAGGGGAATGGGAAATTTGGGTGGAGAAGTTCTTGCTCCCTAGAACATTAATTGAGGTTGGCAGACTGCGGCTAGGAGATGTGCAAAGTTTTGCACCGGCTGACTAATTGTTTGAGGAAGGTGCGGGACGAGGGAAAGAGAGAGAGAGGGAGATGGAGAGAGAGTGAGAGAAAGAGATAGGGGGAATCGAGACAATGGAGAAGCGAGCGAGAAAATTGATAAAATTCAGGCACCGGAAGGGAACCAGGAGAAGAAGAAGGAGAAGAAGAAGGAGAAAAAGAAGGGATGCCCTTGGGGCTGGTGGTGGGAACAGTATTTGCCGATTGGCAGTGTGAATCAGCTGTAGGGAGGGGAAGTTCTGGGCAACCGGTCAGGCCTGCACACTATGCGAATGGCTATTCTTTGGTCTGCGGGGAACCGTGGGTGCGCATAATCCGTACGTTCCACCTTAACGGCAGCGTGACAGGGGGATTTTTAGTGCATTTTCATTTTTGTAAATGCTACGACTTGCCCACAAAAAATAGGGGTTCTTCTACGGGAATGAGTCATTTCAAGAAGGTATAAAATTTTTCAAGGCTGCCGAGACGCTTTCTGCGCTATTCGTCGTCCTGGGTTACTTTCAAAATGTCGTAATCCATGTGTCGAATTCATAACGCCGAAATTTCGTCATGTCGAAATTTAATTAAGCTAATTTCCTGGAAAACCCGGAATCCTTTGCAAAAATAATTAGAAACCAGGGTTGAAAAAACCGCTTCGCGGCTTTTCAACCCTGGCCCCGTCTAGGATTTATGAAAATTTGCATAATTCTTGCCGAAAAACGATGACCAAAAAATGAAAACCACGCCCTCCCTTCCTTTTTATAAGCCATTTCCACTTCCGGCGTATGCTAATTTTTCCCTAACAAACAGGCAAGCCAAGATTTTTACAAAAACCTAATTTTAATAGCGAAAACAGCAATTTTTCGAAGATTTTATGTGTGTGCAGTCGATTCCAGCCCCTTCTTTACCCTATGACGTTTCTTCCCTACCGAAAAAATGCTTCCCTGAGGCTGTAGGTGCGGAACATCCAAACGGAAGTGCATGCAAATATACACACACACACACACAAACACTATCTATTTTTTTTATATATAGTAGGATTCTGAGTTTCGACATCATGGTTCGGCATTAGGAATTTCGGCATTATGAATATTGACATTTTGATAAGAAAACTTTTTTATCAGAAAAGCATACTGAAGCTGAAATCCGCGCTAGCGGAACTGTCGAATCGAGCTATTCTGGAAGCAAATCCCGAGTGAGAATCGGAGAGCACCCGCGGGCCCTCAGGGCAGAAGGGCCGATCCGCGGGGTGTGATCGATTCGATAGCGCGCGCTATGGATGTGAGATATCCGATCAAAAAGGGGTGAAAAGGATCCGGGGGAAAGAGCTGTCGACCCACATCAAAGGATACCAACCGATCTGGCGTTCAACCATGGGAAAGGGAAAACAACGCATGGCGGGCTGCCAAAAAGGGAATGCTTAGGTAGGCTTTTACTAAGGTTTAGGCTTAGACTTAGGCTTAAGTCAAAAGCGTTGCTATATTAGCTTATCATGAGCTATAAATTGTATCCCCCAAAAACCCACCCCTTGACGCCGTGATGAAAATAGTCGGTGGGCACAAAAGATCTGCAGGCCGCCAACTGATTGATCGGAGCGCTTTTCTCGTGCCGATTCCCAAAGGTGAACAGATTCCGCAGGAAGGATCTACAAATGGGAAATTTACATGTGTTTTTAGTAAAGGGATACCTTTTCGACCCGTCGGGCGCCGCCGATGTTGATGGGAGCACGGAAGCTGAGGGTCGAGCTGGAATTTGGGAAGTTGGGTCAAATTCAAGCAGTTTACGCTTAATATCGGAATAAGCTTAAGCCTATTTTGAGCATTCTGTTTTGATAGATAGCAAATGGTGCCAAACGCCTTTTCAAATACAGGTGAGGGGGGCTGTAATTTGGGTGGTATGCCCGGAGGCGTCGAAGGGTCACTGGGTCAACCAAGCCGCAGGGCAGGCTTGATGCCGAAAGGTGTGTCAATAAGGGCCATGCACGGTTTTTGGGCACCTGCCAATAGCACAGACCCGTTCGTTGAGCCTAATAAACCTTGGCCGAAGCTTAATGAGCTGACGACAAGGTCCTACCTTTAATGCTTCGCGAGCTGGAACGACCCAAAATTTCGCCGCGTTGCGTGAGGATGGGCGAGGCAGGAACTGGAATTATTTTTAGAAGTTTGTAGTTTAACGTATTGGCCGTGTTACTTTCAAAATGTCCGAATTCATAATGTCGAAATTTCACAATGTCGAAAGTTACATAGGCGAATTTCCCGGAAAACCATTGAAATCTATGCAAAAAATTCGACATTCTGAATTTCGACATTATACCACTTCGACATTACAAATTTCGGCCTTATGAATTTTGGCATAGCAAATCGCAATGCCTACCTCGATCGTTTTTCATCGATCCACTCGGACTGTACACTGGAGCGTAGTGTAGCCCGCCTCGATTTGGGTCACCGGAGCGAGAACGAAGGGATGGGCGCTTCTAAAAAATCTCAATCTTTATTTGCCAAATCTGGAATCGAGCCATGTATATGTGGTTTTTAATAATACCTTTGAAATTTGAGGCCCCTCCAGCGCCGGCTCATTCTTGGTGCAGCGCCGGGGCAACGACGAGTCCGAGCTCCGCGACGATCCGCCCGAACTCAATGCCATCGGTGTGGTCCAGAAAGCTGCAAGTAGTCTTTATCCTGATCGAAAAAATCAGGGGAATTTCGAATACGCGGAAATCCCAATGATTTTCCCGGGGCGTAGAAAGCATCTGGAAAAAGGCTGCGGAAAAAGATGATGAACACATGCCCGCAGCGGCCGTCACGTGTCGTAAAAAGTTTACGTGCACTTGGGACGGCAGATGGTGCCTGGGGGCTGGTGTTTTCTTTGCACTAAGGAGAGGTATAGGTATAGAAAAATAGGCTAGGTTGAAGAATGTGATTTTTGAAACTTGGAGGAGCACCAAAAAGCCTACCAGCAATGTTTGGAATGGGAAACCACCAAAATACCGACAGCGAAAAACCCCGACAGCCAAAATTCCGACATACAAAATCGCGGTTTAAAGGAAAGTGGCATTCAAACTCTCTCACTCAATATCAAAGATAGGTCGAGATTTTGAATGTCGGTATTTTGGTTGGAATCCGTTTGGATGTGAATGAAGAAATTCCGAGCCCTTTACCCCCCCCCTCCCCCCACAGCCGCAGCGTCTCAAAGTTTTCGGTATTATTTTCTTATTCTGTCGGGATTTTTGCAATGCCATTCGATGGAGCGCTAAAAAAATATACTAAGAGTTTTAATTTGAGCCTAAAATAAAGCAAAATAAAAAAAGTTATAGCCAAAACATTCCGAGCCAACTTGCGAATAAATATGATTAATTTATCCGTAAAACTGTTAATTTGATTGACTTCTAGAAATAACGATTTTAGAAGTAATGATCGTCCCCTTAGGCCGATGAGACCCAGGAAATGCGAACGACTGTGCTAACGTGCTGAAGGTTGAGGGCTAGCCGAAACGGCCGAGTCGAGAATTCGCCTCCACCTCCACCGCTTGCACAATAGGGGCAATTGACCGGTGGGGTGGGGGGAGCAGCAGTTTCAAGGTCTTCATAACTACAGACCCGCTCCTCGACACCACCAACTGGCATCCACGTTTTAATGTGCATCGGCCGGGAGGGGAAGGAGGAAGGCTTAACGGAAATTCGAGCCACGACAACATCTCCCTCCAGGTAATCCAATCTGCGGCTGTGCTTTGTCAATTCTCAGGGACCATTTTTAAAACTTTTAAGTTCCAGGTGGTAAACGGCTAGGAAAAAGAACGTCGCAACTTTCTGCAAATTGTATAAACCAGGCTAGAGTTCCCAAAAATTTTCGACTTTTCCACTATTTTTTTCCGAAAATCTTCGAATGTCGTGGCCAAAATTCGAAAAGAGTATCAAAAAATCTACCAAGAGTTTTAATTACAGCCCAAAATAATGTAATATAAAAAAGTTATAACGAAAAACTTTTCGTAAATTCCGGCTGGGGGGGGGATAAAGTAAAGTGTTACCCTAAAATATTGTTTATTCAAAAATGCAGGCCGCGACACCGGGAGTATGAATTTGGCTGCACCACCCCTCGGAGCCAGGAGGGATTGGATCAAAATGAAGGGGTGGGTGAAAGCGGGAGGCGAGCGAGGAGGAGCAGAACCAGTGCTGCTCATAGCCGATAAATTCATCCTCCCCCCGCCCGGGCTCGCACCCGGATTTGCATATACCGGGTCACAGCGCTCACCGCCAACAGATATAGCCAGCGCGCCGTGAAGGGCGCTTTGCGGGAAATGGTAAATTCAAGGAAATGTCAAAACGTGAGGAGCGTGAAGTGGGGAAGCTATAAAAAATTTGACGAGCTTTAAAGGCGCTAAATATCGCTCGTACGGGTAGTAGAAACCAGTATCGATCATCACCCGTGGCTATTTTCTCCCCAATTTGCATAGGAGCCGAAGGGCGGCGGAGATTAGGGGTGAGCAGCACTCGGCTGACCCGCTCATTATATGGCCCGGTGGGGGTGCGGATCAACAGATCCATCATCGCGATTATATTCACGACCACCATCGATCGGTATCGCACACCGGAAGGAGCTGGAGGTGCCGATTTGCTACCATGAGGTCGAAAATCAAAATGTCGAAATTCATAATGTCGAAATTCACAATGTCGACATTTTTTGCCTACGATTTGGAAAGTTTTCCGGGAAAATTAGCTTATGTAAATTTTGACCTCATGAAATTTTAACATTCTGAATTTCGACATTATGAGGTTTTCAAATTATCACATTTCGAAAGGGTAGTAAGTAGTAAGTAAGGAAGAAGGGTAGTAAGGTTGAAATCCATGGTCGCAAAAAGTTAGAGGCTTAAAAATGCTTTGAAGCTCTAACGTAAGGTGACGGTTGATGAAACCAGCGATCTGCTAATGTACCAATTTCCTCTCGTTAATGGATCACACTCATCTTGAGCACGATGGCCCTCGCGGAAATGATTGAGGCTAATTTACTGGCAGAGCGCATCGCCATTTGCTTAATGGTCTGCCATGGAATCACTCAATCTGAAGCGAGACCTAGGCTGAGCTTAGGTTTAGGTTTAGCTTACAAGGTGACGTTTTTCGGTGGGCACGGAGTTTTGAGACGGGACCAAGCCATAGGTTTAGGCTTTGGCTTAAGCTTGGGCTTAAGCTTGGGCTTAGGCTTAAGCTTAGGCTTAAGCTTGGGCTCAGCGTAGGCTTAGCTTAGCTTGTTAGCTTAAAAGCAACCCTAAGCCGAAGCATCAGAAGCTAATTTTTAATCCAGTCTTCAAATGCTTCCCTATATGGCACGATAGTTAAAAATAGATAGATAATCGTTAAAAATGGTCTCAGCCTAGGCCGTTTTCAAAGGCTACTTAGCACCGAAGAAATGGTGGTGATTGTCGTGGTAGCTATGGTGGTGATGGTTGAGGGGAAGAAGGGGTTGTTTGGCCTGTGTATACGCTTCGGTGAGGTGTCAGGAAAGGGGAAGGGTTGAGGGCAGTTGCATGTGCATCATCAACTCAAAGACAAAGGCAAACGATGTGCGGGCCCTAGTGAACATACTACCCAATTGCTGTAACATCACCATATACCCAGCGGAGCGGCTAGCAGAGGTTCTTTAGGAAACGCCATAGTGATTCGAAATTTGCATCATTATGGAAATACAAAAATGGTTCCATTACTCGTCAGGGTTTGAGGTGGCTTCTTTCGCATTATCGGGGGGAAACCATTTTTTTGACTTAGAAATAATTGGCAAATATAAATAGTGGAGGTGTTTTTAAATGGCTTTTACTATTCTTAAATGTGAAAACTTCACAAATTTGTATTAAAAAAATACGAGAAATATCCATTTTTTTTACCGAAAACGCTGATTTTTACCAACTTTTTGATTTTTTCAAGGTTTTAGCTCGTTTTTCTAGTTTAAATATAGTTATATCTAGCTAAAAACATAACCAAACACTTGCTATTAACTTATTGGGTATTTCTAGACTTATACAAAAAGTTCGGTACCCCCACCCCCCGATAATGCGAAAGAACCTAGAAGCTACATCAAATTCGGTCCATACCCGAAAAAGAAAGAACGACACGCGTGAGGCTAAGCAAAAAATGGGAAGCTTCTCCCTGGTGAGATCTTGGCCCTAGCGCCACGGGGGCCCAGGTGACAAATGGCACCAACAGTTGGACACACGCCAATCAGGCTGAGGCCTCACCATCAAGGAGAAGACGGCGGGAAATGGATCGATCAGCACTCACCGCAAAACACCAATACACAGCAAGGTAGAAATTTTGGCCAAAGAGCCTAAAAACCTACCGCCGCCGAGAAGCGCCAAATTACGCAGCTGGGCCACCGATTCGCAGTTGACGACCGCCCTCGGCAGGGAGAGCTTGCTAGAACACGGTTTTGAAGCTTGAGGACCACCTCCAAGCCTAAGCTCAAAACTAAGCCTAAGCCAAAGCCTAAGCCTAAGCCTAACAAGCCAAGCCTCAGCCTTTTACTCACAAAAATCTACCCCTTTTCGCAGTAATACACCAACAAGTCGGGCACGGTGGCGAAGGTCATTGAGTGTCCGCGCAGCATATAATGGTTGTGACCACCATTTTCTGACCTAGAGTTTGTTGGTCATAGGTGCTTTTCCGCTATGCTCTACCGCTTGTTCGTGATTACATGGTGCTCCACCTTGTCCTCTAGTTTTCTGCGGTAGGTGAGGACGAGCGAGTTGGCACGATCAGAGAAGCGCACGATGAAGTTCTGGAATGATTTCTTGTAAATAGCAAAGAACTGGGAAAGCGAGCAAGATTGTTGAGGAAGAGGAGACGGCAGGCTAGCTGAGATTGTCGGGGCAAACCAATGATCGTAGAAATTCTTCACCTACCCCGGGTTCCATATGCCGGAGAAATGAGGCGGAAGTCTCCCGAGTGATGTTGATCAGATGCCTGCGAAGCAAAAAAACTCAGTTTTCTAAGGGCATACCAAATCGGCATCGAGACTACAAGCCTTTCGAGCAGTGGAGGCACCACCGGCTCGTGCTCCGACTTTTCGGGCTCATCGCCGGTCCAACCGGTCGTCGCATCCAGTACGCGGGAGCTTGTCTGGAAAACCTCATTCCGGGCAGCCCGCGTGCTGGCCATCACTGCAAAATAAGGATTGCTAAATTTATTAAGAAAAAGTAAAATTTTGCCTAATAAAGAGGCAGTAAAAGAGGTGGAATCACCCTCGAAGATGATACGGCACACAGGCAAAATGCCAACCGGAAATAACCGGCGATAGCGTGAAGCCGAGGGGAAACGACTCTCGCGCGCACCGCGATTAATTATCCGATGGGCCCTGTGGGGGTATTTGCCGCTGGGCCCTTCTCACTGTCTGTCTGCCCGATTGTGGGTCTGTTTGTCCGCTAGCTGGGGGGGCATTGTGACCCCATCCACCCACCCCCGGGCCCATTTGGACGGGGGCGGAAGGCCGGAAAAACTAGACCGGGGCTTGGGCGCAAATTATGGGGAGCACACTGGGCAAATGGAAAATCATCTATAGGGTCGCTAGACGAAATTCAGTGGCATAGAACGGCCTATCAGGATTTTCAACGCTGTGTTTTCTGTGCAGCGAAAACCATTTTGTCGGAAACTTTTTTGTATAAGTCTGGAATAGCTAATTTAATAGAAAGTCTGTCAATAGTGTTTTAACGGTATACCAGGGTTGAAAAGCCGCTTCGCGACTTTTCAACCCTGGCCCCGTTTGGACAAATGAAACTGTAACTTTCCATAATTCAGCTTCGATCAAGCTGACAAAAATGAAAAAATTTTCTTCGATAGGCTTTTATAGGCTTCTTTTACTTCCGATATATGCTAATTGTTTCCTACCAAAGAGGGTTCTCGAAAATTTTAGAAAACTTAATTTTTAATATCGAAAATAGCGTATTTCGATAATTCTGTTATGCGTGCAGTCATCGCAGAGCCATTACGCACCTAATGACGTATCATACGTACCCTAATATTCATCCCCTATTGAGTTATCATCCGGACATAGAGACGGAAGTTGCATGCAAATCGACACACACACACACACACACACACACACACACACACACACACACACACACACACACACACACACACACACACACACACACACACACACACAGACACTACTTTTTTATATATAGTAGGATAACGATATTTTAACTAGGAAAACTGTCCAAAAACCTTGAAAAAGTCGAAATCTTTATAAAAAATTGGCCATTTCGGTCGAAAAACCTATATTTTTGATATAGTTTACTACAAAATTGTAACATTTTGACGTTTAGGAATAGTAAAATCATTTAGAAACATTTCCAATATTCATATTTGAAAAATTAGAAAGAAAGTGTTCCCCACCTCCGATAATGCGAAAGGGCTGTCAGTCCTTACTTCGAAACGTCAAAAGAAAAGGAAAGGAGACACAAACATTAATGACAGGATGGACTTGGATTTTCGGCGGTAAGGGCAACCAAAACGAAAATATTTTCGTTCTCCAGGAGCTTGGAGGGTTTTAAGTCGAACCAAAAATACCAGAGTGCCCCCCCTCGCTCCACTCAATCTCCCCGCACGGCATACCGGTTCGGGGGCACTTTGATCCTTACGAAAAAGGAAGCCTCACTGCCTCCTTTCCAGTTGACTAGACAATGGCAAGCCGAGGGGAAAAAGCCTGGCTTAAAAGCTTGGATTCGAAACCGCTAAAAATTATAGGTATCTAATAAAGGGATACGTCGTGTCAAAAAACGCAAAAAAAAATCACATTTCGAAGAGGGATTTTTGTGGAAATGTGGAATCTCGACATTATGAAATTTCTACATTCTCAAAGTTCCTCAAAAATTAAGAAAATTCTCGAGAAAAGCTCATTCCAAATTGGCAGGTGTTCGTTTCGTTCCGCGACGGCCAGCCAGGCCGTATTCCCCGACCAATGTGGCCGGGGACATGTGGACGATTCGAGGTCACCCCGGAGCGGGCAGCGCTACCGCACAACCACCACCCCCAATTTTCCACCCCTCAACGGCTGTTTTCGGCCAAAAAGTCCGGATTTGGCATACTGGTCAGTGGGCAACGCCAGGTTGCTATTCGAAAACCAGGGGCTTACGGGGTAAGTACATTGCTGGGCTATTGGAATTTGCAAAGGGGACAGCGGGTTCGAATTGTGGAAAGACTTCCGGAATTCGGCGTATACTGCGACCTCGAGTTGGAGCAGTTCAGTGACGTCTCTCTAGGTTTCTGCGAGGGCTTGGAGCTGTAGGGCTAGGCTTAGGCTTAGACTTAGGCTTCAGAAATCTTTCGACATTTCCGTCGGGATTTTGGCTCCTCCATTCGATAGAGCAGCAAAATATATACTGAGATATTGAATTACAGCCCAAAATAATGCAGAAGTAAAAAGCTATAGCGAAAATCTATTGGGAACTTCCTGCTGGGATGGGGGTGGGGGGTGTTAAAGTAAAGTCTTACCGGCTTCGGGCTAAGAAATCCAAAGTTATGCCGTGCCAATTTAATACTAGCAGAACGAAACGCCTAGTGCATAAAAAATCGATTCCAAAAAGCCTTCGCATTCCTATGTGCCCCATGGTGTATGAGGGACACCCCAGAGGTCTAAAGGGATGAGTCACGACACGGTGGTCGACGACGCAACGCGAGGCGCCGTGTGATGACATGTCGAAATATGGGGCCATGTCCAGCGAAAAAAAGGAACTCCCGAAACCTGGAGGGGTAGAGCACGAGTTAACATTATGGCTTCTAGCTTGTTTAGAATGGAGACCGGGCCGCGAAAAGTTTAGGCGCGCCCACATCTGCAATGAGGGATGAGGGATGGATTGCTGGGGCAAGCTGGTCAACGTTATGAAGGGGGACATTGGGCCATAGTGGCCAAAATTTCATTTTACAGCTAGCGAGGGACTCACCGGCAAGAGGAGCCTTTCGGAATACCACCACCTGCGGGGCGGCAGCTTCTGGGAGCTGTTCAGGATTGGAGTAGCTGAAACGTTCCTTTTTAATGAATTAATCAAAACCAGATGGTTACAGTCGCTTCGCGACTGCAACCATCTGGCCTTCGGGCTACCCTACATATCCCACTCCACCACATCCTTTCCCACCTCCATCAATACCCCCCATAGCCGAAATTCCCGTCAAAAACTACCTAAATACCTTCCCGATGGCTTCAGATACCCCCCATGGCTGAAATCCCCTTCAAAGACTACCTAAATGCCTTCCCGATGGCTTCAGATACCCCCATGGCTGAAATCCCCTTCAAAAACTACCTAAATACCTTCCCAATGGCTTTAGATACTTAAACTAATTTAAATAATTAATTAACATAATTAAAAAGTATTAAAGTAACTTAAGAAAGCGATCTAGGCGCGCGAAGGGGCCTGGGGAGAGGGGCGAGGGGAAAGGGGGCGTGGCCTCCCGGGAGAGGGGCCCCCACCCCTTTTACTAAGGAAAAACTTTCAAAGTTAATTTTAATAATTTAAACTAAAAGTTTTTCATAATTTTTTTATCAGTTTGGGGGTTTCTGACCACGCTCTATCCGAATCCGAAGAGAGCTAAGCTCTAGCTCTTTTCCCCTTCGAGTTGAATTCGGCTTCGGACAGACAGACAGACGGACAGAGACCACAGCAAAATTATTATAGTTGATTGCTGCGACCCCAGCCGAGAGACGTGAGATAGAGAGAGAGAGAGAGAGAGAGAGAGAGAGAGCGAGAGAAGAGATAGATAACGAGAGAGTAAGAGAGAGTGAGCGACAGGGAGTGAGAGACGTGAGAAAGAACGAGAGAGAGAGCGCGAGAGAGTGAGCGAGAGAGTGAGTGACAGGGCGAGAGAGCGAGAGGTTGAGAGAGATAGGGAGACAGAGAGAAAGCGAGAGAGAGACAGAAAGAGAGCACGAGAGAGAGAGAGAGAGTAGCCGCGCCCGCCTGCTAACAACTCATCCTAAAGCTTACGATAATATCAGAATTTAATCCATAGCCTAACCACGAAACTGCAGTGGTTTCCCTAAAAAAACGTGGCGTCCACGGTCCGGTGGTGCGGCACTTTGCATCGAGACAAAGAAGTAGATTCGGCGGAAAATGTGCTGTGGGAACATGTGCCCCCGGGGCTCGTACACATGCCCCCCCACCCTCCCCAGTCAGCTCACCCTTTCAGTTTTTATGGGCCATTCGAATCTTTTCCCAGGGCCACCACCTCCCGAAAAACCACTGTCCCCCATATGCGCCCTACTTGCTGCCATTAGCTGTTAAAGGGAGTTGGAAGGGCAGAAGGAAAATTTAACAAGCAACTTGTGCTGGGGCCCGCAAGCCAGGGAAGAGTCAGTGGACAGTTGCGATGTCAACGCCCAACAACAACACAATAAATCACAAGGGGCACCAACCTCGTAGGAGGAATTTCAAAGGTGATGCTGCCTCTGGGCGGAACTTCTGAAATTTTGTTGAGGACACGCATCCCAAAAGACACAGACAGACAGCAAACTCACCCGATCCGTCGGCTCTAGCTTCGCGAAAGGTTACTTTTTTCTTACTGGGCGTGGTAGTAATTCCGGAAGTTCCCGGATCCTCAGGCACCGTTTCTGGTAGCGTCCGACCTAATAAGTGAAAGGCATCAGCCAGGTTTAAGCCTAATTCAAGCCTAAGCCTAACTTAAACTGAAGCGTAGGCCAAGCCTGAGTCTAAGCTTAAGCATAAGCCTAAGCCTAAGCCCAAGCCAAGGCCTAAGCCTAAACTGGGCAACTGACCTGGCAACTGTCCTAAACACTGCCTTAGCCGAAACCTAAGTCTAAAGCTGACTCCAAGCCGATGGAAGCTAACTATTCTTCAACCTCCAAACGTACCTTCCGAACAAGGAATCACACCTTCTGTAAATAGCACAGCACGGTTCATCAGACTTGGTCGTGGAGGCGGCGTTGGTCTCCAGCAGACTTCGGTCGGTCTCTCCTCGGCCATACCGTCACAGACCAGCCCCTCCAGCTTCATATTCGAAAAAATGGTGCCCCGGGGCCCGGGCTTGGTTCCCACGCTCCCTCCGTCTCCGCTCAATCAATGGGCGGCGGCCGCTGCAAAAAAATGGTGCGCCCCGAGGTGGTGGTCGAACTAGAAGCAAAAATAGAAGGACAACGACAAGAAGGTTAAAATGAGGGAAGTCTTGAACGGTAATGGTTGGAGGTTTTTCCTCCTTCCCAAAAAAAAACCCAGAGGCCGTCGTCAACCCGGGGCATTTCGGGGCTAAACGGTACGCGCCATATGAATCAGCTGCGCCCTTTCGATTTGGTGGCTCAGCGGGACAAATCGGCTGCTCTCATCCATTGGGGGCAGACGGCAGAGACACACTGATGGCGCTGTCTTAAGTGAGTCACACGCATTTGGAAATGTTATTTTACCCACAGTTATTGAGCGATTGGTTGGTTCCCGAGGTACTGATGGATTTCGCGGCGATGAACCTAGGCTAGGCGTATGCTTGATCATAGGCTTAGGCTTGGTCTTAAGCTTCGGCTCACAAGGGAAGAATTTTTCGCTGATTCTGAGCCCGCTTCCAAATTTTGCCAAATAGCTCGTTTTATTTTTCCAATACAATTTTTTCCTAAATTGCGAACTTCAAAGTCATTTATTTCTCCTTTCCTGGCTGATTTCTCAAAAACCACTATCGCGATCGTGTTCAAAAAAAATTCTCTATCAAATTAGCCGCTTAGCTCAAAATTGACAAAAATCAAAAAATTTCAAAAAATTACTGCTTCTGGGGTCAAATGCGACCTTAAATTCAATATAACTTTTTGAAATTTGGCTATTTGGCCAAAATTTAAAGCGGATTCGGAATCAGCGAAAAATTCTGCACAAAATCTGCTGAGTCCGATACCAAATGTCTGCTCGACCCTGGGTGGTTCTCTTGTTAGACTTCAGCTTAGGCTTAGACTTAATTCCCCCCAATATCAACGTAGTCCATTTATTACCACTTAACGGTCCAGCTTGGCTCCCCCGGGTGCACTCGGCAGGGGGGCATTTATCGGCCGTGCTAAATGGCGGGCATGGTGAACCAGGATTTACGACACCTTTATCACCCAACCGGGTCAATTCTGCGGGGGATGCGTGAAATCTCAGACCCGGCAAAAAAACTCTTATCGCGCCCGCGGATCTCTCGCCGTCATTTTAAACTGTGGCTTCCCTGTGGCATTCCAATCCGTCGTTTCGGAATCTTTAATTTCACTGGAACTCCATTCAAAATGGCATGGTTCTTTCGGACATTAATTTTAGCGGCTTTATCGAGCTGTTTTCTTTGTGAGGTGAGTTTATTTTTCCTTGTTCAGTCCTATAAAAATCCAAAAAAAATTGTTGAAGTCTAGGGCTCCCAAAAAAACCGGATACCCCAACCGCGAGTTGCGATCATTGGCGCTGGGATGGCCGGGTTGTCGGCCGGGAAACGGTAGGGTTTTCTGGGCAGTAACTCTTTGGCAAAGCACATTCTACGACACAAGCTCTCGATTCAGCCTAATGGAGCTCGGCCTGACCGAATACGATATCTACGAGGGAGCCGAACGAATCGGGGGCCGCATCCATTCCATTCCATACCGTAACCAGTTCGTTAAGTTCCAAACAACGCGCGCTTAGATGGCGGCTACCTCCAGATGGGGGCACAATTCATTAACGGCGAGGCGAACCCGATCTATAAGATTGCGTCCAAGTTGGGGCTGATTGAGGGCGAGCTGTCCGATTTGGCTCACTTCACCGAGTCCATCTACCCGTCCGGGCCATGCGAAACTTACAAGTCTGTTTCTTTTTAGTCTGTTTTTGGCTCGTCGCGGATGTTAAAACATCTAGAGAAAATTAAAATATTCTGAGCAAGCTCGATTTCAGGTCTATTAAATTCTAGCCAAAATCTTTGCAGATTCAAGGGCCTTTTTAGGAGCGACTTCCAGTTATTCATGGACTTCATCGAACCGCTGGACACGAAATATCGTACCCTAGCCGAGGTCGACGAAAAGATCGCACGCTCCCATTCGATGAAAATGCTGTTCGACCTGGACTTTGCCGAGTTCGTGAAGGTACACGAGAGACCCCGGTCCTTTCGCATTATCGGGGGGCGAGCTTTTTTGTATAAGTCTAGAAATGCCTAATAACTTAATAAAAAGGGTTTTAATGGTGCTTTTAGTAATATATCTAAAAAACTTTGTAAAAATTCGGCATTTTGGTCAAAAATCGCCCATTTTCGATCGAAAAATCGATATTTTGTGATATTTTTTACTACAAATGCCTGAAGTTTTCACCTTTAGGGGTGCTATAAAAACCATTTAGAAACACTTCCATAATTTATATTTGAAAAATTAGATCCTAAGAAAAAAGTTACCCCCCCCCCCGATAATGTGAAAGAACCGAAATCCCTAAAAAAATTGAGTATTTTTCTAGGAGCACAAGATCTGCGGTAGACGCCTGAATTACTTTGAAGCCCTATCGCGGCCCTATCGCTCCTACTGGGAATTTGAATGGTCATCGGATTGGGGAGATGTGAGACGATTTCACAAAATTTCTGAGTAATGAGCAAGTTTAGCAAAGCCTAAGCAACCTGCGGGACTGGGACGATCAGGGGGCCATTGGCGTCTCGTACACGACCACGAAAATTGGCTACAAGGGCATTATGGACTTTATGGCAGAGCAATCCCCAGCACAGAATCTGCATCTGAATCATCGGGTCGCTAATATCAATTATGGGGGTGATTCGATTGAGGTAAGCAGCTAAATTTTTGCGTAGGTCTCTGAAAAATACACATTTTCTTTCGACCAATTTGTATTATTAATATTGTCATAATAATGGCTAGACGAGGCCTGCGTTAAAAAGTTATTTCGTCTAGTTGACGCTCCACAACGGCTCAAAAATCGAAAAGCTCTACGACTATGTGATCGTGACGACCTCGCTGGGCCATCTGAAGAAGTACGCCGGCTCCCTGTTTACGCCACAGATTGGCCGTTTCAAGCGGAACCTAATAGACGCCGTTGGTAAGCCAGCCTCAGTTTGAAAACCTTTAGGCTAACCTCTAACGTTTAGGATTTGGTGGTTCCTGTAAGATCTTCATGCGTTGGGAGGAGCCGTGGTGGCTGCCGGGCACCCATTCCATTGCCCCACTCCCAATCAAGGTATTTTAAGGTGACGGTACCATGAGGTCTTCTAGGGATGCCTGGGCCGTGAGGTTGAGGTGGATCGCTTTGAGGAGGAGATGACGACATTGCAAGTAAGTCTCAAGGAGTGTCACGAACCACATATATAGACGGTAGCCTGGGAAAAGAACACATTAATGGCGTGGATTGCGGGCAAGGGTCATCGGCTGATGGACGAGCTCGAGGATCAAGAAATTGTCGACAGGACCACGAAGCTGATACGCTATGTGATGAACAATCAAACGATTGCGCCGCCTTCAGAAATTGTTCGGTGGGCTAATTTGTGGGCAAATTCCGAGAATCCGGATCATTCCGGTCGTTTTACCCATAAATGGTTTTAAAATCTGGGGTTTCTGGCTGTCGAAATTTTAAATGTCGGGATCTTGGCGTTTTGCCTCTGTGGGCGTCGGAAATAAACTTGTGTATTGCAGGACACGTCTCACCCAGAACGAGCTGATCCTTGGCGCCTACTCCTACGTCAGCCAAGCACAAGCAGCTGCCGGACTCAAGCACGCCGATCTGGCGATGCCGTTGAAACGGGATGGAAAACTGCGAGTGATGTTCGCCGGAGAGGCAACACATTACAGGTGGGGCCATCAACCTGTCCGAAGGCTTTTTTAGAATGTTCGAGACGGCCGTCGGCGCCTACCAGTCGGGACGTCGCGAGGTCGACCGTCTCGTCGAGGACTGGGCCGTGCGGCATGGGGTCCGGCGGAAGAATGGCAGCTCACCTGGCCAGAGGATGGTCCGAAAAGGTGTCGACAAGAAGCAGCGAATATCATCGGTGTGCAATAACAAAAGTGACGGCGGTTGCCATTAGTTGTCTTGCTTTTCCAATTCATTTACGGGTGTGCCACGAATAAAGTTTTGATCAACGTCTTGTTTTATCACATTTTTTAATCGTAAGGCCGGCCAAAACAAGCAGGTCATGCTCATGTCACCGACAGCTCATGTTTTGATGAGGGTCAGATCCTTTTCTTGATTCCTCCGCTTCCGACTCGGCATGTGCTCCACCTAAAATGAGAATGATTGATTTTGATGCATGCTTCAAACCATGGCTTGGTTCTTGGTTTCCGGCAGAACAAAGTGCCAGGTGAGGATGTCGATCAGGGCCGTGATGCACATCACCACGAATGGCAAACCGATCCAGTAGTCGCTCTGAAATATTAAGTTTAAAGACGTACTGGAAGGTCAACCAAAGTCCTTTTTAGGTCTTTGATCTTTTCCCCCTTTTAAAGGTGCTCCGAAACCTGGTCCAGACGCGATCGCAACGCGTCCGCCCCCCACAGACCCCACTTTTGCCCATCTTTGCGCGTAACGCTTGAATATAAAAATTCTTACGCTTTATCTGGGTTCCACATCAAATTTAGGACATTCAGACATTTTAGTTATGACAATTGCTCCGAGAATCAGCGACATCGGGAGATTGGGTGTCTTACAAGGCCTAAGCCTAAGCCTAAACCTAAACCTAAGCCTAAGCCTAAGCCTAAGCCTAAACCTAAGCCTAAGCCTAAGCCTAAGCCTAAGCCTAAGCCTAAGCCTAAGCCTAAACCTAAGCCTAAACCTAAGCCTAAGCCTAAGCCTAAGCCTAAGCCTAAGCCTAAACCTAAGCCTAAGCCTAAGCCCAAGTCTAAGCATAAGCCTAAGCCTAAGCCTAAGCCTAAGCCTAAGCCTAAGCATTACGACATGTAATCGCCGCGCACTCAAAATGTCGTTTTCGCCCCAAGAACTTTTCGGTTTTACTCAAATATTTTGCGTCTTTTCGCGACGAAATCACTTTTCTGGTATTTATCGGCCGCAACCCTTTTGTTCTTCACCAATGGGGTCAATTCTTAAATGCGCGATTTTGACTTCCGAGTCCCTTCAAAGCCTTCCTAGAAGGTTCGTACCAAATAAAAAACAAATGGCGAAAGCGTAACGCCGCAACGGTTGAAGAACGATTGGAACGAGTAGCCGAGGTTTCGGATTGGCGTGGGGAATATTTCGTTCGACAGGATCGTGGCGGCAATGTAAATCTGAAAAGGTGATCGTGTATTGGCGCCTAGAAATTCTCACCTGGGACGTCATCGACACGGCAATGAGGATCGAGATTCGAATCCAAAAGCTCAGCTGCTCCGACATTTCTGAAAAATTACACTACTGGCCTTATTTCATGCGCCTACCGTAGTAATGGGCCCCAATGACGAGGAGTAGAGGCAAAACGATGAACAACAGCCCGAACCAGTGCACAAATTTGCGGCCGCACCACTTGTGCCTGTAGTCGAGCCAGGCAAATGCCACATTCGTTGCCCATCTATGAAAGGTATCTTAGATTTTCCAGGTTAATTATACCTTATTAACCCGGTGTACACCATATTCATGTAGATTGACCCGCTCATCTTCTCAAAGTTGAACATGATCCCGTAATTGATTATGGAGATGGAGAAGCTGGAAGGAGAAATTAGACGCTGCTCGCTTTGGCAATTATCGATTTTTTTTTTGTAAAAATCCTTACAAGGTAAAGGAGAGAATGAGGGTGATGGTGGTGAGCCACGGGGTTGAGAAAAGGTGATAGTAGTAGTAGTGTTTACTCTTGGCTCGTTGCCTCTCAATTAGCTAAATGAATTGTGTATGCTTAGGCTTAATCTTGGAGATAGCATACGAGTCTGACTCATTCTCAACAATTGCCCACCTCATGCTCATATAGCAGCACCTCCTCCAACTCGTTGCACTCCGCCTCATCCCGGTGATCGAGCTTAAAAAACGGTTAAGACTTTACTTTACCCTCCACAGCCGAAGGGTCTCAAGGTCATCGGTATTCTCGCTTATTTTGTCGGGCTTTTTGCAACGTCATTGGATAGAGCGTCGAAAAATATACTAAGAGTTTTAATTTGAGCCTACAATAATGTAAAATAAAAAAGCTATAGCCAAAAGTTTCCAGCTGGGGGGCGGGGGGTAAAGTAAAGTTTAGCCAAAGGACGGAACGTCTATATGTTAATCTACGTACCTTAAAAACCTTCTGCATTACGATCCTCGCCTCAGCAATCCGCCCCTTTTGAATTAACCACCGCGGTGATTCGTGGATGAAAAAGCTTAAACGGAATTTGCATCGGACCAAGAGGACACTTTCTGAATACTCTAAAAAGCTTACAACATTAATATAGCGGCAAATAGCAGAATTGCGCCTAGCGCCACCGCGAAACTGCTCCATGTGTGCGTCAGGTAGGCGATGAAGGCCAGCGGGGCCATATTTGGGGACCAGGTGATCAGCTGGAAAGAAGAATAAAAATTGTAAAACCCCGCTTACCATACTGATCCAGAGCCGCGACTTCTTCGGCAAGTTCTCCACCCAGAAGACGTTGAATACGCTGAAAAAGGCGCACCGTTTGCGACGAAAAATTCCCTTACGCTATCGAACCGCCTAGGAAGAAGCCGCAGATGATCCGGGTGACGATGAACCAGAAAAGCGACGGCGAGAAGGCGGAAATGATTTGGCTAATTCCGCATCCCATCAGGCTGGCCATCAGCGCCTATGCCAACTTTGTTTCTACTTTGAAAATTTTATCACGCAATTCAAGCTTTTTAGTTTTTTCTTGTAGGCTTTAGGTTCCAAAAAATAGACTAAAAAATCCGAAAGTTTGATCGCATCCTTTCAAATTTGCCCACCCGCTTTCTGCCAAACGAGTCGCTCAACTGGCCAAAGACGACGGCACCGAACAAGACGCCTAGCATTTGGAAGGAGATCACATTTTTCACAACTTTCGAGAGCCCACAGTACAGCTCGAACTGAAAAGGATCGTCATGAGCTTTGTTTGTACGTTCTAAGCGAATTTTATGCCTTTTTAGATGTTCCGGGACTCGTTCCTTGCTCCCATAGGTATATTTTGTGATGCGGTGGGGGATAATCGCTAGGTACTTGGTGTGGAAGCACGAAAATCCGGGGACAGGATGATAGACCTGGCCGCTCCTTTAAAGTCAGCGATGCGTGAAAGTGAAGCGCAGATTCGATGAGCACTTGTGGCACCGACGAGGCCAAGGCCGACCCGGTTTCGAGCCGCGATCAACTTCAAAATCGTCCGTTTCTCACGTGTAGTAAGTTAGAGGGCGTTTTGACTCTGTTGTAGTCACTCAAGAATCTTGCGGAAAATGTTATTGGTGGCGATTTTTCGTCTGGTCTAAATTGAACCCCACCTCAACATCGATAGACTTGAACTGGTAGCTGATTTCCGGGCGGGAGCAATTTCCGGCCATGAACCGTTGGCATTTGTCCTCATTCGTCAGGGCTATCGTCCTCGGGTCACCGTTACAGTATAATGTTTCGACGGGCGGGGAGGCTCCTGAAAACCGTGAGGGTTCAGGTCCTAAGGATATGCCTCTGCGACAAAGCGCTCAGATTATATACGTCTAGCACCAACCAGCAAACACAAAGTAGAACATTGTGGAGCATTGGCCAAGGAGGCAGAACTCGCTGACGAAGCAGAACAACGCCACATAGCGCCCGAAGACGATCAGATCATCGAGGCGGCGCGGCGTAGTCGCCTCCCCAGCACTTCTTGTCTTCATCAGGGGCCCAAGCTCTGAAGTTCGATATCCTATTAGCCTTAAATTTGTAATAATGGAAGCGTGCGAGTATTTTAAAACCAGAGAGAGGGAGAGAGAGACACAATCAAAAAATCAAGGCCCAAAGCGACAGTAGCTCAATCAATCTTGTCCGTAACTGCCGGAAAATGTTCTACAAAAACGCGACGATGTGAACCGAAATGATAAGGCGGGCGAGGTGAGATCGTTGCTCGGATCACCAACCCGCCCCGTATACAATTAATGGGACTCGCAATTTATCGACTTTCAAGCGGAACCGAAAATTCTAGAAGAGAGTTTAGAATGACATTTCATCTTTGGGCCGTCGAGTTGTTTTAAAAACCGAGGGGTTGAATATTTCTGAATGGTTAACCTTAAAAATGTAGCGTAAAGAATCTGAACACCCCCGGGATACCGATGAATGATTGAGGTAAGTAAGCAGACGGCCCGCACCGGTATTGTAGGTGTTGTATTTTCTGCTCCTGCGCGGACTCCTCCCTTTGCGAGAGTGGCTCTGTTTCTCTCATGCCCCACATCTCTCGCCGTCTCTCTCATTTTGCTTATTCTCCGATGTCAGAACGATGATCCACCTGTACCCGAATGACATGCTCCGGATAACCTTGAAAAAAACGAGTACGAAATTTGGTGCCGCTTTTCAGGTCGATCTTCCGGGCAGTACGGAAAAAGCAGACAAAAAGGGTAGGTACCGAAGCCTAAGCCTAAGCCTAACCTAAGCCTAAGCCTAAACCCAAGCCTGAACCAACGCTTAAGCCTAAGCCTAACCCTAAACTAAACTCTTATATTTTGCTAAAAAAGATCGATGTGGTTACGGTATTCCATACCAGTCCCTGTAATTCAAGTTCGCTCAATTTTTTTTTATCTTTCTTATGCGCCAAAAATCTTCGTTTCAACCCCTCCCACTTTTGTCTTTTGATTGTCATTTTATGACGCCATCTGTTTCTTATCAGCCTGCCTTTGGCAAAGGCCAGGGCATGCATCTGGCCGACCTAAACGGGGGGCCGTGACGCGACCGCAAGGCCTCCCCCTTCTCGCACAATTTCAAGCAGACCTCGGCCACAAAAGTCTTTTACTTATTTGAAACTCACTTCTCTGGCTCTAGTTCATTATAATTAACCCCTCGTCGATTTTAACCTAGAGCCAGTCATTTTTTCCCTTGTTTAGAAAGTATCAATCATTTAAACTGCATGAAAGAACCATTTTAGAGCATCAATGTCCGATCGTGACTGCCGCATCTACGTGGGCAACCTGCCGGCCGACGTGCGCGAGCGGGACATCGAGGACGTCTTCGGAAAATATGGCCGCATCCGCGCCACTGATATCAAGAACGGCAGAGGGCCCGCGTTTGCCTTCATCGACTTTGAGGATGCCAGGTGGGTACAGCTAGAAAAAATTTGCCATAACTACTTTAATAATCTAGAAAAACTAATACGTAAAACCATTCAGAGATGCCGAGGACGCGGTCCGCGGACGTGATGGCTACGATTTTGATGGATACCGATTGAGAGTCGAATTCCCGCGCGGAGTTGGTCCGCGTGGCGTCGGGGGCAGACCGATGCGCGATGGTGGAAGCTCGCGCGGAGCTCCTCCGCCACGACGTTCCGGATACCGCGTCAAAATCACTGGTCTGCCTCCCACTGGCTCTTGGCAAGACCTCAAGGTATGTCTGACTTTTATTTACCAAAATAGTATTTGCGTAAAACCTGGACGCCTTTCCTTTCAGGACCACATGCGCGAGGCGGGAGACGTCTGCTACGCCGACGCGAATGGCGATGGAAGCGGAGTTGTGGAGTTTTCGCGCTACGAGGACATGCGCAGGGCCATCAAGAAGCTGGACGACACGAAATTCCGATCCCACGAGGGCGAGACGGCTTATATTCGAGTGGAGGAGGAGAGCGGCGGCGGCCGGGGAGGACGGTCGCGCTCTCGTTCTCCACCTGCACGTCGAGGTGGCAGGAATTCGCCGAAGGTAAGCTTTCCTTCAATAAGCATCTACCTCGACGTTTCAGTACTCTCCACGTCGCTCGAGGTCCCGCTCCCGCTCGCCAAAGTCTCGCTCGGTCTCCCGCTCCAGGTCCCGTTCGTAGATGGTAGGTGACATTTTCCCCACTCCCCGGACCCTAATTTTCCACCTAATCTGTCCACTTGCGGCCCTCAACATCACAATTTCCGGGTTCAACGCCCCGCTCCCATTTGTGTATTGATGCCTTTCAGTGGCTTACGAGGAGTGTCAGGACACAGCACAGGAGTCAGGATATGGGGACACAGAATATAGGACCACAAGCGAAATTATCACCCACACCGCATCCGGCGATCGATCGGGATCGGGATCCGCTGGCATCGAATCGATTGGAAGGATCAAAATTCGGGCTACGACGGGGCCGTTAGGGAATTTTGGGGTCGGTCGTGAGGGTTGGGAATTTAGGTGTTTCTCGTAGTATTGTTTTTATAGAATTTTTACCTTTTATCTTACCAAAAATACCAGCAACACGCTTAAAATTTTGACTTTGTGTTAATATATAGGAAAAATTGTTGGTGGTTTTTTTTATGTTTAGCCAGCAGAACTTATTACAAGCATTGCTAAAATTCATTTTATCCCTAAGTCGGCATAGACTAAAAGTTGCCCTGCGTAAAGCTTCGTGCTACTGAGATTTTGAGGGTTGAATTAAGATTTTCGAGTGGGCAAGCGCCTTATTTCCACTTTCGAATTCCCCACTCTCGCCGACCTACCTCAAAAATCCCGGCCCCCGATAGCTACCAGCTTTTGTCACATTACCTCCTATCTATTCTGGCGGCCGACAGCAGCGTTCGACGCTTGAACCATTTCCCCCGCATCGACCCGTATATAGGAACTATCGGAATCTGTGGAACGAGCCGGCGGAAACCAAGCGCTCACTGGTCAGTAAATTTTTAGGAATCTACAGTACTGCGCAAACCCTGCTCCTCCCTCTGGCGGCCAATACTATACATACCCACCGATTGTCGGTTGGTTCTTTGTTTCTGTTTATCGCTTTTGGCAAATAAATCGACTTTCAAATGACTTTCAATAAATCGACCAATCACGTTACAGTCACACAATTCGCCATAATAATCTTTACTCTCAGAAGAATGGCACCGATGACAGCGCACAAATCACACACAGATTGAAAGGGATATTACGCGATTCGTTTGAGAAACTACGAAAAACCCGGGGTACGGCTTAATTGTGAACGAAAATTGGAATGAGTCGGCGTAGATAAAGCTTGTAGGGAAATTGAATAAGCATTGATATAATAAAAAAAAACCATGAACAATTAGAAGGATTCGCTCTGCTCGACGGTGCGGACCTTTTCAGCGTTGTACTGGACAAAGTTCTCCCACGGCTTCTCCCAGACGGTTAGCTTGTAGATCTGGAAAACAAAGTTCAATGAAAGCCAAAAGAAACTAACAGCTCGGTTTGCTCCTTCGCGGAGAGGGCAGTTGGCCTGGTTGAGCTCGCTGGCTTGCATCTCCTGAAATCGAAATATAGAAACGGATACTTATAAAAAACAAATGTTTAGCTAAAAAAAACACTTACACCCTTCGTGCAGCTGCTCTCGCCAACGAGAACCTCGTAGATGTGCTTGACTCCGGCGACGACTTGCGATTTCGAGGAGAGAATCTGAAAGCATTTGCTACCGATAGGAATAAAATGCAAACCTTGATTGGGACAAAGTGGTAGGGTCCATTGTTGCTGGCTTGGCTGTTCAGTTCTCCATTGACAGCAGCCCACGCACGTTGCTAAAACAGAATTAGAAATAAGAAACCGAAAATGAAAAGTACCATGTCCTCATCGGTGGCGTCCTTGTCAACGGGTGCTCCAGGCATCGGGGCATCGGTAGCGGCACTAAAAATGAAAAATATTAGTGAATCAAAAAATTAGCGAGATGCCCATTATAATAAGCTATCAAAATACTCAAGAAAAACAGTTTTCATATCAACTGCCACTCTTTTAAAACCATGATCCTTTAAAGTAAAGAAAGTATACTTCTTTTAATATTTTTTGATTTTATTGAAAGAAAAGAAACGCACCTCATGACAGCGATTGTTGCGCAGAAGAAGAGAAGTGCTTTGGCGAGCATTGGGGACAAGACGGGGCCTTTTCAAGAGATGCTGGTTGTTGTTTACCGCCTGAAAAGCAGCGTAGTATAGACGGAATAACAAGCGGCAGAAAGCACCAATACGAGGAGAGGACAGACACCAAAAACGATCGATCGGGTCAGATGTTTGCGACATACAAACCCACACAGACAGAAGCACCCCGCAGAAGCCGCAGCTTTTTCGGATAAAATATAAACGCTTGGGAGGCTATATCAACTGAAGCGGGCTGGGCCGGGAGGCGGAACCAAATAGAAAATAGGCGACTGTCGAATGGAGCGATCGAGGGAAAGAAGTTGGGGGAAAAGAAGAGAACGGTGAGTCATTTGGGAGGAATTGTTGACGGGGAAAAGACGAGTACCAACAGTTGGTTAGTCGAAAAAAAGCTATTGTAGGCCGATAGTCAGTAAGGGAAGCGAAAATAAAGAAAGTAATCCATCTTCACGTCAGCCAAAAAACCTTGCCAAGAAAAACCAAAAATATTCCGGTTTTCTACCCGCATCTGGGTTTTTTTTGAAACCATCAAAACATATCGATTTTTCGGCTAACAAAGGCAGATTTTCGACGAAAATGTCGACTTCTTCAACATTTTTATAAAGTTTTGGATAGTTTTTCTAGTTAAATATAGTTATATATTACTAAAAACACTGTTAAAACACGGTCTTTTGACTTACTAGGTATTTCTATACGTATACAAAAAAAGTCCGGATCACAAGATCCACTTTTCCGCGCGATTTTTTTAGCAAGGCTGGCGATTCATCTCATAGCACAAGCTGCAAATGTCAAAACTTCTATGAACCAACGCTTTCCAAACAGATTTAAAGCTTTTGCGAATAGATGAACACCAATCAGCTGAAGGCGCCGAGTGCAGCCCGTCCAAAAATCAGAATACTTCGCAAATCGAAGCTCCAATAACATAAATATGTATGCGTGCGGGGGCAGAAGACCTTTTTCCGTGCGGTGTCCCGCCCCGGATCGTGTTATTTGTTTAGACGCTGGCCCGGGGCTGATTCAACTCGATTCGCTCGAAAACCATTCGAATGTTAGAAAATATGGCCACATGATACATGGTGTCGAGCAGACCCGCCCGAACACTCTGGAAGTGAAAAGGGGACGGCCAATCGGAAATGTTTTCGGTGAATCGGCATAATAGGGTTATTGAAAGGCCGATATATTGTTCCCGGGAGCAAATGTGGACAATTGGACCACGGATTTGCAGTTTGGCGGGGGGATTATGGAGGCATACAATTACACTTTTGTGTAGTTTTATTAGGTTTACATTTACCCAGGACATAAAGGAACGAAATCGATAGAATGAAAAATTTTTCCTTAGAGCATCATTGGCACGTCGTAACCCTGATCGCGTTTCCGGGCCAGATAGTTCTGGAACTTCTTGATGAAGCGCGGCAGATCAAAGATGAAGTCCGAGTTTAGCACCACTGGAATCGGAGCTGATTCTGATGCGCTGCGGCCTACCTGCGCGATCCGTGTAGTCGAGGGACATGTCGTCAAATTCCACCCCGCAGATGATTGGCAATTGGACTCCTAAGATTGTAAATTTATAGCAAAATTTGTTTTTTTTGTAAGTGGTTAAGTAAAGTTATATTAAGGACATCCCTCGTTTGTTTAGCACGAATCGCAGGCGTTTTTTGACTTGCGGCCAGAGGGCTCTGGGCACCAGGAAGTTGGCGATTTTCTCGAGCGGGAAAGCTAGTACGCCGCCGACCCCGATCTGAAGCCGTACTGTCTTAAAGCTATTTAAGAAAATACATCTTTCACATTCACGTCGACATTTGTGAGCGAAACATCTCCATAAAGGCGGCTGTGTCTGATGGTCGGCTTGACCTGCAAGAGCATACGGTGGTCTGTATATTGTTGCGTACCGTAACATGAAGCGTGGCATCTGCATGTATACAATCGTAGCTGCGCTTCGGCCCGTGGAATTGAACGCTCACGTTGCCAGACACCTCGACGCGGCCACCAAGCCGCTCACTGATCTCCATTCGGGGCTTGCTAAAAGGTCAATTTTAAGCGAAATTTGCGAGTCGGTGCTTTCGCATTATCGGGGGGGCAACTTTTTCATAGGATCTAATTTTTTCAAATATACATAGTGGAAGTGTTTCTATACGGATTTTTTACTATAATACCTAAATAAGAAAACTTTACCAAATTGTATTAAAAACTAAAATATCTATTTTTGACCAAAAATGCGACTTTTTTGCAAATTTTATATAGTTTCTCTAGTTGAAATAGAGTTATAAATTACTAAAGACACTATTAAAACACTTTCTATTAAGTTACAAGGCATTTCTATACTCATGCAAAAAAGTTGGCTCTATACTGATAACGGGGTCCTTAACTTTTAACCGGGTCCTTAAAAATATCGGGGTCCTTAATTAACGGGGTCCTTAGATTTATCGGGGTCCTAAAATTAGATCGGAAAAAGTTAAGGACTCCGTTATCCTGCTATAGCTTAAAAAATAGTGTTTGTGTGTGCCACTTTGTATAAAAGTTCCGTCATCATTTCCGGAGGATATCTCGATAGCCGATGAATTTTAAGATATGTATAATAGGTCATTTGATCCGTACTGGCCGTGAGATGCCTGCACACTGATCAGATTTTACAAAATCCGTTCTTTTAGACATTAACTTTAATTTTTTGTAAAAATCTCGGCATCGACTTTGTTAGGAAACAATTAGCATACACCGGATGTTGCGGCAGTCTATATAAAGTAGAAAAGTAAAAGTTATACAAACATACAAAGTGGCACACACAAACACTATTTTTTAAGCTATAGCAGGATAACGGAGTCCTTAACTTTTTTCCGATCTAATTTTAAGGACCCCGATAAAATCTAAGGACCCCGTTAAAAATTAAGGACCCCGTAGATTTTAAGGACCCCGTTAAAAATTAAGGACCCCGATAATTTTTAAGGACCCGGTTAAAAGTTAAGGACCCCGTTATCAGTATAGAACCAAAAAGTTGCCCCCCCCCGCTAATGAGAAAGAATCCACGAGCCTACCTTGTCAAATTGGAATTAACTTCCAGATAGCACTTTGAGCAGAAAAGCTTTGCCGCTCCCCGCGCGAACTTTGGCAGCTGGTCCATGTAGACTCTGAACCACTGCTCTTACTCTTTCTTCAAAACTTCACTACTTTGACGAATAATCTCCGAGTCCACCGTCGAACAGATGAGACAACATCGTGTTCGGAATATAATCTGCTAGCAAGATGCCAATCATCTAAAAAGATAACAGCCTGATGATGCAAGATGCCTAAGCCTAAGCTTTACCTTTTTGTCCAAGAGTGTCGTGTCGAGCTTATGTGGCTTCGGAATGTCTTCCGCGGCTTGGCCGTTCAGCAGAATTCCCCCATCCACCCCCAGAACGACGTCCTAAATTGAGTTCAACTCACAAATAGAAATCTTCCACGTTTTTCGAAAATTTTGGAGGATAATTGAGGGTGAGGTTGACGCTCCATGTGTGATTTCGGCCAGCATTTCGAAGCTGCTTTGGGGTTGTAGGCTCAGTTTCCAGGTCGTCGGTTTCTAGCCTGTAAGGGCTTCCCCAAAATGGTACTTGCATACTTGTCGACAGCGCAGAGATTGGTCCCGAACTCGGAGGCATAATCGGCGGCGCCTGGTCCGGCAGCGGTGTCAGGTTCCGTTTCTTCAGTGCTCTGAATTATAGTTGTGGTTTGTAGTTAACATTTGGTTCATTCGCATTATCGGGGAGACAGAACTTTTTTGTATAAGTCTAGGAATGCCTAATAATTTGATAGAAAGTGTTTTAATGGTGTTTTCAATAAAATATATGACTATATTTCATCTAGAAAAACTCTAAAAACTTTAAAAAATTAGCAATTTGGGTAAAATCGGCCATTTTTGGTCGAAAAATCGAAATTTTTGATTTTTTAATCCAAATTGGTAAAGCTCGCATTTTGGAATAGTAAACAACCATTGAAGGTTATCCACTATTTGTATTTGAAAAATTAGAGCCTAAGAAAAAAAGTTTAAAGGAATAATCGTCGCCAGAAAGAAAGAAAAATGTGTTTAGGACGAAAGATATGGAGTGGCACATCGTAACCGAGTTATTCAGTACGCCGAGCTCCAATACACACGTTTATTTTGGCATTTTTGTAGTAATCTACTCAACCGGGAAAGCCTGCACTTACAGTCTGTATCTCCTGCTCGTCCACGTACTTGATGGCCTCCAGTGTCGTTCCGCACACCTGAGTTATGCAAAAACTGCGCTACACGCTTCGCACCTGGGCCTGTAGCGCCGACGTCACCTGGTCCTGGATCATATTCTCGAATGCGCTGAGCTGTGAGTCCTTCTGGAAGATGCCACGTAGGACTGCTGTGCTCACGTTGCACACCGGAATCTAAACAAGCCTCTAGAAAAATGAACCCGGGCCGCACCTCGACAGTGTTTCGGTTGCTCGTCGCGTTTCGCCCAAAGTGGACGTCCATTTTGATAGTCAGATTTTGCAGCTCAATGTGGAAGGTTTCTGAATCAAAATGTTCTCTTTTACCGAGTTTTTGGATTCATAATATGTAAAATAAAATTCCTACCGTCAATCTCAAAGAAGAGCACCACTGCCTTGGCTCGTGCTCCAACTAGCACATAGGGAAGTGTGATTTGTGATGTGACGCCTAGAGCTGATGGTTCTTTTGCATTATCGGGGGGTCACCAAACCTTTGCATAAGTCTAGAAATGCCCAGTGACTTCATAGAAAATCTTTTAATAGTTTTTTGAGTAATATATTCAACTATCAGGTTAGTAGATAAGTCCTGTCACAAATTTTTGAAATCGCTCTATGAAGCCGCAGAAACATCCAATTTGGGCTTTCGATACATGATTTGATAGGTCTTCGGACGCTCTACCTCAGCATGACCCTCCTAGGACCCCAAAATCGCTGGTCACCGAGATACAACTTCGAAAAGTTTCGCTCAAAATCTAGTCACAGCTTTCGAGCGAGTTATCTCTGCATAGAACAATTTGCATGCGATACCTCTAACACCAATCGATAGCTCTCGAGGAGTAGATATCGATAGATGTTGAGATCATCAAAAACGGACATCAGATGGCCGAGATATGGTCCCTTGAAATTAGGCCCATTTCTTAGAACTTTTCTCGAAATCCCATACATTTTGAGAAAATCTTCGCGGTGCGTGCAAAAACAAGGCGGCAAAGTTTGGCCCAAATGTGCAAAATGTATGGGATTTGGGGAAAAGTTCTAAGAAATGGGCTAAATTTCAAGGGATCGTATCTCGGTCATCCCGTGTCCGTTTTTGATGATCTCAACATCTATCGATATCTACTCCTCGAGAGCTATCGATTGGTTTTAAAGGTATCGCATGCAAATTGCTCTATGCAAAGATAACTCGCTAAAACACTTTTGCGTAATTATTCAAAAATCTTCAAGGGCCGTTATCTCGGCGACCCACAATTTCCAGACCCTATCCGACTGCACCCACGGTAGAGCATCTCAAGACCTATCAAATGATGTATCGCAAGTGAAAATTGGACGTTTCTGCGGCTTTGTAGAGCGATTTCAAAAATTTGTGACAGGACTTATCTACCAACCTGATAGAAAAACTCTGAAAACTACAGAAAGTCGTAATTTGGTAAAATCGGCCATTTTTGGTAGAAAAATCGATATTTTCATATCTTTTAACAAAAATTCGTAAAGTTTTGACGTTTAGGAATGGTACAAAACTATCTAGAAACACTTCCACAATTTATATTTGAAAAATTCGATACCCCCCCCCCGATAATGCGATAGAACCTAAATTAGTCCGTCTAACCCCCCCTGAAGTGTTTGGCCGCACCTTTGTTGGCAACGAAACGGGCGTGAATGGTTGGCTTGTCGAACTGCTCGATGATAATTTGACTGATGGTCGCCCTGCTGGTGACTTGTGTGGGCAGCATCATATGTTCCAGGATCTAAAGGCTGGTGCGAAATATATGAAACTTTCTGCGTCTTTTTCCTAACCCACAGCATTTCAAAACCCTTGCTGATCCCTTTAAGAATACATTACATTGAAAATACCGAATTGCAGCCAAAATCCCGACATTCAAAATCCGCACAGCCATAATCCCGACAGGCCAAAATCTCAGCAGCCAAAATGTGATATTTCCGGTTTTAAAATCTGGGGTTTCTGGCTGTTGGGCTTTTGGCTGTCGGGATTTTGGCGTTTTCCCATCCTAACCTGGGGCATCGCTTCCGCCGTCAAATTGCCAATATAGTCGACGGCTCGCTGGTTGAGACGCAGATAAATGCCAGCATCGCTTCGTATCGCCTAAAGATGCAAATTTTCGTGTATATAAACCCGAAAGTTTAACGTATAAAATTTTACTCACGTCTTGAGCGGCCAGCTGTAGACCGACGAGGCCGACGATGGCCAGGATTCGGGGCAACATCTTCAGCCTCGGAACGGCCCTAGTAACGTGAAAATGAGTGCTAGTTGGTGTGGGTGCAATGTTGCCATCCTTTCCTCACACCACCATCTTTTTAGCGATCGCCACATAACAAAAAAGGTATAAACTGAGGCGCCATGTGTTTGGGAGAGGCTGCAGGTTTGGCTAGTCAGTCGTAATGGACTTTTTTTTGGGGGAATGGGTGAATCCGAGTTCTTTCGCATTAATGGGGGGCGAACTTATTTTTGCAAGCCTAGAAGTGCCTAAACTTAATAGAAAATGTTTTAAAAGTGTTGGAAGTAACATATGACGATATATATATATATTAGAAAAACTATCTAAAAACTTAAAAAAATCGAAATTTTGGTCATGAATCGGCCATTTTCGGTAGAAAAATCTATATATTTTTGATCCAATTTTGTAAAGCTTTTACGCTTAGAAATAATAAAAACCATTTAGAAACGCTTCCGGTACTTATTTTTCCAAAATTAGATCCTAAGAAAAAAAGTTGGTTCCCCCCCCGATAATACGAAAGAACCTTTGGTCATTTTAGAAAACGTTTCTCCCTGCTTCAACTATCACCTTCCGAACACAGACTGGATGTTAATGAGCGCCTTGGAAAATGTGGAACGGAACAACGCAGGTGACAAGCCAAATCCGATTACGCAACGGGATCGTAGTTGGCAGAAAGTGGAGCTGGTGAGTTGGAGGACTGTGACCGGGCCCTGGGCCGGGGACACATCTGGTGAGCCGTCGACAGGGGTCACACTGACCATACTTTGGGACACACTTTGTCTGTAGGGTTGCGTTCGATGATTTTTATCGCTTTAGTATTATGGCGTTTCCAGCTGGGCTACAGCTCAGGCATTCGACGGGTATGAGCATAAGCCTAAGCCTAAGGCCCAGTCTCAGCCCGAGCCTGAGCCCAAGCCTAAGCCCAACCAAAGCGAAACCCAAGCCTAAGCCTAAGCCTGGGCCCACGGCTAAACCTAAGCCGAAGCCTAAACTCAAGCCTAATCAATACCTAGAACCCAAGCCTAAGCCTAAGCCTAAGCCTAAGCCTAAGCCTAAGCCTAAGCCAAGCCAAAGCCCAAGCCAAGCCAAGCATAAACCGAAGCCTAAGCCCAAGGCTATGCCAAGCCCAAGCCCAAGCTCAAGCCAAGCCTAAGATTAAGCTAGCTTTCCGACCACCCTGGTTTGTTGCTACTCCCCAGTTGTGCCGAAACCCCTCTCAGATATTCCACCTCGGCGCCCTGTCGTGACATCAGAGCAGCGTGAGGGGCTGCCCCTCATCTTCAGGGCTTCTCATCTGGAGCCCCCCGCTCGACGTCTCCATCCCTTCCTCACTATGCCCTCCCCCCTCACTTCCATCAGAAGGGCTTCCGGCCGAGCCCCGGGGCCTCCCCCCTCCAGTGAGCCCCTTATCTTCACCCACGCTCTTTTCTATAACCTGCCGTTGGGACGCGGATAAAGGAGATTGGATGCGGGGAGTTGAAGCAACAATCGGGTCGCTTTTTAGGGTTTTTTACAAAAGCCGCTAGCTTTCAAGCTTCTCGGTCGCTAGTACGTTTCAGCTTCGTCGGTATCCACAGTATCCACGGTATTTTAATGGTCCACCGGTAGCTCTACCACTATTCTGAAAACGAGGTATTTTAAAAGACAAGAGCCGTCTTAATTTCCTTCAAAAAGCGAGCCAGGACAACAACGATTCCTTGCCAAACACGCACATTTCTTCATTTGAGGTCCACCTCTCCAGAAGGCGCTTATCATTCATGCCCCGATCCTTCTGGCAGGGCGTTATGTTGCCGAAGCCCGCGTCCGTCTGTCTGTCTGTGTGTCTGTGTGTCTGTGTGTTTGTCGGCAGGGAACCGCGGGGATCGATGACCAGCGGTGAGAGGGAGGGCGCCGGCCTCGAACAGTGATTTCACAGTGAAGAGGAGAGGCCCCTCCCCTTCTTCTTTTCCTCCAGAAGTCCTGGCGTGTCGTGGCGACGCCGTCGAGCAGTGTGTCACCACGGCGCCGCGGGAGATTCTCTGCCCCCTCCGTCATCGATTCACTCCCTCGTCTATTTTCTATCCAACGCCCCTCTTCTTCGTCTTCTGCGACACGCACGCTGTCCCCCCACAACGCCCACTTGGCCGCCGGGGGAACTTCAGAAGCACCCCGCTCTGCCCCGCCTTGTACGTTTAGGCCGTTTTTATACTCATTTCGATAGTCTATGAATTATGTGTTTGGCTGGCATATCCATTACCATAACCTGCAGGTCTTTCGCGTGCATTGTACCTCCTAAAGGGGCTAGGAAGTCAAGAATACGTTGCGCTGTTTTTGACGCAAACCCGGCGGCAAAACAACAGTACTTTCCAGGATCTCTAATAGCTGATTCGCTAAGTCGCTAAGCAGCTGATTATAATAATCCGCTTTCCAAAGCTTCAATTGAAACCTCGTGCTCACTTCCCCCGCTGTATCCGATTTTTCAACAACCCAAACCCCCCCCCCCCCACACCAAATCATTCGAATCAATACGCTGTCCCCGAATCAGGGGGAGCAGCGGCGGTTATTGGCGTGGTTCGGTGAATGTGATGCGTGTATCTATCTATCTGTCCGTCTGTCTGTCCATTCGTGTGTAAGGGATAGGAGAAGACAGGCTCTCTCGATGAGCGCCATCGCTGAGCACGAGTGCCGAATCCGGATCTCCGGCCACGATCCGCTCATTACGCGTAGAAACTATAACTTAGGCGCGGTTGATTTGTTCTACTCGGTTTAGTCTACCCGATCGCCAATCAGATAAGCAAGAAGGGGAGGTGTCAATAGGAAGCTAGTGTAGTGCTGGTTACAAAAGCTTCTAAATTTTTCAAAATGGATTACCCTATGATGCCAGTTTTAACGTTAGGAGTCACTAGCGGAGCCCGAACAAAGCCGCGCTCAGAATTGACTGCAAATTTACACACAAACAGAATCGACCAGACCGATCATCACGTCGTTCTCCGAATTTGCGACTGATCTTTAAAACTGATTCATTTTCAAATTCATTTTCAGCTAATTCTGAGTCCGGCTTTTTTCGGGCTCCCTCACTCAGGCATCTAGGCATCATGCCATTTTTGCGGTTATAGGAGTGGTTGGTAGTTTAGCTCTGACACCGTCAGCCCTCGGTTTCGATAAACGCGCGATTTCTGAAACCGTCGAGCCGACCTCGTTTCCTTGTTGTTCAGCGTGACCTCGTCTCGAGCGCCCTTCTATACACTCAGAATCCCCCCCCACATCTATCCGACCGTCCATCTAGAATCGATCGAGCTTCCCCCCACCCGTTGTGCGAGGAGGGAGAGGCTGCTCGCGCCGGGAGGGAGGAGAAGGGCTCTTCTGGGGGCACATGTGCGTGGGGGTTGTGTGATCGGTTCTCTCCGGGAGACGACTGCAAACAGCCGCTCCGCGCCTCCCCCCTCCGCATCGTCTGCCTTTCTTCTACACTTTCCACCACCCACCCCCCTTCCACGTATCGTCGACGGCAGAAAAGAGCGTGCAGCTGCTCGCCTCCCTTCTGATTCACCCTCGAGTTTCGGTCGCCCGGGTTTTGCGAAACTTAGAAATGTCTGCACTCAAAAGCAAGCGATGGGCTAAGAAGTGATCGATTCCAAAAAAGGTTTGGGTCCACGTGAGGTGCGCGTTAAAAATTTCAGTACCGTTTTAAAAAAGCCATACCCAAGCTGACGACAAAGACAACGCTCAAAAATCGGAGAGTTTCAACTTCCGACTTCGATTTCGTTACCGTTTACAAAAGGCACCTGTTATCACTCATCACCCCCTGTATCCCGCCGCACCGATGACCACCCCCCTTTCACAGCGTTCCGTTTCTTTCCGTCGAGTACATCGTTATGTACGTGCCTTTGTCTCTTTGGGCGTGCCGGTAGATCGATGCGTTTGGATGGATGTGGTGGCGCGGTGCTGTGGAATGGGAAGGGGTAGAAGGACGGATGGATCGGGCGGGGGGGAGGTTCTTCTTCTCTCACCTGACGCGGCTCTCCGAAGGTCGCCCTCCTCCGCCTCCTCCTCCTCTACTCGCCCGCCTGTAGTCAGTACTCTTTTCTATTCCCTGCCCCCTTCAGCGCTCCTCTTTAACTGACCTTGGCAGCCGATAGTCATCGCTGAGAGCGCCCCCCATTCTTCTCACCCGATACCGTTACTGGACATTGGCAATTCTGCCAAACAAACCGAAAGTCAATGAAATCAGATGAGGCCAGTTTGAAAATTTTAGATCTAAAAAATTAAAGAGGACTGATGGAAACTATCAGAAGATGTGTGCTAATTGTTATATCGTTATTTTAACAGCAAAAGCTATGCTTAGAACAACATAATTAGGTAACAACGCCAAAATCCCCGAACTTTTCTAAAACGGCATGCACCGTGCACTTTGTGTTTTGCTTGAACGTGAGGTTCACCCGTTCACCGCTTTGACTGACCACTGGTCAAGAGGTTTTTCAAAACAGCTGCTAAAAACCCTTCTTCTTCGTAGAATACTCGATATTTTCGCGTAAAAACACTAAAACTTTACCTCAATTCTAAAAAATCAAGATTCTGACAGGTTTCGCGATTAGGCTTAGAATTCTGAGCTTACGAAGACCGTGAAGACCCAGAAAGACAAATTCCCTGGACATTTATCCACTCGTTGACTACTACCCGACCTCCCGGCTGAGGATGACTCTCACCGGATGAGATCCCGTTTGGAGCCTGGGTCCTGGTGGGCCCCTTCGGGCGGAACGTTGTGTTGTAACAGGCGCTTCCCCTCTTCCCCGTCGTCCAGATGAAGACCAACTGACACACACACTGCCCAGGCAACGCCCCACTTCCACTACTCCATCCATCCCGCCCTTCACTCCAGCGTCGGCTTCTCTGCCTTCTCTCTTGGCTGTTCGCCTTTCTAGCCCCGCCGCCTGGAATCATCACCCCCATCACAGCGCGTCGAGCCGCCCTCTGATCCGTGCCAAGTTTAGGTTATCATTGTTTCGGCCTCGAAATTTCAGTTATTTTTTGAGGGTTTTGTGAAAGTCGGCAAGTAGGCAACTTTTCAAACCGTTTAAACGCGAGAAAATAGACTTTTTGAGCTCTTAAAACTGTGCAGCCCTTCTAATTCAATAATGCCTTTCAGATGTCGTCGAAAAAATTCCCTCTTCTTCACGTCTAAATGTCTGAATTAAAATCTTTCATGTAGACGACGCTGATTTCGGACTGTTAGCTAATGTCGCACGGTTCCAAGCTTTTTGTCTGCCACAATTCTAAGTAATAGACGCTAAAAAATATCTTTTTGCGTATAAAGTAAGTGTTGACACCTTGAATTACTATTCTTGATGTGTTGTTACAAGGCCCTAATTAAGGTTTGTTATTATAAAAAGTTTATTCAAGCAAATCATAGTGCAACGTTTACTAATTGCCTTTAATTGATACAATTTCTTCCAATTCTCTAATTAGTAACGCGTTAGTGTTTGGATTTTGTCTATCAGAATGACTTCTGGCACTAATAGATCGTTAATTCCGCATCTTCATTACTTCTCAGTTTTTCCTCAACTGTTTTTCTTTTTCTTTTCATCTCTGCCCATAACTACGTCAAATTTCAGCGTGAACGCGACAACCAGCGACTCCCTCGACCCCGGCATGCTGGACTTTGGCAAGCTGGACGTCGGGTCGCAGAAGATGCTCGTTCAGCAAATGTTTATGGTTAGATTTTACAATTGTTTAGAGGCATCCTCCGCACAGGGCCCTCTAATTGTAATCTGGCTCGCGGTTTTGTTGTTGATAACGTAATTTATTATTTATTTTCAGGCCCAAAACAACCCGGTGAGGACACCTGTCGCTGATGGAATGGAGAGTGACGGGCGGAGCAGTACTTCGTCGACAAGGGTCAGTATTTAAAAGAATTCTACGTTCATTAGTTCTGTTTGCGTAATTGACCAAAATTTCCTGAAGGCATGCGTGACCTTGATCGATTGCTTTGATTGATGTGGTTTTCAGGAGCTTCGTCTCGGGGGTTTCTTCAGCTAGTAGTTTTGCTAGTGTAATGGTTGCCTATTGGAATCGCGAATTTTCAACGTCTCCGGTTTCAGAATCTTGAATGCACAGGCTGATCAAACTTAGGAGCGCGAGGGTATTTCACGTCAAGACCCTGATTTCAGTCTACGCAAAATGAGGGATTCTGATTTGCGAAATTCTGAAAATTCTAGTTGCTGATTTTCGAATTCGGGCGTTCAAGATCCTGATTTTTTGGTTTTGACAGGCCCCCGGGCTCAGCTATCTTGCGAAAACTCATTACGTCGTCCCGTATCGTGAACCGCGATTAAAATCAATGCATACGCACTTGAACCCACTCCTTATCAAGCATCAGCACAATGGTGCACGTCTTCGACGTAACGCCGTCGATCGATCGACGTGTTGATGTAGAGAGAGAGAACACGGGGGTTGCGTGACTTGGCCAGGAGAGCGTCAAGAGATCGGAAGGTCGAGGCAGGGAGTAGGCCATCTGGCCTGGGCTGTGGCTGCGTGCGAGTCGTCGCTCAGGGCTACACGTCGCTCCTCGGCCCCTCGGAAAGTGACCTCTCCCTGTGCCCTCCTGTGTGCCCCTCCTCCTATTTGCCGCATCCCCACCATCGCACACCGCCAAGAACAACCCCTTCTCTACAAGCAAACAACCTCCAAGCTCCCCACATCACCGCTGCCTAGACGCGTATTCTGAATCGAATGGTGGCGCTGTTACAGACACGGCCCTTGCAGGTAGATCCTTGAATTCTAGAACTATTGTAGTCATTAGATCAGATAATTATTGCATTGTGTAACCGATTTTTATTGCTATCCTGCGTTTCAAGATTCTGATCCCTAAACGTTCTCATTTCTTCTTGACCGTGCTAATTGTAATTTTTTTCCAAATTTTTAGTCAGCTTTTCAAGAATTTAACGTCTAGTGTGCAATGATAATCTTATAGTGGACTCCCGTTATCCTCATCCCGTTACATCATGTTTCCAGTATTGCCTTGTGCAAAACGCTGACTCACCATTTACTGAATTATGATTATATACACCACAATTATGAAGGGCGCTTCATCGTGCGTCATTAGAAATCGCACGTCGTTGGTGCATACACATTTCGCAATATGCTTCGGCTTCTGGGTTTTTTTTTGGGGTAGCCGCGCGTAGTTTCCTAACAGATGTTACGGCAAGAATACGGCATTATGCTTGCGGTTTTTACTTAGGCTAAAAATATTTTGGAATTTCGAAGAATTCTCTTCTGACCGTTCTATCCAGTCTTCTGCTAGATTGCCTATCGGAATCTAGAATTTTCAGAATCTGTAGATTTCGATAATCTGTCGAGATACTTATTTTCAATATCCTGACGGGCCATTCTGCTATTGTGCCTGATGTTTCAAATTTTCCTGCAATTTCACCCTTTACACATCCCATTTCCTTGCATCCACCTCCCCCTGATGCTACCGTATTCCCAAGGGCGAATCGATTTACCTGCTCGTTCATCGGCGGAGAGCTGTCTGCTGGGTGCAGGGGGGAAGGGCCGTTGTCCGACGGCACTCTCCGCCCAGAATCGATTGACCATGGGTGGCAGTGTGGCGGGAGAATCTACGGTGCTGCCGTGCCCGCTTCTCTTTTCTCCACATCCACACTTCTCCGCTCGGCTCGGCACAACAGGCAACGAGCACAGCGAAGGGCACATGGTCACCTCCTCACCGCCCCCTTCTCACACTACACACGCGCCCCCCGAATTCTGTGGCACAAGGGATGTGGGGCTAGAGGGACCGGGGGGCAGCTGTGTTCGATGTATGTCTGTCGGTTGACGTCGAGCTCGTCCTCGTCCTCCCGCCCAATTTACCGAAATCGCCGGGGGATTAGCGTGAAAAAAGGGACTATTAAACAATTCCGCTGCTTCAGAAGATTTGCATCTTTTTGTGGCAGGTGTCTCTTCGAACAGAAAAGAATAGAATTTCGAACCCTTTGGAACACATTGACCTCGATGACACTTTTCAAAATCACCCTTCTGTAGATAATTCGATCGGGGGATCGCTAGATGTGCACAGACACCCCCCTGTCGACGGCTCCCGTTAATGGATGAGAGAAATTTTCGGGGGGAGCGCGAGTTGAGATGGCGATGTTGGCGCAATGACATCAAGACACTGGCGCGCACACACAACCCGGGATTCTATCAAAAACAGTTTTGCCACCGATACATCGTCGACGGCCTTTGTCAATGCGGGGAGCAGGGAAACGGGGCTTTGGGATTCGGGTAGCTATCTATCTCACCGGAAATGGTGATTCGAGCCAAATTTGCAAATGTCGCCAAAAATTCTGTAATGCCCGCACGGTGCCAGTTGGCTCCGCGTACAACCTCCGAAGGGAACGTCTCCCCCAAGTGCTTATTTGCCCGAAAGCGGGTCGGCCACGGGGGGGTTGTGCCCTCTCCAAAACAGCCGGCTGATCACGGTAAACAGGGTGATGCCGTGGCCTGAAGGGCCTCCTGCCTGAAGACGGACTAAGGTGGGGTTAATTACTAAATTACCAATTGGTAACGAAAATCTAACGCTGATCATAAATCAAATTTCGGGCCAAAAATGTCGTGCTAACCTCCTGCAATCTCGTCGTCCCCAATTCTCAATTTTGCGTCATCCATCCATCTTTTTTTCGAACTAATTTTGCGATCCGAACTAACAACCCGGTGTTCAGTCCCAGTTTAAATTCCGCGAACGCCTAGGCTCTAGAAAAAGTGCCGCCAATTCGGGCGACTTCTATGAGCTGGCGCTCCTGACTCAGCGCCTGTTTCCACCCAAACGCCGGTGGTCTCTTTTGGCCCCCACCGTGTGATTTGTCGGAGCAGCCAGCCCAGGGTCTGCCTGCCCTTCTGTTCGTCTATCGCGGGGCACGACGACGAGTAGGGTGCCCCTCCTGTTATCCACGAATCGGGCATCGATCCCCGCCTCGACTGGCTCCCATTCCCCGGCCACCGCCATCGCTCCGCGAAGATACACTGGACGTGTCAGGTGACCCACGGAGGCGACTCCTCGCCAGAGAACGATGGCCATCCGGCGTGCCCGGGAAACCCGGGGACGAAACCATGGGATTTGATAGGGTGTGTTGGAGTGGAGAGGGAGATTGTGAAGTGGGGATGATAACTGGTGAAAGGCTGATGCTTGGCTGAGAAGCATGATGGTTTTAAGGCCTTGTAAGTCTAAAATGTCATTCTCTAGACGACCTCCAATAGAATTTTTGTTGATGGATCTAACCTGAAAAATTAGCGCTACAATACTGCGGTTTAGTTTTTGAACGTAAGCCTGCTTAAATAAGTTCGAAAGTTTCAAGTTTTTGACTGCGCAAAGGGGGCGAGCTCGAGCTTGCTTTGGCTTGCTTTCAAGCCTAGCTTCGAAGCATGGAAGCTGACCTCCAATTCCGCATAACCTCCAAAAAACTTTGGTCTATGCTCGAAGCAGAATCCCAATTTCACGTTGGCGGGGAAGTAGGCGTCTGCCAGAGCCCATCTTCCCCCCGTCCGAGGTCACCATCGCAAGTTACACAACGGCGCCAGAGCCCCCGGCCGGCGCTCCTTCTTGCCCACCACCAACCACCCTCACCTCTCGGGCCGCTTGCTCTTCTCCCGAATGACCGCTGAGAGACGCGGTGACGGCTCGTCGCCCCCCCTTTCGACTCTCCACAGCGTCCACCACCACTACCACCATCCCCATCCACAGCCATCCATCCCATTCAACCCATCGGAGCCGGTGCTTCCTCCTCCCGCTACGCTACGCTACTCTGCCCCCAATCATTATAATCCCCCGCCACAACAACAAGCTTTTCCACGCTGATCCTTTGACGGTACTGGCGACGGCTTCATGCAAATTCTGGCTTCATTTATGGTGGGTCAACGGGGAGAATACTGGCAACGTCAGGAATTGACTCGATCCTGATTTTTAACGCTAGTTCTGACCATTTCTAGTGGATCGTTTGGGAGAACTACCTTTAATTAGTTTACTCTGCTAAATACCCTCTGAAAATCCATATTTCCTTGGGCCGAGTTATGACAATTTCTAGAGATCGGCATCAAGTTCTGTCAAGCCGTGACTCAGCTCATCAAGACCACCTTTCTCTGAATCTTTCTGTTAGTTTTCCGATTCCTTGAGTATTCGGCGCGCTAGTTTTCGAGATTTATAAAAATTCTGAAGTGACTTTTTCGATTGAAGGGACGTGATAAAATTTAGGCATGAGCTTTCGAGTTTTTCGCGAAGCCTGTGTTTTATATCCTCTTTTCTAAGTTCTGGAGAACCCGGTGCCCTTTTTCAGAAAATTTAGGACCTTTGAAGAGACCTTTTTCGATCGAGAGTTGATTGTTTTCATCCAAAAACCGCTTTTTCCTCCTTTAATTATTTAGTAGTCTTTTTGCAATACATTCCTCCGTACCCGATCGCTTCCAACCACCGTAGTCGCTATTCGTCGAACCAGCGCTCCCCCAATTTCCACACACAAAGCGTGGCCACGTCGTCCTGTTTATCGTCAACGAATAGAACCGGCGACCGTGTGTGGCACATCGCGCCTGTTTACGCCCTGGCGAAGCGGAGAGAAGGGATAATCGATCGATCGCCGGGGGACGTGATGTGCTGCTGGTGCAGCCTACTGTTTAGATTCGGACGAGGGTGGGGGGTGAGGAGGCTTGTCATCTGTTTCGCGGCCATCTCCCCTCAATACCGAAGGGGGGACTCATCAAGGCATCTGTGTTTCGGGGGGAGGGGGGGGTCTTTGTGCTCGCCGGCGACGACGCGGCTTCTCTCAACCTTTAACAGGCGCGTCTGCCTCTCTATCTCTTTTCTCCTGCCAAAGCTATTCCTTCGCCAATTCCCCGAAACTCTCAGCAACCAGGCGGGAATGAGATTTGTTCAATGAATGAGCAAAAATCGGTAGCGAATTCCAACTCCTAAATACCAACACACCGCATGCTCGACATCCTGAATTCTATAGTCCGGAATGCCAACACTCCGAATTCTCCCCTTTAAGATTTACTTATCGTCCACGATAAAAAACGCGAAAAGCCGTCAAAGATTATTTAGCAAAACTAACCTTTTAAAAATCGACATTCTGAAATATTGAACACCACCGTCCGCTACTAGCTAAAATAGCTTTCCGTTATTTCCAACTTGTACCCGACTTTGCACATGTGAGAGAAAGTAGTGTATCGTGTTGTACTCGGAGGGCTCAGGGTCGTTGCATCGCCAGACGGTGGCGTCGAGTGGAGTCGATCGGAATGGAAGACAGCAGGGCTGTAGGAGAAGGGGAAGCCGGTTCCCAACGCCCCACACCGACATACACCAACGATGGAGCGCTGTCCCGATGCGGAAGACCACCCGAAGGAGGGGGGAATGGGAGAAATCGGGTCGATCCCCCCACAGGAACCCCCGGGATCCGATGATCGGAAGAGTTTGGATGAGGAGGAAGGGATGGGATAGCCTGACCTGAATCTTTCAGAAAACCTTGTAACTTGGGAATCTCGCTTCAAACGCTCTGGCTCGACTCTGTGCTATAACAAAAAGAATTGGTGCGGGAAAAGTGTAAAAAAGTTGTACAAAATGACGCGAACTTTTTTCTATAGTGATTATTGACTGATCCGGTAATTCTCAGTGTTTCGAAGGTTCCAGGGGCTTTTTTGCTACATTTTTTAAACCCAAAACACACTTTTAGAAAGACTCTTTATCCGGATGGCTTTATCCTGACCTAAAAAACTGTGAAATTCAAAATATTACTCTCTTTTTTTCAGAATGGCCACTCCGAATCAACGGCCGGCGACTGGGTAAGCGAGCAGTCCAACTCCATCAGCAACAACACCCCCTCGATGCTGCTCAAATGTTCTGAGTGTGGGCTGGCCAAGAACAGCTCCGAAGAACTCGAGGTGCGCTTGCCTTGTCTTGTCAACTCGAAATATCCCCCTATTTTTAGGTGCACATCAAGCAGGAACATCTCCAATGGCTCCCCTTCCAATGCCCGATCTGCCTCTCCGAGCGCGCCTCTGACGCCCAAATGCGCGAGCACATCTACTCGGCGCATAAGAAGAACATGAACAAGTTCATCTACGTCGACAACGTGCAAGCCAAGCGCACCCTGCAGCAGCAGATGGACCGCTCTTTTCATTTGGCGATGAGCTTGGTGCGTTTCGTGAATCGTTATATTCATTTTCTCATTTCCAGAACTCTGCCAACAATTCCTCAAACACAACAAATTCTGCAAATCGGCGCGGCCCCCTTGGACCTCTCAACGGGCGATCCAACGGAGCCATGCTGAACACGCTGGCAAATCAGTTGATGGCCAATCACACGAAGGAGCAAGACAAAACAAAGGAACTGGTTTCGGTACGCTTTAGTCTTAATTTTAAGCGATCTAAATTGTATTTCTTTTTGCTTTATTCATTCGATTTTTAGGTAAACTTCAACGGCACTTCGGACACAACCGCCGCCCGCAGCCATTCACCTCGTGAAGCGCCCGCATCCCGAAAACGGGAGCACGATCAACCGATCACGAGCGGAAGCAGCAACACAGACGCCCTGCTAGCCCAGATCAACGCGCAAGCAAACCTGAACACTGAGGATGACTACGGTATGCGCAGATTGAGATACCAAAGCTTTATTTGTGTTTCAGATGTCGATGATCCGCAAGAAGCCTTCGCCATGATGTTCTCCCCCAAGCGAGCAAAGCATGATCTCAGCCAAGACGACGACGAAGTGAAAATGCCCGCGTTTGAGGACGATTTTGGTGACGCTAGCGCAAGTGCGTTTTGTTGTCCTTTATCATTCACTGTTTATTTCGGTATTTGAGATCCTAACCATTGAATTCCAGTGCTCGAATCGTTGTTCGGCGGCACGCCATTGACGGGTGACGTACCGGCTTCCGAAGACTTCCACGTGAACCCCAAATATGGCAAGCACATGCCACTGTAAGTTTTAGCGCTATTTTCGTTATCTTTTCCTTCTAGTATGACGAAAAAGCGCGTGCTCGGCGAATGCTCAAAGTGCCAGAAGCCGGTGACGGCCGGCGCTCGCCAAATGCACATGTTCTACCATCTTGGCAAAGACCACGGGGTGAGTATCAGGATTTGAAACTGATTAAAGCCTCCCATTTCCAGATTTTTCGTTTCCGTTGCCGCTTTGATCACTGCAACGTGGAGCACTACCGCAAGGATCAAATGGAGAATCATCACAGCAAGGTAGCAATTCTTTGTGGCGTGGATTAGTTATCGTTTCCTCTAGGTGCACGGCCGCATCGACCCGGAAATGATGGAGGACCGGTCGCTTGAGCTATACCAGCGGTGCCAGGTATACAAAGTTCGTAGCAAAATAAAGAGCCTCCACTGTCGGGGTGTCTCACGTCGACTTGGTGGAGGGCAAGGGATTATTGTCGTGATGTCCTAAAAAATATGTCTCACGTCATATCCATCCCCCCTTGATATTCAGATTTTGGGCACTCCCTGGGTTGATTCTCCATTGCCATTTTTAGTCGACCATGCCTCGGCCCATGCACCGGGAAGTAAGGGTGGCCTTTGTGTATAGTTTCATGTCGTAGGGTGGTGGTATTTGTTGACGATGGGCTATCGGAATTTAGATATTTGCTTTGAAGAATGGGCTTTGGAGCGCTTCTAAAAATTCATTTTCACTTTCGACGTTTCTCCCAATCACTTGGCAAAAAATTTAGCATGCTCAAATTTCGGCATTTTTTCGACTTCCTGCTCCAAAGCCCAGGGTTCTCGGTGATCCCCCTCGGTGGCTTCTCCCTTTCCCCTTCCCCGTTGTACGTACATGTATATCTGTATCCGTACAGCTGTCGTGTACGTTGGTGCTTCCAGGAACTTTCCCGCGAGCTTTTCGTCCCCAGCGGCACCTTCTCGAACAACACGACACCACAATCGAGGCAGCGCTCCTCCGAGGAAAAGGTAAGCGCTTCTACCCCCGGCTATCCCCCTGCGTGTATCGTGTCGCATTCGCTTTTATGCTCCCCGTTTGCACTATTGCATGCCGTCGCTCACCACGACTACGTACTACATACTACCAGCATCGACACCACCTCTAATGCCGTATCTGCTGTAACACTATGCATTATCCCTGCATGCTAGTGATGTTGTCGTGTGGTGCGCATATTCGCTTGCCCTGATCGGTCGTGTTGTAGCTCGATTTGCCAGTAGGAAAAGGCCCTGAACTGATAACGGGATCTATCTAGGCTATGCCGAAAATTTTAAGGTGTTTTGTGTGAATTTTGATCCCTAAAAACGAGAACCAATTTTTAGAAACTTGGTAAATTGGAAATTTTTGCGCATATTCGTACTCCTTAGCCCAAACATCAAATTTTTTAGAGCTTTTTAGTATTGTTCTGTGAATTGAAAAGACTGAAAACAACCTATTCCTAAACGTTCTTCGCTTCGCTGGTGGCCCCCCGCAAACAGTCCTGTACCCGAAAAGTCTGGTTGCCAGGGGGTAGGCAAGAATTCCTCACAAAATATGCTCGGACCTGCTTGTTTTTTGCCGAAAATTCGTCCGACCTTACTTCTGATTCAGTCTGAAAATAGCCCGGTTTATCGTAGTCACTCCCATAAAATGGCTCACTAATCTTGCGAAAAACTAACCAGGCTTCCTAACGGCCTTCGAAAATGGCTATGAAGCCCCGTTTCGAGCGCCACAACAGCCCGAATTGCTCAAAAAGGGCTTTCGCGTGTGTGTATGTTGAATTGCTCTGAATTCTGCAGGAAATGTCGATGGAGCTGATCGGGACCGACAACTGCACTCCCGGCCCGACCGCCGACCGCGCTCAGATCGCCTACGAAGCCCAGCTCGCCGAGCAGAAGCGACGAGCCGATCGACCACGCAGGAAGGTGCGCGCTTCCACGCCCTAATTTGCCTTTATGAGTTGCATCTATCTGTCCGTTGTCCAGGGCGAGGGCGCCGCGCAGGCCCCTCGCCGCATCGCGTTTTGCACGATAATTTGAAAGAACCTCAAAAATGTCGCCTGGACCCTGAGATAGCCGGATGTGCCTCTGGCACTCGGTGAGATCTCCCCTTTTTCTGAAGCACCTGGCAAAGATACATTAATCACGCGTGGCAAAACTGTCCAGATTTTTGTGCCGCTACCGGCAGCGTACACACGAACTTAAGTTTTTCTACGAGAAGCGCTTGCATTGCAATTAATATCCACGCGTCCGTTCAGCCCCCGCCCCGCGCAAATTTCCTGTAAATAGGAAGCCGCGTTGTAGCTATTCTTCTTCATTCCATAACTATGACAATTTAGGAGGGTCACGACTCGACATGGCAAAACAAGGCGATCCCTGATGATGAGCGGCCGTTGGAGTGCCGCAAATGCAACAAGACGATGCAAAATCGGGTTTGTCCATGCGATTCCCCTTGACAACTATCCACATCTCCCCTCCGGTCCTTTCAAAAAAATTGATTTCTTCGATCTTTAATCTCGCCGCTGTCACCCAGAAACATTTTTCCCCCTTGTCCCAGTTAGTTTGGCAATTTGTTTGGATAATTCTGGAGGGTGCCCGGGATCGGTTTCTTAAAAAAAAGCAAATTTCAATATGTCGCATTTTTCCATGAACAAATCTCTAGGAAAACACTTATCTATTACTGGTTCCCTCACATAAATTTCCGGGCACCCTGCCAGCTTTTCAATTAGAAACGCGATGCTTTGGGATAGCCGGAGCATCACTTTGTTCTTTCGAACCACCCCCGCCATCCTTCTTTTCGTGTACGAACTCCCCCTTGCCGCCTCAGAGACGTGTTACGGTGCCTCATTTCTCAAAAAGTCATCTTCATAATAAGAACAAAATAATAAAGGGTCTTTGAATTTGGCCGCTTCCACTCCCCACAAAATCCGCATTTTAGCATCGAGTCAAAGACTACAGGGTCGTCCAGGGTCGGCCTCTTTTTTTTGTTGACGTTTTCGATAGCATTTGTAAGTATGAAATATTAGTATATATTTAATCCAAAGTAAAAATTTGCCGACCCTTGACGACTTGTCCCGTTATGCGTCCCGCGTCCATCATACCCTCGGCGGGAGAGAGGCTGTGGCTGAGAAGCCAACGTTCAGGGGTATAAATTTGGCATCTTGGGCATTAGCTTTTGCCTAACTGATCGTTTATGATAATCCGGAATTTTCGTAACCTAGGATTTTGAAAATTCGCGATTACGAAAATTTGAGAATTTGGAAAGAAAATCCTAGGATACAAAAATTCGAGATCCCGACAGTCTTCCCCTGAACGCTGGCAATTTGCAGAATTTTTCGCTGCCTATCTTACCTAGACAAAAACGACAGTTTCAATTTGCGCCAATTCGAACGCTTATTCGCGCAGCCCCTAAAACTCAGCCGCCCTCCCTCTTGCCCACCTTTTTCGATTGGCTTTTTTCCACGGCAACGTAACACGTCCGAGCGTCTTGGGCCCGTCCACGTACCACCAGAAAAAGCAATTGTGTGGCTTTCTTTTTCTATGTGGCTGAGACTGACCGCTGGCTTTTCGCTTACATTATTGACATTTATGCCCCTGTGGAGATCACGGGCGACGGTAGCTGGATCTTCTTCCTCCACCTCTTCTTCTCCTTCGGCCAACGAGCCCTTCGCCAATAAAAATTATCTATGTGGCTTTTCCGCCCACTAACAACTCTGTGTCGCTTCCAGATCCGCGGCTTCCACATCCTCTGGCATCTTGCCAAGGACCTCAACATCAACCGCTACATCTGCAAAATCTGCAATTTCGGCCATGATCGGTGAGTACAGCTTTGCTTTTAGTTTTGGGTTCTGTATTTATTCCGGGACGGGGAATGAAGTTTTCACATATCAGTATTTTAAGGTCTTTTTTCACAAATTAGTTGTATTTGAAGTGGAAAAACGGGTAAGCTGTTGAAAATTTGGAAATTTTGGTCTAAAAATCAGATTTTTTTTTGTAGTTTTTAGGCTTAGGAAAAGCAATAGAGTCTTGAAATAATTCAGATCAATTTTTGAAACATTCGAATTTTCCGCACCGGAAATCGTAAAGAACCTTTTTTTTTGCTGTGGCCTTTACTCAGCGACGCATTTCTTGTTTAGATCGCAGAGCGTTCAAACTCACGGCAAACGCGAACACGGAACAGATGACGTTGTCCTCGACAAAATTGACGTAAGTGTCCCTCTATTTTTCGAATTCCGTTTTTTAGGATTACGAGGAGGAAATCAAGCAGATGTCCGAGCAATGCTTCGGCTTCCAAGCCCTTTTCTCGCAAGAAAGCCGGCGTCGCAGCAAAATTCCGTTAGCCCCGGTATGGTTGTGTTACCTGATGTTTATCATATTTTTTTCAGCGGGCCGACGATAACAACAGCCCGCCTGTAGATGAAGAGGATGACACAAAGGGCGACATCGACTCAATGATTGCTGATGATGATGAAGACGAGGTAAGTTTTCACGCAGCTCGTTCAATTTCTTCAATCGATTTAAAGGTTCCCACTCGGCCTAAGCCGGTCAGGGTAAGCTCGATGTTGTATAAGGATACCGCACCCCCCGCCTCGTTTATGGGGTTAGCCAGAAAAAGCTCAAGCTAATTCGAGCACATTATGCTCTTTTTAAAGCATTGTGGCTAACCCCATGAGAATCCCGGGCTTTTTCTTTGTACACAGGCTCCTTCGAACTATCTATCCCCTCCCTCGGGTCCCCGGTTTTGGAAAAGTTATGAAGCCATTTTAACCGAAAATAATAAGAATTCTTTTTGAGCATCAAATTCTAGGCGGGCTATCATTTTTTCGCAAATGATAGTTTTATAAATGATTTTTCGAACTACGTTTTTCAAAAAGGGTCTAGAAATCACATTTTCATAACTTTTCGTTTGGAAAATACCCTCGTTTTCGACTATTCTCTATCTAACAACTTTTTAGGCGGAGATAAAGCCCTCATCGGCCAGCCGCCCGTCTCGGCGGCACATTTCCCATCGACGATTCGGCACCCGGAGAGCCATGGGGAAGAATAAGCGCTTGGAAATGGCCCGACTCCGCGAAGTCAGGTACGTTTTTTAGTCTTTGTGCTTCACCTGAATTTTTTGATTGTACGCTACAAATTTGGCTTTTTAGCATGAGACTCGGCGGCGCGCAATACTTCAAGAAGCGCGTCAACGAGGTGGCTTGCTGTGGGGTAAGCTTGACTTCTTTGCGAAAGTACCTTTTTTTATTCAGGCATGTGGCCTCAATCTGCACACCCGGCTCTCCGAGCACGCCTACAAACATCTGAACGTGCCGCTGTTCTTGTGCCCACACTGTGATCTGGTGAGTTCTGAATTTTAATGAAAATTTAAAGGAATAACTTTCGAAAGTTCTATTTTGGAACGATTTCTGAAATTCAAAATTTCGACAAATCTTGATGATGATTTTGATGATTTGAAAGAAAAGAAAAATAAATCTTGATGATCTTGATGGATGTCAGAAGATTCTTCTATTTCTAGGGCAACCATTCGCGCGACACGGTGGTGAAGCACATGAAGGAGATGCACGATGACGTGAATACGGGTTCCCCCATCGACCAACGTCTAAAATACGCCCAAGAAATTAAGGTTTGTCATTTATGCATATTTTCTAAGTTCTGGAATGTTTGTTTATCATAATACATAATATATCATAATAAATTTAACAAGTTTAATTTTTGCAGGACATGATTGCTCATTGCTACCCCGGCTTCTTCGTCGATGCCCCCATCCCGACGCCGGCAGATATTGAAAAATTGTATGTTTTTTAGAAAAATTTTCTGGTCAAAAAAGGAGCTGGTTCGTTAGCAGGGGGGCTAACTTCATTCGTAGAATAATACACCCTTTTTTATAAAAAGTGTTGTCATAACAAGCAATTTTTATGGTGCTTTAGCAATTTACGAATAAGAAAACAACAGAAGATTGATGCCCATTCTTGAGCCAAAAGCATATTTTTCGGAAATTTACTATTCTTTACAAACTCTTTATTGCTATCAAAATAGTTTTACCGTTATACGTACCAAAATTTTAGGCAAGCACCATTCGGCGACGATGACACGAAACCGCAAATTGCCATCGACCACGACGGTGACCACGACGAAGAAGATGACAGTGATGCTGATGATCAGGTATATTCGCATATTTCTTATATTTATAATTCAAACGTTTTTCAGTCTGAACACACCGAGGAGGACGCGCCCGAGCTTGCCGACCAGACCACCGAACGCTCAGAGTCGCCACCAAACTCTGAACTAACCGAGGAATAGACGGGCCCGTTTTGTATTTTTATTTCCAGTTTTCGGATTCTGTCATGTGACTTGTTTTTCCGAGTTGAGCCGTTATTACCCTACCTTTTAAATGTTATACCTTTTAAGACTCGAACCCTAAGTTTGTGCGCGTCATCACGCCACCCCCACCCTGTCCGGATGTTTGTGTTGCCTAGTCCGGGAAATGTTCTCCGCCTCTTGCCTTATGATAACCCTTCCTCATCCCTTTAAAATATATCTTTTATTGTCGTGTACCCTCCCGATTTATTCAGTGTAGCCCCGATCCCAGGAAGCGTTCCGTTCTTATATTGTGTGTATTGTTGGCATTGACCATGGCAATAAAACGTGAATACAAGCAGCGAGAGAAATGTAATTGTATTTTATTCAACTGTCAATTCGGGACTATATTCATATTAGCGGGGTAAACTTTGGGGGTAAAGGGGGGCAGATCAGATTATGCAAGGCACGCCACTGATTACTAACTGTTCTGAACAAAGCAAAATATGCACAACTCCAGGCAACCCGTATTTCTAAAGCACGCCCTTCAAAAAGTGATGTCCCCTGTAAACGCATTCGTGAAAGGGCGCTGAATACGGGTTGCCACTTTTCAGACTACACAAATCACAAATCCGGTAGAATCTCCTTTACATACTGTCGCGGGGTTGTGTCCAGGGGTGTCGGACGTAAAGCGGCTGTCCAAAAACAACGAATAAGGCGAATGTTTGGGTGTCGGGGAAAATGCTCGGCTATAGGGTATCCCAGAGTTTTAGGGTGCATCTCGGCTAGTATCACATCAACAGGGGCTCCAGAAGAGATTTGGTAGGAAAATTTAAAAATTACAAGCGTTAGGGTTAAAAAGTTTCAGATCGATTTGGCTCATGTCAAAGTTACGTTCTATGTTGGGCATAGGGGTTAGAGGTAGTGGTGGACGGGGCCGTGATGACGACGATATTTCCCGGATACGAGGACTGCTGCCCGAGCACGTGCTGCACCGAGGTGCCCTGCTGAAAACACGGGGTTTAATTTTGGAAAGTGAGTATTCCATACCTTCAATTGGGCCAAAGTCTGCGGCTGCTGGTGGCCGATTTTGGAGAGTTGCGGTTGGCTCGAGAGAACGTACGTGGCTGACGATCCACTGTCGTCGAGCATTCGGTGTGACTAAAAAGGGAACGGGGTCTTTGAATTGCCATTTCGAACGTTTCTCGAATTTGATGCTTGAAACAATCAAGAGAATCGAAAATGAGTTAGGATTTTGCTTTTTTCACCCAAAAATCGCCTCGCCAAAATTGGAAAGAGATAAAACTTACATGCGGCAGATGCGTGTCCTCCAACTGCTTGCGGCGAAGCGTCTGCTGGGCTTGTTGCGTTCGCTTCATCACATCCCGCTCGATCGACGACAACGCATCAAAATCCCCCTCGACGGTGCTAAAGTCCGGCTCGTGCGTCTTTGGCTCATCCGGACCGCCGCCCTTCTTCGGCGAGTAGCGCTTCTGGTTGTATTGCTGAAAAAGAGGAGCATAATATAATTGAGACAACCAGGGTGTGTGCAAATAATTGGGCGATCAGAAAGCGCCCAGGGGCAGCTCACCGACCTTCCGCTGGTCGGCCGACATCCTCTGATAGCGGGAGCGAGCGGATTCGGCGGCCCTCTGCGAATATCGGCGGTAATGGTTAGTGCACAACACAGGGATTGAGGCCGGCCAGGCGCTGGCCCTCGCCCTTTACCCTTTAGGACCCACCTTTCGTTGGTCGGGCGTCATTCGCTGGTAGCGAAGTCTGGCTGCTTCGGCTCGTTTCCGGTTGCGCTCGACAATCTGCTGGGCGCGGTCGAATACTTCGCCGGAGACGCGGCCGATCGGCATCGTTAGCAGCATTTCTTCCTGAAAAAGAGATATAGAAATTGGTAGAGGATTTTATATACTAGTTTACATCTTTGCGTAAATCAACGTAGATTTTTTAAAGAGTTTAGAAAATCCGTTACGCAATTAAAAGACTAATCTAACGATAACAACCTATAACAAACTGCAAGAAAAACTATAAGAAAGCCATACTCATGCCTTACCGGTCCCTTTAAACCCTTCAATCTAGCGCTAGCAAACCCTACCTCAAGGCGTTTTCTCCTGAAAGCATCGGTCCGCTTCTGATTATAAGCGCGCTTCTGTTCATTTGACATGGAGTGATATCGATTCCTCGCGGCTTCCGCTTTCTTCTTATTATTCGTCTTAATAAACTCGACGACGATGTCATTGTCCTTCATCGGGTCATTGCCGATGACAAGGCCTTGTGCCTAAAAACCCCACAGTAAGATCACGAACAACAAAATTACCTTGCAGGCGTTAAAGGCCTTCTCATGCTCGCGCCTCTTTCGACGCTCGTTACAATCTGCCTTCTGCTCCGGGGTCATTCTCTGGTACCTAAGCCGGGAAATTGACATTTGCTTTGCGAAAATGGCTTTCACCTAGATTTCAAATCATTGCCGATTCCCCACCTCAGCCTGGCCGCCTCGGCCCATCGCGCGCGCCGCCGTTTCTCGCGCAGCTGCTCGGTGATATCGGGGTCCTCTTGGATATCGTTGGTTTGGCGGAGGATATCTTCGAGCTGTTCGAGCTCCTTTTCGCGCTGACGTTTCCGTCGTTGCGCTTCTGTTCGTTTTGCGTTTAGTTCTTTCTTCTTGTCGGCGGAGAGGGCGTGGTAGCTAAAAAATTATAGGTTATGGATGATTTTATATCAGGTTTATTAAGAAAGGGATTAACCTGTCATAACGTTGAAGTTTTCCATGAGCGAATCTGTCAGGAAATCAACGAAATATACGCAATTCCAAAAATTTTGACACTTGTAAAAAGCTAGCTAGATAGCTACGGTTAAAGGCCCGGTTCCCGAAAGAAACCGCCAAGAAGAACGATAATATTATATTAAACTTCATATCTATCGTTTTAAAACATTCTATATCTCGAATATATAAAACGCTCAACCGTACCGTAGTCGGGCGGCTTCCGCTTGGCGCTCCTTTTTCGCGCGCTCCTTTTCCGACAATTCAGGCACGCCGGCGACCAGTTTTCCCATCACGTCCTTGATGGTGCCGGGCTGGCCCAAGTAGCTCTGAAAAATTTAAAGTCATCTCAATAACCCATTTTTTTAAGTTTTAAGCGAAACAAATATGTACCTGTGCCGAATGCTGACCGTGGTTCCAGGAGGATTGTTGGCCTTGCTGCGAAGGGACATCCACAAAATATGAGTCGATCAGAGCCGTCAATCTGTAAAGTAGGATTTGATGTGTGCAGGCTAGGAGCCAAGGAGCGGTATGGAATATATGAGACGACCGTTCAAAACCCCGCCTACTGGAATTGTCAGAGAAACAAAAGTCTAACGATTAGCCTAGTTCTAAAGGTCGTTTGCAATGTAGACGCCTACGAAAGTTTTGTTGCTTTCCTAAATTTCAAAATGACAACTCACTTGTCCTCACTGCCCGGCTGGTTAATGATATAGCGGTGTTCGCCATGTTCTCCATGTGAGTTCACGAGTCGAAGTTCAGTTTGGCCCTGAAAAGTGTTTAAAGGGCTGCCGACGGCATGTGTCGATCCCCCCATCAACAAATTGGCAAGTAGCCAACAGGGCAGAGAGCGCGCCCAGGGGGGAGGCGCAGAGACATTTTCTTTCCCGCGAGTAATCGATTGCATTATGCCGCCCCTATCCCTTTAATAATAATGAATCAATAAGAAATAAGATCTTTCCAGGTCAGATCGCAGATCCAGGCCAGCCACCACTTTTGGATCTCCGCTCCCCATTGGGCTATAGGGTCGTAAAGTACGCCAAAATGTTCGTCATGTTCTGGCGATCATTTTAATATACCTTACACCTTTGTGGGTTACTGGAGAGCTGAGATACAATAGTTGGGGGTAGGCTGGTAAATCCCAGTAACCAAGAAAAACTCACATATCCCGGAATATAGCTGGCAGTGGAAGAGCTGCCTGGCTGGCCGGCTGCCGCCGAGTAAGAGGCGCCAGTGGGTTGAAAGGTATAAGCGGAAGCTTTGTCATCCAGGCCCCTCATCGCCATGCTGCTGTAGGAGGCTTGAGACGCGGTTTGTTGCGAGCTACCCGGTTGCCCGGATTGGCCTGTGTAGCTGTAGCTTTGGTTCATCTGAAACAGGAAAAAAATTATGAAATAGAAAATCTATTTGAGAAGAATTAAGAGGAGCAATCTATTCGGTAAAGCTCAATACACAACTCCTAAGCTAGCTAAGCCAAGTTAACTTAAATAACTTTAATACGAGTGCGATTCTCTCATCCATATTTAAAAGCAAAGAAAGGAAGAAGCAAGACAAAGGAGCGGATGAGGAGGGGTAGTCGCAGGGATAATTGGAAGTTGCGGGCAAGGGAAAGAGGGTCGAGGTGGCGAGCGTGCGGATTCCCATTCCTTGCCTTTACCTAGCACCACCCGACGCTATTTCCCCCCGAAAGAAGATGCTTGAGCAGAGCACTAGAGAGGGCCCTAGAGAGCATCGAAAGGCTGCCCGAGCACAGGCAGGGTCTAGCGACTCGTTTGTATTTAAAAAGCAGCCTAACTTGAGCTAAAAGCCGGAAATGAACTCCAAAACCCGCAAATCTACGCCCCACTCCCTTTTTCTTTCGCATTGCTTCTCTCCCCCCACATTGTCCACTCTCGCTTACAGGGCTTTGTCTCGGGCACAGTCTTACTTTCACTCAAGCTTTCTCTCTCTATCTCTCTCTCTCTGCCATGCTTGACCCTTCAGCTGAACCTTGCCACGCCACAAACAGCGTTTGATGATTCTTACTCGACATTTTGAAAAGTAACTTAACCACTAAATTTGGTTGCCATGCGGTTTTCCAGTTTAGAAAAAGTGGGTTGAAGAGAGCTCAGGGCTAGTAGGGGCGCATCTCCACAAGTAAATCTTAGGTTAAACAGCTAACCCCCATGAAACTGCTATCATTCATAACGCCGTTAACTACTAGAGTGATTGTCCTAACCCTCTTTGTCGTCAACGCACTTGATACCTAACCTAAATGGCAAAGTGCAACGGATACAAAGGCTTCGGCTAGGCATATTTAAAGCTAAGTCAAGCTTAGGTAGGCTGCAGTTAATAATCAAGTGACTCAAGCGCAGCATTAACCTCGTTAAGTCAAGATCCCCCCGCCCATGAATTAGCACCGTTCAACCATTCCCCGAACGCACTGTTGCGTAGAGAGGACCTCGTACTTCCATCCGTAATCATCCTGCTACCTCCGGTAGTGCCTGGGGTATCACCGTATCGGCGGTCCCTCCCCGGGATGGGGCCACTGTCCAACAGCTGGGGGCACCCCAGTCTCGACACGATACCCAGCAGCGCAGCACACCTCACAAGACCCCCGCCCGACACATACAAGAGCGAGAAAATGCGCATTCATAAAACGGCTGAAGAGAATCGGACGAAATGAGGGGGGCCTGGTGGAGGACGGAGGAGCCGGGGGACGGCCGAGAGAAAACCGGGCTGCCGATCGGGCCGCCCCCTCGCCTCGCAGCCGCGTCGCGTCTCTCGCAAGGACGCCGTCTCTCTCATCGATGTTGGGCCCGTACTCTCTCACCCCACCCCACACTCTCGCCCCCATCTCGGTTATCGACTTTTACGCCACGTGCTCTCCACACAGCCGCACACAACGCCCCGTCAAGGCCGTGTCTCCCCCTACAGCTCCCCATCCTTCTCCCTGCCTTCCACCACCACTCTCACCCCATACCCCGTACACTCGCCCTGTTTGCGATGCCTCGCTATCGGGTCCAGCCTCTCTCCCTGTCCACCCCTGCGTCGTCGTTAAATACGCCACTCGCCCCGCGCCAGTGTTCCCTCTCTCATCGCACACACACACCCATACATACCTACTGGCTGCCCACAACTCGGGGAGGGGACGGCGCGCAGGCACGCATATTGCCAACCCCCTCCATGGGGTTCGTGAAGCCAGCTGGCAGCACTGGAAGAAGGGAGGAACACCAAAACTAACGCTGTGGAGTCTAATTACAGAATTCAGGGCTTTGTTCCTCATAGCAAATAGCTGTTGCCTGCCGACATGGAAGCGGGGTTCTTTCGCATTATCGGGGGGGGGTCATTACCGGGAGTTGTAGTTTTCAAGTTCAGGGAAAGTAAAAAAAGGAAATAAACGACAAAATTAACGCCAAACAATGGTTCATAGTTATGGAATCCAGGGCTTTGTTCTTCATAAATAATTCCGAGAATGTGAATCGGATGATGCGGCTCGAGCGCGAGCGCTGTAGTATGTGAAAACTCTGCCAACCTCAAAAAAGTCTGGCGAAAATCTAAAACGATAATAATCAGAGACGAGTAAAATGTAATGTAATAAATCTAAAAACTCTGTAAATGACTATAAAAACATTCTTTTGAAATTATTCACTTGTATAAATTTATCTAAAAAGGTGAACGAAACAAAACAATGCAAACGCTGCTGTACGAAAGCGTCTAAGGACGGAGACGTCCATAGGTGTCTCGCGGAATACAACATCGTATGGATTTTTCTATTTTTTTTCGTTGGACTCGTTTTTTTTAACTTTTCTACCCAGTCGCGATTTTTTGCGCGTTTTAGATTGCTTTTCCGAAAATAACCTGTCTTTGCGTTTTGCTCTAAATGTGTGACCGCCCCTCACCAGCCCGCTGGAAATTTGGCGCCAAAATGCTGAGCGTGCGGTAAAATGCCCCGCACAGACTGGCCGGTAGCTCCCATTTTTCGTCTCGATTCCTATTCCACTAATTACTATGTCCAAGATGGTGCGCGAGACGTGGCTGAACACCAGGGCCCATCACATCATAGATAGGCTGTATCAAGGTGCAGATTTTTCGTTGATTATTCCTTTTGTTTTAGCGGACCCGGAAAAGTGGAGGGCCGATAATGGACAATCGTTTATGGCCCTTTGCCGCGAAAAGATCAAGGAAGTTGCAGCGGTACGTTGATGATTTTATCGCAAATATGTGAGTTAAGGAACTGCCTGTCTACAATGATGATATGGTCAACGGGCGAGCGGTGCGCATTCGTGCAATCGTTCAGAACCAGTTGGAGGACGAGTATTTCAGGCTTGACTATGAAGTAAGGCATTTATTGAAATTTGTATATTTTTGAGGTAAATGGCTATTTAGAAAACTTGAAAACCCTGGAAAATGGCTATTTTCGTCTTAACCGACTGTTTGTGATTTTACGTTACTGAATGGCAAAAACACAGTTAGAAAAACGTCATGAGATGAGTTGGAGCCTAGGGGAAAATTCAGAATCCCGCAAATACGGAAGAAACCAAAAGTTCTATTTTCTACCTAGATTCCTCCCGTTGGCGGGCAGCCTACTCATTTCCCGGTTTGTTACCGCTCGTTTATGGACTCCGCGGATGGCAGGGTGAGAGCTTTAAATGTTTCGACACCCTATGCTTTAGCCTTACTCCGGCCAACCGATCCGCCGGAGCCGTTACATGATGGCGCCAGTACCGGGAGCCAGCGCTTGGTGGGACACTGAATGGGCCGGCAATGCAGAAACGCCCGAAGTCATGGACTTCGGAAATTTCGTCGCCACGGTTGCTTGTTTTTATAGGTGTAATTTTTGTTTTGAGGTGGTCGAAGAATCGTTCCGTCCGAACTCCATTATGGAATTGTACGGCTTTGCCAGCAAGGCCCCGTTAGATCAAGACTCTGAGGAGACTGACGAGAGGTTGGTTTTTTGATTCTCGTTCGTTAGCGGGGGAGGCATTTTGCAGTAAGTTAAAAAATAAGTTTTTGCTATGTTTCGTATATTGAAAAATAGCGAGTGTAGGTATAACTAAGTTCTAGATTTTTCGAAATCTTTTAGCAAATATTTTGACCAGAAAAATTGCGGAGTTTGCATTCATGATACAATTTCAGTCTGAAACGTCCGATCTTCTATGTGATCGACTGGAAGCCCTACGTCGAAACCATTGATGACGCGGCACCGCTTTGTTCAACGTACCAAGAAATTCTCGACAGCGCCATCGGTGACCCTACGGCCGCCCGCTTTCTAATGCTAAACCTATTGGCCAAAGTGTAAGTGCGGTTTCGCGATCTCAAACTTCTTCAGATACTCTCGCAACCCTCTACCGCCTCAGTGCACGTTGCCCGTGACTTTGTGCGGCGTGACTAATCCCAAGCCGATCATCGATCTGGTCAGGTCGCTGATGCCTCGGGTATTTGGTCCTTTACGCTTTTCGATAACCTTTCGTTTGATAGGTGATCCACCTTAGGCTGACCTCCGAGGAGTTTTCCACGTCTTTTGCCTCGTATAGGGACTATGATCGTGGAATTATGGTTCAGGGAAAGCTGCAATGTGCTCTCGACAGTAAGATTTTTTTGCTTGTCGTCAATGAGGATTTAGACACGGTGCTGATCATCGACGAAACTGAGCTGCCTGAAGGTAGCGTGCCAATCCAAGGCGATGACCGGACAGGTTTGTAGAATTTGTCCAACAGGTTCTTTATTGTTTCCATGCGTGGGCTTCGAATTTCTTTAAAAACTGATACAAACAAAAATTTCCACTCTCGGAAAATCATGTCTTTTGTATTTTAACGTAGGGTTTTTGAGAGTTTTTACGCTTATAAGCAGAAATATATATAATTTAGAAATACAACTGCCATTTTTATTCGAGAATTGGGTCACAAGGAATAATTCTGGCCGTCCGCCCGGAAATATTAAAGAACCGTATACATGCCCAACTGTTGTTTTCAGCCTCCCAAAACAAAGCATCGTTGGAGCAAATCATGAACTCCCAGGCCATCGACTATGACTTTTCCTTCTACCCAGTCAATTTTGAAGTTGATATGCCAATCATTGTCATTAGCCACGATGCCGGTCGAGCTCTGAAGGTTGGCGATATGTTGACTATATTTTGATCTTTTCTTTTTTAGACTCCCTGGCGCATCCCTTTTCCGGGGGAAGTCGGCCCATTGGCCGTGGACGATTCTACGTTGAGGATGTTCCGAAAATCCATTAGTGCCGCAAAGGAAAAGCTGAAGGGGATCGAAATTATGACAGAGGTATTTTTTCAAGCAGCTTCGGAAAGCAGCGCAATTATCTTAGGAAATTTCCCGCGGATTTTCAAACATGACGCACACACACGTTGCGGGCGGTTATGATAAGGTTGAGCGCTTCCATCATATTCTGGCGGTGTGCAGGTATCCGAAAGTGTTTTTCATGGTTCACTCTACCTATAGGTTATCCGTTGCCCATAACGGACGCCACACGATCACCCCTGAGGTGTGGAACGAGGCTTTGGCCCTGGAAGCGAAGTGTGCCGAGAAATTTAACGAATGGAACAACGGCGCTGCCGATCCCCGTTTGGTATTCGCCCCCACCGAATAGCACATTACCGTCAATCCTCATGCCATTTGTGATCTCGCCATTGCTATGTTATAATTTGTACGTTGTCAATTGTGCTAGTAACCGATGCCGCGTTGTGATTTTATTTTTCCGTGATATGCACCTGGGATAAATGAATCGAATGGCTTTCCCTTTTCTGGAGGTCTTTGAGAGCGTGGTCGGTATTCTTGCGCCTCAACAAAATATTTAGCGGAATAACTGGAAAATAAAAACGGCGACAAATCCGAAAATCGAGGCGTGCACGGCAATGTTACAGTAGTCCTTTGTACAGCAATAGTGATGGTTTTCAAGGCCATTCTTGTGTGTCGATGAAGCCTGGAAAGGACTTGTTAAGTCAGATAATTTTTTATAACATCGGTTTGCAAAATTTTTTCAAAAAAAACATAAAATGAAAACTCGCTTTGCACTCGTCCGCGCAGCCCCATGACGCGGACACCGATTTGTCATTGTCGTTCTTATTGGTGTCTTTGAAGCAATATTTAGTGCTGTCCGATGTGCAATTGGACTTGGCGTCCGTCTGGAATCAGGCATCTACAGTTCCGGGGCATCTTGTCGGTCACTTACGTGCACGTACGAGTTGGCGCTCGTGTCATTATAGCACACGAGGGCGGATGTCGACGAGATCAAGAGGAACAACGGCAAAAGCAATTTCATTCTGAAAAGGGCTTTATTATCGGCATGAAAAAGGAGTTATTTTATACTCGTAAGTATTAATAGAAACGCTAGGCTACCACCGACTACTTTGTGCAAATTAAGCCAGGTAAACAGCTCAGGAATCTGAACCAAGAACCGAAAATCGGTATCGACCGGAGCCCGGCAATGTGTTGGCCCGCCGGGAGCCTAGTCCGCTGGGGGTTTTATGCCCATTTAATAGTTTTTGATATGACACCACGTTTTCTTTGCTATCAAGCCACCCTCCTCAGACCGTGAATAATGAGGGTGATTGATTTTCGGGATGAAGAATGGCGGTGAAATCGGAATTTTTGAAACAAAGAATATTTTTAGCTTCGAAATTTTAGGGTAAAAATTGGCCTCAAGGTAAGCCGGAAAGCTTGACTTCCAGTTTTCGGATTTAGAGCTTTTCAAATAGATCCTAATAAAAATATTGGAAGTGTTTCTAAACGGTTTTTACCATTTCTAAACGCGAAAACTTTGCAAATGTGTATTAAGAAAATCGAAAATGGGCGAGTTTTACCAAATGTTCGATTATTTAAAAAATTTTTCGATAGTTTTTCGAGTTGAAATATAGTTGTATATTGCTGAAAAGACTATTACAATTTACTATTTCTAGACTGATACAATAAAGTCCCCCGATAATGCGAAAGAACCGTTAACTTAGATTTCCTTAGCTTCCAACCTGCAAATTTGCGGCCGATAGGTTGAGAAAAATTATAGATTTTAGCCATTCTTGCCGGCGCCGAATTCCGAAAATCCTTGTTGGCTTCCAGCCTGCAAGTTTCGACAGATTTCCTCACCCCCACTAGACTTCACTCCACTTCCATCTGCCGATATATTTAGCAGAGCGTTTGGGCTGGGGAGCTGCGCGTCTGTCGGCCTGCTTTTTCGGGTTGGGATGGCGGTCGACCGGCCAGTAGCGACGGGCAGGGGGGAGGGGGATTCGTCGGCCGGAAGTCATCAATTGTGCTCGATTTGGGGTGGCGAGAGAGCGCGACGAAGGAGGAGAACCCCAGGGAGGAATGGTAGAAAAATTGAGCGATTCATGCACCCATCCATCTCGCGCCGTAATTACAACAACGGAGCCGCGGTGACGGCTTCACCGCATGATTCCACTATGTTGGGCTTGTTTTTGTTTTATGGGCAGCTTGGATGAATGGGTTGTGCGGGTCCAGAATTTAGACGATTTTTAAGAACTATAAAATTCGCCGTTTTTATATGTTTCGAGAGTTTTGGAACCGGTATAAAAATTAAGGCTCTAAAATTATGATCTACGACATTTAAATGTGATAATGATTGGGAGAAAATACAAGGCGAGAAAAGCTTTGTGGGGACAGATCGTCTTTCAGACTTGCAATCATTATGCCGAAATTCGCCTGTTCGAAGTTTTGTTTTGTCGAAAAAAAATGATTTTGTAGAAGTTTAATTTCGTCAAAATTCATCTTGTCGAAATTTATTGATCCAAATCATCTAGAAACTTGTAAGTTGAATTCTTTGAATTCAATTTGAATTCGACAAAATGGCTTCGATAAAGTAAAATGCCTACAAAATGAAATTTCATGAAATTCCATGTCATCGGAATTTTTTCTCCGCGCTAGGCATCATCCCTTTAATGAACTTAATCAGTTCCATTTCTAGATCTTTCTGTGCCCTACCGTTTCTGACCGATGCTCCCAATTTTCCTGTTTGTTATTGTCGTAAACAGCAGTCCTTTTTTCGGCGGATCGTTCCCCCACCCCGTTCAACATCAATACCCATTCCCATCAATTGGGAGGTGCCGATTTCCGCGGCGTAATCTATTATTAGACGGCCCGGGGGGGGAGCATCGCCTGATAGTGGGAAGCGGTTTTCTCCGCGCACAGCCATTTTTCTCCATCGACACCAACGGGGGGAGTTGGAGATGATCGGAGGGTGAAATCGATCGCTAGCTGTTCTCTCTCTCTCTCTCTCGCTCTCTCTATCTCTCTCTCTCTCTCTCTCTCTCTCTCTTTCTCTAAATAGAAAAGGATACAGTCTATCGACGGTGGCCAACAGGGCAAAGCTCAAATAACCAAAAGGGGGGGGGGACAGAGATCCCGACGCTAAATTCGGTTAACATCACAAATCGGCGGCAAACATCCAGCCCACACCGCCTTCCGGCTCGAGATCAAGGCAATACCGTAACCGGACTTCCGTGAGGCGAACTTGGTGATGGCTCAGCTCGAGCATAAGCATAGGCAACCCGATCTGCAACTGCAAATTTTCATCTCTTCCTCACTCACCAACTCAAAATTTACGACGGAAATTGGACTCAGTTTCATCATTGCCAGCAATCAAGATATCTGTTTTGAATTTGATTGATGATGGAATTGTGTACGCACATCGACAACACTCCTTTCAAAGACAAATCGTTATTTTTTGGGTTACAATTTGCAAAAAAGGTTTTTTCCCCCTGTATGCTGTGAAATTTGAGGTAGGGACAGTTGCCGCAGACTGGCTGGACTTACGCCTTTGCCCAGGCCCAAGCCTAAGCCTAAGCCTTGACCTAAGCCTGAGCATAAGCCTGAGCCTAAGCCTACGCCCAAGCTTATGCCTAAGCATATGCCTAAGCCTAAGCCTAAGAAAGCTTAAGCTTAAGACAGAACCTAAGCCTAGGCCTAAGCTAAGCTTCACCCGTTCGATATGTTTTTCAGCACAGCTGGAGCAGAAGCTGCAATCCCGGGTAGAGATGTCGCGATGGCAAGATGATGAATTGATGATATCCCGTTGTCTGTCCCTTGTTCCTCAGATCACGTGTGCAAGCATACCTTTTACTTCGATTTCCCGGCAGGTCCATGTAGGAACATGGATATACCCAACGGCTGTACAGGGTGTCCCAAAAAAACGACCCATCCGGCATTTCGCCGTGTTACATCCAATCGGCTCAAAATTTTGACCAGAGGTGTTTCAGACCCCAAATAACACCAATCCTGACTTATAGCCCTGTAGCTTTCCTGGTTTTCGATTTATAACGAAAGTACTGTTTTTCCCGGAATTCTGAACAGTTTTTTCGGCTATCTTTTTGGACTTTGCATCGATTTGCATCGACTTCCCTGTGAATCCCTAATTTCACTTAAGAACCTGAGTAATTTTGCGTTGTAAAAATCGCTTAAATCAAAGTTTATTTAATCAATTTTACTCTGGAAAAAATTTCTTAGGGTAAAGAAGGCCTACCGATCATTTTTACTTAATGTTTAGGGGGCCTAATTCCACGAAAACCCTATGAAAAATGAAAAATAATGTCTGTTTTCGCTATAACTCGAGAACTACTATAGCTACAGGGCTATAAGTCAGGATTGTTGTTATTTAGGCTCTGATACACCATTGGTCCAAATTTGGGACCGATTGGATGTAACACGGCGAAATGCCAGATGGCTCGTTTTTTTGGGACACCCTGTATGTGTCGCCACCGTCAAAAACCCTGATCCATCTTCGTCTTTTGTGGGGGGAAGATCCTGTGAGGTCTCCCTCAGCTCGTACCCACTTTTTGAGCACACTCCGTTTTCATGATTCTTTTTTACTTGGTGTATTTCTCTGACTATTACTGAGGATCAAGCCTAGAACTCACAGTTTAAGTTAACTTCTATTGTCTTAGAAAGATACCTGAAAAAAATAGAATACCATGGGGATCGGTAATGTCTGCCAATTTCCGCCACTCCCAATCCCCACGCGCCACTCCCGTTCCCACCCCAATCAATACCGTATCTTCCCCCAGCGTCATTTCGTAAATACCGGTTTTTCGGAATCGACCCTTTGGTAACCCGAGCCCTTCCTGATCGCTTTGACGCCAGCCCAAATTTACGGCCGACGTTTCGGGGCGGAGGGTGGATCCTTTGGTTTCCAGACCCCTGGATCTACCGTATCCCAAACCCGGGCGCCCGATCATCGTGGAATGCGCAAAGGCAATGCCAGTTCGCGGGGCCAGAGGCAAAGATAAACTTTTTGCAAGCTGTCGGGATATTTTGATGGGTTGACCGTTGCAGGGTTGTGGATTGTGGATTGGGCCTGTCGGGATTTTGGGCTTTCGGCATTTTGGCTTGTCGGAGTTTTGGCTTTTCAGCTGTCACGATTTTGTCCTTAAGGTATTCAAGCTGTCGGGATTTTTGGGTTCTTTGAGTCCTAGACGGCGAAATTTTGACGTAGATTTTGGTTCTCGGTATGTTGGATTGTCGGTATTTTTTTCTTAAGGGATTCCGGCCATCGGCATTTTGCGCTTGCGGATTTCCGCCTGCCAAAATTTTGGAACACAAGTCAAATAGTCGACGGCGCCGAACCGGCCGATTAGCAGCCACATGTCGTAAATTATCGGCTTTATCGAAGCATGGGCTTCGGATTGTGACGAAGTCGGGTTTGGCGCCATTTTGAGGGTCTAGCGACGGGGGCCGGTTCAAAAACGAAACTTCCAACTTCCGTTCCTCGTGGCGCACACGCTGATAAGGCCATGTGACCTATTTTAGGGCCGATAGCGGCGGGGCTTCTTGAATTTTGGGGCCGTTTGATAAATGATCAAATTTATGGAGGGTTAACTGGACTTTGAGAAATGGGCATTTGTTTATTCCATGGCTTTTTCAGCTACGGCTAAGTCAAAGTCTAAGCTTGGGCCTAGCTGCTTAAAAGAGAAAACTTTACTTTACCCCCCCCCCCCCCCAGCCCGAAGTTCCCAAATATTTTGCGTTATAACTTTTTTATTTTACATTATTTTGGGCTCCAATTAACACGCTTTGTATAATTTTTGCTGCTCTGTCGAATGGCGGAGCAAAAATCCCAATAAAATCACTGAAATGTCCGAAAATCTTGGGATCGCCGGGCTGGGGGGGGGGGGGGTGAAGTACAGTCTAGCCTACAAAAAAGGATGCCATGCAAATTAGGGTCAAGCATACATCGGGATTTTGCTATCGAGTTTTTGTTGAATTTGTCGAGATTCAAAGACTCACTAAGGCTGCTTACCTCTCGAGCAACCAGGTTCAAAAAAAAAAATCCCTTTTCCGTTCTTCCCGGTTTCACCCAGTGGCCACCGCTTGCCACATTTCTTTATTGCGTTACAGCGTACCGGCGAGGAAGTGCCCATCTCTGATCACTAGCACAAAATTGTCCGTTTTCTGATCGGCTACCCGGGGCGTTAGCAGCAGCAACTGCTGTTTTTAGCCGACGCGTGAAAGCGATTAGTCAGCCCACCACACCGGGCCATGCTTGCATATTTTACAAACAGAGTGAACGCAGCCAGAGAAAATAGGAGTCCCATTTGCATTTTTGGGCTCCTCTCCCCGTTACTTCATACATCACCCTGGAATTCGCCACAACTTTTGAAGGTCGCAAGTTTAAACATGCAAATCTCGCCGCCAGACCACGCGCAAAACCCTGCTCGCTAACTCCGAAAACAATGTGTTCAAGGACGTCACCCCAAAATAGCTGCTGCCGGTCTCAGGGCCTGTTTTTTGCGGGGATGATAAGCCCGATCTTTAAAAATATCTTTTGGGAGAAGGGGAGGCGGAAATAGCCGCATTCCGCTCATTTGGTGATCTATAAAGGAGAGGGGATTCCCCCCATCCGGCCCGGTATCCCAATATAGCCAGCACGAAATGGAACAATGGCATCAGATATCGGCAGCCGACTACGCGCTGGGGGTTTATAGCCTCTCTTGGGGAGCAAGCACCCTGCCTGCCTGAGCCTGGTGGTCTAAGGCGCTTGCCCCAGGTGGTCAGCTCGGGTTCGAATCTTTTCCGCGCCAAACCAATTTTCTTTTACCCGCGAAATAACATTTTGGAAGCGGTAATTCGAGGTACCTCGCCGCCTAAGCCTATCGATATGGCCGATTTCCATGGTCGACCTCTGTTAGCCTAAGCCTAAGCCTAAGCCTAGCCTAAGCCTAAGCCTAAGCCTAGCCTAAGCCTAAGCCTAAGCCTAAGCCTAGCCTAAGCCTAAGCCTAGCCTAGGCCTAAGCCTAAGCCTAAGCCTAAGCCTAAGCCTAAGCCTAAGCCTAAGTCCAAGCCTATCGATATCGGGGATTTCGATGATCGACCTCTGTTCGCCTAAGCCCAAGTAAGGCTAATCGTGCATTGCTGGCACATTACACCCCTCGTCAAGGCCCGGCATTCGGGCAAAGGGATTGATGTGGCGAACCACGTGGTCATCGTAGCCAGGCGGGAAAGTCTATTCTTAGCCTCACTGGCTATTTTTGGGGGCACAAAGTTTGTATTGCGGGCGTGGTGTATCGGGTTACATGCGACGAAATAATTTGGGAAAAGATTTGTGGCTTGAGGAAGTGTTACCAGTAGACATTGGAACGGAGAAGCCGTATGTTAAACTTTAGCTAAACTTTTTAGGCATCAAAGTCATACTGCCAAACCAGATCCACTTCCGGCTCAAATTACGCCCCCCTATAATTCTCGGCTGGGATTGAAATGTTGTTGTTTTTAAGACAGCCCCTTAGGAAGTGCTACCCCTTATCTTGTGCGACCTGTTTTCGCCCCCCTCGGCTTGGGAGAAACAGTTTTTAAAGTCCGTGAGAGCTTCATCGGCTTCACCCGTAAACAGGGGGCTTCCATTTCAATGCCGGCGTTCGCCTTTCTGGAGGCAGGGTGCGGAAAAACACTCCCATCGATGCTGGAGCCATTTTTTTGAGGATGGATACCTTATTTCTCGCGCTCGCCTCAGCCGAAGCTGATTTTGCCGTTTTTCCGCATCACTCCACTAAAATTTTCACCCCAGACAGTTTTGGACAATGTTGCCTGTTTTTCCGAGTTGATCCCGTGCACCAACCTCCCCCCCTTGATGTCCAATTTTCGTGTCATCCTCCGGGTTGAGAGCGTGAGCGGGTTGTCGTCCATCGAGTCCAATCCCTGCCTGCCCGCTTGCACTCGTTTGCCAACCGGAAAAAGCGAGAAAAATGGGCGCCGCCTGGGTTTTGCAGGAGGCCCAGCTCCCTCTTGACCCGGGCCCTAGCTCGCGAACACGGTTATTTATTGCTGTTTGGGCTTTGGCGGTGGGATTACCTGGAAATTGGCCTGTTTTGACTCTGCTAGCGATTGGTAAATTATTATGAAGACCTGGTGGGGCGCAGCGAGAGCAAAATACCGACCTTCAAAATGCTAAGATGCCAAAATACCGACAGCCATAATCCCGACAAATAAAATTGGGGCAGGCAAAACTCCTTACCTTTTTTTGCTTTTTTTGTCGGGATTTTGTTCAGTCGGTTTTTTGCCTGTCGGGATTTTGGCTGTCGGGGCTTTGACATTTACAAATTATCTCTGTCGGTAATTTGGCGTTTTTCGTTCTAGTACGTTTCAGTACGTTCCGTAGTTTATCTATCAGTATACGTTACTGACGTTCTACGCTTTACGTTCTGTCCATTATTACGTGCTTTCTGGCCCTTCAAACGACAATGCCACCACCCCTAAAAATTCTCCTCGTCGTTCCGCGCTAGGACCAATTTCCAAACAACCGAAACAACCAGAAACCCCCGCGGCCCTTCTGGCACCCAGGCGTTCTGTAGTTCCGGCAATTTCGGGGTGGGCCATTCGCACTTTTTTTTGGCAAGCTTCCAGGGTGGCAATGATTTTTTTAGAGGTAGATGGAAATAAACGAGCAAATTTAAGGCGAAAACTCGCTAGCCAATTTTGCTGGCTCGCTTGCACGCAAATTCTTCGTGACTGATTTTGAAAATAAATCCTTTTTTCTGCAACAGCACCTCCACCCTCACCTGAATAGCCTCAATAGACGAATTGTGTGCTGTGGTCAGGAGAATGGGGGCTCTAATTATGGCATTCAGCGGCGGTCTGATGGCTATTCAACGGGGGGGGTGCCATTGTTTGCACATTTCAATAAGCGGCTGATTTCGGGGCAACCCGTATCGCGGGTCGAACAGCACTCTATGATATCATGCTTAAGCTGGCGAGGGTGGGGGTTGTTTTTGTGTTATAGGTTTTACTAGGTACTCCCAAAGTCTTTCGAACGAAAAAATTGGCTAGACGTTACTTTACCCACGTCCGCCAACCGTGAGTCCCAAAAGTTTTTCGCTAGAACTTTTTTATTTTACATTGTTTTGGGAATTAAATTTTTGAAAATAGCTTCTGCAAAATTGGATTTTGTCGAACTATCCTAATTTCGAAGTCTTTTTGGAAATTTGGAGACAATTATGCAGCGGCAAAGCACGAAAAATGCAAATTGCCGTTTTGCGGCTTGTCCTCTAGGCCTACCATACAAAAACACGGCCCTAGACCGTAGTGATATCATGCCCATGCCCCGGAAAACAACCCAAAACAAGGCCGTGCACTTGGACGAGGTAGCAGCGCGTCCACCGCAAACATTATCGTCCGCCTCGCACGTTCCAGCTGAGCGCAGTTCACCCGGGCGGATGTTGAGAGATCTGGAGAGAGAGAGAGAGAGAGAGAGAGATCCAGAGAGTGCGAAAGAGTGTCTCTCTGGGTTTTCGGTTCATCGGTCTATCCGTCTGTGCACCCGCGCACCCGCGCTGAGCACAGTTCATACCAAAAATAGTGGGTGATCGATTTTTTTTTATCGGCTGCTCCAAAAACTGAGCTTAGGCCTAAAAGGAGAATTTCGGCCTTAATACCGAAAACCCAAATCGCGACATCGATAGTTTCGCCGGCAATGCCGACACCACTATCGACACCGCGTCGTGCTTCTGGATGTCGGGTCGGGATTTTCGTTTCCGGTTTTTCCGGACTTTGGTTAGTGAGATTTCATACTTTCGGGGTTAAGGTTGTCCGATATTTCATGTCGCGGTTCGAAATTTTCTGTCGGCATGGCCCCTCCCGCTCCATACCACCGTCTCTACCTTTTCCAAGGTGTCAAAAATGCCTGTACATTCTGCCCATTCCAGAACTTTGCACCCCCCAGAATCCCATAAAAACAAGCCCCGGCACCCTGTCGCGAAGCCGTGTTGCATCACCCTTCTGAGACTTCCTTTATGGGGCCGTAAAGCCAAGAATCCGAACCGTGTGCCCTTATCAACATCACCAATCAGCCCCCGGCTTTTCGTGTAATTCACCCAAAACCGGGGTTGGTGTGCCGGGTATTTTGGTGTCGCGAGGATGAATCCGGAGCGTGAAAGATGGGGCTTTGGGGTGGTGATGAATCTCCCTCACATTTTCCACATCCTCGATGAAGATGATTGGCTTCCAAAAATAGAGCTTCAAATCCGTCTGGATTTGGTAACGAAACGGCTCAAGCGCGAGAATAGATGATTAAGCCTAAGCCTAAGCCTAAGCCTAACTTAGCCTAAGTGCCTTAAGCCAAAGCCTAAGCTTAAGCCTAACTCAAGCCTATGCCTAAGCTTAGGCCTAAGCCGAAGCCGAAGCCGAAGCGTCGACTTTGTCGCCTTTTCGTCGCTGCGAAGTTACTAGCGTGATCCAACCATTTTCAAGTGCCGCAACTTGTAGGCACCCCCCGCATTCTCCGCATTCCCAATTCCCCCAAAAAATGTTGCCACTCCTATATCCGGGGCGGGGCCGGGTCAGAAATCAAGAGATTTCGAGGCGGGTTACGGTCGGTGTAGCGGAAGCCCGGGTCGGAGCCGAAGCTCCGCCCCCCAGCCCCTCCCCCCATACTCGGGCTCATTCTCACGCAAACACCCCACACCACCCCGGCCCCGCGTCCGGTTTCTCCGTCTTTTTGTGCCTTCCCCCTTTTTCGCCTTTCTCAGGGCCATTCGCCGCGGGATTAACCCCTGGGTAATGACTTTCCAGATAAGGGGCGCCTCTCTTTTCATCCCCCACCCTCACCATCCCGTCACCTTTTTCTGGGGTGAGAGGCTCTTACATGAAATGAAATGAGGGGCGGCTCATGATCTTTTGGACCTGGTGGGCCATTTGGAATTCTTGTCGTCTGGCCTCGGCCGTATCCGTTTGAACCCTGTTGCGTTCAGATTACGAAGAACTAAATTTTTGCCTGGCGCTACACTCCGTTCCAATGCACGGACTACCTATCAGATCTCGAATTTTCAGAATCTCGAATTTTCCATAGTAGGCATCAACAATAACAGCTTCAGGAATTTAGCATCCGGCCTATGCAAATTTCGATATCCTGAAAATTCGGTATCCTGAAATTGCGAGATTCTAATTTTCGTGATTCTGAAATTTCGAGACTCTAATTTTCGAGATTTTGATAGATTCCCCTATGAACTCTAAGGCCGTGCCAACCAACCAGCTTATTTTGGCTTCTTTGATTGGTCGTAAATCATCGCTTGAACCCTCCATCTAATCACACTTCACCTTGCTATCCCAAAACATTTGCCACTTCCGCTCCTCCCAGATCCGAACATCATGACCCCCGCCGTTTGAAGTTTTTGCAAAGTGTCGGGCGCCTGGATAAACAGTGGCCGGGCCCGGCGGCACATTGCTGGCCCCACATTCCCGCCACGAGCTATCTATTAGCCGGTGGGCCCTGGATGGACCCAGATCCCTTGGCCCCTATCAGCCACATGGCCACTCACTCCCCACACAACACATGTCCCCTTGCGACACCTTGTCCTGGGAAGAACGAGCCTGCTTCCCCGCTCCGGGTCAGCTTCTTCTAATGGCACGAGGTCACTCGATCAAGCTGGTGCAACCCGAAATGAGCTTCTTTGCTTGGTTCTTTGGCGATGCGCAATGTCTTTGTGAAATATTTAAAATTTTTCCTAAGCCTAAGCCTAAGCCTAATCCTAAGCCCAAACCTTGGCCTAAGCCTACCGACAAGCTGAGCGATAACCCTTATGCTGATCGATTTTCGCCTCCCCACGTTCCGTTTTGCTCTTCCAATTGCAGCTCCAGCTTTTTACTCCTACCCCTCTCTTAATCCATCTCCCATTTCACCAACTCGATGAAAGTCCAACAGCAAACATACTCGTTTTTGTCCCGAGTTCCGCTCGGCTCTTGTCTACTTTCCCTTCCGCAAAAAGATCAGGGACACACACATGATTTATCCCCCCTCAATCCACTGGTTGGCGGGGTCACAGCGAGTGGACACATGTTCGCCTCATCCCTTTCGGCAAGGTGGCCCACCGGGTCGCGGGAATGGAAAAAGCCCCCCATGTTTTCCCAGCATGTCTACGCTTCCGCGATCTGTGCCCTCATAATTTGCAGGCCGGAGACGCACTTTCATGTTTTTGAAGCTATCAATTTCCTGGCGTTTGCCCCTTGCCCGCACTTTTTCAAGGAGGAGCTTCGGCGTCTACGTCTGAACATTTTTCATTTAATGACTTCCTGTTGCCTGGGAGATATAGGGTTTCTCCGGTATATAAGCCTAAGCCTAAGCCTGGGCCTAAGCCTAACCTACTTGTAAGCCTAAGCCTAAGCCTAAATCCTAAGCCCATTACCGAAGCCTTATTTGAGCATAGCCAAGCTCGTCTCTTTTACGTCCTGTTGCCGATTGTGCTCAGATCGATTCTCTCGATTTCCAATGCAATACGGCTGGGAATCGGCGGTGTCCGGGCGAGCGTCTTTTTCCGATTTTGGTTTCCATTCAATGGGTCTCGTGGTATGCGTCTTCTTTTCGGCCTATGCCGACAAGGCTCGAAAAATTCTGCTCCGGGCATGCAATTTTCCGAGCCGCTTTGTGAGGCTGTAAGTGCTTGACAAATCTCTCTCTCTCACTCGCTCTCTCACTCACTTGCATATAATATTCACCCTCTATTTAGCATGCTCGGGCTCAAGTTCCGAAAATTGGTCTCCTTCATCAAGGGCGAGAAGCAGAAGCGCAACAAGACCCTCAGCCTACGCGAGAAGAGCAAGCACAAAGCGGAAAATGGCGTTGAAGCCGAGCTCCCCGAGAATGTTTGGTGAGTCGTCATTTCTGAGTTGATATTGAGAATTTTAGGCAAAAGATTTTCGATCACTCTTCCCCGTACGATGTCGCCCGCTGGCGGGGGGTGAACAAGAAATTTGACGGGATGGTCAAGGTATGGGATTTGGTTATTTTTAATGCTAATTTTTGGCTTGCAGAAGCGCTACGAGACGATCCTGTACCTCGATGTGTGGAGAATGAACCTCAACGAACTACTTCCGGCCCCTTACGATAATGATGGTATGTTTTTCCACAGCCCGGTAGCGTATCGGGTGACTCAGGGAGGGGACAATTGCCGGTTGTGCGATCGCTTTACACATCCACCTATTGACGGACAGACAGCCACGTACGCACACCTGGGCATGAGCGCTTTTCGGCAGTTGATTGTGAGCGGGAAGGTGTGAAGCCTAGCCGACATTAGTCGCATGCAAGGATTCGGGAGTATACGAAAGACACCAAGATCATCGTAGAAACGAGAAAAACGCCAAAATACCGACAGCCAAAAACCATAGATTTTAAAACGATTTATGGGTAAAACGACCAGAAATATCCCATTTTGGCTGTCGGGATTATGGCTGTCGGGATTTTGGCCGTCGAGATTATGGCTGGAATTCTCGTAGAAACGATTGCGTTTTCAGGCGATTTCTTCCGACACCCCACCGCCAACCTGCTGATGCACGTGGAGGCACACAGCGCAATCATCGTCATCCACCACGAATGGTCGCTGAAGGACGTCGTCAAGCTATGGCAAGGACTTCAAGCCTTTCGCACGACCGCCCAGACAATCATGGTAAGTTTCTTGGGACATCAGACTTTTCTGCTACCTCTGCAACTATAGATCCTGTATTTCAGTTGGATGCCTCGGTGTTTGAGTTGACGATGGCCGGCCTGGCACTTCGCGATATCTCAAGGTGAGCCATCACGCAGATTTCCTGGTATCTAGTTGGCCGGAAATGGCCTCAGACCCCGGTTCCCCAGCCCTGAAAGGGCCATTGAATGCGGAAGCGTGAGAACGCCACCAAGTGTATTTTTATAGCGATACGTAGGCGAACATAGAACGAATGATCAAAAAATCTTCAAAAAATTTACGCGGATAATTTCAGATGGTTCACCTTTATGTGCTCGCTCACTCGCTCCAAGGAGGATCGTGTCGTGTTGAAAACCAAGCCTGGCCGATTTGCCGACGAGCCCTTCTTCCCAAAAGTGAAAGAGGTTGGTGGGGAATAAGCTGCACGAATTCCAACCATAATCCCCATAGCTCAAGTTCGGACGGCCAAAATACCGACAAACCAAAATCGCGACAGCCCAAAGTCCCGACAAATCAAAAACTCGACAAATCAAAATCCCGACAAACAAAAATACCGACAGCCAAAATGTGATCTTTCCGGTCGTTTTCCCATAAATGGTTTTTTAAATCTGGGGTTTCTGACTGTCGGGATTATGGCTGTCGGTATTTTGAATGTCGGCATTTTGGCGTTTTCAAGCTAAACACTGTAGTGTTAAGCCCCGTTTTAAAGCAACAGTCTGCGCCGCAGACTCTTTTTTCTGTAACTCCTAATCTACGATCAGCTAGTGGGGTGAGAGGGAGCGGAAACCCGATACGCTGGCAACTAAAGCTCAGGCCGAACAAGAACATCTTTCAGCTGACCATCCGCACGACCTACGCCGAGTTGAAGCAGTTGAGAAGGGTGCCCGAGTACGGTGTGCCAACGTCACACCTCTTCGACGAGAGTGCCCTACAACTTTTGAGGTTGGTCATCAAAAAGGGCAGATATTGACGAGACCAAAAGACTCTCCAAATCTCCTTACGAAAGAAAAGACAAGATGCAACCTTAATCTCCAAAATTCCAGACTGAACATCGCCAACGGGAAGCAGACGACATCCCACCAGAATACCCGCTGCACCCCGTTCCTCATCTACTTCAAGCGCTGGCTGAACACGTCGGGGATGGGCGAAAAATACTGCCAGCAGTATAGCTGATCGAACGTCGGCGTTTCGTTACCACTTCTCCAATTCCAAATCCGCTTAGGACCAAAAAGCGCACAGAGTTTGTTGTGATTTGTTTTCGGTATGCAAATTCTAGAATTTTTCCCACTTTAAATGGCCGATCTTGAGGGGCGTCAGCTTCTATTTCAAATTTCCTGTTTTATTCAGCAGCGTCGCCCCTCTAAATAGTCATAAAGCGCGGGTAGCGTCTCCCCACATCATATAGTCACCATTCCAACTCCGATTCCGGTCAATTCCCATGTTTTTTGTCGGCTCAAATTTGGGTGCTTTCGCGTTATCGGGGGAGGGGACCGAAATTCTTTTGTATAAGTCTTGAAGCGCCTAATAAGTTAATAGAAAATGATTTAATAGTGTTTTTAGTGATATAAATATATTTCAACTAAAAACTTTCTAAAAATTTTTAAAAAGTCGAAATTTTGGTCAAAGCGGTCATTTTCGTTCGAAAAATCTATATTTTTGCGTTTTTTCATGCAATTTTGTAAAGTTTTTAGGTTTAAAAATGGTAAAAAAAAACAATTTAGAAACACTTTCAACATTTATATTTGAAAAATTGATCCTAAGGTCCTCCCCCCCGATAACGCGAAAGAACCGAAATATGTGCCGAGCCATTGCGGGTTCACCCACAAATCGATTGCAATCCCATCCAATCCCCCAGCCCCTTTTTTTGATGGACTTTCACCTCGGTTCAGCCCAGACCATTTCCCCCCATCCTCCCATTCCTTCGTTTGGCGGCTCCGCAAAAATGGCATCAATCGGATGCGAGCGCGTGTTTGTGAGATACCGGTATTTGGGCCAGTTTTACGGCTCCCCCCCTTCCTTCCTTCTACATACACTTTTCTGTCCCCCAAATCCAACGCGAATGATCTTTGTACATAGGCATTTGGGATGAATAAAACATCCGGATAAGGAGCTGCTCGTCAATTCGCATACAAGTTAAAGAACACAACACGAGAGCAAGGGGAGAACGCGAAAACCCCGACATTTAAAATCTCGACAGCTAAAAACCCGACAGCCAAAATGCCGATAGCCAGAAACCCTTAATTTTCAAACCATTGATGGGTAAAACTACCTGAAATAGCACATTTTCGCTGTCGGGATTACGGCTGTCGGGATTTTTGCCAGTCGAGATTTTGAATGTCGGAATTATGGCTGGAATTCAGTGTTTCGTGGAGGCCTACTTCGGTGGAAAATCATCCGAATTATCACACAAACAAAATCACACAAGAAACAGCAATGTTGAGGAGTTGAAAGAAGATCATAAAGATAATATCGAGTCGATCAAAAATGCGCGTCCATTGCGCCGCCAGATACTCGTCGGAGCGCAGTGATTTCAGGAAATTGTTCACTGCATAGATGTAATCGGATAGCGTTGTGTGTCTATAATTTGTAATCGAAAAAGGAAGTGGTTCTTGGGATTATCCGGGGGAGCTTACCGGCGGGAAACCAACCTTTTTAAAATTAAAAAATGATTAGTGGAAGTGTTTCTAAATTGTTTTTGCTATTACTAAACGGGAAAACCTTAAAAATTTTTATTGAAACTACAAAAAATATCGATTTTTCGGCAAAAACAGGCCGTTTTTTGACCAAAATTTTACTTTTTCAACATTTTTTAACGCTTTTAGATAGTTTTTCCAGCGTAAATACAGTTATATATTGCTAAAAACACTATTAAAACACCTTATATTAACTTACTAGGCATTCATAGGGTCATACAAAAAATTTCGCCCCCCCCCTCCCCGGTATTGCAAAAGAACCACGAAAATAATTACCGTTGATCGTATTGCTGCGACATTTCCCGCTGCTTAATTTTCCTGTCGTAGCGCCGGCAGAGAAGACATCTTCAAAACCGCTGGATTCCCAGTGTCTTCAAATCTCACCTGAGGAACCTCGGCGGGTTCCACCCATTCGTGGTGGCCCTCTCGTGCAGATACATGAACACACAAGTCACCAGTACTGCCACGGAGGTCAGTATCATTTCAGCCAAAATAAAGACTCCTGGAAGTTTTGGTTTTCCGCAGATGTTCAAGCTCCACCTAGCCTTGGCAGTTTCTTGTCCTTGGGCATTGCCGCGGAAACGGTTTGCAGGATCATGGAGATGGCGAGCAGGGTGGAGACGCCGAGGTTTACCTAAAAATACACTGAAACTTGGGAAGGGACTTACTATACCTTTTCGTATCGTAGCCCAGTGGCTTCGGATGGGATGAAAAGACCGAAAAGGCAAAGTGTGCAGCAGATAAAACACGGTAAAATTAGTACCATCACGTAGTACATGTATTTTCGGCGTAGGCTTAGCGTGAATACAATCTAAACAAATTGATTTGATAACTCGGTACTTCGGCAGTAGCGGGGGGACCAAACTTTTTATATCGTCTAGAAATGCCTAGTAACTTAATAGAAAGTTTATAAGTTTAATGGGGTTTTTCATAATTTATAACTATATTTGAACAAGAAAACTATCTAAAAACTTTAAAAAGTAGAAATTTCGGAAACAAATTGTCATTTTTGATCGATGAATCGGCATTTTTTATATTGTTTAACACCAAGTTGTAAAGTTTTCACGTTTAGGAATAGTAAAAAACCATTTAAAAACACTTCCACTATTTATATCTAAAAAACTGCTCCTCAGAAAAAAGTTGGTCCCCCGATAAGGCAAAAGAACCGAAAGGTCTTATTCCAAATTTTTCCTAGAGATCTTACCTCATAGTACGAAGTCCCATCGGCATACCCATCGTCCAAGTGCACATATCCATCCAACGAGAGGTACTCCCATTCGGTGTTCCCCTTAAAACATTTCACCTATCTTTTATACCTTTTTACTGACCTTAAAAGTAGTCCCTTCCGGATCCCAATGGTCCACCGGGAGAATGAGGGTCATCTCGTCTTTTGTGTAGACCCAAGGCCCTGAATTCCATATTATAACTCTTACACCTACTCACCCATCTTAAACACACAATCCTGACGGTCAAAAGGAAAATCGGCGACCGCCAGCTCGCAGGGTATCGTCAATACCTAGAACCTAAGCCTAAGCCCAAGCCTAAGCCTAAGCCTAAGCCTAAGCCTAAGCCTAAGCCTAAGCCTAAGCCTAAGCCTAAGCCTAAGCCTAAGCCTAAGCCTAAGCCTAAGCCTAAGCCTAAGCCTAAGCCTAAGCCTAAGCCTAAGCCTAAGCGCTTTCAAACCTGTGGCATGGATTTATTTATGGTGCCGTTGGCGGTCACCTCCACCTTGCGATCGGCACTATCCAACAAATTGTCGGTGCTGATTCTAAAGCAATTTTCTTTTCAAAGAATTCGAACTAACGCCGTAAACACGGACACATCCGGAATCCACACTTTCAGTTCGGGAACTTTGATCGCGCTGGGCTGACTGAAATTTTCGCCTTTTTTTAACAAAAACTTTGAGTTACCCGCTCCAAGAAATGGTTGGATCGATCCAGGATACCGCAAAGTCAGAGCTGTAAAATTCACAATTTCCGTTTTTTCGGGCTTACCTAAAGGTGATATGCTCCTCTAGCATGTCGATCGATAACAAAATTAGGTACAGTGGTGTTAGCAGGACGGCCGTTGCCTAATTTCAGCACATTGGATTTGTTTTAAGCGGTATACCTGGTTTGAGGTATCGGTTGGTCGGAATTGGCTGCTATGACCGGTAAACACTTCTTTATAGATTGTATATTCATTTGTTTCAACTGAAATTAAAGAATGATCTCTACCCCACCACCTGCGCGAACGTACCTTCTTCCAAATAAAGCGAAAGTGTGATAAAAATAATTGCCGCCGCGCCGGACCAATTTGCTGCCACCATGCAACGTTGCAGAATGAGGCAACCGCGCGTTTTGTTTCCAAAAACAGCTCAAGAATGAGCCGGGCGCCTGAATTTCTGACGACCGGCGACGCCTCCGCGCAGCCGGGGCGACCGGCTTGGCGGCCATCTGTGTGCTGAATAGCCGACAGAGTCGATGTTCAGAGAATCCGTAACGGGCCCGTTCGGATGCAAGAAATCGAAAACGGTTCTTTCGCATTATCGGGGGTGAAGGGGGAAACCGATTTTTTGTATAAGTTAGAAGTGCCTGTAGCTCGATAGAAAGGGAATTAAAAATGTTTTTAGTAATATATCACTATATATCAACTAGGAAAACTATCTAAAAACCTTTAAAATTGTCGAAAAAGCAGAAATTTTGGTGAAAAATTGGTGTTCTGCAATCCTACTATATATAAAAAAATAGTCTGTGTGTGTGTGTGTGCCACTTTGCATGCAACTTCCGTCAGGTTGTTGCAATAGTATCTTAATAAGGGGAGTAGTTAAAGGCATGTTTGATACGTCATTAGGTGCGTATTGGTCTGGGGATGACTGCACGCTAATAAAATTTTGAAAAATTATATGATTTCGACGTTAAATTTAAGTTTTTGTTGAAAAATCGGCCAGCCTCTTTGTTAGGAAACAATTAGCATACGCCGGAAGTTGCGGTAGCCTATATAAGGGAAGATAAGTAGCGTTTCTCATTTTTGTGATCGAAAATCGTGAGAATTATGCAAAGTGAAGAATATCATGGGATCACACCGGGCCAGGGTTGAAAAGTCGCGAAGCGGCTTTTCAACCCTGGTTTTTGACTAAAAATGTATAAAGTTTTCACTTTTGGGTATAGTAAAAATCATTTAGAAACGCTTCCACCATTTTTATTGAAAAAACTAGATGCTAAGAAAAAGGTATGTAATATCTGCGTACTGTAGGCGGAGCATCAAAATTTTGTCAGAAAATGTCGTTTCGGACGAAAAAATTTCCTCCAAACTGTAACCTGTGATTCCATACACAAAAATTGCTAATTGACCATCTGAAGTCTTTACTTCTTCTCCCCCCTATTTTTTCCGAGTTCTGCCGCTTCCCAGGTGTGGCCGGGGGAGACATCAGGATGGCCCATCCCCCAGCCGCCACCCAATCTTTTCAATTTCCCCCGGGGCGAGTCGCGTAAAACGGATTTAAAGCTTCTGCCCTGGGCCCATGTTTTATGCCCTTTCCACCCCCATCGGCCGCCCACTCGATCTTTTGCGCTTGGCCACTTCAAGCCTTGGCGGGGGGTCGATGGCATGTTTTGAGCATCATGCCATTCTGTGCCTCAACACTCTCGCTCAATCATGGAATTTCTAGTGCCGAGATCGACCGGGATGACGGTGATGGTGATTCCTGTATCTCAGCACAAGCTCATCAAAATCCGGAAGCATAATCGGGATAAGTTGACGCGTGCGGCGTTGTACTGCTCGACGGCCGGGGCGCTTTGTAATGTTTTGGGTGAGTTCTGGCGAAATACAGTAATAATCAAAATTTTAAATGTCGAATTTTTCGTTATTCTAATTTAAAAATGACTTAAATTTATATATTTCGAAATTTAGGTTACCAATTTTCATAATGCCGAAAATTAGAATATCGATTTCATAACGCCGAAATTTAAATATTTTGAGGTTCGACCTGAAAAAAAATCTTTAAAAGTGGCCCAAATACTAATCAAAAGTTCTCTAATCTTGAATTTCGACGTAGCAATTCCGGCATCATTGAATTTCGACAGTATGAAATTGATGTTTAGACCTTTGAATTACCACAATTTTGAAATAATCTTTTAGGTAGCAGCACAAATAGCTGGATTTCTACTTCTGAAGTTCTTAAATATTATATGGCACCAAATGCGACCGAGGTGAGCTGTTCGTGTCCTGACAGGCGCATCCTTGACGCAAAAATTATTATTCTTGGAAAGCAATGAATTTTACATCACTAAATGACGTAAATCGTGACTAAATTACAGTACCTAAAAGATTACGACGCCTTCGGGAACCAGCCCGTTTACATCAAAGAGGCCACGCTGGGCCCCTGGCAATTCTGCTGGTCCGATCGTAAGTAATACTTTACTGCCGATACCTTTAAGGCAGCCTCCATCGAATTCACCTGCCACTCCGTCAACTATTTCACCGATGAGATGGAGTCGGACGTCACGACAATGGTTCAGCGTCCGTAAAAATTTCGGCTCTTTTGAAAGCAGGGTTTAGAGGCGGTTCGGAAAGCCGCGTTTTTCATGGTGCTCGGCGTGGTTTTGGATATTTTGGGTGAACTATTTTAGTGCATAATTTATTTAGAAAATATAGGAACTCTTATTGGGTGGCTATGCTCGCGTCGTAAGAATCCGTACGGTTGGTTACTGTGCTCATCCATACTTCATATATTTGCCGGTAATTTTTTTTCCGGAAGTCAGTGGTATAAAGGTTCTGGACTGTTAGCGGGGGGGATTTTAGCAAGGTGGAACCACTTTTTGTTTTTCAACCTATAGCTCATATTCCACCCGTTGATGATATATTATGCATTTTTATAGTATTTTCAGTAGTTTTTAATTGCTAAAAAGTTACAAAAATATTTTTAAATTTTGAAAATTCGAAAATTTAACTTTTCCTGGTCTTTTCCCTATATTTTTTACAAAGAAGTTAAAATTTTCGAAAATTTTTATTAATTTTATATTATTTTTATAGCTAAAAACTATATAAAATGTTCTAAAAATGGTCTATATTTTGTTATGGGGCCGTATTTGGTTTCCCTCTCCTCGCTAAAACCCCCCCGTTAATAGTCCAGAAACGACATAAATTCGTTTAGGCATGACCAATTTTTGTTGCATTATCGTTTACATGGCCGCGGTTTCAAAGGAGGTAGCTCCTGAAAGTTAGAAAGCTGACGAAAGTTTCGACAGGTCGGCAACAAAATTTATCCAGCTTCCGAAATGGACGACCCGCTGTTCCACTACCACTATGGGTTCTCCTTCATTTTGGTGAAAGTAAAGTTGCAGATATTTCAATAATATCGAAATTCATTTTCAGTTAAGCTTCCTCCTCACGGAGACGGCTGCTCTCCTGATGGTGGTGGTCTTCATGGCAAAACGAGATGAGAGAACATTCCATCGCTACAAAATGCGATCGTTGATGAATTTCAAGAAAATCACGCCGGTATGCAAAAACTGGGTAGATAACACTACGTCACAGGAAGGAGATCTGAAAACGGAAGTCCCAGAGTCGACCAGTGGCCATGGTCATGCCAGATTTAATTCGAGGAATCGGTACGTTTTCCAGAATTTTAGGAACTATCAGAGGTATCAGTTCTGGACTGTTTACGGGGGGGGGTGGACAAATTTGACTCTGTGCTTATCCACGACCCTATAAGAAAATTTAAACTGTTTTTATGGCACTTTATATAGTTTTTAGATATTGAAACGACATAACAAAAAAAGGAAATTGACGAAAAATTACCAAAAAGGCAAAATTTTCGAATTTTCAAAATTTAAAAAGTATTTCTTTAGAACTTTTTGGCAATCCAAAACAAATAAAAAGACTATAAAAATAACATACTATATCATCAACTGGCGGAAAAACAGAGATTGTTCCCCCCGCCGCTAACAGCCCAGAACCCAGTTCAATTGATTTGTTTAGGTCTTCGGTGATGGGACAAAACCAAAACCGGCCCTCGCTCGACAACATCTACCAACCCCCGAGCAGGCTCTCCGTCTGCAGCAACTTTGGCCGATTGACACCCAGGTCTTCTACAGCCTCCATGGTTGGTCCTTAAAATATCATGCCACAAAAATTTGAGGCTTCTCCAAAGCATAAAGGTGATATCATTTAGCGTGCAATCAGCCGGCGAACGAGCAAGGGGGGACCGGGACGCTTTGCTCACCACCGAGCACCCAGCCCCCAATTCCTGGACGTCGATGAGATCAGGCGGCGCGAAGTAGACGATGAACTTGCACAAGTCGTCATTTTGTAATTTTTTAACTTTATTCATGTCAGGTTTCCGAATAAATTTTCGTGGGTTTTAGTAGACACAATTGTTGTCTGCGAATTGCCGGATCTGGCGGTTGAAGTACATCATGTGGGCAGAGAAGTTCAGCTCCAAGTGACCGCCGGAGCATTGCCTAGATGCCAAATGGAAACTGTAGCGGGGTATCACCCACTTATCCTCATCCCCATTGCAAACTGTGTATGCCGGCTCGCTCATGTCATTTTTGTACCAGATCTAAAACCAGCGGCATACAGGCTTTCGAATGGTGCCAAAATCATCCCGATATGACCGTTCTACGGACCGCTAGAGGGGATAGCTTTTTTTTGAGATACCCTGTAGTCAGTACGTTTTAAGTCTTGACATCTCTACCTCGGTCTCATGATGCTGGTAGCCCATATTTAGGAACGGGACATGCGGCACAATGTCATCGTCGTGGATGACCCGGAAAGCCGTTGGAAACTTTAAAAAATTCATTGCTTCCCAAGCTAAACACAAAAACATACCAGCTGATCCATCTGCGCGGCCCAGACTGGGTTTCCGGTCCGCGGCTCTCCGAAATCGACCAAATTAATCTGAGCGCAAATTTCTAGTTATTTTTTGTTCCCAACCTGTGGGGCTGGCACTAATCCATTATTGGCCAAAAATCCGGCGCAAAGTGCGGCCATGGCGGCACCCAGCGAATGTCCGGTGAGCTGAAGCGAATGGTTTTATAGGCAAGCGGAATTTCGATTCCCACCACGACTTGGTATTTTGGGTACATGCTGCGTAGCGTTAGGAAATCATCCTTGATGCCTCCATTCCAGACTTTCAGGAAAGCATTGTAAAAATACGCATTGACCAGCCCTCCACCCGGGAAAGCGACCTGAACATTTAGTTGGGGCGCGGTGCAAATAGACAAACCATTTTCTCGAAGACCGTGTCGACCACTTCCCACTCAACCTGATTTTCCATACTTCCCCTAAAAATGAAATTGGCAATTAGGATTTGAAGGGAATAGAAACAGAAAAACTTAGGTTCTGGACTGTTAGCGGGGGGGGGGGGCAATTTTTTTTTGTGATTCTCTACGGCCCTATAACAGATCATAAACGATTTTTATACAATTTTACATAGTTTTTGGATATAAAAATAAAATCAAGTATTTGGTCAAAAATGTATAGAAATGTCCAAACAAAGCAAAAATTTTCGAATTTAAAAAATATTTTTTATAACTTTCTAGCACTCAAAAATAACTAAAAACATTAAAAAATACATCCAGAGGTATAGGTATGGGTGGGAAAACACAAAGTGTTTCCATCTCCTGCTAACCCCCCGCTAACAGTTCAGAACCAAAACTTCCAAACGACCAATCCAAAAAGCACCTGAATACGACAAAAATCGTAGTCTGCGCCGGGGAAATGGCGGTAAAACCAGAGCAGCCATCTTGCAAGTCGCACTGGACGACGACGCTTCGCTTCATCTATTCTGGAAGTTTTGCTGCCTCGCAATATTCCCTTGCCTGGCCGTCGGGAAGGATGTTCTGCACGCATTTCTCAGTGTTGTTGAAAGCAGCGGCCGAGAGGGGGTAGAGATACTGAAATTTGCGTTCTAATCCTTTGACATCCCCCCTACCTTTCTGGCGTAGTCATCCGAATAGTTGGCCACGCTGAACCGCACCAGCAAAAGCGCCACCACAAGCCTCCACATGGCCGTTCCGAACCCGGAGCACGATTAGCCTTCCGGAGAATGTGCGACGTGCAGATAACCCCCAAAGAAGCTGCCTTTTTTTCGGGCCGGCTTTAACTCCTCGGGTCTCTTATCTTTGGGACGGCCGCTCACGGATGCAGGTGCCCCCATATAGGCGATAATTACAAAGCACACGCTCGGCGGCAGCGGCACGTCACTCAGCGCGGATCGTCGTCATGTTCATCAACATGAAATCGGCGGCATGCTTCGTCGTCCTGGTGCTCTCAATGGCATCGGCTATGCCGTTTGACCAGATCGCAGCTGGGAAGCCGGCGGTGGGTTTAGTACCATAGTATAAAGAATAGACTAATGGTTATAGCAAACATAACATCATCGTCGTCATCATCAGAAAACTAGTCAGAACGTCGCTTTATGTTCAAAAATTCTTAGCGTAATTTCCAGTATGACGACGCCTTCTCGCGCAACCTTTTGTGGCCACTCGCCGCCGCTGCATACGACCCGGATCCGCAAAAGTGCGCGACGACGGCGATCCAGGGAAACGTAAGGACCCGATTCAACCAGCCCAGAAATTGTTTTAGGTCACCAAGGTGGTCTCCATCCCGTGCGACCTCTTCAAGGGGGACACCTGCAAGGGCTTCGTTGCCGTCTCCGAGAGCCAGAAGGCAATCGTCCTCTCTTTCAGGTGTGTTCCTCAAATTCGAAGCCCCAAAAGGAAGCCATTCTAAAAAGCACGTTTTCAGGGGCACGGCTGGCACCTTGCAATTGGTAGATGAATTCCTTGAGGCTTTCCAACAGAAGGTATTTTTCTTCCACCTGTACGAACCTGAACTCTCAGGTTGCTTTCAACGCTGGGCACGTCGCCAAATATTTCCTGACCGGCTTCTTGGATATCTGGAATAACGGTGAGCTATTTCCTAAGGGCTATAAATTTGCATAGGCATGAAAGACGCCGTGTTGACGCTGTTCTCGAAATATCCGGACTATCAAGTTTGGGTAAGTCGTCCAGTAACAGTGCTCGTCGCGATACTCGGAGCCCGCAATCAACGCAATATTGTTAGGTCACCGGGCACTCGCTCGGCGGATCAATGGGAGCGATTGCTGCCGACTACATCGTCACCCAGTACCGTATCGACCCGAAGCGGGTGAAGCTGGTAAGACAGAGACGTGTATGTTCAAGTTACCTTCCCTAGATCACCTACGGCGAGCCGAGGACCGGTGATCAAGCGTTCGCTGATGACCATGACCTCAAGGTAAGCTTTTAAGACCTGTGATGCTAAATTAAAATCTAGATCCCATACTCTTTCCGCGTCATCCACAACCGCGATCTTATCCCGCATCTGCCGTTCCGCGAGCTGTTGAACATGGACTACGAGCATCATATGACTGAGGTAGAAGAGCGCTCGGAAATCATCAAGGTTTTTTAGATTTGGTACAAGAACAACATGGCGACCGCCGATTTTATGGTGTGCGACCAGGCCCAGGAGCAAAAGTAAGTCTCTCCATGGCTCTTTGTTTGTCTTTCTCTCCCTTCAATTTCCGGGTCATGCTCCAACTCTATCAAATTCCAGCACATGCTCCGATGGCGTACTCGATGTCTGGGAGCCGGACCACCACGATTATTTCAACATCCACGATCGTGACGCGTGGACCGCCAAGGGCTGCCCGAAACAATAAAACCTATGCATCGAACACATAATGTACAATTTGAGATTTTCCGCCCTGGATAAATCACTTCCTGAACACTCAATCAATTCAACGACACCGGATAGCAACTAGACTCCCATACCTACAGTTATCAGCGACCGGCGGCTCCTCGACTTATCGCATCAACGAATTTCAAAAAGATTCTTGAACAACCGCTCGCCGTGCATTTTTTCGGGATTAACCCGAATTCCGCGAGCGCCGTTATCAGTGACAGCGTCAGCCGGGTTGGACTCCCGGACGGCCGCTAACCATTCTGTTTGCTTTTTCATTTTTTCGAAAGTTAAACGTTATTAAATAACTTAATATATTAAGTAATTATAAATCCAGGGCATGCGGTCGTTCGTGGTAACCATCGCGATTTTGGCTGGCGTCCTTGCCATGCCCTTTGACTTGGAAGAGGCGAAGCGACGGGATGCTTCGCTTGTAAGCTAAATTTTTCGAAACGCCAAGTAAGATTCAGTACTCGGACGACGTGGCCCGGCACGTCTTCTTCCCACTGGCCATGTCCACGTACAGCCACGATCCGCAGAAGTGTATCACCACAGCAGCACAGGGAAAGGTGCGAGCTGAGGAAAAATCGAAGTGAATGGTCCCTGTTCAGCTTCGTCGCTTCGTCAACGTCCAATGCGATATCGATAAGCAAGATACTTGTGCTGGTTATACCGCTGTCTCGGACGCCCAGAAGGCTATTATTCTGTCTTTCAGGTTTATCTGGCTAAAGCTTTGACCCTGACTTTCCAGGGGCACCAGCGGTAACTCGCAGCTCGTTTTGGAGATCGTTGAGGCTTTGCACCAAATGGTAAGTCTCGAAAGCTCCCAAATTTACATTGAAATAGGTCCCATTCGCGGGTGGCAACGTCGCCTACTACTTCTACAACGCTTTCCTGAGCGTTTGGAATGGAGGTTAGTTGCCGAAGCGGGAAGCAAGTTGTGCTAGACTTTACTTGGGCCCAGCGGAATTCCCAAAAGTTGTCCCTTTAACTTTTTTATATGACATTATTTTCGCTGTAATTCAACCCCTGAGTATATTTTTTAATGCTCTATCGAAGGATGTCGTCAAAATTTCGACAAAATAGCGAAAATATCGAAATATTCTGGGAGCTGCCGACGGGGGAAGTAAAGTCTAACCCCAAAATTGTGTTTAGGCATGAAGCAAGATTTTCTGGCGCTCAGAAATGCGAATCCTGGGTATGAGATCTGGGTAAGATTGGCGTCATGAAATCACTTCCTGAAACAGATCACCGGGCACTCTCTCGGTGGGGCAATGGCGGCCGTGGCAGCAAACTTCATTGCGACCACACAGAACATCACCGGGACGCCCGTGAAATTCGTAGGTGCATGACAAAATACCCGGAATTGCTGCTTATCAGATGACTTTCGGAGAGCCGAGGACCGGTGACAAGAATTTTGCCGACGCGCACGACTCTCGAGTAAGACATCCGGGTATCTGTGTAAGCATATGGTTTCAGTTCCCCTTCTCTTTCCGCGTCATCCACAACCACGACATTGTTCCGCAAGTGCCATTCCCGTTCATGGGCTACCGCCATCACGGAGCGGAGGTATAGTTTTAGCTTTTAACGCATAGCAATTTTTCGGCTTGTTTTCAAAATGTCGAAAATCCTAATGTCGAAATTCATAATCTCGAAATTGTATAATGTCGAAATTCAGAATGTCGAAATTTACAGGGCGAACATTCCCGATGTGGCACCCGAATCCTAGGCAAAAAAATTCGATATTCTGAATTTCGACATTATGAAATATCGCCTTTATGAAATTTCGACATTATGATTTTCGACATTATGATAACAACTCCAAGTTTCCAAATCAGGTGTGGTACGAAAACACAATGGGCAACGGCGCCTCGTACAAAATCTGCGAGCAGCAAGAGGATAAGTTGGTTTTCGGATTATTATACTGCAAATGCCGATCTCCCTTGATATAAAATATGCCCAACAATTTGTAGGAACTGCTCGGATGGAACACTCGACGTCTGGGAGCCCGACCACGACGACTATTTCGGTCTGAAGGATGGCCAAGCGTGGTTCGACTCTGGCTGCCCAAAGTTTTAGAACAAATAAATAAATCCATATCCGCTTAAGCAAATGCTAATCAATATGTTTATCAAAAGGCCCCATTTGTCTCGATAGCGTGGGAGAGCAGACATGAAGGTCACAACATTTATTCGGAGCGTGCCCCCGGTGGGGTGGCACCTCGATGAAGTAAATGAGGACAGGGAAGCCGGGTTCGGAGCGTATGACTGAAGCAATCACAACGAGAAATGGGGGCTTTATATACCAGGGAACGTAGGGAAATCGACATGGTAATGAGGGGAAGGCATGGTGATTAGCTTGTTCTTCCGGTCATTCAGCATGCGCATGCAGTCGCGGGATCGCGACACTCCCGGGGGACGAGGCTTCAGCGGCAGTAGTCGAACGGCCTGCAGACGACCCGCGGTGGCAGACATCGCTGCTTCTTGACTCGTCGCCACGCACGTCGTCAGCCTTGAACACGATGGAGTTGCCCTTGATCACGCGAAGTTGCCCTTGATCACGCGAAGTTGCCCTTGATCACGCGAAGTTGCCCTGGTACACGATGACGTTGCCCTTGTACACGATGAAGACGCCCGTGATCACGAGAAGACGCCCTGGCACACGTGATGTTGCCCTTGAACACGAGAAGTTGCCCTTGAACGCGAGAAGTTGCCCTTGAACACGGTCGAGTCGTAGCACGCCGGGTGAAACTCTGCCAGCCCTTCCGGGGCGGCCCGATCTCGCCAAAAGAAGTGGGTCTTCATCGCACACGGTCGAGTCACGGTACGTCGGGTGGAACTCCGCCAGCCCGTTCAAAACGTCCGGATCACGCCAAAAAAAGTGGGTCTTCTTGATGCACACGGGTACGTGGCCCTCCCGGGGGCGGCGTTCAGCATCACGTCCGAGTAGATGTCGACCGGGATCCCACGGGGCACCACATGTCTCGCTAGCGTGGGAGAGCAGACATGAAGGTCACAACATTTATTCGGAGCGTGCCCCCGGTGGGGTGGCACCTCGATGAAGTAAATGAGGACAGGGAAGCCGGGTTCGGAGCGGATGACTGAAGCAATCACAACGAGAAATGGGGGCTTTATATACCAGGGAACGTAGGGAAATCGACATGGTAATGAGGGGAAGGCATGGTGATTAGCTTGTTCTTCCGGTCATTCAGCATGCGCATGCAGTCGCGGGATCGCGACACCATTCATCCCTGGTGTTTCCATCCTCATACCGGACACAGCGCCCCTGATCCTCGTGCCCAAACGCAGGCAAAACTCGTTGGGCTTGCAGACGTCGTTTCTTTGACACTGAAACGATTTTTAAACAGTAGATAACAAGCTTTTAAGACCGTCCTTGGTTTCGGAAATCGAATAGGCCCCACTCGCCAGGGCGATCAATGGGAAGAAGAGCAAAAATTCGGTGTAGAGACGCATTGTGGAGGAATAGAAAACTGAAACGGGGTGGCTGCTCGAATGCTGTTATGCTATTTGTAAAATAGACTAGTGGTGTGGCGTTGAATTTCATAACGTTGATGATTCATAGGTTGATTATAACGTTTATAACGTCGATAGGAATTAACCGGAAAGCAAAAGTTTCATCTACTGGCAGCCACCATTGATCCAATCATCCAAGTTGACGCCATAGTACTGTCGGTGTTCCGGGATACTGTAGTGGAGGAGCGTGACGCTGTCGGAGCAGTTACTGAAAGCAGTGGATAAATAGTTAAAAATTAAGTAGAAATTAAATGAAAAGTTTTGATCCTAATAAATTAAAACGCACGGGTCCTCTTGTCCACTACACACAGTGAAGTTTGCCGTGCTCATGTCGTTGTTGTACCAGATCTAAAAGGGTTTCTTTCAAAATGTCGAAAAGCATAATGTCTAAAATCATTATGTCAAAATTCATAATGGCGGAATTTCGTAATAGCGAGACCTCATAATGTCGAACTTCAGAATGTCGAATTTTTTTGCGTTGCGTTGGGTTTTCAGGAAAATTAAATCAACCAAACCTCGGTCTGATGGTTCTGGAAGCTCAGGAACTTGGGCGGGATGTGTGGGCCGACATCATTGTGGTTGGTGACGCGGAATGAATAGGTAAACTAAGAAAAAAGTTGATATCTTCGAACTGTCTTACCCTGGCGTCGTGATCATCAGCAAAGGCTTGATCGCCCACACGAGGCTCGCCGAATGTCATCTGGAATTCCATAGAATTTGAGATAGCAAATGATGCTCACGTGTTTAATGGAGGCGGCCGGGACATTCTGGGTGAGCACGAGATAATTTGCAGCAATCGTGGACATGGCACCTCCGAGGGAATGGCCAGTTACCTAAAGTGTATCTCACCGTACCGTCTGAATGTCTAGCCAACTTACGTAGATGTCAAAGGATGGGTATTTTGAGCGGAGGGAAAGGAAATCATCTTTCATCCCACCCGTCCACAACTTGTTGAAGCCGTCGTAGAAATATTCATCGACGGTACCAGCGCCCAGGGGGATCTAATTACTAATTTTGAAACCACTGCACTATTAGCCCACCTTCTTCCTCAGCGTCTCGTCGATCTCGGCCAAAAGTTGCTCATCGGTGGTGGTACCCCTTAAGTTCTGAAATCTATCCTGACGTCAATCAAATCCATACCTGAAGACCAGCGCGATGATTTTCTTATCCGGTGATACAGCCGTGTAGCCGCTGCACGTGTCGCCTTTTAGCATGTCGCAGTCGACGTTAATTTGCCGTTTCAGCTATGTTTCAAACTTTAAGAAATGAGCTACAAAAAAACCTGAGCACCCAGCCACTTGTTGATGCACGTCTGCGGATTGGTATAGGCGGACGCGGCCAGTGGGTAGAACTGATGTCGCCCAACATCATCTGTGTACTGCCAAGGGTGTTACTGCCCGTGGTTTCAAGCGCTTACCTGGGCTTTTTGCGTTAAAACGACAGTTAGGAAAAGCCCAATACACAGCGGCAACCGGATCGACGCCATCGCTGACCAAAAAAAATGGCTTGTCTCGAGTCTAGAGCCCGGAATCACCCCGCCGTCAAAACCAAAGATTCGCGATAAGCACTTCCAGGACGGGGTAGCAATCGGGGACTCCGGTTGCATCAAAGCTTGGGTGCAAAAGTGTAGTTCTGTGGCGTTTCAAAAATGTGGGCAAGTTTATTCGACTAGGTAATTAGTAGATCGCCCTCCGCAGCTACGACCTTGTCTTTGAGGAGTGGTGTGTACGCGATCAGCAGAGTTAGCCAATAATTTGTTACGTCGCGGTTGGTGAGCTTGGCGCGTACCCAGTCTTGGGATCTAAAGGTTTTTGCATACCTATTTCGGTTCTTTCGCATTATCGGGGGGGGGACCGAACTTTTTCGTATAAGCCTAGAAATGCAGTAAAGTTCTTAGAAAGTGTTTTAATAGCGTTTTTGGTAATATATAACTAAATTTAAACTAGAAGAGCTAGCTAAAAACGTTCAAAAATGTTAAAAGTAGAAATTTTTGTAAAAAAATCAAAAATGTTTTTGTAGTTTTTAATACAAATTGTAAAGTTTTCACGTTTGGAAATAGTAAAAAACGACTTAGAAACACTTATGATTTATATTTGAAAATTGAGATCTTCAGAAAAAAGTTGGCGCCCCGGCCAATACGAAATAACCCATATTTTAGCTTCGAATAACCTTTTGGCCATTGCCTGGGCGAGGGCATCGTGCTCTTGCAGAAATTGGATCAAATTAACCCATTCATCCTCTGTATTCCGCCCAACGGGGATGTAGTGGAAATAAGGAACCTAAAGTAGCTTGCAAACATCTCGTAACTAGTGACTACCAATTTGTGGTTGAAAAATTCAACCATTCCGTCGTCGACGTTCAGCAACACAGAGTTACAGAGCAACAGATGTTTCAGTCGGAAACTGGCCGATACGCCCCGGAAATTGACCAGATATCTAAAAAAATTTGAAATAGTTGGATTTCTCCTACTTGTAACGGCAATTCTCTTCAAACGGCTTCTCCGCAGCCGGCGCGTAGTTTAGGGTGTCCTATAGGATTCAGAGAAATTGGAGTCGTGTTATACCTGTGGTCCCTTATATGCTTGATTTTTCGTGTACTGCGCATCAGCAAGTTCGGGTCGTTTACTAGGGATAAACTTTTTCGAAATACGATTAAATGTACCGGGACAGCAAAACCAGCGGATCGCGCAGTGCCGAAGTCCTGGATCCAAGAAAGAAAGCCACGCTTGCCTTCTCTACCCAATCGATACGATCCGCCGTCCTAGGCTTACCTTTCTACGGCCGTAAATTCGTACTTACCTTAAAATAGTCTTTCTCATCTCATCCCATTTCCCAATACCACTCGGATACTGAGATATAGCCGGACCTCCCTCCCAAAAAGCCCAGGCCGGATAAAGAATGTCCATGTGTTTACCGGGGTCCTAAATATTCAAAATGGCTGTCAAAATAGGCCAGAAACGAGCCTTGCTGAACGAGAAAAGCGGAAGTGGCAACGGCCCGCGCGGAATCTTCGGGTTGTCATGGTCATTGAGCACAAACTGTGTGTCCGGCAACTTTCCACCAATTTGTTTTAGGAAATATTCAACGCCGGCGCATCTAAAGAACATGTAGATGAGGACAACTTGTTAGGAACCATCACCTTGCAGGAAATGTGCATTTCTTTGAGCGATAAATGCTGCCATTAATAACGCGATAAACAACCCCGAATTGTTGTGTTTTCTTGAGAAGCGGGATCGATATGCCATCATTGATGAATGGCTTTAGGTCGGCGACGACTTGTCTAGGTATAACTTTACTTTACTCCCCCGCCGGAAGTTCCCAACAGTTTTTCGCTATAACTTTTTTATATTACGTTATTTTGAGCTGTAATTTAAATTGTGAGTATATTTTTTAATGCTCTATCTAATGGCATAGCCAAAATCCTGAAAAAAATTGCGGAAATGTCAAAAAAATTTTGGGAGGGGGGTAAAGCAATGTCTAGCCCCTTGTTTAATATACGCTTTAAAAATTCAGCTTAATATTTTTCTCCAGATAATGTTAGACCAACGCGGCATAATATTCTTTAGAAGCTGGCCCGTGCTCTTCCTCATATCGTGAAGCTGCTTCGACTTTCCGCATCATGATATTCGAAAATTCGTCTTAACAACTTGAAATTAAAAATTTATTTGATTACCGTAATGGCCCGCATCGGAATTTGCAATATCTACCAGTAGAAAGAATGCTATGAAATTAGCTGCAGTCATTTCGCCGGTTTTGGGCCTAAAATCAATGGCCAGGCTTTTCTAGGGACTCCAGACATAATGTATTCATGAATGTTTGAGTATGCAAACCATTTGTGTCGCCCTTCAGAAGCCCTTCTCGCAAATTGGGCTGCTATGGAAAGGATCGCATAATGTATATAGCGGTTCTTGCGCATTATCGGGGGGTGGGAACCGAACTTTTTTTGTATAAGTCTAGAAATGTCTAGTAAGTTACTCGAAACCGCTTTAATAGTGTCTTTACTTATAAATAACTATATTTCAGCTAGCAAAACTATCTAAAAACTTTAAAAAGTTAACAAATTTTGATCAAAAATCGTTCATTTTCGGTCGAAAAATCGCTATTTTTGTTATTTTTTAAATACACTTTTGTAAAGTTCTCACGTTTAGGAATTGTAACAGAATCACTTAGAAACACTTCCACTATTTATATCTGAAAAATTAGATCCTAAGAAAAAGGTTGGTCCCCCCCCCCGATAATGCGAAAGAACCAATATAACGATAAAACATTGGCATTAAAAAGTTGCAAAACTCATAATGAAGCCGTACCTGTAATAAAGTTTTCGCATTTTTAACCGTTGTATACTCCGCTGCTTTTGACAGGTAAGTATTGCTAAAAAATCGCTTCCCAAAATGCCAAGCTGCACTTTCGCTGCAAAATACATACATAATCCCTGGGGCTGGGAGTCGCGAGCTGGGCGGCTAGATGCGACTAAGAAGCCCCCCCCCCCCCACGCACCGCTCTAATTATTTTATGCTCTGTTTTTCCGATGTCAAAATGGTTTCCTGGATTTTTGGTGTGGGGAGGGGGTAATTTCTTTGCCAAGCCCGGGGGCCCAGACCCACCAGGTCCATTAATTATCCGATTAGGGCGGATTTGGGCGACTGGTCTGAACCCGTCGGCCCAAATTAAATCTGAGAGGATTCGCGTCGACCGGAAGTCGTGTTTTAGCCTGGCCCTGAGGGTGAGGAACACCACGGATCTTCGAGATAATTCTGGCTGTGGGGAGAAGTGCTAGAAGGAAATATCAAAAATGGTACTTTCGCATTATCGCGGGAACAAAATTTTTGCTCACTTCATTAAACGTGAAAACTTAACAAATTTTTACTAAAAATATCAAAAATATCGATTTTGCGACCCAAAATGGTTTCCTTTTTACCAATATTTCGACTTTCTTTGAATTTTTTAGATAGTGTTTCTAGTTGAAATATAGCTATATATTAAGAAAACACTATTAAAACACTTTCTATTAAGTTATTAGGCATTACTAAATTTCAGACTTCATCAAAAAAGTTCGGTCCCCCCGATAATTCGAAAGTACTATAACTTCCTTAGAATCTCGCTGTTGCTCCGCTCGTCAAAAAAGTGTAGCGTAATGCCCCCCAGTTCTCTCTCTGTTTCCCTTTACCAGTCGTGATACTGTAAAATCGAGTGGGTGTCGATGCGAAATTGTTAATTCTTTGAGAGTATGGGGATGAGCCAGGCGGCCATCCGCGGGGGCTTCCCCTACCCCCTCCATAAGCCGTTTTGGCAGAAATCCGCCCGGCTCATCCCCTCTCAGCCACACTCTTACACAGATCCCAGCCGCCGTCGCCCATTTGCCAGATGAAGATGCGCCGCATTTTCTTCACCGGTTCTCATACAGCAATTTTATTTTCCTATTTTATTTTTCGTTCCTACTGTCAATATCCAACTTTTTTGAAAGCCCAAATCCTGGTGGGCACCGGAAAACTTTGGCCGGATTTTGTGGGAACTAAAAAGTCGCTAATGTGTCACTTCTAGCCCAATATCACCGATCGCCATGATGCCGTCATGAGGAACGATGGGGGTTTGCACGGTCAGTGGTATACATTTACAGTACGGTTTTAGGTCACGTGCTCAACGGCTAAGCCTAAGCCTAAGCCTAAGCTTAAGCCTAAGCCTAAGCCTAACCTAAGCCTAATCTAAGCCTAAGCCTAAGCCCAAACCTTAAACCTAAGCCTGGACTCAATAAGGTTCTTTCCCATTATCGGGAGGGGGGAAACAAACGTTTTTCTTAGGATGTATTTACCAATTTATTTTTCTATTTGAATGAATAGTGGAACTGTTTAATGTTTTTTTACTATTCTTAACCCTCAAAAACTACAAAAATATCAGAAATATCGATTTTTCGATTAAAATGTCGACTTTTTGAAATTTAGAGCTACTTTTCCTAGTTAAATATAGCTATTTATTACTAAAAACACTATTAAAATACTTTCTATTAAGTTACTAGGCGTTTCTAGACTTATACAAAAAGTTCGGTACCCCTCACCAATAATAAGAAAAAACCCATAATAATCTATTTTATTTTGCTACAGAGCCATGAGGCGGTACTCGTCGCAGCAAACGGATCAACAACGACGGCGGCACCGCGCTCAGAGCGTCCGGACCAGGTCGAAAAGCCCGAACAGCCGATGAAGCCCGGCCAGCCGCAGCTCCGCGAATTCAAGGCATATGTCCCGCCGCCGCTTGACACGAAGCATAAAATCTATGATTACGTTGGGGTGGGTTTTCTAAAATTAAAAACTCTACGGCTATGCTGCAGACTGAGCTCGAGCGTGAGCCGCACCTCATCGTGGCATGCACACATTCAATGGGATTACTGCCAGACCGGCTGATGATAATCGACGTAAATCCCGATAGTCCGCACTATCAGAAGGTATGCCCTCAGCAAAATGACTCCAATTTTTTCTGGGTTGTCGCCGAACTGCCATTTCCGGATGTTGGTGATGAACCCTGCAAAATGAACTGGATCCGCTCGGCTATCAACTTGGAAGATATTGCAAAGGTATCGATACTCGTCTTCCATCGCATGCGGACCAAATTTTTATCGGCGATGCGGACTCAATTTTATTGCGCTATAACTTTGTTGTTTTACAATATTATGATGCGAAAATTTGACTGAACATAGTTTTTATGGGTCCCCATCGCTGCTAAAAATTTTGCCCCGATCCGATACAAGGCCGCCAAATGCCGAGGGACACCCTGTATTTCAAGGTGGCGCGCTCACACCTCGTCATCCCCTGCTTTGGCAGCAACAAAATTTACATAGTTGCCATCGAGGGGCTCAGCATGAAGATTGTAAAGGTATCGGGTATCAGATTAATGTCAAAAACAATTCACAGACAATTGAAAGCCGCGAACTGTCGATGCGCGACCTCTCCTGTCCATATTCTGTGCACACACTCCCGATGAGCGGAGCCCCCGTTCACGTTTCCTGCCTTGGGGACAAGAATGGACATGGCAAAGGTATACTTTTCTTGAGGCTGTTCCCAAATTTCAGGTGATTTCTTGCTCATCGACCGGAAAAACTTTACGATCCGCGAACGGGTGAACAAGGAGGACTTTGCGCAGTTTGGTGGGGAGTTTGCGCTCCAGACCCGGTGAGCTACAGCGGTTTTGTACCAGCAGTGAGGAATCGCCAAGTCGACCTCTCGCTTTCCAGGCACAACGTGCTCATATCGTGCGAGTGGGGCCACCCAAGGCAATTCCAGAGCGGGCTGATGCTCAGCGAGCCGTTTGAGCAAGGTAGTCGGCAGAGAGTCTTACTCAAAAAACTACGAACACATCACCTTTTAGACAGCCCGATGGCCGAAATCGCTTCAAACGATCGGAACTCCATTCACACGCTCTCAGCCATCAAAACCTTGATCTTTCCGCAGAATAGTAGGTTTTACCGTTTCGCTAGCATAATGTCGAAATTCCATAATGTCGAGACTCAGAATGTTCAAACTTCATAACGTCGGAATTCAGATTGTCTAAGTTGTTGTATAGCATTCAGGGGATGTTCCCGCAAAATTGCCTTATGCAAATTTCGACATTCTGAATTTTCAGATTATGAAATTTCGCATTGATTTTCGATATTTTGAAAGACCCCCGGTTTTACCTGTCCTATCATTTTGTCCAGTAAAATTATTCTAAGATTGAACGCCAGGCAAAACACGATCAAACGGACCCATGAATTCGTCTAATTTACTACTCCGCCGATTCTACACCCTTGTCACCCCAATTAGCAAATCTCAAGAAGTGCATGACGATGTTCCGGGTTGTTTTCGACTGACTTGTTTTTGCGGTCAACACTTCCCCGTTAGATTCGACAGCGCGGAAAATTTGTTGAATCAAGGGTGGAAAATTTATACGCTACTGTACCGAAATAAGTAAAGGTTAACGATGTGCTCATGTTGAAAAACTGTGAAATGTGTTGTAAATAACCAAATATCATATATTCTAGACCACTACGGTAACCGGTTAAACGTATGGCAAATCTCACCCGGGCACCTGCGCCAATCGATTGAGTTGGACCCGTTGGAGGGCAGTTTGACTACTTGCGTACGGTAGGTTTTCCATTGAAATCATCCACTACAACTTGCCCGTTTAGATTCCTCCACAACCCCGACTGTAATCACGCGTTCGCCTGCTCAGCCCTCGGCTCAGCCGTCTACCATCTCCATATGAATTCTGTAAGTTCGGTAGCTGTTTTTCGATTTACGGGGCGATCTGGGCTTATCCAGGTCTCAAGAAATGTAGGATGCGATCCAGGGATCTCGAGGAAAACAGGCAAATCCGGTAGCAACTATCGAAGGCCAAAAAAGTTCATCAAACGTTCCATGCCAAAACATCCCAAATTCTCGAGTTGGTCAAAAATCAAATGCTTTAGCTTTCTGGCGACTTCAAGGCCGACAAGATCATCCAGCTGCCGCGGATACGAACCAGCGCCTACGATGAACAAAACAAAGGTATCGGAAAACTTCTGCCAATCATCGCCTCGTAATAGAAGACGGTCTGCCCGCCATGCTAACAGACTTGGTGATCTCGATGGATGATCGGTTTATGTATTTGGCATCATGGCTCCACGGTCTTATCCTCCAATACGATATCTCTGATCCATTCAGCGCCACGTTAACTTCAAAGGTATTGTCTTACTGTAGACAAGCTAAACATGTCAATTCAAGGTGCAACTGGGTGGGTTGATGCAGTCCCCAAATAGTTCGCGACTCACCGGCGTGGATTCGGGCGAGGTAAGCGCCGTTTCGACATGAATAGTGGAATGTTAGGAGCACTACCACCCTAGCCGGACGCTCCTCAAGAACATTCCTTTCCGGGGAGGCCCGGCGACACTTCAGTTGAGTCTCGACGGGCGTCGCCTCTACGTCAACAATTCGATGTATAAGGCCTGGGACGCACAATTCTATCCAGAGCTGATCAGGTAGATAAGGGTGGAGACGATATCTATCAAAATCTCGAAAATTAGAATCTCGAAATTTCCATAGTTTGCATCAAGTTTAAGTGCTGCAGGGATTGCACACTTACACCTTGCATCCAGCCTATGCAAAATCGGAGATTCCGAAAATTTGAGATTTTGACAATTCCAGATCCCGAAATTCGAAATTCTGTTATTCGGGCTTTTGCTAGATTCCCGGTAACAATATTCCTTTTAGCGAAGGCGGGCAGATTGCTTTGGTCGAGATCTCTACGAAAGACTGCTCCCTACAATTGGCCAAGGAGTTTTTGATCGATTTTAAGAAGGCAAGCTACAAATTCTGTTCCGATTTATTTTGTCGTTTTAAACGCTGTGATTCCGATTTTAGGTCGAGGGCGGCCCATTCTTATCCCGCGATCTTCACTTCCCGCAAGGCGACTCGACGTCAGATAATTTCCTCTAAGCATCTACAGAATTTCATTGTATACCGCATTAAGAGCCCCTCATATGCTCGCGCCTCAACCTGCAACGCTCACCAAAGACGCATTTTACAATTTTTGGGCAATGTGTACACCGTGATAAAGTCTTTCTACGCTTCTCCTTACAAGGTATCGCACATTTACAGCGCCGTTCAGACACAAACGGAGGAGTAATATTTCAGGGGCGAAAAAACGTAAACTTCAGGGTATCCCAGAAAAGCGATCCCGTCGGAATTTCGCGGAATCTGATCGTTTCCAGAATTGGGCTAGAGCTATTTTAGACCCTAAATCCCAAAAATCCCGGCTAATAGCCCGATCGCTCCGGTAGTTCTCGGGTTATAACGCAAATACTGTTTTTTCTCGAAATTCTCAACATTTTTTCGACTATCTTTTGGACTTTGCATAAATTTGCATCCACTTCCGAATGAATCCCTAATTTCGCTGAAGAGCCAAAGTAATTTTGCGCTGTAAAAATTGCTTAAATCGACGCGTATTTGATTAATTTTTTACGGAAATGAGACTTGCCGAGTCATTTCACTCAATATTTGTAAGATCGATTCTCCAGGGAACCCTCCGAAAAACGTAAAACAATGTTTCGTTTTGCCATAACTCAAGAACTACTGTAGCTATTGCTCTATAAGTCCGATTTGTTGTTATTTAGGGCCTGATACACCTCTGGTTCAATCTTGGGACGGCTCGTATGTAATAGGGCGAAATGCCGAAGGGGTTGTTCTTCTTGGGATCACACCCCGTATTTGTGTTATCGTCTCAAATGCCATGCCTACAATGCTGACCTTTTCCCTCGGCTTTCGAGAATCTTCTACACGCACGCCCCGGTGTGCACTTAAACCTCGACTATATCGCGAAGATCTTCCACGTTGCGACTAGTGTGACGCAAATTCCCCCTTCAAAATGCCGGAAACCAAATCTGTCCCTCGGTGTCGGGTCATCAAACGGGGGGTAGTGTCGGCTCGGCCATTTATCCCAAAAAAGCACACGCCGAAGGGGGAACGTGGGGGCTATTCTCGTGTGGGGGAGGGATATTTCCACATGGGCCCTGGCGGCGCCCACTTCTACGTCATCTCTAGCCCTGCGCGGAAGAGGGGGACTAGAAGGGCCACGCCCCCCTGTGGGCCCCCATACATAAAGACTGACCCCTGGCCCGGGGACTTCAGAGGGCCGCTAAGGACCTTGTTTTCTTTTGAACTACCATCCGTTCGGGAATCTCCGAAGGCTAAGCCTTCCTCTAAGTTTGGCTTTTCTTGTGCAGTTATAACTTTCGCTACCGTAGTGATTTCCATGCTTTACACTAATTATCTCTTACATTACCTTACATCGTCTGATTACAAAGATCAAATTTCAGATATGCCAAGACTGATGGTACACATTTTACTCGCTTTCTTCTTCCTCGGCCTCATTTCGGCACTGCCGTTGGTACAGAGGAACAACATTGAAGTAGGTTACCTGCGCGATTACCATGTTCGTCTCTATATGAGGCTTAGGATCAGATTTAGCTTCGGCTTAGCTTAGGCTTTGCTATACCCCGTATCGCACTCCCTAACCAGGTTTTTTCTAGGTTGCCGACGATACGCTGCTTCAAGACGGAATTTACGACCTGGACTTTGACAAACGCGACCCAGAGAGCCCGTATTGGTTCGACGTTCCCGAGAGCTTACGGTAGGTCTCAAAGAATGACGGATATTCTGATGCAAGCCGCGCCCTATCGCCCAGTAATCAATTCGCTTTTTCAGCTTCAAGCCCGAATTGCCGCGCACCGATCGCAAGTCGCAGCTGGACGAGGAGATGATCCTGTCCGCCAGAAGGCATCCGATGCCCATCGTCTAAGCATGTCGACGCCTACCGTTAAGCCTACCCGGCCGGGGGGGGGGGGCCCGGGGCCCGGGGCCGGGGGGGGCGGCCCCGGCCGGCGGCGCCCGCCCACCCCACCCCCAGCCCAGCCCCCAACCCTAGCCCTTAGCCAGTGACTTTCCTGTCAATTTCCCCTCACCTCACCCTTTTTGCTCGTCTAGCTTATAAAGCAAATTTTTGAGGACTTTTAATGCGTTGTATACGATAACCATCTTCTCTGTCGATTCGAAATGCCTTGAGCGGTCTCTATCTCCCCCCTATTATTCACGCGTACCCCCAAAATATATCTCCGTCTATCTCTCTCGATATTGTGCTCCCTGTGATACCAGAACTGAGACCAAATAATGCTGCTTGTTGAGCCATACGGGTGCTGATGAGCTGTCTTGCTGACCCTATAACCCTCGGGTAACCCCCCTTCATGATATGCGGACGATCGGTGACGACGTAACCCCTGAATGCAAATAAATGTTGCAAACATAGGCATTGAGCTTGGAATTTGTTGACATGTGGATAAGGAGGATAAGGAAACTTAAGAGCACAAGCCTATCTAAGAGAGAGAGGTAGAGAGAGAGCGAGAGAGAGAGAGAGAGAGAACGAGAGGACAGAAAAGAGAGAGAGCGAGCGAGAGAAAGAGGGAGAAAGATAGGGAGAGAGAGTCTAAGAGAGGGAGAAGGCAGAGAGGGGAGAGGGAGAGCGGGCGAGATAGAGAGCGAGAGAGAGAAATGCAGGTTTTGCTACCGACCGGTTCTCTTTAAGATTTGATATTTCAGCGCATCTCCTATGAACAAAACACAAACTTTCCATGCTTTTACAACCCCTATGCTCGCCCACTGTGCCCAGCGCATTTCAGTAAATAAAAAGTGCCCGGGAAATGCTGTTTTCGGCGCCATGTACCCGCACAAGTCCCCCCGAAATAGCAAGTTCCTTTTTCGAGCTCAAATTTCCAATCAAGTGAAGGGCATCCATTCGAAGCCGAGTCTAAGATTAGCCCCCCGGCTGGCTATTTTGGGGTTAGCGCCTGGGGGCAACAAGATATTTGCGGAGGGTCGTTCGAGGGGTCGCCACAAATTGCATTGCGATCCCATCAAGCAAGAATAGCATCGAGCCCTGGCGCCTCCCAGCGACAGCCATTGTATTGATGTCTTGTTTCGGAGCATCGTCCATCCTTCCATCGTCAGCACCCTTGGAGACCCGACAAGGCAAAGTTTAACTCTCGGGGAACATAGTCCTGAAAGTCATGATGTCACACCAAAAATAGAAAATTCCGGGGTAGATGTCTACTACAGAGGAGGTGGGCAGAACTCACGTACCTTTTTCTACATTTTGGCTATTTTCTCGCGTTTTTTGCAACCCTATTCGATAGAGCATCGAAAAATATACCAAGTGTTTTTGTTTTAGCTCAAAATATTTTATTATAAAAAAGTTACCGCAAAAAAACACAAAAATAACTTTTGAAACTCGGGTTGGGATGCTAGTTTTCGATAATTCCTCCATTTTTCGGTATTTTAAAGACGCCATTCGATAGAACATCGACAAATGTAATGTACAATATGTACACGAAAAATACGTAAAACAGTACTGTACCCGCGCCAAAAATAGAAAATTCCGGGAAGACGTCCGATTTCCGATGCGCAATGTTTTCCGATGCCCCCCAGCCGGCCTTGATCCGTCGTATATTTTTCATTCGGTGAACTTATGTAGCGCAAGAATGCCAGCGACGCGAATTCATCGGCAAATCTCACAAAATATGAATTGTAGCGCATGGGCTATTTACGAGCATACTTTTGTAACGCTCTTTTGGCCGCCAACTCTCACCTAATCGTGAGAGGCCGAAAATGGAGTGTGAGCTCGCCACGCATCACATTTCTTGGGAATATGAAAAATAATGACTGAAGTAAAGTCATTCATGTCAAGTCGTTTATGTCGTTTATTTCAGGGCGTATGGCGAGGCAGAGCTGAAGCGGGGCCGATACGGTTCTGGACTTTTAGCGGGGGGGTGTCAGGGGAACCAAATTTTTCCCTATGATTTTCTACGGTTCTATAACAATATATAGATCAATTTTATAGCATTTCACATAGTTTTTAGATATAAGAACCGTTAGAAACACAAGAAAATTTTCGAAAGTTTTATGGTTTAAATTTCGTCATAAAATCCTTCACTCGATTAATTTTAAATAAATTTTAAAAGATTTATTCATAAAATTCAATAATTCTTTTAAGATTTCGAAATTTAAAAAATTTATATAACTTTCTAGAAATCAAAAACTACCAAAAACACTCTTAAAATACACTTTATAACAGCAACAGCTAGGTATAGATGGAAAAACACAAAGTGCTTTCTCCCTGCTAAAACTCGCCCCCCCCCCTCCGCTAACAACACAGAACCGCCGCTATCAAATGTTATTCTCCATCTCAATGGCTCGGATCGGGTGTCAGGGCAAGCCGCATAAATTCGTAGGGATTCATTCAGTGGATCTAAATTTAGCCCAAACCTACTTGTGCAAGTTTAATTCAATCGTGAATGCCAGCCGGCTGCTTTCGTCCCGAAATTTCGAAACATGGTACCATTATAAAGTCCAAAAATACACCCCCGCGGATTGGCATCAATTAGCCACCGTCGCCCAAGTGTGCTTTTGGGCAAAAAGCCCGTAGCAAGACTCCGATTGCATCACATTTTCACCCACACACACGATTATTCATCCCACGCCTTTTTGGCTGCCTGCCACCGGGGGAAGGGGAGCTAACTTTTTTGTATAAGTCTAGAAATGCCTAGTAACTTAATAGAAAGCGTTTTAATAGTGTTTTTAGTAATAGATAACTATATTTCAACTAGAAAAACTATCTAAAAACTTTTTAAAAAGTTGAAATTTCGGTAAAACATCGGCCATTCTCGATCGAAAAATCTTTTAATACAAATTTGTAAAGTTTTCGCGTTTAGAACTACTAAAAACTATTTAAAACCACTTCCATTTATTTATATGGAAAATGCTATCCTAGGAAAAAAGTTGGTCCCCCCCGGAAATGCGAAAGCTCCTAACATTGGGCATATGAAACCGTTAATTCCGCCCTGCACCACAGTACGGGTCGGTGGGGGAAAACATGTTTTCCGGGGGCTGCACTACCGCTGATGAATTGGGGTAGTAAATTCGAACAGTTGATACGTACTTACGGCTTTGACGTCAAATATTGAAATCGTAAAATTAGGACTTTAGCCCAACGTTTTTCTAAAAAGCTAATTTTTCGAATATAAATCGTGGAAGTATTTCTAACTAGTTTTTTGCTATTCCGAAACCTGAAGACTGTACAAATTTGTGTTAAAAATATAAAAAATCTCGATTTTTCATCCGGAAATGACCGATTTTTGCCAAATTTTCGACTTTTAAAGTTTTTAGATATTTTCTCTAGTTGAAATATAGTTATATATGACGTAAAACACTATTAAAACTCCTTCCATTATTTACTAGGCATTTCTAGATTTATACAACAATTTTCGCTCCCCCCCCCCGATAATGCGAAAGAACCCGGTTTCGATTATTCGAAAATAGAATCTGATCGGCGCTGATCTTTCCGAAGCGTTAGACCCGGAAGCCGTCTACCTTCTGACCTTATCGCCCGGTAACGAGTTTTCCTAGCGGCCCGCATAAAATCTCTGCAAGTTCTCCTGTCAGTCCAAAAAAAGCTCTCCACTCGCACGGCAGCATAAATTGCGTTGCGCTAGAAAATGTCAACGTTCAGCGGGCTCGGCGGTCTCCGATTGCTAGTTTGCAGTGAAGAAAAGTTCACAAAAAATTGGAGCGGAAAATCGAATTGGGGCGCCGCCGGAAAGGTCGGCGTCAGCCCGCCTTGCCTTCGAGTGGGTCGCAGATGAAATTTCGGGTCGAGGGGCCCTCCTACATGAGCTGAAGGTGGTAGCAATGTCTAAAAACAAGCCTCAGCCTACGCCTAAGCTTAAGCCAAGCCTAAGCCAAGCCTAAGCCAAGCCTAAGCCTAACCTAAGCCTAAGCCAAGCCTAAGCCAAGTCTACACTTAAGCGAAAGTAATTATCGACAAGGGCTCAAGGGTATTGTTGTGTATTTTCACTTCAGTTGCTTCACCATTGAAATTCAGAAGACCATAAAATTTGGCTGAAACGAGCGCGTAAAAATGATAGCTTCTCCCCAAAGGAATTTATTACCCACTCCATGACGTGGCTGAAATTCGCCCCAGTGGGGTTCTCACGACGAGGATGACGGCTTATTGGCACGGGAAGGCAGTAATGAGGAAATACTCCCACAAAGGCCACGCGTTCGGAAGAACTACGAAACTACGAAAAACATTCTCGGTAAATGAGGTTTGAAACATTTCGGGTTTCGCAAATAGTATTAGGTAAAATGGTTCTTTCGCATTATCGGGGGGACTCACTTTTTTCTTTAGATCTAATTTTTAAAACATAAATAGTGAAGCTGTTTTAAATGTTTTTAACTGTTGCTAAACGTGAAAACCTTACAAATTTTAATCAAAATATTTCAACAATATCGATTTTTTTTGACCGAAAATGGCCGATTTTTGAGCAAAATTTCGACTTTGTGGAAGTTTTTAGATAGTTTTTCTATTTGAATGATAGCTATATATTACTAAAAACACGCTTAAAACATTTTCTATTAAGTTACTAGGCAGTTCTAGACTTATACAAAAAAGTTCGGCTCCCCCCGATAATGCGAAAGAACCGGTAAAACCTCTAGGGAAGGATGGTATATACTATGATTTGCTATCATAATGGCGAAAATCTTAAAGTCGTAATTTCCTACTATCAGAATTCAGAATGTCGAGATTTATATGAGCTAATTTTCCGGGAAAAACCCTGAATTCCGAAATTAGGTAATTTCGGCAAAGGGTTGTACGTACCGCCATCCTGGAGGGGACTACCTTTGATCCGTGCTGGGTGAGCTGCCCCCTAGGGGGGACAAGGACGGCGAGCCAGATTTGAGGTCCGCGCGAACCCGTTTCGTTTTTCGCAACGATACACGGGGGCAAACAGGCGAAATTCTAGGAGATTTAGTGTGCCGAAAAGGGAGAGGCGGAAAGGAGCAAGAGGTGCGCGAAAGGAGACGGCCGAGGACGATCCCGGGGAGGCCGATGGAGATCGACGCTGGATAAGCCTGTAGCCTACCCTTTGACTATCCATTCCCCAGCCACGTACACCACCTTTTGTGCACACAGAGACATTTCCTCGTCGCTGTATCCGCTTGCGAGCTATTACCGGCTATTATTCTCTTGCTCAGAAACTTCATATTTAGCATTTACCTTCATTTCATTATCCATTATCACTTAGCAGTTAGCCTAAGCCTAAGCCTAACCTATGCCTAAGCCTAAGCCTAAAGCTAAGCCTAAGCCTATGCCTAAGCCTGAGCCTAAGCCTAAGCCTAAGCCTAAGCCTAAGCCTAAGCCTAAGCCTAAGCCTAAGCCTAAAGTTAAGCCTAAGCCTATGCCTACGCCTAAGCCTAAAGCTAAGCCTAAGCCTATGCCTAAGCCTGAGCCTGAGCCAAGCCTAAGCCGTACTGAACCGAACGTGCCAAGCAAGTTCGCAAGCCTAGCTGGCTCACGAGTCTGGCTGAAACCTGCCCAAGTTCGCGGCAAGGCCATTCCACGTAGTTCCGCGGGAAACTGAGCTTGACATTGGCTGACTCATCGAGCAAAGTCTCTGTCTAATGTGTCACACCATAAAAATCAGTTTCGACAGAGCTATTGTGAAGCTTCCTTTTAGTTACTGTAAGCAGACCAGCTGACTTATTGGGTTGAGGCTGAGAGCCGCGCTAGACTATAATTTTCTTCACGCATAGCCGCGAGGCTCTTTCAAGACCTATCCTACCTTATCCAAAATTTTTCGTTGAGCTCGAATTTGTTTGCCAAATTTGCTGAGGGCCTCAGGGTCCTCGAGGAGCTCGATCTCAAAAGTTATAGCCGTTTTTGTAATAAAAAAATCTGACTTTTGACCTTTTTAAGTCCCTTCAAAAGCCCTGAGAATTATTTTTTGAAATCGTAGATCATCATTTTTGAAAGACCTCTTCCTCCGAGCATGAACTCGGATCAAAGACCCCCTATTAAGAACCTGGCGTGTTGTTTTCCGACAGGTGACGGAACGGCAAAGTTCTCCCATCCAATCCTGCCGAAATTTGCTCGCAATGGCAGCTATCCGCTCGCGCACGTCTTGCCAGCAAGCAGAGTCAGAGACGACACTGCCGGAGAATGGCAGCTGGCCGAATTTAGAGAAAAGTGAGAGATTCTTTCGGCCCGTGCCTCCCATTCCTCGCATTCATTTTTGGCGACAATATGTTTAGATGCTCCCTGCCAATATTGGAGCTCATGCTCAATTAATGATTATTTTATGGTTTTGTATGGATTAGGCTGATAAGCTGAGGTTTAGGCTTAGGTTTAGGCTTAGGCTTAGGCTTAGGCTTAGGCTTAGGTTTAGGCTTGCTTAGGCTCAGTATGCTTAAGCTCATCCTACACACACCCAAACTTTTGTGCACGAAGCGTCAGCTTACTTCCAAGCCTGTTCACCGCAAAAGCAAGCAACCCAATCCCACTTTCTCTGCCTACACCACAACCAGTCCAATGATTTTGTTCGCCTAACAGTTCATTGCGTTCCCCCTGGAATCCCAGTAAGCCTTTCTGTGCCCACCGCACGATGATGATGGCCCGATTTCCGGGCATGGGATGACCTCGAAAAGGCATTTTCTCCCGCCAGCTATTAACCTATCTGCTATCTCCGTCACACAGTGAGTGCTGCAACGTCGAAAAAATCGCGATTTTTATTGTCATCTTGCTCAATCGCGAATCCGCTGCCTCTGCGCAACAAGGTTCATTCCAGGTTCGGAGTCGGCTTAGGTTTCGGCTTAGGCTTGATCTTTCTGGTTGTTCCGGCTGCATGCGGTCACATGGAGATGTGAGACATTCCATCCCGCTGTCTCCGTCTCAGATCCGAGCCTCGTGTAGACGCTATCCGGAGTGTGATCCCGTCCTATTCCTCCTCGTTGCCCCCCTCCTTCCCGGAGGATCTAGGTCACATCGGCCCGGATTGATCCCATCGTTCTGGCCGACTTCTGCCTGAAGTCTGCCAAGCCGGCACATTTTTGCAGTCTTTTTTGGGGAGTGGCCCTGCAAAATTGTATTCAACCTGGCTGTGACTAGAAATTCAAAATACAACTAAATTCCGCTTACAAAGAGTCGTTTTAGGTGCTTTTGGGGTTTTATGATCTAAACTATGAAATTAAAAGAGCTTGAAATTCTGAAAAAACGTTAGGATTTGTTCTGAATTTCACGCTCTCTCTTACAGCTTAGGCCCTCTCTCTCTCTCTCTCTCTCTCTCTCTCTCTCTCTCTCTTTCACTACCTTTCTCATCTCCGTTCTCGCGCTCCAGAATCAAGAAGAAGCCATCCTTACCATACCTTTCAGCCCATCACCGATGCAGCGTTTGGACTGCCACGTGAAGGAGTATGCTTGGGGAAAAAAGGGCGAGGGGAGCGAGGTATGACAAAATTATCCACTAATCGTCTCCATCAATTTTCTAGGTAGCGAATCTGTTCGCTGCTGGCCATTGTGAGTTTCTCGTCGACAAGTTCAGCCCGTACGCCGAGGTATGGCAATTTTGATTGAAAAGCTAAAATGAATGCTTCAGCTATGGATGGGCACGCATCCCGATGGAGCCGCTCGGCTCGCGTCCAGCAAACAACTGCTTTCTTCTTTTATTGCCAAGCAGGCGGCTGACTGTCAGTTCAACAACAATCTTCGGTGGGGGAAGACCATGTCGCCAAATCATCTCAAGTTCCATTTAGAAAAGATGTCCATCTGCCGTTCATCATGAAAGTGATGAGCATCGCGAAGACGCTCTCACTTCAAGTGCATCCGACGAAGGTGTGCCTTTTTGATTAAAATTTAGCCGGTCAGCTTACCATGATAAGTGCGCTTGCTATGACAATGAAAGCATAAAAGTTACGATAAAACACCCCCAAAGTACCTTCGAAGCTGAAACGAAAACTTAGGAGCAAGCTGAACGGCTTCATGATGCTGACCCTCAGCATTACCCGGACAGGTGGATCTTTTCAGAACGTTGTCGATGAACGATGATCAAGTTCTTTCCTAATAAATCCTTTTTAAGGCACCACAAGCCCGAACTTGCTTACGCTCTGACAAAGTTCGAGCTCCTTTGCGGATTCAGGCCAGCTCATGAAATTGCTGCCAACCTGAGGGCCTTCAAGTGTCTGAGAAGCCTGATGGGAGTTGAGGCAAGTTTAAGCTCCCCGCCAATGACAGCAGCGTCTAGAACAGCGAGCGATTGATCGACCTCATCGAGATGGGCGTCGACCCGAGGAGCAACAAGTGCAAGGTAGGATTGATTCGCTTTTGAAAACAAATCGGTTTTTTCGCATTATCGGCGGGACAAATTTTTCAAATATAAATAGTGCAAGGGTTTCTAAACGGTTTTTTACTATCCCTAAACGTGAAAACTTTACAAATTTGTATTGAAAATGAGCAAAAATATCGAAAATGCACGATTTAAAAAAAATTACTATATTAAATTACCAATTACCAAAATTTCTATTTTTTTATAGCTTTTTGATAGTTTTTCTAGCTTGAAAATAGTTACTATTCAAACACTTTCTATGAAGTGACCTGGCATTTCAAGGCTTATGAAAAAAAATTCCCTCCTCCCCCGATAATGCGAAAGAACCACAACATATTTTCTTTAGTCTCGCCTGGCCGCCTGTTTCGCCTACCAACTCGCACAGCCAAAGGATCAGGTCGAAGATCTAGTCGATGAGCTCATGGCCGATTTGGCGCGTGGAGGTGAGAGCATGATTCGCGTTAAAATTCTCTTTAGTGCGCGGGGCTCTTCGAGAGGATACCGTTGCTGTGATCGAGAAGACGTGCTCAGAGTTCCCGGGGGATGTCGGCTTGTTCGCGCCGCTGTATCTCAACCACATGGTGTTGCAACCGGGCCAGTGCTGCTACTACGCCTCCCAGGAGCTTCACGCCTATCTCAGTGGCGGTGAGTGTCTAGCTTGGTATCATAATGTCGAAATTCGCAATTTCGCAACTCGATAGCGTCGACATTTCAGTTAAAACCGGGTATCTAACGTCGTTCATCTAGGTTCTTTTGCGTGATCGAGGGACTCCTATTTTTTCCGATAGGTCCAGTAATGTCTAGTAATGTTATAATAAGCATTTTAATCGTGTTTATAGTCTGATTTATATTACAAAAATTGGATGCTAAGGAAAGGTACCCCCAGATAATGCGAAAGGATACTTCAGAATGTGTCGAGTGCGTCGGCTGCTCAAACAATACGATCCGAGCAGCACTGACACCGAAATATGTCGATCACGACGCGTTGGTTGAAGCGCTCAACTATCAGATGACACACCCTGATGATTATTTGGTCAGTTTCCTTCGCCATAAAAGCGCGCAAAAACTCCAATTTACAAGCTACTAAAGTTTTCTAATTTCTAATTAAGTTTTAAAATCTTTAATAATAAAGTTTCAATGTGCGAGAATTTCTAGCGCACACAACTCAAAAATTCAGGTGCCAGCCCGACGATTGCCCGCCTACCCGATCGTTGATGAATACGCGCCAGATTGCAGAGATTTTCAGCTGCACCGAGTTCAGGTGAGAGTTTTAGTGGGGGAATAATATTAGTTTTTAGGTGGAGCCCAACAGCACACTTTCGCCGTTGCCACCCCTCGATTGTGCGTCGATTATGGTGGTCGTGAAAGGTTCGTTGGGGTTGAAGATGGGAATAATTTAATACATAGCCTTGATACGCTTTCAATGATATATTTATTGAAGTTAAATAAAGTTAAATCGACTTTAAGTAAATAAATATATTTACAAACTTGTAAAGAATCATACTTACAGGTTATGGTGTCATGGATGACATGAAGCCCGGAGCGAGCAACGAGGCAGCGGGTGGCTCTGAGACACGCACGGTCGCACGGGGTAAGTGCGCAGTTGCTTTAAGCATTGCAACTACGCAAAAATTGTACAATAAATCAATAATAAAGAAACGTGAAAATAACGATAAAATGCCACCATTCAGGTGACATTATCTACATCCCGCCCGGGCGCCGCGTCTGCTTCACCAAGTGTTTCGAAAAAATCGAGGCTTACAGGACGTTTTCGTATGAAACAGGTATGCCTTGAGATAAAGTCAATGTCAGTCTTTGAAGTGGATGTAACGAATCGGAGATAAAAACCCATTTTTAGGTCCGGAGCACGAGATTATGGCGCCGGATGCGCATGTGCTGTCCAGCGCTTCACAGAAGATTTCTCCGGTGCCGCTGAAGGGCAAGACACAAGTCATCATTACCCCGGTGGGTCGGAAAAGCGGCTAAATAAGCTGGTTGATCACTATCTAATAATTTCCATAGAAAAATCAACATTAATATTGCTTTAGAAACTTGATCGCAACGATTCGGGCATCGTTTTTGAAGTGGAATCCGAAATGGATGGATTTTGCTAAACCCTGTGATTTTTACTTTTCCCCCATTGTTCACCGTTTTGAAGATGTCGATTCTCTGTATCATCTTATGACAAGTGCTTTTGCCTAGGTAACCTTCCCGAGTCCAATCCCATCATCCTTCCATTGTAGGTGCATTTTTCGAAATATCAAGATGTGTTCTAATGGTTTATAACCTCAACATTCGCTCTTTCAGCTTTCACTTAATATTTCACAGCTTTGTGCTGACGACACCACAGAATAAAACGAATAAGGCATGTGATCATGATTGCACGCGAAAGAGGGCGAGTAGAGGGAAAAGACCAAAATGAATAGAGGCGTCAGTGGGAATCTATACATACTCGTATCAAAGCACATTTCTTTGTCAAAGAAAATGTAGAGGCAAACGAAGGGATAAGCAAGTCGGAAATGCAGCTTCTCTTCTTCTATTGGTCCTTCTCGTAGTCAGGATAATGGATTTCGCATTTCGGGAGGGCCTGGCGCAATTCTTGGTAGATTTTCGGCTTGCCGTAGACGCGCGGCAGGTTGTGGATGAGCAGCGATTTTAGGCCACTAAAATTTACGTTGTATATAAGTTGAGAAACGATAAAACTTACGTGCAATTCTTGAGGTGATCGAGACCGTCTTCGGTGACCCGCGGGCAGGAATCGATCTCCAAATACTTCAGTTTACTGCCCACAGCCTAAAGGAAAGATAGATTCACCTAAAATTGAAACCCTTACATCGCTCATATATTTTAGACCAAAATCGTGCAGATTCTTGCAACGGACGAAACGGACGTCGAGAATGGCGTTTAGACCCTCTAAAATGAGTTGAGAAGTTTGAATATATACTCACCAAAATGACGGCAACCATAGCCCGTTACTGACGCGTCGATTGCTTCAATGTTCGTGACGCGGACCTGTAAAACTAATAAGTTTTGTCAAAAATGTATACCTGATCGCCAGAAATCCTCGGGTCAAGCTCGGCACATCGTTTGACGAGGGCGTTGTAGTCGGAGAACATGTCGCTCATTTTATCGAACCTAAGAGAAAGTTTAGCTTTGAAAAATACACTCACTTTACGCTGCCACCACAGCGAACGATCCATTCCGCAGCGGCACGATCCGGGCCCACTTCTTTGACGCGCTCTTTGTCGTAACTGAAGTTCTCGTAATCTTTACAAATTCCAGGAAAGACTCACTAGTTGAAGCCCTCCACAAGCCAACGAAGCCCGGGAATATTGTGCTCGCCAAGGCGCTGGACCAACTTCTCTTGTTGCCGAATCAAGAAACGAGCCATCGCTGTAAAAGAATCGAATTTTGACCGCTAAGAAGCAACAAGATGACGAATCGAGATCAATTGCTAAAATAAAGTCCGGGTTGTTGTTTACGCGAGCCGGGGAGGCAACGTGGGCATGGGGGAGGGTTGGGAAACGAAGGACGAGAGAAAAGTGTTGACTACCAAGCACCCAAAATGTTGCTTTTAGGCTAGTTTGAAAAGGGCACTTCGGCAAAACAGATAGTTTGAACTTGTTTGTCGTGATTTTTTAGTACTCTACTAAGTCTATAGTAAGGAAAATTCAATTTTGTCGATAATTCGAGTGAAAAAACCGCAGCTCCTAACGATCGGAAAAATTGCAGTTCAGCTTCAAACTTATAGATATTTAGCAAAATAGATAGTTTCAATTCGTTTCTCGTCCTTTTTAGCTAGTTTCCCCCCAAAATCAATAGTAGGGAAAAATCCATGTCTTCGAAAAAACGTGAATGATATCTCACAAAAATAAACTTACGGATGAAATGTCCGGGACCTGCGTAAGTCAGTGTGTGTGAAGCCGCTGCCATTGGTCGAAAAAAGGGCCCCCCCGCTTAGAAAAGTCCTCAAGAGGACAGCACCTGAAAAACGTATCAAGTGTCGAGTTTCACTTCAAATTTTAGAGAAAAATCGAGAATTCAGCGAAAATCAATCTATTTGCAGCTTTCAGGAAACGGGGGGTTTCCTGAGCAGACAGGCGCACGCCCGATCGCAGTGGAAAAAAGGTCTACGCACAAAGAGGGCTCTCAAACATTGTGGCATCGGGGGGAAAGAGCAGAAAACGATTGTGGGGGAGGGGGGGGGGCCAAAATGTCGCGTTGAGCTGGCGGGGGTAGTCTGGCTGGGAGGGTTGGCTCCCACGATCTTTGCAATGGGATGGGAAAGACGATTTTCATTGCATTCGATGGGAGTAGTTTGTTTTCAGCTAAAAACATTATACAAGGAAAATATCCGTGAAATTCTGAGCTAAAAACAGCCTACAACTACGACTGTTCAGCCTGCCTGCCTTTTTTTATTTTCAAAATTCCTTCCTTGAAATCAAAAAACTTGTCATCGAAAACCGTTATTTTCCGGCACTTTTTGAAAAATGGGGCTTCTTCAGACTTCAAGCTCTCTCAAATGGACTCGAAAACGTCCTTATAGGCTTGAAAAGGACGGTTGCAAGTTGTCCAAACCATGACGGAGAAGACGGCCGGCTAGCTACGCCACCCTACACCGACGTAGGGTGGAAAATGGTAAGAGTAATGGCGGGCTTGCGAGCTATATATTACGTAGTGGCATATGACCAGAGCAGAGGTCGCACAGATCAAAAATGAAGTGGTCAAAGTGCGCGTGCCTCCAGGGCTAAGCGCCAGATAGTCAGTCAGATGACCAGCCTGGCTGGGGTGCTTTCGGAGGGGTGGAGGTCTATGTGTGGCCGGGTACACTCGGGGACGCCCAGCCCAGCCCACACCACACCACGGCCGGATCGTGAGAGGGACTCCCCCGGCCATGCCCGAGGCACGTGTATCTGGGGGGGTGCCCCGGCGCAGAGTGTTGACAAAAAATGGCAGAGGAGGGGGCAGAGCGATGGGAGGGGTCTGCCTCGGCCGGGGCATAGTCCACATGCCCTATCGGTACTGCTATAAGCGGGAATGCACCCAACAACCACCTCAAAAACAACGAAGCTCTTCTGGGTGATCAAAGGTTACGGCAACAAGCTCTTTTTCAGGCGGTACTCCATCTGAAAACCGGGTGCTTTGGTGTTTCCGGGGCCGGGGGCAGACTCAAAACTTTTTTTGTTTGTTTTAGGTCAATTGCCCATCTTTATTTAAAAGTAATCGTCAATTTTTTTTAGTTATTTTTAATCGTAAGTTGTAACCTTTTCATTTTGAGAATAGTAAAAAAGTAGTGACCATCCTAAAGCCACCAAAGATATTGTCAGCTGCAGATGCAAAACAGCGTGCACTACTTCTGCAAGTACGAATTTTCAGATTCTCAAAGTTTTTTACTTATAAAAACTTTATCCTCGTAACAAGACCAACCGAAACCCTCAAATATCACAACAGCAACAACAAAAGGAAAGGCCGTCGTCGCGGGGGTGCGGGAATTAGGCGGCCAGCTGGAGTTGCTTGTAGACCTGCTTCCGGTACTCTTCCAGCCCTCCCTCCAGGTTCGACACCATGCGATCCTTGACCACCTGAAGGGAAAAGTGGGTTAAAAGAACACACAGGACTCATACCCAGAGCTCCTTGCACACCAGCGAGATGAGTTGTTCGTCGTGGGAAACGAGCACGACACCACCCTAAAATAAATTTATCAAAAATATAAATTTGACCGTACATTGAATTTATTCAGCGCCTTGCCCAACGCCTCAACAGTCTCGACGTCCAAGTGATTGGTCGGCTCGTCCATTACCAAGTAGTTTGGCCTGATGATGAGATTATTTAGGCTGAGTTAAAAAGCTTACTTGAGCATGGCAAGATTGGCGAAAGCCAGCCGGGATTTTTGACCTCCCGAGAGCGTGTAGACGGGCTGCAGAGCGGTGTCGCCTGAAGAAATAATTCTAAATATACTGCAATCGCTCACCAGTAATTCCAAAGCGGCCGAGGCAAGCGCGATACTCTTCCACAGGGCGATCTAATCGAGGCTCGGTTAAAATAAGACTCCAGAATCTCACTCGGGTAATTTTTCGCAAGCACTTCGAGGGCAGTGTTGTCCATGTCAAGCTGGTCGACGTGATGCTGGGTGAAATAGCCGATGCGAAGACGCCTGGAAATCGGAAAAATAGGCGAGATCGCAATAAGTGCTACCTATTTGTGTGTCGAATACCAGTCGAGGGCTCCAGATCTCCCAAGAGCAGTTTAAGCAGCGTTGTCTTACCGGCACCATTTTCTCCGACCTGAGGGATCAAGTTTGTATGGTAAAAAACTTACAATGCAGATCCGAGACGAGGCGTGTGTTCCCAAGTTAAGCTTGCGGAAGATGAAGGCCGATTCGGCGTTGTACCTGTACAGCGAATGAAAGAGAAGGATTCTTTTACCTGAAGGCACAGTCGTCCAGGATCAACACCGGGTTGCTCAGCTCCTCGCACTCCGGGAACATAAAGTGCACCTCGGACTCGAATTCGACCGACTGGATGACGGGTCTGGATCAAGTCAGGTTAAATTGGAAATCGATTAGATTTCTTACAGCCTCTCCAACATTTTGATCCGAGATTGGACCATTGCGGCGCGTTTGGCGTTGTACCGGAACTTGTCGATGAATTCCTGGGTGTGGGCGCGGAGCTGTTGCTGGGCCTCGTATTCGCGTTGTTGTTGGGTCAGCTTCTCTTTCATCGTCTAGAAATCATGTAGAACCATATTGTTACTGTAATTTACCTTTTCATACAGATCATAATTTCCTTTGTACTGGTCAAGACGCCGCGTGTGTAGATGAATGATGTCCGTGCAAATCTCGTTCAAGAATTTACGGTCGTGGGAAACTGTCAGGATGGTGCCCTCCCAATGCTGGAAAAAAGCGAGTCGTAAAAATTCAAACGCAAACAATCACCTGTAAATGCCCCTCAAGCCAATAGACGGCCCTCATGTCCAACATGTTCGTCGGCTCGTCAAGAAGGAGAAGGTCGGGCTTGATAAAGAGCGCACGGGCCAGCGCGACACGCATACGCCATCCGCCAGAGAATTCCCTGAAAAGTTACATGTTAATTTGAAAGTTTTCAAGTCAAGCCAGAAAACACGACAAAAACGAACTTTGTGGGCTTCTTCTGCTCATCCGGATCGAAGCCGAGACCGAAGAGGATCGACGCGGCACGGGCCGGCGCCTTGTCCATACCACTTGCCTAGAAAGAAAAATGTTTGTTTTTTCGAACAACAAACCTCCATATCGGCAAACAACTTGGTCAATTCCGTGTTCCACTTTGTTTTCTCGGCATCGGAGAGATCAGGCCTAAAAGTAAAGGTAATACAGGAAACTTTCACAAACTTGTTAAGGCGCTCCTGCAGTACTTTCTCGCGTTCCAAAAACTCGGTTCTTTTGGTGTCCGATGAAAGGACAGAATCTGAAAAAAAAGGTTGAAAATTGAAATAAAGATAAATCCACTTACCGATGACCTTCGTATCGTCCCCTTCCACTTCTTGCTCGACGCTCAACATGCTGATATTTGGCGGGATCCGGAGTTGACCACTAAAATCGGTCCTACATTTTTGAAATTAATCCTTACGCAGATATCATCTTCAACAGCGTGGTCTTGCCGATACCATTCCTGCCGACGAGTCCGTACTTACGACCATAGGACATGTTGACGTTCGCGCTGCACAGCAGTTGCCTGAAAAAAAAAAGATAAAAGCGTTTTAGAGCAGTCCTTACTTCGTGCCAATCGAAATATCGACACTTTCGAGCATGACATTCAAGGAATTCTGGCCAGCTCCAGATTGCTCGCGACGGTTTGCGGCCTGTGAAGCCGTAGCAGCCGCCTCGGGACGTTTTCGTTTCCTAAATTTGGATTCGGAAAACGTAATCAAAAACTCACGGCGCAGCAGAAGTTCCCTCTCGAGCAAAGGCTTTTTCAGTAGCGCGATTTTCGGCCTTTTTGAGCTTGTCCTTGTCAACATTCTAAAATTTATATAACACAGGAAAGATTGAGCTTACCGTCGGGGTATCACGGGTCTGCAGCTTCCAAATGCTCTCCCGATCCTTGTAATCTTCCTTCTGGGCGGCCATGTCGACCGTTTGCTCCAGTTGCCGGACAGCAGCTACTTGCTTCGCGGCCTTCGGGATGTTACTGAAAAAAATAAGTAAAGTGCAAACCAGATGTCCCTACTCTCCGTGAAGCAGCTTCATCAACTTTTCGCACACGCGGCGCGCAGCCTCATCCGGCAGGTCTTCGACGTTAGCCACGAGATGATCGCCGACAGCAAGAAATATTTCATCAACGGAGTACATCTCCTCGGCATTTTCTTTTAGAATTGCTGCAAAAAAAAATTATCGCAGTCAACGGTACCCTACCAGCCACATAATCCTTGACCTCCACCGGCAATCCCGGAAAAGAGGAGGCCAAAAACCCGGGTATCGCAGCAACATCCGCCATTTTCTAAATTTTCGATAAAAAACAGCAAAGCCAGCCTACCAATTATTGACGAAAAATTCGTGCCCGAGCCAGATCACGAACTTGAATAGGATAAACGCCGGGATTAGCGTCGGCAAAAGCGCACCGTAATACCACGCGTCCGAGGGGAATATCTAAAAAAAAATAAGTTGAAAAGGCAATTAGGTTTACCTGGGCTGTGTATTCGTCAACGAGACGTGTCTCTTCGACCATAAAAAGCCGAGCCTGAAAAATCGTGATTAGCCCCGGAACAACGTCATTCTGCACTGGACAAAGAAATAAAGCTTTTCAACGATTAGTCAAAGTAAAAAGAACCAATTTTTATAAAGAAAAATTTTTTTGCAATTTCTCAACGTTGAGCAATTACGAAAGGCTACAAGTGACACCCCTAGGCGCGGCGCGCGAACGTTTTTGAAGCTCGCCTTCACGACTCCAATAATATAAATAAAAAAAGTAAATTAATCTCTATTTCTAACATCTAAAAGCTTCTTTTCAACGACGGATGTCAAAAGTAAAGAAGCGGAGTGTCGCGCGATCACAGGTAAGAGTGAATTCCTTCTCACAACTCATGTTTAGGCTGAACCTCCCATCATCGATCTATGTTCGCCACCAACGAAAGAAGAGAAAACGCTAAAACAAGCGGTAAATTTTTAGTACTTTGTGTAACTGAGTTTAGCCACTTTTTGGACAACGACCCCCGAAGGAGGTGCAGCCCAACCCTGCAAAACGGCGGAAAACCATCAAATCCGAGCAGCCGAAAACGCCGGTATTTCTTTTTATCGTTTCTAAGCTATTTTTAAGAGAACAAGGGCTGCTGGGAAAGAAAATGCTGAAATTGCTGTTGAGGTTCCGGTTAAATATGGTACCCTATTTCTTTTGTAAAAAATATCCGTTTAGCGAATTTCGATCACGCACCATTGGCGACGGCGAGCTGCTGCTTTGATGAGACAACTATTTCTGTATCCAAAGATTGGACTGTGCCACTGTTGGCAAAGAAAACTAATTGGTAAGGCAGATAAAATTTTTCCAACCTTGTCCTAGGGTTGCTAAAAGTAAATGGCGATGGTCCGAGCTAAATTACAACGAGGATGTTGTAGAGGAGCCTTCCGTGTCCTTCGAAAATGCAGGGTACGTTTTGTAGGCTTGATTGATCAGCTTTATACTTTAGGGAGAGATCACGGAAGTTGGAAGAACAACTTTGGAGTGAAAAATTCGTGGAAGACAACTTTTTCTGTCCGGACGGGGCCGGCCGCATTGAAGTGAAGAGGGTTTTGGGGCTTTGGCATAAACGATTGTCGAAAGAAGGTTTGAAGTTTGTGGGCTCGACGAATATTAATTGACTTCAGAAAAGTCTTCTACGAAAACCACAACTAAGAAGAAGCGGCGCAAAGTCAAGGATTTGTCCGAAAGCGAGGAAGAGGTATTCGTTTTGTTTGTTCGCCTGGCACTTTGAAGAATAGTATGATTCTGACGGCGATGACTACAACCCGGAGGATGATGGAGAAGGTACCCGCATCGAGAATCCGATCTTCATTTGGGGTGCAGGACAATACAAGGAAACAATGGTTAGTTAGCACTTTCTGGCCCGAACATCCGGTTTTAGGTCTATTCACTGGCACAAGAGCTCGACTTCAAGGTTCTCGAAATTCATCCCGGAGATAAACGAGATGGGGAGAGTCTGAAAAAGCGAATACAAGCAGCCGCGACGAGTCATCGTGTAGCTTCCCCCCTTCGTTTTTTTTTACTGAAATTCTTTTAGCTTGACGTGCAGGGGCTTTCAAATTTCTTCTCAAACCCAGGCAAGCAGCCCGCCAAGAAGAAGCATACCATCATATTAATATCAAATGTTGGTTATTTTCCTTCGTGTTCGAAAAAAGAGTTAAGGCTGACATCATCTTCAGTATGGACCGAGATTTTGCGACTGCCGTCCAAACGGTGCTCCAAGATATTCGTGTGCCCGTCGTAATTACAGGAGACGTTGAGGTACCGTTTGTGGAAGTCTATTATATTTAATTTTCAGCCTGATTTCTCTTTCGATGATCACGTGAAAGCGCTGCGCGTTGAAGTTGGTAACATTGCTAATATCGACAGGAAATTAATACAGGTCGGCGCGGTTTTCGTTAAGTTTTATAAGTGATTTTTTTAGAAACTGGCTGCTCGCTATGGCGGAATGTCGATCCGCAAAGAAGATGCTAGAAGGCTTCTGCCAACTTTGCATGAGAGCGCCGAGAAGCTCGTGAATTGGCTACAGTTTGCTTGCGGTGCCGAGGGACCGATGCCGCTTCCGAAACTGCAGATGTAGATAAATGAGAATGGTTATAATAATTTTGGTATTTTCAGTGAAAATACTGCGAGCGATGATGCGACAATTGGATGGGAACTGGAACCAACCCTTCCGCTCAATTACGATTTTCACGAATGGGCACAAGAAAAACGAAGGCGCTATGCGGAAATGCGGCCTAGGCATTATGTATGTTTTTATTATACCCTTGGGCTCGTAGTTTTCTAATGTACATTTTTTTTACAATTGTTCGAAACTGTTTTTGACGATGCCTAAAACTTTGTAAATTCTGATCAAAAAATTGATAAAAATGTTGCTGTGTCTTCACTGGGTAGTTAGGAAACACCCCCCCCCCCAAACACAAAAGAAGTTTCAACCAATCTTTTTAGGGAGAACTACGATCGGGACCTGTCACTGTTCAACCCCCACGACGATCCATGAGCAATTTAGAGGAGCGCCAAGTTTTGGTAGGGATCCAACTCGCTCTCCAGTACCTCGGCGGCACAAAAGGTACATAATTCAACTTTTTTTTCCACAATTTTTATAGACCTCTCGACCGATCTAATCCCCTGGTTGTGTACTATCGATAAGGAATGGGGCGAGCGAATGGCTGGAAATAGACGGTACTGTTAAAGCGACAATCCTTTATTTAATATTGCGTTTAGTGCACAACATTACTTCAACCGGGTCGACGAGCGAACGGGCAAATCCATCGACTGTAACGGCCAGTTGGCCCTCTTGCTGGGCGCCTTTAGATTTCTAAATTTGTGATATGTTGCTGAGATTTATTTCATTGCGGGCTGAATAAATTAGTTTGATTGCATTGTGTCGATGAAGCAATTTATAACGCACATCATTTTATACGAACTTTATGAATTGAATCTAGCTATATTTTGTAAATTCAAGCCGGCTACAGAAAATACGGTGCTTCCAAGCCTATACCCAAATTTGCAAATAAAATTAGTATTCAAAAATAAAATAACATTGTTATGAATTAAATAAAGTTAAAATTTTTAGCCCCGGGCGTAAGCCTATCGATATGGCCGATTTCCATGGTCGACCTCCGTTAGCCTAAGCCTAAGCCTAAGCCTAAGCCTAAGCCTAACCTAAGCCTAAGCCTAAGCCTAACCTAAGCCTAAGCCTAAGCCTAAGCCTAATTGGGGCAATCGTGGGGCCACTCAAGGGAAAACTTGTAGGACCCCCTCCAAACTAGTGGTCCAGGTGGGGGGGGCGAGTGGAGGAGCGTGCGAAGATCAGCTATTTTTGAATTTTAGGTCTCCTAGACGCATAAAAATTACAAATAGACTACCGTAGTTTTCGGCGAAAAATCGCATTTTTTAATTTTAATGGTGTTTGCAGGGCTTTTGACTTGTTTAATAACAAGGCAATCTAGCAGAAACCATTGGTGAATGGCATCTACGGCTTTCTCCGACCACTACCAGTGTCCCAGCTGCCGAGCCCGGAACGACGGCTACTGGGCGGTGCTCGTGGTTGATGTGGCGCGAGTCACAGAGGCCATGATCCAATTTCCGGCACTTGTGCCCTCCAGAAGCCGTCCCGGGCCTCGCCAATTTCGCGACCCATGTTGCCGCACTGACCACGCTGCTGCAGCCAAGTGTTCGGATTTGGTAGTGCCCCAACTGGAGCAAGATTTGTCGGAATTTCGATGACTTATGCCGGGCTTAGGCTTAGGATTAGGCTTGGCTTAGGCTTGGGCTTAGGCTTAAGCTTTGCGGAGGCTTAGACTAGCCCGCTTTGCCAATATTTGGAAATCGGTAAGTGAAACATAAAGTCGCAACCATTTGGGCGCTCTGCCCCAACCGGTCCCTCGGGTCAGCCAGGTGCACTTTATGGGTGCGCAACCATTTTGGTGTTCTTGCGTCCCCCGGCTGGCTGTGGTTCTCATGGATACCAAGTGCTCGAACGCCGCTACACCAATTGGCCCCAGGGTCCCCCCGGAAGACATAGAACCCCCTCATTCACACGCAAACCCCCCGATGGGGGTCGTTGGCTTTTTGATGGGTGCCCCGACAGTTTTCTTGACTTTTCTGCTTCTACACGGAATCCAACATTTTGATAGTGAGGCTTGTACCGAATCTTTTTGTGGGTCCACGATTTTGCAGCTTTTTTGGTTCTGGACTCTTAGCAGGCGTGGGGGGTGATTTTTAGCAGGGCGTAGACAAGACGCTCTGCTCTCACTTCAAGCGCACCCGACGAAGGCAGGAAATTTGGTTCTGGTTTGTTAGCGGGGGGATTTTAGCACAGGGCAAAAAAACACTTTTTATTTTTACTCCTTTTGATTATATATTATGTATTTTTATAGTATTTTTAGTGGTTTTTGATTGCTAGAAAGTTTTAACAAAATATTTTAAAAATGCGAAAATTTCGACGTTTTGGCGATTGTTCATACATTTTTGACCAAAAACCAAACATTTTCGAAAATTTTCTGAGTTTTTATTTCGTTTATCTAAAGACCAGGCAAAAAGCTTTAAAAATGTTTTATATTTTGTTATAGGGCCGTAGAGAATCACAAAGAAATTTGGTTCCCCTGCTAAAAATCCCCCCGCCACGCTAACAAGGAGTCGCTTTTAGGTGCTTTTGGAGTTTCGGGACGGGACCTAGCTAGTTCGATAGAGAAAAAAATTCTGAGCTACATCCCGTTTTCAAAAAGTGCTGATCGATAAAGCTGTTTTAGAAAATTTAATTTAATAAAAAATGTTCCCGGTGTCCGGACCCTTGTGGTGATTAGAGGTGATTTGCGGCGGTCGGATCGCCCTTGCCACATGAGGACTTCACGCGCCTTGGATCTCGTACTATGCGTGGCCAAGTGGCTAGTGCGTTGGCCTACGAGGTTTTTTTTTACCTTTTTCCACAAGTTCGATTCTTATTTACCGTTAACTCTTTGCTTTTTTGCTAATTAAAATTTTATGCACCGATAACGGGCTCAAGAACCAAAAAGCAAAGGGTTAGCCAGCGCGAAGATTCGAACCCGAGGCAAAAAAATGTTAAAAAGCCGGTAGGCAAGCGCGCTACCAATACGCTAATGCAACCTGTGATGGAGGCATTGGCGGAGGGTTACGAATGGCGCCCTGCCCAGCCCCGAAAACGACGCGAACCGAGGAAATGGACCTGAAAACCAGAAAAAAACGCGAACTTTAAGTTAAATTTTCTAAAATTCCTTTATCGATCAGCACTTTTTGAAAACGGGATGTTGCTCAGAATTTTTTTCTCTATCGAACTAGCTAGGTCCCGTCCCGAAACTCCAAAAGCACCTAAAAACGACTCCTTGTAAGAGTCCAGAACCGTTTTTTGCGAAAACCTTACAAGCCCGATCCATCAAGCCCCATATTGGAAATCCGGGGCCGATTGGCGGGTGCGTTTTTTTTGAGGGCGATGAAGCCCGTCATGGACGACTTCCGTGCCATTTCGTGGGCCTCGCTAGCCGGGGTGGCCCTCCAATTTCGAGCAGCCAAGGCTACCACCCCATTTATTGGCCTGGCCACAATCATTTCCATTAACGCCGCCCGGAAAGACATAGAAGCCTTTTTTCAAATTTGGCAGGACTAAGCCTTTAAAATTTGGAGGGGCTGATTCTGCCGGCGGTGCCGGTTCGACCGGAAACCACGGATTTGCCGTAAACCGGAGTTTTCGGTTGATCCGCGATCCGGGGGTTCTAAAGTTGATTCAACGGCAGGAAGTAGGCCTGAAAGGGATGCCCAGGCGCATTTGAAAACCTCGAAAGGATGGTGGAATTATCGGCACTTGTCCGGGGCGCCGGGGCCCGATGGCTTGGCCACTTTTAGAGTTTATTCAACTTTTGCTAGGCACTTAGTAGTAATAGTTTTTGACGATTCCTAGTGGGGGCCCTGGTTTGTTAGCGGGGGGGAGGAGTTTAATGTCGTAGATTTTTCAGAATTTCATCTTTTTGGGGAACTAACAATTTGTAAATTTTCGCGACCGGGTAGAGCATCCGAAATGTATTAAGAATTTTAATTTAGACCAAATCACAATAATTTAAGAAAATTGTAACAGAAACAAAAATAACCCTGAAAATGGGGTTGGTAAGCATTTTTTCGGGATTTTTTCTTCGAAATAATTTTTGGAGATTCTGTTGATGCTATTTCATTGAGCACCAAAAATGACTTCCGCTTTTCAACCTCCCTCTGGTAACGCAAGCGTATTTTTCTTGATTTTATTATTTCTGTTGTTGTTTTTGTTGATGCAATCGTTAAAAGCCCAGCCGCACTCCCTCTCCACGCTGCCCCTTCACTCAGGAGCCATGATTGAGAGTTTATGCCCGTAAAAGCGTGTCCGTTGAGTGCCCCCTCCCCCCTCTAGGGGTGAGGCCCAAATATGGCGCTCTCCATCCACTCCCTCCATAATTTATTCATAGCGACGGCCAGGGGGTGGAGAAGTAGGAGATGGGGGAGGAGGATGAGGAGGAGAGGGAGACTCTCTGCTCCCATCACACCCTTTCATCTGCTTCCTATCTCGCGACCCCCCTCTTCGGGTTGACGCCTAAAAATTTCTAATAAGGCTTTAGCGGCTGGGGTCGGCTGGTTAGAGCGGGGGATTTCCTTGCCATTTCTTAGGAATCGCGTGTCCCTCAAATGAGGTCCAGCCCAAGTCGAAGTTAAGAAGCCTGTCCGTAATAAATAATGCAATTTTGTAATTTTCATAGTAGTTTTTGATTGCAGAAAATTACAACATATTTAAATATTTTCGAAAATTTGAAAATTCTGACGATTTTTTGTGATTTTTCATATATTTTGGTACAAAAAGTCAAAAGCTCTAAAAAAGATCTAATTTTGTTATAGCACCGTATAGGACTACTGGGAGAACCTAGTTTCCACATCCTTTGAACATCCCCCCCCTGCTAACAGAACAGTATCCCTATTTTTGTCCAACTACTTTGTGAAATTTTACGACAGTTGTGTGCCGCTTTAGGGCTTTTTGGATGGTATAATGTTTATTGAGAAACCTAGGCTTGGGGTTAATCTTAGACTTACTTTACTGTTTTTTTGTTTTAAGTAGCGCCCGATTTCCCATCGCTACGGCTTGGACGTCTCATTTGTGGTGCTCCCGAGATAAATCAGGGCATTCCCATCCTTCTCGGCCACAACCCTCTCGCCCTCGGTGCCCAATTAGATGGAGGAAAGGCGAGACTTGGACATCCCACTCCCCCGTCTGCCCTTCCCGGATGTCAGGCCCTGGATTCGCCTTCTTCAGCTTCACCCCCCAGCATTAGCGGCTAATTTGCCCTGCCTGGGCAAGGCTCGAATGCCCAGCATGGGTTTTGCCAAAAAGCCAGAATTTCCAGAAACTCAAATCTTGTAAAATTTCGTAGCCCATTATCTCGCTCTCTCGCGCGCGCTCTCTCTCTCTCTCTCTCTCTCTCTCTCTCTGTCTGTATGTCTATTTCTATCTCTCCGCCTCTCCGTTCGTTCGGTAGCACAACCAGTTTGCCTGGCGTGAATGTTTGGTGGTGGACCGGGGGCCCATTTGTAAGTGTCAGTTGGGTGGGCCCTACTGGGCCCTCTCTCCGCGGCCGGAAAACGGCTGCTACTGCTGAACGGGGCGCAACCAGGGCCCCTAGATGGCAACAATACACCCCCACAAACACTACGAGTACTGGGTTCTGTTGCTCGAAACTCTCATTTTCTGACGCTCTCTGTCTCTCGCTCTGTCTGTCACTCTTTCACTCGCTCATCCGGGAGGATATTTCTAAGTAAATCATAATTTTTCCCATAATTTTCGTCTTGGATAGACTGTTGTCAGTTAGATTAGGATGAGAATACCTGGAGCGCGTTTAGATCTTTTTCCTGAAGGTGTAGCTTTATCTCTCTGTCTCGCTCTCTCCCTGTCTCTCGCTCTCTCACTTACAAACTTGCGCTTTTTCTAGCGTTACCCCCTTAACCCCATCACACCAGCCGGCTCCGGCTCCCCTGGGGCCCTTGTTTTGGTTGCTTTTCGAACGACTCTAGTGGTTTTACGCTGAGCTTATCTACAAAGTATAGAAGTATCACATCAGGATCTCTTAAGATAGTTGTCCACTAATGCTTAGACTTAGACTCGGGCTCAGGCTCAGGCTTAGCTTGGGCTTGGGCTTAGGATTAGGCTTAGGAGCGGCGTAGGCTTAGGCTTAGGCTTAGGCCTGGGTTGAGCTTAGGATTAGACTTACCATTACTATTACTACTACCCTTGTTAGGGTTGAGCTTGGCTTGGGCTTAGGCTTAGGCTTAGGCTGATACTGGCGCTTAAGCTTAGGCTTCGGTCGAGGTTAGGCCTGGGTTAGGCTTAGGCTAAGGACTTGCCTCTCATTTACAAACTCGCCAAATGCGCTAAGCAGCCGCCGCGTCTTTGCTTTTTCTTGGGGTCCCATTTGTGGGTATTGGGCCATAAGGGTTAGTGAAGGCGGTGCCACCTGAGGATTGTGGCCCTCTTTTTGGCCCTCACCGAATGTCTCGACCATCATTCCCTATTCAAAGCCGGGTCGCAAGGCCCTCCACCACCGGCCAACACCCATTTTTCTCACCTCCACGCGGCGAGCAGGACCAAATTGCTCCCCCACCCAGGTTGTTCCCGCGAAGCATAAGCCTAAGGGGCGTGTGGGAAAGCTGTAGGACATCGATTAAATCTGTGTTTTTTTTGATTCATCGGCATTAAAGCTGCTTACCTGGACTTGTCGTTTAGCGGGGCGGGGGGCAAATTTTGTCTATAGTATCCTAGGGGGTATTTTAATCGCGTTTTTAGTAAAATCAAACTAGATTTCAACTGGAAAACGATCTAAAAATCCCAAAAATTCCAAATTTTGGTCAAAGACGGCTATTTTTGCTCGAAAAATCGATATAACTTTGTTTTTCGTAATAAAGACGTGCGAAATATTTATGTTTAGCAATATTAAAAATTTTTAAAAAATACCGAGTTATAATGGAAAAATTGGATACTTAGAAAAAGTTCTCCCCCCCAGATAATGCAAAAGAACCGTCAAAATTTTCCACTATTTGTTGCCATTTTTCAATCTCACTGGCGCAAGCTATTGAGCACGATCGTTGCCCTCCAAGACCCTTTGATGGACATGCGATTATAACTTCCCTGAGCTTTCGGAAAGAATTTTCGGAATTAATCCCCTGCCTACCCTCTTTCTTCTCATTCTCAAACTGCCACTCACTTTCCAGTCATAACCTTGAAGATGTACAATTTTTCGTTGCAGAAATGTGCGCGGGAGATGCTCCTTAGACTGCTACTTTACTGTATTGGCGGTGAGTTTTTGAGGTCATAAAACTGCTATTACGGTAACGACCAAATCACCGGCATTTTAGGAGCCCTCGCCTCCTTCTTGCGGGTCGAAACCGGACACCGGAACATTCAGATTGAAGGCAGTGGGTTTTTCAAGTATAAGTTTGGATGTTTCGCGTTGCTTTTCTTCCGAAGGGGCTAATTTCAAAATGTCGACATTTCAGAATATCGAAATTCACAATTTAGCATTTTCATAATGCCGAAATTCCTAATACCGATTTTTTTTTGCATGGAATTCAAGGGTTTTTACAGGAAATTAGCTTATGTAAATGTAGACATTCTGCATTTCGACATGCTGCATTTCGACACTGAGAATTTCGGCATTATCAGTTTCAGAATTATTAAATTACGGCATTATGAATTTCGTCAGTAAATTCAAATTACGATAGCAAATCGTCCCAAAGCCTCTTTGCTAGCCTACCTCTACCCGGGCTCCCCGAGCCCGAAAAACAAAGCTGTCGACCAGGATTAGTATGCCAGAATATGATGGGGCCGGGTGGTTAGGATGTGCAAAGAAGAAGCAAAGAAGCCGCGTCCCGGGGGGGAAGCATCATCGCTCATCCTCGCCGACGCAGAACATCGGAATCCATTGCTGCCCAACGACACCCCCCTTTTTATTGTATGCCTATTCCATTGGCGGGAGCGGGAGGAGACAAGCATTGGACCCTTGTTTTTCATTGCCAGCCTGGGGCCCATGAAGTCTAAGGCGGTTCTTTCGCATTATCGGGGGGGGGGGGAGAGAAGTTTTTGTCTGTCTAGAAATGCCTAGTAAATTTATAGTTTTAACTACAAATTTGTAAATTTTTCACGTTTAAGGATAGTAAAAAAACCATTTAGAAACACTTCACCATGCTATTGAAAAATTAGAAACCACCATTGAAAAATTAGATGCTAAGAAAAAATTTGGTCCGCCGGATTTAGATCGATTAGATTGGATCCTAGAAAAAAAAAGTTGGTGCTCCCCGATAATGCGAAAGAACCTGGTATGATTTGATATCATAATGTCGAAAATCAGAATGCTGGAATTCATGAGTACCATCCAGTACCAGATGTTTTACAAAAACTTTGTGAACGCTTCTCCCCGCTCACCTGGAGATGCCTGCGTTGCAAAAAAATTATGACTTTGATACTGCCAGAAATTCCGATTTCAGGAGACCCCTACCCGGGCCACTTCACAAAGGTCACCTTCACCGAGCAGACATGCATACGTGCCGTCTCCATCCACTGTCTTGTCCCGCTGACAGGAGCTGAGGAGATGTCAGTCGAAATTTTTACCATCCCCAGTAACTTTTTCTTAGAGATCTCCTCTACTCACCGTGCGAAAATGAACAATGGCGCGTGGCGCACTATAACAACAAGGAGGCCAGGTTCTTCCTTAAGGCATGTATCGAGTATCCGCCTTAAACTAGATTTTTAGCAACAAATCGTCGTCAAGCAGCTGAACGTGGCCTCGCGGCTCCCAGTGTCTGTGGTGGATCTGCAAGTGGAGCCCTGTTTCCCGGAGACATATCAGTGAGAATTTGTTCTTTTTTGACTCCCTCTCTCTCACTGGCTCTCCCTAGCTTTGGCTCGCTCTCTCGCGCTCGCTCTCTCACTTTATCCTCCCCCTTCTCTCTCTCTTTCTCTCTCCTCTCACTCTCTCTCTCACTGGCTCTATCTCGCTTTCACTCTCAAGTCCGTAATTTCCTTCAGAAACATATCATGCCAAGCGCCACGACGGCACCGACGACATCGTGCTCCCTTCCCACTGAGGGCCCAAGAAACCGGCCCCGTGAAGAAGAGGACAAAAAGGTGTGTAGATTACCGTTGTTTGTACATCTACTACTTCCATCGCAGGGCAGCCGACCAAACACCCGACAAGATCTATTCCTTGTCCGACAGCCCGTACCGCATCGACGAAAATATCACCGTCGCCCGGGGGCAGCGCTTTGACGTTGAGCCGGGCGTCCGGATCACCTTCGCCCCAAACACGGGCATCCTGGTTTACGGTTTGTAGCGAACAGCTAAGATTCTTTTCAGGAAGATGACCAGTTTGACGACACCGTTTCAGGGACTTTGTACATAAAAGGCAGCCTCGAACAACCGGTGTATCTTGAGGCGGCCGAAGCGGGATCCTGGTTGGGGGTGATCGTCTCGAGCACAGGTTCACATTTTACAAAAACCGTTTTCAAGCGCTTGTTACAGAAGCGCCATCCAGTTTTACCTATTTGAATGTGAGCGGCTCGATTTATGGCATCACTAGTGAGTTTTGGAGTTCTTTTTTCACCGGAAAGACGCTGGTTTGAGCCCTGTCCACGGCAGAACCCTCCTTTTCTAGAAGCATAGGTTTAAACCCTAAAAAGCGCTCAAGATTTGCAGCTGATTTTTAGTTCGCGACTCGCCCAGCTTCCCAACATTCGACCATGTGATCGCTGACAGCAATCGGAATGGGTTCACCTTCGAGACGAGCAAGGTTGGAGGATGCCTTAGGCTTGGCTCAAGCTTAAGCTTTGACCTAGGCTTAGGCTTTGGCTTGGGATTAGGCTTATGTGTAGGCTTAGGCTTGGCTTGGGCTTGGGCTTAGGCTGGGCTTATGCTTGCGCTTGGCTTAAGCTTACGATTTCGAAATTATTTAAGACCCTAAACCGCTCCTTCCAGACGCCGGCCACCGACGACACCCCGCTGCGAGTCTTCAAGGCCTCGGCTGTGCATTCAGCCGAAAATGGCTTCAATGTCGTGGGAGAGGTAGCAGATTTTGAAGATTTTCGCATAGGGATTTTATAGAATGCTTTATATCTGCTCTGTTTTGTTTAGTTCTCGAAAAAATGACTGGCAAAGGAGCGGAACCCCCTCAAAAAATTCAATAGTTTCGATTTTCGAGCTATGATACTCCAACGTCATTAAATTTCGATGGCCTGTTAGCAGATCTTTCCGCAGATCCAAGCCTCTGTCCAAGCGGAAACCTATGCCCTTTTTCAGGCAACGATCGAGCCTACCCCACTCGAGCACCACGAATAACCCACCCACCCGCACCCACGGTTTTTCACGTCTACTGTTCACCACTTTTGCCACTCAACAACTACAGGGTGTCCCAATAAAAACATCCCCCTCTAACTCGACGAAGAAATGTAGGATCGGAACGATAGTTACACCATTCGAAAGCGCTTGAAACGGCGAATTTGCAACAATTTTTTAAAAACCATGTTTTTATTGAAACGGGCTATTTTACAAGCCATTTCGTAAAATTTTCCGATTTTTCGCGGTCGCATGCGAGCTAATTTACCTCAATTTCTTCAAGGAAAATGACCGGAAGTGGCCGTTTTAATTATTTCTAAATGCGCTCTAAAGTGGCACGATTATACAAAAACACAATTTTCAAAATTATTGCAAACTTGCCGTTTCTAGGGCTTTCGAATCGTGTAACTATCATTCCGCTCCGGTACTTCTGCATCGAGTTACAGGGTTTTTTTTGTTGGGACACCCTGTACCACCACTAATATCACTCGCGCTCCGTTGTGACAATCACCAGAATTTTCTCGTAGTCTATTCTCATTTCAAAACCTTATTTTACCATGGCTCTTCTCCGCGGAATCTTCGCCTAACCAGAAAAAGTACCATGTTGTACACCTCTCCCCGTACTGTCCCCGTGTTTGTGATTGGATGCTGGCGTCTATGTACACCCCCCCCCCCACGCTTTTCTCTACAGCAAAGCTATCTGAATAAAGAATTCTTTGCCCTGCCCGGGGGATCGTATTGTGGTCGTGAGAGTTTGCACCAAAACAGAGCAGCCGAGGGTTACGTTTGCAACCATTCAAAAAATTAGAAAAAAGCGATCGTAAATTAACGCCTCTCGAAGCCGTCAAATCTAGCCGCATTTTTTAGCACCTTTCAAACTCAAACGTTGAATTTCCAAGTAAATTTTTCATTTTCTGATTCATAGCTGGACGCATAGGTATCGAAATCAGCATTTTCGTCAAGTACATTTTCGAAAAATCGAAAAACCTATTTTTCTAAGCGATAATTTGCAAATAAACTGTATTTCGATTTCTTATTAATACGTCTAGACAACCTGGAAACCCCTGAAAAGATCCTAAACTTCAGACACCAATCCTGCTCGACGCCTGCCTGGCCGCCTCGAACCGACTTCACGGTATCTACGTGGAAAGGGTGTCGTCTATAGGTGCGTCTCGGAACTCGTGGTCCGGAAATCTATGTAATTCTTGCAAAAGACTTATTTTAGCCTTGCTCAACTCGCACGTCTTCTCCAATGACGGCGACGGGATCGTGTTCAACACCACGCAGGCCGTCAGCATCGCTAACACACTAATAGGGGCCAACGGGCAGCATGGGATACGCGTGCAGTCTGGCAAGCGTCGGTTTTCTAATGAAGCCTAAGTCTAAGCCAAGCGAAGCCTAAGCCTAGGTCTAAGCCACGCTTAATATTTCAGACTCTGCCCAAGCTGAATTCAATCTCCTCGGCGTCAACATCACCAACCACGCCACGCATCCAGCCAGTAAGCTTTTTAGGCAAGCTGAACCCATCGTTCCCTTTAGTCCGACTCGACGCGTGTGAGAACGCGGAAATCTACCTGAACTCGTGTCACATCTACGACAACCATGACGGTAACTAGACGTGGAGCTAAGATCCAACCCTTTCAAGGTGTTCTGGTCATCGACGGCCGAAGCGACACGTGCGAAATAAAGCTGTATCGCGGGAATTTTACGAGGAACCGAGGTAGAGGGAATTCGGTCCATTAATGCTGGAACCTCAGGCCCTGCGCTGCACCTGGAAACGTTGACTCACGGTACCGTACACCTCGAGCAGAACACGTTCGCCTCAAATCACATGAATGCTAGGGCGGATCGAGAGGCTCTGGTCAACGTGAATGCAGGACCAGGTAAGGGCAGGCTAGCAGAGATTGTTGAGGAAGTGGAGAGGGCAGACTAGCAGAGATTGGTGAGGAAGAGGAGAGGGCAGGCTAGCAGAGATTGTTGAGGAAGAGGAGATGGCAGGCTAGCAGAGATTGTTGAGGAAGAGGAGAGGGCAGGCTAGCAGAGATTGTTGAGGAAGAGGAGAGGGCAGGCTAGCAGAGATTGGTGAGGAAGAGGAGAGGGCAGGCTAGCAGAGATTGTTGAGGAAGAGGAGAGGGCAAGCTAGCAGAGATTGTTGAGGAAGAGGAGAGGGCAAGCTAGCAGAGATTGTTGAGGAAGAGGAGAGGGCAGGCTAGCAGAGATTGTTGAGGAAGAGGAGAGGGCAGGCTAGCAGAGATTGTTGAGGAAGAGGAGAGGGCAGGCTAGCAGAGATTCATGAGGAAGAGGGAGAGGGCAGGCTAGCAGAGATTGTTGAGGAAGAGGAGAGGGCAGGCTAGCAGAGATTCATGAGGAAGAGGAGAGGGCAGGCTAGCAGAGATTGTTGAGGAAGAGGAGAGGGCAGGCTAGCAGAGATTGTTGAGGAAGAGGAGAGGGCAGGCTAGCAGAGATTGTTGAGGAAGAGGAGAGGGCAGGCTAGCAGAGATTGTTGAGGAAGAGGAGAGGGCAGGCTAGCAGAGATTGTTGAGGAAGAGGAGAGGGCAGGCTAGCAGAGATTGTTGAGGAAGAGGAGAGGGCAGGCTAGCAGAGATTGTTGAGGAAGAGGAGAGGGCAGGCTAGCAGAGATTCATGAGGAAGAGGAGAGGGCAGGCTAGCAGAGATTGTTGAGGAAGAGCAGAGGGCAGGCGAGCAGAAACCTATTCCAGAAACTTCCATCGTCATCACCGACAACAACTTCTTCAAAAATACGATGGAATCGTTGCTGAAGTTGGCGCAAAGTGGTAAAAAACATACCAAAAAACTTTAAATCCTTTTAGGCCCCGCCCCGCCCTCTACTATCATCAGCGGCAACAACTTTTTCGCGAATCTCGCATTTAACGTCATCTACGCCGACGTGGTGGCCGCGAACATCTCGCATAACTATTTCAATAATCAAAGGGTAATTCCGGGAATTCCACAACGGTCTCTGCTAGCCTGCCCTGAATGTTTTAATTTTTTAGTCGAATTGCGAGGTGACGAGCGGCCCCAGCAGGAAGCCATCACTTGATGATATCCGGCTGAATCACTGGGCTCTCGGCTCCGAGAAGGAGGTAAATCAAAGCTATAGAAAACATACAATACTACAGATTTTACTCCGAATCTGCGCCATCAGTGCCGACGCGAACTCGGCGGCCCTCTATCTGCCGTTTGCCAACTACACGGGCGGACTTTTGATACAGGGTAAGTATCAAAATCTTCCTTCACTATGCCTCGAAGTAATTAAGAAATTTTATACCTTACGGAAGACGAAAAACGGAAAATACGGAAAATTAAAATTCTGATTTTATAAAAATTAAGAAGTTTTTAATACCTTTAGACAATCAACCGATTCCTCCCTTCACCCACCTCTACAACACGATCCCCAACAATGGCCGCGCTTATGTGTAAGTTTTCATTTTGCGTATCGCGCGGCTTACACCTAGGCTTAGGCTTAGGATTAGGCCTAGGATTAGGCTTGGGCTTGGGCTTGGGCTTAGGCTTAGGCTTATGCTTGGCTTAGACTCAGGCATAAGATTAGGCTTAGGCTTAGGCTTTCGTCTCATAACTAACAAAATATGTAATTTCAGCGTCTCCGAAAACATGACAATCCCCGAGGACAAGGTGGTCATCATCGAGCCCGGCGTCCAGATACGATTTCTAAAAGACGCCAAACTGATCGTGCTTGGTACGTTTTGTGCTTTAAACTTTTGTTTTATATTTATAGAACTATTTATGTGAGTTTTCAACGGTATATTTCAGGAAAACTATATGCGAACGGCTCGGCGTCGACACCGATAAAGCTGGGCGGGAGCCAAGAAGGGGCCCAATGGCCTGGGATAAGGCTGGCGCCAAGTAAGCCTTTCTAACGAACCCGGCAGGCTAGCAGAGATCTTTGAGGAAAAAATTCATTTAGACTCGACAGCCATCCTCTCTGGGGTCCAAGTCCAAGATGCCATCGATGGAATCGTTGTCGACACACCAAATATCCTTTTTGAGAATTTGAAAATTACAAACCCAACGGATGCCGGAATAGTGTTAACCAAAGATTCGGGTAACAACTTTAATTTTTCCTGATTTTTAGAAATATATTTTTTTATATAGTGTTACTTTAAAAGTGACAATTTATGCCTATTCTAGAGCCCGTCGTCGATCTGGGTGGTACCACGGTAACCGGCGCTCAGACTATCGGCCTTTACGTGGAGGAACGGGGAAAGGGTGTCAAAATTAGGTAATTGAATCACAATATGCAACATGTTTTCCTTTTAGCAATCTAAAAATTGAGCAGAGTGACGGGTTCGGTGTGGATTTTGAGAAACCGATGGGAAACGTAACGTTGGAGAATATTACGGTAAGCCTAAGCCTAAGCCTAAGCCTAAGCCTAAGCCTAAGCCTAAGCCTTACCCTAAGCCTAAGCCTAAGCCTAAGCCTAAGCCTAAGCCTAAGCCTAAGCCTACGCCCAAGCCCACGCCTAAGCCTAAGTCTAAGCCTGAGTCTAAGCCAAGCGAAGCCCAAGCCTAAGCCAAATCTTATTTCGCCATTCAGGTCTCCGGCAGCGGACCAAAATCTGAATTTGCCATCCGTGTCGTCGAGGACCCAGCGGTGAAAGTTGAAGCTTTAAACCTGATCAACGTTACTGTTTTGTGAGTTATTGGTTAGTACTGATACTCAGTGCGTACTTTAGGCACCAGAGTACGGGCCGTTCTGGAGTCTACTATCGAGGTTCCGCGCCGCAAGTCGACATCATTGGAGGGAGCCTTCAAGCTAACGCAATTCCGTCCCTAGACCTAGGATTTACCGTATGTCTCTCTTTCTCCCCTCTCTCTTCATCTCTCTCTGTCTCTCATTCTCTCTCGCTCTCTCGCTCTCTCTCTCGCTCTCTGTCTCAAGACGCCCTTTAGTGCGGCGCCGTTCCCTCCAACCTGCGCATCATCGGCGCAAATTTCGTGGAGAACACAGCACAACCGCTGAAGCTCGACCTCGGAGAATGTGCCGGGGCTCAGGTAAGTTTTCAGAAAAAGCTCTGACTTCTTTTTTTAGCTTCTGGCCAACTCGGTGGAGCGGAACAGTGCCGGGCCCGACGACGCGCTCCTCAAGATTGCGATATCGCCGAAAATTGATGTAGGTCTATGCCGAGGAGCAAGCTTAGGCTCAACTAATGCCGAATTCATACTATTAATAGAGTGTAAGGTTCTTTTTGCGTTATTGGGGGAGGACCCAAACTTTTTCGTATAAATCTAGAAATTCCCAGTAAATGGTAAAAAAGTGCTTTAATAACGCAAGAATGTATAACTAAAATTTCATTAAAAAACTATCCAAAAACTTTTAAAAAAGTCGAAATTTCGGTGCTATATTTTTATGTTTTTCATACAAATTCTAAAGGTTTCACGTTTAGGAATCGTATAAAACCATTTAGAAACTATTTATTATATTATATTTGAAAAAGATTTGAAATATATATATATATATATATTTGAAAATATATTTGAAATTATATTTGAAATATTATTTGAAAAATTCTTATCTAAAAATCAAAACTTCACTAACCCTATTTATATTTGAAAAATTCGAGTCTAAAAAAAAATTGCCCCCCCCCCCCCGATAAGGCGAAAGAACCGAATGTCAATTTTGTCATTGCTCTGTCGATGCCTTACCATCAATTTTAGGACAACCCCATCTCAAAAGTGGCCATATTCGCCAACAAATTCAACGGCAACACGGCGTCGCGTTCCACCCTCGAGCTAAGCAACGGTTCCGGAAAAAGGTAAGGGTCTATACAACCCACTTTGTGTAAGAATAAAGAAATAATCTCAGGTTCAACGGAACACTCTATGGCAACACTTTCACCGGAAACGCTAATAACGAGGCCGTGCTGGAGGTCGATTCCAACAGCTATAGGTAAGGCTTGTAGCTTGAATTTGGTAGCCCATTTTTAGAATCTCCGGCAACGAATTCCGGGACCCTCAGACTCCCTTTGAGGTCTTGTTCACCGGAGCTGGGGTTTGTAAGGCGTAGCGGAGGGTAGCTGTACTTTTCAGCAACTACACCTCGGCGACAATGTGTGGGGCACGCAGACGATTGAGGCGATTAAGCAGAAGATATCGTGCAGCGAGGAGCGACGGGTTTGTGATGGTGAGCAGTCGAGCTTAAGCCTAAGCCTAAGCCCAATCCTAAGCAGCCTCGGCCTAAACCTAAGCCTAAGCCTCAGAAGACTAAGCCTGGGCCCAAGTCTAAGCCCAAGCCTAATCCAAGCCTAAGCCTTAGCCTAACCTATGCCCAAGCCTGAGCCTAAACCCAACCTCATTTCAGATGGCCAAATCAGCGTCATCCCACCACGGGCTGTCCCGGTGGATCCGGCTACCATCCACACGCTCCCGGAAGGCACCGAAACGGCCTGTCCAGGGGATTGTGGCGGACATGGTACATGTACACGTCAGTTTTTAAGGAGCAAGATTAAAAAAGGCTTATAAGCACAATACAAAGAATTGTAGAGTCGCAAAAATTGTATTTTATAGTATCCGGCTGCCTATGCCAAGCCGGGTATTCCGGAGAGGATTGCACGGAGCTTCTGCCGGCCGTATGTACTGTCGAGTGCTCGCATGGCAGGTGAGAGAGAGCAAGAAGGAGCGAGAGAGAGAGAGAGAGAGAGAGAGAGAGAGAGAGAGAGAGAGAGAGAGGAGAGAGAGTTTGTGAGATTGCCGTCAACACATTTTTAAGCTGCATCGGCTCGCGCTGTGAATGTTTTGGTGGCTGGACCGGGGTAGACTGTTCGCTAGGTAATAACCTTCTCTTCGGACTTTCAAAAACAAAAATTCTGCAGAAATCTGCCCTCAACTGAAAAACTGCTCTGGCCACGGCTACTGTACCTCCAGCGACATATGCAAATGCGAGGAGGGATTTGCTGGTAATTACGCCGCTTTGAAACTTTTCTAAATCACACAAAAATTGAACTGGATACGTTCCAGGAAATGACTGCTCAGTGGAATTGTGCTCGACGAGAAACTGCGAACACGGATTTTGTGAGGTAGTTGTTATAATCTCGTTTTGGCTTCCCTGTTCCTTTAAAATCATCTTTTTTAGGCCGGCATCTGTAAATGTGAACCCGGATGGACGGGAAAGCACTGCAGCCTTGGTCTATGTGCCAACGAGTGCTCCTACAGCGGGATATGCGTCGGGCCAGCCCAATGCAAATGTTTTGCTGATTATACAGGTAGCTCATACCCCAGCATAAGCCCAAGCCTAAGCTTTAGTCTAACCTAAGCACACCATAAAATTTAAGGAACTAAATGCGAAAAGTGCGCGACTAAGGAGTGCGTCGGCTGCGAGCCGGACTGTAAGCACGGAGTATGTGATGCCGAGTCCGGGTTGGTTTCAGCATTTTTTCATCCATGCTAAGGCTCTTTTAGCACTTGCCGATGCACCAATGGCTGGTCTGGGGCGGCCTGCGATGTTTGCGCGACCAATTCCTGCCCCACCGACCCCTCCATTTCCTATATTCTGCCCCAAACGGCGGATGTTGGCCAGGGAAATGGGATAGTCAGTGTGTACGGCCAGGATTTGCCGAGGTACGTGGTAAATTTCTTCGACAAACGTTTATAATCCTTCATTTAACGTTTCTAGTGACGCCACCTATCGCTGTCTCTACGGTACTTCCACAGCCCCCGGAAAATACATCAACAGTCACCTCGTCAGGTGTAGCCTACCGGAAGGTGGGTCTCGGCAATTTCTGCTCGCCTGCCCTCTCCTCTTCCTCAACAATCTCTGCTAGCCTGCCCTCTCCTCTTCCTCAACAATCTCTGCTAGCCTGCCCTCTCCTCTTCCTCAACAATCTCTGCTAGCCTGCCCTCTCCTCTTCCTCAACAATCTCTGCTAGCCTGCCCTCTCCTCTTCCTCAACAATCTCTGCTAGCCTGCCCTCTCCTCTTCCTCAACAATCTCTGCTAGCCTGCCCTCTCCTCTTCCTCAACAATCTCTGCTAGCCTGCCCTCTCCTCTTCCTCAACAATGTCTGCTAGCCTGCCCTCTCCTCTTCCTCAACAATCTCTGCTAGCCTGCCCTCTCCTCCCTCTTCCTCAACAATCTCTGCTAGCCTGCCCTCTCCTCTTCCTCAACAATCTCTGCTAGCCTGCCCTCTCCTCTTCCTCAACAATCTCTGCTAGCCTGCCCTCTCCTCTTCCTCAACAATCTCTGCTAGCCTGCCCTCTCCTCTTCCTCAACAATCTCTGCTAGCCTGCCCTCTCCTCTTCCTCAACAATCTCTGCTAGCCTGCCCTCTCCTCTTCCTCAACAATCTCTGCTAGCCTGCCCTCTCCTCTTCCCCAACAATCTCTGCTAGCCTGCCCTCTCCTCTTCCTCAACAATCTCTGCTAGCCTGCCCTCTCCTCTTCCTCAACAATCTCTGCTAGCCTGCCCTCTCCTCTTCCTCAACAATCTCTGCTAGCCTGCCCTCTCCTCTTCCTCAACAATCTCTGCTAGCCTGCCCTCTCCTCTTCCTCAACAATCTCTGCTAGCCTGCCCTCTCCTCTTCCTCAACAATCTCTGCTAGCCTGCCTTTTAAACCAATTATGTAAATTCCAGACATGTCACCCGGTCGCCACGTCTTCAGTCTACAGCCTACAGGCTCCCTGCAAAACATTGGCGGCCACGGGCCCGTCCACTTCACCTTCACCGAAAAGGCGCCCGACAGCTGCAAGGGGGCCGCGCTAGGCCCGTTGTGCGTCTGCGAGCTAGACCAAACTGGGCCTTTTTGCTCGACGGTACGTTTTGTCCAACCAAAAAAACATCTATTCCCTGTGTGCGTTTCCAGGTTGAACTGCTCGCCCCGGTTGACCGGACCTTTATCAAGAACCAGCGGGCGAACGAAGCCGTTGAAGGGGAGCCGTATGTCGTGCATCTTCCAGTGGTTGTACGTGTTTCTGAGTTCTAAATGCCTAAGCCTAAGTCTAAGCCCAAGCTTAAGCCTAAGCATAAGCCTAGCCTATATTCAGCCCAACTCGGTCGTCAAGCTCTCCTCGACAGCCCCCGGCTTACGCTATGATGCTGGTCAGAATACGGTAGAATGGGACCGGCCTCTAGGTATTAGGGTTTGCTTCTAAATTGCTATTTATACCACAGGCTCTTCCGAGGCTTACCAAGTGAAGCTCGACGTGTTGACCCCCGCCAAATCCGAAGCTATCGATTGGGAAATTGGGTTTGGAGGCCTTGAGAGCCACAGTATAGTCTTTTAGTGTTCCGCCCAGCTACCAGGCTACGGTCGAAGGCACCGAGGTTGTCGGCAACACGCAGAAACGACGGATTTACGGGCGAATAGACAAGGTTTGAAATACAACGAATGAATGTTAAGCATAGGCCTAAGCCTAAACCCAAGTCGAAGCCGAAGCCTAAGCCTAAGCCAGAGGCTAAGACCAACGAAACCAAAGCCGAAACCCATATCTATGCCTAAGTATAAGCCTAAGCCTAAGTATAAGCCTAAGCCGAAGCCGAAGCCTAAGCCTAAGCGCAAGCCTAAGCTTAAATCTAATCCTCAGCTAAACCCAAAGCTTTAGCCGCTCGCCAATCGCCCGGTCGCAGTCCGTATCAGACGCCAAGATGCTGACCTCGGCGTCGAGGAGTATACGGTAATGACGGGCGAGAGCGGTCGCTTCTCCTTCGAGTACACCCCACAATATGGAGGTGTTTATGCCGTGGTATGATTTTTTTAAGGAATCCTCAATTTTCTTCTAGGCCGCCCACCATCCTGGCGTGAAAGTTGACGATTGGAGCAATGGAGTTGAGCTATCCTGGTCCAATCCCTCGGTCAAGGTCACGTATCACGATCGGTAGGTTTAGAGCTGTTGTACTGCTCTTAAAACGAGCGATATCTCTCTTTTTCAGGCCATCGATTGAGGAGCTGAAGCAAGGGCTGGAATTTGAGGTCCAGAATACCGGTGACGGCGTGCTATCCGGCTGGCAGGTACAGACGGTCACTGAGGGGATAGCTGTCGCCGAGATCGAAAGGGTCAGTTATTTTTCCGAACTTTCCTTATATAATTCTAGAAATTAGTAAAAAGTGTTTTCATAGTGTTTTCAGTAATATATAGCTATATTTCAACCAGTGAAATAACTAAAACTTTTAAAACGGTGGATCTTGGTCAAAAACGACCATTTTCAGTAAAAAAAAATTGATTTTTTTGATTTTTTAATACAAATGTTTAAAGTTTTTACGGTTAGGAATAGTAAAAAATGGATTTAGAAACACTTCTGCTAGTTATATTTGCAAAATTAATCCTCAGAAAAAGGTTATATTATTGTTCTTCCAGATACCACCCTCCATCGCACCCCGCGAGGCGGCACGCATCATTGCGAAGTTCGACGTGGAGGATGGCTTCTCCGGGCCGATTACCCTGATTTTGGTAGCCGATGGGGGTTTTAGCTATGTAATCAGGTAGTTGGTTGCTTTTTTCTAGAATTAATGATATTAAGATGCCCTTCAAAAATGTCGCTTTTAGACTGGAAGTGACTACGAAGAAAGCGAAAGGTATATTGACGGCAATTCCTGAGTCGCTCGTTGTGCCGCTGGTGTATAATGCACTGCCGACTATACAGGTAGGTATGGCAATCTAGCAGCGACTCTTGAGGAAAATTGAAACAGTGAAAAGAACACTTTAAGGTACGCCTCGATACCTCGGGCACGACCTTCTACTCGCCGATCGAGTTGGGCTACGACACCCGGCCTAGCCCCTTCTATTTGATCGGATCGGATCCACCGTTGAAGTGAGATTTAAAGTATTGGGATTTGGGCAAGCTAGCAGATATTGTTGAGGAAGAGGAGAGGGCAGGCTAGCAGAGATTGTTGAGGAAGAGGAGAGGGCAGGCTAGCAGAGATTGTTGAGGAAGAGGAGAGGCCAGGCTAGCCAAGACTTTGGATCCTCAACTCCTAGAGAAGCTCTGACAAACCGCCTTAAAAAACCCCAACAAATCATCGAATTTCAGCGACTACGCTGAGTATTCGAATAACGTTTCCGGACTGTCGCTGACCCTTGGCGCCTCGCCCAGCGGAAACAAGCAAAACGGAACTATCAGGATAGTCTATCGCACCGATGTGAGTTTTATATTTTATAGCAGAAATATTGAATTTTTCAGACGATCCTCCGCATACCGTACACCTTTTCACGGCGCGAGACCGAGCTGTTCAACCTGGCCATATGCCTGAAGGTTTGGTCAAGCTGGTAATTCGAGAAACTACTCTGAATTCAGGATGAAAACTTCCTAAACACCGTTTCCGCGGCCGCAAACGCCCAAATCGACTTGGTGAACAGCCTCAGCAAGGCGGTGATGAACCCCCGTGGTGCTGTAGTGAATGGTAAGGCTTCAGTCAATCTAAAAGCCGCTTCAGGACCCCCGCAAATCTTCACCCTCTACCCCGGCTACTACCAGCTGACCATCTACTCGGATTCGCATCAGAAGTACGAGGAGCCAATCTTGGTATGGTTGCTTCGGAGGGTCTAAGTCTTTAGGCAATCCCGTCCAACGCTTCTTTCTGCGTACATCTCCGTACAAAGTCGTCGAACGTCATGCCGTTCCTCGGGGCGGATGGTTTGTCGGTTGGGAAGATGGTGGTTTCAGAGGTAAGAGTTTCAGAGGTTTCAGAGGTAAGAGGAGGATTTCAGAGGTTTCAGAGCGCAGGCTTAAGCCTAAGCCTAAGACCAAGCGTAAGCCTTGTATAAGCCTAAGGCTAAGCCTAAGCCTAAGCCAGCCTACCTATACCTTTCAGCGCTCCCCTCTTCCTCAACTCCTCTTCGACCCTTCAGTGATCCAGATCGGAACCTCTGAGCTCGAGCTCTACGCTGATGGGCCGGCTAGCAAGGACACGTTTGTCATCCTCGACGCCTTCGAGGACGACAATATAAAATTGGTACGTATGCGAATGTAAATTAGCATTAGCCCTCAGGAACCTCCCAAATCGGCGCTGGTGATGGGCGGCTCAACACGAGCCGAGTTGGCCGTCAAGCGTTCGAGTAGCTTGTTTGGGTGGGTCTTAAATCAAGGTGGTGAGATTTTGGCCATTTTAGCAACAGTGCCAAATGTGACGCAATACTGCTGCAAATCCCGTACCGTGTGGCCAGGAATGGATCGAGGGAAATCGGGCTTGAGGCTCAGCTGATATTGGCGAAGACGGAGAAGCCGAAAGTATTGTGCGACGGTAGGTTTACCGGTGAAAAATGCTAGAAATAAAGTTTATGCGAAGCCTCCTAAGCCTCCTAAGCCTAGGCCTAAGCAAGCCTAGAACCTATGCTTAAGCCTAAGCCTAAACCTAATCCTGACCCCAAAGCCTAGGCCTAATCTAAGCTAGCCTAAGCCTAACCCTAAGCCTAAACCTAAGCCTAACTGAAGCCTATCCGATTTTAGCCAACTTCGATCGAACCTCAGTCGCCAGCAAAACCATCGTCCGGTGCAACTGCGCGGCTGCCGTGCGGCGCGAGTGCCGGTAAGCCGTTTTCAAGGGAGCTTGGCAGCCATTAAATTGAAGTACCTAAAAATACCTCGAAACCTAAAATACCTAAAAATTTCAGCGAAAAATACGAGAGCCCAGTGGCGTGCGGCCAGGGCTGGGCCAAGATTGCCGACGACACAACATCGCTTGAGAACCTCGCTATGGTAATGGTGTATCGGTTTTTCAAAATTTTGTTCAGATATTCCACCTTATCGCCGAGTGTCAACAGGTGCAAGTGCACTTTGAGGACTTGCTGACGTCAGTTAGGTAAGGGTTTCGGGTTTAAAGGGATTGGCAAGGCATGAAAATCGATTTGTGTTAGGATTTGATTTTTCGAATATAAATAGTGGAGGTGATTCTAAATGAGTTTTACTATTCCTAAACGTGAAAATTTTACAAATTGTTCAAAAATAGAAAAATAGGGTTTTGTACCAAAAATGGCCGATTTTTTAACCACAATCCGGGTTCTTTAAAAGTTTTTAGATAATTTTTCTGGTTGAAATACAGTCATATATTACTAAAGGCACTATTAAAACACTTTCGTTTAAATTACTAGGCATTTCTGGACTTATACAAAATAAATTTCGCCCCCCCCCCGATAACGTGAAAGAACCTGGATTTTTATTGCATGTATTGCATTTAGTTGTCTGGCCTCTCTTGACGCGACCTGCCCTCTGCCTCGACATCGAGCCAAAAGAGCTTCCATAATTCACAAAAATGATACTCTAAACAATGGAAACAAGCGGAAAACGAGGGAAATGGAGGTAGTGACCGTCACTCCATTAAACCATATTTTTTCAAGGTTTCCGAGCAAAATGACCCCTCCTCGGATGCCATCGACGCCCAGGCCATCTCTTACGCCGCGCACTTTATGCAATTTTTGCAGAATTTAGAGGTAGATCGCTTTGAAGGTATCTATTAAGCTTCATATTTTCAGTCAATCGTCCCCTTCGACCAACTCCGAGCGATCAGCGCCCAGGAGTGGAACAAGTTTTTCAAGGCGATCTCCGACTCCTCGGCCGGAGGCCCGGCAATTTGGGAAACCGAGAAGCTGGAGTTGGGCCAGAAAGGTTGGAGTGGATTTAATTTTTTGACAACTGGGGTTCAGGCTCGGCTGTCGAAAACCTGGCTGCGACGTGGAACAACTCGGTGACGGAGTGGACGGCGGGGAAGATTGTGCCGTTTGAGGTGGGGATAGCCCTAGAGGATCTCTGCTAAAAGATGAAATCAACTGATTACCTTACTAAAATGAGAGCTCCTCATCCTCAAGGGTCTCTGCTAGCTTCCCTAGCTCAAATTCCGGCTCAATGGCAAGGTAGCAGAGTTTCTTAGAATTTCCATGAAGCTATTGTTTTTTTCATTTCAGGCTCTCCCGAACCCGACCGTAATCTACGACCAAGTCCACCAAGTCGTGTCCTCCGCCGACAAGTTGAAGGCGCTCAGTCGACAGGTTTGCGAAAATTGAAAGACCTAAGCCTAAGCCTAAGCCTAAGCTTAACCCTAAGCCTGAGGGTAAGCGCAAGCCTAAGCCTATTCTGAAGCGTACCAATTCCAGGCCGGTGCGCCGAACCCATTCGCCCTACTACACGCCTATTTCGGCAAATTGGCAATGGGAACGGAAAAATCGGAAGACGCCTGTGCCGAGGCTTTCGTGCTCGTCGAACCCGACACGGTGGTGGAGAACGCGATGGTGACGTTGCGGGTGCAATTTAGGAACCTTAGGGTTAGTCGCTAAAACGGAGACAAGCGTCTTTTAGAGAACCTCCCTCACCGGGGTGAACCTGAAAATCGAGTGGATTCGGGCGGACGCGTATACACCCGAAGTTAAATTCGCGACCGGGATCTTTTCGTATACAGGTGTGAGAATTTCTGCCTGACTTCTCCTCTTCCTCAACAATCTCTGCTAGCCTGCCCTCTCCTCTTCCTCAACAATCTCTGCTAGCCTGCCCTCTCCTCTTCCTCAACAATCTCTGCTAGCCTGCCCTCTCCTCTTCCTCAACAATCTCTGCTAGCCTGCCTGTGACAAATCTCCTTCAGGCATCTTCGCTCTCGACGGAACTCAAAGCCTACCAGCCGGCACCTCATTCCGTGCCACTGCAAAGTACACAACGGCCCCCGTACTCCCGCTAAAACGGGACGTATTTTATCAGGTACCATCGATTATATCTTACTATTCTTGTCACCTTATAGCCGATCGTCGTCATCTCATTCGAAAACGAGGGCACGCGAACGATACAAAAGCTCGAGACCCCGGACTTGAAGATTACTCCAAAGCCAAACATACAGGTCAGGGAGACCCAGCCGGAATTTTGGAACGCGCACGAGTTTTGGATTTAAGCAATCTAGCAGGGGTTCTTAAGGAGCTTCCAATCTGTTTCTAGACCCTTTTTTAGGTCTACTACCTCCTAAAGTCCAATGGCGACGACTCGAAGCTGTTCAACATTACCGCAATTTTTGCCAACAAGGGGTGAGCCTTAGCAAGTTTTAAAGGGATTGAGAAGGCAATTGGTGAATAATCTTGTGATATTTGTTCAGCTACGTCCCCCTCGACAACGTGAAAGTGATCAACACCGCGTTGGAGATCCTGGGGCCTAACCTTGGCCCCGTCGGCTACCGCATCGAGGGCCTGACGGTGGATGGGACCCAGAGAAATGGGTATGCGTTTTAATGCGAACTATATTTTTGTATGTATATAAAAGTGGTCTTTCACACGTTATTGTGATTTAACACTTATTTAAGTAATTTCTATAGAGCGCTCAGCTACGAGCTCGGCACGATCAGACCGGGCGCTACGAAGACAGCTGCGTACCAAATGTCAGCACTGGACGTGGTAGGTGTGGGAGAATTGTTAATGCATAAGCCAAGCCGAAGCCGAAGCCTAAACTAAGCCTAAACCTAAGCCTGAGCCTAATACAAGGCTTACCTTTGCATTTATAGGGAAAACTCTCGTCAATCCGAGCCCAAGTGCTTGCTGGCGGCAAATTGCTACCCCTCGACGACAACAAGGCGTTCACGGTCAAGCAGCTGCTCAATAAAGGTATAACAAATTAAGAGAATCAACTGTATACCCTAGGTCTCCTCATTTCTCCGCTGGACACGCCGCAACCCGAATTCTTCTTCGACACCGCGACGGCCGACGTCACGAACCTGATTCATCTCCAAAATATTAAGGTACTCGCAGCGCACCGTAGTGCATAACGACGTTACACTACGGTCTATGATACCTCAAAATCTCCGGTATTCCAGACAACCAGCACCGATTCCACCGCCGACGGCCGACCCTACAAGCACATTCTGGCCGTCTTCTCCAACCCGGAATCGACGGCATTTTCCGGATCGCTTCTCGGCAAAGTGCAACTCCCGGCCATGCCATCAACTTTCCGCTTGATACGGTATCCCCGGCGCCCAATCTAGAGTTACCCCAATTTCTCAGGCTAACCGAGGTGGACGCCAAACTCTCCACTACGCAACGCAACCTGAACGGCGCCCGGTGGACCGAGGCTGAGGGAAACTCGCTAAACTTTATCGATAAGGAGGCGACGCTGCCGTTGCCTTTGAACACCATCTCCTACGAGGCCATCTTCGGGGACCCGGCCCAGTTTGACGAGCCGGTTTTCGAGAAGGGATCTTATCGGATTCAGGGTATGCAAATAGGGGTCCTGGACTGTTAGCAGAGGGGGGGGACTAATTTTTCCCAGCAATCCTATACGGTGCTTTAACAAAATGTGAACAATTGAATAGCATTTTACTAAGGTTTTATCTATAAAAAAAGGCATAAAAACTTACAAAAAATTTAAACTTTTTGGAAAAGGGAGCCAAAAAATTCCACTTATTCGAAAATGTGTAAAATATTTTTGTAACTTTTTAGCATTCAAAAATTACTAAAATCATCGTAGAGATACACTATTTACTATTAACAGGCAGGCCTAGGCGCAAAAAAAAAACTAAAAATTAGTTTCCCCCTGCTAACAGTCCCGTACAAAAACACCGTTTCAAAAAATAGCAAAAACTCGTTTTCAGTACTCCCGGAATCGTGGCCAACATCCGGGTCCAAAATTGGAAGTGTAGCAGCGTACAGCCCGGACGGCAGTCCATTGGAATACGCGTTATACAGCCGCACCGGTGATGCCACCTACGCTATCGACAGTCAAACGGGTCTGTTCTATCCTAGGCTACGCTACACTCCTCTAGACGCCTGCTTGACAAACTCCTAATTCAGGCGAGATCTACGCCGAGCGGCTGCCCGCGGAAAACCAGGACCGATGCCTGATCGTCGAGGCCAAGACCAAAAACGGCAAAATGTGAGGATGCTAAGGTTAGGGTAGACCTCTCGTACTTTCAGCGAGCGCGTGCCATTGACCATTAACACGGGCGGGTCCCAGAAGGGGTGTGTCGCTATCGATACCTCGGAGTTGAAGCCGCTTCTGCATTCGGAAAACGAAAATCCGGGTAAGATTACTTGCAAATTTTATACTTAAATATTAATGATTATAACGGACTGGCTCATGTCGAAATTCACAATGCCGAAATGTCATAATGTCGAAATTCAGAATGTGAAATTTCAGTATTACGAGATTCAGAATGTCGACATTTTTTTTGCATAGCATTCGGGGGTTTATCCGGGAAAATTATCTTATGTAATTTCGACATTCTGAAGTTCGGCATTATGAAATTTTGACATTGTCAAATTTCGGCATTATCATTTTCGACATTTTGAAAGAAACCATTATAACCCGACATGCATAACTAACTACCAACGAAAACAACCTCGGAACTTATCAAGGCATTTTGCTTCAGGGGCACCGACCGAATCCCCATGGAAAACGACCGGAACCTGGACAACTGTCACCACATCAAAAACGTACACTAACCACATATTAAAATATATCAATCTTTTAAAGCACGCAAACAGCTGTAACCGCCCCAACGACTGAGGCGACGACGAGTAAAGGCGATGATACAGACTGGGTTGACACTGATTGTAATTTTCCTATGTTTTCCTGATTTTTTTTGATAGATCCGGACACTGTTCCCAGCTCAAATACCTCAGAAAGCGCCGCGGAAACAACGGAAGCTCCTTGGGCGAGTTATTTTCGGTCTTCTCAAAATTTACAAAGGCGTTTCAAAATTTAGAAAGTTTTTTAGAAGAGCAAATAGGAAAACCAACACAGAAAACTAGCATAATGAAGCTTTTTAGTCGACATATTCTATCACGCCTGACACGGATTTACCGGAAATGAGCACTACGGAAACAGCAGGTAAGCTAGGATACGACTAACAAAACTTAAAAATCGGAAAACCCTTTAAAATTACTGATTACTTGCTAACGTTTAGAAACCACTACTGAAGAGTGGCCGGAGACGATCGTCACCGGACCTGATCAGGTTGGGATTTAAAAATCCCGATCCAAAACCCTAGAACTTTTTTATATCGATCGAAAACGAATTTCTAGGAACTGTCTACGATCTCGTATACATCTACAGACTACCCAGATACCCCAGAAGCCACAGCAGGTGCTATCTAAAACCAAATTTCCTGTAATTTTCATTAAGAAACAACGGAAACTTCTGAAGCCGTCACCTGGCCGACGATTCCGGTGTCCCCAGACTCAACGCCCGAAATTGTAACCCTCACTACGGAAAGAACAACCGAAACCGATTCCGAGCCGACGGTACGTGAAACGAAGTCCCGAAAATGGGTTTTTTAAGGAGGTCACGACAGAATCGGAGGCACAATCTACTCAAGAAAGCGCACAAACGACACTCGAGCCTCCGGAGCCAACAACTGAAAACTTTTACTCGGTTTTCCCGGATTCGACGCCGGCAACGGTCAGGGAAACAGCTTGAATCCAATCATATGCAACAATTCTAGCTGGAAACCGAGTCTACTCTTTCTACAAGTGAAGCCGAAACGACCATGGAACCAGAAAAAACCACGTTTAAAGAAATTGGTAGGTTTCTCAGCTCCAGAAATTAATGAACGTTTTTTAGAAATCTTCCCCGAGCCGCCGTTGTTCCCCGATGGAGATGATGAGTAAGCCAGTTTAATAACCAGTTGTTTTATGGTCCTGAAATCTTAAAAAATCTTTCAGAAGTGATCCAACCACTGGAAAACCCAGTCAATTCACAACCGGCCTGCCACTGCCAGGGGTTTGTTTGTGTGAGATTTATTTTAAAGGTGTCGGTTTTTCCAGCTTACTACAACTCTTGCACCTGACGACTATGTTGGTCAGGCCTGTGCGCGAAGATCACAGGTAAATAAAACTCAGATCAATCAATTAAATAAGGTATAAAATAAACAATAGTGTCCATTTCCAGGCAATCTGGGCTCTCATCTGCGACCTCGGCCAGCTGTCGAAGGACCACAAAGCCAACCCCATCGTCTAGCATTTCTTCAATCATCTTGGTGCTGCAGCTCACACATACTCATATCTTGCCATAACTTTGTGATAATTAAAAATAAAAATTTTAATGTTAGAACATTTATTCGAAAGGCTGAACATCGATAAAATAAGGGCAGGGCTACCCGTAAGATCAATCGGGTGAGGGAAAAAGGGCAGCATTGAAAACGATAATTTACGAGACGGTGCTGCGAGAGAAAGGCGAACAGAACAATGAGCTAGAATCAAGGAAACGATCAACAACGACAATCGAACAACTAGGAAACAAAAGAGTGATGCGTGGAACCAAAAATTACTTGAGCTTTTTCACGACCAGGTAGGCGCTGTCGGGCTCGATCCGCTTGTAGTACTTCTCCACCATTTCGCGCACCTCGAACCCGTTCTTCTTGTAGAAATCCAGGGCGGTTTCATTGTTAATCTAAAATTACAAGTAAACCTTGTAGAATATTATTAACAAACCTGCACGTGAAGGAAAACGTTCTCGATCACTGGGTCCTTTTTGCATATGTCAAAAATGTGGTTGAGCAGCATCGTGCCGACTCCGAAACCGCGGTACGGGGCCAAAGTGCCTAACGTCATGATGTAGAGGCTCTAAAAACAATTAATAGATGGAAAGCAAAAACGAACCTTCGCGTCTTCGAATTTGTCGTATCGGCAGCAGACGGCCCCGACAACGATGTCGTTGAAGTAGGCAAATTTGGCGAGTTCCCCGGCATTCACAATGTCCGTGTAGAATTTCTCGTTGTAGGAGACGGGGAAGACAGACTGAAAATCAGTTAATTCACACAAATAAGGGAAAATACAAAAAAAACATATAGAAAATCCCAACGAACCTGGTTAATCTCCTTTAATTGGTTGATATTGTGGTGCGTGATGTCGCCGAGCGCCAGTACTACCCTTCCCATAATCTTCGGCTTCTTCTCGCCGACCTTGAGACCTTCGAGCTCTTGCGTCGCAGCCGATGCCATCCCTCGGTCGAGGCCCTAAATTTCAACTTTAGCAACATCGAACACGCGTGAAAATTATGAGAAGACAGGAAAACAACAGCAAAAAATTCATTGGCAACGACAAGATCAAGTAAACCGGCTCTAAAGGATATATACATAAAACGGAGAATGAATGACTAGTTCTCATCGGGCACCGGCGTCAATTGAAAGTACTTGCAAAAGAGGAAATGCTGTACAACGGGGAATTTGAGCAGCACTTCTGCCTCGTACATCTTGAACAATCCCGAGTTGATCTTGTCCCAATTCGGCACCGCCGAGATGTTCCAAAGTTGATTTGAATGCTCGTAAAAGGGGCCCGTTTTCGTGTCGTTGATGTAGGTTATCGCTTCCAGAAACAGCGATTCCATGTCGTGGTCCTGCACCTTTTCGGGTTGCGGATAGTTGTTGGGGTCGAAATTCGAGCCGATTAGCTGGGATGAGCCCCAGAGGAAGGGCACGAATTGATAGTCGTCGAGGCTGTAGACTCCGTGCGAACCGGCCGGTTCCATCTTGTACAACCGTTGCAGATGGCGGCACGCGCGGAGGTATTCTCCAAAAATCATCAGGCCAACGGCTGGCAGATCTTCCGGCGTGAAGAGGCCGATCTTTTCAAAGCATAGGAGCAGAATGATGAATGCCGCCTCGTGGCCAGAGCCATAGTCGATCCGGGTTTGGTTCCCGAAAGAGTCCAGCAAATACGGCTCCAGCATTGCGGCAGCACCATCATTTTCCACTTCTTCGAGCACGTCATTGATAAGTTCCTTGGCGTTCTCCGTTAATTCCGCGTACCACTTGCGATATGCCTTATTCCCGTAGCGCTGCTGCATCTCAGCTTCCGGTGGGTGCTTGTCAGTGTAGCCCTTGATGACTTCCAGCATTGACATCACCTGAAAAAGATAATGAGCCTGATCTTTCAAAAGGGTCTGAGCTGTTCATGAATTATAGAGATACGAAATCAACCTTCTGAACACCAGGGCTTTGCGGTACCCATTGGCTCGTCTTCTTGCCGGCGACAGCATCGTTTACGCGGTGCAAAAAGTCGAGATAGTCACGGTGGGCCAGCGATCGCTTCCAGGCGGCCAAATCCATCGGTCCCTTGATCCATTTGGCGGCCGGTCCATCATCTGGGGCCCAACTTGGCCGAGGCGCGATTGTAGGTGGTTCCATTTCTGAAAACAAGCAGTTTCAGTCAATATTTCCTTCAAAAATCACAAGAAAAAGCCTAAAAAACTATCTAGAAACGTGCTGAAATAGATTTTCCCCTGGCCGAACACGCCAGCATAAAAGAGCGTCGTTGTTAGTGTGGTCGCGTAGTCGGGGCGCTGCCTGGTTACGGTGTTGAGATAATAAGTTAATTTTGAGCAAAATAGTAAAAATATAACGTTCAGGTTAGGTTTTGAGCTAAAGACGTATGTAACTACAACGGGTATACAAGTTGAAGTCAGAAGTGAGCCGAGATTGAGCTTGTTTATGCTGAAAAACGCTGAAAATCAGTTTTTTGTTTTGTTTTGTTTGATTCTTTAACGAAGTTATCTTTATTATTTTATCTTCAAGTTTCAAAAATGAGCAAAACACGCAGGATTTCTTATAGAAATTATTTAAAAGATAGAAACGGCTAAAAGTTACTTTTTTAAACATTTTTCGAATTTTTTAACAAAGCCAGCGTTATTACCTTACTTCCGATTGCAAAAACGAGAACAAAACACACACGAAATTTATGGTACGCCTCCATTTACGCGGGGCGCGCGCCCGTTTTACCCGCATAATCCGCAAACCCACTTGCCGCCCACGCCAAACGGTCGCCGGCTGATTTGCAAAATGTGGTATTCCCACAAAATATCATTTTTGTCGCTGCTTGCCAAAACCATGGGTTTCCTGAGGTACGCGACGAAAACATAGTCGTTCTTTGAAGATCGGATTAGGGGGGCCGAATTTTGGCACCCAACATCAAGGTGGATTCGAATTTTGGAGTGAGCCGGAGGGCTTCACTGGTTAATCCGGCCAAGTTCGGTTTTTAAAGGGGGGTTTGGGCCCTAGATTTTGCGCATTGTGTGCGTTTTAGTTTTTTGGAAACAGGATTTTCTTTGGCTCGATTGAAAACTTTTATTTAAGCTTTAGAAAGCTTTAAAAAAGCAGGAAATGGTTATAAAAACCTCCGTTTTAATCGAAGCCCTTGAATGTGGGTTTTTTTTTTAGTTTTTGGCGGCCGATACGATCCATTAAATTATAAGCCAACCGGCTTCTTAGGGCCGGGGTATACCTGAAAATATCGATGCCACTAGATACGACCAGGGCCATTGCCCTGCCCTGCGCCCCATATGATAAGCTATGTAAACGTGCGCCCCTTCCAAAATCTTCTCGGGCCTACAACTATCATATTTTGCATTGGGCATTGTCATTTACCACCCTCCCCTTAAAATCGGTATTTCCAAAATCCCGACAGCAAAAATGCCGACACGTTGAATAGCTGAGGTAAGCTGACCGGAAGCCTGACCGGAAGCGGTAATCGAACCAAGAACAAGAAGCTTTCGGTATATTGGCTGTCGGGATTATGGCTCTTATTCTCTTCAAAGATCCAAAATTATGCACATTGAAATTTTCGATCAACCTCGCTTTTTCGACAAAATTTCAATTTTTTTTCAAAATGTGGTTGTCACTTTTTGCGAACAAAGCTGCTACAAAAAATTAAAAGGCATTCGGGCCAAAGGCTAGATACCCCCTCTAAATCCCCCTCTCCCGCTAACAGCCTAGTACCTACATTTCGGTCTGACTCTTGTATGCGGCTGGTTTGACACTTCTGAAGCTTTTGCCTTGGCAGTGAAATCGCCATATTCAGCACCCCCTTCCCCATCAAATACATATTTATATAATAGATGTTATATATTTCTATATTTAGGGTTTGGGGGAGCGCAATATTGCCTTCTCCACCACAATCCAAATGCCGTCGCTGGATATGAGCAAGCGGTTCGTCGAATCGGGGGGTTGATTCACCCGATGTGCCCTGCGGCTACTGGCACGCAGGTTTTCGGGCTTGTAATATCGGGAATATAGGCGCGTAACGTACTCATGCTCGTGTTTTGCTAGCCCTGATATTGACCTGTATTTAGCCGGTTATAAAGGGGGATTTTCAGGGCGCAAATCTTCTATTAACAAATTCGAAGAATTTATTATGCAGTAGGATGGCAGCCTAAGCCGAAGCCCAAGCCTGAGCCTGAGCTTAAGTCTATGCCTAAGCCTATCCTAAGCCTAAGCCGAAGACTAAGCCTAAGCCTAGGAAAGCACAGTTGTTCGCTCTTGTCAACCTTAAAACAACTTTTTCAGGTTTAGCGCTATTTTTTCAAAGTACAAAAATACACTTTTTGGTCCCCTTTGCCATGCAGAACTAATTGCAATGGAGTGAGACAGGGCGAACGAACGGCTCCGCCTCGATCCTAATGACAGATGGCCCAGGGTGGAAGGGATGGGATTGCACCCCGAGACATTTCGATCACTACCCCCCCCACCCGTGGGTCCCAAGGGGGCCAAGGGCCAATCATCCCCCTCCGGGGGCCCATTCCCCCCTCATTATCCAAACCATCCATCCGGGGTCGGGTTGACATGTGCCATTTATTGTTAGGTGTCACCCCCACAACAACCCATCTATCATCTGACAGCCGGAGCTTTGGGTTTGGGCTTGGCTTGGGTTTGGCTTAGACATAGGCTTAGGCTTAGGCTTAGGCTTGGGCTTGGGCTTAGGTTTAGGCTTAGGTTTGGCGTAGGCTTGGCTTAGGTTTAGGCTTCAGCTTCTCGGCTTAGGCTTAAGCATTCCCGGCGTCTTTCCTCAAAAATCTCTCCCTCCCAAATGATCTCTGCAAACTGGCGCCCCACCTAGTATCCTCCGCTTCTGGGCTGATGAATGAATGATGTACACGCAACGTCCCGGGGGCTTTACCCAGGTCTCCCCATAGCTTACTGCTTTTGGTTGTTCTATAGAAACCAATTTTTAGGGACTTTTGCTGTCTCTACTGCCACAAATGACATTTCTTTCGTCAACCGGAAGTCGATGACACTAGCCAAAAAGCCCGATGAAGCTCAAAATTTTGTTATTTCGATTTTTTTCCACTTAGCACCCACTTCCGTGATGTTTTTGGGGGCTTCCCCCTGCTTGTTGTCACTCGATTGGCCGGGGCAGGGAATAAAATAAGCGAGTGCTCTGTCACAGGCAGGGGGGGGGGGGGTGCAGAGCGTTGGCAGGGGGCGAAACCCGATAAGCTCTCCTGTAATATACTGGCCGGGCCCGATGGCCCGGCCAAACCATTCCTGCCATCGATTCCTGCCACGAACGCTGGGAATTGGGGTTTTTTGGGGGTAATCATTACATCTGGGCTTTATTAACTGACATAAATCGGCTTGAAAAATTTTTTAATTCCTTAGGAATCACTGCTAGCATGCTTATATTTGCTATGAAACTGCCCAAAAGGCATGAGTCATTTTTAAAAGAATTCTCGACTTGATAAAATTCTATAATTTCTCTTTTAAAGGTACCTAGAAGGCAAAAGAAGCTTAGGAACGCTGAATTATTCTCTAGGGGCTCTGCTAGCTTGCCTAGGCTCATTTAAAGGAACCTGGAGGGCAAAAAAGCATAAGAATGCCGTGTAACATTCATAAAAATCCCTATTAGCATGCCTCAAAGGCTCTCTACAGCTGGCCCTAGCGAGCTTATTTCGAAAGTTCCGACCAACTTTTAGTTATTGCCAGAAATTCGACCAAAGTTCCCGATCCGTTTTCCATCTCTGTTTTCATTCAACCAAGGATTTCCGATTCTCAAAAGGGCTCTTATCTAAAGTGCATTATAAAATCTGGATTCTCTGCCAAACAGTGCTTGCCTGATTTTTAAAATCAAGGAGTATTTAAATCATTTAAAATGCTAGCCAGCCAGCGGATGGTTGATTTCCGCAAAAATCTCTGCTGGGTTGCCATTGAAATTTTAAACGGTTTTAGTAAGTTTTTCTGCACTCTCTGTCCCTCTCTCGCTCTCTGCTCTCTCGTTCGCTCGCTCTCTCTCCCCCTCTCTTCTGTCTCTCTCCTCGGAAGACCAATATTCTCAGAAATTTCCTAAACATTCTCTGTCAGCCATCCCTGTTTCTCAAAGGGGGCATAGTTAATTCCGGACAGCCGGCGGGCAGGACAAATTACCATATTAATAGGCGGTATGGGACCGACTGCCACACGGAAAGATCGGGAAAAATTAGGAGAAAGATGAGAAACAGTAGGAGGAGGAGAGTGGCAGGAATGGTGTGCCATATGGGAGACTCTTTTTGCATGGCTAAGGGCCCAAGGGTTGTGGCCAGGGGGGCCCTGGACTGGGGTGTCCCGGGGAATTGATTTCCAGTTGGATACCCTGGTTCGCTGGGGTGCCCAGTTGGACGTCTGGAACCCGCATTGGGCACTACGGCATGCAACTCTTTACGTTTATTAGGCTAGATAATTTCAAGGGATTTTTTGGCTGGGTTTTTGAAATAATCTCTGCTAGCCTGTCTACGCTGAAAAAGGGACCAGAAAAGCAGGCAATCTGACTTTAGGATTTAAGAAATCTCTCTCTTTCTCAGTCTCTTTCTCTCTCTCTCTCTCTCTCTCTCTCTCGCTCTCACTCTCTCTCTTTCTCCATCTCGCTGTCGCGCACTCCTTGTCTCTCTCTCTCTCTCTCTCTCTCTCTCTCTCTCTTTCTCTCTCTGTCTCTCTCTCTCGCTCTCTCTTGCTCCCTCTCACACCTATTTGCTAATTCCCGAATTTCCCATGCAAGTACCTCGTTTTCTAGTTTTTTTAAGTTTCGCCAAAACAAAAGCTTTTTTCGGCAAGTACATAGAAGTGCCCGAGCAAGAGTAGTATATTTTTCCAGCCTCTCTCTCTCTTCCTCTCTCTCTCTCTCCACCACGGGGCCCCTACCACCCGAAAAGAGGGCCCTGGCATTGGCCATTGCCTGGGGCCTCCAACTTCCTCTCTTGCTCCCCACTCTCTCTCATTTTTCCGTTTTTCCTCCCCTCTGGCCACTCGGGGCCCTTAATGTCCCTAATCCCCTTAGTTTCCATGACCCCCCTTTTCGCACGGCCTTTGGTTTTCTGCGAAAAATTTACGATTTTTAGGCGTTAGGGTTGTCTTTTTGTGCTCTAGACTTTTGAAACTTCGTTTTCGAACGTATTGAACCTTTCGGATACGTTTCAGCGCGACAAAAAGTGAATAAACTCTAAAAACGACCAAAAACTAACTTGCTCTGTTCAAAGAGCTCCCCTTTCCCGCAGAGGTGGATGCAAAAACGCGCTTCTCGAATTTCCAATGACGCGCATTTTTTGGCAGACTACAGCCTCGGGGCGCCAGTTTTCTTTTCAAAAGATGGCTTTAGAAGTATAAGCCCAAAGCCTGAGCTGAAGTCTAGGCAAAGCCTAAGCAAAGCCTAAGCCTACGCCTAAGCTCAAGCCTAAGCATATGGCCAAGCATTGCCTATACCTAAGCCTAAGCCTGGACCTGACTTGAACGTCCACAGGATTCTCTAGAACTCAATCAACTCCACAAAAAAAAGCAATACTGCCAAATTGGCAGCAATTTCCGCCCTCCGGGAAAACCTTTCGCCCACCGGTTTTTTTTCATTATTAAAAATTGATGGCAACAAAAAGCAATCCTTAGGGACGGGGGATTAGCCGGCCCGGAGAGGGGGGGGGGACAAATTTCAGGGTTGGATTCTGTGCTCTTGGCCCCATTCAAAAGGGCCCAAGAAGTGAGTGTGGGCGCCGCGGGTGGGGCTTCTCCTTTTCTGGGAATTGTGCCCTGGGGTTGTGTAGAGGGTTACTGTCTTTTGAAGTTTTGGAAATGAGCCGTTTTTCCGGTGATGCATTTTTACTTATTTTAGGCCTAAACCTAAGCCGAAGTCTAAACTCCATCCTTCCCCGACGGCACTTTGCATAATTGCCCTCATGTAAAATTTATGCACTCGAAGTCGAACTATACGAACCGATACTTTTCACACGTGTAATGGGCCTTTTATTTTCCCCCTCGTGCTCTTCGATTCCCGGCCCCTGATTCATTTCCCCGGCCCGACGTATACAGGAAATTGGGCTTACTATTGTCGATGTCGATCTCTCTGCCCCTCGCTCTCTCTCTCTCTCGCTCTCTCTATCTCTCTTTCGCTCTGAACTCAGCAATTCCAAAACTATCCTGTCATTTTCCGAATGATATTTGAATTTACCCGTACCATACTAGCGATGTTACGCATACGAATCCTTCCGGCAGACTAGCACGATATGCATTATGCATCCGATTTGAGAAAGAGTACCGATAATTCGAATACGACGATCGTATTCGACTAACAAGGGAAGGGCACGTGGACGAAGTGGAATTTCGGAAAACGTTCGCGGCTACCCCCGGGTAATCGACTATGGGGAACACGATGCCGTTGTCCGATTTTCCTGCGGTGGTCTGTGGACAGAGATACAGCACTTCCGGAAAACGCTGATTTACATGCGAAAAATTAGAATCCGGGGAAGCTTTATTAGGCTCGCCCATCAGTATGGAATCACCGGTTGAATGGCCGATTGGTAAGCAACTAGCTTGATAGGATGATGACGAGGGTACGGACCCTCTCACGATTTTTTCGTTTTGCTTTTTGGCTGGAAGTTTTTGCACAAGTCCAGAATTTCCGTGACGTGACTCCGACAAAAATTTTTTGAGCGATGAATGTCATAGATTTAGCTATCCCACAAAAAATTGGAAATGAAAAAAATAATCACTAGAATGGGCAGCCATCCCCAAATCAGGCGAAAATTTGATAATGTTTGTGAAAATATTTTGGATTTGGTTACTCTGCGATAACGTATTAATTAACAATTTGGAGTTATATAGCAATAAAAACTTGCAAAAACTTCCAGTCAAAAAGCAAAACGAAAAAAATCGTGAGAGGGTCCGTACCCTCGTCACCGTCCTATCAAACTAGTTGCTTACCACTCGGCCATTCAACCGGTGATTCCAAACTGATGGGCGAGCCTAATAAAGCTTCCCCCCGATTTTAATTTTTCGCATGTAAATCAGCGTTTTCCGGAAGTGCTGTATCTCTGTCCACAGACCACCGCAGGAAAATCGGACAACGGCATCGTGTTCCCCATAGTCGATTACCCGGGGGTAGCCGCGAGCGTTTTCCGAAATTCCACTTCGTCCACGTGCCCTTCCCTTGTAAGCCTCGGCTAACTCCGACGCGATGATCTGGCAAGTCGGCTTCACGTCGGGATAAAAAGCTAATTACAAAATTCAAGACGACATGCCATGTAAATATCAAAATATTGACACCGTCACCGGAAATGAGCGGGAAATTGGCTCCTAAATCTATTCAAATTATGCATATTCTGACTACTTGCTTCCATTTTCCGGCCGTGTTCCTCGCCATATCGCTTTGCATCCAAATTAGCTTATTATCCCGTTGTGACCCGTTTAAACGAATACGATCGTCGCGTTCGGCTGGTTCTGATCTTAATTCGAATACGATGATCGGATCGGAATTACGAAATTGTCGATTCCGACGGTTTATTCGAATACGACGCGTAACTCCCATGTCGTATTCGTATGCGTAACATCTCTATAGCATACCCCCGAATTTCAGGCCCAGCGGCCCCACACTGACGTCAAAACGGCGTGCCCAACACCGCACGATGTGGTCGGTGAAGACGGCGGCCGTCGTGGCGCTGGTGCTATGGATTGTCGTGCTGCTGTACCTCTCGCAAAGCCTCTTCACACTACAGGGGCGATCTGGTGGGTGGAGTCACCGAACTGGGAAGCCTAAGCCTAACCTAAGATTAAGCCTAAGCCTATGCCTAAGTCTAAGCCTAACCTAAGCTTAAGCCTAACCTAAGCTTATGCCTAAGCCTAAGCCTAAGCCTAAGCCAAACCCTATTTTTCAGAAGGCTACGCAGATTCGTCAGCCGTCTCGTCGCGCCTTGACGAGGCCCTCTCCAACATTAGAGAGCTGCGAGACCAAAATGAGCGGCTCCAGCAGATGATCCGTAAGGGAATTTTGGCTCTGTACCGATAGCACGGGGCAATGACAACAGAACGGGGCATTGACAACAGAACGGGGCATTGGCAACAGAACGGGGCAATGACAGCAGAACGGGGCAATGACAGCATAACGGGGCATTGCCAAGTCCCCGCGGCCAGCGGCCAGCAGAACGGGGCATTGGTTTGGCCAGGGGTGCCGGCGGCCAGCAGGACGGGGCATTGCATATTTTCTCAGAAAAACGTATTTTTATGGTCTCTCGCCGATTTTTTTCCCTGATGATAGATTATAGAAAAATCGACGATACTTGGTATAGACTCCGACTTTACTATGGAAATGGTAGAAAACAGCCTAATTCAAGCAGCTTAGGATAGCGCAAAGGCCTTCGTGTATTAAAGAAATATACCATGCAATCAGAAAAATCAGAAAAAAAGACTCTATCGGTTAGGCTACTTCAAATAACTAGAAAAATACAGAAAAAAAGTTCGATATCCTGACAAACCCTTTTCCGGGGCCCCAGAAATGACACCAAAACTTTAATATCTCAAATTTCTAGGCTCTGTAGCAGATTCGGAAATCGAGGCGATTATCAGCCTGGTCGCATCTATAAATGTACAAATTCTTATTCCGATCCGTGTTGCGGGGTATTTTGGACTTCCCTAGTTAGAAAGTTCAGCCTGGTTGACAAACAGTTCTGTGAATCCAAAAAATATAATCAGAGAAAAAAGTAGGCAAGAGACCATAAAAATACGTTTTTTTTTGAGAAAATATGCAATGCCCCGTCCTGCTGGCCGCCGGCCCCCCTGGCCAAACCAATGCCCCGTTCTGCTGGCCGCCGGCCGCGGATACTTGGCAATGCCCCGTTCTGCTGCCATTGCCCCGTTTTGCTGTCATTGCCCCGTTCTGTTGTCATTGCCCCGTTCTGTTGTCATTGCCCCGTGCTATCGGTACAGAGCCGGAATTTTTTCATACTATGTATCCATCTTCTTTAGAGCAAGAGCGCAATGAGCGGGAGCGCATCCAAGAGTTGAAACGGAGAGCGTCGGGCCGAGGGGAGAAGCTGCAGCTCCAGAAAAGCCGTGAAACCAAGGTGTGTCCTATTTACCTAACAAGGAGTCGTTTTTGGGTGATATTGGAGTTTTTGAACGAGACCTAGCTAGTTCGATAGAGAAAAAAATTCTGAACAAGTTGTCGGTTTCCAAATCTGCTAACCGTGTACTGTATTCAATAAAAATTAATTTTAATGAAAAAATTCCTGGACGTCAGGCTGCGACCCATGGATCAGGCCCGGGAGATAGCCCACAGCGCGAACCAGCATCCGCATGAGATCGTGGCCTAGTGGATAGTGCCGGCGCCTATCAAACTTTTGCAAAATTATGCCCAGGGTTCGGAACTTATTGTGATATATTGTTTTGCTCTTTGGTTTTTCATACCATTGAAATCGAATTTGGCATCATCGAGCAAAAAGAAAAAGATTTTTACTAGCGAGGAGTCGAACCCGCTGGCAAAAAAAGACAAAAACTTATGAAGCAAGCGCACTACCAATAGGCCAGCTGGTCATGGCTGGAGGGAGGCCTAAAGGGGGCTATGTTGACGCGCACCCAGAGCGCAGAATCTGCGGATCAGGCGGAAAATGACGGTTAGATTAATGATTTTCAAATTAATTTTTATTGAACAGCGTACACGGTTAGCAGATTTGGAAAACGACATCTTGTTCAGAATTTTTTTCTCTATCGAACTAGCTAGGTCTCGTTCAAAAACTCCAATATCACCTAAAAACGACTCCTTGTAAGTCTCAGCCTGAGTCAAGTATTTTTTGTCTTCTATAGTCCTTTAAAGTACGGTAGCTAATTTTCCATTTAGGAGAAGAACCAACAAATGGTGGTCCCAAAACCGCTGCAGCCGGACGCCTTCGGGCCTGGGCGACAATTTGAAGAGGTACGTTTTTCTGACGCCGTCTGACTATCTTTTCTAGGTACGTCGTGGGGTCGACCAGCGCATCTGGGAGATGTTCTACTACTTGCGGAAGGAGTTCAAGGACAACAAGGACTCTGATGTCTTCAAGAATCACACCCTGGAACAGGTACAAACACCACTTGTAGTTGACTACGATCCACTACATTCCAGATGACCTCTCTACTTGCCCATTCCTACAACCTGAGCGATGTGTATGCCGAGTGGAGAAGCAAGTCGCTGCTCGGGCTCACTGAGAAGATCCAGAAGCGCATCGACGAGATCCAGAATCCGCCCGACTGCAAGAGGGCCAAGTGGGTAGATAGCAGAGATTGTTGAGGAAGAGGAGAGGGCAGGCTAGCAGAGATTGTTGAGGAAGAGGAGAGGGCAGGCTAGCAGAGATTGTTGAGGAAGAGGAGAGGGCAGGCTAGCAGAGATTGTTGAGGAAGAGGAGAGGGCAGGCTAGCAGGGATTGTTGAGGAAGAGGAGAGGGCAGGCTAGCAGAGATTGTTGAGGAAGAGGAGAGGGCAGGCTAGCAGAGATTGTTGAGGAAGAGGAGAGGGCAGGCTAGCAGAGACCATTTAACCTCCCTTGTTTCAGTATCCTCGTGTGCAACCTGGACAAGCAGTGCGGCTTTGGCTGCCAGCTACACCACGTCGGCTATTGCTTCGTGGTGGCGTTCGGCGAATCGCGCACCCTGATCCTCACCCAGAATGGCAGAACCTGGAGGTGAGGCTCGACTGTCCCTTAAAGCCATAATTTTTCAGGTATTCGAGGCAAGGCTGGTCTGGCGCGTTTCTGCCCGTCTCGAAGTGTAGCGCCGATGAGGCGTTGAACGTGAGTTTAGCTTTTAGTCCAGCATCTAATCAAACCTTCCCGTACCCGTTGAACTTAAAAAATGACAATTTTAGGGAGAGACCCCGCACGCCTTCCGTGGTTCCGCAGGAGTCCGAGTGGTCGAGCTCCCAATCGTCGACGCACTCCAAGACCGCCCAGCCACGCTGCCCCTCTCACTCCCGAAGCAGCTTGAGGACGAGATGCTGAAACTCCACTCAAACCCGCCGGTCTATTTCATCAGCCAGTTCATCTGGTATTTGATGCGCAACAACGTGGAGATGGATCGTGTGATTGAGAGGGCCGTGGCGAAGGTGCCGTTTGGGAAAGGTGGGCAGGATTTTTATGACGTTATTTTAAGGGCTTGTCACAAATTTATCAAAGCATCACGGTTCGCAAATAATGCGAAAAATAGATAAAATGAAATAGAGCCACAAATTGCTCGTTTTTAGCGGAGTTGGGTTCATCCAAGGTTACGGGAGCGCCTAAAATTTTGGATTCAAAACCTATGCCCATGCCTATAACCCAATCCTAGCCGGAGCCTAAGCCTAAGCCTAAGCCTAAGGCTAAGCCTAAGCCTAGGCTTAAGCCTAAGCCTAAGCCTAAGCCTAAGCCTAAGCCTAAGCCTAAGCCTAACCTAAGCCTAAGCCTAAGTCTAACCTAAGCCTAAGCCTAAGCCTAAGCCTAAGCCTAAGCCTAAGCCTAAGCCTAAGCCTAAGCCTAAGCCTAAGCCTAAGCCTAAGCCTAAGTCTAACCTAAGCCTAAGCCTAAGCCTAAGCCTAAGCCTAAGCCTAAGCCTAAGCCTAAGCCTAAGCCTAAGCCTAAGCCTAAGCCTAAGCCTAAGTCTAACCTAAGCCTAAGCCTAAGCCTAAGCCTAAGCCTAAGCCTAAGCCTAAGCCTAAGCCTAAGCCTAAGCCTAACCCGAAGCGGAAGCTCGTGTCACTCCGGAAACCATAGTTTTGGAGGCCTAGAAAGCATATTGCATTTTTCACAATCCAATGAAGCCCTATAGTCAATTTTTGGTACAAAATTCCACGAAACGTACCTGGAGGATTCGCTTTAATTTCCGGGCTGCCACCACGATTTTTGAAATCCGGATACGGTAGGATGGCATAAACTACGGAAATCGCAGCTAGAAATAGCAAGAATCGTACGGGAATCGTCAGCATTTTGTGGAGAGGCCCTTTCGTAGAGTTGGGCTAGGGGGGAGGGGAATGTTTGTCTGGGGGTGTGTTGCGGAAGCTATAAAAATGCGTTAAAAATGCTTTTTCAGGTCCTATTGTCGGGATTCAAGTTCGACGAACAGATAAGATTGGCACGGAAGCGGCGTTTCATTCGGTTGACGAATATATGGAATGGGTCGAGGTGAGTTGGAAAAGGGGAAAGAGCGAGAGAGAGAAGGAGAAAGTGAGAGAAAGAGTGGGAGAGCGACGGAGAGGAGAGAGAGAGAGAGAGAGAGAGAGAGAGAGAGAGAGAGATAAAGAGAGAGGGAGAGAAAGCTCCATAATTATTATTTCCAGATCTGGTTCCGTGTCCAGGACAAGCGCGTCGGCAAGCCGGTGCCCCGCAAAGTGTTCGTCGCCTCGGATGACCCTTCTGTGCTCGCGGAGACCAGGAAGAAGTACGGTTACAGATCTCAGTTGTTGCCTTTGCCAGATTTTGCCTTCATGGTCCCTTTAAGCTCAAAAACTACTTCCAATTTTTCAGCTATCCCCTTTACGAAGTATTTGGCGACGCCGACATTGCCGACACGGCCAAGTTGAACTCAAGATATACAGGTTAGTATGAACAAAACCAAAAATTTCGTATGCAAATTTAGATGCCTCGCTGTATGGGGTGGTGACGGATATACAACTGCTCAGCCGCTGTGATTACCTCGTCTGCACATTTTCTAGTCAGGTGAGAGAGAGAGAGAGTGGCGAGAGAGAGAGGGAGAGAGAGAGAATTTGAGGAACAACCGTCTAATTGCAGGTATGCCGCATGGGCTACGAGCTGATGCAGGTTCGGAAGCCCGACGGTGAAGCCTTCCACTCGCTCGACGATGTCTACTACTACGGTGGGCAGCACGGTGAGTCGGCCATTGCGTACGGTATCAATGGGACAACTCTTAGACCACGAGCAGGTGGCCATCGAGGATCATTTGCCCGAGCGGGATGCCGAGATCGAGCTCAAGTGGGTTTTTCAAGCTGAAGTCTGAGCCTTAAGCATCTTAAGCATCCTCCTAAGCCTAAGCCTTAGCCTATCATAAAACTAAGCCCCTTCTTTCAGGGTCGGCGACGCGGTCGGCTTGGCCGGAAACCACTGGGACGGCTTCAGCAAGGGCACCAATCGACGCACCCAGAAAGTCGGCCTATACCCCAGCTACAAGGTCGTCGAGCGGTGGCGCGTCATCGACTTCCCGGCCCTCAATTAACATCGACGAGCCAGACTTTTATGATGCTGTCTTGTATTTGTATTTGTGCGTAAAATTCTGCGTCTTTTTCGTCTAGTCCCGCTTCCCGGTATTTATGGTTTTGGAGCATTTCTTAGAAATTCCCAAGATTCATTGCTAGTTGTTTGTTTCAAGTTGTTTTAAGGCAAACGGTTTAGAATTGTCTATTTCGTAGAATTCCTTATTTAATGACCGAAACCCAAGTCTAAGCCTAAGCCTAAGTGAAGCCTAAGCTTAAGCCTAAGCCTAGGCCTAAACCACTCCTAAGCCTATGCCTAAACCCAGGCCTAACCCTAACCCTAAGCGAAACTCTAAGCCTAAGCCAAGCCTAAGCTTGAACCTAAGCATAAGCCTAAGCCGATTTTCAAGCCTATGCCTAATCCTCCTAGACTTTTCCGATTCCTCAATCGATACCCCCGAATTGCCTTACGCTCGCCCATTTGCATTTTCTTGCCCAAACCCCGCCCACCGTTTCCTCAGTTTTCCTAAACCCCGGTATTCGCCCTCCTTACAGTGACCCCTCCGTGTCGATTCCAATTACGGGTTGAGGATTTTAATTTCTGTTGTTTTTTTGGATTAATTTCTCTGTGATAGCACCCACCTTCACCCCGCGTCTAGTCGTTGCTAAATTGTGATTTTTGAGCTTTCTTGCCGCTTCGCAACGTGTTTGCCCACTCTTTTGCTTGCCGCTAGCCCATTTTAAAGGAGCTATGAAGGCTAGAATAGGTACGTAGACAATTACGCTAGCAAATCTTGCCAACCGCCGTGTGTGCAATATTATCCAACATTTCTGGTCACCAGTTTTCCCCTCCCGGCTCCTGGGTACGGACTGCCTTCAGAATTTCTATTTGTTTTTGTGTGTGAGTTTTATAAATTTTATTTCATTTAATAAAGATATATTTATTACATTACAATTGGTCATTTTTCTTAAACGACAAGGCGATATTCTACTTTTTCTGGGTGTTTCCCAACATTTGAGCCTGAAGGCGCTCTTCTAAACAATTATTTCGCTGCTGAAAAATTCGGAAAATACCTGGTACGATTTTCGAGGTCCCGGCACGCTGTTCTACTAACGGAAGATTAAAATTCACCTTCGCCTCTTTCCGAGGGGACCTAGGAAATTTGCATAAAAAAGGTTCAAATTGCTTACGAGCCTTGTTTCGCAATTTCCTGCTGCCCGCAACGGATGCTTTCAACGGCTAGGCCAGTCTAAAAATATAGAAAAACAGAGAGAGAGTAAGCGAGAGAGAGAGATAGAGATGCCTACCCCCAGCAAATCCTTCTCCAAATTCAGCGAATCAATGTCCACCTCGAGTTGCTCGTACTCCCGCATCAACTTAGCCATCCTAAATCACCAGAATTACCTGGCGTGATCGATTCGCCCACTCAGACTGTTCACAGGCGCCATTAGGAACACGACGATGATGCGTCTCGGTCGTTATCGCCAATTTTCGCTGAGTTTTTGGAGGGGAGCCAGAGCGTAGAATGGGCTGCAATTAACGTTATGCTTTTTGTTTAATGAAATCATCATTAAAAAAAATGATTTTTCGAGACCTTTGGCGCACGAAAATGGATCGTCTCCGTCGTCTCGGTGGTTGTCGTCGTCTTGGTGGACTTTACAATCCTATCCACACTGTCCATATATTCAATATGGCCCTTTGGAAACTGGGAATCAAGCGCCTATTAAAATACACAATTTAAACCCTACCAAAAAACTCTACCTTAAATCCAGACATCGCAAAAGTTGGCTTTAGACGGGAAAAGGCTAGAAAAGTGTCAACTTTTTGGAAACCCGCGCACCTCCCCCACCACTTCAGATTCCATTTTCCCAAGCCTTGCCCTGCATTTTCTGAGCACCACCTGACAGCGCTGACTATTTATTCACTAGCAGTACTGGGCTTTCCCTTGAGCAAGTCCATAAATTAAAAAAATACACGAAAAAAATCTGGTCGACTATCGCTCGTGCAGCGGCCGAGATCGGTAGATGGCCTCTTTGCCTTTCGCTTTTTCTGAAAAGAAAGGAGAATTGTATATCAAACATTTACTATGTTGGTTCTATAGAATTGGCAGAGTTTCGAGATTTTTAATTTCACAATGACAGTGTTTTTATACTGTTTTTGCTATCTAAAAACCTTAAAAAATTTCCCAATTTTGGTCTTATCATCCGAACAAAAACAACACTTTTTTCGATAAAAACAAAAAGACGAATTCGTCAACTGTTTTGCAGCTTTCTGAACGCTTTTCCACTTGAAATAGAGCTAAAGGTTACAAAAATAAGATGAAAATGCCAGTTTACTAGGCTTATGAAAAATGAGGTAGCCCTGGAAATACTATCGAAGAAGAACCTACAAAGATAGATATACCATCCACGACGTTTAATGGTTAAAATATTGAAAAAAACTTACTAAAAGCAGTGCCGGGTGCCAAATAGACGGGACGGGCCGTGGGGATGCCGTAGTGGCGAGCCAACTCCATCCGCGTCCGCCCCTCGTCCATCAACTCGCCGATCCGCTTCACGTCGGACAGCTGAAAAGGGGCTTTAGATCGAGGTAAAATTATTATACGTCGATACTGAATAGCTTTAAACGTTTATTCGAGGAAAAAACCCACCTGAACATTTTCCCGAAACCGCTCCTTGGCCTCGGTAAGAATTTCCTGGCGATGTTCGGCGGTCAGCGCCGGGTCTTTCGATTCGAACGCTTGGCCAAAACTAAATAAACCGATTATACATAAACGGTTAAATTGTAGCGCAAACCGTAAAATCCGCTTGTATAGCGCTAAAACGTCACGGCGGGCGAGCTGCATGCAGGAATCCGGGAATCCTGGCTGGGAATCACTGAAAATTATGGTTTTTCGGTACAAATAGAAAAAAAGAGAATAAAGCTTCGAGTAGTTCGATTTTAAAAGGAAAAAGTCTCAAGAAAGTTCGAACATTATTGATATAATTTTACGCAAAGGTCATTCTTGTCAACAAAACTTTCAAAACGATTACGCCATGTAATCCAGAGAGGCGTGAGATTAGGAGCGTTGTCTACAAGTAAAGGTATCCAATTTTAATTTCTCGCTAATATAACATCATTAAAATCATACTTATTTCTTTTTAAAAGACGCAATAATTGGCTAAGTAATTTTACAAAACAACATAAAACAAAAAAACGGAGAGTTAGCTCAAGGAGAGTGAAGATACATTTTTAAAAAATACGACAAAATGGAATTATTTTGAATTCAGCTCGAATTTAAAGTATAAAACATTGATGTTATGACCACGGGCGGGTTTTTAGCCCTCAGGCAGGTTGATTCCCGGGGCGCGCAATAGCAGTGACAGCCTTTTAGGTCGCGTAATGCAACTGATTACTCGATGTTTTGTTGAAACAAAAACTATTATAAGTGTAAGAAACTATATTGCTTTGATCGCAAGTTTATTTTAACGGCAAGAATAGTATAATAATGCACGACGGCCGATTGTATATATGATCAGGGCAGGGCTTTACAACGGGGCGATAAAACCTTTGCTTGCTTGTACGTATAAAACCAAATATCTTAGAAAAAGCAAGACGCATCCGCAAGGGAGACATTATCAAATATATTTTGTCGAGCCTTCTAGCTTCTCGGCTTGACAGCACGGGTGCAATCAACGGAAAAAATTTTGGGCCAAAATCATGACTATGTATGCTTCGCGCAAAATTTTACCGATACCTTTCCGGACTCGACGACCACTCTGAATAAAGTATTTCATATTTGTAAAAGTATGCTTTGTTGTAACCGGAACCAAGGCAGGCCTGTTGTTCAGAATTCTCCTGCTGCCGGACAGCGTAAGATCAGCGCTAAAACTATGCTTACAGGAAGTTCGCCTTGGAAAGAAAGAAGCGGCTTAGTTTTGGATAGTTCTGGTCTATTTGTTGAAAACCTCCTAGTTTCTCAGCCCAACCTTGTTCGATTCATAATTGCGCTTCTTAAACCTATGTGACCTTAGGAAACCCTACTTTTCATCGTGTATCGCTCGGAAGTGTGGCCTGAAAGCTTCTTGAGTGGATACCCTAAAGTCATAAGTCAGAACTGATTTTAGAATTCCCCTGTTAATCCTGATGCACCCTTGTGTGATGCGTCTTGCTGTTTCCAAAATATTTGGTTTTATACGTACAAGCAAGCAAAGATTTAGCGCCCCGTTGTAAAGCGTCGACCCTAGCAATAAGCCGTTGTCCATGTGATTATACTATTCTTGTAGCTGTAACTGTAAGATAAAATAAACTTGCGATCAAAGCAATATAGTTTCTTACACTTATAATAGTTTTTGTTTCAACAAAACATCGAGTAATCAGTTGCATTACGCGACCTAAAAGGCTGTCACTGCTATTGCGCGCCCCGGGAATCAACCTGCCTGAGGGCTAAAAACCCGCCCGTGTTATGACCAAGAAAAGCTCTATTTCGTGTGCTAATGGGTCAAGAGGGCCGGCGGCTACAAACTTCGGTCAGCTGAGAGCTCGGCGCGGGTTTTTTGCCCGGCTGGTCGTCACCTGGGTGCTCTTTTTCTCTCGCTATCGCTCTCTCTCTCTCTCTCTCTCTCTCTCTCTCTCGCTCTCTCTCTCTCTCTCTCGCTTCGGTGCATTCAATCGCCCGTTTTTTTTTGTACCTCGAAGAACTGTGTCAACAACCGGGGGCCCACCCAGTCCTCGCGGTGAGTCAACTCCGCCTCTCTAGCGCGCCTTTTATTGATGGAGATTATTGCTGTTTTTAGGGTCAGTGGGCGCTGATTAGCGCTATATTTTTTAGATTAAGTGGAGAAAAATATCGTATGTGATTATTCAGCAGACTATTTCGCGCTGATTTAATTTTAGCTTAGACTTACTTGTTTTTGGTCAATTATAAACAAAATTAAAGTTTTTTACTACCATTTTTCTGTGTATTTTCGGCCTGGAAACGCTTCTTTCACAATCTTGTTCGTGGGAGCACACCGGACTTTTCCCCCTTCTTTTCCTTTTTGTGTTGGAGGGATGAGGGAGCGAGTGTGAAGAGCCTTTGACTGAACTCGAACTGTCGATATTTCCAAATACCTAGTGTATTTCTCTATCTCTCTCGCGCTCGCTCTCTCGCTCTCTCTCTCTCTCTCTCTCTCTCTCTAGCTGTCTCTCTCTCTTCGGCGGATCATTCAAATTTATCGCTACAGCTCGTAACGCGGAATATACCTCGCGTTCAGGCCGCTGAAATGTTTCAATTTTAACTTAAAGGTTTCGATTTCCAAACGAATAATTTTTGTAGTTTTCAGAGTTCTACTGTCCAAATGTAGAAATATCTATTTTATTCTTTGAAAAAATGGCCTTTTTAAAAATGATTTTTTTTGCAGATCCTTCCGGATCCTATGGGCAGTCCCTGATTTGCAACTTTTCCTCTCGAACCGCACGCCTCATTTGTGCTTTGATGACCCAGCGACTCGCGCTAACCACGGATGATTCATTTCATCGCGTAATCGATTTTTCGTAAAGTTCTCCTCGACTCGCACTACGGTTCTTTCCCTTTCCCCCTCGGTTTTGACCTCTGTGACCCACCACGAGGGGGGCATTCGGGTGCACGTGTTGGGCCGGTGTTTTATGACTGAAAAAAATCGGGGCGGCAATTAATCGCTCACTGACCCGGGCAAAAAATGGGAGCCTATTTTTTGCTGCAATTTTTTCGACCCTCGCAGGATCAAGGCGGAAGCTGGTGTCTAAGCCTGATCCTAAGCCTAAACCTAAAGCTAAGCCTAAACCCAAAGCTAAGCTTAAAGCGAAGCCAACCCTAAGCCTAAGCCTAAGCCTAAGCCTAAGCCTAAACCTAAGCCTAGGCCTAAGCCTAGGCCTAAGCCTAAGCCTAAGCCTAAGCCTAAGCCTAAGCCTAAGCCTAAGCCTAAGCCTAGGCCTAGGCCTAAGCCTAAGCCTAAGCCTAAGCCTAAGCCTAAGCCTAGGCCTAGGCCTAAGCCTAAGCCTAAGCCTAAGCCTAAGCCTAAGCCTAAGCCTAAGCCTAAGCCTAGGCCTAGGCCTAAGCCTAAGCCTAAGCCTAAGCCTAAGCCTAAGCCTAGGCCTAGGCCTAAGCCTAAGCCTAAGCCTAAGCCTAAGCCTAAGCCTAAGCCTAGGCCTAAGACTAAACTTAAGCCTAACATAAGAATGCTATTAATGTACTATGACGATACACCTTATAGACAATCAATTGAGGACTTTGCGGAATTTTTGGTCTGCAAACTCTAGCGCTATACCTATTTTTACTTAATCTTATTCAAGCCAAAATAAAACTTTAATTTTCGTATTTTTCTAAAGACTTGTTTGCATTTTAAAGGGGCAGGAAAAGGCTTCATCCGTTTTTTTGCCCTTCGTCTTCGTAAAAACCTTGATTTTGACATCAAACAAACCCCAATACCATTATCCTGTTTACAAAACTGGACAGTACCAAAAACTATTGTCCCGATTTGCCCTCAAAACGCTCGGAAAACACGAATTTCAACAGGAAAATCCCACGGCATCGATCTTGGGGGCTGCCCTTTTTCGGGCGGCTTCACCGGAATACACAAAACAACCGCCTTTCGGCATGGCAGGAGGATATAAGCGGAATATCGCGTGGTAAAATACATCAAGGACCATTCTCGACCTCATGGAAACTGTATTAAAGCCAGTAATTTTATCAATATTTTTATTATGCGCTTTTAAAAGTCCGTACTTCTTATTCTCTAAATTGAGAACTACATTCTGGTACACTCTACAGCCCTGTAGTTTGTAGGGGAGCCGAGATATAAAACATTTTTGTAGAAATTTGTGGCTGAAATTCGTAATTTTCAATTTTTAAAGCGTATAAAACTTATTCTAGGCAATTTTTGGTGTGAAAAACACTTTTTTATAAAATTCATCCCAAGATTTTTTTAAGCGACTGGGCACATTAAAAGTTTCGACCATTGTTGAGCAGCTTTTGAGTTTTTTGGGCTTTGTAAGCTTGATTTTGGAGGAATTTGCATGTGACGAGCTTTTAAATGGCGTCATATTGTTGTTTTTGCGACGACATTGTGTTTTTTGTTGCTCGTTCCGCATCAGCGGGTCTGAATTGGAAGGACCGCGATTTTTGCTGAGAATTCCTGACAATTCTTGCTTCGAAAGTCCAAAGTAAAGGCTACGGCTAAGCCTAAGCCTAAGCCTAAGCCCGAGCCTAAGCCTAAGCCTAACCCGAGCCTAAGCCTAAGTCTAAGCCTAGCCTAAGCCTAAGCCTATGTTGATCATGACACCGACTTTCCCATCTTGGAAATATTTTATTTAGCCTTCCCAGCCCCTTTAAATTCCTTTCACATCAGTTTTGATCGATTGCCTTGTCATCTTGTCTTGTCTTCTTGTCCGTAGTTGATGATCTGTACCTACCGAATCTATGCCTTTCAGAACAGCCAAATGCCCTAGAAGAAAACAACCACAAAACGTAATCATGGAAACTGGCGGAATCTTTTGCCTAAAAGAACAGGGGACCATCGGCATTTCTGGATGGGCCGCAAATCATCAGAACCTCTTTTCCGAGCCCTTTAGCTACAGTTCGGCAACACAACGCCATTTATTGGTAAGAAAATTCCTTGAAAATTTAAATTACGGCATTCAGGGAAAGATTCGGGACCTCCAAATCGATACGCTACCTACGCTACCGAAAAAAGCTTTTGCCGTCAGGAATTTTGGCCCGCTTTTGGTGACCGTGGATGGGCGATTGCATGTGAAGCTTGAAGGCGAAGGTAGGGAAGCTTAGGCCTAAGACTAAGCCTAAGCCTACGCCCAAGCCCAAGTCTAAAGCTAAGTCTAAGCCTAAGCAGATGCCGAAGCCTATTTCTGAACCCGGAAGCCTAGGCCTAAGCCTTAGCTTAAGCCTAATCTAAAGCCGAGGCCGAAGCCTAAGCCAGAGTCTGAGCCTAAGCCTAACTATCCTAAGCCTATTCCTTCGCGAACTTCTTCCATTTCAGAATGGTCAACGATCCGTCTGCTCGCGCCACCCCTCTATTGCCCACACAAAATTGCCTCCACTTCGAATGAGTACGTTTTGTCAAGCTTTCAAAAACATTTTAGGGAAATCACCGTAACCTCCGTGGCATTTGGTGCCCATCGTACTGCTCTTATCGACACTTCCGGTCAACTCTGGACGCTTGACAACAAAGAGATCCAGCCCGGAGCGAAGAGCGTCTTCCTCAAAAAAGCCGTCTTCATGGGCGGATTCCGGAAGTGTACAAAAGTCGTGGCCGGAAGGTACTGGTAGTGGTTTTGTCGGATTTCAGGGAACGCGATAGCTTGATTTTGGAGATTTTCATGTAACTAATCTCAATTTTACCTTTATCGATTAGAAATCACTTCCTGGCGTTGGTCATCCGCGACGACGCACTACAAACAACAGCCAGCGCTGAGTTGGAAGACAACATATCGGATATTTTTGAGGTAATGAAGCGATTTTTGAAGGTCTAGAAGTATCTTCTTTCAAGCGCAAAAAGTTCTGCATCAAATGGTTGTCTAAAAATCGTATAAAGATTACTATATGTAGAGAAAAATGGATGGAAACCTTTGGAATTAGGCGTTTTGGCAAAATCGTATCTAAAAGTGATTTTTTCCACGCCTAACGTAGCCACTTTTTTTTTTAGAAGCATCCGGTTCAGAATTTTTTGCTCTATCTGATGCGTAAACCTAGGTATGCATATAATATATATTTTCAGAAAAATGAGGCACATTTCCAAAATTGCCCCGAGTGCCAGGACAACGGCAAGATGCGGCTATCAAAGATGATGCGGGCTGCGGATCAGGTAGAAAAAAGTGCGGCTCAGCACAAGAATTTAATGTTCAGGAGCACGACCTGATGGCGATGCTGGAGAACGACTTCGAGATCGTCAACCTGGCACAGCAGACGGATAAAAATATTATTATGCGCGAGAGGAGGGCATCGTTGGGGAGGTTGGCTCTCTCTCGCTCTCTTTCTTTCTTTGTATGTCTCTCTTTCGCTCTCGCTCTCTTTCCCTCGAACTCTCCACTTTCAGACATCGCCACAGTTCCACCCCGAATCGCGTGAAGCAGCTCAAGTCGGCCAGCTCGTCCTCGGGCAGTCGTGTCAACTCACTTTGCGATGATTTAAAAGTACGATACCTTCAAAATTTCCATTTAAAGGGAGCGTGACAGCAAGTTCGGGGACCTCCAAGCCAGTTTACTCGTCTTAAGGCGCTTTTTAGGACCCAGGCAGCACGATGAGCTTCCTCTCCGTCGATCGTTTGTCTCTGCAACTCCATCAAGAAGGTATTTCTTATGTTGTAAGCTTTTTACATTAGGCTTTAGAATCTCCACCCGACAGCCCGGAGGTGACCAAAAAGGTAGAGAGCAAGAAATTGAGGCTCTAATAGACTTCTTTCAGCTTCGCCGCGAGAATTTCCATCTGTCCGAAGACTTCGTGGAGGTGTGGAGCTGGGGCGAAAATCAGAAGGGGAAACTCGGTCATGGCGATTTATTGGACAGGTTATTTTTAAAAGTCTCCTTCTCTCTGTCTCTCTGTATGTCTGTCTCTCTCTCTTTCTCGCTCTCTCGCTCACTCTCTCTGCCTCTCTCTCTCTCTTTCTCTCTCTCTCTCTAGTCTCAATTTCAAGACCGGAACCCTTCCCAATCTCCCTCCTCACTGAACACCACATCGTCGACGTCGCCTGCGGAGATGAGTTCTCTCTAGCGCTGACCGCTACGGGACAGGTACGCTAGTTTTTCTCTTACGTTCATACGTCACTTTAGATCTACGCCTGGGGCGAGCCGTTCCAGAACAACCTTCCCAGCCCGAACAGCACCAGCCCGCAGGTTTTTCGGGTGCGTATGAAGCAAGAGAGAAAGAGAGAGAGAGAGAGATATCTCGATCAATCACTCCTTTAGGTTGGCTACGACCAGTACGGCTTGGACATCTCGACCTCCGGTAACCGGGCCACGTTACTCATAGCCAGCCCATTGGGCCCGACCCATGTTTTGGTGTGCCAACCTGATCAGGCGGATAACAAGATGACAATCCAGAAGCTGCCGCAGTTCGTGCAGGTAAGTCAGGTCTAGCAGTGTTTTTGGAGAGTCCTAACAAATAGGGGCAAACTAGCAGAGACCATTTGAGGACCCATTCCAGGGCCACACCTGCACCTCCATCGAATCGTTCCAATCCGCAATCGGCTTCTCCAGTGCGGCGAGGACCGTCGCTGTCGAAGTAGGAAAACGAAATTTTTTTGACCCCGAACTTCAGGAATCGTTTACGCTGTGGAATTTGGCGGTGCGGTTCGGGCGGCTGCTCCGCTCGCTGTCGCGCGTCAGCCAGAAGATACACGAGAATTGTGGGCCAGAAACTGGGAGATGATCTCTGTTTTCAGGTCGCGCATCCTGTGCCGAGGATCAGAGCGCTACGGTAGCGGATTTGCTGCATAAATTTCACCTGGCTACTTCGGGAGCGGCAGATGCGCTAGCTAGGTAGGTGTTCTTCTCTCCCTCCCTTACTCTCTCACTCTCTCTCTTTCTCATCTCCCTTTTCAGACTGTCAGGCTCCATTCGGCAGGCCATCGTCGTCCGCGAGGAGTTCAGCCCTATCAAATGTCTGCTACAAGCAACTTCTGAAGATATCCTCGCCCCGCTGGTCCACTACTTCGAGGCGTTCAGCGACGCGATGGCGCTGGGATGTTTCAATGGCATCGTTGTCAGGTAAAGCCTAAGCCTAAGCCTAAGCTCCTTTTCAGCTCCGAAGCCGACGAGCTAATCGGCCGACTCTGCCTCGAGTTCGGCGCCGACAGCGACTCCCTAGCTTCCCGAGTCCGCAAGATTTGCATTAAAGGTATCGCAAACTCCTTAAATTTAAGTATATTTCATCAAACCTAATTATAAATTATTTTAATAAAAATTTCTTTTAGCGACCGACTTCCTGACCACGCTGAAGTGCAACGCCACCGAGATGATGGTGCTCGAATCGGTGGGGTTTTTTGGGGGCAAAAATACCGTGTTTTCGACATGGTGTAAATATGTGGTGCTCTAAAAAGGCTATAACTATTTATACAAATCATTAACATAATGTACATTTGCGGATACGGGTGGATACTGTAGACGGCAAAATGCAGCCACGGGGATTTTGGGAGGGTTACGGTGATCGGGACAAATTTTAGCAAAATTCAACGCGGATTTGAGTAGGGTTATTTAATTTTGAGTAGCGCAGGAATACGGTAGCCACCGCTATTTTTTGCATTCTTCCCAATTTAGCGATTCTTGAGGTGATCAAGCTACTTATTTTGCACCAAAATCCATGCCAAACCCGCGGCTTTTTGCCATCTCGATGCGAAAATCCGCTCCACACTCACAGCACACCCTACAAACCATCCCAACGGGATATCCCTTGCCATCGAGACATCCGTTCAGCGGGATCAGCACCTGCGAGCATCCCTCATTTTCCTCTTGCCCTCCTTTTCCCGAAATTTGCGCCGATCCGTCATCCACCATCGGGCCTTCGCAGCCCTCTAGTCGGCATTTTTGAGGGGAAATCTAAAAAATAAGGAGAACAATAGAAACTATCTACGCTTAAGCCTAAGCATAAGCCTAAGCCTAAGCCTAAGCCTAAGCCTAAGCCTAAGCCTAAGCCTAAGCCTAAGCCTAAGCCTAAGCCTAAGCCTAAGCCTAAGCCTAAGCCTAAGCCTAAGTCAATCCTAAGCCTAAGTCTAAGCCCATACCTTTCCCAAATCTGCTCACTCCAAAAAGTATGCGGTCGGATTGGTGATAGGTCCAACATCAAAGCCCACTTTGGTGTGGTCCGTCCTGGTTCCGTCCAAAAACCCGCCGGTGAACTGCAATTTCAAAGCATCGCCTTACAAATACATAATACTTTACAAATAGTCTCTAATACTAGGAAAAAATATGTGAAGATGTAAAGTGCCAACCTTTGGAGCCACCCCAGGCGTGGGTAAGAGCAGATCGAAATCTTCGAACCCTGGATTCGCTGAAGTTTCACTTGACTTCTCCACTTTTTGAACTTCCAGCTTCTTTTTGTCGTCCGGCTTTGGAAAATAGTCTTCTAGCCGAAAAATGACAAATGGATCATTGTCGGGAAGGGGTAGAGGATCTGAGGTATCTGAAATTACAGATTTTAGGCCTGTTAGGGCACGTGTAGCAGTGATTCTTTGCGGAATTAAGCCGTATGAAAGGCTAGCAGCGATTTTTGGGGAAGAGGATAGGGCGGGCTAGCAGAGATTCTTGAGGATTAATATACCCTTAGGGCTTACCTTTCCGTAGCAGCTGCCCCTGAATTACCATAGCCACAACACAAACTGCTAGGATTATTATTCGTGCCAGGACCATGCCGTGTGACTGCTGCCCCGGAAAAACAGTGTGCCGTTTCTCGACTCATTCAAGCGAGAAACCTCGAGACATCCCTTTCCTCCAATTTTCATCTTTTTTTTCTTTCCCTCCTCATCACCACGCGTTCTCACACTAATAGCCCGGGCGCCAGGAACAACGGGATGGTGGAAATTGGGGCTACTTATCAGACGGTCCAGCAAAATGGATTTTTTGGGGATAGCAGGATTTTAAAGGAATTTTAAAGACCGGGAAGTTGACCTCAGGAATGTGGTGCGCGTGAATTTTTCGCCGACTTTTCCTTCCCCCTGCGTTCGTTCGTGCCCAAGGCCACCGCATTGATACCCAGCCGACGCGTCATTCGGAGTGGCGTGTACTTTTCTAGTCTTAATGACAAGGAAATCGACTAGAAAATGAGAAATGTTGACATGTCAGCCTCGTTAAAATCGATTCTACCAGATTTCCTGACTTTTCAGTTTTTTTTCAGCTTGCATCGGTTATTTGATTATTTAAAAGTTCTCGAATCTTGAAAGTTTTTATAGTCTGTACCCTCAATGGAATTTTGTGTAACTTGTCGTCCTGTAAAAAATCAAAATTGAGCATAAGGAGTTTATTCTCCGGAGCAAGGGCGTAACCGTATCGATCCGATCAAAAAAAGTACAAAAATAAGGTAAAACAGTCAAGATATGGACATGGTTGTGTACAAGGGTTTTTCACGCATTAATAGGGATAAGCCTGAGCCTAAGCCGAAGCCTAAGCCAAGCCTAAGCCCGAGCCTAAGAAGCACAATTTGCATAAAAAAGGCGAGACCCGAAATTCACGTGTTGCTGGGAGGGAGGGGCGTTGGGGCGAGACCGTAATGGTGGAGCACGAAATTTGCATAATTTACAACAATTCGAAGTTTTGCGGAAATTGCCTATGTACAGGGCACACTATTTACAGGACAGTAGATGAACAGTAGAGGAAAGGAGAGGACCCGTTTCGAATGGTACAAGCATTAATGGGAGGGGCTATACAGAGGGAAGGGACAGAGGACGTGGACTTTGCATAGCCTAAGCCAAAGCCTAAGCCTAAGCCTAAGCCTAAGCCTAAGCCTAAGCCTAAGCCTAAGCCTAAGCCTAAGCCTAAGCCTAAGCCTAAGCCTAAGCCTAAGCCTAAGCCTAAGCCCAAGGCTAAGCCTACTTATTTCGGCTCAACATATCCGGTGCGCACGCCGCGGCTCTTCTGCATCTCCTGGACGAAGGAGCGGGCGCAGTCGCAGCAGATTTGGCACATCATGCCCATGGGGTAGCCCTTGCCGTCCAGGCACCCATTCAGGGGGACGAATGTTGTGTGACAGGCTCCGTCGGCGTTTTTCTCGTCCTTGGGCGCCTGGATAGAGCCGTCATTCGGGACCGGGCCCGTGCAGCCGATCATCTGGCATTTCGGGGCGGACACCTGGACGGAGGACGGTAATTTAAAATCTATTAATGCTGGAGTTTGGGCTTAGGCTTAGTCTTTTCAATCTTTTTCCTCAAGGTTTTCTGCTAGCCTGCCCAGCTCAGCCTCTCAAAACAGGCTAGCTTGCTTATACTTATTAACACAACAAACCTTCTCCAAGTTGGCGCCCTCCAAGAAGTACGTGGCCGGGTTGCTGACTGGAGCATCAACATAGTCCGGGTCGAGCTCCTTTAGGGCAGCCTCATCAATGGCGGGAGTCTTGTCTTCAGGTTTCGGCGCCTCGAACTTGCCGGTGAACTAAAAAATGGCGTTTAGTACATCGTTTCAAGCGAAATTCCCTCATTAGCTTACGTCTAAACCCAAGCCGAAACCATAACGAACCTTGGGTGCAACACCGGGCTGCTGCGCATCGACTGCACCCTGGTTTTCTTGGCTGTCAAAGGGCATCTGCGGCAGTTTCGGGTTGAACGTCTTGAAGGCGGGGAACAGGCCCTTCTCCTCGTCGGGGATTGACTCCGCCTCGACGCCGTCAACGTCCATGTTCCGGAAGCCATCGTAGTCGCGGTACATTGGCCAAAGCATGTCACCTAAAGGAATAATGAAGAGCGGTTTGGTATATCCTAAGAAATCTCTGCTAGCCTGCCCTCCCCTTTCCTCAACAATCTCTGCTAGCCTGCCCTATTTTTCCTGAAAAAATCTTTGTTACTCACTTTTTGGTGCCGTTTCCATGCCGAACGGGTTGAACTTGTCGTCGGTGTAGGGTTTGGCCATCATCATCGGCACGGCTTGGCATGCTGCGTAGAATGCGAGTAGGCAAATAGTGTGGGCGAGCATTTTTGTGGGGTCTGAAAAATTCAGGTAAAAGAGGGGAGCTGGTGCGGTTCGAGAATTTCGAGAAGTTCGAGCAGTACAAAGCTCAGGGTACAAAGGGTTAAATATATGGCGAAACGATGCATTAATGACATTGCCTAAGCCTAAGCCTAAGCCTAAGACTAAGCCCAAGCCTAAGCCTAAGGCTAAGCCTAAGCATAAGTCTAAGCCGAACAAGCCAAAGAAGCGCCGAAAAGCGCCCTGGGGCCGATCAACGCCCCGATAATCCTTATATAGCGGGGGCGCGTGTTCGCGGAGCGCCACGCCACCTGGGTTGAAAGCGGGCCGGGGCGGGGCTTCGCGCGGGAGGCGGAACCCCGCCCTCCCCACTTTGAGATCTCCCCTTTTTTGTCTTAAAGGAATCGGGAAGGTGAGTGTGATTGATGGGGCTGTTGATATTGACACAGCCGCCTGGCCCATCATCGTCACCACGTTCATCCCGGGGGGTTGAACTTTGTGCCCCCGGGGTCATTTTCAGGGGGAGGAGGTGGTATCGATTTGGCATTATAGAAACGCTCACCCGATGTGATTAGAAAATTCAGCATAAATATTCCCAAGCAATCGCTGCCAGCCTGCCCTCGGTCCATCGCTAGAAATACTGAATTCTCAAATGCGCTCTGCTAGCTTGCCCTTCGAGGGGTTTCGTCAAAATACGGATTTTTCAAATTTTCTCGAATGACCAGGGTTGAAAAGCCGCTTCGCGACTTTTCAACCCTGGCCCCGTCTTATCCCTTGATATACTACATTTGCATCATTCTCCCGAGTTCCGATGACTAAAAAATGAAAATCGCTCCCTCTGCCGCCACTTCCGGGGGAGGCTAATTTTTCCCTAACAAAGAGGGGTGCCCGATATTTTAACAAAAACCGAATTTTAACGTCGAAAACAATTGATTTTTCAAAATCTGATATGTGTGCAGTCATCTCGAGACCATTACGCACCTAATGACGTATCAAACACGCCCCTAACTTCCTTCCTTATTGAGATAGGATTGGAACACGGTGACGGAAGTTGCATGCAAATGCACACACACACACACACACTATTTTTTTATATATAGTAGGATCCCTGATAGCCTGCCCAAAAAAACTTTGTGCTAATTTCCCAAGTAATCCTTGCTAGTATGCCCTAATTGTAAGCTTGGACTTGATGAGCCAGAACTCGCAAATGATCTCTGCTAGCTTGCCTTGGGCCTAGGCTCAAGCTTAGGCTTAAGCTCAGGGTTATGCTGAGGCTTATGTTTAGGCTTATGCTTAAACTTAGGCTTAGTCTCAGGCTAGGATTAATCCTAGGCTTTGTTCAGTCCCAAAATTCCACAAACATCCCGAGGGCACATACCAGATTACCTCCCAGGGGCCAGTTAATATGATAAGCGCAGGGGGATTCCTTGTTTTTCCGTGTTTAGCGTGGATAGGCGCCTGGCGGACGGCCTTGGTCTCACCATCACCACCCATCCACTCAATTCCGCGGCGCCATCGCCCCAGACAAATGCATCACCACATTTGACGGCGACGGTCAATTTTAGGCCCCCCTCGAGAAAAGCCCGCCGGCGTTTCGTGGGTCCACGGTTTTCCCAGCGCCGCAGCCTAAGGCTAAGCAAGCTTAAGCCCAAAGCCTAGGCTAAGCCTAAAGCAGACGCCTAGCTTAAGCCGAAACATAAACACAGCCTAAACCTAAGCCTAAGCATAATCCTGAGCATAAGCCTAATTATAACCTAAGCCTAAGCTGAAGCCTAAGCCTAAGCCTAAGCCTAAGCCTAAGCCTAAGCCTAAGCCTAAGCCTAAGCCTAAGCCTAAGCCTAAGCCTAAGCCTAAGCCTAAGCCTAAGCCTAAGCCTAAGCCTAAGCCTAAGCCTAAGCCTAAGCCTAAGCCTACGGGATTTAGGGAACTGCGAAATAATTTTTCCTCAAGAATCTCCGCTAGTTTGTCTAGCCCAAACGGCTCGTTCGCCAAGAATCGCTGCTTCCACTTTCGCTGGGGGAAGGAGGTTTTCGAGCCCCTATTTTTCTCCAAAAAAACCTCTGCTATCCGGCCATGTTGTGACGGTTATGGTATGCGAGTTGTCGGCCGAACACCTCTCCCCTGGGGTCGTCATCATCAGGGCGGTTGCAGCGACTGGTGCTAGAGTGCGTGATTGGATCATCCCATCAAAATTCCGCGAATGCCCCGAAGGCACATTCCCGAGCAGGGTGGTGGTGGGCATGGCTTTTGAAGGTTTCAGTCGTTGCAGTTGCAGGGAGATGGCTAACAGGGATGCTTTTCGAGTCGAGGTTTTCAGTCGACGCCTCCGCGAAACTGGGTCTAAAGTGTGTCCTAGTCGCAAGGTCAACACACTGAAAAAAACACCTAGAATAACAACGTTGAGACAGTTGTTTTCCGCAATTTTTGCACGCAAACCCGTTTCGGCAAATAGCCGTGCGACAACGCCATGACGGGGCAATGTTTTTGTGCGGGTGCAGAAGATGAGCCTCGGGTTGAGTACGAGAGAAACCCATAAAGCCGGGCTGTCGTAAAAGGGCCGGGGAGCCGCCCAAATTGTCCCGGGCCGCATTTGGAGACTCATCGCCCGAGACGATCACAAATGAGGTGGACTTTGTCGTGGGTGTGTTGCGTAGCGTGGCGTAGCCTTTAATTGGCCATTAATGGGGAGGGGACCAGGAATCTGGGATTTGTGGTAGCGGCAAAGGAGACCTGTCAATGCAAGCCTAACCCTAAACCTAAGTTTAAGCCGAGCCGAAGCCTAACTCCAAGCCTACGCCTAAGCCTAAACGAAGCTCATAGGAAGCCTAAGCCTAAGCCCAAGCTTCAGCTGGTATACCCCTTTTCAAATGCGACATCAAGTTGGAGCAGTTCGGCGAGTTCGCCCAATCTATAGCAATGGCTTCGCTATGGCTTAGCTTCCGCCTGTCTTGGCTTAGGCGGATCAGCGTTTGGTTTGGGCTTTGCTTAGGCTTAGCGCAGGCTCAGCTTAAAAACGACTAACAAGGATTCCTCCCCAGCTCGAAGTTCAACTTCGGTTAGCTAGATAGCGTATCAGATGCAGTTTTTCGCGCTGATCACGATCCCGATATTTATTTTTGCCCAAATCCATAGGAATACCATCAAAAATCATTTTAAACATTGTGTATTTTTTTGCCTAGCTGGGCGTGATCCGCCCCACGCGCTTCAAAGCCTCTTTCCAGAGGGAGGCATCCATCGGTGGCGTGGTGTAGTCGGCAAGTACTTGGTCTACCAATCTAGGGGTCACTAGTTCGAGTCTTGCCGCTGACGGCTTTTTTGCTTTTTGGATAAAACTTGTTGTGAAGGCCATATGGACGCCCAGTAAAAATTTTTCTAGTTCTTTTTGGCCCATTTGTCGCCAATTGAAGTATTTTTGGCAACAACACAGCATTAATCTCATAATGATTATCAGTAATTGTACCATTAGAAATTCTCCTTCCTACCCCGGAGCAGATAAAGCTACATAAAAATCGAGCGTAACCAAAGTCTAATAATTCCTTGTCGGAAACTAAAAATATTTTTGAGCAAGCACTACAATTACTGATGATGATTGACATGATGATTCCCACCTCGATAATTCGAAATTTCGTTCACCAGAAAGAGTAAAACTAAACGTAAAATCCCAACCGAACCGACCAACCGATGCAAAACCGATAAAATTTTTTTACTGGGCGTCCATATGGCCTTCACAGCAAGTTTTATCCAAAAAGCGAAAAGCCGTCAGCGGCAAGACTCGAACTAGTGACCCCGAGATTGGTAGACCAAGTACTTGCCGACTACACCATGCCACCGATGGATGCCTCCCTCTGGAAAGAGGCTTTGAAGCGCGTGGGGCGGATCACGCCCAGCTAGGCAAAAAATACACAATGTTTAAAATTATTTTTGATGGTGTTCCTATGGATTTGGGCAAAAATAAATATCGGGATCGTGATCAGCGCAAAAAACTGCATCTGATACGCTATCTAGCTAACCGAAGTTGAACTTCGAGCTGGGGAGGTATCCTTGTAAGCTTATCCCAATCCCTCGACCATCCCCTCTCCTCAAAGTCAGGCTCCTCTCGTAGTGTTGATGGTGGCGGGGCTGTCGTGGGTGGAATATCTGTCATTCCAGCAATACTCAGTTCAACTGATCAATCATCTCACTCCGTTCCATTCCACTCCTCTTTCCCCCTGTAAAGAAAACCCCAAAAGAGATCCCCTTTCCGAAAACAGGGTCCGACCCCTTTTTATGACGGATCGACAGTGGGTGGGGGGGGAAGAGCGAGTGCGCATGATGACGACTTCGGACCCGAGCGCTATTTCGAGGCTGCTTGGAACGGCTCTGATCGAGTTTTACGCAGTCGTGGAATCTCTGGAATTCGGTTGAGGTTTTTACGGGAGGCGACGTTTGTTTTTATAGGCTAATTCGGGTGACTTGGAGCTCTGCAAAGGTGCAGCCTCCCAATAAACTTCCTGTTTGAGGTAGTGGTCGAGGTAAGCACACATCGAAGCGCCCTAAGTCCTAAGCCTAAGCCTAAGCCTTTGCCTATCCCTCTCGCTTGAAATCGATCGCCACCCCAAAACACCCGCTAAAAATCGATAACACTCCCCGAAATCACGCGCGTACATTTCCCCCGCCTTCGGGTGCACTTCCCGGTGTCAATTCACGGGGGTCTTCCCCCGGCGGTACATAGGAGCGCCACGGGCGACGACTTGTCACCTCGACTCAGCACCCCAGGGCTCACTCAAAGCCCATCCCGCCAAACCCACACAAACCACCACCGCGTGATATATCCGTCCTATAGCCTTCGACACGCTCCGCGCCACGCCAAAATACGCCCGATATCGGCCAGATCAGAGCCGTCAACGACGAATCGAGACGAAAATAAGGGGGTTTGGGTTGATAGGCGGGAGATTAGTCATCGTAGCTGGTTTGGTATTGGGTAATTTTCGCTTTAACGGCGGTCCGAGGCTTAAGCTTAAAGCTGTGTCTAATGCTAAGCTAAGCACAACGCTTAGTCAAGCTAAAGCCCAAGCCTAAGCAAAGCCTAACCTAAACCTAAGCCTAAGCTCAAGCCTAATCGGGTGATCAGGCATCGACATCCAGCTTTTCCTCGCACCGCAGCTTCACCTTCGACACCAACGACCCAAAGAAACTTGAAATTTACTGGCGTCCGAGCTTAGATCTAAGAAACCGCGGGTGTTCCCACCATCAGGCCACTTTTTGTGAATTGCTATTTCGGGACTTTTTTCGAAGCGGGGGGCGGAGAAATAAGGGCGACGGGGCTAATTTCCTTGTCTAGACGCAGCCGACGGGGGAGATATTGCTCTTATCGGAAGTAGGGAGGGGATTTCGGTTGAACATGGTTTTTCAAACCTTTGGGTAGACTAGAGTGGATTTGGCAAGACTACTTACGCCGCTTAAGCCTAAGCCGAAGCTTCACCTATGTATATACCGAAGCCCAAGTCTAAGCTAAGCCAAAGCCTAAGCTAAACCTAAGATAAGCCTAAGCTAAGCCAAGCCTAAGCTAAGCCTAACCGAAGTTTAGGCCGATGGCTGAGCCAAAGTGCAGTATCTCGTCGTTCCTACGTGATACCGCGAGATTTTTTTGAAGCTTAATCAAATCACCACACCTATTCCGGCACGATGCCATCACTCATCCCCCACCCACCACGCCCTGATCCGGAGAGAGGGAGAACATCCACTGTTTATCCACGCTCATCCTCACATGATCTAGGGCTAGGGGGCTTTTCGCCGAAATCCCCTCCCCCCCCCAGGCGCACACCAACTTGGGCGCCTATTTTCGATTCGTGCGACGTGTCATGTGAGCCCTAATTATCGACACCTCCTGCGGGGCACGGAAAAAGGGATGCCGTGATTATCGTCATCAAATTCCACGCACTCTCCGGTTCACCACCCCCGCCCGATTTATTGCCGTTCGGCGAACTGAGGGTCGAGTGGTTGGGTTTGAGCCTAAGCCTAAGCTGAAGCCTTAGACTAAGTTTAAGCCAAAGCCGAAGCTAAGCCTAAGTTAAACAAAGCCTAGGCCTAACCCTAAGTCTAAACCCAAAAGCCCAAGCCTAAGCCTATCCTAAGCCTAACCCTAAAAACCTTAGCCCGAGACTAAGCCTAAACCTAAACTCCTTAGCCGAAGCCTAAGCCTAAGCCTGAGCCTGGGCCTAACCCGTTAAGCCAATTCAATCATCTACCCGATCTCTCCCCCTCCCGACCATTCTAAATATAGCCCAAAACAGCGGAGTGTTGATAGGTTTGTATCGGACCGTTGTCTGTGAGTGTGTGCGGGGGGTCAGGCGGGAATCACGAGCATTTGGTGCTCAGTGCGGGGGAGGAGAAGGAGGGGAGTATTTTGATGAATTGCACACGATTTCTGCTCAGCTAATCGCCCCCCAAAAAAAACTGGACAATTATGACCAGAATCTAGGCACCGAGGTAGCCTCGGGGTTTCGGAGATCACTAGTGGGAAGAGGGGGACTATTAATGCATTTTTTCAGGTTTAACAGGGTTTGTACGTACAGTTGATGAACTTTATGACGTCGGCAAGCTAGCAGAAATTATTTCGGACACTGACAGGTTAAAGGGGCATTGAAGTGAGATAAAAATGTCGAAAGCATCGGTAATGTTTTGTATCTCTTAAAGGCAAATTAAAGGTTTGAGAAAGTGCGTAAAACAATTTTAAGCTCCTAGGCCAGCTATCACAGATCATTTTGGAACATTTTTATCTTTTAAAGGCGACGAGAAAGCCCGTGACACGGTGGAGGCCAATTTTAAGCTCCTAGGCAAGCTAGCAGAGACCCTTCGGGAAGTTTTTGGCTTTTAAAGGAACATTGAAGTGATTTTTTGATGGTGAATTTCGGCGTCCCAGCAGTGATCCTTTGGGAATTTAAGAATCCACGCCCGAAGCCCGCATTCAAGACTTCAGTCCGGCTTGAGCTTGAGCTAACTTAAGCCTGAGCTTCAGCCCCAATTCCCGTACCGAAAAAAGTACATCTCCATCCTATCAACGAATCTATTTCGGGATTGCATCCGGGTACTCTGGCCGCTGATATCCCCCCCAACATCAACCTGATCGACCTTGAGCCCTCACCCCCCAAAATTCCATTCCATTTATTGTTCGGACGCGCCGGGTGGGGGAGACGAAAGTGATATTTTTTTGGTTAGCGTTTTTTATAGCAAATAAATCAATTACGAAAAACGTTCTTGAATGATAGAATTTTCTTATTTCCATTTTAGCCCACGAAAACCCGTGTATTTTTAGCCGACACGGCTCTCAACCCGGCAAGTGACCTCCAAAAACGATTCACAAAATCCATTCACTCCCCTATTTGCAAACCGTTCAAATCCAAAAAAGGTCAGGCCTTTTCAGGCTGGCCTTTCACAAATTCAAACGCAGCGTTGCGAACCGAAATGGGATTAGGGTGGCGGCCGAGCAAGAAACGAAGGACCTGCGTGTCTGCAGCCTAAATTCTATTTTTTTTTGCTTCACAGGACCGGGGTGAGCTTTAGAGAAATAATTTTGGTCTCAAGATTAGTCTTAGGCCTAATCCTGCCCAAGTCCAAGCCAAAGCCTAAGCCTAAGCCCAAGGTAAACCTAAGCTAAGCCTAAGCTAAAGCCGAAGGTAAACCAGGCTAAGCCTAAGCCTAAGCTTGCGCGCGAGCTTAAGTCTAAGTTTAATTCTAAGCATTAATGGAAAGTTTTTGGGCAAGATCTTCCTTTAGAATGCACTTTTAAACACCTGGTAAAGGATTAAAAATTTCTAATATCGGCTGGTCAACTCGAGAGCATTAATGAAAAGGACTTCATTGATCCTTTAAAGGCTCCTAAATTAGTAAAATCACAAAAATTACGAAAATAAACAATCGCAAAAATGATGTGATACAAAATGGGCGCCCGGGCGTGTTGTGGCTATTTGCGGGTACGCGGGTTGGGGGGGCAATGGAGTGATAAGTGGATTCGGGGTGACAGATTTGGATCGAAAAGCCGGAACGAGGAACCCATCTATAGACTCGCGAAGAATCCGAGCCATAACAATGGTCACGAGTCAGGGAAGCACTATTGTGAAAACGGGCCCGATATAGGGACCAGGCACAAGACAAAGCCTAAGCATAAGCCTGTGCCTAAGTCTAAGCTAAGCCTAAGCCTGCCTAAGCCAAGCCTGCTTAAGCCTAAGTGTAAACCTAGCCTAAGCCCAAGCCTAAGTACAAGCCTAAATCTAAGCCTAAGCACAATGCAAAACCTAAGCCTAAACTTAAGCCTATGCCTAAGCCTCAGCCTGGGTTTAGATTTTTCATAGTGATTTCATTTTGCCTTATATTTTTGGGTCCAATTTCCATACCCAAATTCCTGTACCTAGAGTTCACCGACTCGGTGGGGCCAGTAAATAGGACCGGTTCGAACCTCCTCGATTTGGAACGCTGTTCGCCTGCATGTTTTTAGACACATTCCGGGGATAGTTGGCCGATTTTGCGTCTCTGAAACGGCCCGAAAACTCGCAAAATTAGCCGTGGGGCTTGCTATGGTGGGAAGTGGATCCAAAAGGGCAATGAAATCGCAAAGAACCCCGGCTAGCCTGCCCTGCCCATTGATGAAAGCCGTAAAGATTATCTCTGCTTGCCTGCCCAGAGCTCTTAACTTCCCAAAAAATCTCTGCTCGCCTACCCTGGTTCTGACGCACATCCGCAAATAAGCTCTACCAGGCTGCCTGTCTTCAACACTTCTTTGAGTCCGAACTTCCCAAAGAATCTCTGCCAGCCTGCCCCGGCGCCCTCTAGGCAGATACGTGCTTTTTGTGCTGCGTGTCCTGTGGAATGTTATTCCGCTAAAAGGAACCGTTTTCGGCCATTTTTGCTAGCGAGAAAAGTGCGAGTGTCTAATGGACTAATGCGTTTGCGTGGGGGGGGGTGGACGTGGGCGCGTCGTGTTTTCGGTAGGCCAAAAATGCGGAATTCGGCATTGTGGAGTTGTTTTAAGCAGAGAGCGAGAGCGAGAGAGAGAGGGAGAGAGTGAAAGTGAGATAGAAAGATAGCACAGATTTTTGTGGAAATCTCACATCGATCTTTGCTCACAACACATCCAATTCACCTTAAAATAACCGCCAGGGCAAGGATGCACTCCTAATTACATCGTAAATCCGGGCAGCCAGCGAACGGGGTTCGGAGCCACGGAGCCAGCGAAGTCCAGTGTTCTTTTCGCTGATTTATTGATGTCGGGTGAAGTTGAAAAGGGCGCCGCAAGTTGGATCCACCCGGAATTTGGGTGATCACGATCGGGCCTGAGGGAAATAAATTGGGGGGCAAACTGACAGAGATTCTTCAGGAAATGCTTGTAGAAACCATAGAAGCATCAAAAGACACGGTTGAGGATGAAAAAAGTCACGCTCCCTTGAAAAGTATGTATTGAAAGGAAAGGATAGGGGGATAACTAAGCTGAATAAAAGGTTTGGCAGGGAAATTTGAGGAATCTGCGAGCGAATTAAGTGTATTAAGGTACCAAAATCTTGACGAAATGGCTTGTCACACTCCCTTTAAAAACGTATGATTCCCCACAAAAAAGGGATAGCGTAGCAGAGATCATTGAAGAATTCTGGTATTAACTGATCGATCGAAACCTTATCGAAACGACTTGTCACACTCCCTTTAAATTCGAATATTTCCCCTAATTACAAAGAAACAGCGTAGTAGCGATTTTTTGAGGAATCTATCAACTATTTCCAGAACATCAACCTGCGCCAGGAGCTCCAGGCCATCATTGGGCGTCTGCAGAAAGAGCTCAACGCCGCCAACCAGACCATTAATGACGCGAAACGAACGGCAAGATACTGGGCACGGCCCCTCGATGAGAATACGGTAGTGTTGATCGTAAGATTTATTGAAAATCCATTTTTAGCTCCCCCTTCTCCGGGTGGCCGGCCGAAAGTTGGTGCTCCAGATGGATGTGGGGAAAGAGATCACAAAGGTATTGAAATCTTAACTTAGGGGATTCGAATTTCTGTCCTTTCCCCTTTAAAATCGAAATTTAGATTAACACGATACTCCCGAAGGCTTTACTACCTCAAAAATACCAGCACGTCCTGATCTTCAATGATGCGATGATTTTGCTGTCTGTAAGTTGTTTCAGACGAGGCAGACTGGCAGAGATTGTTGAGGAAGAGAAGAGAACAGCCTATCAGAAGCCATGTGAGAATCATTTTTACCTTGATTCCAGAAAAAAGACTACCGTATGCTGCCCCTCGAGCTACTGTGGCTACACAACGATACAACTTCCGGTCCACCGTCTACCGGCCTTTTAGCTCCGGAAATGCAGCTGCACGTGGAGTTTCGGGACGATGTCCATAGGGTAATTTAATGCTGCGAAGAAAATCCTATATTTATTTTTGAGAATTAGTTAATCCCGTTTTAGAACAAATTCACGGCGGCTTGCGAGCAGTGGAGTGCGAAGAAGCCGGCACCCCAGGTAATGATCGCCGAAGCTAAGCCTTAGCATAAGTGTAAGCCTGAGCATAAGCCTAAAGCTTTAGCTTGAGCCTGAGCCTGGGCCTAAGCCTAAGCCTAAGCCTGTATTTCAGAAACGCCGATGCCGCTACGACTTCATCGGGAGCAGCACCGACCTGGCCGGGTCGAGCTACGACGGTGTCTGGTGGGGCGGGAAGCCGCATGGCAGGTGAGTGGCCTCCAGAGGGTTGTATCCAAATTCTTCGAAGATGGTGGCCGATAACCCCTGTTTCCAGAGGAATACTCCGTACTGCAGACGGTACCACCTTCGAGGGCCATTTCCAGGAAGGCAAATTTCATGGGTAAGTTTGAGCTTCATTTTCAATTTTTTTCCTTACAATTAAGTTTTGGCCAACTTACGGTGCCGCACTTCACGGAGGAGAAGGATTCCTCGTTCTCCTCGTTCTTCTTGGGCTCGCCGGTGACGAAAACCGAGAAAGTTGGTTCAGCTTTTCGAAATGAGCTCCAAATTAAGCTAACCGAGTCGAAAGGCGTATTTCGGAAGGGGAAGCTCTGTGGATTGGCGAGGATCAGGTGAGCAGAAGGCAAACTGGCAAGCTAGCAGAGATTGTTGAGGAAGACGAGAGGGCAGGCTAGCAGAAATAATTTGAACATTTTGAGACCTCTAAGGGACCATGAAAATACCTTTAAGGTACCCCCACGGCGACCTCTATGAGGGCTACTGCATCAACGGCGAGCCGCACGGTTTCGGCATGCACACCTGGGATCGGGGCCAATACCTGGGTAGTTTTCGATTTTGTAAAGTTAAAATTATGCGCATTTAAGGAGGCTGGAAAGACGGGAAACGGCATGGCTATGGCGTGCACACGACAAGAAGTGAGAGTTTGTATAAAATGTAGCTCCCAAATTTTATATTTTCGAAACATATTTTTTGATTTTTTATGTAAAATTAAACTTTAATGGTTTCAATCCAATTTGTATTTAGAAACTCGCTATCTGGGCGAGTGGCAAGACGACAAACTACACGGGCGGGGCTGTCGAATTACGATAGATGGGACTTACCATGAGGGCAATTGGCAAGAGGACATGATTACGGTAGGAGGGGCAGCTTTTTGGGTTGGCTAACCCCTATAACAACCTCATGCAGCTGCACCTACAAAAAATCCACAACTACAAAACTTTAGAAACTTTAGAACCATAACTATAAAAATTTTGGAGACGAAACCATAACTATAAAAACCTATTTATAGTCGGGATGCCTCGTCGGTCCGGCCAACCAAAACAACTTCTCCGTCGAGTACGAGGGCAATTTCGAGGATTACGGTATCCTCAGCGGGAAGGTAGGGAAAATGTTTTAAATTCTACCGAAAAAATAGGGAACCCTTCGCCTCGCTCCCAACGCGACGATACACGGAACGTTCTCCGGAAACGTCCTCAACGATGAGGTGCAAATTGTGGATGGACGGGTGACGATGAACGAAAATATGGATCTGATTGAGCGATTTTTGGAAGAGTAAGGGGTTTATTTGGAGTGAGAGAAGGAGAGAGTGAGAGAGAGAGCGAGAGAGAGTGAGAGAGAGCGAGAGAGAGTGATAGAGAGAGCGAGAGAGAGTGAGAGACACAGCTAGCGAGAGCGTGATAGTGAGAGATAACGAGATAACGCCCGAGCGAGATCGAGAGAGGAACAGTGAGTGAGAGAGAGAGAGAGATAGAGACAGCGAGAGTAAGAGAGCGACAGAGAGCGCGAGAAATAGCGAGAAAGCGAGTGAGAGAGAAAGATAGAGTGAGACATGACCTAGGCATTAAAAGGATTTCTCACCTAACGGACATGCTCCCTTTAAAGCCTACGATTTTTGGTATTGAGGTTTAGTGCCCGCTCCCTCGCTCTCCCGCTCTCTCTCTCTCTCTCTCTCTCTCTCTCTCTCTTTCATTCGTTCAAGTACCATATGCCATTTTTAGGGAATGCCTTCGCGAATCCACCCATGTACCCTCGACCAGCGAACGTTGGAGCCAAATGTTTGAGATTTTTGTGGAGGACGAGCTCGGAGGTTTGCATAAAATCCAAAACTTGGAGCCTAAATTTTTAGGCAATTTCACCGAGACGGCCATCGTTTGGCAAAAGATCGTCTCCGGGATACGGAAGGGGAAGGAGATGAGCGGTCAAATGCGGGATACTGGGTAAATTTTGCTAGCTTGAGTGTGAAATCCCAAGCCCAAGCCTAAGCCTAAGCCTAAGCCTAAGCCTAAGCCTAAGCCTAGGCCTAAGCCTAAGCCTAAGCTAAACCTGGCCTATACCTATGCCTAAGCATAAGCCTAAGCTAAGCCCAACCCTAACCTAAGCTAAGCCTATACCTTTTTAGCCCATGTGCACTTCCGGTCCTCGAGCAAATCCCCTGCTACGATGCCCCTTGGACACCTGGGTACCGAGTGATGCTGCACGAATATTTTAATGCGGTAGGTGTCTTTTAAATTTGATTAAATACGGTATTTTTAGGCGATGAACTACGAGCCACATCCGCTTTGGCGGTTGTGCCATGGAACTGTAGATGTAGGTTTGCGGGATCGCTTTCAGCCTTGCTCTCTCTCTCTCTCTCACTCTTTCTCTCTTTCTCTCTCTCTCCCTCTCTCTCTTTTAGTTTTGTTTTTAGTTGTTCACCTGCTCCTACAATAACATGGCCACCCATGCGGCGTTGTACTCCCAAGCCACCCTCGAGCTCAAAAGTCTCATCGAGGAGAACTACAAGATTATCAGGTAGATTAACATCCTGAATTTAGAAACGTAAATTTAGGCTACTTTTCCCGAGCCTGCCAAAAGATCCCTATGAGGTTATGCCGGAGAGTATGTCGAAACGGAGCGCTTCTGTGGATTCCGCGACCTCTCCGGAGGGTTCGCCCGCAAGGACTGGGTTGGTATATCAAGGAACCACTGAAGCCAAAACCTAAGCCTAATCCTAGGCCTAAGCCTAAGCCTAAGCCTAAGCCTAAGCCTAAACCCAAACGTACTTCAGCCCCGACCCAGCCCCACCAATCGAGGTCCCAACCCCAGCCTGCGAATTCCTATACGCCTTCCTCTTCCCGCGCGTCTCGCCCATCATCTTCACCATCTACAGGTATCTACAGTAACCTGGGCTACAGTACCCGGTCCGCCATTTAGCCTCTCCTCCGCGGAGCTCGACGCCATCTACTGGAACCGGGCGCTGTACCTGAACGCGCATACCGACGTCAAATTGCTCGAATATTTCCAAGTGCCACGGTAGGTATGATTTGGATTTGTAGTTTGGAATGTAATGGAATTCTTGAGCTCCGAAAACGCAAAAAATTTCCGCCAAATACAATTTTTCAGTGAGCTATGGCCTATCGAGCTGCCATCCGTCGGCGATTTGGATAAACCATTGGTGGGCGACTTTGGCGGCTATCTGTCTCTCTCTGGCTATCTCCCCCTCTCTCCCTCTCTTTCTCTCTCTCCCTCTGTTTCTCTCTCTCTCTCTCTCTCTCTCTCTCTCTCTCTCTCTTTCTGCCTCTAGCTCATTGCCTTGCCCTATCTCGCACTCGGTCTGTCTCCCATTCCCGCTCTCCTTCTCCCTAGCTCACTATCGCTCTCTCGTTCTCCCTCTCGCTCTCTCGTCCTCTCTCTCTCTCTCGATAGCACTTCCTATTTTTCAGATCCGCGCCTGTGCCCGCCGAAAATTCTACGAATCGGCCATCCTGGCCCTTCAGCAACTCTCCACCGACGCCAACCCCACCACGAAGCTCGCGATTCTGGCTGATACCTTTGAGGAGATCACCCAGGTAGCGTGGAAATTTTAATTTGACTATTTAAACTTGTTAAATACAACCATTTAAAGGCAAGGCTATTTCCCAACTCTCTTTAGTGCGTGTTCAAATTCGCCGACGCCGGCTGCAACCACACGTGGAGTGCCGACGACCTACTTCCGGTGTTGTCGTACGTCGTCGTCCGTTCCCAGATCAAGCATCTCGGGTCGGAGATACGGCTTCTCGACCATTTCACAAAGTAAGGGAAAGTTAGAATTTTAAACTTCAAACGAAGTGCTAGACGTCGCTATGCCTTTAGAATTTTACTAGACCTCCCGATTTTTCAGAGAATACCGACATCGCCGATCTATCGATTTAATGTTTACAATGTTGAAATCGGCTTATGTACAAATCCACATTGATAAATGGACCCCATGAGTCGAGATTAAACCAAATTAATGAAATACGCCTTAATTTGCTCATCTCTCTCTCTCGCTCTCTATCTCGCTCTCTCGTGCTCTCTCGCTCCTTCCCTCTCGCTCGCCCGTGCTACTTTTCTCCCAGAACAATACTAAATCTCAATCCCACAAAAGGCCAGTCCTCGTCAAGGTGCTCCTCCCCAAAAAACACCCTTGATGATTCCTTGATATTTTCTACGTGTCCGATGTTGTGATCTTCCCCCCACCCAAAGTTTGTGAAATTTATTGTCCATAGCTTTATGAAAATAATAAATTTATGAAGATTGATCATGCAATACGATAGAGAGAGAGCGAGAGAGAGAGAAAACTAAAAAACGGATCCTAAGCCAAGCTTAAGCCTAAGCCTAAGCATAACGCAAGCCTAAGCCCAAGCCCTAACACGAACTTAAGCTTAAGCGTAAAAAATATGATATGTTCGGGATCTTGAGGCCTAAGCCTAAGCTTAAGCCTAAGCCTGAGCCTGAGCCTAAGTCTAAGCCTAAGCCTAAGCCTAAGCCTAAGCCTAAGCCAAGCCCAAGCCCAAGCCCAAACACAAACTTCAACCTAAGCCTAAGATATATGATATGTTCGGGATGTCGGGGAGTGGTGTTTCGGGAGTATATTTGCCGTTGATTTGCAACGACAGGCGTGCCACCCCGAACTTTTCCTATTTTTTGCTGTTTGCTTTCCGATCGGTGGTACCTGGTGGCCTATTCTTGTCCCTCGGCTTCGGTTTCTGATCAGCCTCCTCGGGTTGGGCACAAAATGGCAAAACGTGAAAACCCAACCGGTGGGTATCGCAATCCCGGAAAGATCAAAAAATTGCTTAAATGGGGCAAAATTGGAGTGTTTTAGATGGATTTTGGTCACCTTGAGCTCAATTAGCATCTACTTTTGCGGGTTTTCGAGAGATGTACTTTGTTCGTGATGAAAATTAAGCATTAAGGAGATTCAGGATGATGAATTTTTTTGAATTCGCGAACGGGTAAAAGGCCCTGCATCAAATTTTACACATCAATTACCGATATTTTAAATAGGAAGGAATTTACTGTAAAAAAAATTAATAAAACAAGCAGGACTACGTCCTTAGGGTTCGCTGCAAGCCTGCCTGCCCGAACCGTACGTCGCAGAAGTTTGTTGCCACTTAAAATAGAAGCTTTTGCAAGATGAGTAGGTGCGAGAAAGAGAGAGACAGAAAGAAAGAGAGAGGGAGAGGGGAGAGAGAAAGAAAGAGAGAGAGAGAGAGAGAGAGAGAGAGAGAGAGAGAGAGAGAAAGAGGGAGAGGAGAGAGAGAGAGGGAGAGAGAGAGGGAGTGAGAGAAAACCCTTGCGCCTCACCGAAAACCCCGAAAAGTGCCCAAACTTTTCGAGACCCTCCCCCCGAGACGCTTAGACATCGGCGTGAATTGGCCGGTGTGCTAAAAATTGACCGCCCGCCCCAAACACCACTCACAAATAGAGTTACAAGTCGTGAAAAGGCGTGTGAACTGCGGGGAACCCCCGGGGTCTGGATATAAATAACTGGCCGGGTTTCCCATTGGCATCAGTTCCGCAACAGCTTCAAAACCTCCACAATGAACGCCGCCACGATTGCCATCATCTTCATCTCGGCCCTCGTGCTCGCCCAGTCTGCCCCGACTACTACGGTAAGTGGGAGCTTAGGTTCGCTTAGGCTTCGGCTTGCACTTGCGTTTAACTCAGTCTTAAAAGTTCAATTTATACTTATCATTTTTAGACGACAGCCGCCACAACGATGCCCCTCGCGGCCGCCTCTGCCAGCAACTCCTCGATGAATGCCGTGAGTTTTGCCAGATTTCTAGCAAAAACAAGATGATCGGCGTCCGGAATCGAACCTCGGCCTTGTGACTACCAAGCCAACACTTTACCATTTTGGCCAATCGTCAATTTGCTCAAAACATTTTCCTTTCCAGACTGCCACCGCCACATCCTCGCCAGTTATCTTGCCCGCACCCGCAAACTCAATGATGGCCACGATGGCGCCGGGAAGCAATTGAAAACTGTACAAAAAATAAAAATCAGCATTCCAATTATTTCTTGTTCTTTGACTTGTCTCAACACACCATACGCACAGCATAAAAAAAAAATAATTTTTGACCCCAAGAGCCGAAGCCGAAGCCGAAGCCTAAGCCTAAGCCTAAGCATAAGCCTAAGCCCTAGCCGAAGCCTAAAAGCCTAAGCGCTAGCCTGCCTAAGGCTAAGCCCAAGCATAAGCCTAAGCCCAAGCTCATTCCCATGCCTAAGCCTAAGCCTATGATTAAGCCTAAGCCTAAGCCAGACCTAAGCCTAAGCCGAACCTATGCCTAAGCCAATGCATGCACGCACTCATGTGAATTTGCAGTTTAATCGTTCGATATGACAAGATTTTATCTGCATCAACACAACACACTCAAAAAATACGAAAGGAATCAAAGATGACTTCAAGTCTTTAGGAAAGCACAAAAAAAAATGGGAAGAAAAATACGTACACACAAGATGGGGGACGGGGCTACTCGATGGTTCGACTGCGGGGGATGTTACTCGATATTTTCAAACCGGAAATTTTCAAACAAAACTTTACGAAAATTCGAAAAATAAAATGAGCTAGGGGGCAAGGGAGTTGAATTACAAATTGTACAACAGGGAACCAGAAAAAAATTATAGAAAAGCTAGACAAAAAACTAGAATATTTGGAATGAGAGCGGAAGAAGGAAGAATTCGGAATCTGCAATTTGGGCGAGCAACGTTTTAGCGGAATCTTTTTGGTATGAGCCACAAAAATGACAAAACATAAATGGAAAGGAACTGTTCGGGAAAGGGGGTATCGGACTAGGGAGGATCAACTGTGGAAAAACACGCAAAAAATTGTTTCATATTTGGGGTACGGTAGGTGGAGGGTACGGCATTCGGTATGCTTAGGGGGTACTGTACTGGAAATTGTTGGTTAGGGTTAGCTTGGGCTTAGGCTTAGACTTAGGCTTAAGTTGAAGCCTCGGCTTAGGATTAGCCTTAGGGCTTAAGCTAACGCTTAGGCTTAGGCTTAGTCAACTTTCTGGGGTTATACGAGGGTACTGAAAATAACTGGGCACACAAAAATCATTCCAAGGTACTTAAAAACAAAAACAAAATCTGGGTACGGTATTCAAAGTTTAACAGGATACTGTAGGTAGCAGGGTACTGTGGTCAAAGTCCAGGGTACTGTGTACGTATAAATTAATTGTGTACTGGCGGGCTGTGGGCTGCGAAATACCCGATAGATTTGACAAGTATTGTGGAAATTGGGAAGTTTAAAGGGGCTAATAAACCTGGGGGGAAATAGGTGGAGCTACGCCGTAGTACTCTTTACTCGCATGAGATCAGTTCGCGGGAGATGACGCCGTTGATGAAGTCCTCCATCGGGCACTCGGTGTCCGCTTTGGGGACCTCGGGGCTGGAGGAGACGGAGCGTCTGGAAAGAATTAATTGATAAAGACGTTTGAGACCATTCTATTAAAAAAAAGAGGAGGGGCAAGCTAGCAGAGATTGTTGAGGAAGAGGAGAGGGCAGGCTAGCAGAGATGGTTGAGGAAGAGGAGAGGGCAGGCTAGCAGAGATTGTTGAGGAAGAGGAGAGGGCAGGGTAGCAGAGATTGTTGAGGAAGAGGAGAGGGCAGGGTAGCAGAGATTGTTGAGGAAGAGGAGAGGGCAGGCTAGCAGAGATTGTTGAGGAAGAGGAGAGGGCAGGCTAGCAGAGATTGTTGAGGAAGAGGAGAGGGCAGACTAGTAGAGATTGTTGAGGAAGAGGAGAGGGCAGGCTAGCAGAGATTGTTGAGGAAGAGGAGAGGGCAGGGTAGCAGAGATTGTTGAGGAAGAGGACAGGGCAGGCTAGCAGAGATTGTTGAGGAAGAGGAGAGGGCAGGCTAGCAGAGATTGTTGAGGAAGAGGAGAGGGCAGGCTAGCAGAGATTGTTGAGGAAGAGGAGAGGGCAGGGTAGCAGAGATTGTTGAGGAAGAGGAGAAGGCAGGCTAGCAGAGATTGTTGGGGAAGAGGAGAGAGCTAGCTAGCAGAAATTTTTCAGGAATTCCAAGCTCACCTTTGAGCATATCGCTCCTTGATCTCATCCGGCATGTAGCCGCTAGCAAAGCACATTGCTGCTATCACCTCGAAGTCGCCGGCGTTCTTGCTTTGGCGCTGAAAAATATGGGTTTTCAAGGGCCGTTGTAGGCACGCGCTGAAAGCCAAGCCTAAGCCTAAGCCATATAATTTTTCGACTTTCTGTGCACTTTCCCGGCAATTTAAATTCCGAAATACACCTCGAAACCCCCAAAAATTTCGCCACTTTCACATCCATACTTTCCGCCCGGCTCCGCTCTTGTAATCACGAAAATAGGCGATCGTCGAGCGGACACCACGGGGGTGTTATTTGGAGTGGAACGGAGGGGGTAGTACTTGCGTACTTTTGACCCTCCAAAACTGCCCCCGGATTTAGACATCGCTACTTGACTAGTTTCGTAGAGCCGCGGATTAGGGCGGAGGGGTGACTCGGAGAACATGTGAGCGATGATTAGTTAGGTTTTCTTGTTTTGAGGTAGTATTTGGGGTTTTTTTGGCTCTGTCTCGAAATATCTAAGCAGAGATCATTTAGGAGGTAGGGGAAAGTGAAAATTAGCAGAGATTTTTGGAGAAATGACAGATGGCTAGGGAAACCAGCAGAGATTATTGAGGAATCGTGATGTTATGGCTAGGCAATATAGCCGCGATTTTTAGGACAATTGTCTATAGGTAGGCAAGCTAGCAGAGATTCATAAGGAAAGGATAGGCGTAAGGTATGCAGTTTAGCAGAGTTTTTTGAGGATCTCTCAGGTTTAACTAGGCCAGCGAGCGGAGACACTTGAGGAAAAAAACTGTGATGGCTAGGCAATCTAGCAGAGATCCTTCAGGAAATTTTCCAAACATCTTCATAATATCTCTCCTCTCTGTTTCTCTCTATCTCTCTCTCGCCCAACATTTTTCTTTCCCGTCACTGCCCCTTTAAAAAATTTAAAAAAAATGCTCTATCCTCCCTAAGAACTCGCCTAAGCCTACCTTCCCGTCACTTCCCCCCGGATACGGTGGTTCTGGGTTGTTTACGGCGTTTTTCAACAAACCCCTGGATAGGGCAGCTGCACCCAGTAGAGCCGGAGGGCGGCTTTAGATACCCCGGGGGCACCGACGGCAAATAGCCTCCCCCCAAGGCCAAGCTTGTTTCCCAACCTTGCACTTCCCTTTAGTTAGGGCTTCTTCTCTGCGGGGCCTCAAGGGCATACTGGGCGTGAGTGGTGGGAAACGTGAAAAATCGGTTAGTTTCATGGACTTGGAAACTCGGGCAAGCTAGCAGGATTCGTTAGGAGCGCTTAAGAAGTTGGGCAAGCTAGCGAAGGTGCTTTAGGAACAGTTACAGGGTTAGGCAAGCTAGCAGAGATTTTTCGGGAACTCTTAAGAAGACAGGCATTCTAGCAAAGAATGCCTACAGAATAAAGAAGCCAAAAAACAGGGAGAGCAAGAGAGAGAGTGAGAGAGAGAGAGAGAGAGAGAGAGAGAGAGAGAGAGAGAGAGGGAGAGAGGGAGAGAGAAGGCGAAAGAGAGCCAGTGAGAGAGAGCGAGAGAGAGTTAAAGAGAGCGAGAAAGGCAAGGACAAATCTGCCCTTTTGACATGTTCTGAATTGTTTTCCGGGTCCCCTTGTCAGAAAAAGGACATCGAAAGAATGTACTCAGGTTTTTAAGTTAGAGCCGCTACGGACTACAACTCGTTACGCATGAAGGAGAAGGCAATCGTCGGTAATCGGTTGAATACCCAAAAACAAAAGTATTTTGTTAGGGTGCCAACTTTAAGGCGCGCTATCTCCTTAATACGCAATTTTCACTTACAGTTAATTATACCAATCGAAAGCTCTCAAAAAGGGGAGTCCAATAAAGTTAGAAATGATAACAATATACTGGGTTTTGGGAAGGTTATGAGCTTTTCAAAAGTTTTTTAGGTTTGAGCCGATTTTTTTCGCATTAAGACGATATTAACTCCGGATTTAAAGTACCCACCAGATACTTAGGATGATGCCTCAGCGGGCTGTCGGGTCCGACACTCTCCGGCAGGTCTTCCTCCCGCAACACCTTCTGCCGACGCTCCATGGCCCGCATCTCGGCCGGGGTGCCGAGGCTCGTTTGGGAGAGCTCTCTTTTTAGGGCTGAAATCTCCTGTGCTGTGATTATGACAAAGTTATTTCTAACAAAAACCGTTAACTTATAACTATTAAGGGTGTATATTTTTCTAAAGCTTACGATATACATCGGGGATCGGGAGGGAGCTGACGGAGCGCTTTGGGGCAAGCTTGATGACCTCGTCTTCGTCGTCATTTTCGCAGAGTTGCCGGAGGATTGAGACCTTAAAAATGATGAGCATTAGACTTTAGAGTTAATTAGAATCTTAAAGATTTTATCTATGCAAAATTCCGATGATTTTTAGGACCAAAAAATTACCTGGGGCTCAGCGCTGGCTCGTGATCGTTTTCGACGACGAATTTCTGGACTTTTCGGTTGCATGGTGCTGGGTTCTTGCTAAAATTATAGATTTTAATATGGAGCAAGAGAGAGAAAGAGAGAGAGAAAGGGAGAGAGAGAACAAGAGAGAGAGCGTGAGAAAGAGAGAAAGTGTGAATGAACGGTTAAATAGAGATATCACCAAAATCATACCTTAATCTGGGGTATACTTTGCCCGGCTTTGAGCAGCTCCTCGTAGGTAGAAACCGAGCGCGAGAGTTGAGTCGGAGGCGCCAGGAAACCGCTCGAAACCGAGGGAGCCATGGTGGTCATCGCCGAGCTGGTCGAGTAGTTCAGCTGGAAATTTTGATTTGTCAAAGAATCTCTGCCAGCTTGCCCCTGGATGTAAGAAGAATTCCTGAATGGTTTCTGCCAGCCTGGCACTTCCAAAGATCCAATTTTTCGAATTCCAATTTCCCAAATGATCTCTGCCCGCCTGTCATTTCTCATCCCCTTGGCCAAAAATCGGGTCGTATTTTGTTATTTTCGAGTTGTGGCGGCGGGGGCCGGATTTTTCATAAAAAGGGGGACAGGGAAAACAGAAAGGGCAACACTCCCTTAAATGGAGAGCGTGAGAGAGAGGGTGAGAGAGAGAGTGGGAGAGAACCGGCATTAGTTGTGCTGTGTAGCCAGGCCAAATTTTGGGGGTGCCTGCAACCCGGAAGGCGTGGAGGGCAAACTGATAAAAAGTACGGTTAAACAAAAAACCCGTAATAATTATGTTTTCTCTCGCTCTCTATCGCTCTCTCACACTCTCGCTCTCTCTTTCTCTCTCGCACTTCGCACTTTCTCAGTATTTTCGGGCTCTATATCTTTTCCAAGTATCAAACCCCCTTATTTCAGTGGCACCAATCCCATTTCCATTTTCAAGAGGGTAAATATTTTCAACCCCGGCCGAACACGAATCCTGGGGCACAGATTAACCAATTTCCATTCGCGTGCGGGGCAGAGAGCGAGAGAAAGCGAGAGAGAGAGAGCAGCCAGACCGAAAAATAGCAAGTGCAAGCGGTGGGGCAGGGGGGGCGAGAACGGGTTTCCGCTTCTGCCCTGTCCTTTTGGCGATCAGGAATGAACTTTTACGGGCCATAAATTGCCGGGGATTGGTTGCTTTGTCCTAAAGGACCTCTGCTAGCTAGCCTGGTCTCTCTCTCTCTCTCCCTCTCTCTCGTTCTTTCTCTCTCAAACTACTCTCGCACTTCCTAGTAATCATTGTGCTTTGTTTTTTGACATCTCCACCCCAATTCCACGTACTTCCACAGAACGCAGGCAAAGATACACACGTGACGTGTCCACCACCATAGGGGAATTGTTGTTGTGTGCAGATATTTCCAGGCGCGGGGACGGCAAGGGGGCCAAGTGCACTAGCGGCGTGACAACATTTCCCCCTATACTCTTTTTCTCGCCTCCTCTCTCTCTCTCTCGCCCTCTGTCTCTCGCTCTTTCTCTCTCTCGCCCCAGTGCCCGGGCAGCGAGAAGAAATGTTTGTGGGGTATGCGGCTATTTGGAAAACAGCCAGCCAAAAGGGCATCCGATTGATCTAGGTGGGTTCAAAAAAATTGGGGGCGGGGGAGCAAAGAACGTTTAGGAAATCGGAAAACTTAAGCCTAAGTTTAAGCCTATGCCTAAGCCTAGTACTAAACCTAAGCCTAATTCTAGGTCTAAGCTCAAGCCTAAGCCCAAGCCTAGCCTAGCCTAAACCAAAGCCTACTCCTACTCCTAAGCCCAAGCCTAACTAGGGAAGTATCTGAACTTGCCATCGAACCTTGAGAAGTCAGATACACCATTCGACGCGCCGTGACGCGAGGATTCCAAATATGTAATAAAATCAACGGGAGCGCATAACGGTAAAAAGTTATGAGCATTTTAAGTTTTACATTGAAATCCGCCGCCGCTGGAAGAGCCCCTCCCAGCGCACCCAGTCCATCGGTTTCGTGGCCTAGTGGTGTGCGCATGGGTCTCTGGATTGTATGACCAGGGTTCGGATCCCCTCACGATTTTTATTTTTTGCTTTTTGACCAGTTCCTACTTTTTGCATGTCCAAACTCGGGAATAAGTTTTTCTTGACTGTGTGGCCCCTAAAAAGCACCAGCGATGATAAAATAACCTCCGGCAACAAAACCAGGATTGGACGCTTTCTATATCAAAGTTGGCAAAATCATCGGAAACCGCCCTTTTAAGGCTCTGTGCGAATTCGAAGAATTTAATTCGTCAAAAATGGAACAGTACATCTCGATCAGCAGAAAATTTCCTTTCGAATGAGCTATCTTACCTGCGCTTTACGCGAAATTCTCGAAAAGTCTTCGGCTAGCTGGCCATACCCTCCCCTTACCCTGCATTCCAAAAATATTTTTTGCGGAAATTTTTGGCAGCCGTATGTAATATAGCTCATTTGAAAGAGCTTTTTTTGTTGAACAGGGAGCACTAATCAGTTTAGACTAAATTCCATTCCGCGGGATAATACAGGGTCTCAAAGTTGCTGTTTTTCGTCATTTTGCCGACTTTGAACCCTCATAACTTTTTACCGTTATGCGCTCCCGTTGATTTTATTACATATTTGGAATCCTCGCGTCACGGCGCGTCGAATGGTGTATCTGACTTTTCAAGATTCGATGGCAAGTTCAGATACTTCCCTAGTAAGCCCTAGCCTGAATGCGACCCACCATTTGATTCTGCAAAATCTGCAGGTTGAGCGCCTCGATGGTGGTGGGAATCTGGGGTAACGTGGCCATTTGCTGGAGCATGCTTAGGCGAAGCTGAAAAAAGTTTGTTGAAATTGGGGAAAATGGTTTTTAAAGGGATGGCGACACGCAGGGGACGACTATTTACCTGCAGTTCAAGAATAGCAATCTGGTGGCTCGGGTCGGTGGATAGGGAGAAGAGCGACGGCGTGGTGGTGGGGGTGGTGGGGATGCTCGTCTGAAATTCGCGGGGTTTGAGGGGCAGGCTAGCAGGGATTCTTGACAGGGAGCAGGGAGCAGATCTCTCTCTCTCTCTCTCTCCCTCTCTCTCTGTCTAAACATTATTTTGCCTAGCGTAATCGGTTGGTTCTTTTGAATTTGGTGGTGCCTTGGCTACGAGTTGACCTTACGCACCTTAAAAATAACACTGTTTTACAAAATACCGTATGCTAGCGGAGATTATTGAGGATGGTAGCGTAAAAGTTTTCTTCCTATCCCTCTCTCTCTCGCTCTCTCTCTCTCGCTCCCTCTCTCTCGCGCTCACTCACCGTGAATGCCGTGAGCATCGGCAGGTCGGTGGCCTGGCTGCTGCCATTTCCCGATAGTAATCTGTACAGTTCGGAGGACGAGACGTGGCCTTCGCTCATCTTCTTCTTTTTTTGGTAGGCGATCGGCCTGAAAAAAAATGAATCTTGATTTGGCTAGTTGATCCCCAGAAAGTGCAGAACGGCTGCCCTTTAGGGGTCCTTGGAAATAGAGAGGGGAAAGAGAGCGAAAGGGAGCTAGAGAGAGAGTAAGAGAGAGAAAACGAGGCGAATGATAAGCGAAATAGCTCAAAACAGATCCCGATCGGACCCTCAAAAAATGGGGTAAGATAAAAAAATTGTTGTTCAGCATCGTTGGAAGTAACTGTGGAGATTTTGAGAGCAATCGAGCAGAGATCATTTGATGAGGAACCAAAAGCTGGGCTGATAGGGCAAGCCAACAGCGATCCTTTGCGGAAATTGCGTTTTAGCAGACAGGAGTTTTAGCGGCAAGCTAGCAGAGAGCATTTGGGAACTTTTGGCAACATTTAAAGTGGAAACCAAAAGAAACACAAATAACATTCTTGCAGAAAGAAAAAGTAAGATCTCTAAAAACGTCTTAGTGGTGGAAAAGCAAAAAAAAACGTTAAATTTGGAAATTTTGGATAAATTTTTTGTTTAATCCGGGGTACAAACAAAAAAAATTGCATAAAGCTTGAAACCCAAAACTAAGAAAATTAAGAAATAAATTATACAAAACCCGTCGTTAAAAAGGTTTTTCAAGCAAAATTGTGGGTGTAAGCTAAAAATTATCTCATTTTGAAGGTAGAACAGTAAATATATATGTTCTATGTAAAACAATACAAAGATTTTCGATATCTACGAAATCGTGGTTCGGCGATTGCGAATGTTTTTGGGGGGATGGGGTGGGTGTAGGGGGGAAGGGCAAAGGCATTTGTGCGTGGCTGGGCCCGGGAATAGGCCACGCCCCCTTTCTCTTGCTCTCTCTGGCCTCTCTCTCAAGTTCATCCGCTCTCTCACCCCCACCCCACTCCCCCCATTTGAGACGAAAAAGTGCAAGCGCACTACCCGCCGAGATCGCTGGAAAGGGCACTGCACACCAGCACACCCCGGCTGTTTCACAAACAAAATGCTGGGCTGGCTTTTCTAGTGGTCTCGCACGCTCTCTCTCTCTTCTCTCTCTCTCTCTCTCGTTGGCTTGCACTTTGACCTTTTCGCTTTAGCCATGCTCGGTCTTAGATACCATTACATAATGGTTTCTTAAGCGTCGCTCCTCGTTTTCTCTCACTCTCTCTCTCTCTCTATCGCTCTCTTATCCCTCCACCTTTAAAGCCTCCAATAGATTGAAAAAATCTGGAAAAGCCCCCGTTCACACGATGTGCTCTGAGGCTACGCTGGGGCTGCTAGGCTGAATTCGGCCCGTTCGGCTAGACGCGAAAAAAGTTGACGGCAGGAAGAAGGACTGGACGGCCAGCCAGCCATGGAAAAGGGCAAGAAGGGGAAGGGAGAGGAACGCTGAATAAGGGACAGACACACACGCAAAAAAGGAGAGGGCGAGATGTCTGAGTGGGGGAGGCGAACGCTATTTCGGGGCTTGGGAAGGAATTGAGGCTTCGTTAAAGGGATTCCCAACCTTTTCGGGGCTCAAAAAGCAAAAACCATGCCGCGGGCGGGGGTCGAACCCGAGACCACCGTTTTGTAGGCCTGGATGCTGTCCATTAGGCCATAGTGGCAAGCCATTGAGGGGGAAGGGGGCGCCACAAGAGGGAAAGGTGTCCGAGTTCTGTGCGGCAATGGGCGCCCATTGGCGCACAAAATTCGCGCGTCATTTGTACTTGCCGGAAGACATAACTATATATTTGCCTCCAAAACCTGGGGTATCCCTTTAAAGGGGCCAGGAGGCTAAGACTAAGCCTGAGCCTAAGCCCCAGCGTAAGCCAAGCCTAAGCCTAAAAATATCAAGGAACATCACGGATTGAGCATGGAGACTGCTTGAGCGGAAGCGTAACAGGACAAAAAGAAAGCAAGAAAAGGCAGGCTAGCAGAAAGCCTTTAGGAAAAAACGAGCGACAAAGCCTAGGTGGACTTCAAGCGCAAGGTAAGCTAGCAGAGATCTTTCGGGCAGCAGGGGGGCTATCTGGGAGATCGCAAAGAGGGATGCAAGCGAGCAGAGATCCTTTGGGAACTGAAAATGAGCTGCGTGGGCTAGCAGAAATGACTTAGCTTACACTTACAAGACCTATGGCACAAGATAGGCTAGCAGAAATCATTGAGGAAGGAGCCAAACTTTTGGCGGGTCACTTTCTGCTTGAGAATGGCTTGGCGGGGATAGAGGGTCGGCCTTGAAAATTGTCCGACCGCCGGGTGCGATTGGTTTGTTCGTGCTCAGACAGGCCACAGACCTCGATTTCCAGGCCGGCGCGAACTTTTAGAGGGGCGGCAACAGGTTTGGGGCATCTGGCCGGGCCGTTCGGAAGGGGTGAACTCAGCCGGAATGAATCGCCCGTTCCCCTTAGATGGCTTTGAACTTTCAGGGCAGCTGGGGAAGAGTTCAGGGCTTTTTTAAAGGCACTGAGAAGTCAATGATCTTTATGAAAATTTTGGCAACGTAGTTGATATAGCTGAAATTGTCCTAATATTGCGACCAGTTAGCTTAGCTAGGCCTAAGCAAGCCTCCTAAGCCTAAGCCTATGCCTAAGCCTAAGTTTCAGCCTAGCCTAAGCCTAGCTTTAACCGAAGTTCAAGCCTAAGCCTACCTAACCCTATGTTTGTATAACTCAAAAGAATTTCGTGAAGTTGAACCTTATCCAAGGAGACATTACAAAACGAAAAGTGCGGATGTACTCCGCAGCAGAGCGGAAATGCTCGCCAGGCTAGGGGTTAGCCAGCGTTTCTCTGTCTGTCTGTCTCACTCTGTCCATCTGTCTGTCCGTTCGTCCGTCCGTGTGCTCGTAGGGGGGAAGAAACGTCAATAGTTTGAGAGCGGAGTGGACGCGACGACCAACCAAAGAGGGGGGAACGCCCGGACGAAAAAACGGCACCCCCGCTCACAACCCGGATCGATTTTTTCGGGGGCTGGGCTGGACTTTAGCGAGCTGGTTGTAGCCTGCTAAGGGTCTCTGCTAGCCTGCCCTGAATTGGAAATCAAAAAACTAAAATTGAGGTCTTTTCATGGCAAATTTCCGTAAAAAAAACTTGAATTGCCGTGCCTTCTAGGATGCTTTATGCCTAAAATCGACACCAAATGATCTCCGCCAGCCTGCCCGGGCTAGAGCTGGTTTCCTAAGCATCTCTGCTAGGTTCCAGGAGCTAAAAGACTTAAAGAACCTCTGCTACCTTTCCGGTCCCAGCGAGCCACAAAGCGTCTATGCTAGTTTGTCCTGATCTTGAAGTTCGTTTTTTACGAACATGCCGATAAAAATGGTGCTTTACAGCATAGGAGTAAATTTCAAGGGCAGACTCCTTAACACACCTCACGGGTTTCCTCAATTTATACCCTCAAACCTCTGAAATGGCATGCACTTATTCGCGTAACTAGAAAATAATTTTTGAGTCATAAACGCTAGTGTCAAAACTTTGCTGTATTTTTGTGGTGCGGGCAGTGAGAGAGAGAGAGAGAGAGAAAGAGCCAGAGAGAAAAATTGAAAAACCCCCACAAATACCGCATAACAATCGAGTGGTAGTACCCGTGCCCTAACTCATCGAGACACACGCTCGGGTTTTCGGTATTTTCGAAAATAATCCCATATGCGTAACGCGGAGGGCATCGCAGAACAAGGGCCACTTGATTTTTAGGGGGCTTCAGTGCCGGAAAATAATTCTGGTGAATAAAGAAAAATATAGTATGGGAAATTCTGATTACGGAAATGACTCAATATCCTGATAAAAACGCGAAGAATTCCCAAGAAACCCTGTTAGCCTTTTCTCTTTTCTCTCTTTTCTTTTTTCCTTTTTTCCTTTTTCTCCTCCTCTTCCTCAACAATCTCTGCTAGCCTGCCCTCTCCTCTTCCTCAACAATCTCTGCTAGCCTGCCCTCTCCTCTTCCTCAACAATTTCTGCTAGCCTGCCCTCTCCTCTTCCTCAACAATCTCTGCTAGCCTGCCCTCTCCTCTTCCTCAACAATCTCTGCTAGCCTGCCCTCTCCTCTTCCTCAACAATCTCTGCTAGCCTGCCCTCTCCTCTTCCTCAACAATCTCTGCTAGCCTGCCCTCTCCTCTTCCTCAACAATTTCTGCTAGCCTGCCCTCTCCTCTTCCTCAACAATCTCTGCTAGCCTGCCCTCACCGTAATCTGATCTGCTGCCATTCCCAAGTGCATTTCCGCCCTTCCATTCAAGGGGTAATGCTTGATTTTTGCTGTAGCCTATGTCCTGCTCTTTAAAGGGCACCCAATTTCGTGGGTATCGCGGGGGGGGAGTGAAGTATTGGATGCGGTGGATGTTTATCGTCGCCCAAAAGTGTAGAATATCCCGGAACTGCTATTCGTGAGTGTAGAAACACATGGCTGGTGGTTTCGAATTTTGGGGCGATGGCCAGATATGGAAAACCCGAGCAGATATGGCTAGATTACGGTATTTTTCTCGAGTATATCAGAAGAGAGAGAGAAAGAGAAAGAGAGAAAAAAGAGAGAGAGAGTGAGAGAGAGAGAGAGAGCGAGAGATAGAGGACTACGCAACCCGCCACAGTACCCCCACTGCCCTTTCCACGATTTTATGGCCAATTTTTCCGAAATACGCCTGAATGCACTGTTGTTTTTAGGGACCCAACGAGGCCGCAAGTTGGTGCGTTCTTCAGCCTGTGATGTTTCATGCGCCAAGCACGGCAAAGTGCATCCGCTGAAGCGCCTGGGAAAAATAGCAAGCTAGTCCTAAGCCCAAGCCTAAGCTCAGGCCCGAGCCCAAGCCCAAGCCTAAGCCTAAGTTTAAGACTTAGGTTTAGGCGTAGGCCTCAGCCGAAGCCTACGCCTAAACCTAAGTCTAAGCCTAAGCCTCAGCATCAGCGAAGCCTAAGCCCAACCCAAGCCTGGGGCTAAGCCTAAGCGAAGCCTAAGCCTAACCTAAGCCTAGGGCTACGCTTAACCTAAGGCTAAGCCCAAGCAGAGATTCTTAAGGAAAGGACAAGCTAGCAGAGTTACTTTAGGAGCCGGCCAGCTAGGAGCGTTTTTTCTGGAATGAGAATTCACCCTTACAAATCCCGAACGAAATCTCGTTAGACTACGGTACCCTGCACTCTCCCCTAAAGTACACCTACACTTCCCATGCCCTTTAAGCCCCCCTGCCCCGCTCATATAAGAGGACAAGAAAAAAGTCGGAAAAGTGCAGAAAAACGTGGATAGAGCCGCCGCTGCCGCGGAAAGGGCAACGCCGAAAAAAGTGCTGCAAGTGGCCGGAAAATTGGGGGAAAGGGCAGGATGGGGGTTATCTGTGCTTTTTCGGGGCCGGCGCCTGATCCGGTTGCACTTATTGGGTGCTGGTTATCTCTGCGGGCTCTTGGATGGGGAGACTCTCTCGCTTGAGATGCTGGAGGGTGGCTAGCAGAGATGCTTTTGGGAATTCAGGACGGAAGTAGTCAAATTTTAGCAATGAGTGCTAGAATACAGAGTAATCTTAAGCCTAAGCCTGAGCCTAAGCCGCCGCCTGAACCTAAGCCTAAGTCAAAGTCTAAGCCTAAGCGTAAGCCTAAGTCTAGGTCTAAGTCTAAGCCTAAGCCTGAGCCTGAGCCTAAGTCTAAGCATAAACCTAAACCTGAGCCTAAACCTAAGCCCCGTTTTTCATCAAAAGCAAGCTAGCAAATACCCTTTAAAACACCCAAAACCAAGGCCAACGAGTCCGATCTCCACCCCGGTGGACCCGATGCCCTTTTCGATAACTCTATTTCTCCGCTTCTCCTCTTATTATCTTTCCATCCCCTATACCCCGAGCAGTGAAATGTGCACTTTCCCGGAGCGCAGTATAGAAGCCGCCCAGCTGAACGGAGAGCAAATATTGCAGAAAAAACGGGCGAGAAATTTTTGCGGGGGACCAACTCCCGCACGTGCAGAATTGCAGAAGTGTAGAAGATGTGGAGAACCGCGTGAAAATACAAATGATCGCTGCTAGCCTGCCCTCTCCTCTTCCTCAACATTTTCTGCTAGCTTGCCCCCTGCTCTTCCTCAACAATCCCTGCTAGCCTGCCCTCTCCGCTTCCCCAACAATCTCTGCTAGCCTGCCCCCTCCTCTTCCTTGACAATCTCTGCTACCCTTCCGGAACGGTGTAGAGCAAGCAAACCAGCAGAGACCATTTCGGAACCCGAACCACTTTCTCAACCTTCGACCTTCACCAAGATTTCGCGTCCTGATGGTCGACTAACGCGACCAAAACAAGACTGTCAATCCGCCCGTTTTGGGTAGGCACGAAAATATTTGCGATTGGCACCGGGGCTGAGGGCTGCAAAAAGCAAAAAAGTCTAGTGTCGACAGGGGGTGTTTTGTTTGGTCGCACTTGGGCGAGGCCACTGGAACGAATTATTTGAATAAGGGGATATCTGGGAAACTAGCAGGCTTCTTTGTGGAAAAGGGGGCTAGCAAAGATTGTTGAGGAAGAGGAGAGGGCAGGCTAGCAGAGATTGTTGAGGAAGAGGAGAGGGCAGGCTAGCACAGATTGTTGAGGAAGAGGAGAGGGCAGGCTAGCAGAGATTGTTGAGGAAGAGGAGAGGGCAGGCTAGCAGAGATTGTTGAGGAAGAGGAGAGGGGCAGGCTAGCACAGATTGTTGAGGAAGAGGAGAGGGCAGGCTAGCAGAGATTGTTGAGGAAGAGGAGAGGGCAGGCTAGCAGAGATTGTTGAGGAAGAGGAGAGGGCAGGCTAGCACAGATTGTTGACGAAGAGGAGAGGGCAGGCTAGCACAGATTGTTGAGGAAGAGGAGAGGGCAGGCTAGCAGAGATTGTTGAGGAAGAGGAGAGGGCAGGCTAGCAGAGATTGTTGACGAAGAGGAGAGGGCAGGCTAGCACAGATTGTTGAGGAAGAGGAGAGGGCAGGCTAGCAGAGATTGTTGAGGAAGAGGAGAGGGCAGGCTAGCAGAGATTGTTGAGGAAGAGGAGAGGGGCAGGCTAGCACAGATTGTTGAGGAAGAGGAGAGGGCAGGCTAGCAGAGATTGTTGAGGAAGAGGAGAGGGCAGGCTAGCAGAGATTGTTGAGGAAGAGGAGAGGGCAGGCTAGCACAGATTGTTGAGGAAGAGGAGAGGGCAGGCTAGCTGAGATTGTTAAGGAAAAGGTGGAGTTTTCCGTAATTCTTAAAACTGCACGTAGCGCGCGTTCACAGTTCACGCGGGCGATTTGCGGGCGGCCAGGGACTTCTTTGTCCACACGGAATGGACCCTAACCAGGAAGGAACGAGAGAGAGAGAGAGAGAGAGAGAGAGAGAGAGAGACGTTACATACACCCCCAACCAAATGGCACCATTCCCCCTGAAATCTCTTTGTGCAGCCCTTGGCGTCCGGTCTCCAAGGCTGGAATAAGGCCAAAAACAGGAAGGAACACGGATTCGGAAATGATGCCCCTATTAGTGTGCAGATGGCGGCTGAAAACTGGTTGAAAGCTGGCGGGGATAATCGTTAGAACTTTCGACAGCTGCCCTAAACCTATGCCTAAGCCTAACCTAAGCCCAAGCCAATGCCTGAGCCTAAGCCTAAGCCCAAGCCTAAGTCTAAGCCCAAGTCTAAGCTTAAGTATTTTGGTTGCTTTTTCGGGAACATTTCCGATCCCTTTAAAAATTCCACATGACGTCCAATTCCGGGCGTGTTCTTATCAGCCGACCCGGGCGGCGTCTTATGACTCAAAAAATCGAACGCATTCTCGATAAGGGGACGTGGCTCTAAAGTCTTGAATGTTTACCCCAACTCCCCAGTATTTCGTGGCTCCGTTCATGGCTTAAAATGTATTGATTTCGTATTTAAAGCCTCATATCAACGATTTACTAAAAACCTATCTCAATTTTGCAGAACGAATGGCCGCAACTCCGCCAAAAACGATGGATACCGGGCCGGCAGCCCTTGACATGCCATATGTAAGTACTGGATTTTTGACAGTTTTCTAGAGCGACCTTTTTCCCCAATAATCTTTAAGAATGCCTAAATTTAGACAAAGCTGTGGGCCGATGATGAGCAGCGCTACACCGGAGAATGGGCCGCGCAGATGATGGATCGGGTAGGCTCTTCCCGCTCAGCCCAGGCCGAAGCCTAAACCTAAGCCTAACTTAAGCTTAACTTAAGCCTACGCCTAAGCCTAAGCTTAAGCCTAAGCATAGCCTAACCTAAACCCAGCCTAGGCCCATTCCCAAATACTTTGCTTTAAAAATAGCTTTCCAGATCCACCTCTGTGTCGCGACAGGACTCCTACTCGCTGGAACTGTCGTTGCCTGGGCCACCGTCTGCAAGGAGTACGTAGAGGGTGTCTAGCAGAGATCCTTGCGGAGGGACATTGATATTCAAATATGATCTCCAGGATCGATGTCGACTTCATGATCGCCGTGGTGGCCGTGCTGGGGGGTATTTTCCTCTACTTCTTCTCGTTCCACGTCTTCTTCGCCTACTGGTTCACCAAGAAGAGCAGCCCCATCGTCGTGCTGAAATATCTTCTGGTATTTAGCGCTCATTCTGAAGCCCAAATTTTTTTAGATCGTACTCGCTGGACTCTCAGTGCTCCCCTGCATTATTATTCTCGCCACCGGGATGCGCTCCGTCGCCCATTTTATTGGTAATTTTTTATAACGTCTTTTGGCGTTTCAAAGACCTGTGCTAGCCTGCCCTCACCTCTTCCTCCATAATCTCTGCTAGCCTGCCACCTAAATTGTTTTTCTCGAATTACAGTAACCAGATTCAAATTCCAGTCTTCCTCTTGCTCATCCCGCTCCAAGCCTACGCAGCTCTGATCTGGCATAAGGTGGCTGAACACATGATTGCTGGCAAGGACTACAAGCAGGTGCGTTTTAACGGGGATTTAACTAACTTTAGTTTTCTGATCTTTTACTTTCTATCTGTTTTTTGAACTTTTCTAGCCCTTGGGAGCCTCCTTAAAACTCCGATTTTCAGGTCGGCCTACTGTGCGGCCTGCGATTCCGCATTCACTTTGAGGTGAAGGAGTGATGATTGTCGCGATGAATCAAGGCTACGCTTAAGCTTCAGCTTAAGCTTAAGCCTAGGCCGAAGCCTGGTCTCTACCCTCTTCAATTGCTTATTTTTCCATGCTTCATCAAACCGCAATAAACCTTTATACATCGAATTTTTCTGGCTTTTCGTTTTCAGCAGCCAGGCATCTAGCTTCATCGGTGAGGTATTGATATCCCTAGATTCAAAAATATGCGGAAGGTTCCGTTGCAGTACCCTGTACAGCCAGCCACCCAAGACGGCTCCGATAAGGGGGCCAATAACGGGGACGAGAATCCAGTAGAGGTGGCTGAGGTCTCTGGAAAAGATCCGAGATGCAAGCAGGCTAGCAGAGTTTGTTGAGGAAGAAGAGAGGGCCGGCTAGCAGATATCCTTTATGAAAATTTGACTCACTGAAAAAGCTCTTCCCCATATCCAGCTGTCCAGCACAACAATCGTGGCCCCAAATCGCGAGCCGGATTAATCGCATAGCCGGTGTTCATCCCTAAAAGTGGTTTTAAAGGGATTGTGAAGGCAATATTTAGTATTTCGTCTTTACCTAGCGTAATTCCGATCAGCGTTAAGAGTAGCCCGATGAAGGCCGGCTTGAAAAAGTCTGGAAGCCCATTTCGAGGATCGCAGATCGAACCGATGAAAAAGACGAGGATTATGGTGCCCAAGATCTAAATGATGGCTTGTGAAGAGAGAGAGAGAGAGAGAGAGCGAGAGAGAGAGAAAGAGAGAGGGAGAGAGAGAGTGAGCGAGATGACGTTATCACAAACCTGATCAAACATCCCGCCAGCAATCGAGACATACGCCTGTGGGAATGTCGTAAAAATCCCGGCAGTAGCTGCACTTCCGGAAATCTGACGAACACCCTGATCGAGGTGGTTGATCGCTTCTAAATAACGGGTAACCATTAGCAATTTTTTTGTGCTGGCTTGCCTCTATACTCTATAAAGGTAAGCCCTGCTCCGACATAGGCCCCGAGCAGCTGGGCCAGCGAGTAAAGCCCAAAACGCTTGAAGCCGATCTGCTTGGTCGTCAGGGCGAAGAGGGAGACGGCTGTGTTGAGGTGAGATCCTAAAAATCGGGGGATTATCGCGAGAGAGAGAGAGATAGAGAGGAAGAGCGAGAGAGCGAGAGAGATCGTGGGAAATTTGAACAAACCAGAAATCTTCCAGCCCAACTGCACGCTCAGGGTCAACCCGAGGGCCCAGCCGCAACACAACGCCAACCAGTCGCCTGAAAATTGTTGCAATAATTACTGTAGCTGGCCCGAAATACCGTAATCCTTTCCGTTGGCCCTTCCCAGCGTCAGCATCGCGTTTGTGGAAGTGCCGAAGAACTGGAATTGTTTTTGGTTTCATGCAAATTTGTTTGGGCTTGGGCTTGGGCTTAGCTTAGGTTTTGGCTTAGGCTTAGGCTTGCTCTTACGTTGCGCAAAGGCTTAGGCTTAGGCTAGCTTAAGCATAGACCTAGAAGTAGGCCAAAAAACTCACAATCAACGTCGTCGTACATACAAATTCCGCGATGACGCATTGCCACAAGTTTGAGAGCCGCATTTCCCGGGGGTACCACCCGGAATTTTTTTTTTTGGCACCCTAAAAAGTGTAATATTTATGCGCGGCAGAGTATCACCCCCCCCCCGCCCCGGATAAACAATCGAAAATCGGAGGGCGCCCCCCAACTCTGGGGGTGGATTACGAGTGTTTTTCGAGGGTACATCGAGTGACAATCACAAAACAACGCTAAATACACTATGGGGGAATTTACGACGTTTTAAAGGGATTGTGACAGGGGGTTGGGCCGCGTGAACGAGCATTTTCTTGAGTGATCTCTTGAGGGGCGTTTTTGGGCAGTTTTGAATAAGGTGGAGAGTAAGGGGGTTTTTAAACTAGACAAGCTAGCAGAGATTCTTGGAGAAGTGACAAGCTTGAGTAGGTAAGCTAGCAAAGATTCTTAGAGGAGACGAGGCGCTCGAGCAGGCAAGTTAGCGGAGACCAGAATATCAACTTTTTCCTAGGCAGGGTAGCAGCAATTGTTGAGGAGGAGCAAGGGTTTAGGCGAAACCATCTAGCAAAGATTTTTGTGGAAAAAATCTTTTTTCTGGAAAGGCTAGAAGATCTCCTTTAGAAGCAAGAGTTTGGGCTAGGCCATCTAGCTAAGATTTTTAAGGAAAAAAGCTTTTTCTGTGCAAACCAGCAGAGATTCTTCAGGAGCAAGAGCTTGGTCTAGGCCACCCAGCAAAACTTTTTGAGGAAAATGTCATGCCTTGTTGTTCTCAGTTCCTGTAAAACAGCGCCGGGAAACCTGTAAATTAGCGGTCGCGTGCGTGCAGGGACGTAGCGTAATACCGGCCCCGGGGGCCCGGGGCCCCCCCCGAAATCGGCCGGGGCCCGAAAATTTCATAAGGGGGGACCCTTATGATTTTCATTTTCTCAAAAATTTTTCTGCCTGCGGCGCTATTTTTTTACGTTTTTACGGCTATTTGTAGTGCTATGTAACCTTTTTTTCAAAAATTTTTGCCTGCGGCGCTGTTTTCTCGTTAATGTTTTGAGTTTTTTGGAAAAATTTTTTGGGGGCCCCCCCCGAAATTTTTTTCTGGCTACGCCCCCTGCGTGCGTGTGTCAGCCTGAAAAGGCCTTGATAAGGCAAAGAATTTGGAGAGATTTACGAGCCCGGGAAGCGGCTGATTCTGTTGAGTGAAAAGTCAAAAAGTTTCAGTTGTTCCCTGTGATGCCTGTAATCATTGGTCCAGGGGGCGGGGTGGGATTATGCAAATTTTTCACCGAAAATGCACTGCAGGTCTGGGGAGCTGGGCATACGTTTTGGGGTCGATTCAGCCGCCTAGCCATACAATTATATTCACAGAAAATTTGAACAGTATGGCTATGCTTAGGCTTAGCATAGGCTTGGGCTTAGGCTTCGGGTCGACCTCTAAGCCTGAGCCTAAGCCTAAACCCAAGCCAAGCCTAAGCCTAAGCCATTTGGCAGGTCGTTTCTTAGCTCAAAAAGACTTATTTTCCCATCGTCAGCCATCGTTTTTCCGAAATTTCTGAGAAGCAAGTCAGAAGACATAGAAATTACATCCACGACAAAAATTCTGCTTTGCCAAAAGCTGTCCAAAGCCAGTTCTTGCACCCACCACCCGCTCCCGGGCTCGATCTCCTATCGATCGAGATGCAATTGGCTTTGATCTCAATTTTCCTCTGTTTTCTTACTATTTCCATCCAACTGGCTGTCCCGCCCTGCTTGCCTGAGAGGTATAACTATCGTAGCTACTACCCGTGCCTCGATCAGGATTCGGCCGAGCGAGCAGGTACAAAAAATTAATCGAAATGTCGAAATTTGGATAAGCTAATTTTTCCGGAAAACTTGTCGACATTCTGAATTTCGACATTATGAATTATGAAACTTTCTGGTTTTCGACGTTACGATAGTAAAGCCGGACCTTTTCAGCCGAAGTCGATGACTTTACAACGTCGCTAAGCGGTGCGCCATCCCGGTTCGCCCGCACCGGATATTATGATCGATTGTTCAAGGCTGGGAATACCTGGAGCGGCGACTTATACAGCATTCCTACTTATGGGTAAGTAATTTCAGAAAGCTTAGTAAGTTTAAGCCGAAGCCTAAGCATAAGCCCTAAGCCTAGGCCTAAGCCTAAGTCGAAGCATAAACCTATGCCTAAGGCTAAGTCTAACCCTACGCCTAAGCATAAAACTAAGCCTAAGTCTAAGTCTAAGCCTACGTCTAAGCATAAAACTAAGCTAAAGCCTAAGCCTAATCCTAAGCCTAACAAGGGAAGGGCAAGTACACGAATTAGAAATTCGAAAAACGCTCGCGGCTACCCCCAGGTTATCGACTACGGGGAACACGATGGTGTTTTCAGAATTTTCCACCGAGCCCTGTGGAGCGAGAAACGGTACTTCCGGAAAAGGGGTCATTTGCATACGCGAAATTAACATGCTGCTTGCGGTTTATTGGAGGCTTTTACATCTCTACCATTAGCTGCGAGTTAGTCAATTGCTAACTGAACAGTTTTTTGAAATACCTACCAGGGTTCGAATCCACTCAGAACTTTTAATTTTTGCTCTTTGCTTTTTGGAGGGCGACCCACGTCAGTTTCGGCCGTCATAGATTGAAATTTTTGGGTTCGTCTTCGGATTTGGAAGAGAGTTTGCTTCAAGAACAATGAAATCACAGTCAAAAATGCTTCTAAAATAACATTCAAAAAACAAAAAAATTAAAAGTTCTGAGTGGATCCGAACCCTGGTAGGTGTTTCAAAAACTGTTCAGTTAGCAATTGACTAACTCGCAGCTGATGGCAGAGACGTAGAAGCTTCTAATTAACCGCAAGTAGCATGTTAATTTGGCGTATGCAAATGTTCCCTTTTCCGGAAGTACCGTTTCTCGCGCCAGAGGGCTCGGTGGAAAATTCTGACAACACCATCGTGTTCCCCGGAGTCGATAACCTGGGGGTAGCCGCGAGCGTTTTTCGAATTTCCAGTTCGTGTACTTGCCCTTCCCTTGTAAGCTCAACTTTTCATTCAAAGTAACCCCGATTCAGCTTCAACCCCAACTACAAGAAGGACGGACCGTACCGCGTGTGAATGGGATTGCTTCGTAATTTTATTCTCGTGTAGTAGGATAAAAATTTGCAATAGCGTACCCAGAAAAAGTGTATTTATTTGTATTTATTCAAATACAACAAAAAAATCTAAAAAACGCAATAAACATCCAAAAACAGGGTTGAACGTTGAGACCGTAAGCGACAGAGGGGCGACCCGTAGTGGTTTGTTTAAAGGGAGAGACAGGAAAGCTATACGGCGGAAATGTGTTTTGACGTAATTTTATCACAGGCGAGTGTTAAAGCTCAGCAAAAAAAACTTTGAAATATATACAAGAAGTTGTTCGAAAATGTCGAAAAACTTTTTTTTCAAAAGAACAAGTCTTTAAAATCTTTGAAAACCCTCAGAAAAAATTCTGAAAAATAATTTCGGCAATAAACGGTGTCGGGAACCAGATTTTAGGTAAGGAACCGATTTCTTTCGCAACCAATTAGCAGATGTAATGGCCGTGTTTGGTGTACTGGATTGTAGAGGTGAGCACGAAGGCTAAAAAATGTTTTTTTTAGGGAAAACTATTTAAATTCAGCTAGGTTATACCTATCCTTAATGTGCGTTTTCGGACGCCAAACTTACCGGTGAAGGGAAAAGCTGCGGTGATGATGAAGGCCCAGTTGTAGCCGATCAGCGGTAGCCAATATTCTGAGGCTATGGAGAGGATCGTCCCGGAACAGCTCTAAAAAGGGAAGATTACCGTAGCTAGAGCTGACTTCAAAGGTCTCTGCTGGCTTGCCCGAGCCAAGTTGCTTCCCTACCCCAAAATCCCAGCTAGCTTGCCTATCTATCTTTCCACAAAAATCTCTGCCAGCCTGCCTAACAATAAGATTAAACTCCGCCCTTCCTCAAGAATTTCTGCTAGCTTGCCTAACAATAAGATTAAACTCCGCCCTTCCTCAAGAATTTTTGCTAGCCTGCCTAAGCTTAAGATCCCCCCTCCTCAAAAATCTCTGCTAGATTGCCCCTTATAACTTACCGTGGAGAAGATGAGCAGGCCATAGTTTGGGCCCTTATATTTGGGCCCGAAGCACTTCACGGCCGCCGTGATGAAAAGGGCGTGTGTTGCAGCCATGCAAATGAATAGCAGGATCAGCTGAAAAAAACGGGGGTTTTCCTTCAAAGCCGTTTTCTAGCGTTTTTGTATCTTTCAAAAGTGAACTTACCCAAATAAGATAAGCCGTCTGCCCCAAGTGCTGCGTCAGCGGCATCGACAACAAAAGCCCGGATGCGGAGCAGCACGCGATGGCAATTGTTAGCTGGAAAGAATTGAGCGTGGAAAGGATAAGCCCAAGCCTATCCCAAGCCTAAGACTATCTTAAGCCTAAGCCTAAACCTAAGCCTAACCTAAAGTCAACCTTACCTGAAAACTTGTCTTATCCGACAGATATCCCCATCCAATCCTCGCAATCGCATTTGCCACGCTCCCGATCGAGAAGCAGAGCGCCAGAAAGAAATCGTCGCTGATGAACGTCTCGGCGTAGGTCTTGTACAAATTGTAGAACATGTTCGCATAGAAGCTGCAGCAGAACAGGGCGGCGAAGAGGAAGTAGAACGTTGAGCTCCTCATCATTTCCCCTGGGGTGAGAGATGGGGATTGGGGGTGCTGAAAAAAATTGTTATAGGGGTCAGGGGAGAGTGACAGCCGGATTGAGTAACGGATAAGCAAAGCCCAAACCTAAGGCCTAAGCCTATGCCCAGCCCTAAGCCTAATCCCAAGCCTAAGGAAGCGAACCAACCTTCAAGTCGTCGTCCTCATCACTGGAGAGCACCGGCTCGTCTGAGGAGGCGCTTTGATTCCGTCGGCGCGTGCTTTCCTAAACGTTACCATTACATTACAGCGTCAAAAAGCCACGCCCACCAACCACGTCACAAAATCAATTACCATAAAGGTTATTAAGCCCCGAAATTGAAAGTTTTTGGCATATGGTCAAATGGTACGATGACCGTTTTCTTAAGAAAAAGATAGCATTCCCACGAAAGCACGACACAACATCCCCTACTAATACCAGAATCAGGGGCTCGACATCTTCGGTGGTGGACACGGCCGAATAGGCCACGCCGGGGTAGCGGGGGGACTTGCCCCGCCAACGCCCGTACTCGCCAAGGCCAGAGCTTGTCAACTGGAGCGGAGGGTTGGGTCAGGTTTTTGGGCTAGCTAGCAGAGATTGTTGAGGAAGAGGAGAGGGCAGGCTAGCAGTGATTGTTGAGGAAGAGGAGAGGGCAGGCTAGCAGTGATTGTTGAGGAAGAGGAGAGGGCAGGCTAGCAGTGATTGTTGAGGAAGAGGAGAGGGCAGGCTAGCAGTGATTGTTGAGGAAGAGGAGAGGGCAGGCTAGCAGTGATTGTTGAGGAAGAGGAGAGGGCAGGCTAGCAGTGATTGTTGAGGAAGAGGAGAGGGCAGGCTAGCAGAGATTGTTGAGGAAGAGGAGAGGGCAGGCTAGCAGAGATTGTTGAGGAAGAGGAGAGGGCAGGCTAGCAGGGATTGTTGAGGAAGAGGAGAGGGCAGGCTAGCAGAGATTGTTGAGGAAGAGGAGAGGGCAGGCTAGCAGAGATTGTTGAAGAAATTGTAGCAGTTTCAATTTCGATAATATTTGTAAAAAGCTGCTTCATAGAACATACCGTCTCCGGCGGATCGCAGATGACAATCACCCCGATGCACTGCATAATCAGATATACGGTGGAGAGGGTGAGGAACACTTGCGGCACACGCTCGAGCAGTTCAGGCTGCACGAAGTAGCTGCAACGCAAAGGTAATTTAATGTATTGAGGGTTAGGCTTAGGCTTAGGTTTAGGCTAAGGCATAAGCTTAGGATTCGGCTTAGGCGTAGGCTTTAGCCATTTGAACGTACCCTTCCTTGGTGGCCGGGTGGTTCCACGGGTTTACAAGGGCTGTCTGAATCGGGGCGAAAATCGACGACGACAAGCCGAAGCCGGCAGCTACGATTCCGGAGACAAGGCCAACTCGGTCAGGGGCCCACTGTAAGGCTTTGGTTTTTGAGTTTAAAACGGTTACAGGGATTCAGAAAAATCGCCCCAAAGGAAAAAAAGGAACGCTGGTTTTTAAGGCCATCGTAGGCCTTTGTTATAGCTATTTTTACAGTATTCAAAAATGTTTGACAATTCTCGCACATTAATGACGCAGGTGACGGCCACAACGTAGCTGATCCCCTCGCCGATGCCGAACAGCAGCCCGTAGGTGAATGTGAAAGCGGGAAGGGAGTGCTTGATGGAAAGTGAGGAGAGGTAGACGCCCAGCCTGGAACGAAGTTAGCGTAATTTGGCTTAACGATTCGCAAACCGATATCTTAACTTGCGATAGAAATAAGATCAAATCGACTTCAAAATCCTATAAAAACTTACGTGCAAATCGAGCACCCGATAACCGCTGCCGTCCTCGACCCGAGCTTTAGCGACAACGCACCGCCAATCACCATCGCGAACGGAAATGCGCCTGAAAGAAGAGATTACGGTAGGCTACAAACTACTTACCCTGCAGCATCGGAATCCACATCATATGCTCTATGCGCACGTTGTGGTCCGTGTAATTCCGGAGGTAGGAGGCCATATAGGGGAGCATGTTGCCTGAAAGGCATGGTGAGCTGGGTTCGCAAGCGATCTCTGCTAGCTTGCCTTTGAACTGGTAAAGATCACTTTAGCCTGCCCTATCCTCTTCCTCAACAATCTCTGCTAGCCTGCCCTCTCCTCTTCCTCAACAATCTCTGCTAGCCTGCCCTCTCCTCTTCCTCAACAATCTCTGCTAGCCTGCCCTCTCCTCTCCCTCAACAATCTCTGCTAACCTGCCCTATCCTCTTCCTCAACAATCTCTGCTAGCCTGCCCTCTCCTCTCCCTCAACAATCTCTGCTAACCTGCCCTATCCTCTTCCTCAACAATCTCTGCTAGCCTGCCCTCTCCTCTTCCTTAACAATCTCTGCTAGCCTGCCCTCTCCTCTTCCTCAACAATCTCTGCTAGCCTGCCCTCTCCTCTTCCTCAACAATCTCTGCTAGCCTGCCCTCTCCTCTTCCTCAACAATCTCTGCTAGCTTGGTTCTCATTCCAAAAATTCTGGGTTTGAGAGCTAGCATCAAGTGAAAGAGAGAGAGTGAGAGAGAGAGAGAGAGAGAGAACGAGAGAGAGACGAAGAAGCTCACTAAAAAACTAACCAAAAGTATGATATGTTCCCAGCGTGAGATGTACGAGCACGGCCCCACTCAGCACGATCGTCACGCGCAAGAACGGCGACAACCGAAACAGCAGCCTGGCCACCAAGTCATTCGAGCTGCTCATCTAAATGATAGGTATTACGTCCTATACAGTAGCCAATCGGAATCAGGTGAGAAATCCAGGAAAGCTGATGGTTAGGAAATGTGTGCGTTGTTAGAATCAGTATTTTAGAGGTTGATTTAGTTCATAAGATCTGCGCTGATAAGTTCAAAAGCATAGCCCGAGGCTACGGAAGCCACCTGTCGACAGCAGAGTCGCGACCTCCATTTCCGCTAGATATGATATTTTGTGTTAATGGGAGGTATCTGTCGCATGTTTTTCCGTAGCGTACGCACGTTCTCGTATTCAAAAAAAAAAAACCTGGTATCGTACGTATTAAAAAAATGCTTTACATAGCGTCATCGGCTTGGAAATTACTGGGGATTTTTTGCTAGCCGTAGAGGTCCCAAAATCTCTTAAAGATAGGATTTTCTCACGTATTTTCCTGATAATTTAAAAATCGTTTGCAAATCTCTAATAATGCTTGTTTTAAGCCAACATTAACCGATTTGAAAAAAAAATTGATCATCAAATTTCTCTATTCGGAAAAAGTCAGAGCTACCGATTTTCCAAGACAGTTCTATTTGACAACAATCCTACAGTAACCAGCTTTTAATCCAACCGTTGAAAAGGTATGCGATTTTTAAGGCATCACACCAACCTGACCACCAATCCGGGCGCAAAAATTCGCCCAATACAACCGGAATCTGCTGGCCGAAGTCATGGCTTCAGGGGCACGTTTTTGGGAAATAGCTTCTGGGCTTTAGAAGACTGCCCAATTGATGGTATCAATTTGTGAGATGGTGGCAGTGATGTGTAAATATTTTTAAAGATGGGGGGGAGGCTGCGGGTGCTTATTTGGAGTGCAATCAAAGGGCGGTACCACCTCCCAGTCGCCAAAAAAGATGCCCGTACACTTTTCGAATTGGGAAATCCGACTGTCTGTCTGGGCGTCTCTCTCTCTCTCTCTCTCTCTCTCTCTCTCGCTATCTCTCAACTTTAACAATGCCACTTCAAGCCAACAGACACTTGCTTGAGCCAAAAAATGCGGAAAAAATTTCCCGAGCTGTTACTTTGATTCCCTAGAATGTAGCATGTTCATTGGCTTTAGCTTAGGTTTAGGTAGGCTTGGGCTTCGGCTTAGGCTTAGCCGAAGTATCAATCATTGGTTCAGTGAAAATCCTCATATGAAAAGACAGGTTACGGTAGTCCTGATACTTTACGAAACTCTGAACAGGTGAAAGGGATGAATGGGTGAATGAGGTCTATGAAATATCGAAAGCCACTCACGATCCGAATAAATTTCCGAGACACTAGATGAACAAACAGTTTTCGTGAGAACCTGCAGTCCACCCGGCGGTGTGGCAAAGTGGTCCCGGCAAGAAAATTGAGGGGAGAAGATGCACCCACCGGTTGCATGTAACAATGACAAATGTGGGTCAGAGGTATTTTTAGCTAGACCGTGGCATAGCAGAGATTACTTGGGGAAAATGAGTGTGACTCGAGAGGTAGGGCAGGCTAGCAGAGGTTGTTGAGGAAGAGGAGAGGGCAGGCTAGCAGAGATTGTTGAGGAAGAGGAGAGGGCAGGCTAGCAGAGATTGTTGAGGAAGAGGAGAGGGCAGGCTAGCAGAGCTTGTTGAGGAAGAGGAGAGGGCATGCTAGCAGAGATTGTTTAGGAGCAGGTTTATTTCAGCTCGGCGGCCATCGTTCACATATTTTTCTGAATTATTGCTTTCTCCTGTCTAGCTAGGCCATTCCTCAAGGCTCTTTGCTAGCTCGCCTCCACAAGCTTCGTTTTCTCACGAGGTATCAACAAGTAAACCATTCACTATATGCCCCCAACCAGCAACAACGCGAAATTTGGGTCACCCCCGGCCCGACTGCAGAAGCCATTATTATGCACGGGGCCTGATATTGGGAGGAGAAGCGCTTTGTCGCCCCCTCGCTTTCTTCGCACCCAGAACAAAAAACGGACACGCTAAAAAATGGGTGCAGCTGATAGAGGGGGAACGGAACCAGGCAAAGAAAACTACGTGCTTTGAGGCCTAGAAAAAAATAAGAAAAAATAACCTCTGCTAGCCTGCCCTCTCCTCTTCCTCAACAATCTCTGCTAGCCTGCCCTATCCTCTTCCTCAACAATCTCTGCTAGCCTGCCCTCTCCTCTTCCTCAACAATCTCTGCTAGCCTACCCTCTCCTCTTCCTCAACAATCTCTGCTAGCCTGCCATCACCTCTTGATCAAAAATGGTTGCTAGCATAAACGAAAAGTATACAAAATACTATCAAATAACTCCAGTATCCCCTGAAGCACACGAATTGCAGCCGAGGTTTATCGTGTGAAAGCGCCAGTGCAAAGTGTATCGGCGGGATCGGTGAATCGGAATAGATTCGGGCCTAGGAATGCCAAAACTACGAAAAGCACCGAGAATCCGATTGAACTTTCAACTTGACGGCCCCAATGACAACCCCCTGATACGGGGAAGGCGACGACAAGCTGATAAAGCATGCTAAAATGCACGAAATAGGCACGTAATGAGGGAGGAGGGGGTGCTGCTGTACAAGTTTTGTATCATTTGATGGGTCGGTCTGGACCGGATCTTTCCAATGTCCTAAGGAATGTTGCAGACAGGTTTAGCTAACAGCGCTAGGGCTCAACGTAAAAAATGTGTTTTACTTTAATCTGTTATTGTCCATGCGTCAAAAAATTTTTTAAAGTTTTCAGCGCCGATCTCCGGGATTACACCGCTAAAAAAAAGAAAGCTTAAATAAGCACGAACGATCTAAAAACTTGTAACGACTGGCCACTTGCCGTGGAGTAGGAGCGCCCGAATAGGGGCCCACGTCGGACCTTACTCTGCGTGTCTGCGCCCGCCGAGGCCCCCCTGCAAGGGCCCTAACATTGGGCCCCCAGGGGTCATACAACCCGGAAATTATCTGGAGGACGCTGAAACTATTTGGAGAACTGCGGTACTGCAAAAAATGCATTCTGGAACGCACACGTTGATAGAAAAATTGCCTTTTATCTTCAAACTTTGTGGACTACACTTTAAAGGCTTTAGAACGGGTCTTTTGGTTGTCCAAAGTCAACGTTAGCAACTGGAAGTGATGACAAACCCAGAAACATCCTTTTAGTTTGAAGAAAACCTTGAAAATGGCCTTAAAACAACTTCCAGGGCATAAAACGGCGTTTCTACTCAACGGGCCCTAAGCCTGAAGCTTATATGACCCCCAAAACAAAAATCAGCGCTTTGGGAACTACAAGACATTTCGAAAAATGGTTTCAATTGTGGAAAAAAAGGTAAAAATCCACTTTTGCCAAACTTCGAGGGCATAGAACGATGCCTCTACTCAACGGCACCTCATAATATTGTGTGAATTATTGCGAAACAACATATATTTATCACATCCTTTAAAATTTTAGCTCTTTTGACCGAACTTTATTATTATTGACATCATTTTTGCCTTTTTGTGACCCTCTGACATCCTTGCAGCCCCAGTTGCACGCACTTTCGTTGGATGCGCTACCGTACCCGCCTTGCCGCGGCGATTCCGGGCGCAACGAATGTTGCCCCCACCCCAAAATAACAGAACTCTACGATTTCAACTTCAAACCAAACCTCTCGCCCTTCATTCCGTTCCTAAAATTACTTATCTTACCTTTCAGAATGGCTACTACGTCTCAAGCTACTTCTTCGACCACCGAAACGACCACCATCCAACCCATTGGCCCGCCCGAAACCACGAATCTCGTGTTGAGGCTAGCCGACCGCGAGCCCGACACTGACGCAATACCCCATGTGCGTTGGACCGCCGACACGGTGAACAATGAGGGAATGGGCAAGAAGAAAAGCAAATGTTGTTGCATCTACAAAAAAGTGAAACGCTGGGACGAGAGCGACACGGAGAGCGAAAATGAAACTGAACACTGTCGTGGTCACGTTGAGAAGAAGCCGCCGGGCTCAGGCCACGGATGTGGGGATGATTCCTGCTCTTGCTAAGTTTCCCGGTTAATTACTGTCTGGTTTTATAGTCAACGCCAACTTAAAATTTGTGCGCGGTTGTAATTTTGCTATTTTTTCTCATCCGCTACATTCGTGTTGACTTTCAAGTTTCTAATGTCGTAAGTGTATCTGATCCCCCGGCCGGGTGCCCTTGGCGAAAAGCCGTCCCCTCACTGGTTGTACCGAATCCTCTCCATTCCGTTCTCTGCCATCTCTGGTTGCTGTATGAAAATTTGCGTACATGATAAATTTCCAGGGATGTCCGTCAAACGGGTTGCCGCCTCTTCGCTCAATTGGGCCAAGATTGGCGAGAAGGTTTGAGACATTTTTGAACCTAACGTCTGTCTTTAGCTCACGGCCTCCCACGCCGCCGATTTGACCCGGCTGAAGGGCCAGAATTCCACCTTCACGGCCCAGGTCGATCAGCTGCCCGCTGACCTGCCTAAGGTAAAAATTTTGCTGATCCTCTTATCTATTTTTAGATTGACTTCGCTGCGCTGAAGAAGACTCTGCCCGCGCATGCGGCCACCATCGATGCTCTTCAGAAGCAGTACGAGGCTATCAAGATCCCCTACGGCGAGGTTCCCAAGCAACACCTGGAGGTTCGTGTCGATTTTTTGTCTAGAAGGACTGATGTTTTATTGATTGCTGTGAATAGCCAATTTGGTTATTTTTTTTTCAGGAGATCAAGCAGTGGGAGGAGTTCAACAACGCCCGCATCAAGCTTCACCAGCTGAAGGTTGCTGATGGAATCGAGCAGGCCAAGAAGGTTTTTATAATATGTTGCACAGAATTATGTGCTTGATTCAGGTTGAGGCCAAGTGGGCAGCTGCTCCCCCGGTTGAGCACTTCGATCGTCAGCACTTTTCCGAGTATTTCCCGCAGCACTTCTACGATCTTCGTTATCAGGTTTGGATTTTTGTGTTATCTAGTATACTGTGTTTCTCGATGTTCTTGGTTTTATTCATATTTTCTTTATAGGAGCGCATCCCTGACCCGTGCGGCATTGGCCTCAACGAGACTGACGCCTTCGAGAAGCGCTTCTCCGACTACAAGGTTCGTTGAAATTCTATTTTTGCGTTTTTTTTTCTTGATAAGCCGTGTCTTATCCTTCCGTTAAGGTTCTCCGACGCCCCGACAAGGTCGACGACCACTAGAGCGGCTCCTTTTCTACGTATTTAGAAGGCCTTACCACCGTTCCACTAGTATATGTAGTTTTTCTTCAGCTGTTCACAAATGTATGGTTCCACTCCCTTTTCTATGTGTTGATTTGTGAAGCTAGTTACCTAATTTCGAATAAACTGTTTCCCTTTGCCGGTCACGCAATCGAAAAAATCACGTTCGTTCGCAATACTCAAACGAAATGGAGAGACTGGGGAACTTTTGGGGGGTGGGGGTGCGATTTGTAGTCTAGCGTGTTTATCGGTATCTGTGCTCATGGGGGCACTTGAAAAGGGCAAAAGTGTAATCATTTTTCGGGCTTTCTTGTTGTGTACACGAACATTTCGGCTTCCTTGGTATAAACACATACGCTATAATATTCAGCGGCCGGTCGATGGGGAAGCGCATAGAGGAGACCCTGCTGGCCAGTCTGAGTCATGGGCTATCGGGTGGGGATGACGACAAAAATGGCGTCCGGCGCCGCAGAAATTCCGGCCAATCGCAGGTGAGGTTATATTTGTTTTATCAAAATAATTTGTTGCAGATATCAGGAAACTCTAACTCGTCGAATAATGATTCTCCAAGCCGAAAGCCCAGCTTTGCAGCCCGCAAGCTTGAGCTGCAAAAGGCCGGGTATGCTCCTTATTTTTCCGCTTTACTGCATTTTAGTCCCCTCGCCAACCCGGTGCACCGGCCTCAGGATTCACTGTTTTCGTCTTCATCAGGGTGGACGAACTATAGAGGCTTCTTCAACCTAGCGATATTGCTCTTGGTATGGGTTCAGAGCGAAATGCAACGTCATAATTTAGGTGGTCTCCAATGGTCGAGTGGCGTTGGAGAATGTGATCAAATATGGTATCCTGATCTCCCCGCTCGATTGGGTAATCTATCACGTAGGGCTTTTTCAAACGAAATTTACAGATCGAGTTCCTGCTGACTGATCTCTCCTACACAAACTGGCCCAATCTTTTCATGATCCTCTTCTCCAACATAACGATTGTGATCGTATTGGTGATGGAGAAGCTCTTAGGTGAGTAACATATTTTAAAAATTAGCTACTCATTTAGCGCGCGGAGCTTTCAGCAACCATTTTGCTGCCGCATTTTACACGCTACTTATCGGCGCCCATGTGACGGTTCCAGCTACAATCACTTTGTATCTGAAGGTCTGGCTTTTTTTGAGGATATATTTGTTGTTTAGGGCAATCCTCTGTACGCTACCGGTTGCCTAGGCCTCATCGTCATCGAGTCTTTGAAGCTGGTCTCCTACGTGAGTGATATCAAAAATGCTTGCATTTTTTTAGGTACATGTCAACTATTGGTGCCGCTCGGCGCGCCAGCAGCAGAAAGAAGACAGCGAGCATATGCCGCCCGATGTTCTCCGTCTCTACCCCGGAAACTTGACGCTCAAAAATCTGTAAGTTTTTTTGCTACTGAAGTCTGAATATTTTTAGGTACTACTTCATGGCCGCGCCGACTCTGTGCTACGAGCTGAAATTCCCGACGAGCCCCCGTTTGCGGAAATCCTTCCTCCTGAAAAGAACTTGTGAAGTGAGACTTGATAACTTTTCTTAGATCCCCCTTTTAGTTAACTTTCCTCTCATTCTTGATCGTTGCCCTCGTCCAGCAATGGGTCGTTCCGACCGTCCACAACTCGTTGGGCCCATTCAGCCAAATGGATATTGGTGAGATTGACCTCGAATTCTTAGCTGAATTCTTAGGCAAATGCGTTGAACGTGTGCTAAAATTGGCGATCCCGAACATCTTGATCTGGCTGATCGGCTTCTACACAATGTTCCACTCGGCGCTCAACCTGCTTGCCGAACTTCTCTGCTTTTCGGATCGTGAATTTTATCGGTAAGATTTCAGCATTTTTTAAAATATTTTGTAGGGATTTCTGGAACTCTGAGACCATCCAGTACTTCTGGAAGACGTGGAACATTCCTGTACATCGCTGGGCGCTGCGCCACATTTACTTGCCGATGGTGCGTAACAACTACAGGTAGTGAATGAAAGTATTTTTGAGGTTGGGTTTTAGTAAATTTCTCGCCTCTCTGGCTGTGTTCTTCGTCAGCGCTGCGTTCCATGAATATTTGGTAGGCTTTTCTTGAAGTTATGGTTCATTTTTTGAGGTTAAAGGTTGTCGATAATTTTAATAATGCATCTAACATTTCTATACTTTAAAATGACGTAAAATCACTTCGGTATCAACTCATTTAGGTGTCGGTACCACTCTCCATGTTCCGGCTATGGGCCTATTACGGCATGATGGCTCAGGTGCCGTTGTCGTTCGTGACCGACTACGTTGTCAAGGGCGGTCGCGCTGGCAATGTGGTACGTTTTCCGCTGGCACCCACATTTTTGCGTCTGCTTCCAGATTGTATGGCTTTCTCTGATCCTCGGCCAACCGATGGCCATCCTGATGTACGTCCACGATTGGTACCTCATCAATTACCCCAAAGACCCGGCGCTCGAACGAGACACGTTAGCTGTGTGAATTTGAAATGCTAGCCTTTTATCGCCACTCTTTTATATACCATGTGATTATTTTGTCATTTTTTCACGTTATTACCTCTCCGCATTGTGCCTTGTAATCAATCTAGTGACCCTGCTAGCTGTGTGATATTTGTAAATAGATTTTTGCTGTGCTTACGGGATAAACCTTTCTTGATGATACTTGTAAAAGAAAGCATGTCGGTTGAGTCTGGGGTATCGCCTTACATTAAACATTATGTTCTCATTAAAAAAGGCATTTATCGGCTGCTTGACATAAATCTATTTTAGCCCATGGTGGTTCCTAACATCTTACCCCTACTAACAATATTTGATGGAGAGCGGTGGCTGATTTATTGGAGAAACGAGGATAATATTCTAGGTATTTCTATTATATTCTTTGTATTTGATGGGTTTAGGCGTGACCAATCTCTTCGATGCCGTATACGAAAAGGTGATCAGTCGGGAAGAAAAGGCCCTAAAATTGAATTGTGCCCGGACGCTGGCTGACAAAAGCTGGATGTAGGAGCTCTTTTTTGCTCTTTCAATCAATGTTTTTAGTGATTTCATGCATGCGGAAGGCTGGCTGATCTCACAGGTTGATCCCGAAGCCGCGACGATTGGTAAGTTTTTTATTCTCATTTTTAATTTGGAATTAGGCATCGGCTCAAAGCGCACGTTCGAGCTGCTCAGAAAGGCTGGCGAACGCTTTTGCGACAACATGACTGCAGAATTGCTAGTAAAAAGGCTATGCATTTATTTTGTATTTTTTATTTAGATTACTCGTGCCTCCTGGGTTCCTCGTCGGCCGGCACTTCCGAGTGATTCGCTGGAATCCGAATCCTCTCCATCACCAAGCAAGGTATGCGACCTCAAGTTCTCATGCCATTTTTCAGCCGCTTCGACGTGGGCAACGACAGCGCCACGGTGGGGCTGAGGACTGGTCTGACGACGGTGATGCGGCGGGTGAAGATGAGAAGCCTTCGGAAAAGCCCCTAATGGCAAGCAAGCATGTTTCAGTGAATTTTTGTTTTTAGACGAAATCAGCCGTCTACCAGCCGAGCTCTATTTTGGGCAAAAGAAAGCCGCCGGTGAGGAATTGTGCCATCTTCGTCTATCAAATTTTAGAAAGCAAAGCCCGGAGTATCTAGCGTGGAAGCGCCGCCGGAAAAGCCGCGTGCTGTCAAGAATTTCGGCAAAGTTGTAGTGAAAACTGCGAGCAAAGCGACGACGGTATATTTTTACAGCAAACTGGGATCCTGTGATTTAGAAGCGCACAAAAAAGACCCGTGCTGGTGCCGATGATTGGTCCGACGACGATGAATAGCCAGCAGCCCTCTCTTCTCATTTTTGCGCTTATTTACTCACGATTAGTTTTAACCCTATACATTGATTTTGCTGCCTTGATTTCCCCTGAACGTTATGCATCTCTTCTGCTCGACCTCAATCTCTGTGATCTGCAAAGTGTATCTGCGACCAATAAGAAATGTCTTAACCATTTATTGCTTCGAAATTCGTATCGATATACAACACAGATTATTAATGATAACCGTAAGAGGTTTTTGAAGGGACTGGCGGGGGTAATCGGGCTGCTGGGACTGGCTAGAAGAGCGCGGCGGTCTGCTGCTGGCAAGCATCCACCACCTAAAATTCGTTCCCTTCAATTTTATGAGCATGGGGGCCACTTTGTTGAGGGCCTTCAGCAGATCGTTGGCTTTCTGGTAGGTCTTCTCGCTGGGCGGCGGCTCGAGGATCATCAGAATGCCCTGTTGCTGGTTGACGACACCTGAAAAAGCGTGCGCGTTTCTTACTTGTAGCGCTGGCGTTCCACCTCGCAACTTCAGATCAAGAATCATCTTGTCGAGCTTCTTTTCGATTCTCTCGTATGGCAGTCCGATCTGGAGAAAAAAAGATCTACAAATTTTAAAATTCGCCTTTTTTCTCGAAATTTATGTTCCACCAAAAGAACCAGAGTTTAGCGTTTGAGCACACCCACCCGCTCGGCCACGTGCTTCACCTCGACGGACGAGTACGGCTCGACGACGCGGCAAATCTCCTGGAAAATGAAATTCCCAAAAATGAGCTCCGTCAGGCCACCTTCTCCAGCACGCTCTCATAGAGGAACGTCGAGTGGCCGTGGACAACAAGGTCTTGCTTCAGCTCGATCGGATACTTGGCGAAGCACTGGAATGGAAATTGGGAGTCGCATTGAGTGGTCTTCCACCTCCTGAAAAATGGCGAGCGAGCGCTTCCGGAAAGCCACGGACAGTTCCTTCATCGCCTGAAATTCGGGTGAGTAAAAGCTTCGTAAATCGGTTCACCTCAATATCCTTCTCTTTCAAGTAGGGCTGGCAGGCCTTCGACTCGAGGAAGGCCTTCATCGTCTCCGAGTCGTCCAGCATCACCTTTAAGCGTGGCACTGTCGCATTACCATGGGAGGCTATCTTTGAATACCCCAATTCAGGAGCTGTTTCTACCCATTTTGCTCTTCAAAAACGTAAAAACTTACCCAATTTTTGTAGAAAAAAAACAAAATGTCTAATTTTCGACGAAAACAGAACATTTACATTTTTTTAGAAGATTTAGAGAGTTTTTCCACTTAAAATATAGATACTTAACTAAAACCGTATTAAAACACCCTTTTTATCAAATTACTAGGCATTTCTGAACCTATTGGAAAAGCTTCGGTGCCCAACCTTGCACAGACACATGTACTTCAAGCCCTGTGTCGCACGACGGCGATCGTCAAGCTGGCTGAACCCCTCGAACGCCTCGAAGAAGTACGAGTAGGCCGTCTTGAAGTCGCGCTCGTCGGCCGCGTACAGCACCCCGGATTGCAGGTCGAGCTGGGCCTTTAGAGGTTCATTTACAGCAAAAGCAGGCACGAAACCGCACCTGCAAGGCCACAGACGTGTAGAAACCGTTGGAGACGGTGCGCGCCGTGGCCAGCGCCGTTTTCGCCTTCGAGAAGTTGTTCAGCGCGAACGCAGCCCGGCTCTCCTCGAGCGCAATCTAGAAAATAAAACGGTAAGAAAAGTTTACAAAAAATTTGGATTATAAGCTGCTCCAAAAAAGAGTGAAAGGTAAAAAAATCACAAAAATTTAGTTTTTAACCTGTTTAGGGCGGATTTTTTTGGTAATTTTCAGCATATGAATGAATGGTTTATTTGAACCGAAACGAAGGTAAAAAGTAGTAAAATAAAGTAGTAAAAAGAAACTAACGAATCAGAACCGACATTGAAAATAACAAAAGCCCACCTCAATCAACAGCTCGCGGTCCTCGACCTTGCGAATCTCGCGCATCAACTCGGCAGCTGAGAGAACGGTAGAATACTGCATTGCACGGCGCACTCACTAATCTTTAGCACCTCGCCGTACTTTCCGATGTCGTTGTAGAGGCGGACGAGGCGAGCGCGCAACGCGCGCGACAGGTACAGCCGCGCCGTCGACTTGGCCCAGCCGATGGCCTCGAGGCAGAGCGCCTCCTTCTCCACGTTCGACGAGCCCTTGACGCGCAGGCATGCGTCGACTAGGGTGCGCACAATCTGAAAAAAGCGGAAATTTCGAGAACGGAAACTGGAAGTATGGTTCAGTTGCCCCCCGACCTCAATCGGTTGTATTTTTGCTCCCCGTTGTGCAACCAGGACGTAAAGTATACCAAAATACTCGTCAGATCAAGACAAACATTTTTGTATACTTTACGTGCCTGTCCACACGCAATGAGAAGAGATATCCTACCGCACCTTGCTCGCCCGCGCATTCGGCAACGAGTCGAGGTGGTTCCGCGACGCGATGAACGCATCCTTCAGCTCTAAAACGTGGCAAAATCATGAAAAATGGCAATGCCACTTTGTAAAGCGATGGAAATAAACGAAAAGGTCGAATGGAAAATATCGCGATGTATAGATCTAAAATATCTTAAACTAAAACATAAACGAAAATGTCTAAAACGTGGCAAAATGGAAAATAAAAAGTCCAAAGTTTAAATTTATAAGCCAAACGACGGAAACAGTGCCCACCGGCGATGCGGCCCTCGTTGGCCATCCGGTTGGTGAGCTCGAGCAGCTGCTGGTCGTGTTTTCGGGCCAACTCCTCGTCCTAAAAAACTCGAAATTCGTGGCGCTGGATCATTTTAGGGGAAAATTGCGTTATATGGTCACTAAACGGATTTTGGATTTTTATATACCAAAATGCTCAGCAGTTCGAGCTGGTTCAGGATCAGTTGAAAAAACTATTGGGAAACACTTCTGGAGCGAGTTATAACACTTCAAAGTTGGCGAGTGTCGTATATGGTCACTAAACGGATTTTCGATTTTTATATGTCAAAACGCTCAGCAGGTCGAGCTGATTCTAGAACAGTTGAAAAAACCTTTGGGAAAAATCTCTGACGCGAGATAGCTAGCTTACAAACCGTCCATTCAGCCCCTGAAGTAGTACGTAGTACACCAAAATACGCCAACTGTACATCGTAAAGAAACGGAATGGTGGAGAATTGCCGTTTCAAGGGTAAAAAATACATTGTCAGGCAAGGTGGGCCGTCGCTTCGGATGGGCTGCCGCTCCCTCTTTCGAAATCGAGGCGCCTGGGCGCTTCGCGCTCCTCGGGCGCCCCGATTTCGGAAAACCCTGTACGAGCTCGCACCCATCCGAAGCGACTAGGCCCCGGGTGGCACGAAGCCTTATTTTTAGGCTCAGATCCGGGTATGTAGTTTCATGCCAAACTCATTTCGAACCCAACCATTTTTCGCACCACCGAAAACTGACTCGCCTGGGCGACAACGTTATGTATTGGGCCGGGGTAACGCGAAACTTTGTAGTGTTATATCTCGCTCCAGAAGTATTTCCCAAAGGTTTTTTCAACTGTTCTAGAATCAGCTCGGCCCGCTGAGCATTTTGACATCTAAAAATTCAAAATCCGTTTAGTGACCATATACGACACTCGCCAACTTTGAAGTGTTATAACTCGCTCCAGAAGTGTTTCCCAATAGTTTTTTCAACTGATCCTGAACCAGCTCGAACTGCTGAGCATTTTGGTATATAAAAATCCAAAATCCGTTTAGTGACCATATAACGCAATTTAACCCATTTTAGACCTCGTGGGTGTCGGCGCGGTTGCTGGCGATCCCGGTCATTGAGTGCACTAAAATTTAGAAAGAAATGCAGGCAAGACTGGGAGGTCCGAACTTTTGTATCTCAACTCCCCACTGCACCACAGGGGAGTAAAGTATACCAAAATACTCGCCAGTCCGAGACGAGCATTTTGCTATACTTTACCCACCTGTAGATGAACAGGGAGCCGAGATACAAAAGTTAGGGGCCGGCTGGGGGGGGGTATCTGGAGTCTTACCGTATACCAAAGTGTTCTAGGTGTTCTATTGTTATGACTAGATTAAATTTGTGTTGAAAAATCAGACAAGGTAGAAAAATTGAGCAGGAAAAGGTCAAATCTTGACTATCCAGAGCTCCCCTGCACCCAACTTTTGAAGCTCGACTCTCTCTTTCTTGTGCAATAGGTGTGTAAAGTATACCAAAATACTCGCCAGACCAAGACGAACATTTTAGTATACTTTACGCGCCTGTAGACACACAGGGAGCCGAGATACGCAAGTCGGACTGGCTCTGACGGGGGTATCTGGAGGCTTGTCCTGGGCTAGCGGGGTAAATCTTGCTCTAGGGCCTAAATAACAAAATTCCCGGAACGCTTTAAAGTCGTAATTAAGCCTATTTTAGCACTTTGAGGCTGGCGAAGGCACGTTTCCGGGAACTAACGCCCCCTACACGCTATTGTCATCATTTCCCGGGAGTGGCCGCTCGTCGCGACGAGGCGGCCCAAAATCTCAAAGCGCACCCTAATTTGCGTAGCCCTATGCTTCAAAACATCTTGACGCAGTAAAAAAAACGAAGGTACCCGAATAACCGTCTCGAAAAACTGACCGAGCTCGGCGATGTTGGTCGGGTCGACGGTCGGCTTGCCCATCGTGTGAGAGCTTGAGACGCGAAATGCTCAGTTTTCTCATCAGCGCGTGCAAAAAACCCGCAGCTATGCATGCACGTGTGGATGCAAACCGTGTTTTTGCATCACTGCGTATGCTAATAGCATCTTTTTGACCGTCACATTGACTTGCCGGTTTTGACGTAATTTCCGAAAACTTACCGCGACTCAAGGGGGTACTTTCGAAAAATCATATGATCGAAATTCATAATGCCGAAATTGATAATATCGGGATTTCATAATCTCGAAATTTACATAATGCTGAGATTTTTGGCTGTAGGATCGGGGTCGTTTTCCGGGAAGTTGCTCATGCAAATTTCGACATCCGGATTTCGGCATTATGAAGGTTTGACAATGGGTCGGCATTATGATTTAGCAATTTTGAAAGTACTGGTATTTTAAAGTTAACACGATTAAAGGTACCCATATTTAAATTTTTAAACTAAAATTAAAATTAAACTTTTCTAAACCCGTTGCAACATATAAAACCCTTTCTATGCGCTAGCCATAAAATCAAATTTTCCAGAGCTGCTTACGCCACAACTTTCGCAGCTGTTTCAGCACCTTCTTTTGTGAGTGTACTTGCGCATAATGTTGATACAAATGCACACCAAAGTACTGTTCAGACGAATGACGGCAATAAGTTATATTCAATCACATTTCGGGGTTCAGCTGAGGCTCGGGTTTGGCTTGGTGGGCGTGGCCGGGCTGGCCGGAGTCGGTTTTGGCTTGGCCGGACTGGCGGGGCTCGGGTTCGACTTGGCTGGCTTGGCCGGGTTGGTCGAGTTGGCCGGGCTCGAGCTCGGCTTGGCTGACTTCGGTGGCTTGGCTTCGCTGGCGGGGAACGGGGAGCACCTCTTGCCGGACGGTGGGGCGTCCACGACGCGAGCGTCGTGCACTTCTCGGAACGGAAAATCTGCAAGCGTCTTGATTACGCGAGGAACGACGGGACGGCGGTGTGGCAAAAATGTGGCACGAAGGTGTCTGATGTCTGCTGGGATGTACGGTTACCTCCGTTGCAGTCCTTGACGATGAGTTGAAAGACGGTGAAACTGTCCTCACCGATGCACAGAATGGCACCGTGGTTACGCTGAAATTTAAATTTAGTCGAAATTGAATCAATTTTGAGTCAAAAATTTTAAGCCAAGGCCGAAGCCTAAGTAACCCGAAGCTTAAGCCTAAGCCCAAGCCCAATCCAAGCCTAAGCCTAAGCCTAAGCCTAAGCCTAAGCCTAAGCCTAAGCCTAAGCCTAAGCCTAAGCCTAAGCCTAAGCCTAAGTCCCACCGTCGGCAGCTGGTAGTTCGACGACGAGAAAACGGTGGCACATTTTCCCTTGCCCGCCATGCCGAAACCAGACGGTTTCAACTGAAAATGGGGCCCGGTGATAGCGATCCTTTGTGTTTCGGGTTCTGGACTGTGAGCGGGGGGGATCAAATTTTTCGGAGCAATCCCGTACGGCGCCGTAACAAACGGTAGACCATTTTTATAGCATTTTACATAGTTTTTGGATATGAAAAGATCATCAAAAACTATAAAAAAATTTTACAATTTTGTTCGAGCTTTCTACCAATCATAAACTGCTAAAGGCACTAGTAAAATGGGTCATATGGTATCAACAAGTAGATGATGTATGTGCAAAAAAAAATATGTTTTTCCCCCTGCTACCCCTCCCCCCTTCCCCGCTAACAGTCCAAAACCGATCCAATGGCAAAGAACTACAGGAATAAAGTATACCACATCATGCGTAACGCAAAAGTACATTAAAAGGTTACCTGGTGGGCACGCACCATCAACCCGACATTGCAATTTTCGAGAATGAGGGACAGCCCCAGTTGGTTGAAATACACACCATTCCCACGATGTACGTTTTCGACAAATCTGAAATGCAAACGAAGTTCATGTTTCGGCAAAAAAATCAGAACGCCTTAAAGGGGTCAGGAAAGCTCAGTAGACCCTTCCGTATGACCGTGAACTGGTGTGTTTCATTTGTTCGCGTTTTAGCAAATATCTCGGTTCCATGCTCCCCCCCCGATAAAGCGAAAGAACAAAAAAAACGCGAAAAACCCGAGGCGTCTGTTCCAAACCGCCGCGATGGTGCTCACCCGCATTCGCCTCCAGTGGCTGCATTGAAATCCGACCACATCACTTCACTCGCCGTGGTATTGGTGTCAGGGTCGCAAATCGGCTTCCCCACCGCATTGACTCCAGCAACGCCGTCCTCGGCCACGGTTTCTGCAAAGTAAGAGGTCGTCACCGTCCAATCCCAAAACAGGGGCGTCCTTTGTTTCCGAGCACACGGAATGGGTTCTGGACTATTAGCGGGGCGGGGCGGGGGGGAGGGGTTAGCAAGGGGGGAAAACCACTTTTTGTTTTTCCACCTACACCTGTTGACGATATATTACGTATTTTTTTAGCGTTTTTAGTAGCTTTTGACTTCTAGAAAGTTAAAAAAATATTTTGTTCGATGTTGAAATATCGAGAATTTTTACCTCTTTTGGTCATTTTTCATACATTTTTTCACCAATAAGTCAAAAAATTTTGAACGTTTTATTATTTTTATCTTATTTTTAGATCTAAAAGCTATATAAACGCTATAACAATAGTCTCTATTTTGTTATAGGGCCGTAGAAATCACTGGGCGAAATTTGGTTTCCCCCCCCCGCTAACAGTCCAGAACCGTTAGTGGCAGTAGAGAGAGAGCAGAGAGAGAGAGAGAGAGAGAGAGAGAGAGCGACAGAAAGAGAGAGAGCGAGAGAGAGAGAAACTGGCTCTGAAGAGTAGATTGGTATACCATTTTGGTATAAATTTCGACATGATAGTTTTCGACCATAAGATAGCAAATCAGTCGGAGAACCTGTGAAACAAGCTTACCGCCACCACCGCCGTGCATCGCGATGAACCTGCCGGGGCTGTGCGCGATCAACGGGTACCACGAAAAGATCCAGTTGAACGTGCGCCACATTTCCTTAGCCGCTTTCTAAAAAGCGGACCATATGAGAGCCACGGCGCAACGACGGCTGGCCAACGACGGGACACGCACAAATTCAAAGCGGCGGGTAAGTTCCTCGTAGAAGCCGTATCTCGTGTTGATGCGAGCTGTCTCGTGATTCCCGCGGAGGAGGTGGACCTGTAAGCTCCATTCTAGTAGGTCAATACCATGTGAATTTGAAGGAAAAGTTGGTTATTTCGCATTATCGAGGGGGGAATGAACTTTGATGCATCGGTCTAGAAATGCCTAGTAACTTAATATGAAGTATTTTCATATTGTTTTGAGGCAAACAAGACTATAGTTTAACTCGAAAACAATAAAAAGTATTTATATCATATTAACTCTCACCCGATCAGGATAGAGGATCTTCAGGATGTGGATCTTGAGGAGCACCTCCAGCGAAAACTCTCCACGATCAACGTAGTCGCCCATGAAGATCAGGCTGAATGTTGGCGATACCGGTTTGAAATTTGCCGTTTTGAGAGCCATTTTGGAACCTCTTGGGGAAAAATCCTTACTAAGAAATTAAAATCTAGATCAGAACACAGCTAAAAACATTATAAAAAAATATTTCGAAAATTTTTGATTTTGTGGACAAAAATGCATGAAAAATGGTCAAAAAAAAAGGTAAAAAAAACTTTCAAAAAAGTTTTCTAATGTTTTTTTAATAACATCTTAGGGATCAGAACCCATTAAAAATATTGTTAAAATACTCTATTTATTGTCTACAGGTCGGCGCAAAAATAAAAAAATGGTCCCCGAAACTTAAAACAATCGAATGCATACCGGATTCCGTCTGTGCACATTTTGGGATCGGCGTGACCGACGTGATCGGTAAGGGTGGTAAGGTACAACGAGAGATCAATATCCTGCAAAATGAATGCACGTCGACTAGGATGGTGGCTGCCACGTACATTTCCATGCAAGTCGCCGAAAAGTATCGCCGGGCCGTCGACCAGCACAACTTGTCTCGAATCTTGTTGCAGCATGAACAACACTGCGGCGTTGATCTTGTCAAGGCTTTCGAGGCTGATTCCGACCTGCAACCAGGTCAACATCATTGACCCATACGAAACCGCGGTTCTTTCGCATTATCGGGGGGAGGGCAAGACTTTTCGTAGGATCTAATTTTTCAAATAGAAAAAGTGGACGTGCGTCTAAATAGCTTTTTACTATTATGCTACATGTAAAAACTACAAATAAACTACAAATTTGTATTAAATAACATAACAATATCGATTTTTCCACCGAAAAAGGTGTTTCCAACGATTTTTGACCAAAATTTCAACTTATTGAAATTTTTGGAAAATTCTTCATGGTTTTTCTGGTTTCAATATAGCTTTTTTCAGCTAAAAAGATTATCATAATACTTCATATTAAGCCAAAGGGCTTTCGAAACTTATACAAAACGTGGTGCTAATGCACCTGGGGGGCAGCCTGGATTTAGATTTTTTTAAACTCGAACCCCCCGAAAAACGCGACGCAAAACGCAAATCGTTGCGGATTGAGGATTCCCAGGAAATAGTAAAGAAAGACCGAACCCGTTTTCCGGCCAACATCCGTGCTTTGCTGAACACTTTGGGAAGCATTTTTTTCGCCTCGACCAGGCCTTCTTCATATTGCTCCTTGGTGACACGGGGGGCCTGAAACCGCGTGTCGCCTGTCGGACAACAACTCCCACCTTCTTTCCGAGAAGCTCTGCATCTTCGTCGTTTGTGTTAATACCTGGGTCATCCTGTTTTTTCTTTTCTTTCTTCTAAACGGAGGCTCAAACCGCATCACCCTTGCCCCCACCTCGGCGCGCGTCAGCTCCTCGTCTGCGGCTGGCGACGGGGTGCCGGCCCCGGAGGAGAGTCTATCGTCTTCGTTCGGCAAAGATCCGGCATGGACGTGCTACAAAAATCGGTTCTTACTAAGTCGACCACGACCGTACCTGTCGTGGGACGATCACCCATTCCTCGTTCTCCCATTTGACCTGTTTACTCAACGCTTTTGTTGCCTTGGCTCGCGCTTGTCTCATTGCCTGAAACTTCGTGTCGTATATCGGAAAAGCGCTCGATCCCAACCTCTTTTTGCTTGGATGTCCTTGAAATATAAGGTGCCACGGAATCGGTTTGCCTGTGGGTTTTCGGGCCCTTCCGTTTCTTCCTTTTCCTTTTCGGCGGTGGGCTGCCGGCGCCGGCGTTGCTCCGACCGCCTTTCTGCAACGGCCCAGCATTAAAGGGACCAGGAAGGTCGAGAAAAATTAGCCCTAAGCATAAAACTGAAAAAAATTTTAATCTATTTATATTTAGGTCGAAAAATTGATTTTGTTCGACCGAAAATGGCCAAATTTTCGACATTTTCAAAAATTTTCCTAACCTATTTTGAAAGTTTTTCTACTTTAAATATAGTTAAAATTTACTAAAAACACTGTCAAAACCCTTTATATTGGATTCCTAGACGATCCGGAGACTAAGCCTAAGCCTAAGCCTAAGGATAAGCCTAAGCCTAACCCTAAGCCTAAGCCTAAGGCTAAGGATAAGCCTAAGCCTAACCCTAAGCCTAAGCCTAAGCCTAAGCCTAAGCCTAAGCCTAAGCCTAAGGCTAAGCCTAAGCCTAAGCCTAAGCCTAAGCCTAAGCCTAAGTCTAAGGATAAGCCCAAGCCTAAGCCTAAGTCTAAGGATAAGCCTAAGCCTAAGCCTAACCTACGCAAACCCTAAGCCTTGGCTAAGTCTAAGCCTACAACCGCTACCTCCTCGGTGTTGCTGGGCGAGCTGCTGGTGTTGGATGAGGTGGTGGGCTGCGCAAAAAGCCCCGGGTACGGCTACAACGACCGCATGACAGTATGGGGGGCACCACCATCTTTGCTCACCTCGTTCTCATTGTGTTTCATCGCATCTTCTTCCTGGGATAGCGGAGCGTACGGTGGCTTCAGCACATTAGGCATGGGTTCAAGACGCTTGACCACGTTCGGTTGTTCGTCGTTGAACTAAAAAACCCTAGCCTAAGCCTAGCCTAAGCCTAAGCCCAAGCCTAAGCCTAAGCCCAACAGACAGTACCAGCCTTTCAGATTCAGATCAGGCCAACACTTACCTTCACCTCGATCTTTTTCGCTCGGAAGTAGCTGACATTCGACAACTCCAGCGGCAAGACCTGCCCTTCTTTTACTTTCTTGAAGTGTCTCAACGGCGGGGTTAACTAAAGGACCCCGTTGGCGGTGATGCGTCGAAACGGGGGAAATGGAACTCGACAAACGACCTTTTTTCGTAGGATCTAATTTTTCAATGATGCGAAAGAACTTAGGAACATTAGGTGAGTGATCGTTAGATTTTCCCCCATTAAACTTCAATTATTCAAGTTACCTTTTAGTTCCCCAAGCATACCAATTTATCCAGCGCTTCCTGCGGGTTCTCGAAAATGACCGCCTCGCCGTCCCCCATCGACTTTGTGATGGGAAATTCGTCCGTGGCCTCTGAAAGTTACCGGTTCCGGTTCGTTAGCGGGGGGGGGGGGGTAGTTTTTAATGCCCTATATTTTCCAATCTGTCGTTTTTTTGCGGACCACATCCTGGCGTCCCGGTAGAGCAACAAAAAAAACCAATTAAACATTTTAATTATGGAGCAAAACACAATAATCTAAAAACGTTATAGCAAAAGCAAAATTATTGACTGTTGACAAACAAATGTTACCCTCCCCCGCTAATGAACCAGAACTGAGTTACCTACCCGTAAACATCACAAGCTTGAGCGGTGGCACTGGGAGCTTGGGTGCCTCGGGCGGCTTTGTTGCTTCGGGTGACTTGGGTGCCTCGGGCGGCTTGGGTGCCTCGGCTGACTCCGTTGAGCTGACTGGGTCGCCTGCCCGCAACGGCCCTTCTTCAGATGCTGACCCCTTCCTGAAATGAGTGGAAATGTGATTTTTCAAACCATTGATGGTCAAAGCTTCACTTTCTATAAATATTTTGAAGGCGGCAGCCCGTAAATTTAGTCAGAATTTTATTTAAGCTTAGAGCGATGTCTAGAGGAGGCTCTGGGCTGTTAGCGGGGGGATCAAAGTTTTCCTTGTGATTCTGTATGAAAAAGCCTCAAAAAGTCAAAATTCTCCAAATTTTAAAAATATTGTTTGAAACTTTCCAGCAACCAAAAAATGCTAAAAACATTATAAAAATACATTACATATTCTCAAAAGGTAGGCACAGGTGGAAAACGAAAAGTGGTGTTCCCCCTGACAAAAATCCCTCCCCCCGAGCAGACCAGAACCGACTAGGATACAACGTATACTACCATCTTTCATCAAGATCGAGCCGCATTATTTTATCCCATACTAGCATGTTTTCGAGGAAAAAACGCTTACTCCGAGAGCAGTTTTTTCTTTTCCCGACGTTTCTTTAGTGCGTAGGCGCCGCCGCTAGCGGCCAGCAGAACAAAGATCGTGGTGCCGATTGCAATGTAAAGCCAGATCAAAGGCGGAAGGCCATCTGCTTGGGCCTGAGTTGGTAGGGGCCCTGTGGTGACCACGGGCGCCGGCGGAGTGGACAGACAGAATTGCTAAATTTCAGGAATTACAAGGAGTCAAGCATGATCCACCTGGTTCTGATCGACCTCACTGCACGGGAGCAGTTTCGAGACGGTCAATGCCATTATGCCGAATTGCTTGTAGAATGGGTTCTTGGCGCAGTTGAGCAGCTCGTCAGCTTCTACGATGGCTCTCTGATCCTCCTAGAAAAAAAACAATGCAATGGCTTGTTTGCAAGTCCAGGACACACTGGCAACCCGTCGGTCTTGATGCAGCGTGGGTAGATGACAGATGGAAGTGGTGTACCCTGGCGCTTCTGACGGCTTCTTTTTGTCGCTTCTCTTCCATCGTAGCTTCTTCTCGCTATTTGTCGGCTAAAAATGAATGCGGCTAAAAAATAGCAATTTGAAAGACCTCCGTCGAGTTGCCCGTATCATCCTCCGGTGTTTCCGGCTGTGGTGATGTGGTGAGGTGGCCGATCACCTGTTCGAAAATCATCTGTTCGAAAACCATCTGTTCGAAAATCATCCGTTCGAAAATCATCTGTTCGAAAATCACCTGTTCGAAAATCATCTGTTCGAAAGGTCATCTGTTCGAAAAGTCATCTGTTCGAAAATCATCGGTTCGAAAAATCACCTATTCGAAAAAGGTCCCAAATGGGGAAAAATTCTATGGGAAGCTATTGCTACTAAAATGCTGTGTTTTGCATGTTTCCTGGGGAAGTTCGAGGAAAATCTGAAATTGCGCGGCTATATCGAATCCTCCGCCGAGCCAAATAAGCGCCCGAGGGTGACCATCGACGAGCAGCAGTAGCTCTGCGAGAACTACAGCAAAGAATATATGGCCGAGTTCCTCGACAACATCGCCAAAATTTTAACCTGAATCTTCATGAATATGTCTTTTAGTTTTTTTAGTTTTTTTTTTGTCATGAAAAGTCTTTTCAAAAAAACTTTGAATTTTGGAAAAGTTGTTGCTTCGAAAACGGTGTTTTTTCGAACAGATGATTTTCGAACAGATGACTTTTCGAACAGATGATTTTTCGAACAGATGTCTTTTCGAACAGATGATTTTCGAACAGATGATTTTTCGAACGGATGATTTTCGAACAGGTGATTTTCGAACAGATGATTTTCGAACAGGTGATAGGGAATCTGTGGTGATTGATGGCTGGCTGTCGTTTTTAGGACGCAGATTGACCAGGTAGTTGATCGTCTCCTCCTCACTCATCAACGTCGCGTACGGTCCCGACTGGAATTACACGAGTTAAAGCAGGGAAAGAAGGAATATTTTCACCTACCAGAGCTCGACGAAGCGAGTAGTATGGAGGGGTTCCGGTCGGATCACTGATATCCAACAACACGCAGTCATCAGGTGGATACTGGCCGCCAACACGGGGAAATTCGCACTGTTGGTCACACTCGGTTGCCGGCTTGACGAGCTTCTCTCCACCCGGAAAAATCTTTCTAAACCAAAAAAATAATCAGTATTATGCAATATATACCTTTCTACGCCAGCGGGCGTACAGACAGGAAGTGGGTCGCATTTTACCCCAGCTGGACGCCCGCCTTTGCTGCAATACTGGAAACGGAAATATCCGAAACTTGGGAATATGTGTTTCGTTGGGACTGCCCACACGCTCATTCAGAGTGCGCACGAGCTTTACAAGATATAGAAAACTCTCCCAACACTTCATTATACAAAAGTTTTTACGAAATAATGCAAAATTTTTTGCTTTATCGAACTAGAGCGGCGGTTTTGGAAATGCGACGAAGGGGAAAAGTTATCAGCAAAAACAAATAAAATCCATAACATTTTCCATGGCTGGTTTTGTGGCTCTATAAAAAATTTGCTCAACCACTAACCCTCTAAGTTTGTTATACTAAAACCAAGGATCAAAAGCCGCTTCGCGACTTTTCAACCCTTTTGTAAAGTTTGTATGCTTAGGAATAGCTATAAACAGTTTAGAAACAATTCCAATATTTATATAAAAAATCTAGGCTTGGGCCGAAAAAAGTTCGATCCCCCCCCCCCGCGAATTCTATTTTTCAACAAACACCTAATTTTAACGTCGAAAACGGCTAATGTCTGAAAATTTTATGACTGTGCAGCCATCCCAAGGCCATTACGCACCTAATGAGGCATAACACATAAGCTTAACTACCCTTTTTATTGAGTTACTACTGGAACACGCTGATGGAAGTTCCACGGACACACAATGCCATACACACAACCGCTAAGGGTTTCGGTCCAGATGGTTCAAGGGAAAGGGCGTACTGTACGTGTTTTTCGCGCGTTGCGTGCAGGTGCGCGGAATAGCAACCGTTTTTAGCTGCGCAGGCCTGCTTTCGCAATTGCGCGACGCGTCTATCGTATGCGTTGCGGTCGTCTCTCCTTTCCAAAGCTACCGGACGTTTTATTAGGAGCCGGGCCGCTGTGTAGATGCATAGTACATATGTGCATGTTTGCCATACAGACACTATTTTTTATATACAGGGTGTCCCAAAAAAAGCACCCCCCTCCAGCGGCGCGAAGTCACGAGGTTTAGGTATCTATCGAAAGCTCTCGAAAAAGCGATAAAACAAGGAGGGTTTATTTTCTTTTTTATGTACCTTTATTAACAAATTTTACGTCCAAAATCATGAACGCGAGATCTGCATGCTAATCGCGAAATTCCTTTTGAAAATCTACCTGTTTTTTAGAAAAACGTTGGATATCGAGCGTATAAAAATAAAGCTCAAAAAATGAATCCCGCTTGTTTTCTCGCCTTTCCGAGAGCTTTCGAATGGTATAAAAATTATCCCGATCTGAGCTTCCCTCGGACCGCTAGAGGGTGCTTTTTTTGGGACACCCATTATAGTAGGATGTGCGTCGGGGGGGTTATGAGCTAAAGAAGAGCGGCGCTCTTGAAGGGATAAGGAGGGCCCACGTAGATGAGGGCTCATCTTTAATTGGCACGTAGCCAACTGGGTCAGAGAGGGGAGAGAGCGCAGAGACCCGCTTTCCCCGCGTCACCGGCTTTTGGCTGATCTAAGTGGGCCCTCCCGATCCTTTTAACATTTTTGGGGAGTAGGGGAAAACCCCTCTCGTGCGCGCCATCCCATAGTAGTAGACCTCCCGAACCCCCCTCCAGTTACCCCCAAAGACACCCATTTTGACCCCCATCGCAACACCCACCAAAACCCCCCAACAGACACCCCTGCCAACCCCCAATGGACCCCCACTCGAACCCCCCGTTCCAACCCCCAAAGACCCCCATTGGGCAAAATTCTGACTATTTTAAATTGATGTTTTTAAGGTTTAAAATCATTTCAGCCTTTTTCAACTTTTTTTTCAACACCCCTGAAAACCCCCATTCGAACACCACGCCCAACCCCCACCCTACCCCCCTCGCAACCCCCCTATCACCCCCATCCAACCCTGGGTCAAACCATCCAACCCGTATGGGGGTAAATGGGGGGGGGTTCGGGAGGTCTACATAGTAGTGTTGGACAGCACCCCAAAGCGAGCACCCCGCCGCCCAGTTGGGTGCTCTGGGAAGCACCCGCCCCCCACTGGGGTGCTCCAAAAAGCACCCCGGGGTGCCTTTCGGGGTGCTGTCCGGGGTGCTTTTTGGCAATAACTTTAATATATGAACTAGGCTTTTTTGACCAAATCAGAAGATGAACATCATCTTCTAGCAGTTCGGACAAGTTGATGCCAAACTGCTTGTAACTCATTTGGGGGTCGTTTGGTAGCATTTCGTCGAGGTTGTTCAAGGCGGCGGACGATTTCGAGACGTTTTTTCTAACCGCCCTAGCAGCCCTAAACCACAACATGATTTTTCACGCTCTTTCCAACGGAATACTTAACGTTACACGAAACCGTCTGGGGACAGAGATGGGAGCGTTTTAGTGCTGAAAGGCGTACTTGCCGAAGTTGTCGCAGCAGTAAAACCATCATAACTCGCTTGAAATTAAGTATTTTAGGGTGCCAAGTACATTATTCGAAAGAGCGCGAAAAGTTCTAGCCGTGTATCGAAGAAGATGTTCATCTTCTGATTTGGTCAAAAAAGCCTAGTTCATATATTAAAGTTATTGCCAAAAAGCACCCCGGACAGCACCCCAAAAGGCACCCCGGGGTGCTTTTTGGAGCACCCCAGTGGGGGGGGCGGGGTGCTTCCCAGAGCACCCCACTGGGCGGCGGGGGGCGGGGTGCCCCAAAAGGCACCCCGGGGTGCTCTCTTTGGGGTGCTGTCCAACACTATCCCATAGACCCGAAAGGCCGTCGTGATTGCCTACCGTTGGGGCCGTGGGGTCGAAAACATCGTATGGGTTCTTGTCGAACGAAGTTTCATCGGTCTGTATATAGCCGGCTGCCCGTTTAAGGCTTGGAATGCACGTAAAGGGAAGTCCCGGATTTTTAGCAATGGCGTCCTGGACGATTCTGCAGAATTGCTGTACGGGGGATGAGAGTAGCCGCTTACTGAGGGATGACAAATCCAGCATCACACTGCAGAAAGTATTGTGTGGTATGCGGGATTAACTCAGACAAGTATGCGTCGGCGCTCCTAAATCCACATCACAAAAACGTAAACAATTTTTTACAAGGGCTTGTCAGCACATAGCCCAGAAGCCACGATTTCGCGTGTGCAGAGATTGAACGGGAAGTAAACGGTCTCTGGAATTAAACCTGTGATGAAAAGTTGCAGCGAAAAGACTACCATTGATCACATCGATGGTGACTGGGGCTATACAATCTGCTGTAACGGTTTCTCCCTGCTTCTAAATTATCCAAGTGATGAGAATTGCTAACAACAAACGCAAAGATTGGGGCGGCAGCCCATAGTTTGTGGCCTTAAGTCCTTCGCGGCATAGAATTTCCGGTCCTCGGTGCATAGTTCACTCGCCGAAACAGTGCATGGCGAACACTAAATTTGAAATATGGTGACGCTTGTTGAACCATTTTTTAAAAAGATTAAACGTTCGTTTTCGGTTCGAAAAACAACCTTCGCCCTAAAAGGCATTTTTTTAAAATTAAAATTTGTAAAGCACGTCCATCTGCTCACCCGGGATTCCTCCGCGCACCCCCCCACGAATAGCACGAAAAATGTAATTTCCACATTGCTGCGTGCAGTCGAAAGCTAGTTTTCGCCGCCCTATCAGAATCTCTAAATTTCAGAATCTCTAAATTTCAGAATCTCTAAATTTCAGAATCTCTAAAAATCAGAATCTCTAAAAATCAGAATCTCTAAAAATCAGAATCTCTAAAAATAGGAATCTCTAAAAATCGGAATCTCTAAAAATCGGAATCTCTAAATTTCTTTGTTTCTCGCCGCCGAGCCATACAGTTTTTGGCGCAAATTGAAACTGTATGGCGCTTTTACTCAACGTCGCCTGTGAAAACTTTTTTTGGGGTAGTTTTTTGCCCTGATCACGAAAAACGTAACCACGAATCACAAAAAGTCAAAATGAATTGCTTATAGCAAAACCAAGTTTTGAAGACAACAGTTGTAACCAAGCACGGAAAAATGGCGCTATGGAAATGCATCTACGTTTTACGTGATTAGCGCAAAAAACTACCCCAGAAAAAGTTTTCAGGGGCTTCTTTGGGTAAAAGCGCATTACAGTTTCAATTTGCGCCAAACTCTGTATGGGCTCCTGTACAAAGAAATTTAGAGATTCCGACATTTAGAGATTCTGACATTTAGAGATTCTGATTTTTAGAGATTCTGATTTTTAGAGATTTTGAAATTTAGAGATTCTGAAATTTAGAGATTCTGAAATTTAGAGATTCTGAAATTTAGAGATTCTGAAATTTAGAGATTCTGAAATTTAGAGATTCTGAAATTTAGAGATTCTGAAATTTAGAGATTCTGAAAGTCCACCCTAGTTTTCGGCATTTTCTAATTGTTCCAAACTTTCTTGAACGGTATTCGATTAGACTTCAAAATAACGTTCAGGGTTTTGATTACAGCTCCTATGAACGGAATATAAAATTGTTCTTGCAAAATGACGTACAGTACTGGCCAAATTTCTATCATATTTCTGTTTTTAGGTTATAACTTCGCAGAACCCTGATGGTTTTTGTTCAAATTTACACAGGATGTTGGCTTTAATGTAATACGCTTGCTGTAACGTTTTCGTAATTTTTGTATCTAGCGTCGGTGCGTACAGTAACATTTTCTCGAGCAAATAGGGTCCAAAATTAATTTTTTTTTTGAGAAAATGTATTACAATTCAGCGAACATCGTGCGTAATTTTGAACAAAAACCATCCGAGTCCTGCAAAGTTATAACCCAAGAACAGAAATATGATAGAATTTTGGGCAATACTGTAGATTACAGGAAATTCTCCCTCCCGCATTCCCCCCCCCACCCCGCTCGAGAAAGTACAGTACCAACAATCCTGTTAAAGGCATCTACTGCCATACCTGCGTATCCTTGGGGCCAGACAGTTCAGGGTAAGGCCTTTCTAGCTCATCGAACACGTAGCAGACAAACGGGCGGTTGGAAGGGCACTGCAAAAATAAGAATGGCTTCGAAAAAATGCACACCGCGTCGTTGGTATCTTTACGGTAACGGTTGGGACGACTGATGTGACCATTTTGCGGCTCGATCCATGACTTTCTAAAAATATTTTCGAGGCGCAACTTTCAGATGCACGAATCTGTGCTGCAGGAAAGAAAAAACTTACCGGGCCGCCACTGCGACGAGGGCCACGATCAGCAGAACGAAGCCGATTTTACGCAGCACACCGGTTGAGATGCCCAAATGGTGGTAGACGGGCTGATTGGGCGGGTCCAGCATCTTGCTGCTGTAGCAAAGAAATACCACCGGTTCAGCAAGTATTTTTGAGCGCAAGTTGAGCAGCAATGACCGGTGATGCCGGCTTTTTCACGCAAATTCAAGAATGATGCAAAAACAGCTGTTCCCAGCAAAGTTTAATGGAAGCGAGATGCTGACTATTTTGTGCAGTTCACTTCATCTTTGTTTTTTAAAGACTCAGTCATGTTCGATCTGTTTTTTTAATATTTTTACAGCAGTCGTGGCAACTTTGTTCGTTCAGTGTAACCGGAGAGGTCTTTATTTCACATCCAATGCAGCAGTACAGACATTCCGGTATCACTTTTGTCAGATTTATGCAAAATTTGGAGCCTAAGCGCCGGTCGGCTCGGCTTGATTTGGGGTGGCGGCCTGGGAGTTGTCGCTGCTCTCCGACTTCGGGTCGACGGCCGGCTCACTGCAAATTCAATTCTCCATGGTCCATACAAATAGTGGAAGTGTTTCCAAGTGGTTTTTTACGATTCCGAAACGTGAAAACTTAACAAATTTGTATCCAAAAAAATATCAAAAAATATCGTTTTTCGATAGAAGAAATGGCGATTTTTGAGCAGAACTTCGATTTTTTTTAAATTTTTAGATAGTTTTCTAGTTCAATACAGTTATATATTACTGCAAACACTATTAAAGTACTTTCTATTGACCTACTAGGCATTTCGAGACTTCTACGAAAAGTTCGGTCCCTCCCCCCCCCCGATAATGCAAAAGAACCAAAATAGAAATATAAGGAAAGGGACCGACTCTTCTGCCTTCTTTCGACCGCCCGATTTCAGCAAGTAGATGACACCGACGACGAGGAGGCCAGCAATAAGGACCGCGGCGCCGATGCCGAGGAAGAGTCCGAGCTGTTCAGGCTCCTCTGGGGTAACAGTTGTTGGTGGCAGTGTCGGGGTGGCGGTCTGGCGAGTGACCACACAGAATTTCTGAAAGTCGCAGGATCTGTTTCGTTAGCAGGGGGGGCATGTTTTGTCCACAGCAACTTTCTAGCGATTAAAAACTATGAAAAACACGATAAAGTACATGATACATCATCAATAGGTGGAAACACAGAAAGTGATCCCCTGCTAACCCCCCCGGGCTGCGCTAACAGTCCAGAGCCGTCAAGCCTTATCTACCTGGTTCTGATCGACGTCACTGCACGGGGGCAGTTTCGAGACGGTCAGTGCCATTGCGCCGAATTGCTTGTAGAATGGGTTCTTGGCGCAGTCGAGCAGCTCGTCAGCTTCTACGATGGCTCTCTGACCTTCCTAGAAAAACAATGCAATTGCTTGTTTTCGAGCTTATGACTTACCGGCAACCCGTCCGTCTTGATACAGCGTGGGTAGATGACAGATGGAAGTGGTGTACCCTGGCGCTTCTGACGGCTTCTTTTGTCGCTTCTCTTCCATCGTAGCTTCTTCTAAAAAAAATCTGGATAAGATCTAGACGCTTAACAAGTTCCGTCGAGCTTCCCCCATCACCCTCCGGTGTTTCCGGCTGTGGTGATGTGGTGATTGATGGTTGGCTGTCGTTTTTAGGACGCAGCTTAGCGAGGTAGTTGATCGTCTCCTCCTCACTCATCAACGTCGCGTACGGTCCCGACTGGAATTACAGAATTTAAAGCAGAGAAAGGATAAGTAGCTCAACTCACTAGAGCTCGGCGAAGCGAGTAGTATGGAGGGGTACCGGTCGGATCACTGATATCCAACAACACGCAGTCATCAGGTGGATACTGGCCGCCCAGACGGGGAAATTCGCATTGTTTGTCGCACTCGATCGACGGTTTGACCACGGACCTTTCGGCAAAAATATTTCTGAACGGAACTTTGGTAAATTAATTGAGGCTAACTTTGTTGTTCCATCGGGCGCACAAACAGGTAACGGATCACACTCTTGACCTGCTTGACGCCCTCCCTGCGGACAATACTGAAAAGAGAGTCTCCATCGGACTGGAGGCATATGAGCACCTTGGGGGTTAAGGGATCGAAAACATCGTATGGATTTTTATCGAACGAAGTTTCATCCGTTTGCAGGTATCCGGCCGCCATTTGAAGACTTGGGATGCACGTCAGGGGCAGCTTCGGATTTTTAGCAACGGCGTCGAGGATCATTCTGCAGAATTTATTGTATATATGGATGAAAGTAGACGCGGTAAGAGTTCACTTTACCCACCCCCCCCCCCCCCTTCTCCCCATTCGGCCACCTGTTGACCTACAGGCATGTAGAGTATACCAAAATGTTCCTCTTGCTCTGGCGAGAATTTTGGTATACTTTACAGACCCCTACGACAAGTACAATAGGTGGGGTCGGATGAGGGAGGGGACGGGGGGGGGGGGGTAAACTGAACCACAGCCGTAGACGCCTACTTGGGAATGACAAAGCCCGCATCACACTGCACGAAGTATTTGGTGGTATGAGAGATAGCTGCAGTCGAATATGACTTCTTGCTCCTAAATGGTGAGGTTGATGGAAGGAAATAGGATCCCCACCAATTCTTCTCATCGCATTGTCCAGAGGCCACCATCTCCCGTGTGCAAAGGTTGAATGGCAAGTAGACGGTTTCTGGAATGCGTGTATCGTCTACAACAGTAACGTTATGTTGCAAAATAAAATAGCTACCTACCATTTATTGCATCTATTTTGACCGGGGCAATACAATCTGCCGAAGTGGTTTCGCCAAGCTTCTGCAAGGTTTGTGGTATGTGGCGTTGAAAAGGTCGAGCATACGCAAAAGTCTGGACTGCAACGGTTGCCCTTGAGCCTTTCCCCTGGTCTTATGAGAAAGTTGTCAGGGTCAGGACATTTTTCACGTGCAGCAGTGTTGCACGACGCGCACTAAATGCTGGCCCACTTTGAACAAGAATCTCAAAACCTTCCGTCGCTCTGTAATGCCCGAATACCTTAGCAAAGTCCTGCTTGCCGCCGTCTTTCTTCAGCCACGGTGGATATTCTTGGCCGAGTTCATCAAGGGCGTCGCAGACAAACGGTCGATCAGAAGGACACTGGAAATGGTGATCGAAACACTGCAAAACCGACCTCCACACTAGCATCCCTGCCATAACGACTGGGACGACTGATGTGACCATTTTGCGGCTCGATCCACGACTTTCTGAATATATTAAAATTTTTGTTTGCAGATAGGCACGAATATGTGCTGAAGGAAAGATGCAGAAACTTACCGGGCCGCCACTGCGACGAGGGCAACGATCAGCAGAACGAAGCCGATTTTACGCAGCACGCCGGTTGAGAACGAGTTGGAGATGCCCAAATGGTGGTAGACGGGCTGATTGGGCGGGTACAGCATCTTGCTGCTGTAGCAAAACACCGCCAAAGCGCAACAAGTATTTTGGAGGAAACTGCTTGATTTTCGAGCAGAAATGCAAATTTGCCTATGAATTATGCAAATCAGGGTTTGGTTTCAGGATTTCTGACCGCAACCGGACTGGTTTCCGGATCGAACGCAAGAGGTTCGAGCCAGGTATGTGCAAAGAAGCTCCACGTATTCCATTCGCGAGGACGAAGTCGGATTGTATGTATTTAGACTGCAGTTAGCTTGATCTAAACGAGGAACAGATCAAAATGTCCTCATCTTGCACGCATAAACCTAAGCCTGAGCCCAATCCGAAGCCGAAGCCTAAGCCAAGCTTGCGCATAGGCCGTGATGCGCCTAGCATACGACAAACTTTGAGGAACGACGAGCTTATCATCAAAACGTCATCATCTCGCTCTGCATAAGCCTACACCGAAGCCTAAGCCCAAGCCTAAGCCCAAGCTTAAGCCCAACCCTAAGCCTGCGCCTCGGCCCTGATGCGTACCACCAACTTTAGGAAACCCTTACCTCTCCGTGCCTTTAACGTCAACACCACTCCCCACGGAACACCACCTTTTTCAAGGGCCCTCACGGTTAGAACACGACGATAATCGAAGCATGTAAGGGAGGAGCCCAGTTTCCCACTGGCGTGCCACAAATTCCAGATTTCCCCCCCATAGGTGTCTATTGTTACGGGGGCACGTCGCGCCGGGTCATGGTTGGATACGGTAAAAAATGGTGGCCCGACCGCGGGGGGGGGGACAAGGGCCGGGGCGCTTGATTGTTTGGAGGGGGGTTGAGGGCCCCCGGTTGGAATGTGACGGCGCCGCGCGGAAAGTCAGCTGGTTGGAGAATATAAGGTGTCAATGGTGGTGGGGGTCCCCCCGACTTTGGCGCGCCGGATACAAAGCCTTGTCGCGGTCTGCCAGCCGCCTCCAATGTTGGTTTAATTTTTTTCGATGCCCATTCGTTTCGTCGAATTTTTGATGCACCGAATTTTGCCACCGGTTTCCTAACAAGAAAGGGTGGTCGAGAATTTTACAAAAACACAATTGTAATAGCGAATTTTTGTAAAAATCTGATATGAAGGCACGCGTCCCGGGTCCAGTCTACAGCCTACTTTTTTCTGCAATTTTCATCATTTCGAATTTTCATAACGCCGAATTCCGAATGTTGACATTTTTGCGTAGGATTCGAGGGGGTTTTTCGGGAAATTCGCTTATGTAAATTTCGATATTATGAAATTTCGCTATGATGAATTTCGACTTTTTGAAACTAACCCCATGTCGACCATTGTAGATGTTACCTATCTCGTAGCACGATTAAAAGTCAGGAAAGTTCCTTTTAGAGGGGCACTTTCAGCAGCTTCGTTCGTCCCAATCGTGGAAAAGTTGGATGCGAAACGTCTGCGCCTCTCGCCAGGGCGCTCTTTCTCTAACTGGAAATACATGCAAACTTTTCCCCGTTTCATGGAAATTTTTTCGGAAACATGACTTTGGGAAAATATAACTCTTCGAAGAACCGATTTTTAGGAAAAATTACTTTTAGAAAACAGGATTTTTTGAGAAGAGATCTTTTAGGAAAGACCTTCAGGAAGGAATTAAAATTATTATGGCAAAAACAAGACTCACTCTTGTTTCCACATCGCTATCTGGGGTAGATAGCCAGCTTATGAGACTTCGGCTGTTTTTGCAAAATTTCTTTACGGTCATTCCATAGAGCGCCGAAAAATATATCTACAGTTTAAATTTCTGACTAAAATAACGAAAGATAAACTGCTTACGCAAAAAATAAGCAAAATTCGGAAAATTTGTAAACAATAATTTAGTTTTATAGAGTTTGGCATTCATTTTTACGTTTTGAATGGTCCGATTTTGGATTTCAGCTCTTGGCATCTAAATTACAATGGCAATTCGCCTGGAAAACCACCGAATTAAATTAGCCTCAACCCAGTCCCACAACTCGACGATCGTTTGCCTGCCTGCCCATCACGTGACGTGATCGGCGTATTCGGCTGATTAAGGGCACATCAGATTGGGGCGAGGCCTCGCCGCCCCCCATCAAATTTCCGCTTCCGCGGCGCGCCCCGGCAGAAGACGGGTCCTGCTGTGGCCCGCGCGTCTTTTTGACGCCTGGCGTGTGCCCTTTTCACGTATCGCTTGCATACGGCCGCCACCAAAGAGACAGACAGAGAGACAGACAGACAGACATCTACACCCCATCATTGCTGACGCCTCCTCCCTCCACACATCTATGGTATTTGCCCAGTTTCACCATCGGCCCGCACTGCCCTCCCCCCCGTATGCAAATTTAGGCCTTCTTTTTGGGGGCCCAGCAACAGCCATCAAGTGGCATTTCAAACGCAAACATCTGGCAACGGGTTGCGATTTTTGAATTCTTGATTACCTGCTTTGCTTTTCAAGATTTTATCCCATCCGGTTCTGTGCGCTTCCTCAACAATTTCTGCTAGCCTGCCCTCTCCTCTTCCTCAACAATTTCTGCTAGCCTACCCTCTTCTCTTCCTCAACAATTTCTGCTAGCCTGCCCTCTTCTCTTCCTCAACAATTTCTGCTAGCCTGCCCTCTCCTCTTCCTCAACAATTTCTGCTAGCCTGCCCTCTCCTCTTCCTCAACAATCTCTGCTAGCCTGCCCTCTCCTCTTCCTCAACTTTTTCCTCTGTTAGCCCGCCTTGAGTCGAATCTTGCAACAACCTTTCCCGGCTTAGAGGCAGGCTAGCAGAGTTCCTTTGCCTGGTTTCCACATGGCTTTCCTCTCATCTCACATCCCATCCCCACCCATCATGTTTGCGGGCGTTGTGGCCAAATAAGGCCAAGGGCCCTGGTATGTGTCGATGGTTTTTTGGGCGCTTAGGAGTGGTGTGGACCCTCCAGGCCGCGAACGGGTCCTCAAAGGGCAGCGCCGCCGGGCGTGCGGCTTGCAAGCCGCGGCAAAAGCTCCAACGGAATGTTTAGGGTTTTTGGTTTTGGTTAACCCTAAGCGCAAGCCTAAGCCTAAGCCTGAGCCTAAGCCTAAGCCTAAGCTTAACCTAAGGCTAAGCTTAGCTCGCCGACCATTCACCTTTCCGCAACAAACTCTGCCAGCTTGCCCTTCTATTTACTTCCTTTTTTGGCTATTTGATTCTCGTCTCGAATTACACCCGTTTTAAAGGAGCGTTGAAGCCTAAATCTCAATTTTCTGTTCCGAATATGCGGTCAATTTGGACATGTTATTTCTGATCGTCTTCATGATTACTTAACCGACTCCCTCCAGTTCAGATGCTCCATGTAGCCGGGGGCTGGTTGCTCGTCCTGCTGCTCCAGGTCGTCGACTCGATGGACCTCTGCGAGTACTTTGCCCGCCTCGGCGTCGACAAGCCGGAATGCCGAAAGGTCGGCGAGAAATCAACGTGCAAAGCTCGACTTTCAGCAAATCCACTTCGACACTTTCGACCCGAACCCACGACCCGCACTCAACTCGATGGCACAGGTTTTGCATTTCCATCAGCTGCTGCCGTCCCCAGTCATCGTCGACTCGCCCAAGCTGCCCGTGCAGAAGTTTGAGCTCGTTGGTTCCCCAGGTAGAAGCCTAAACCCAAGCTCGCGCCGAAGCCTGAACTTATGCCCACGCAAGGTTAAGCTCAAAAAGTCACTTAGGATTCGACTACCCGCTCTGCAAAAACTACTACCACTCGTGCATGTTTTCGACAAAATGCGAGTCTGGCACAGGTAAGCCTAGGCTCAAGTCTAAGCCTAACCTACGCCTAAGCCTAAGCCACAGTTCTCGTGAGCCCGAGCCTAAGCCTAAGCCTAAGCCTAAGCCTAAGCCTAAACATAAGCCTAAGCCTAAGCCTAAGCCAAGGCCTAAGCCTAAGCCTAAGCCTAAGCCTAAGCCTAAGCCTAAGCCAAGGCCTAAGCCTAAGCCTAAGCCTAAGCCTAAGCCTAAACATAAGCCTAAGCCTAAGCCTAACCTAAGCCTAAGCCTAAGCCTAAGCCTAAGCCTAAGCCTAAGCCTAAGCCTAAGCCTAAGCCTAAACCTGAAACATCCATTCAGTGTGCACAACTGGTTTCGACACGACCCCCTGCTGCACCTCTACCGTAACCCGGTGCCCGTCCGTCGCCTCGTTGGGCATCAACTGCCGCAAGCCGAAAAGCGTCAATTGGTGCGTCTCGTAGTACAAATAAGCCTTAAGCTAGGGCTCTACAAAATCGTAAACAGCGCCACATATAAAAGACTAGGCATTTTAGGCGGATATCCAACGAAAATTCGCGCGAACCCGGCGTCAGGTAGTCCGAAAAGCACCTGGGGGCACACCATTTTGCACTGGGGCTTAGTTTCAAGGGACCTGGACAGAATTATCTAGACTTTCGCACACAAACAATCCCCCCCCCCACAAAGTCACCATCCCGTTTGTCAGCGCAGTCCAAATTCGCAGTCTTATCAAGCTCATATGCTTGTTTTTAGGTGCTTTACGGATCGTGATTGCCGGGGAGCAGCCACGACGTCATCGTCCATGTGCTGCCCCACCGGATGCAACTATAATATTTGTGTCCCGCAGGCAGACGTCTTTCCCAAAAGATCTCTGCTATCCGACAACTCCGGGGGACTATTTGCCAATCATCAATTAGGCGAGTTATTAGGGTTGGGCGGACTAGCAGAGACCGCTGAGGAAAAAGAGAAAACGAATCAGTGAATCACCCACACCAAACCGTTAAAATCATTTCCGCTTCAGCCTTCTCCCGCCTCAACCTCAACCAAGACCAATGCCCAGATCCATGGAAGATAGATGTAAGAATTGCATGATTTTTGAATACATTTGAATTCAGGTGAAGTGCAACGTGCGACGGCCGACAAGCTGGTGCGCCAAGCATTCAGACTGTCCCACGGTGAACAGCGTCAACCCGAGGAGGTTCGTGCTCTCTGTTAGCCTAAGCTTAAGCTAATCCTAAGCCTGAGAATAAGTGGAGCCTAAGCCTAAGCTCTTCCTCATGAATCTCCGCTAGTCTACCCTCTCTCCCAAAAATCCTGTCTTTCAGATGCTGCCAAACGCTTTGCGGCTACACGGCCTGCATGGTGAGGTACAACAACAAGTGGATGATTGCCTGATCACCTCCCACATCTCAGTTCCTATTAGTGTGCTATTTATTGCGAAAGGCGAGATCGAGAAAAATAAATATTTATTGCTTTTTTTGAGATTTCGTTGTAGTACAGATCTGTACATAGTGCCATATTTACAACTCGGAGTGTACCGTCGAGGTCGGGCCGGTTTCTTCATGCAGATACTTTGTATATTCATCGTACGGGCTGAGGTCCTCGAATTTGTGGAAGGAGATTGGCGGCTGTCGGGCAATGTAGTCCCTGGTAAACGCTTGGTTAGACATGTAAATATATAAATTACGGGACTTCTATTATGATGTACCAATTTTAGGACGCTCAAGGTCCCTTAAAAACTATCCGAATTGGTGCTTACTTCGCATAATCGGTCGATCGGGCCTGGTGAAAGGACGAGGAGTGGATAATCGGAATGTTGAAGGAACGGGCACAAACCCCTGAAAATGGCCAGTCGGAGCCTTGCCCAAGCCTAAGCCTAAACCAAAACCAAGCCATCACATACCAATAATCATATCATCCGGCGAATCATCACTCGGGCATTCGCAGTTTCCGGCCAGTTGCAAAGCCGCTGGTTTTGAGAAGATCATACTGAAAACACGAGATCATGGCTGTCACGCCCCCTTTAAGAAGTTAAGTCGATGGAGAACCTACCCAGAGCCTCCAGTCGGATAATCATAACCACCGCTTCCGTCCGCCGAATAGCTGAAGCCGTAGCGTTCGCCGATAATCATCTAGAGGGCATCTAGCAGGGATTGTTGAGGAAGAAAAAAGAGCACGCTAGCAGAGATCTTTTAAACCTACTTACCTTCTTCATATGGTCCCTCTCCCCTAAAAGCCTCAACAGCCGCGGAGTACTGAGGAGCGTATCGTCGTCGGCGATCAGCAACCACTTGTTATTCGGGTACGACTCAACGTTTTTCGCATAGTACCGAAGGATGGCCAGCGTCTTGGCACAGTGGCCTGTAAATTAAGTATATAGGAGCCATTTAGCCGGTTCTTAAAGGATCTCTGCTAGCTTGCCTTATCAAATTTTTACCTCGTTTAGTATTCGGGATTCCTAAAGTTTTCGTGGGTACGAAAGCGTCTTCAGCATCGCTAAAGTAGTCGATGAAGGGTAGGCGAATTCCCCAAGTACGTTTGACTGCCACGACTAAATAAAAGCTTTCGAAACCAAAGAGAGAGAGAAACAGAGAGAGAGAGAGAGAGAGAGAGAGAGAGAGCTAGAAAGATTACCTCGAGTCCTATGATATTCTGAATACGTCTTCACCGCCGCGTAGATGTCCTTGGCGTCCAGCGCTTTCTCTTGGCTGAAAGTGCCAAGTTTTCAAGATTTCTAACCAGCTTCGGACCTGTATTTTGGCGCGTTAAACGAAACCGCACAGCCGTCAGTCGGAAATAGACAGAAATCATGGGGTCTATGCTCCATTTCAATCCCGAGCCGCTCCTTGAGATATTTTGCAAACTAAAGGATTTAAGTTCAAGTTGGTTAAAGTTGTTAAAACTTAGAGTTAAAACTAAAGTATATACCTCGTGTTTCGCATCTATGGCAAAGTTGTCGGCGTACGGATTTTGCTGAAGCTCGTCGGCTAGCCTGGAAATTTAGCATTTCTGCTAGCCTGCCCTCTCCTCTTCCTCAACAATCTCTGCTAGCCTGCCCTCTCCTCTTCCTCAACAATCTCTGCTAGCCTGCCCTCTCCTCTTCCTCAACAATCTCTGCTAGCCTGCCCTCTCCTCTTCCTCAACAATCTCTGCTAGCCTGCCCTCTCCTCTTCCTCAACAATCTCTGCTAGCCTGCCCTCTCCTCTTCCTCAACAATCTCTGCTAGCCTGCCCTCTCCTTTTCCTCAACAATCTCTGCTAGCCTGCCCTCTCCTCTTCCTCAACAATCTCTGCTAGCCTGCCCTCTCCTCTTCCTCAACAATCTCTGCTAGCCTGCCCTCGCCTTTTCCTCAACAATCTCTGCTAGTCTGCCTGCCTGCTCTTAATTTTCCCCACTAAAATTGAATAAAAAGATACCTCTTCAAGAGTGCCGCCGAAATCGCGAGACCGGCTCCAAAATCGGGATACGGTAGCTGGGGCCCTGTCGGTGTATGATGGTAATGATGGATGATGGTCGGTCTGAATAACAATGGATCGAATCCTAAGCCTAAGCCTAAGCCTAATCCAAGCTTGCTTGCCTAAGCTTACAAATGTATCCACGATCAAGTAAATGTTAAATGCACTGAAAGTCTAAACCGACCCTTCATCTCTTAAAGCGTATCCAAAAATCATAGCTTTCGTCGAATCTTCGTTTCCCAAAAATTCGCATAATTTTTGTTGGTCCACAAGCGAATATGGCTCCACAATGACCAGCCAATTGGCTGAATGCTCGGAGACGCTTTTTGAAAGCCTTAAATTTTTATTTAAAACTAAATTAAATCGGAATGTGGTACCTCGAAATACTCTGAAACAACGTCCAGTGCCCCCATTTCCCGGTTTCGTGCGAGAATTCGACGCGGTTTTGCTGAAACATGGAATTTGTGTGCTTTTTAGGGCTCACAGATCTAAATAAAATCTGATTTATTAAGCTTAGAAAAGAAATATATGTTCTTTAAATTACCTCATCTCTTTCCAGACTTTCTTTCAATCTATTCGCCAACTCGTATTCGTCGGGTTGCGTCAAGATTTCGAATAGTATTTTGGCTAAAATCGGCCTGTAAATCCTGAAAATGAAAAAATTTCACCTGTTGTGCATTTTAAAAGTAATGTGAATATTGCTGGCCATATTAGCATCAATTAAGCGGTTTTTATAGGGCGATTTTAGAGATTTGTTTTATTGTTTGGTGATTTTCAGGTTGTAACCTAAGGCGGCTTCATGGCGGATGGGAAAGCCATTGAACAGCACGCACAGTTTTCGGGTGTTAGGTGTAGCTTCTCGGAAAGAGGGGTTAGGGAATAGCTACCGTATTCCACGAGCAGAAAAGTCCTGTTGATCTGACTTGATCTTAAGCCTAAGTCTGAGCCTAGGTCTGCGCCTAAGCCTAAGTCTAGGCTTAAGCCCGAGCAGAAGCCCAAGCCTAAGCCCAGGCCACAACGGGAGCCTAAGCCTAAGCCATTGTTGTCTTAAGGCTCCATATCGATTTTTGTTTCTAGCAAATCTTTTTAACGTTTCGGGCAGCCCTGCGTGAAGCAGGAAGGGGACATTCCAAAATTAATGACGGCTAGGGCACGGAATAGAAAAACGGGGCAACTGCTCGTGGGCCACTTCTTCCCGCTTATCCCTGGCCTTTGAACCCGCTGCAATTTGTCCCCCAGAATTTAAGTGAATTTATGGGTTCCGGAAGTTTCGGTCAAGGAGCCGATGCTTTAGCCGAAGCCTAAGCCTTAGCCGAAGCCTAAGCCTACTAAGCCTAAGCCCATGTCGCAACGCCCAACTCGATGACCATGAGAGAGTCTTGTGCAGATTTGCCGAACAGATTTGCCGAGCTCAAAAAATGGCAAAGAATGCAGAGAAAAGCCTCGTCAAATTTTATGGGGGCCTCCACTGCTGCACCGGGTGCCCTCGACCATTCGACCCGCAATAATAAGTGCCCTAGGGGTCGGTGGGAACGGGTCATAGGGCTTTTGCTTCGGTTTTCATAACTTTTCCTTGCTTCTTCTTAGCTTTTTCTTGCTGACTTGAGCTTCTAGGAGCCTTGCTGAACTTCTCCTGCCTGCCTCTCTCTCTCTCTCTCTCTCTCTCTCTCTCTCTCTCTCTCTTTCTCGCTCTCCCGCCCTCTCTCGCCCTCTCCATCTCTCACGCTCAATTTCACTGCTTCACAGACAGCCCGATTTTCGTTGCATTTTTGCGTGTCCCGAGTCTGGCTACGGTAGGCTGGGCGCAAATTAGGGAGCATAGACATGTAATTGGCTTTACTAGAGGGTTCCTGTTATTTTCCGGAGGTCCGGAAAGGGAGCGCCCAAACAAAAAACTAATTTTCCTGCCTAACCCTGGCAATTTGGCCAAGACTTTTTAGGTCCCGAGGGGATGAGTAACGAATTGTTAGCTTCTCTCCCCCTCCTCACTCACTCTCTCACTCTCTCTCTCTCTCTCTCTCTCTCTCCCTCTCTTTCCCTAATTTTGCCGTTTCACCACCCCCACCCGAAAGCGTCACCTGTTCACAAACCCCCCGCATACACACATATCCGGGAATCCCCGGAATGTGCTTGTTTTGGGGCCAGTTTCAAAATATTGTGACGTCTTTTCTTTTACTCTGCTTGGTCCATTGTATCTAATTCTTATAAAGACCTGCCCTACGCAAAAATTCCATAAAAGCTCAAAAATAAACTGGAAAATCACGACAACATGATCAAAAATGTTCTATAAGAATCTCCGCTAGCTGGCCGGCCTTTTTCTCTATACTTTTCAAGAATCTCTGCTAACCCGCTCTTCGTTTCTCAAATCATCTGTTCAACTTCCGGCCCTTCAAACGTTCTTCCCCTCCCTCTCCCCTCTAATATAATTCCGAGTCATCGAAAATCCCCCAGGGATCCGGGATTTTCCGGATTTCACAGCTCCCATCGTCACATCCTGTGACATTTTGAAAATATTCACTCCAGCCAGTTCTGATTTTTACATCCTGCGATTTTATTTTTGTCGTTTGTTCATGAGATGTCGTAGGTTTGGGTAGGCTAGCAGAGATTGTTGAGGAAGACGAGAAAGCAGGCTAGCAGAGATCCCTTGATCCTTGAGCATGAGCCGATGATTTCTGATCAACATCCGATCAAAATCCACGATCACGGGACCAGGGGAGCCCCCGGGCGTAAGACCAGACTATATGTCCACCCCAGAGGGGGACACGCGGCTGTCTGTGGCCACATAAAAATGATACATCTTCGCCCCGGCTGGCAATGGGTCAGGATTATTCGCTGATTTTGGTGTTTTCGAATGACTTTCGCGGATTTAGTAACCGTTTAATATTCTGCCTCTTTAAACAATTCCCAGGCAATGCCTACGTAGCACCTTTTCGGAAGAGCCACCTCAAATTTTCCCACGACTATTATTTTCTGGGCCCCTGGCAACCTAACCTGGGTCATAAACGAGCGTGTGAAAATGCTGAGGAACCCGCCAAATTTTATGAAAACTTGAAATATTCTCAAAACTAACAAGGGAAGTGCACGACCGGCCCACGAGAAATCGACACGAGACATAGTCGATCTGATAGAATCGGATACGGGGATTCCGAATCTGTAATCAGAATTTGCTAAATAAAACGGAGAAAAAAGTTATGAAGCTTCAAAGTTGGCCAAATCGCCAAAAACCGTACCTTTCAGGGCCCGTAAAAACCGGTGGAACGGAATTGAGGAGAAAAGAATTAGTGCAGCTTGTTCAGCAGAAAAAGCGCTTTCGAATGAGCTGTAATGCGTAGCATTTGCAAACAATTCACTGAAAAAAAGTTTTTTTGGATTCACGGGCAAGGGTATGGCCTGTCAAGTTCATAGAAGAGATTTTCGCGAAATCATCGTAAACTTGAAGTAAGATAGCTCATTCGAAAGCGCTTTTTCTGCTGAACAAGATGCACTAATAGGTTGTGGCAAATTTCCATTCCCTGGGCCTTTACAGGCCCATAAAAGTCCGATTTTGGGCGATTTTGCCAACTTTGAAGCTTCATAACTTTTTTCTCCGTTTTATTTAGCAAATTCTGATTACAGATTCGGAATCCCCGTGCCCGATTCTATCAGATCCACTATGTCTCGTGTCGATTTCTCGTGGGCCGGTCGTGTACTTCCCTTGTAAGCCTCCGAGCCCGATGTTCAGCACGATGCGCGCGCGTAAGCGCCACACACCTGCGCGGGTACAAGCGGTAAGCGATTTAGGCGTTTTTTAGCCTATTAGTAAAGCCTAAGCCTAAGCCTGGCCTAAGCAAGCCCAAGCCCAAGTCTAAGCCCAAGCCTAAGTCTAAGACTTCGACTTCCGTCTGCAAAAATTCATTTTTTGAAACGTCCGATAGCCGGGGGACAGATCTGACAGTTCCGCTGCAACAGCCTACTAAAAAGCGCTCTGTTGGTCAACAAAATCGAAGGAGAACGGTGGAACGCCGAATTCCCTTTCATTCCTAAAATTCCCCCGTCTACCGTAACCCCCCGTCTACCCCTAAAAGATGCCCTTCTTGCGGCTGGCCAAACGGCCAAAACCTGGCCGTATTGCTCATGGGCAGGTAAACTGAATTTTTGGAATTTTTAACAGGAACTTTTGGGGGCCAATGAGTAGAAACATTTTTGGAGTTCGGGAACGAGTTTAATTTTTTTGGGTCTTGGTTATTTTAAGGAACGAGAGAGAGAGAGAGAGAGAGAGAGAGCGAGAGAAAGAGAGAAAGAGAGAGAGAGCGTGAGAGTGGGAAGGTGATAGAGACGGAGCGAGAGCGGCAGAGTCAGCGAGAGCAAGAGGGTGAGAGAGAGAGCGAGTGAGCGGTGAGAGAGTGAGAGAGTGAGCGAGTGAGAAAGGGAGAGAGTGAAAAGGAACAAGAAGCTTTATGCCGTTCCTTGAAATTCTGTACGACCTAACCCCTTTGGCAACATTTTAAAGGTGGAGGAACACCCCGATTTTCACGATTTCAGCAGAAACCGTGACATTCCACGATTTTTGGCAACGAGCATAATTTCGTTCCGATTTCAAGTCCAATTTCCCTGAGAAAACCGATTTTCCCAAGATTTCCTGGCCTCCCGCCAGCCCTCCGAATCCCCCCCACCGTGTTTGCAAAACTGTCAAAAAGCGCGCGCGGCGCTGACAGTTTTCCCGGTTTCCGGCCCCCAAAAAAAATTCCCATTAAGCCAATTTCCATTAGCCGCTGCTGCCGAAATTCTATTCCGGCTATTCGCGCGCGCTGAAAAGTGGCCGGGAGGACATAAAAGGCCACCCAAGTGAAAGCCGCTTGGAAATTGGGTCATTACCCCCCTATTGGGTCCATCGGAAGGCCATTGGAAGAGTTTTGACGAACTCGGCCACTCGCTCGGCTGTCCAATTCCAAGGCTAAACTTGGGAAATATTCGCTATAATTTAAATTAATCGAAACCTCGCCGAAACTCTAATTCCAAACCGACGAAATGGCACGCACATTTGCATCCGTGGCGGTGGCCAGACGGCGAAGACAGGTATATTGGAAATGTCACCATTTCTTCAAAAACCCAAAGAATCTTTGCGGGCTTTTCTGAAACATTAATAATCTCTACTAGCCCTTCAAAATTTGCGACGCCTGAAATTCCTCAAGCATCTCTGCTAGCGCCCCAATATTCAAAACATCGGAAGTTCACAACCCCCTAAGATCTAGGCTTAGGCTTAGGCTTCGCATAGGCTTTATTTAGGCTTCGCTTAGGCTTAGGTGGTTCCTGACCATCGTGTACATCCTGGTGGTTCTTGAGCTCCACCCCTGTTAGTTTCCCCCTGCCATAAATCGTATTATGCATCACACGTGCCGGCCGACAGCTTTTAGCCGATAGATGTTTGGAGGACACGCCTCTCTCTCTCTCTCTCTCTCTCTCTCTCTCTCTCTCTAGCTCTCTCGCTCTCTCGCTCTCTCAAAACGGTCGCTAGGCCTTGCATCTTTTTCCAAAAAAAAACCCGCATAAAGGTTTGTTTTTCACAAAATCCGAAGAAAATATTTCGTTTCCCGGGGCTACGGTGGGGGCCAGAGAGCACATCACAGCTGGGGTGATGCTAGGATTTGGGAGGTCCGTCCGCGGGGGCACATCTCGATAAAATGATTTACTAGCTCTCTCTCTCTCTTTCTCTCACTCTCTCTCTCTCTCTCTCTCTCTCTCTCTCTCTCTCTCTCTGTTCCTCTCTCCTTCTCTGTCTCCCCTTCGTCTGTCTCTCTTTTTCCCCATCTCTCTCTCGCTAGTTTTCTGCAAACTCGTAGGATTCAATTTTTGGTTGGCAACTTCGGAGACCAAAAGTTTTTCTCCTAAACAAATGTTTTTAGGGTTCGGCACTTCGGTTTTTAGCTAATTTGCAAAAATTGACGCTCTCTCGTTAGCTGTCCGTGTCGTTAAATGGTGAAAATCGGGGTGTTACTCCACCTGTAAAATTTGCCAAAGGTGTTAGGTACTAAAGAATTTCCAATTTCAAATTGCGAAGAACTGCATAAAGTTTCTTGCTCTCCCTCATTCCGTCTCTCTCTCTCTCTCTCTCTCTCTCTCTCTCTCGCTCTCTCCCTCTCTCTGTCTCCCTCTCAAAATTTTTCAAAATCCATTTCCGGTCTACAATTTTGTGGACCGAGGATCGTCAACTTCTCCTGCTCCTTCCCCGCCGGCCAAATCCAAAATCGGCTCAAATTTCGCAGGGGCTTTTTACCTACTTTTTTGGTTTGGTGCCTCGTGTGGCCAGGAGGGGGGATCGGGTACCGTTGCCCCTCCGAAAGTTGGGAAACATGAGTTGCTCCCCGTCTCCCCCAGGCACTCACAGAACACTTCGAACTTTTGGACCTGGTGCTCAGGAATTTACGGCTTTATCGTTCGTTCGAACGTGGCTTAGGAATTCCAAGCTTTTCCACTTCATGAAAAATTAACGATTAGCCACTTGCTTTAGTTCTTTCAAAGTTGAAAACAGCTTTTCTTTTCACTTCTCAGTCGCTTTAAGGTCAACTAGTTATCGTCAAAGTCTTTCGATTCCTTTCGAGACAATCTATAAAATTTACAAAGGAGTTTTCTCTCTCTCTCTCTCGCTCTCTCTCTCTTTCTCTAGCTACGTCTCTCTCCATATCTCAAACTGCCTCTCTTTCACCCTCTCTGTCTTTCTGGATCTCTCTCTCGCTGTCTCTCTCACGCAGATCTAAGCAAACCACCCATTGCCAATTACAACAAAATATGATAGCTTCGAGCCTTGAGCCTAAACTACGTTTGTTTCCTACTCCCAAATCCTGTCTCCCCCAACTCCTTTCTTTTTCGAAATATCCAAAAACAGAATATTTTTTAGTTGCTGGAGAGGATGAACCTCAACCAAAAACGAGGAAACATCATGCAGTTCAGCGAGGATATCATCAAGCAGGTACGCGCTGCCTCCGCCCTCTCCTCTTCCTCAACGTATCTGCTAGCCTGCCCATTTTCCAGTTGACGCCCGAGGAAATCGACGAGTTCAAGGAGGCCTTCATGATGTTCGACAAGGACGGCAATGGCACAATATCGACCAAAGAACTCGGAATTGCCATGCGATCACTTGGCCAGAACCCGACCGAACAGGTAAGGTTTTAACGGGATATGGCAAGTGATTTTCATCACTTTCAGGAAATCCTGGAGATGATCAACGAGGTGGACATCGACGGGAATGGGCAGATTGAATTTCCGGAATTTTGTGTGATGATGAAGCGGATGATGAAGGTGGGCGCGAATGCTAAAAGACTGCTTGACACTAGACCTAAGCCTAAGCCTAAGTCCACGTATCCTCCTATTTAGGAAACCGATTCCGAGATGATCCGCGAGGCATTCCGAGTATTCGATAAAGACGGCAATGGAGTTATCACAGCCCAGGAATTCCGATATTTTATGGTAAGCTTATGCTCTAGGCTTTCTAGGGGATTTGGTTTGTTAGTGGGGGGGGCTTTGGGCCCTCTCCCCACTAACAAACCAGAACATTCGGGATTTCAAAGGCCCATCAAATTCAAAAATTTTCAGGTTCACATGGGAATGCAATTTTCGGAAGAAGAAGTCGACGAGATGATCAAGGAGGTCGATGCTGATGGTAAGGGGCTATTTATTGAATAAAATTTTTAGCATTTTCCGGCCTTAAAAATCAAAAATAAAATTTTAGCCTAAGTAATTTTAGCTAGCTTAGCTAGTATGTATATATTTTAATGTTATATATATTTTAATGTGAGTTTAATGTGATTTTTCAGGTGACGGCGAGATCAACTACGAGGAATTCGTAAAAATGATGTCGGACCGCTAATTGATTTGAATTTTTTCGCATTTTTTGCCTCCCCGGATCTCATCTCGCGCCCAGGATGAATTTGCAAATTTTGTATCGTATTTTTTTTTATACAAAACCTTAACAACTCCAAAAATTCACCTTTTTGCATACGTGTCGCCCCCAAAAACGTGAGGACCAAAAGAGAGACGAAATTCTGCCCCCATCGGGATCTCAAACACAAATTTTTTCGATTTTCCCCCGCATTCCCGTGTACTGTACGCATGTAAATTTGTTGGAAATAAATTGCTTAAATACTATAAGAAAATAACAAGCTAAAAAAGCAAAAAAAAATTAAAATATTGGGAATTTTCTTAAGATTTTTAAGTAACTTTTTTAAATCGATTTATTGGATAAATGATTAAAACATACATAAATAAATAAAGATCAATAATATAAATAAATTAGCATCAATCAATTATTTGAGCTACTAAAAGAATACAAACTACAAATTTAAATATACAATTCGGGGTGGGGTAACGGTAGGGGATACCGTAGTCAATTTTACTCGTCTTCCGGCTGAGATTTCTTCGGAGTACCTTTCTTGGTAAATGTGGGCGTTTTTCGTGATTTTCTACTGATCGCATACGGTATCGCAGTGGGCGCAGCACAGCTTGGCGTTCCAGAATATTGTGCAGTATCTGAAATGGAGGACGTCATGTCACGCCCCCTTTAAAGCCAAGCCTAGTCCTAGCCCTAAGCCTATGCCTAAGCCTAAGCCCAAGACCTCCCGACGTCGTACCTCCTAAGATGCGTCATCTTCTGGGGCATCCGTGCGACGCAGCGCTCGTTCAGAGGTGCTACGCGTAGCGGCCCACCGCCCGTCTCCTCATCATTCTCCTCGGCCACCGGAGCCGCAACTTCCGGCTCGCTTGGCTGACTGAAAAAGAGGCGTTCAGGGAGGTTGAAAACCTCCAATGACTCCCAAAAAAACGCTATTAATGCTTAAAGCGTACGTTTCCTCTCGACTCCGTGGTGCACCTAAGACTGATCTATCGTAGGGGTGGAAGCCGCGAGCTGGAGCTTGTCGCTGTCGTCTGGAAAGTAGACTAGCAGAGATTGTTGAGGAGGAGGAGAGGGCAGGCTAGCAGAGATTGTTGAGGAAGAGGAGAGGGCAGGCTAGCAGAGATTGTTGAGGAAGAGAAGAGGGCAGGCTAGCAGAGATTGTTGAGGAAGAGGAGAGGGCAGGCTAGCAGAGATTGTTGAGGAAGAGAAGAGGGCAGGCTAGCAGAGATTGTTGAGGAGGAGGAGAGGGCAGGCTAGCAGAGATTGTTGAGGAAGAGAAGAGGGCAGGCTAGCAGAGATTGTTGAGGAGGAGGAGAGGGCAGGCTAGCAGAGATTGTTGAGGAGGAGGAGAGGGCAGGCTAGCAGAAACACTTACGGTTTCCCGTAGTCAACCTCTTGGTTCGGGTAGTTGTTCTCGCGCAAAAATTCCAAGACTTCTGCGTAGCTGCTAGTCATCCTGAAATTTAGCAGCTATTTTATTGCTCCAACAGCCTGAAAATAAGCATTTTTGAAACTCACCTATAATTAAATTCAACAGTAAAGCAGGCTGCAATCCGGGCAGTGTTATGAAGACATTGGTGCGCCCAGGAGCTCTAAAATCACAATTCAGAGGGAGTAAAAGCAAAAAACATACCTTACAATCCTCCATATTGCAGTAGAGATAAGAGGACCGGTAGTCAGAAGCCGGGCTGCAGGATTTGCACTGTAAGAGGTAAGCTATGTCGTAAGGGAAGTCTAAAAACCTAAGTCTAAACCTAAGCCTAAGCTTATGCCTATGCCTAAGCCCACATACCTCCTGGCTCCCTTCAAAGTACATTCGTTGCGACATCGACGGCTTCGAAGCGGCGATCAGATTCAGGAACACTTGGAAACGGCCTTGCTGAAAATAAAAATTGTATTTTCGGCAAAGAATCTCTGCTAGCCTGCCCCAAAACCCAATTTCTTCAACTTACTCCCTTATTCAACCGTTTCGTAATCTCGCGATCCAACCCGTTCGCCTTTTCCTTTACCATCCTCTCAAGCGCATCTTTGCCGGGCAAAGAAATTGTTTTCTGAATGTTTACTAATTTTCGGGTCGATACAGTATACCTTAAATTCATAAGAATCTGCTTGAACCGAGCCGCAGCGGCCGTCCGCTTGGGTGTCGCCCTGAATTTGTGGTTATATGCCTTCAACAGTCCTTTATACGCTTAACAAAACGTTTAAAATGAAGTCGTCCTGCTTGCTAACAATCTAAAGCACAAATCTAAGCAGCCAAAGAAAAACTCCGAGACTTCAATGGTCCTTTAAAACCATAAAAATATCCAATTTTTTGCTGCACAAGGAGCGAAAAAGAAAGTGTATATACTCTCTCCTGACCGAAGCCTTCAATTGCCCTTTAAAACCTCAACATCTACACATTTTTTCAACATCGCTTAACGAAGCGTCCAAAGAACCGGCTTAACACCCCTTCAGACTAGCACACCTCGCCCGCATTAAGCTTTAGATAACAGCCGTCAAAAATTTGGTCAGAAATTCAGAATTCCAGCTTGTTTGGAAATTCCTATTTTCTCGCTTGAGGATAAAAATGGAAGCAAAATTGAGCCGAACCCCTCTAATTTTCCTGGGCTTCCTCGGCTTGGCACTCTGCCAGACTTGCCCAGATGGATGGCAGGAGGTCAACGATGATTGTATTTACATCGGGACCGAAGGTAAGTTTTGAATAGTCTTACTTCCGATACTCCATTTAAAGTCGTTCATTACTAGTCTGCAGCCATTTCAGGTACGAATTTTGATAATTCAGCTCGACCAAAATGTCCTAAATTTTTCTTCTTTGTATCTCCTGTTTTTCTTTTGCACACAATCCTAAAATGACATAACATGAATGCGCACATAACTAAGAAAGAGAAGAAGCCTATGTTGTTTTTAGCCTGGGACTACGATCACGTGGTGAGAAGCTGCGTGCAGAAGGGAGGATACCCGGCCATTATCGGCAATATTTTTCTGAATAACGTAATTCAACAGGCCTTTCAAAAAGGTGTGGTGTTTTTCGGGTTTCGGGAGGCTAAAAGCCCAATTACATCACAAAATTGAACCGCACGCTCCGAATTTATGCTTTTTTTAGCCGGCGTCTCTCGTGCCTATATCGGCCTTGCACGCTACAACACGCAATGGCGATATGCGAATGGCAAGAATATCACGTACCAACGGTGGATGAATGGTGGGTTTCCGGGAACAATACCATCAAGAGGCATAGCATTGAAAACTTTTGAAAACACTTTGCACTTCCTTTGTAAAAATACTGTAACCCGGAGATTCGCAGAGTTGTGCCTAAGCTTCGCACACACTGTTGTTAATATTAAGGCGAACCTCGCAGCGATCAATACAAGGGAGTCATGGAAGTGAATTCGGGCTACTGGGCGACCGACGACGATTTCAGGAATTTGACATATGCGTGTACGCAAAGTGGGTGGAGAATTAGAGGGCAGGCAGCAGGATTCCCTAGCAAAACTTGGAGCCATAGAAGCCTAGAAGTGATTCTTTCCATAAGCCTGATCATGTCAAGCTAGCAGAGATTGCTTACTAGGGAGGTAGCTGAACTCGGCATCGAACTTTGAAAAGTCAGATACACCATTCGACGCGCCTTGTCGAGGGGATTCCAAATATGTCATCAAATCAACCAGAGCCTATAACGATAAAAAGTTATGAGCATTTTAAGTTTTGCAGCGAAAAGCGCCGCGGCGATATGAGCCCCTCCCAGCGCACCCTGTTCATCGGCCCCGTGGCCTTGTGGTGTGCGCATGGGTCTCCGGTCTGTATGACCAGGGTTCGGATCCACTCACGATTTTTATTTTTTGCTTTTTGTCCAGTTCCTACTTTTTGCATTTCCAATCTCGGGAATAAGTTTTTCTTGACTGTGTGACCCCTAAAAGGCACCAGCGATGATAAAATAACCTCGGGCAACCAGACCAGGATTGGACGCTCTCTATATCAAAGTTGGCAAAATCATCAAAAACCGCCCTTTTAAGACTCTGTACGAATTCGAAGAATGTAATTTGTCGAAAACAGAACAGTACATCTTGATCAGCAGAAAATTCTCTTTCGAATGTGCTATCTTACATAGGCTTTACGCGAAATTCTCGAAACGTCTTCGGCGAGCTGGCCATACCCTACCCTTACGCCGCATTCCAAAAATATTTTTTACGGAAATTTTTGGCAGCCGTATGTAACATAGCTCATTTGAAAGAGCTTTCTTTGTTGAATAAGGAGCACTAATCAATTTAGGCTAAATTCCATTCCGCGGGATGATACATGGTCTCAAAGATACTGTTTTTCACCATTTTGTCGACTTCGAATGCTCATAACTTTTTACGGTCATACGCTCTGGTTGATTTTATTACATATTTGGAATCCCCTCGACAAGGCGCGTCGAATGGTGTATCTGACTTCTCAAGGTTCGATGCCGAGTTCAGATACCTCCCTAGTTAGTTAGTAGTAACTGCGGCCAGGGAAGCCTAACCAAACTGTTGTGCCAATTCAGCGACCTCGAATATGGGCAGAACCTTATCAGGACAGATTTAGCGGGAAGGACAAGCCGGCATGATTATTTAGGAATTCGTTAGGAATATAACATTAATTCAGTTTCTAATTTAATTTTTGCAGAAAAAGTCCAAGTAACATGTGACGATGGATGGAAGGGCTTTGGTGACAGTTGCTACAAATATTCTGTAAGCTACCGTCCAACAATTAGCATCAAGTAACTTAGGATTTTGCCACCTACACCGACGAGAATGGGACCCACTGGAATTTGTATAATTTCACGCAAGCCGAGGCCCAATGCCGTGAGATGGGGACGCATTTGGCCTCGATTCATAGTCAATCGGAAATGGCTTTCGTGTACGGTAAGCCGAGCATTTTCAGGGGAACTGAGCCAAGCCGAAGCCTAAGCCCGTGCCTACGCAAGCTTTAGAACTTATCAAAACCAATCTAACGGAAGACTTTGCCGACAGCATGGTTGAAGATGAGAATGGCTGTACGCACATGTGGGCGTATGTATTTTAACTTAAAAATTTGAATTATATTACATTACTAGATATACGGGACTATACCACAACGCAATTAAAAACTATACAGTATGGACGGATGGGACCCCGCTTGATTTTATCGGTCAGGATGCCATTAAGCAGTACAATACGGCTAGTATGGAGGTATGTGTGGCTTAAGAATAAGCCTAAGAGTAAGCCTAAACCTAAGCCCAAGCCCAAGCCTCCGCTTCTAGCTTCTCAACGATTTCGGCGACTGCTACGACATTGACATCGACGACAACCCGGCATCCTACGTCTACTGGGAGGCTGCCTTGCCATTGGCGCGCTACGTTTGCGAAAAACCGGGCGGGGCGTAGTGGAGTTCGATATAAAGTGTTCGATTCTACAGTACTAGCACATCAAAAAGTGTGTTTTACAGAATTCTACGAAGTCCCAACATAAAATGCAAATTTTTCGTCGAAACCCCATTTTCAAGCATCAAAGCTCTGGGGAGACAATTCGAAAATAAAATGCGCCCCACCTCTACCGTCGGTAGAAACACGTGCTCCTCGTTGATCTTCGACTCGACGGCCTGCGAGACGGAGCAGAGATCGCAATATCGGCTGAAAAATTTCGGTTTCTCTCTCTCTCGCTATCTCACCAATATTGTCGCCCATTCCGCTCAACTATTCCCGAATTTGCGTCGCATTTCTGGGACAGCAAGCCCGTTTCCGGAATCATGGGATACGGTAGGTCGAAGCGCATTCCTGAAAAAGGATGGTTAACTTAAGCCTAAGCCTAAGCCCAATCTGAGCCTAAGCGTAATCCTAAGCCTAAGCCTAAGCTTAAGCTTATGCGAAAGCCGAAGCCTATGTCTAAGCCTAAGCCAAGCCAAATAGCTTACCAGCGGGACCCTCAATGATCGGAACTTGTAGCGTAACACCGATCTCTCCGGCCAGGAACCCGAAATCCTTCTGCACTTTCAGATTTTTGAAGTGTAACGAGTAGTTTCCGGGTGCCCGGATGTAATAGGCCTTAAAAAATACGATATATTACCAGAAACTTTTTTTATAAATAACCAGCGCCCAAAACCCGCTTCGCGGGCCTTGGGCGCTGGAATGCGGCCTTTGCATGAGAAATTTGATTTTCCGATAGCTTGGGTCCTTCGGACCACTCCCTTCATCCGACCACACCCGCGCGTGCAACTTGCAAGAATAAGGAAATTTGTATTTTTTGGACTTATGCAAAGTAGCCCTCCCTTGCGCCGGACACACACACACACAAAGATACGCGACCAAATTATATAAGGTAGGATATCACTTCCGCACTAAAACAAATCCCGATACCTTGTTGCCCTTGTCGTTGACGATGTTGATGTCTTCCTCAGAGATTTTGATTTCATTTTTGACTGGAAACCGCAGGGATACGTCATAAATTATGCAAAAGACATACCTCCCCTACAGGAATACACGCTGACCTCGTCGATCAGAATAAAGAGATCGTTGCCGTCGTCTGGGTGTTGTGCAAAAATTTGAATTAGAAAAACGGCGGCTAGAGGGAATATTCTCATCTCTCGGCCCGGCGAAATGAGAGTTGAGAGCTGAAATTTCAAAATAATTTGAATTTTGAAATTACTTGAACTTTGCTAGCTTGCCCTGCGGCCTGAAAATCTTAAATGGTCACTGCTAGCTTGCCTGGGCCTCGAAAACTCCCTAAGGATCTCTGCTAGCCTGTCCAAAACTATTTTTGCTAAGGAAGCTCTGCTAGTCCCCCCCCCCCAGTCTCAGCTTCCCAAAAAACCTCTGTTAGCCTGTTTGATCCTCGAAAAATCTTAAGGGATCTCTGCTAGCCTGCCTGTGCCTCAAGAAACTTTGAGGAATGCTTTCCTAAGCATCTTACAGACTCTTTGCTAATGGCCCAATTTTTCTATACCTACAACTCACCTTTAAAAAATCCGAAATCCCAAAAATCAATCGTCGTCGCGCAGCGTAGCGTAGTGTATCCCCTCGTAGTCAAGCGCGACGTGTATTCGCCGTGTTCTTCTTCCGTTCCGCCGGGATATTTGGGGGAAAGTAGACGTTGGTAGATGTGGTTGGTAGGTGGTGCTCTTGGCAGACCGGATCAACAGCCCGAATGGCACTCTCAAAAACCGGATTTTGAACCCACGACCACAAAGCTGAGGGGAGAGCCCCGAGGGCATTGGAGGAGAGAGAGAGACAGAGAGAGAGAGAGAGACAGAGAGAGAGAGAGACAGAGACAGAGACAGAGAGAGAGACGAAGGGCCTAAGCTAGGGTAGCTGGTATGCTCTGGGGCTATGACGAGACCTTAAGCCCGGGATTGGGACGGGGAAATCGTTTCTTAAATGTCGCTTAAGGTGCTTTGAACCTTTCTTCGATAGGGCAAACTGGCAGAGATTCGTGAGGAAAAGGATAGGGCAGGCTAGCAGAGGTTGTTGAGGAAGAGGAGAGGGCAGGCTAGCAGAGATTGTTGAGGAAGAGGAGAGGGCAGGCTAGCAGAGATTGTTGAGGAAGAGGAGAGGGCAGGCTAGCAGAGATTGTTGAGGAAGAGGAGAGGGCAGGCTAGCAGAGATTGTTGAGGAAAAGGATAGGGCAGGCTAGCAGAGATTGTTGAGGAAGAGGAGAGGGCAGGCTAGCAGAGATTGTTGAGGAAGAGGAGAGGGGCAGGCTAGCAGAGATTGTTGAGGAAGAGGAGAGGGGCAGGCTAGAGAGATTGTTGAGGAAGAGGAGAGGGGCAGGATAGCAGAGATTGTTGAGGAAGAGGAGAGGGGCAGGCTACAGAGATTGTTGAGGAAGAGGAGAGGGCAGGCTAGCAGAGATTGTTGAGGAAGAGGAGAGGGCAGGCTCAGAGATTGTTGAGGAAGAGGAGAGGGCAGGCTAGCAGAGATTGTTGAGGAAGAGGAGAGGGCAGGCTAGCAGAGATTGTTGAGGAAGAGGAGAGGGCAGGCTAGCAGAGATTGTTGAGGAAGAGGAGAGGGCAGGCTAGCAGAGATTGTTGAGGAAGAGGAGAGGGCAGGCTAGCAGAGATTGTTGAGGAAGAGGAGAGGGCAGGCTAGCAGAGATTGTTGAGGAAGAGGAGAGGGCAGGCTAACAGAGATTGTTGAGGAAGAGGAGAGGGCAGGCTAGCAGAGATTGTTGAGGAAGAGGTGGGGCTGACTATCAAAAATCTTTTAGAAAAGAAAGGGGGGCTAGCAGAGATGATTTGACATATTTGAGCACGAGCTATGACCCGAGATCGATGCCCGCCCCGCCTTTTAAAGGCCTTTTTCTGAATACCGCTACCACAAAACAGGAATAAGTCAAGCTTAGACAGCCTCAGGGTCACTGGAGCATCCCGAAACCAGCGGCTACAATCCAAATCGAGCCCAGGGGCAGACCCTAATTTGCATATGAAGGCCCTGCTTGGAAGGGGTGGCGGATCGGAAAAACGGGCTGATCGGGATTGAGGAGCCGGGCGGGAGGGCACATTTCGAGCCGGTTATGCCCCGGCACACAACCAGTTATGCTAAAACGATCTGTGGGAGCCGAAAAATAGGGGTGGATATCGAGATTCGTGGAGGGTAGGCTAACAGAGATCATTGGAGATGACGAAAAATAAATGAAAAAACCCAAAGCAAAGCTGAAGCCTAAGACTAAGCTTAAGCGTGAGCCTGAGCCTAAGCCTAAGCCCGAGCCTGCGCCTGAGCCTTAGTCTAACACTAACAACCCCCAAAAAAATGTGCGACCGAGTTCAAGATGGAAAGTGTAGTGCAGGAATCGATGGGGTGAAAGGTGGTGCTCCTCCGGGCGAGTGAATCTGGGGATTGGGTGAAAGCCTGCTTTCTCCTTGTCTGTCTGTCTGCCCTGTTCGTCCGTCTGTCCAGATATCCAGAAACGGGTCAAACACCCGCCCGCACAACCGAATACGCCACTGAAGGGGGGATAAGGGGTGAAAGCGGTTGTGAGGATCACCGGAAAAATTTTGAAAAAAAAAAGAATTGGGTCTGGAAATGGAAATAAATGGAGCAATTATCTCTGCTAGCTTGTTGGTGGGGTAAGCCTAAGCCTACGCCCAAGTCTAAGCATAAGCCTAAGCCCAAGCCAAGGCCTAGACACATTCTAAGCTTTCCCTAAAAGTCTTTGCTAGCATACCGAGCAGAAAAACGTAAATTTCGTGTTTCGACCCTCAAATGATCTCTGCCAGCTCCCCCAACCTACAAAAATCCCACGCCGAATACCGAATGCCGACAAAGTGTCTGTCTTTCTTCTTGTTTGCCGTATAGTTGTTGGTTAGTATATTTGTCTGTAGTTCTCGCTATCTCTCTATCTCGCTCTCTACCTCCGTCTCTCTCTCCCAATTTTCGTGTTTGCATGTGAGTGTTTGATCGCGCGGCCGGGTTGCCGAGATGGGCCACAGTCGTGGGCACTCTTTTGCTCTGCATTTTCTCTCTCTCTCTCTCTCTCTCTCTCTCTCTCTCGCTTCTGAAACACGGGTCCACCCACCTAACACGGTACACAAATAAGAGGCGCTGCCCCCCTTTCAACGGCTTGCCTTTGCTCTTGGCCGCCGCACGTTTTTTTTGCGTCGGTTTAAAGGGAGAGTGCCTCCAAAAAAAATCTTTTTCTAATGTATAATTTCGGGTATTAACTATTTTAACCACTTCATTAAAATCAACAGGTTTCCTTTCAAATCGAGCGCTAGCAGAGATTCTTTGGGAATTTTAGTGTTTTTTTTACAGCCGGTGAAGCCGAAACGGAAAGATATCTCGAAGCCTAAGCCTAAACCTAAGCCAAGCCTAAGCCTAAGCCAAAGCCTAAGCCAAATCATATACCTATGTCTACGTCTAAGAATCGAAATCTGCTTTTCAGCGACTCTTACAGAGTTCCAATGGTTATTTCCGGATTTTACTTGCGTTTTTTTTTCAGCGCAACTGCTTCCCATAATTCCCCTTTTTTAATAGCTACGGCGGAGCCATTTAATTTGTCTCCCCTTCAGTCCAATTAGTGGTCCCGCCGCGAAAGCCCCCAGATTCCGGAGGGGGGCGTCAAAACGGCGCCAAACGTAGCCCTACCCCCCCCGACACGAAATAATTGCAGGAACCGGCCCCTTTAAAGCCCCCTGGCTTTAAAGGTGGTCTATTCGCGTTCGGGCCAATTTCAGGTCCCAAAGTCGGGGTATGCAAATTTCAGCGGCTTTCGATTAGCCATTTTGTGTTATGTAAGTTATATTTATTTTTGAAGTAAAATGACAAAACTGGGAAACTAAGGTAATCAATTTTATGCAAATTTGGTAATATTGAAACCTGGTTTGGTTCCATTAAATTTTATTTTTATGCTTCAATTAGCATAGATTTGCATTTTTTCTGGCTATTTTTAGCGTTTTAAAGGAACCAAGACGTTTTCGAATTTGAAATTATGGACCTAAACAAGATTTTTTCAAATTGTTAGAATTTGCGCATTTGAAAAATTTATATGTTTTGTTGCAAAAAAATTAATTGAAGCTATTTTGCATACATTATTGCAATTTGCATTCATTTAGACTATTTTCAAGTTTGTAAAGGAACCAGCAAGTGCGGTAGCTGCCGCCCGGTCCCTTAGGACCCACCGTGTGGCCCACATCCGGTTGGCCCCCGCGCCCCACGTATCGTGTCTGTCCCCCCTACCCCCACTCGCCCATTCCGTATGCAAATTTCGATCGCATGTCAGCGCGAGCCCCCAAGTAGCCACCAAAATATTCAGCCGCACACCACGCACCGAAACCACCCATTTCTCAATTTTGGCGACAGCGGGGCACAAAGATCGTTACTCTTGTCGACGTTACGTCTTGGATATCCAAGCCGAAGCCTAGGCCTAACAAGGAGACGTTTTTTGGTGTGAATGGAGTTCTGAGTGGAAACCAGGCCTATTTTGTGCAGAATTTTGCGCTGATTCCGAATATGTTTTCCATTTCTGCTAAATAGCTCGATTTCAAAAGTTATAGCAATTTTAAGATCATTTTCACCCAAATTTTCCTCTCTTTAGGGACCATTATATTGCTTTTCCCGGCTGTTTTTCGAAAAATAAATATCGTCACCGTATTCAAAAAAATTTGCTCTATCGAATGAGCTATTTAACTCAAAATTGTTAAAAATCGAAAAAATCGACGATACTTGGTATGGGCTGCGATTTTTGTATGGGAAATGGTGAAAAACAGCCTATTTCTCACCCCTGTAAGCCATCGTCGATCGGCAGTAGCGCACTAATCAAATATACCATTCGAATTAGAAAAAAATTCTCTACAAGATAAGTTACTTAAAGAAAATTAAAACGTTATAACAAAAAAGGAGCACAGCATAGCATATGGCTACTCTGGGCCTAAAAATTATCTTAAAATAGCTGTAATTTTTTCGAAATCAAGCTATTTAGCAAAATTGGAAAACAGCATCGGAATCAGCGCAAAATTCTGTACAAAATAGGCCTGGTTTCAACTTAAAACTCCATTCACACTAAAAAACGTCTCCTTGTAAGCGAAGCTTACGCGTAAATCTAAGCCTAAGCCCAAGCCTAAGCGAAGTCTAAGCCTAAACTGGTCCTAAGCAGAATTTTATCAGGAAATCCAAAGCTCACAGGGCATGCTAGCAGAGATTTTTGGCCAGCATTCCGACCCCCCGGGCCGTGAGGGGGTTGTATTGTAATTTGAGACTTCGACCTCAGCTCCAAGAGCAAGCTTGAGTTTATGCTTGCAGATTGCTATGTCTTTTCAAGATCTTTTATCGAATTTTCGACACCAGCTTCATATTGCCAAAGCGATTAGTGTCCGCCCTTCCCCAGCTTGGCCCTGATCTAAATTGGGCCCTGGGGACCAAGTAAGGACCCAAATTTCCGCCCACCCGCAAGTCGTGTTGGGCTTCATTTCCTGTCCAAACCCGGGGCGGGGGGGTTGTTTTCACTTTTTCGATGGTTTTTTTTATAAACCTAAGCCTAAACCTAAGCCTAACGATGAGCCTAAGACTAAGCCTAAGCCTACTTCCAACGCCCTAATGGCCTTCAAATTCAGGCATCTGTTAAATGTCTCAAATTAGCCATAGATGCAACCTGACGAATTCCCCAAAGACCTCTGCCAGCTTGCCCTGGTCTCCGGGGCTTCCTACAGATTCTTGGCTAGCCTGCGCTGGCCATTCGTTAATTAAGATTTCTCTAAGGCTTTCTGCTAGCTTGCCAAATGTCGCTTTCTCTTCCTCAATGATTTCTGCTAGCTAGCCCCATTTCGCCAATCTCTTTCTTCCGGTGAATACATCTGTTTCTCGGAGCTCCCTGTTCCTAGCCATTCCACCCGTGCGGATACTCATGAAATTTGGACGAAGACGTGTATAGTCTGCACCTTTGAAAACGGGTGCCCTCAAAAAACGGGCGTCCGTTCGTATTTTGTACAGAAACGGAAGGGGATGTATATTTAAGCATTTTTTGCGGATCCAACAAATTCTGCCATTTTTATATCAATATTTCTGTCGCTCTCTCGTACGTCTTCTCTCTCTCTCTCTCTATCTCTCTCGCACTCCAGGAATTTCAAAATCGCTAAAAAACTCCCGCACGCCCGTTCAACCTGAGTCAGCGCAAATTTGAACTGACAGGCCGATCGGGGGCAAGAAATAGTCATTCTTATTTTTGTTGCATTTTATTCATAATATTTTTTCTATGTCCTTCTCTCCCTCTCTATCGCTCTCTCTCTCTCTCTCTCTCTCTCGTTCTTTCTCTTCACTTTTGCGAAGACCCACTAAACTCTAATTTCTTACCTGCCATGAGTCATCACCTCGAATTTATCTTGCCCATTTTTTTGCGCTGCTGGGCGTGGCTCGGGATCCGAACATTTTCAACTGACACACACATACGAGATGCCTAATCGAAAACGGCAATCCCCATGCTCAGCTCATCTCTCATCGCAGCTACACAACTTTCCGGGAGTGAACACCCGACTATGCCCATTATTTACGATTGCCATGTCTCAAATGGTTTCTGCTAGCCTGCCCTCTCCTCTTCCTCAACAATCTCTGCTAGCCTGCCCTCTCCTCTTCCTCAACAATCTCTGCTAGCCTGCCCTCTCCTCTTCCTCAACAATCTCTGCTAGCCTGCCCTCTCCTCTTCCTCAACAATCTCTGCTAGCCTGCCCTCTCCTCTTCCTCAACAATCTCTGCTAGCCTGCCCTCTCCTCTTCCTCAACAATTTCTGCTAGCCTGCCCTCTCCTCTTCCTCAACAATATCTGCTAGCCTGCCCTCTCCTCTTCCTCAACAATCTCTGCTAGCCTACCGGTTCCTCTTTCTAAAAAAAAGCTCTGCTAGCTTACCTTTATTGATCCCAAATAATCTCTGCTAGTCAACCCCCACAAATTTCCATGTTTACCATTCCCAAAGGCGGTCTATCAAAACGGTAGTAGCCGATTCACGCGGGTAAACGATTGTTTTTTTTTTTTTTTTTTTTTTTTTTTTTTTTTTTTTTCTATCTCTCTCTCTCTCTCTCTCTCTCTCTCTCTCTCTCTCCCACTCTCGCACTCTGAAAAATTGCGTGGCGACCGCATTTTCACGGTCATCCAGGGGGAGCGCATTCCCCCGTTTCTTTTTTGAGGTGGGGGGGCTGAACCGCCGAAATCGAGCCGTTTATTTGTTGGTCGGGGGAGGGGGCAACTTTTCTTTTCCTATTCTTCTTCGTTTTCACCTTCCCTTATGCAAATCCGGGGCGGCACAGTTGGAAACGTTGCCCGGAGATGCGGTATAGTTTCTTGGCAAACGTTTTTAGCTACCGTAACCCTCTCTCTCTCACTCGCTCTCTCTCGCTCTCTCGAAAATTCCGCGTGAATACGGCAATTCCATTCCCTGTCCTCGCCGTTTGTTCGTTGGTATTGTTGTGTACTCTCTGGGTGTTGTGTGTGAGGGGGCTGCCTGGATTGGACGGGGCGTGAAGAACTGTTATGGCAACTGGTTTTCCGGGGCGCCGACCCACGATAATTTATCCGCGCCCCGGCCTTGTTGCACTTTTTGGATTCCTAAGCCCAAGCCCAAGCCTAAGCAAACCCTAAGCATATGCCTAAGCCTAAACCTGTGTCTAAGCAAAGTATAAGCCTAAGCCTTAGCCTAAGCCTAAGCTTAAGCCTAAGCCTAAGCCTAAGCCTAAGCCTAAGCCTAAGCCTAAGCCTAAGCCTAAGCCTAAGCCTAAGCCTAAGCCTAAACCTAAGCCTAAGCCTAAGCCTAAGCCTAAGCCTAAGCCTACAAATGAGGGCTAACCTAGTTTTATATCTAAGCCCAAACAAACCCTAAGCCTAAGCCTAAGCCTAAGCCTAAGGCTATGCGTAAGCCGAAATCTAAGACCGATCCTAAGCCTAAGCCAACGCCTAAGCCAGAGCCAAAGCTTAAGATTTAGCCAAGCGAAGCCTGTCTAAGCCTAAGCCTAAGCCCAATTTGCCACCACCTTTCCACTTTTCCAAGGCTGCTCCCCGTTTTGATAGCCTAATTGGTTCGTTCATATGGGTGTGCCCGGGGGCTACGAAATGAAGAATGAGCTAGCGGAGAAGCATTGTTTGCGCCCGGACGACACCCCATGTGATATGCTTTGCCTGCTACCTGGCAGCTCCCCTTGAAAAATTGAAACAATTTCTCATGGTCCTTGTAGGCTTACACGCTGTTCCCGGTTCCTCAAGAATCTCTGCTAGCTTGCCTTGGCCACGGGCTTACTCTTTCTCAAGCATCTCTTTAGCTTTCCCCGAAGAATCTATGCTAGCTTGCCTCCATCCGTCTCCTGTCCCTCAAGAATATCTGCCGGTGACTCGATCTCCTCAATAATCTCTGCTAGCCTGTCTCCACTTTTTCCGATTCCTCAAAGACCTTTGCTAGCAGGCGCCCTCGATATCTACTAGTTTTCGAACGCACAATTTTCATGCCTTCCTCAAGAGGCTCTGCTAGCTATCTAGTTCTTTATTTTCCGGATTGTTTTCCATCCCCGCCACCTTGATTCGATTTTCAAAAGCCGCCTTGACTGGCCATTCGAATTCCAGAACCCACATTTTTTGCAAAAACCCTCCCGAAATATTTCTCACCTATCCCTTCGAATTTTTTTGTTACTCTCGCGTTTCCCGAGATATGACGGATCGTTGGATTTGATTTCAGTTCTCAAGAATCTCTACTAGTCTGCCTTCCGCGTCAAATAATCTCTGCTTGCCTGCCGGGAAAACCTTTGTGTTACGTTCGAAAAATCCGTTCACCGGCCCGGAATCTGTATGCTTTTGGAAAAGATAAGCACTCCGTATACAGCCACCGGGCTGCTAATCTGTTTTGTAAATAATCCCTTCGGGTAGTCGCTGCTAAAAAATATGTTTCGGATATTTTTAAATCGTCTATGCGAGCTTTCCTCTTCCTCAACAATCTCTGCTAGCTTGCCGTAAATTCTCCTCCCTAAATTGCCAATATTTTATCGATAAACACAACTTTCCCAACACCGAGACACCAAATGAAAATTGCATCCCTTGGCCCGCATTTTGTTGTCTTGTCTTGCTGTCGGCTGGAAATGCGGAAAAGCCGCGAGAGAGAGCGTGAGAAAGTGAGTGAGAGAGGGAAAGAGGGATGCCTAAAAAGGAGCACGAGAAGAGGAAATAGGGCTCTGATGGAGCACAAACAGAATCGCCGCAAGGATCTCCTCCCCCACACCCACAAATCTCGGTCGGCCTCAAAAAGGCTGGCATCTGGGGGAGGGGGAGAACAGCCGTTCCGAAACGAACTCGTAAATTAGTTGTATTTTCATGGTTATTGAGAAGGTGCGCGAGAGCGAGAGAGGGGGGAGGGGAGAGAGAGGGAGAGAGAGAGAGAGAGAGAGAGAGAGAGAGAGAGAGAGAGAGAGGGAGGGAGGGGGAGCAAGGTAAAGCTATCTCGCATCCTTTAAAATATTCATTGCTGTCCTTTTCCCTTTAAAATCAGCTTATTCCGGTCACGCTCCATTTAAAGCAAAAATTTTCCTGTCGGGCTCCTTTCAGATCCAATTTATTCGTATCGTGCTCCCCCTGAAAAAGTCTTGCTCCCTTTGAATCCAATCTTTTCCGGTGATGCTCGCTTTAAAATAAAATTTGCTTTATGTCCTGCTCCTTTTAAAATTGGTCGAGTCCGGTCATTCTCCCTTTCAAATCTGTTTATTCCTGTCATGCTCCCTTTAAACGAGTTTTTTTCCATGTCATACTCCCTTTAAAACCGGGTTTTTAGGTGATGCTCCCTTTAAAAGAGCGTTCCCTCCCTCCTTCTCTCTCTCGTTGGTGCGAATATGGGCCATCTAATTCCTCATTGGCATTCAAGGAGCCTCATCCTCGGAATCGGCCGTTTTTTGCTCGGGCATCTTCCATTTTGGGCCGTTGCTGTGGGCCCTCAAGACGGGGCCCCATCGCCTTTTATTGCCCTTCAACCTCTGCCCCTCTACGCGCTCGAGATTTGCCTTCGGCAGCTATCAAAAAAATACTACGTGTTTTTTGGGAAATTTTTACGATTTCGCAAGCGATTTTTCTGTGCCTCCTGCCTTAATTGGGCCTTTAAAACGAATTTTAGCATCGGTGCACCCAAAAATCTGCTAAGTCATTAAACCTAAACCCAATAGTGAGCATGAGCGTAAGCCTAAGACTAAACCTGAGAATCCCTGAAACCCTTTTTGACTGCCCAGTCCCTTTAAAAGCCCCTGACAATCTGACAATCTTCCCAAACGGCCATACATCAGCCACCTCTTCCCCAGCTGCCCTCCCTCCACCACCTAATCACTCACCTGTCCGTCCGGGGGTTTTGCCCGGAATCATCAAACCTTTTTCGGGCCGAAAACTTAACCCCTCCCTGTGTGCCGGGCGACGTTTTTTGGAAAGTCTCGGAAATGGAAAGGGCGCCTTGGGAGGAAACAACCTGAGAGAAGTCATCAAAATCCCCCGGGCTTACGCGGCCGCATTTTGGTTGACTTTTTAGACGGGATTTTTCCGCAAATGATCTCTGCTGGACTGCCTTGATTTTTTAGAAGATCCATGCTAGGTGCGTAAATTCCTTTAAAATGATCTCTGCTAACCTGCGCTCTCCTCTTCCTCAACAATCTCTGCTAGCCTGCCCTCTCCTCTTCCTCAACAATCTCTGCTAGCCTGCCCTCTTCCTCTTCCTCAACAATCTCTGCTAGCCTGCCCCTCTCCTCTTCCTCAACAATCTCTGCTAGCCTGCCCTCTCCTCTTCCTCAACAATCTCTGCTAGCCTGCCCTCTCCTCTTCCTCAACAATCTCTGCTAGCCTGCCCTCTCCTCTTCCTCAACAATCTCTGCTAGCCTGCCCTCTCCTCTTCCTCAACAATCTCTGCTAGCCTGCCTTCTCCCCTTCCTCGACATTCTCTGCTAGCTAGCCCCGAAGTTCCGCAAAGATCCCCGCCAGCTGTCACCAGGGACTCATCTCTAGCCTCAAAATAAGCTGTTTATTTTTTCCTAGTTTTTTTTTAGGAAGACAAGGGGAATGAGTGGGCCAGTGTGGCTGTCTAACTTGGCCCCCAGGGACCTTCAGAAATCGAGAAAAGGGGGAATAGGAGCAACCCGGACTCCCCTCTCGGTTCCCACTTCCAAATCTTCTTTTTTTGTCTTCTGGAGGAGACCAAACCCAGCAGATACCCGGCATTTCTAGGCTTCACCCGAGGCCCTGTAAACAATATATTTATTGTTAACCTACGCTGAAGCCTCTCAGGCCTAAGCCTAAGCCTAAGCCTAAGCCTGCTTGCTTTTCATTTCTCTTCTTTTTGTCGTGGTGAATTTCTCAATGTTTATTTAGGTATTTCTGAGCAAATATTTACGCCAAATTCCCATTTCCCTCGCGTTCCGCACCTGAGAAACGGCCAATTAAATGTGGAATTCGCAGCTTGTATGCAACGAGGTGTCAGGCGGAATTTTTGTGTTATAATTTTAGTTTTTCTTAAAATCGATTCTCTCTTGCTCTCTCTCTCTCTCTCTCTCTCTCTCTCTCTCTCTCTCTCTCTCTTTTTCCCTCTCTTCCCTCAATTTCCAGAGCATCCAGTCGTTTCCCCATCCTTCGTGGGCGGCCGTGGTGGGGGCTGTACGCGTGTGTACGTCTCGGTACGGACTGCATAACCTGGTGCCGGGGTACGGTGCGTGATGCGTGCGGGCCAGTGGCCGACCGCCCTGCTACTCCTGACGATTGCGATACCATTCTATACGGCACGACGGCTACACCCCTATAAGGGACGGAAATACGAGCTGACGCTATTTGTCAGGTGGGGAACCTTGCGAAGATCTTTGAGGAAACGGAAGAGGGCCATCTAGCAGAGATTCTTGAGGAAAATTTCCACTTTAGCTGCCTTTTTCAGGAATCACAACGTCTCCGAAGCTCAATTTTTCCGGCTTGTGGGAGTCGACAATACTGCCGATTTTAACGTATCCGCAGGGCATACCTACGAGCAGACCTTTGAGGTGAGCTAGCAGAGATTGTTGAGGAAGAGGAGAGGGCAGGCTAGCAGAGATTGTTGAGGAAGAGGAGAGGGCAGGCTAGCAGAGATTGTTGAGGAAGAGGAGAGGGCAGGCTAGCAGAGATTGTTGAGGAAGAGGAGAGGGCAGGCTAGCAGAGATTGTTGAGGAAGAGGAGAGGGCGGGCTAGCAGAGATTGTTGAGGAAGAGGAGGGGGCAGGCTAGCAGAGATTGTTGAGGAAGAGGAGAGGGCAGGCTAGCAGAGATTGTTGAGGAAGAGGAGAGGGCGGGCTAGCAGAGATTGTTGAGGAAGAGGAGAGGGCGGGCTAGCAGAGATTGTTGAGGAAGAGGAGGGGGCAGGCTAGCAGAGATTGTTGAAGAAGAGGAGAGGGCAGGCTAGCAGAGATTGTTGAGGAAGAGGAGAGGGCTGGCTAGCAGAGATTGTTGAGGAAGAGGAGAGGGCAGGCTAGCAGAGATTGTTGAGGAAGAGGAGAGGGTAGGCTAGCAGAGATTGTTGAGGAAGAGGAGAGGGCAGGCTAGCAGAGATTGTTGAGGAAGAGGAGAGGGCAGACTAGCAGAGATTGTTGAGGAAGAGGAGAGGCAGGCTAGCAGAGATTGTTGGGGAAAAGGGCCGGTTGCATATGTACTTACAGGTGCGTCGCAAGGGCTACTGGACCCTCTTCGTCGAGTTCCCCAACGATCGATATGCAAAATCACCGAGAAAGGTTGCTTGTTCCTTTAAACGTTAAAAATCAGCTATTTTTCTAGATAATTTCTCGCGATTCATACCAAAAATGGGTGATGGAGGTCTACTACTACCCTGGGGCCGTCGGGTTTTCAGGTAAGTCCAGACCTAAGCCTAAGCCAACAAGATTTGTAGATTGGCACAAGCTGGGGCGGCGGATGGAACGCCATCTACGACGCCAACGCAGTCATCATCGCTATAACTATCATCTTGACCACGACTAGAGTATCCGGAGAAATACAGGTAAGATAGAGAGATAGAGAGAGAGAGAGAGAGAGAGAGGGAGGGAGAAAGGGAGCGAGAGAGAGAGAGGGGAGCGAGAGAGTCTAGCGGTTTGTCGAAAAGCCAATTCATTCCTCATTCCAGGCCCCTTCCACTGCCACCAGCTCCCCGAGCCGCAGCTCAGCTTTAAAGCCCACCGAGATATACTGTAGATTTTTCAGTTCAAGTTTAAATTTTCGTTGCACGCCGTAAGCATTCTCTAGACGTTTCTAGCCCCGCGCCGTTTTCCAATTTATCTTTTCCCCTTCTAAAGATTGTGATTTCTTGAGATCCGGTTGTGAGCCCTGATACCTAATGCCAGCCTAGAAGGGCTGGCTCTTCTAAATTTTTCCCCAATTTTTTTTACGCTCCCCGTCTAGTGTTTTTGGATGCTTATAGGAATTGGAAGGAAAAACCAGGCATGGGACAGATGACGGAGATTCTTTAGGAAGGTTGGGGCTTTGGCGGGGGCGGGGGCAGAGACAAACCAAAATTTTTTTAGAACCAAAAAAAAAATAGAGCCTAAAACCAGCCCCAGCCCCAAAGCCCGACCCCCAAAAGACCGAGCCCGAGCCCGACCAAGGGGAACCAGGGCGCGCCCGGCCCGGCCCCCGGGCCCCGCCCCCCGCACGGCCAAGGGCCGCCCGCGGGTTCAAAGCCTAAGCCTAAACCCTAAAACCCGCTTTTTTTTCTTCCAAATCCCTCTGAATTTACTTTGAAAGCCGTTTAGCATTTATCCAGCTGGTCCCCCACCCCCTCTTTCAGCCCTTTTTACCTGTCAACCCCCTGTAAATATTTATTTTCGCAACGAATTGTCTTTTGTTCCCTGATATCCAACGTTTTTTTTTAATTTTGCGTCTCAACGAACAACGAATAAATTTTGTCACCTTGCTCGAGGAAGGCAATGCATGATTCCTCGGAATGAATTTTAGAATAGAATGCGACAGGATGCGAATGCTAGATTTCTCCACCTGTCCAGGCTCCGAATCACAGTGTTTCGTCACCGTCACCGACTTCTTGGAGTTTATCACGAAACTTCGCCGTTTTTTATTCGGTCCCTTATCGGGAGAATCCAGTGCGGCCATGCGGGTTCAAGACCCGACCCTCCCCCTCACCCCCTACGTCCAAATCCATGTTTAAAACGTTGTTTGTTTTTCATTGAAGTATTTTTATTGAAGTATCTCGGGAGCAGAAGATTCAGTTTTTCTGCTTCATTCATAATTTTCTATCTCCTCACTCGCTACCTACCTGGCCCACTAGCAGAGGGGATCGGAAAAGCGAATCTAACCTTTTTGCGAAGCCCAAGCCTAAGCCTAAGCCTAGGCCTAAGCCTAAGCCTAAGCCTAAGCCTAAGCCTAAGCCTAAGCCTAAGCCTAAGCCCAAGCCCAAGCCCAAGCCCAAGCCCAAGCCCAAGCCCAAGCCCAAGCCCAAGCCCAAGCCCAAGCCCAAGCCCAAGCCCAAGCCCAAGCCCAAGCCCAAGCCCCACCCAAACCTAAGCCTAAGCCTAACGATGTGGCAGATTTCCATGGTCGACCTCTATTTGCCTAAGCCTACGGTTAGGTCTAAGCCTAGATGCTACGTAGCGCGTTTGAAAAAGCGCAAAAACCTCTTCTAGGCCCAACAAGAATTGAAAAATCTACAGAGTATCGGCCTGAGTCTAAATCTATACAGCGAGATGAGCCTCGATGACTCCTCCTCCCGTCCGCGCCATGCCTCCTTACACCAGGAAGACGAGTGGAAACATGGACATCGTCGGAGTCGAGAACACGCTCGGTTCCCCACCGACACGACGGACGAAATGTTCGTTAGGTGGGTGTAGTCCTTAAATTTTACACCGTGATTTTCTTCAGAATCCAGCCATGGGCGGAGCACACCACGGCGAGCAATGGCTTCGTGCCGCAGAACACTGTCAGTTGGCGTACCGAGCAAGCAGTGAGTTCTTCTGCGTCATAGAGCCTTTAATCGGGATGTTTAGCCTACGATACCGGTGCCGCCGCCACGGAAGTCGGCCCTTGGAAGGACAATCGGTAATATTAGACAGGTAGGTAGACCTGACCGTTCCTGAATGTTCTCTGCTAGCCTGCCCTCTCCTCTTCCTCAACAATCTCTGCTAGCCTGCCCTCTCCTCTTCCTCAACAATCTCTGCTAGCCTGCCCTCTCCTCTTCCTCAACAATCTCTGCTAGCCTGCCCTCTCCTCTTCCTCAACAATCTCTGCTAGCCTGCCCTCTCCACTTCCTCAACAATCTCTGCTAGCCTGCCCTCTCCTCTTCCTCAACAATCTCTGCTAGCCTGCCCTCTCCACTTCCTCAACAATCTCTGCTAGCATCCTGTGTCTTCCGAAATTCCGCAGATTTTCAGCGCTGGAACTGGCGTCACTACCTGGCCCTAGCCCTGGTCATCACCCTCATATTGGCCCTTTTGACCACAGCGGGCATCTTACTTGCCGTCCTTCACAAGAAGCACGACGTCACCCCGGTCAACATCTACAACTCGACGCTTGGTACGCTCTAAAGGAGCTAGTTTCTCAAACTCATTTAGCCCCACCTCCAACTACAAACTATCCAAACGACGGCTACGGATATGTGCGCGGGTTACAGATGAGGGTCTTCAAAGTGCAGGACGGGATTGTGAGTTTTTAAAGGGTGTCTGCTAGCCTACCGTGTAGTCGAACGCAAGCGCAATTCTTAGCATCAGTTCCTGCTCCCCAGGAACCTCTGCTAGCTCCCCTGAGCTGGAATCAGAGCGCAAATTTTAGTAGAAGCTTCTCCTCCCCAAGAATCCCTGCTAGCTTGCTTTGGTCTCGAGTCCAAGTATCTCTGCTAGCCTGCCCTAGTCTCCAATTTGAGCATGAATTTAGCTGCAGCTTCTACTCCCTATGAATCTCTGCTAGCCTGGTCTGGTCTCGAATTCGTCCGCAAATTTGAGCAGCATCTCCTCTTCCCCAAGAATCTCGGCTAGTATGCCAAAATTTCAAGCTTTCTAGGATTCGTTGTCTCCCGTCTACGAGTCTCCCGGCGTATTTCTGGGCCTTTCCGGCTCAGAAATCTACTATTTCGACTCCAACGACCAAGACAACCCCCGGCAAACGTCATCTGAAATCGTGCGGAACGGAACGGATTCTTGTCGTGTCCTTTCTGTAGATACGGAATGCTTCCACAAAAGTGAGTAGACGCTTTACGTAACAACGAAATCTACGGAAATTTACCTTGTCCTTTTAAGACGCACCCTGCCGAGCAGCCAACCTCATCTACTGCTGCTCAAATGGCCTCGACAACTACTGCTCCGTCGCCAACCACAGTCACCTGGCTCACGACGCCTTCCTATCGACGTACAGATACAGTGGCGTGTCCGCACTCAACTTTTCGACGATAAGTCTCGGCAATGGGACAAAACACCAGGCCAACTTTGAGCGCATTGAGATCCGGGTGAGGCTAATAAAAACATAATGATAAATAACGATTAATTCATAAAGCATAATTAATAATGATAAAATCCACTTGAAAATTTCCAGACCGATTCGGCCAGTGTCGACCAGGGCCCAATACAATGTATCAATTTTGGAAAGAGCATCACTGCTGCGGCGACGGCATTTCGGTAGTTGATCTATTATTTTCAGGCCTTAAAAAGTGAGAAATCGATAGAAATTACAATTTAAAAAATTTTAAACTTAGAAAAGATACTATAAAAGTGAAAACCTTCAAATTTTGGCAAAAATTAGCATTTCTTAGTTTCCAAAGGATTTTATTGCTTTGTGAAGTACCGCTGAATCCTCGTTCCATTTGTATAAACTTCATGACTAGCGAAAAACAAACTGCTAAAAATAGAGATACAAAATTCCGGAAAAGTTGAAAGGAAATAGCGTTTCCTGAAGAAATACGGAATTACCTCTAGTCTAAGCGTTCATAAAACGAATAATATCCTGTAATAACTTATCTGATAGCTTTTAATACGTTTATTAGAAACTATAAACCGCTTTTTCTAGAGCTTCAACCCAAAAAGTCGATTATCTTGTCGCGGTCTCCGCAGATGGCGATCTCTACATCAGCTCCCAAGATGATGGCGGAGAATGTGGAGAAGAACACGATCAATTGACGCTCTCTTTATCTAACTACCTCCCCGCTGAACCCCCTATATCCCTAGCTGTAGATCTAGTAGATGACCACGTCCATATTGCCGTCACTTTTCGAGAAAAAGTCTATTTCCTCCTCTATACCTCCTCGGCTAAACTCTACATTCTCGAGGGTTACTACTTTTCCCTCATCTTCCCCATCACCATACGCGGGTCTTTTTGGGCAAATGAAATCTTTTATTTGTGGTATGTCACCGAGACGAACGGGCTAGGCGTTATAGATTTTGAAATTCGATGGCCAATCCCTAATAATGGGCTTGAATTGTGATTCCTGTGATCTCAAAATGCTAAGAAACGGGTAAAGAAGTGTAAGTGGCATAATAAATATTTTATTTTGATTAAATACGCTAAATACGTTCGATTTAAACTTTTTTTCAACCATTTTTCAACTGAAAGGGCTTTTTCACATGCTACACCATGGACCACAAACTCTACGAGCCTTACCATAATTACATGGCGTCACCGAATCTCCTCGCTCTTCAACTTCAAAAACCAACTTTCAAGATGATTTTCTCGTTTCTTGTTTTTAAAATTATTAAAATTTCTTTGCATGAAAATATAGCTCAAATACTTTGCGAATAAGCACGACCCTCGAAAAACTGGCCCTTCAGATGGAGGAAGAACGGAAAACCAGGGTCGATGTCCTCGCAACGAAAGAATATTTGACCGAGGATGAGATACGCCAAAAATACTTTGGTCCAAATGTTAGAAAGGCGGCGGCGATGGGAATAGAGGTAATTCTTGCGATTCTGGATCCACACTTTGCGATTTTTCTTAGGAAGAAGAAGCGCGGCAGCAAAAATGGTGCGAGCTGTCGGAGATGCGGCTTTTTGAGGTGACCCGAAAAGTTGATGAAAAAAATTAAGTTTTTATAGAAAGTAATGGAGCACAAACCGGCGGGCCCGATGCGGCATTTCCACATGTGCATGCTGTACCGATATATGAATTTTGTACGCTTGAAAATCAACTAATTATTGAAAATTGGGACATTTTAGATCTACGAGGATGAGAACACCGATTTCGAGTATTACTTGACAGAACGGGATTTGAAAGAGCTGCATACGAGGCGAGAAGTTGGCGGTTACCAAGCGTTGCATGTAAGTTTATTTGTAAAATTCATTTATCGCTGGTTGAATACTTTAAAAAATCAAATTTTCAGGGCGTGTTGGTGTTCAAGCCGAAATACTCGATCCGGCCCTCTATCGAGATGATTTGGGAAAAACTCGACGAGCTCTACGATATGGACGCTATCGAAAAAAGCGAGCTCATCCCGCCAATGCTTACAGCGCAGGTTTGGAACATAAATTGGTGAAGACTTTTGATTAGAATGACTTCTTCTTGCCCGACGGTCAATTCGGCGAGCTGTTGGCGGCCAAGCAAGCGCTCGACAAAGAAGATCTTATCGATGGACGCCGAGTCGAAGATTTTGAGGTCAAGCTGACAGAGGTGAAGCCGGACATTGGCGACGAGGAGGAGAAGGCTAACGAGACGGTTCAGGTATATCAACTATAATAATTTTGTTGTGGTCTCCGTCTGTCTGTGTGAAGCCGAATTCAACTCGAAGGGGAAAGGAGCTAGAGCTTAGCTCTCTTCGGATTCGGATAGAGCGCCGTCAGAAACCCCCAAACTGATAAAAAAATTACGAAAAAGGTTTTGTTTAAATTATTAAAATTAACTTTGAAAGTGGCGCCTTAATAAAACGAGTGGGGGCCCCTCTCCCCGGGAGGCCACGCCCCTCTCTTCGCCCCCTCTTCCCCAGGCCCCTTCGCGCCCAGATGCCTTTGAGTTACTTTAATACTTTAATACTTTTTAATTATGTTAATTAATTATTTAAATTATTTAAAGTATCTGAAGCCATCAGGAAGGATTAGGTAGTTTTTGAAGGGGATTTCAGCCATGGGGGTATCTGAAGCCATCGGGAAGGGATTTAGGTAGTTTTTGAAGGATTTCAGCCATGGGGGTATCTGAAGCCATCGGGAAGGGATTTAGGTAGTTTTGAAGGGGATTTCAGCCATGGGGGGTATCTGAAGCCATCGGGAAGGGATTTAGGTAGTTTTTGAAGGGGATTTCAGCCATGGGGGTATCTGAAGCCATCGGGAAGGGATTTAGGTAGTTTTTGAAGGGATTTCAGCCATGGGGGTATCTGAAGCCATCAGGAAGGTATTTAGTAGTTTTGAAGGGATTTCAGCCATGGGGGTATCTGAAGCCACAGGAGGTATCTAAGTAGTTTTGAAGGGATTTCAGCCATGGGGAATCTGAAGCCATCAGGGAGGTATTTTGGTAGATTTTTAACGGAATTTCGACCCGGAGGGGTATCTGAAGCCATCGGGAAGGTAGCTATGTTTTTGTGGGGGGTTGGCTAGAGGAGGTATCTGAAGCCACAGTGTAGTTATTGCCATGAAGGCACAGCGAAGGTAGGGATTAAATGTGGTGGTGTAGAATATGGAGGGTGGCCCGAAGTCCAGCCGATTGCAGTCGCGAAGCGGCTGTAATCGGCTGGTTAATATATAGATTTCGATAAGCTTACACTTTTTAGACCACACCCGCGCCGGCGAAGAAAACGCGCAAGCGCAAGGCCCCGTCGACTTCAGCGGAAAAGGCGGAAACCCCTCTCCCGGCCGAGAATTCCGAGCAGAAGCCGGAAACGAGCCCCGGCACCCCAAAGGACAACCGGCGCTCGAAGGAACGCCAACAGCCCGCGGAACGTACAAAGACCCCTAAAACACGCTCGTTACGACCCCGCTAGACCTATAATTTGTTTTTGATTTTTGAAATTTGATACTTTGATACGCATTGTTATTTGTACATGATCATGACGGCTTTAATTTTTCGCGAATATAAAAATTGGCATTCCATTCAACTTGAAGCACACGGTTTGAAACACATTCACGCGTTGACCCTAAAAACTGGACCTGAGATCGGGTTATCACGATTGTTTCACTTTCTAAATTGTTTAGTTCTTTTCAAGGTTTCTTTACCTTTTACCTTGATTGTTTAACCTTTTTTGTTTCCAGAAATGGTTCCGATGCAGCTTGACGAAATTCGCGGAAACAACCAAAAGCCCGCACCCCGGGACCCCACATGGCCCATCACTAATCCGTGTTCAAAAGGTTTATTATTGTATCAATTATTACAAATCATTCCTTAGGCACCACCGCGAACTACATTTGCCTAGCGTCAAAGGACGGCCACGAGTTCTACTTGCCGCTGAAGTGCGCCGAAGTGTCGACGACGATTAAGGTATACTCTTTGAACCTTTTGAAAAGTTTTCATTCAGGCCATGATCACCGGACCGGGCAGCGTCACCGAGGACGGCGAGAACAATATCATTTACTTCCGGTATAACTTTTCACCTTTGCTCGTTATCTATAATTTAGGGACATCAACGCGAAAACGCTGCTGCAAGTTTGCCGCTATTTCAACTACAGGGTGAGTTTTGTTTTTTTGTAATGTTTCGTTAAGATAATATGTTTTGATAAACCTTCTTTTTAGTACGAATTCTCGCGATCGATCAGCCCCGAGATACCTGAGTTCAACATCGACGCAGACAGTGCCGTCGACCTGCTGATGGCCTCCAATTTCCTCGACTGCTGAGTACCGCCAAGAATCCGGAGCAGTTTAGACGTTTTTGGACAAGTTTCTTCATTTTTCCTGTATTTTCCCGTTTTTGTATATGTCTCGGTGAATCTGTCATATGATAAACGCCTTTTACTGCAAAAACTCGTCTACTTTATCAAATTTTGCATTCATTTGAGCTTGGTTTTGTGAATTTTGAATTACTTCGTGTTTTCCTTACCGGAAATAGCTTTAGAGGTATTACAGTTTTATTATCAATAGTAGAAACGTTTATTAAGGTTACCAGTTTCTTTATTTACAGATTTGTAGATAGTTTTTGCATTAGATGTCGATCGGCGCTTGTGTCGGCAGATCGACGTGGTCTCCGACCTTAATTTGTAGATTCCTCGGGTGGCTTTGCTGCTCGTTTCCGGCGTTTTCCCACCTAAACAGTGAGTATTGTCTAGGTATGCAGGTATTTAATATTTACGATTGCTGTTCGATTTTTTTTAGGTTGCTTACTTGTTCTTGATCTGTGAGCCAAGGCCCTGGACCTGGATGACGACCTTCTTGAAGAACTCGCGGATGTCACGCCACGTGGCGTCGATGTCGAAGTTGTTGTACTTTTCCTAGGGCCAAACTTGTTAAATTTAACGGTTTTCCTAACCTTCAAAACATCCCAAAGCTGGAGGACGTATTCGTGAAGTTTCTTGTAGTGGCGCTCGGCCTGGCATTTGATGTCGCAGTCCTAGATTTTTATAGTTTGTAGCTTTAATTAAGCAGTTTTAGAAGTTATTCCTATTCCTATTCATTAGTTTGTAGCGTTTTAGCTTTCCTTAGAACATCTCTGCTAGCCTGCCCCTGATTACCTTGGTCGGCCGATCAATGCGCGGCACGACATTGACGGACGAGACATTCTTGTCGCAGTCGGAGATGATTTTGATCTAATGAAAAATTGAATATTTTAGATACTGAATTTTTCTACCCTCTGGTAGTTGTTCACCGAGTCGCAGTCGAATTCTGGGTTCCGTTCCACGTCCACAATCTGTAAATTGAAAGTTTCAAGCGATTACTATCATAAAAAGGTTGTTTTGAAGTTTGTACGTACATAGCTTCCAAAGTTAATTTTTCATTTGCTTTTTAACTTCACGGTCCCTTTAACCCACCTTGAGATCGGGGAATTTGCTGATGAGCGTCTCCTCATCGGGCAGCGTCTGTATATTGTTGTAGGTGGCTCCGATCACCGGGAAACCGCGAAGCCGAGTACCTTCGGGAAGGGCTGAAAAAGACATTTCAGGAGTTTTAGCTAGCAAAAATTCTTTAGGAATCGATTTCATCGGGGAGGCGGGCTAGCAGGGATTCTTGGGGAAACACTTCGAAGACTAGCAGAAAGCCTTTAAAAAATTGTTGCGGAGCAGGTAAAGCTAGCAGAGATTCCTTGGGAAAGTTTTCAGAGAACAGCAGGCTAGCGGTCATTCTTCAGGAAATTATTTCTGAGAAGGGCAGGCTAGCAGAGTTTTTTGAGGTGATTATTTCTGGACAAAACAGGCCTAGCAGAGACTCCTTAGGAATCCAAAACCACAGACTTACCCAATTTGGTCCGCTTTCCGTTGTGGCAGTGGATCACCTCGTCTTCCGTATCACACTCGCATTGGTCCAGGCAGTCGAACACGTAGCCTAAATTTCGACGTTTTTTTTGGCACGAAATTGGCAATTCTGGTGTCGCAGTGCCTTTAAAACGCCAAAAAATAGTAGCAAATGATTTTCAATTTTTTAAGGGGTTTGGAAGCCAAATATCTTCAAAACTACCAATGCCATGTGCCTAGCCGTCTTTAAAGCGCCAAAAAATACCGGCACATTTATTGAAGACTTTTTAGGGAATTTTCGCAAGCCAAATATATTCGAAAATTGGCAAATCAGATGTCGCACTTCCTGAAAATAAGCGAGAACAGTACGGACGAAATTTTTCTGCGATTTAAAGGCACTGACAACGAAAATCCACAAAAACCCACCATAAGCAGCCGTAACGAAAAACAAGAATAGAATTGTCCTCATGTTGATGTGGTGCTCTGTGTGGGTCTCCGACTGAGAATCCGGGCCTTACCACAGTCTTTTTCAAGGCGGGGGTTCGTCGCTGCGGGACGGCAGCTGACGGCCCCTTTTCCCGGGCCCTATAAACAATCCATTAAGCTCGTCTCTCTGCCCCCTCCCTCTCTCTCTCTCTCGCTCTCGCTCTATCTCTCTCGCTTTGTCTTGGTTTCGCCAGCCATATCGTCATCAACTCGTGTTTGGGGCGCCCCCAAAATGCCCTAGGGCGATAAACGAAATTTGGCTTTCCCAAGGGATGAGTCATCCACGAGTTTACGGGCCAACCGGATCTTCCGGGTCAAAAACTGACCTGGCTGAAAAGAGAGCGAGAGAGAGAGAGAGAGAGAGAGAGAGAGAGAGAGAGAAAAAGCCTTAGAGAGCGAGACGGGGGGGGGGAATGAGAGAAAACGAGATACAGTCGACTTCTAGCCTTTCTCACGTAATTCCGACCCTATAAACGCTGATTTTCCACCTTCCAGACCCCTGAAACTTCCAGAAAACGTTTTACAAGGTTCAACACCTTGAACCACCGATTTTTGGACTCATTTTATTCATTTTATACAAGAGGCAACGCCTTGAACCGAATCTCAAGCAGAAAAGTACGACTTATGCCGTCCCTTCGGTATAATGGGGGCTCCATAAAAGACTTGCGATTTCTGGAAAGGCTGTCGCTTCCCAAATGTGGTCCTTTCTTGCCGGTTCTTGCCTATTCGCGCTTGGCCTAGCCACGATTCCGGATCTTTGCCCAAAGCAGCAGAAAGTTGATTTTAAAAGCGGAGGTAGGATTGCGATAGCCTCAAAATTTGAGGTGAAAAGCTAGCAGAGATCCCTTGGGAAACGACGGCCAAAACTCCTGAAACTCAAAAACTTATCGTAGTCATCCTCCATCCGCTAATTTTTCGTTTTTCAGCTGACCTCGCCTTCAAAGCCGGATGCGCCAATGGTAAGTTCCCTTGGAATTCTGTAAAAAGTTTTTCCAGCTACGAAATACATCCCGAAATTTCAGGCTCCATCCTTTATTGCCCTTGGAACCCGCCGCAATGCGTACGCAGCTACCATGTCGACATGAAGGAGCAATTGCGTAAGCCTAAGCCAAAGCCCAGGCCTAAGCCGAAGCCTAACCACTCCTAAGCCTAAACCTACACCTAAGCCCAAGCCTAATCCTAAGTCTAAGCCAAGCTCATTTTCAGCCCTCCACCACGCCGGGTCTATTGCCCGCTGCGAAGGCTTCTGGGGATATCGCCTGCCGGAGCCGCGGGACGCCGACCAAAACAACCAAGTCAAGGGGATGTCCGCCGAGGTGTACCGTAAGTTTGCCGGCTAGCAGAGACCATTTCATGCCAAGGGCGCGCTAGCAGATTATTTCAGACAACGCGAACACCGATGATGACGAGAAATGGGTCTGGATCGGAGCTGCGGAAAAGAACGGCACCGTCAAGTACCTCACCGATGGCGCGACGTTCACGCTGCCGATTCACAAGCTGAACGAGATTAGTAGGAATTCCTTATATGCATGAGATCGAAAATCCAATGCCGAGATTAATGAAATTTACAGAGTTTTTTGACGGCAAGCATTGTTAAAAAAGCCGCTAAAGAATCTAACGGTGATCCATTGCTGATTCTGGATTTTCAGCCTCCGAGTACAAGCCGAAGGTCAAGCCCGGGAAGTGCCTTGCTATCCACCAGACATTCGGAGTTTATGCGCAGCTCGACTGCCAGACAACCTTGCCTTCTCAATGCATGCTCGACGCACCGTATTGTGAGGAATTTTTGAATTGTACGGGGCAGGCTAGCAGAGATTGTTGGGGAAGAGGAGAGGGCAGGCTAGCAGAGATTGTTGAGGAAGAGGAGAGGGCAGGCTAGCAGAGATTGTTGAGGAAGAGGAGAGGGCAGGCTAGCAGATATTGTTGAGGAAGAGGAGAGGGCAGGCTAGCAGAGATTGTTGAGGAAGAGGAGAGGGCAGGCTAGCAGAGATTGTTGAGGAAGAGGAGAGGTGCAAGCCTCGGTTTCAGTGAAAAAGGTTCCACCGGTCACCTCCTCGACAGCCACGACTCCGACAAGCCAGACGCCGACGACTACAAATGGATCGTCTACTACTTCGCGGCCACCATATCCCCTGCCGCCGAACAACAAAAGTAAGGTTTTTCAATACTAAGAAGCCGCACAGTGCAATGCCGTACAGTGCGATGGATTAATTACGATATTTTTCAGACGGCACTTGCACCATCGACCCGTCTTGTCCGGTAAGTCCTACGAGGAAATCTAAACCTAAGCCAGAGCCCAGTACAAAGCATAAGCCCAAACGTAAAGCAACCCTGTTCTTTCCAGTGCTACTTGTCCAGCTCCTCACTGATCAACTCCAACCGGTGCCCCGACCTGACGTGGCGCTTCAACCCGCAGACGTTTACTTGCTACAAAGTATTTTTAAAGTATCTTTTCTGGATTTGGTCATTTTCTAGGTCTTCGAAGGCGGCGAGAAGTGTCTGAGTTGGGCGGAAGCGCAGACGTAGGATTTTGAATATACGGATGGATATATGGATTTTTTTAGGGTTTGCCTTAACGAGAAGTCCAAGCTGGTCGACACTTCTAGCGGAGTCGTGAAGGAAATTGTCAACAGTAAGCCTAAGGCTAAGTCTAAGCCTAAGCCTAAGCATAAGCATAAGCCTAGGCCTAAGCCTAAGCCTGAGCCTAGGCTTTACCCAAGCCTAAAGCCTAGCTTCCCCATTCCAGCAATCATGGCCTGGGACGGCAAATGCAAGAAGGAGACCGACTTCACGCCCGGCAAGTGCAAAACCGGCTTCGGCTGGGCGGCTGATGGCATTTCGGTACGGGCTTTTTCGATTCCACGACACTCCAAATTCCAGGTGAACGGGCGCACGGAGTGCGGAAAAATTGACCGCTTCACAAAGTACGACCAGGCCTGCAAGATGCACTTTGCCATCTGCTCGATGCCGGCCGACGCGAATGCCAATTGCGAAAAAGAGGAAAAGTGTTAAGCGGGGGAAATAAACATATTTTTTTAACGGGTGTTGTGGCCGAGCCAAAGTCTGAATCCGAACTTTGACTGTTAATAGCTTCGCCGAGGAATACTTTGGCAAGATGCGGATTAGCGCGTTTGAAAGAGCGCGAAAAACTCTACTAGGCCCAGCAAAAAATGAAATATCCACTAACTAGGGAAGTCCAAGATACCCGCAACACGAATCGGGCTGAAAATTTGCACAGTTATAGAACCGACTATGCTGCTCAACGCCTCGTTTTCCGAATTTGCTACCGTGCTTAAATAATTAAGATACTAAACTTTTAAAATGGGCCAAAAACCCGCTACCCTGACCCTGGCTCACTAGAGCGGGTGGGGTTCAAGAGGTCTTTGGGAAGCCCCCTTTCCAGAGCTTCGGTAGTCAACTGGTAAGCGCCTCGCTTCCCAGGTGGAGGGTCCGGGTTCGGACCCGGTCTGCCCATGTTTCTTTTGCTTTTTGCTAATTTTGCGCCGCACATGTGGCGCATGTCCAGATTGTGTTTTTTACTACACGCAAATGAGCCGGTTGCTGCCGTCGAATTACGGAATACCGGTTTTTAACAATTTTTTTTACTAGTGTTGTTTTTATGAACTTTTTTCGTAGATTTATGATTTCGTTGAATTTCATTTCTAGGATGTACGTAAATGCGTGTGCATAACACAATCTGGACACGCGCCACATGTGCGGCGCAAAATTAGCAAAAAGCAAAAGAAAAATGCCCGGACCCTCCACCTGGGAAGCGAGGCGCTTAGCAGTTGACTACCGAAGCTCTGGAAAGGGGGCTTCCCAAAGACCTCTTGAACCCCACCCGCTCTAGTGAGCCAGGGTCAGGGTAGCGGGTTTTTGGCCCATTTTAAAAGTTTAGTATCTTAATTATTTAAGCTCGGTAGCAAATTCGGAAAACGAGGCGATGATCAGCATGGTCGGTTCTATAACTGTGCAAATTTTCACCCCGATTCGTGTTGCGGGTATCTTGGACTTCCCTAGTAAGGTTTGGCCCAAGCCTATCGATATGGCGGATTTCCATGGTCGACCTCTGTAAGCCTAAGCCTAAGCCTAAGCCTAAGCCTAAGCCTAAGCCTAAGCCTAAGCCTAAGCCTAAGCCTAAGCCTAAGCCTAAGCCTAAGCCTAAGCCTAAGCCTAAGTCCCGGAGCAATTATTGCGCAACTCAAGGGAAGACTTGTGGGACCCTGTCCACACTAGTGTTCCAGGTAGGGGCGTGTGGGGACTTTTAGACGCATAAAATTAATAAAAGGCTACCGTAATTGCGAAACAGCGACTATAAGGTACTTTTTATCATTCATAGATTTTGTTGTTTGTACATAATGTTCCGCATTTCCGGATCCTCCGGGCTCTGGTATAGCAATCAATCACGCCTTAGTTCAGGTCACAGCTTGGTGATGAGCTTCTGGGTGAGCGACCTAAAGAAGCTCTTTTGCTGGCGCGACAACGACGACGCGGGGTTGGTGTCGCTGATGGACGAGACGGCAGACACGGGTCGAGACGGCACGGTTTTCGAGACGATCGACTGCACGGCAACTGCCCGCACCTGACCGGAAACGACTACCGGTGTAGCCTCGACGGGGAGCACGCCGTCGGCCACCACGTGAGCTGGCGCGGAGAGCAGCGGCTTCGGCTTGCCGGTGAATAGCCTGAACGGGGAAGTTGGGCGAAATACCGACAATAAGAAGTGGAAAGGTAAAATGCCTAAGCCTATGCCTAAGCCAAGCCTAAGCAAGTCTAAGCCTGAGCCTAAGCCCAAGCCTAAGAAAAAGTCTGTGAAATTCAAATTGCCTGTCCGGAAATTGCGAAAAGCCGACAGACAGCAGCCCGTTTTAGTTGGGGATTTGAGCTGTCGACATTTTTACCGATAGAATTTTAAATGGCGGCATTGCAACGCTATCGTTTTTCTTCCCTGATCACTGCCCGCCCGTACCCAAATGATCTCTGCTAGCAGCCGCCGGCTCAAAAACCCACCGATGCAAATTCGTGAGGCCAAAGCTGGCACTGCAGAGGATGAAGAGAAAATGGGCCAATATCGTGCCGCCATTCCCTCCAGTCCAATAGGGCAGGATCAGCTGGCAGAATAGGAGAAATATCGAGATCAATAGGGCTGGGGGAAGGAGCTGGAAATGAGAATTTAAAGCTCATCTCAAAGTTTTGGTAAAAAATAACAAAAACCCACCCAGAGTGTTCGCTGGAACTCCTTTGTGTGCCGCTCGAAGCGCGTCTGGAAAAGGGATTATGACAGTAGCATAAAGCCTAAGCCTAAGCCTATGCCTATGCCTGTGCCTAAGGCTAAGCCCAACCTACCGAGCACACCGGATATGAGGTGATGAGCAGAATTGAGCTGATAATGACGGAGCCCGCCGAAATGTAGCTGAGATAACGGTTGATAGGTCTGAAACGTAAGTAATTGAGAGAGATAAAGCATGACCGAGAGAGAGAGAGAGAGAGAGAGAAAGAGAGAGAGAGAAAGAGAGAGAGAGAGAGAGAGACAGAGAGACATAGAGAGAAAGTCAGGGAGACATAGAGAGAGACAGAGAGAGAGAGAGAGAGAGAGAGAGAGAGAGAGAGAGAGAGAGTGAGAATGAGAGAGGACCGAAAAAGAACTCACCTAAACGCACTGTCAGTGTTGATATACCATGAAAAGCTGTATGCGATATATTGCGTACTTCTGGCCGTCAGTAGAAAAATTACGCCCAGCGCAACGAGGATCAACACGCCGAGGCCGAGAAGCTGAAAGGAAATTTTCAAGGGGCAGGGAAGTGTGCCTACCCCAAAAACAAACTGGAGCAGGAATCTGAGGGCTCGCTTCGTAACGGCGGCGACGAAGCGTTGGAGCATGAGTATGGGGAGGAGGAGGAGGGTGCCGAACCATGTTGCGAGCATCACGCTTGAGAAGGCCTGAAAAATAAATATCTCCCCTGTTCCTCAACAATCTCTGCTAGCCTACCAGCATCCAATCAGCCAATACATCGCTAGTCAGCGACACGACGAGCCCGATGCTGTGCAGAATCAACTGGATGAAGCCGAAACAGCCGAGGAGTAGCAGCAGCAGGTCATAGCTGCGGTTTGAGCGGACGAGGAGGAGCACGGTTTGTTGCTAAAAAAGCTTGATTTCGGTACATCATACATCTCTGCTAGCTTGCCTGGAGTCTAACTTACCCATACAAAATGAGCCTGGGGGAGCAGCAGCACTACGGCTGAAATTGTCGCGTACGCGCAGACTTGGCGCTCAGTGATGCCGAGCGATGGGACGAAATCTCTGGTTTCCATCTGCAAAAGACGTCTTAAAAGGCCGTCCGCCAGCCACCCGAACTGTCCCCATTATGGCTTGGCACAGTTTTTTCGACCCTATTTTTATGATGCCATCTGAAAGAGCGTGGCCGATTTAGTAGGGTGGCATAGTTTTGAAAGTTTAAAAAGTTGATTTTTGGGGTTTAAATGGCCGTTAAAGTTGCCGACATCGAAAACCTATCTCGAAAATTACTGGTCCAAATTTGCAGAAAATTTGTGACAATACCTAATTTTGGATGGAGATCATTTCTCTAATACATTTCAAAACCTGAAAATGGCTGGAACATAGGAATCTCGCGTACTAAAAACGGTTTTTTAAGATTTTCTACTTAATGGGAAAACGGCGGCATCCTGAAAGTAGCATAGAAAGATGCGCCAAGTTTTTCTACGTCGAATGATGTGTCTTTTAGGATGCCGCCGTTTTCCCATCATCTAGAAAAGTCGTGATCTCTGGAATCAACAAAAGTAGCCTTAGAAAATCGGGGGCCGCTAATGAGAAATATAAAGGATTGCGGAAAGCATCTAGAGATCAATGCCACTATTATCAAAAAAGAGCAAATTTAAATTCCTCATTTACGCGAAGTTGAGTACGGAGGGGAATCGAACCCGCGATGGTCCGCCTGGGGGGCGCGGGGGACAGAGGCTAGAGGGCGCCGCCACCTCCCCAGGCGAACGACCCGAGTTCAATCCCAGCCCCCTTTTAGAAACCGAATTTCTTTTTGCTTTTTTTTGCAATTGACTTGGCTGCGCTTCTAGAAGCAAGTGGGTAACTTCCCGTTTGCAAATCTGGATATTTTTCTTTTTTTCATCAAGAAAATGCCGTTTTTACAGATGATGGGAAAATGGCGGCATCCTAAAAGACACATCATTCGACGTAGAAAAAATTGGCGCATCTTTCTATGCTACTTTCAGGATGCCGCCGTTTTCCCATTAATTAGAAAATTTCAAAAAACTGTTTTTAGTACGCGAGATTCCTATGTTCCAGCCGTTTTCAGGTTTCGAAATGTATTAAAGAAATGATCTCCATCCAAAATTAGGTATTGTCACAAATTTTCAGCAAATTTGGTCCGGAAATTTTCGAGATAGGTTTTCCATGTCGGCAACTTTAGCGGCCCTTTAAATCCCAAAAATCAACTTTTTAAACTTTCAAAACTATATGGCCCCACTAATTCGATTATGCTCTATCCGATGGCGTCAAAAAAAATAGGTCGAAAAAAAACTGTGCCAAGCCTATTTCGGTCCTCCCGCAAACGGCCTTTTAAGAGATGAGAGAGAGAGAGAGAGAGAGAGAGAGAGAGAGAGAGAGAGAGCAGATCAGCGTATGTTGAGGCTGATTGGGGTAAATTCAATATTGAAGCATTCCGAAAAAATACGCTGCCACGTTCCCTTTAAACCATTAAAAATCCGACCAAATTAAAAAAAACGGAACTCAATATTACTCAATCCCCGCTCATATTATTCTCGCGTATCTCCATTTCTTCCTCCTGACTATCCCCGCCTAATCCGCTACGCTGCCTTTTGCGGGGGCTATGATTTCACGATTTGTATTGTTATGCAGCAGAGGAACGGCAGGGCAGCGGATACAATGGGAGGAAAGATATGGACAATTTCTCTCTCTCTCCCACTGTCTCTCTCTCTCTCTCTATTCCATCTAGACAATGAAGAATAGGGATGGCCTAACCTGTCTAGGAAATCTGGAGCTGCGTTTCTGGGAAGATCAGCCTGAATCCACGCTCTTCGTCATATCCTGGTCGAAGATCAGGGAGGACGAGGTGAGAAGCCTGAAAAAGCGGACTTGTTACGGAATGTCGAGATTCAAAGCGTTGAAATTTCAGTACGTCGGCACCAGGAAAAAACCCAAAGCGGAATTAAAATATAAACAATAAAAAAGATGCCAAAAGTTTTGGAGGAGGGAAGGCAAGCAGAGATTATTTACAGAGCGATAGAGAGAGAGTGAGGGAGAGAGACATAGTGAGATAGATTTCACTTAAAAACTGATGAAACGGATAGCAGCAGCAGGCTAGCAGAGATTGTTGAGGAAGAGGAGAGAGCAGGCTAGCAGAGATTGTTGAGGAAGAGGAGATGGCAGATTAGCAGAGATTGTTGAGGAAGAGGAGAGAGCAGGCTAGCAGAGATTGTTGAGAAAGAGGAGGGAGCAGGCTAGCAGAGATTGTTGAGGAAGAGGAGAGAGCAGGCTAGCAGAGATTGTTGAGGAAGAGGAGATGGCAGATTAGCAGAGATTGTTGAGGAAGAGGAGAGAGCAGGCTAGCAGAGATTGTTGAGAAAGAGGAGAGAGCAGGCTAGCAGAGATTGTTGAGGAAGAGGAGAGAGCAGGCTAGCAGAGATTGTTGAGGAAGAGGAGAGAGCAGGCTAGCAGAGATTGTTGAGGAAGAGGAGAGGGCAGGCTAGCAGAGATTGTTGAGGAAGAGGAGAGGGCAGGCTAGCAGAGATTGTTGAGGAAGAGGAGAGGGCAGGCTAGCAGAGATTGTTGAGGAAGAGGAGAGGGCAGGCTAGCAGAGATTGTTGAGGAAGAGGAGAGAGCAGGCTAGCAGAGATTGTTGAGGAAGAGGAGAGAGCAGGCTAGCAGAGATTGTTGAGGAAGAGGAGAGAGCAGGCTAGCAGAGATTGTTGAGGAAGAGGAGAGAGCAGGCTAGCAGAGATTGTTGAGGAAGAGGAGAGAGCAGGCTAGCAGAGATTGTTGAGGAAGAGGAGAGGGCAGGCTAGCAGAGATTGTTGAGGAAAGCCGATAATAACAAAATATATCGCAGTCATGGGCCACTAATTGTACGCGACACTCCAAAGGACAGCCCTCCTACTGGGCCCCCTTGGGGGACGGAAATTACGGTGATTGTCGCGGGGTGCTGGTGGGCCTCTCCTAGAGACCCACCCCACACGGAATCATGTGCTCACCTTAATTCCGGGGTCCCAAAATCGATAGGTGTTTTTGGGGGGAGGCGACTCAAAATCGGGTGTGAATAACAGGTAGCGGAGAGGTAGGTAAGGGGGAGCATGACGTCGGCTTCAAAGAACTTTTATTAGAATTGCTTACAAGGTATAAACGTTGCGTTGTGCGTCTTTTGAAAATTACTGTAAGCCGGAGAGGGATAGCGGCCAAAAGAAAGAAGATAAAAAATACGCTACCCAAAAATGATGGTAATACGAGGTGTTCCTAAAGGATCTCGGCTAGCCTGCCGTGCTCAAACCACGTGGAAACGGCAAAATTCTGACATGGAAGATAGCTGTTCAAAAAAAGGGACATTCAATCAAGGAAATGCCGGGATTTTGGCAGTCGGGATAATGGCTGTCGGCATTTTGGATGTCGGGATTGTGGCTGTCGAGATTTAGGGCTCCCGGGATTTTCTTTTCCGGCCTTTCGCTGTCGGGATTTTGGCTGTCGGTATTTTAAACTATCCGGTTTAGATCAGTCGGGGATTGTGGCTATCGGCATTTTGAATTGTCGAGATTTTAGCTTGTCGGGATTTTCGCGTGTCGGGATTGGGGCCTTTCGAGATTCCGCCTGTCGAGATTTTTCGGGATCTGCGCTTCGGCATTTCGGGTTGTCGGGATTTTCGCCTTCTGGATCTTCATCTCCGGGCATTCATTTGTTGGGATTTTAGCTGTCGGCATTTTAGAATAGACTTTGAAAACCCCCGAGAACCCCCCCGGGGAGCAAAAAATACCCCTAAAAAACCCCCCTGAGGAACCCCCCCGCGGGGGTGTTTTAAACCCCTCCCCCCCCCCGTCCAGATGTTCGTTAGTGGGACCGAATTGGCACCGATGAGTGGGCCAGGTATGCGTCTTTTGCTGAAAGGTGAAAGACGCGGATCTGGCCCACTGATCAGAAATACCAGTTCGGCCGATCGAACAAATGGAACTTTCGAGAACCCGGATTTTGGTTCAATTACCCAAGTTTGCGGCGGGGGGGTTTTCAAATACCCCCGGGGGTATTTCTCGGGGGGTTTTCCAACTCTATTTTAGAGTATCGGAATTTTGGCCTGTCTGGATTTTGGGCCGGAATGCAAAATCCAACAACCCAGGTAAAGCTCAAAAACCTAGTCGGAATCGATGCCTTCAGTGGTATGTTGTTGAGCCGACTGGGCCCCCGGTAGGTATAATTCTGGGTGGCTGATCGGGCGGGCCCTCCTGGAGGAGAGTGGGGCCCAATTAGGGCCCAATTCTCGCCACCGGCCGCCGCCACAGTGCGAAAGTTTCCCAGGGCAAAACGAAAGTGGGCGAAATTGTAGTAGTCACCTTTGCCAAGAGGGGAATTTATTTGAGAAATAGTAGAGTGAAAATAGGGGTACTGGGCTGTTAGCGGGGGTATTTGCCCCCGTCGTAAGGCAACAACAAGTAGATACGCACGATTTATGTGGTGTTTTAAAAGCTCATCAAAAGTTCTAAAAAATTTTGGAAAATAATATTTATTTTGGAAATTTTGTGGGAAATTCAGATTTTCAAAATCTTCTAGGTTTTACGAGTTTTTAACGATCAAAAACCCTCAAAACCATCAAAATAAACTATAGGATTCTAATAAACTGCTAATTTTCGACTAGATCGCTTCCCCCCCCCCGCTAACAGTCCAGTACCCAAATGGCCTGTTATTTCATTTTTTGTGCTGTAATGTAATAATGTAATGTGATGAATCATTAGAATTTATAAAAAATCACAAACTCACATAAACGCGTTAGTAGACGCTGACAAGCATCATAAGTAAGCACAAGTCAGGCGGTCAAGCATTAATAGACGAGTAGAACGGATACAATGAATTGCTGGAAAGGATGCAAAAAAATCACCGTTTTCGGGTGTTAAAAGGTGTAAAACGGAAACAACGTAAATTCACGACGGAATGGCAGCAAATATTTGATCACATCGGGAATAAAACAACTCTAAAAAGGGAAAAATTCGGCACCGGTTCACGTGGCTGACTCGTGTCGCTGCGGGTGGTGGCATCATCGCTTAAAAAAACCAAAATGGTAATATCCAAATACCAAAAAAAAATCGAAAAAAAAATCGATAACTATTTTTGTGGATATTATCATTTTAAAATATCTCCCAAAGCGGGGTAAGATGTATGCTAATTGACACCCGTGTTTTGTGGAATCACAGAAAGCTCAAGAATTTAAGATTTATATTTTTAAGCAGCTTTAAAGGGACTGGGAGGCAAAAAATGACATTTTCGTCAAAATATCCCTTTAAAACTTTTTTCGGCGTTATGCATATTTAAATAAACTGGTATTTTTTGTCGAAAAATCGCTTAGAAACTACGTTTTTAGCTTTAAAAAGATTGGGAAGAGGTATTTAAAAATGGCTTAAAACCGTTATTTTGGCTTTAAAGGGACTAGGACACGAAAGAATATATGTTTAGTTAGATGCTTTTTTTATTTTTCCCTTTAAAGCCGTTTTATAGTCTATTTTACCGATCCGTTTCGAAAAAGCGCGTCGGGAAATCGACGGCTAACCCCGGGTTAAATTAACGGCTCCGAGAGGGCGCGCCGGAACTCGGAGCGCGCGTTGGATGGCTGAAAATTTAATAATTGTAGTTTTTAATCCCGCGAACGAATGTTTAAACATTGTAAAATTAAAATGTCTATATTCCGAAACCCTGCACTGACCCCGGCTTCCTGATACGGCAGCGCCGTCTCGCGCAAAATCCGGAACTGCTCCTCGATCTCGGTTTTGACGGTGTCCAGCGTCCGGTTGAGCAGCTCCTAGATAGATGGAAATCAAGGCGATACCTTAAATTCCCTACCAGCCCCATAAAGGTATCCGCCTCCTCGGGGTTCTCCTTTTTGAGCAGCACCTCCAGCCGTTCTCGGGCTCCCTTCTCGCGCTTGTACTCCTTTTCCAAAATTCCCCGCTCGGTTACAAGTAGTCGGTCCTGTAAATTGAAAAATCGTTCACATTTAAGGGCCAAGCCTAAAATATTTTTGTTTAAGAGAGATTAGCATTATTTTTCACGTTGTGTTCTTTTTGGTATAATTTTTAATACTCAATCGGTGCTCTATCCTTCAAATATCCGACAAAATTTAAATTAAAGTTTTCAAGGCAATATGACTTATTAATCCAATTTACGCTCTATCAAACAAAATAACGCAAATTTCAGAGAAAATTAAATTTTTTAACTAGCTACCCCTAACCTTTGTCTCAAGCGCCCGACTCATCTCCTCCCGGTCGCGCTGCCACAGTATTTCCTTGTTGTGCACGATGGAGAGGTCCTTCTCAAGCCGGCTAAAAGGATCGTAAATTTTTTCTATATAAAAAACCCACTCAATATGGTCGAGCTTCATCTTCATCTCGTGCTCCCTGATCTCTGCCTCCTTTTTCGCGGCCTCAACGAGTCGCAACGCCTCGTCTTTTGTGTCGACCATTGCGCGATTCTTGTCGATGAGCTCCTCGCATTTTTTCACTAGCACCTAAAAAGGCATGGATCTTGTAAAAAATGCCCTACCTCGTTTCTCCCCTTCAAAAAGTCGAGCTCCGATAGAATCGCGTCCGATTTTTCGACGGCTTCCTAAAATAAAATTTTTACACCCAAAAGCTATCTTCTACCGTCGCTCGCTTCTGCTCCTTTTCCGCGTCCTCACGCGCCTTCGTCAACGCCGTCTTCACAAACTCGTGCTGCTTCTTTTGATTTATATCATTCTAAAGCGCAAAAAAATCATAGATTGAAGTTTCAAAAATCAAACCTTCTTCAAATTTTCGCACTCTGTATTCTTAGCGGCCAGGCTCCGATTGGCGCGCTCGAAATCCGACTTCATCTTGATCTTGTCGCTCCGTAATGTCCTGTAATTTTTCTAATTTCAAAAACCAGCGAAAACGAAACCCTATTTCGTTTTGTAAAAGGCCGTGCTGAGATTTGAGCTTTTCGAGTTCCGCGCCGAGCCTGCGAATCTGAAGGAATTTTATAAAAAATATTCCTGAAGATTGACCTCCTCTTCCTGGCGATCCGATTTTTGGAGGAGGGCTGTGACAGACCCGCCGGCCGGACTAAAATTCAGATAAATACCTCAAAATTAAATTGCATACCCAGTTCTCGCGGTTTTCACTGGCGTAGGGGAGCGAGACCTGAAAAAAGCAATTTAATAAATTCCCTAAATTTATCCGCTCATTGTAAAGTTTGTAAAAAACGCACCGACGTGGTCTCCGTCGTTTCCGGTCTTCTGGCGAGCGAGAACTAAAAATCAAATAAGTTTCGACAAGGTCGCACTCACCCTCTTCTCTTCCGGTCCTCGTGTACTTTCCCTGATTTCTCCGACTCTGATCTTTCAATGCTCAGTTTTCGCTTCTAAAAATAGTTGATCAAATTGGCCAGATAGCTTTTTAAAGCTTACAATTCCCGTGTCGTTTGAGAATCCGGCCCGGCCGTGGTTCGGGGGCAGGCTATACGCCGAGGTCGTCGTGTAACTCGACATCAGGGGCGGGATGGCGGTCTGCGAGATTTGGGGCTGCTGAAAATGTTTTTTTTTTATGAATCCGAAGCTAGATCACAACCTGAAACTGCTGCGCGGGTTGCTGATTTCCGGTCGGCGCGTAGGGCATCGCTTGGCGCCCCGGTTCATGGGGGAGGGTTGGCGGCATAAAGGAGGTGCCGGGTGGGGGCTGAAAGAAGTGGGTCTAATAAGATAAATCTTTCCAGTCTCTTTTAGCCATTCATAAGCGCAAAAACTTTACAAAATTCTATTAGAAACTAAAAATAAGCCTATTCGACGAAAAAGGCTGAACATTTTAAATTTGCTAGCAGCTTCCGGGTTGCAAAAATGTTCTAGCTTTAGCACTATAACCCCTAGGTTTCGACCCAAGCTCGCTTAAACTACCTGGTTGAGCATCGTCATGTTAAATTGGGGCACCATGGCGTTGTTGGGTTGTTGATAGCCCAGCCCGGGCTGCATCGGGCCTCGTTGCTGTGCATGCTGTCCATTCTGGTACCCGTTGAGCGCGTTGTACATCACTGAAAGCAACGTAAACGTATTTATCGATTGATATAGTTAAATTATAAAAATAACTCGCTTGTAGTGTCAATTTTATAAAACGAATTAAAAAAAAGTTTTTCGGAATCAGCGCAAAAAACTAGCCCGGAAACATGAGGTTTTGGCGAAATATAAGTGGGGCCAGCAAACTGAAGTAGTGCCCGAATTTTCAATAAGGGCGCTGACCTTCGCCTCGGGCAATACGAAAAACGGCACGCTACTATCGACGCGGGTATAACGCGCACTCGCTATCGGGTTAGGATCTTGAAAATCGTAACAAAAAGTGCTTTTGTAAAAGTAAATACGTTTTTTACTATATTACGCTTGTTAACCTTTACAAATTTAATTTATTGAAAATCAATGTTGTAATATCAGCGGAGCCCTACTCCTTGCTATCCATTCCACAGAAAACGCGCTCAATAAAAAGAAAACGAATATTAAAAATCGTAGGAAAAGTTTGTTTTTGTTTTTGTCAAACGCGACGACGTTGATTACTATTTACGCTTATAAACTTTACAAATCTGATATCTATCGACCTTAAATTTGGTGATATCAGGGGTTTCACCTGAAATCTTTCATCGCTTCAAAATCGCGCTGAAAGCATTAAAAAACTTTGTTACTTTACTTTTTTCAGAATGGGCCGAGCCACCAGAAACAGCACGGCGGCCGCCAAAGCTTCGCCGTCTGTGGAAAAGCTGCCCGAGGAGGCCTCGCAAGCTGGCGGTGAAACAAAAGTAAGGAATACACATTCTCTTCAATATTTTTGTTTTCAGTCCGGGATTCCATTGGGCAAATTGAAGCAGAAGCTCGAGGCCGAGGCGAACAAGGCCGAGAATCCGACGGCGTATGTCCATTTTTCTTTTGTTTAGTTTTCTTTTAGTGTCCCCTCAGAAGAATCGGTGGTCGACAAAGCCCCGGGGAATTCGATGGTTGTCATTTTGACGCAAGGTGAAGAGTTAATTATAATTTTAATACATTTTTCAGGGCTCATGGCCAATGATAGGGAAAAATTGGATGCAGTGCTGTTGAAAACAGATCTCTCGATTATACAGGTTGTTTTGTTTTTCCATTGGCTTGACCTATAGTTTTAGTCCACGTTGGCCGAGCTTCCGATCAATCACGTCGTCCCATTGTTGAAGGTGATTGAAGATAACCTGCGATTGCGTCGTGGAATAGAGTTGGGTTTTGTTACAGAGCATTACGTTTAATGATTTTCTATAATTGTTGATTCGAAATGAATTTTAATGTTTTTTCATTGCCTCATTTCAGCATCCGACCGCTGCTCCGCTGGGCGCAAACGATTCTCTCAATGCATATGGGATATCTCTCTTCAGTACGTTTCTCGCGATTCGGCAAGGTTATTGTTATTTTTTAGATTCGTTCCTTGGAAACGGAGATTGGCGGGCTCTACGACTGGATGAAGACGCGATCCAACAGCGCCGCAAAACTTTTGGCCCTGCATGGAAAAATGTGCGTTTTTATTTTTTTTTGACGCCATTTTCCTTAAATTTAGGTGCGTCCTCGGCGAGCACATCCAAAAGCGCACCAACAGCAAGCTTGAGCCACTTGCGCGGCCAATCGTCATCTTCAGAACTGGTGAGCATAGAAAATTCTTCAGAAAAATTTTTAGTAAACCTGGGCTTTTTTAAAAAGTGCTTTTATTGTCTCAAATCCAATTTTTAGACAACATTGACACCTCGGACGAGGAGGATGCTTCGGCTGCCGAGAATTCAGATGGCCACAGCAGCGGTGAAGAGGTTGCTTTGACTAGCCATTGTAAAATTCCTTTTTTTTTAGGAATGGTGGAACGACGAGGAAAAGGATGATGATGACGCAGATATGCAAGAGGAAAGCGGAAGCGGAGAGGAAAGTGACGACTCGGACAAAGGTTAGAGTTTTTCGGGCCTGTCTTTCTCAGCTAAAAATTTTTTGGCGTTTTGCTCTTTTTTATTAGTATCTTTTCGATGTCCTATTCAGAAAAATTCGAAAATCAAAAGGTTCCAAAAATTTAAGAATTTTTATGAAATTTTGGATTTAAAACGGATGAAAGGTCCCGTAAATGGCGTGTATTTCTTTATCAGACCCGCTCGAAGCCGTCCTAATTTAGTTTTTGCAGCGATTATTTTAGCTTTTAAGTTTTATGAAAACATTTTAGGAGAAATTCGGAAGAAGAACCTGGCCAAGCAGCGACCGGATACTGGCGACGGACCTGGCGCTGCGAATGACGACGACGACGAAGAGGATGACGAGGATGAAGATGAAGAGATGGAAGAAGACTAAGCACCCCAGCCACTGCCCCTAGCACCTTTTTAAATTGTTTCCGAGCCCCCACGTTTTGTTATCGATACGAGTTATGTGATTATTGATCGTTGTTGGCCCCCTGTTTTTGTTGTTCGTTGGTTGTTGCCTGCCTATAAAATTTATTTGACTTTTTTTTATGCTTGCGGGGTGAGTAAGCTGCGAAAGGCGCTCGTTACTAGGGCGCAAGGATTGCGTACGTTTACGGTGCGGCGACGCCTTGGGTATGGGCGGCTCGCATCGTATCTGGGGAGCTGATCTCGTCCCGGCTGTCACTAATCCCATCCTCCCAACCGTGCGCGGGAGGCATTCATTTTTTCGAGGTCACGATCTGATCTAGAGACTGCCCACCCTTTATGCAGTGGGGTTGCGCAAAAGGTTTCTGCTAGCCTGCCTTTCGACGACAAATGATCGCTGCTAGTCTACCCTCTGCTCTTCCTCAACAATCTCGGCTAGCCTGCCCTCTCCTCTTCCTCAAAGATTCCTGCTAGCCCACCTTAAAGGTATCGCAACATTACAAAGAGCTCCTCTTTACTGGTCAATGCCCCGCGCCCCATTTATGTCAAGGGGGCACTCGTACTCGGATGGCCGTATGTGTTGTATTTCCGAGAGTCAGGGGTGGTGACTGTTTCGAGGGAAACAAGTTTGACTCTCGCTCTTCACCCCCAATGTCACTCTCAGCCTCCACACTGTCTGTGGCTCCTCGATCGATCCTCGGGCTCGAGGTATCGCAATGTTGTGTGTTATAGTTGTTTTTTGGAAGGTTTTAGGTAGTATTGTTATTGGTACGTTCTATTTCGTCTTTGAATTCTTGCAAGCGTGCCAAATAATCCGTAATTGATTACACAACCTAATTAATCTTTTTAAAGACACCTTGAAGGCCTAAAATTCGAACAGGATCAAGCTAGCCTAGAAAGATCCTTAATATACTTTGAAATCTGTCTATTCTTGTGCAGCAATCTCCGCTTAAAATTCAGTATACTGCCCATCGCAGTGGCTAAAGCACTCCCACCATCACGCTTCGATGCTCGGCAGCTCCACAAAAATACCATTGACACCATGCCACAGGGCAACGGCATATTATCTCTGTTTTATGGAGCTCTTTCGCTATCCATGACAGCTGAATTTTGGAAGGGAAAGAAAGAGAGCGAAAGGAGGGGAGGGCGGGGGGGGGAAAAGGAGAGAGAGAGAGAGAGAGAGAGAGAGAAGAGAGAGAGGAGAGAGAGAAAGGAGAAGAGAGAGAGAGAGAGAGAGAGAGAGAGAGAGAGAGAGAGAGAGAGAGCAAATGTGAGCGCTAGCAGAAGAGAGCCTTTAGGAAATCTTTCAGAAACATTTTCACGCCCTGGGTAAGCTAGCAGAGATTCTTCGGGTTAGCAATCAGGGATTTTCAAGTTTTCCGAAGACAAAATTATTCGGTAGTCCGCCGTAGGAAAGCCCCTGCATTTTGTCATAACATCATAAAATCGGAATAGCGCTTTCTCTCTCGCTCACTTTCCCTCCCTCTCTCTCGATCTCTCTCTCCCCACTAGCTAGGCTAGCGGTCTCAATTATAAGCACCGGGAACACCCTCCGGCTCCCGCTCCTGCCAGCCAGGTAATTAGCCCAGATTAGCCTCTCGTGGTAAGCCGGCGTTCACTGCCCGGGAATGGGCGGATTCCTGGGGGCTTACGGATACCTTTAACGGGCTGGGAAGGTAGATTATACGGATGCAAACCTCCAAAGGATCGCTGCTAGCCCGCCTAGTTGCAACCACCCCTAAAGAATCTCTGCTAGTCTGCCCGCGTTTATAATTTCAGAATTGTTACAGGTTTTCTTACAGCGTCGCTTACATTTTCCGCAAAAATTGCTCGCTCTCCATGAAAATCTACCGATTTGGAGCTTCCTAACGAATCTTTGCTAGCATGCTATGGTACGAACGCCGAATTCTCAGAGAATCTCTGCTAGCTTGCCAGTTCTTCGAAAGGAGATTCTTAACGTTCCCCCTGCTAACTTGCCTTATAATTTGGCTATTCCTAAAGGATCTCTGCTAGCTTGCCTAGCTTCTTAAAGAATATCCACTATCCTGCCAGGATATGAAGACCGAATTCCTGAAGAAACTCTGCTAGCCGGTTCGAGCTTAAATCATATCACTTCAACAATCTCTGCTAGCCTGCCCGCTTTTGGGCCCAATTTCACAAGGTAAAGCCTGTTTGAAAGCCGCGCCGCCCCTTCCCCCTAAAGGTAATGCATTCCGCTCCGGGGGCTGACGGGTAATTATACGGTGTTGTGCTGTCTCTCTGCCTCTCCCTCTCTCTGTCTCCCTATTGTGGGGGCGGGGCTTTATGCAAATCGGGCTTTCAGGGAGTTGCCTCATATTCGGGCGGTGGTGGTCACCTGTGTGTCGGGGTGGGTACACCCCAACACACAATGGCACCAATTTTCATCCATCAACTGTGCAACTCTTGGCGGGATTTGGATTGATATGCAAATTTGGACAAGGCTGAAACTTTCCTCAAGGATATTTTCTAGCCTGCCTGGCTCTTTCGATTCGAATTTGATGCATTTTGACGTTTTCCTGAACAACTTGTTCCAAGCCCTGCCGCAAAACTCTATTTGTTTGTTTTGGCTCTTGTTCTTCAAGCGTCGGAAGTTATTCAGCTCTTCCCAAACGGCCTCTGCTAGCCTGCCATGCCCATTATGCGTAGACACTTTATGGCGAATCACTACTAGCAGCTCGAATTTTGAGAATCTTAGCCAATGCCTTTCAATATTCCTGCTTTTTATACCCTTAAAAAATTCCCTAAAAGCTTTAAAACACTAAGATTTCCTAAAAAAACCCTTAAACTGGCAAAAAAAACTCTTAAAATCCATTACGAGGCACTGAAAAGCTCAAGGAAGATACAGTGCCGATCTAGTGACGTTCCGAAACGCCGATCCAAAACTTTTACCACCCCCCAGAGCTGACCCGGACGCGACTTACCTGTTCCTTTAATCGAAAGAGCTTTCGAAATGGTTAGTCAGCATCCGCTCTTGCCCGCCTTTGGCTTGGTTACCATGGGCGTGTGTTGTGTCGCAGGCCGGGGGGATAAACACGAAGAATGGCCTCAACGATGGCCCGCCCCACTATTGTGCGCCCTCCGTGACGGCCCAAGTTTCGGGCATCGGAATTTTACGATTTTTGATTGCCGGATCGATCGAAGGGGACGCGGTGTATAATCCTGGGATTCGCTAAGATCCTCTGCTCGTTCGCCTTTTTTTGGCTGCTCTGAAGATGCCGCTTCAGAAGCTCATGCTCTTTAGCTGGAGTCGCATGATACTCTGCCAGCCGAGCTTCTCCTCTTCCTCAACAATTTCTGCTAGCCTGCCCTCTCCTCTTCCTCAACAATCTCTGCTAGCCTGCCATCTCCTCTTCCTCAACAATATCTGCTAGCCTGCCCTCTCCTCTTCCTCAACAATATCTGCTAGCCTGCCCTCTTCTCTTCCTCAACAATCTCTGCTAGCCTGCCCTCTCCTCTTCCTCAACAATCTCTGCTAGCCTGCCCTCTCCTCTTCCTCAACAATCTCTGCTAGCCTGCCCTCTCCTCTTCCTCAACAATCTCTGCTAGCCTGCCCTCTTCTCTTCCACAACATTCTCTGCTAGCCTGCCCTCTCCTCTTCCTCAACAATCTCTGCTAGACTGCCCTCTCCTCTTCCTCAACAATCTCTGCTAGCCTGCCCTCTCCTCTTCCTCAACAATCTCTGCTAGCCTGCCCTCTCCTCTTCCTCAACAATCTCTGCTAGCCTGCCCTCTTCTCTTCCACAACATTCTCTGCTAGTCTACCCTCGACTCTGAATCTCCGGCTGATCAAAACTGACCCGGCTGGCTGACCTCCAGCCGTGCGCAGCGCCACCTCCCTGCGGGGGTGACTGTGGGCTGGAAATCTGAGCATCGTCGTCGTTAAAGCGCAAGGGGAGCGCGATCTGAGGGAGTCAAAGAGCCGAAGATCCCACCGCATGATAGCCCTCTGTATCTCTCGCCTTCTTTCCGCTCTATCGCCGTCCACCCGCGTGGGGGCCGGGTTCCCATATTTGTCTCGGCGATCTGAGACTTACAGGCCTGAGAAATTGACTTCATCTCTGCCAGGTTACAGGGTTGTTCTTCCCTGTGTTGTTTTGGGGAGCAATATGTTTTTAGTTACTTAGACTAACCATAGGCTAACAAGGATACCTCCCCAGCTCGAAGTTCAACTTCGGTTAGCTAGATAGCGCATCAGATGCAGTTTTTCGCGCTGATCACGATCCCGATATTTATTTTTGCCCAAATCCATAGGAACACCATGAAAAATCATTTTAAACATTGCGTACTTTTTTGCCTAGCTGGGCGCGATCCGTCCCACGCGCTTCAAGGCCTCTTTCCAGAGGGAGGCATCCATCGGTGGCATGGTGTAGTCGGCAAGTACTTAGTCTACCAATCTAGGGGTCACTAGTTCGAGTCCTGTCGCTGACGGCTTTTTTGCTTTTTGGATAAAACTTGCTGTGAAGGCCATACGGACGCCCAGTAAAAAAATTTTATCGGTTTTGCATCGGTTGGTCGGTTCCCATGGGAATTTACGCTTAGTTTTACTCTTTCTGGTGAACGAAATTTCGAATTATCTTGATGTCAATCATCATGTCAATCATCATCACTAATTGTAGGGCTTGCTCAAATTACGAGACCAGCGCCCAAAACCCGCTTCGCGGGCCTTGGGCGCTGGAATGCGGCCTTTGCATGAGAAATTTGACTTTCCGATAGCTTGGGTCCTTCGGACCCCTCCCTTCATCCGACCACACCCGCGCGTGCAACTTGCAAGAATGAGGAAATTTGTATTTTTTGGAATTATGCAAAGTAGCCCTCCCTGGCGCCGGACACACACACACAAAGATACGCGACCAAATTATATAAGGTAGGATTAATGCTGTGTTGTTGCCAAAAATACTTCAATTGGCGACAAATGGGTCAAAAAGAACTAGAACATTTTTTACTGGGCGTCCATCTGGCCTTCACAGCAAGTTTTATCCAAAAAGCAAAAAAGCCGTCAGCGGCAAGACTCGAACTAGTGACCCCTAGATTGGTAGACCAAGTACTTGCCGACTACACCATGCCACCGATGGCTGCCTCCCTCTGGAAAGAGGCTTTGAAGCGCATGGGGCGGATCGCGCCCAGCTAGGCAAAAAAGTACACAATGTTTAAAATGATTTTTCATGGTGTTCCTATGGATTTGGGCAAAAATAAATATCGGGATCGTGATCAGCGCAAAAAACTGCATCTGATACGCTATCTAGCTAACCGAAGTTGAACTTCGAGCTGGGGAGGTATCCTTGTAAGGCTTCGGCCGAGGCATCGGCTTGGCTTAGGCTTAGGACTTAGGATTCATCTTTGGCTTTGACTTATGCATGTGCTTGGGTTTAGGCTTAGGCTGCTTCCAAACCTGTCCAAAACCGTTTAGTCTCAAGCTAATCCTCAGCGCGGTCAGAACTCACTTCCCGACCTCGCCAAACCTTTTAAAAGGCCGTCCGCCGGTCAGTCGAACAACCCCAAAGATGCCTTGGCACAGTTTTCTCGACCCCGTTTTTTTGATGCCATGTGAAAGAGCATCGTCGAATTAGTAGGGTGGCGCTATTTCGGGATTTTTAAAAGTTCATTTTCTAGGTTTAAATGGGTGTTAAAGTTGAAAACCATCAAAAATTATCTCGAGAACTACTGAACCAAATTGCTCAAAAATTTCAGACGATACCTAATTTGGGTCGCTGATCATTTTTGTAATACATTGTAAAGCACGAAAATGGCCGGAACATAGGAATACCGCGTATACAGAAAGGTTTTTCGCAATTTTCTATTTAATGGGTATTCGTCGCCACTCTAGAAATACCCTTAAAAGATCCGCAATTGAATTCTACGTCGAATTATGTATTTTTTAGAGTGGCGACAGATACCCATTAAATCGAAAAAATGATATTTATTAAAACGACTAAAATGGCTCCACAAACATAAAAATACTGTATTTTGGCAATCCGCGGATTTCAATCGACTCTAAAGGAGAAGGCAAGTCGATTGCAAAAAAGAGCAAAAAGAAATATCTTTCCTACGCGAAATTGGGCTCGGTGGGGAATCGAACCCGCGATGGTCCACCTGGGGGCACTGGGGACAGCCACTAGTGGGCGCCGCCAGGTCCCAGGTGAACGACCCGAGTTCAATCCCAGCCCCATTTTAGAAATCGAATTTCTTTTTGCTCTTTTTTGCAATCGTTCTGTTTTAATCTCTAGATATGAAAAACTGTCTTTCTTTTCCGGAATACGCAAATTTTTTTCTGTGCGGCGTCTTTAAAAGCGATTTTCAATTTAATGGGTATCTGTCGCCACTCTAAAAAATACATAATTCGACGTAGAATTCAATTGCGGATCTTTTAAGGGTATTTCTAGAGTGGCGACGAATACTCATTAAATAGAAAATTGTGAAAAACCTTTCTATGTACGCGGTATTCCTATGTTCCGGCTATTTTCGTGCTTTCCAATGTATTACAAAAATGATCAGCGACCCAAATTAGGTATCGTCTGAAATTTTTGAGCAATTTGGTTCAGTAGTTCTCGAGATAATTTTTGATGGTTTTCAACTTTAACACCCATTTAAACCTAGAAAATGAACTTTTAAAAATCCCGAAATAGCGCCACCCTACTAATTCGACGATGCTCTTTCACATGGCATCAAAAAAACGGGGTCGAAAAAAAACTGTGACAAGGCTTGTTCGGGTCTCTGGCAAACGGCCTTTTAAGTGCTCCAACCCCTAAGCAAATCAAGGTGTGCTCGATTCAGCTGTGGTGCTCCAAATGTCAGGCTCCCCAGCGCTTGCAAATCGCAAATGGTACCCTCCGGGGGGATGGGGTGGAGATGGAATGTGTTGTGTGTGGATGGGGGCGATGCGGAATCGAGGCCAGTGCGTCTCCCTTTGTGCACCACGATCACTCGCTCTCCCTCGCGTTCTCCGTGTCTCTCTGCTGTCTCTCCCTCTCTCTATCGCTTTGTCTCTCTCTCTTTATCGTTCGCTGCCTCCGACTGGCCTGATCATTGGATTTAGCAAAAATAGCAAAAACGGCTAGCTGAACCTTGGTAGCTCCTTAGCTTGAATGCCACTTTTCTCTCTCTCTCGCTCTCGCGCTCTCTCGCTCTCTCTCGCTCTCTTTCTACCATTTAGCCCCCAACCATGTCCACCAACCGCATCCCCCACCCTGGATTCCCCAGGCTAACCTTGAAATCCCTCGATCTCCCTTCCCTCCCCACCCGATAATCCATCCCACTATCCTTTCGATCCATTCAAAAGCCTATAAAAACTTATTCTACATTGATGTACTCTTTCCGTGGGGCTGCTATCTACAATACGCCTGCAAACCTGTTGCTTCCCCCCGCGACTGTGCCGCCTGATTGACCAGGCCTGTGTTATCCTTCGTGTTTTCAGATGAGGAATCTTCATTTTAAGCCGAAGTCCAAGCCTAAGCCTAAGCTTAAGCCTAAGCCTAAGCCTAAGCCTAAGCCTAAGCCTAAGCCTAAGCCTAAGCCTAAGCCTAAACCTAAGCCTAAGCCTAAGCCCAAGCCTAAGCCCAAGCCTCAGCCTAACTGTAAAGTGTTTTCACTCAACTTGGAGTTTCGTTTCGGGACCAAGTGCATCTTGAGCAGAATTTTTCGCTGATTTCGAATCCATTTTCCAAATTTGCTACCGAGATTTAGTTTGAAAGTTATAAGGCAATTATGGTAGAGTTTGCACCAAAATCAAGGTACCGTGATCGCTTTCGAATGTCTTGATCAATTTCAACGTCAAAATTGGATAGACATTGGCTAGACAAGCTTCTAAAAGGTCAAAACAAGTTTTTTTGATAAAAGAATTAGAGTTGCTATGCAAAAAGCAAAAGCTTGTTGCAGGGCGGGGGATCGAACCGCCGCCCTGCGCTTGGCAAGCGAGGATTTTGCCAATGCACCATGGTGCCAACCGGACAATGGGCTGTGAGAGCCTACTTCAGGGCACCTCGGAGTCCTAGGACCAAGGAGGGAATAGTGGGCCAGAATCCTTACTTTTGGTTTTTTTGAGCTTAATTTGCACCAAAAATTACTTTTTAAATAAAAGTCCGTAGCAAATTTGGAAAACGAACTCGGAGTCAGCGAAAAATTCTGCACAAGATGCACTTGGTCCCGAAACGAAACTCCAAGTTGAGTAAAAACACTTTACAGTAAGCCCATCCGTCCTAACCTCACCAATCCTCTCAAAAACAAACAACATTTTGAAAATGGCCGCTCACCCATCCCCCCATAGCAGGGGTGAAAGGGTGGCTGGGGGGTTGGAATCGACGGTGGCGGTGGTGTCCTTCAAAATTTGCCCATTATTCTCCTCGCCCTACCGCTCGTCCTCTTCCTCTACAGCTACCCGATTTCTCCCCCACCCTTCGTTTCCCCTTCAACGATTTCTCCTCGCTACCATCTCTACTCGCGACGTACCCTCGATTTCCCTGTGCACCACCATCTGCACCTCGTGGTCAGCTGCGTTAAAGGGACCGATATTTCCCTCTCTTTCTGTCTTTCTCTATCATCTCTCTCTCCTTCACTATGTCAGTTTTAAGGGACTCAGAAAGGCGGGAAAGCCGATTCAACGACTTTTCTCCAAGGGCAGGTTAGCAGAGATTGTTTAAGAGGAGGAGAGAGCAGGCTAGCAGAGATTGTTGGGGAAGAGGAGAGGGCAGGCTAGCAGAGATTGTTGAGGAAGAGGAGATGGCAGGCTAGCAGAGATCTGTGAATCTTGGCCAATGGCAACCTGGCATTGATCTTCTGGGAAGCGACGATCCTTTCAAGGGTGCGATTGTCCTCTCCCTCCTCCTCCTCCGCCGCTTGCTCCCCTCTCCCATACCTGGTGACACCGTTTGAACCCGGTGCTTAGCCTCCTCGGAGCCTCGTAGCCATTCCACCTCCCCCGCCCCTTGAAATCCCCTCTTAATCGATCCGATTTGAAATGGATCCCCTGGATTCAGTGCGTATTATGTCAATATGGTACCACTTTGGATAATGATAATAAGGTTTTCCTCAAGGATCTCTGCTAACTGCTCGTCATCCGCTTCTATCCATGAAAGCCTAACAGCTAAGCTTTTAAGGCCAATTTCTCTGACGCGGTAACGTATCACGTTTTGCTTCCCAATTCCTGGATCAGCGCACTAAACTGCGCGAGTCTCCGTTGCTTACAGAAAACATGTTTGTTGTGCAGCGTGGTCGCCAGGCGCCACCGAGATGCACTCTTCAAGGTTTCCCTGGTTCTACCCATCGTATTTACGTGAATTTAGATTTTTTTTGGGTATATTCCTTTCAAATTCCCGTTTATCGATTTTTCGACCCAAAATTTAGACTCTTTCTGAGGGTTTCAGGTAGTTTTGCTAGTTGAAATCTAATTATTTTTTACCAAAAAAAAACTACCAAAGCACTTGCAATTAAAAGGCCGTTTGCCAGAGACCCGAACAAGCCTTGTCACAGTTTTTTTTCCACCTCGTTTTTTTGATGCCATGTGAAAGAGCATGGTCGAATTAGTAGGGTGGCGCTATTTCGAGATTTTTAAAAGTTCATTTTCTAAGTTTAAATGGGTGTTAAAGTTGGAAACCTTCAAAAATTATCTCGCGATCTACTGAACCAAATTGCTCGAAAATTTCAGACAATACTTAATTTGGGGTGCTGATCATTTTTGTAATACATTGTAAAGCATGAAAATAGCCGGAACATAGGTTTACCGCGTACACAGAAAGGTTTTTCGCAATTTTCTATTGAATGGGTATGCGTCGCCACTCTAGAAATACCCTTAAAAGATGCGCAATTAAATTCTACATCGAATCATGTATTTTTCAGCGTGGCGACAGATACCCATTAAATCGAAAAATCGCTTTTAAAGACGCCGAACAGAAAAAAAATTGCGTATTCCGGAAAAGAAAGACAGTTTTTCGTATATTGAGACCAAAACAGAGGATTGCAAAAAAGAGTAAAACGAAATTCGATTTCTAAAAGGGGGCTGGGATTGAACTCGGGTCGTTCGCCTGGGGAGGTGGCGGCGCCCACTAGTGGCTTTCCCCAGTGCCCCCAGGCGGACCATCGCGAGTTCGATTCCCCACCGAGCCCAATTTCGCGCAAAACCCATATTTCTTTTTGCTCTTTTTTCCAATCGGCTTGCCTTCTTCTTTAGAGCCGATTGAACTTCGCTGATTGCCAAAATACAGTATTTTTATGTTTGTGGAGCCATTTTAGTTGTTTTTAGAAATGTCATTTTTACGATTTAATGGGTATCTGTCGCCACGCTGAAAAATACATGATTCGATGTAGAATTTAATTGCGCATCTTTTAAGGGTATTTCTAGAGTGGCGACGCATACCCATTAAATAGAAAATTGCGAAAAACCTTTCTGTGTACGCGGTAAACCTATGTGCCGGCTATTTTCATGCTTTACAATGTATTACAAAAATGATCAGCACCCCAAATTAAGTATTGTCTAAAATTTTCGAGCAATTTGGTTCAGTGTATCGCGAGATAATTTTTGAAGGTTTTCAACTTTAACACCCATTTAAACCTAGAAAATGAACTTTTAAAAATTTCGAAATAGCGCCACCCTACTAATTCGACTATGCTCTTTCACATGGCATCAAAAAAACGGGGTCGAAAAAACTGTGCCAAGGCATCATGGGGGCTGTTCGAGTGACCGGCGGACGGCCTTTTAAGTTGCTAGACATTTCTAGACATATAGAAAAAGGTTCAGCCCCCCCCCCCCTCCAGTAATGCGGAAGTACGCACATTGGCTTGTCCTCTCTCCTTTATTCTACAAAAATGTTGTTTTGCAATTTGCGAATACCCATTCGAAAATCCAACCCCCGCCCCTTGCAGAGAACTTCATCCCGCCAACTGCCCTAAAACACGACCCGCAGGGCTGCCCGATCACGATGGCGTCCATGCTACAGCAAAAGCTGTTTTTATTCGTAACTATAGCCTTGATATTGGGAGGTAAATAAAAGCCTTAATTTCTCCATAACATCGAAAAATCCAGGGCTCTGCCTGACAATCGCCGGTGTCTTTTCCCCCGCATGGCAGGTGGCCGCGATTCGGGAGTTTATGGCTGAGCATCAGGTAATAGGAGTTGCAACTAGGGTGTGAGCTTCTACGTTTAAGCACGGTCTCTGGTGGGACTGCATTCGGGCGGAGAAGCACGTCGTCTCGGCCGGAGATTTCTACAATGAGGAGCCACTCCACTGCATGTACAAGGTAAGCTGGAGAAATCAAGAATCTCTGCTAGCCTGCCCTCTCCTCTTCCTCAGAAATCTCTGCTAGCCTGCCCTCTCCTCCTCCTCAACAATCTCTGCTAGCCTGCCCTCTCCTCTTCCTCAACAATCTCTGCTAGCCTGCCCTCTCCTCTTCCTCAACAATCTCTGCTAGCCTGCCCTCTCCTCTTCCTCAACAATCTCTGCTAGCCTGCCTTCTCCTCTTCCTGAACAATCTCTGCTAGCCTGCCCTCTCCTCTTCCTCAACAATCTCTGCTAGCCTGCCCTCTCCTCTTCCTGAACAATCTCTGCTAGCCTGCCCTCTCCTCTTCCTCAACGATCTCTGCTAGCCTGCCCTCTCCTCTTCCTCAACAATCTCTGCTAGCCTGCCCTCTCCTCTTCCTCAACAATCTCTGCTACTGCTCATGCTCAAACATCTCCAGTTTGACAACTCGGCCGAGCAGGTCATCGAGAATACGCTGATGAACATTGACGAAGATGGAGCAGCCGGCGAGAGCGAGCACCACAGATTCTGGGGTAAGGTCCTGCTCACTCCTCACGCAGGGCTTTAGCAGATACAATTGACCCTTTCATCCATCTTTTCAGCCTGGCACAAGATCATCCTCTTCTGCATCATCACCTCGCAGATCGTGGCGATGGTGTCGATGTGCTGCGGTGCCTGCACCCCATGCATTCCCCAGGCTTCGCTTGGGTTCACCGGATGCATCATTGTCGCAGGTATCAAAAATAAGAACGACCAAAACGAAATGCTCTCAGTGGTGCTCTCCCTAATCGCGGACGGCGTCTTTTTCCTGGCCGCCAACCGAGTGGATAACCGCTTCGTGCAGGGTGTTGTCGGGACTTATGAGGTGAGGAGAAAATTTTTAATACAAATTTGTAAATTTTTCACGTTTAGGAATAGTAAATATTTATATTGAAAAATTAGACCTTAAGAAAAAAATTGTTCCCCCCCCGATAATGCGAAAGAACGCTTTTAGCAACGGATCGGCTACGCTTTCTACGTCCATATGGGCGGCACTCTGTGCTGGATGGGCGCTGCCCTCCTCGCCGTCACCACCGCATACAAAGTGCGTTTTTAAGGCCTTGCCATTTTCTTATAAATTCTCCTCTCTTTAAATTCTAACTTCTCAACACCATTTTCAGGTGATGGGCAGCGACCACGAGGATACCTACGGAGGGTAGGCAATTTCGAGCTTCAGACCCGATTTTCTTTCTTGCCGTTCAACGCTATCCTATCGTTTTGTTGCCGTTGTGAATCGGCTTTTCCTGATTTGCATAGAGCTTTTAATAATTCAAAACACCTATAGAGACGCTAGGAAAATATAGCGACGATTTAGAATTCACGCAATAGTTTTAAACGGCTTTTTTCAGAACGAAACGTGATCCGGAATTTGAATTTTTTGCAAATTCCCTAACCTAGCAAAGCTAGCAAAGTTAGTATTATCCTGTCTTCACACTCTTCTAGCCAATTCTATCCCACTGTAAAAAAAAACATCCAAAAAAATACCGAAATCCCGTTCAGAAAGGAGCCCTACCACTGGCAGCAGAACGCCCGCCCAACACCGCTCAACGTGTAATTTTTTCGGAACCATTTCTTCTTTTTCCACGGGATTGCAGAAGAGGCACTAAATTTTTATACAAACGAATTTTCGGTTCTTCTAAGCCAAAAAAGCTAGCAGTACTAAATGAGAAAACTGGTTTCTGCAATCCCGTAAAACAAGCTAATCTATCTAACCCTCGGTCCTGCATGAATTAACAAAAAGGATGGGATACGGTATTTCGGCTGGCCGAAATACCGTACCCCGCTTAAGCCGCTGAAAGGGACTGTGAAGGCAAATAAGCAGGTTCAGACAGAATATCAAAAATCCCAATCGATCGCAAATATCGAAAAAATCTTGAATATTGCTAATCTAGAAACTCAGAGGATTATTCAGACTGTGGTATTTTTGAGATCTGCAGAATCCGATCTTATAAAAGTTCAACGTTTTGAAATGGGAGACTGAAAAATCGATATTCTGAAATTCTTAAATTCTGATTTTCGTGATTTCGGTAGCCATGCGACAAAAAAGTTGATTCACCATATGAATAAACTCAAAAAATTCCATTTTTGCCTTCACAGGTCCTTTAAAAGGCTCTGGAGGACCGAGCTGGGCTTTTTATCGGCCGTGTAAAATGGCGTAACTTTCAAAATACGCACGACTTTATAGAAACCATCAAATTCTCTAAACCTATGCGAAAAATGCCAATTTTCCAATCGATCAAAAGCCCAGTCAGCCACCTCCAAGTACCCCCGCCAAAACTGTAGTGCCATTTTCAGCCGTGTGTCGTCCTTCTAAACCCCCTATAGTCTGCCCCAATGTGCAGCACCACCCTCTTCTTCTTCTACCCTCTGGTTTGCCCACCTCAAAACAAAAAAACAAGGTGCGCTTTATCTTTCATTTCGGGCTAGCGAACTGTCGAACACCACTTTGCGCTTCGAATTTTACTTCCTATTTTTTTTTTCGCGGCACCGCACAGCTGCCCTGCCCCGGGGCTTTGAGTTTCGGCTTTGCGACTTGTTTTCGCGGGTCAGTAGCGGTTTTTGAACGCTGCAGGCAGGGTTCGGGCCCGGAAAAATTGGCGAGAGTCACGTGAGCTTGAGCGGAATTTCTGCAAGCGAAAAAGTCGTGATGGGTGGGGTTTGATCCTCAGAGGCTCGGTCTAAGCCTAAGCCTAAGCCTAACTTAAGCTTAAGCCTAAGCCTAAGCCTAAGCCTAAGCTTAAACCTAAGTCTAAGCCCGTAACCCAATCATCACCTAAAACGACCTCCTGTAAACCAACTCTCCAAGCCAAGTCAAGCCAGCTAGACGTAGTCCGCGTTAGTGGAGTGGTTCGTAAAGTGGTAAAACAAAACAGGTTGATCGAATTTTCAAAAATCAACAATTTCAGCCCCCGCGGCGACATGCATTTCCGTGCGGGGCCCCGGGACGACCCGCTGATCGAGAAGCTGCCGCACTCGTACCGCCAGCCCGGTGCACAGTATCGCCCTTCCCCAATGCCCTACAGGGAGACTAGCGCCTAAATCGTGTCCTTCCGATTACCGTATTCCCTCGAAAGCCTAGTCCTAAGCTAAGCCCAAGCCTAAGCCTAAGCCAAGTCTAGGACTAAGCAAGCCTAAGCCTATGTCTAACCAAAGCTGAGAATACGGTAATCATAACCTTTCCTACCGAACTATTCGGCTTACGGTAGCCATCCCCTAGGAACAAATTGCGTAACCCGAACACACCGAAGGACCCACATTCTCGCTTCAAAACCTTTTAGCAAGCCAGGAAACTCGATACGCCTGGCTAAAACCCAACCCGGCTACCGTAAGCCTCATCCTCGTGTTCCAGAAAATATCTCAGCAAAAACAATATATTTCCCCTCTTCAAAAATCCCTCACCGCATTCTAATAAATTCAGGATCAGCCCCCCGCGGCGTTGCCTTGACATTTTCTGTGTGCCCCTCCCCCCATTAATGCATTTACACTCCCACTCAGACATACCCCACCCCCAATTCTTTCACAACTTTGTTTGCCAATTTTTATAGGGCCGGAAACGAGGGGTTCAAAATAAGAAAAGTACGATAAAAAAGCCAACCCCAGTTTCCAGACCCCTTCATGCGCTCGCATCCTGTGAATGGTGCCGGTTTTGAATTGTTTTCTTCGTGTTTCTATATTTTGCTTGTGCTATGTATTTCTTCCGTCCATTTTTCCCAGTATAATCCCTGACTTTCACCTCTACGCCCAGATCTATTGAAGCTCCCCCACGCAATTTTGTGTGTGTTTTCGCTCAATAAATATCGCGAAAAATTCGGTTTTTTTTGCTCCCGTCTTCGAGGTTTTCGAAGCACGTCTCCTGGTAGATGCTTCAAATTCTCCGGCGCACAGAAATACCACAGAAACTCTCGTGTTTGAGAAAGTTAGCTCGCAGAGACCTCCAAAACAATGCAGTACCATTTATCGCTCGTAATTTCCGGGGAACACGGGTAGCGCACATAATGCAATTCCAGCTCAAAGCGTATATAAAAATGCTTGGCGAGAGGCCACAAACAAATTCCGAGTAATCAGGCGGTGGCGAGTAGGTCCCACGCGCAAATGCTGATATGAATAGTGGGGGGTCTGTGTATATATATTTGTATGTGTATGCGGAGGTGGGGGGGGGGGGTATAAAACTCTATACAAAAACAATCACTAACAAGGGGATATCAGAGCCACAAGAGCGGAACAGGGCCAAAATCTTGGGGACACAGAAACAGTCAAAAATATCGGTCGATAATTGCACTGTCAGTACGTTTTTGTGAATTCGAGTAGAGATATGGCTATAAAAAGAGAAAGGGTGGTCGAATCAGCACTCGACCGTCCAGCCGGGCATCTGCTCACGTCCGTATTGGATGTTGGCGATGGTCTGGTAGAGGCGCTGCATCAGATTCGGGTTCGCGTCCATCGTCGGGATCTTCATGCGCACAAACTGTCCGTTTTGCTGGTGCACGATCTCGCCGATCGGGGAAACGACGGCAGCGGTTCCGGCGCCGAACAGTTGTAGCAACTGAAAAGTCATAGGTAAAGATATTCAAACAATTAATAAAAAAACTGATTATTCGCTTTTCTCTAGTATCCAATTTTCCCTTGACAGCTTTATTTTCCTCCACGCGAAAACGCCAATCGTAATTTAAAAAGTTTGAAATTTGATTTTCATCCAGTTTCAAAATTTCCGAATAGTTTTCGTGTTAAACCGCAGCTACCGTTTTCCAAAACAACTACCAAAAACAAGAAATAAAGCCTCTAAGCATAGCATCTAGCTATTCCCTGTCTTTCCTTGTTTCGAAAGCTACAAAAACCAACCCTGCCCTCCTTGAGCGCGTCGGTGACGTCACGCATGGTGAATGGTCGCTCCGAGACCTTGCACTCATTCCAGAGCCTCGCCAGGTCGAGCAACGACTGGCGCGTGACACCGGGCAGGATGAGGCCCGAGTCGAGGGGTGGCGTCACAAGCTCGAGGTCTCCCTACAAAGAAAACAGTGTGATGAAGGAGGGCACGTGGGTGGTTACCTCTTTGTTCTTCCACAGCGCAAAGATGTTCATCGTTCCGGCTTCAGTGATCTGCTCGTCTTCGCCGTACAGCCACATGATTTGCTGGCAGTTTTGATCGCGGGCGGCATTCTAAAAAGACTTTGGTTTACTTGAATAGAATATGAAGAAGTTTAATCAATAGTTTTTAGAAAAAATCTGTTAATCTAGAAAAGAAAAAGAACTAGAAAAATCGAATGACACTTCAACAGCTCCTCGTCTCGTTGAGCAAACTTTAACGATTAAAAAAGCAACAAAAAGGCTACATGATAAGTGGGGAGCTTGAGATCAACACCGACATTGCTGATGGCGATCGTCGGCGCGTAGTTGCAGCCCATCTTGAAAGCGCCCACGCCGCCAGGGAAGGCTCGGATATAACGGCTGTCGGCCAGAAGGGAGACGGGCTTGAAACCGGTGGCGTAGTAGGGACCGACGGGGCCGCCGATCACGAACAGTTTGGCCTCCTGAAAATCCAAATTTCAAAGTATCTTTCAAACACGAAAACATTACATAGCTGGCTTTAAATCACAATTTTCTTACCGATGATGCGCCGACACCCAGCGTCGGGTCAGTGCCGATCATCGTCGGCCGAATGTAGTAGGAGGCCGTCTCGGAGTTGGGCACCCAGTCCTTGTCAACGCGAAGCTAAATTAAAATAAGAGCAAAAGGATCCCAAACTAACCATCTCAACGATCAGCTTAATCAACTCCTGCGAGTCGAAGTCGGGCAGAGAAGCGCGCACAGCGGTGCGCCGCATTCGTGCCATGTTCAGCTCGGGCCTAAACGAAACAGTAATATAAATAAAGCGAAAAACACAAACCTGAAAATCCGAATCTTGCCGTCAACGCCTCGGTACGCCTTGAGACCCTCGAACAACTCGGCGGCATAGTGGAGAACCTAGAAAAATTGTATCCAAAAAACGCTCGTGAAAATACCTTGGCGGCCGGGTGAATTGAGAGCTCGCGGAGGGGCTCGATCTTGGGCCGCGTCCAGCCCTTGTCCAGCGACCAGTCGACGTTCACAAAGTGGTCGGAGAAAACGTGGCCGAAGGGCAGCGTGTTGTAATCCGTTGGCTTTTCGCGTAATTGGTCACCGCTGGCTCGGATGATCTGGAAAAAAGACCTGATAACAGGTGACCACAACTCGCTATCAAAAAAAGACGCTGGGTAAATCGTATAGTTGCGATCAGAGTCAACGTTATAAAAACAAACATCAACATCCTGATGGTAGAAGGAGCAGCGGGGGTCGCCGGTGACCGGCTCGGCCTTGGTCTGCTTGCCAAGCGACTGGGTGCCGAGAAGGCGGCGCGAAATCGTGACCAGGTTGTGTCTCATTTTTTAGCTGAGTTGGCTGAAAGAAAAGTTATAACTTGATATCGTCACTGACACAATGTAAGAACGAGAAAACGTGTAAATTGCGCCGCAGTTGAAAGCAAAATAGTGGCCGAAAAGCCAGAAAGACAGGAAACTGAATTCAAAGCACAAAAACGCCTTTTAAAAGGCGCCGAGTTGTAATAAAGTGGGGGCGTCCGAGAAACGCCTTTAAAAAGCCAAAAACAAGATGGAATCGTCGCCATTAGCGATTGCAAGGATGATGCAAGCCGGCTGGGCCTTTCTCTATACAGTCGGTTGGTCGAGGTGAGTGAATGGGCGGGAACGGGAGGGAAGGCAGGACCGATTCTTCGGCACCTCCCATAATTCTCCGGGTTCTCCATACCGCGTGGAACATTCCCCGGGGCTACGAAAAGCAAAACGGGCACTATCGTGGCCTATCGCATGCACCCGGCCGATTTATCTAGATCCAATTAGTGGCCGTTGGGGCGGAACTAGCTAGCCAGATTGCAGAGAGATTGCCGCCTGAGAAGTTCGGGGCAGAAGCCTTCAAAAAAAAAAGAAGAAACGTAGGGTAGGAATCAGAGAAAGAGAAAAGGGTGCAAGTTTTCAAGAACTGTGGAAAAGTTAACTGTAGCCTTCTACTCTATGCGGATAAGACAAAGAGACAGATTACAACGGAACATCCATTTTTGCAAAAAGACGCAAACAAACCCGCCACGTGGGTAGACAATCGTAGAGGCCCAAGGCCAGTGACTCGACGAAAACAAAAAGGTCCACCCAGCCGGCGGGTGAAAGGGCATTTTGGCGGAGCGGAATGTGTGGGATGAGGAAAAGCAAATGCGCCAAAAACCCGACAACGGCGGGAACAGTGAAAGGCGATCCGCACACGCGGCTCCGCGCTTTGAGCAAGAACTGCACCTCGAGGGAGGATGAAGGGGCAGCCGGGTGACGAGTGCCGAATTTCCTCGTGTGCACAATGAGCAGGAAGTAAAAAGGGGGGAAAGAAAATGATTGCGAGGCTTGAAAGGAGGTGAGAGATGCCTTTAAACGATCGGCTGGGTTATTGAGAAAATTAAGTAGAAAACTAGATTAATGTGGTAGTTTCAATGCGCTGTCCATGTAAAAATCAGTTCCAGATCAGAAATTGTTGAAGGCGCAGATGGTGCGCAGTTACTGAGGAGCCCAACGTAGCCGAATAGGACAATGTGGTACTCCTATGGGCGCGAGCGCATGACGATTCAGCGCAAGTATCTCATTTTTTAGCAACCAAGTTTTCCAAAGAGAAGCGCCTGTGCGCAGAATCATAATCCCAATCCGATAGCTATCACTGTCAATGGGAAGTCGTTGTATGGATGGTATCATTGTGTAGCAGCCCCCCACGTGGTGAGAGTGAGCAAGTGAAGGGGTGGAACCGGCCCAGAGGGGCGGGAGCTGGTTGATCGACGGCTGGGGCGAGCCGTTTTGGCGCTTTGGACTTGTGACCTCATGGTTACGAAGTTTCCGCCAACAAGACAGCAATTGCGACGTTTTTGGGCTTCGCTCAACGCTACGGACAACATTTTCCATGTCCAGAAAATGCGTTCATTCGCTGTTATGCCGGAAGAACCACGCTGTTTGAGCAACAACGAGAAAGCGCTGTTGCTCAAACCTCGCTGCTCCCATGCTCCCATTCAATTTGTTAAGCTCAAAAATAGGCGCAACGGCCCTAAATGAAGTGGTCACATGTTGGTTGCGCCGACTGACCCAACCACGAAGCAGCAGCAGTTCGTTTTGTTGACCGAACCCGTCTGTTGAACTGTTTGCACAGGGCTCTCCACCCTGCGCACAGCTTCTCCTCCCCGGGAAAATTTGGCGCCGCAAAAAACTTGACGACCTGGCGTTCCAGCCAGCGGCCGGGAGGAGAAGGTAGTGGTCCTCGAAAACAATTAGTGAGAGGAGGCTTTGGCCATTTTTTTCAATTTGTATGGGCACGGGGTTGGGGTTGGTGGAAATCCCTTGGGGGGTCGGAGGATGGCAGGGGGAAGGAATTTGTGTTGGAAATGGGTAACGCCGGAAGTTGGGTGCTTCAAAAACCCAAAGCGAAATAGGGTTTTTTAATAGAAAAAAAAAGAATCGAAGTAATAAAATAGTTATGTTGATCTAGAGAGAAAGGGTAAGCGAAAGGTATGCAGGTTGGTTCTTGCGCATTATCGGGGGGGTCGAACTTTTTCTATAAGTCTAGAAATCCCCAGTAACTTGATAGAAAGTGTTTTAGCAGTTTTTTTAGTGATATCCAACTTAATTTCAACTAGAAAACTATCTAAAAACTTTTTAAACAGTCGAAATTTTGGTAAAAAATCGGCCATTTTCGGTGGAAAAATCGATCTTGATATGTTACAATACACATCTGGAAAATTTTCACGTTTAGCTATAGTAAAACACCACTTAGACCCACTTCCACTACTTATGTTTGAAAAATTCGATTCTAAGAAAAAAAGTTGGTCCCCCCCCGGTAATGCGAAAGAACCAAAAGGCTAACTATTCAAAAAGATATCATAAAAGATTTTTCTCTCTACTAGGATATTACTACGTAACAGGAATAAGAAAATAACCTCCCCCATTTAAAGAAAAATTAGAAAAAACCTTGAAAAAAAACACTGCAGTTTGGTCCAGCGCCCGGTTGCGACTGGCTAGCAGTGTGTGGCAACGGCTCTGTGACTATGGCTGTAATGTATAGAGGCGTGCCGCGTTCGCCGTATGTCCGCCGTGTCTGTTTTTGAGGAACCGACAAAAAGAGGGGGGCAAGGGCGAGAGATCACCGCAGAGCGAGAGGGTGGAGAGAGGGATGGGTGGGACTGATGCAATCTCACGTCACCCCGGTCCACACTGGGTCACGTGACATAACCACCGGTGCCCTCGGGACACGGACATGTCTGTCCGGGACATGACCGGACTCGCCCTGGTGGGTACACCAGGTGTGGTGCCTAAGTACCGGAGGGAGGAGACGAAGTGGTGATCAATTGGAAGAGTGGGTAAATCGTCCAAGAAGCCTTTTGGGTGCGAAAATTGGAGAAGATACCTAGAAGACATGCAGACGCTAAACTAGGCTTACATATCCCTTTAGCGCAGCCGTACGGGCGAACGGCATCCAAACTTTGACAAGAAAACATCATATTGTCAGAGTTTGGATACCGTCCGATCGTAAGACTGCGTTAAATGGATAGGCAAGCCTTGTTAGAGGTCTTTTAGAAGTAAAAATTTGGAGATGATTTCGAGCGAAACTCTAGATAAATTTTTGTTGTAAAGCAGGATAGCGCGGTCAGGGACTTGGCCACGCTATTCTCCATCGAGCGCACCGGGTTCGTAGCGTAGCCTAACGTAGTGCTGGAAGCCCAGGAACGTTTAGCAGCACGCACAAATCCTACGCGCAAAGCTTTTCCAGATATTTTCTATATCTTTAGTGCTGAATCGTAACGTAAAGCTGCCGTAAAGTTTAGCAGCGATCGGGAACCCAAAGCAGCTCTTATAGCGCTTCACCCAACGCATTGACCCATCATTCTGATATCTTTCGAAAAAACGCGGCTGACGAAAGTCGTGCGATCCGGCCGTCACCTTGTTATTCGTCCGGTCCCCATCGACTACCCTCTAAAATCGGAAATTCCTGAGCCCAGAAATAGCGTGTTGCTGATGCAAAACCGGTTTTGGGGAGATCCCGGGATTCCCGAAATAACAAATATTTTGATGGTTTGATGGGTTATTGGAGTTCTTGAGTCAGAACATTAAAATTGTGCTGAATTGGGAATTGCAAAATGATTTTCAAAATTACGATTTCACTCGAGTTTCGTAAATTCGTAAGTTGGTCCATTTTTGTAACTTTCATGTTGCCAAATCATGCCATTTATCGGAGGATACGATCGACTACAAAGCACAAAGTGATAAGCACCGGCGTGGGGGACGGAAATAGCTACTAGAAGTTCGGGAATTTCACGCATTCCTTTCAAGGGGCATGTAATTTTTCGATAGAGGAATAGTTCGCTTTGCGGTGGGTGAAAAGGACATAACGTAACAGAGAAGTAAATCCTCTATTAACAATGAAGAACTCCTATCAATCTTCAAAAACCTATTCAATAAAAGACCCGGAAAGACCGAAAATTGGATTTCCGATCAAATAACAAGAGATTCGGCGGGCGGGGCCGAAACGTGCGAGCAAACTTGTTTTCGCTCCAGCTACGCCCAATGCAAAACAAGTGGCCTAACTGGCGTAAAAAACGGACTTTCTGGGTCACCTTTCCACGAAGCGATAAGACAGAGTGGGGTCTATGTAATGACACGAAAAACAATGAGGTACCCACAAGCAGGTCTTATTATCTAGACCGGTGCGCCTGAAAACGAGCCCAAATTTGAATTCCCCCTTTTATCCCTTCAGCCTCACCCGTTTTTGGTCTCCGCAATCCCCAAAAATAACCGGATGACCGGAAGTGCCGTGATAAGGGGTGTTTTGGCGAATAATTTCAGACAGAGACCGCGAATTGGCCTGATGCTGTTGTCTAAATATTGCTCATCGCCAACACGCGAAACGGGGTCACGGTCACAACAACGTGGGGTGCGTCACGGTATTGTATAGAAAGGGGATGCTTTGAAAAGATAGGCATTGTGAGACATGAAGTTGTAAGAAATGAGACTTCTAGTCTCATCACAAAGTTTGGAATTGAAGTGGCTTTGATGGCTTGATGAGGTACTCGACGCTCATCGAAGCAAGAGCAGAGCCAAAGCTTCCCCAGGCCAGGGCCATCTTTCTAGGTGTTCACACCTTCGGGAATATGACTATACCAAAGCAGTGAAGTCATGATGAAGCCTGCCGAAACTCCAAAGCCTGATTTCTGACCTCATTAGAGGCTTTCAGAAAGTTGCGTAATAAGTTAGAGCTCTTCCCGTTGAAACTGTCGTAAGGGTGATTACTTAGGGATTTACAAGATCGACCCTGTCAAAGACGAGCGAGATTTCAAACTTCCCGGTAATTTAAAGTTGAAACAGCACCAAAGTCCAACCCCAAAGCCCAAAGCCCAGGCGGCCGCAGTAGAAATTTTTGGAATTTTGACCCGATGCTCCCCTTCACGGGCCCCCAAAAAATTCGTGTTGCCTATAAAATCAGAACGTCTGAACAAGCCGTGATTCAGGTGCCAGCGAGACAGCGGATAAGACGTAGAGGTGCCAAAGAAATAATGGGCCCGGGAAAGCTCATCGCTTGAGCTGCGCCTCACAAAAATGGTCGGGCCGATTGTTGAGCGGTCGAATCGTCCGGCAGGGGTTACCAAAAAGAGGGGCGAGAGAAGCGGAATTGTGACGTTCTACTCGATTCACCCCAGAAGAATAGCACGGCGCGCCGGAATGGCCAATAAAGCCGGTAACATCGGCGCGGGTCTTGACAACAGCGCGCGCGATAGATTATCAGATGCTCCGCTTTCCAGGGCGAGTTAAGGTATCCCGAGACTCGCTCCCTAAAACTCAACCAGGGTTCAATTAATTCTCTTTTTAATATTCTCCTAATTTCTAACTGCATTTTAAGCCCTTTTCAGAATGGGCCGCGTGAAAATCGCACCCGAGTCGGTGGAATGCAATCTCAGAAATGAAGAATCTGAAGCGTTTGGTCTACCACAAGAGTCAGTAATTACCTAGATACTTGCATATCATTATAACTACAGTATCTGGAGTCCGCCCCCGAAGGCCAGAAGATATGGGCTCTTTTTCTGGTGGCGAATTCTCGGCCTAAGGGTATGCCGTCTTAACATGCACAAAGTTCGGTAATTTTAGCACTTTTTCATCTCCGGGCTGCTGATCGGTTTGGCGTTGCTGGGTGGAGTGATTTTTTACAATATCGAGCGGGACTCGGAGATAGAGGTCTTTTAAAAAGTTAAGTTTCTAGAAGAATAGTTTTAGAATGAAGCCAAGAAAGCGGCGGTGCTAGAAAAGGATATCCTCTATCACACCGAAGAGCTGATGAGGAAAAATGTGACGTCGCCCGAGGAATTGGCCGATCAGCTCAGGGTATGACTTTTTCGTGTTTTGTGGTTTTCCAAGATACTACCCAGGTACCAGTGCTCTCCTACCAAACTTTTGCCGATTCCAGCACATCTACACGGAGCTCCAGAAGACCGAGAAAATCTTCAAAAATTCGGCTTTCTACAAAAATGAGGGTGACGACCATCTGATGTGGCAATATTGGCCAGCCGTGTTCTATGCCTCGAACATTTTCATGACCACTGGATATGGTAACTTTTTTCGGGCCTCTTTAAAAGTTAGTATCTGTAAGGTACCCAACACGTGCTCACCGATCGCGGGCGCGTCATCACAATCCTCTACGGTTTTTTCATGCTGCCATTCATGATCGTGCTCTGTCGAGATCTGGGCCAATGGTGGTTGATCTTGGTGACTAGGGCATATGCAAAGGTTCTTCTTAGATATAGGTCAGTAAAATTGGTATTAAATGCCAATATATACTTTCAACTCTCTCATTAAATCTTGTAGATTTAGAAGTCCGGAAATCCTACTTCCTACTATATATAAAATAGTGTTTGTGTGGGTGTATGCATTTGCATGTAACTTCCGTCAGGGTGTCCGGAGGATATCTCGAGAGGGGATGGGTTTGAGGAGGTGTTTGATACATCATTAGATGCGTAAGGGGCTGGAGATGACTGCACACATATCGGCTTTTGTAAAATATGGTGTTTTCGACATTAAAATTAAGTTTTTCTTAAAAATTCCGACACCCACTTTGTTAGGATAAAATTAGCATACGCCGGAAAGTCGCTGTAGGCCATATAAAGGCTCAAAGGGAGCGTTTTTCATTTTTTGTCATCGGAATTGGGCCACAATTATGCAAAACGAAGAACATCATAGGGCTAGACGGGGCCAGCGTTGAAAAGTCGCGAAGCGGCTTTTCAACCCCGGTATATTTTTTAGAAAAGCAAGAGGCATCGAGACAAACCCAAAAGAGGAGATCGCCGTCCCGCTATCGATTTTGGTCATCTTAACTTGGCGTGAGGTTTTAAAGCTACGTATGCTGTATACTTCGCAATTTCTGACATTCCTTGTGCCATCGATTCAAAAAACTAAGATTTTCTGAGGTTTTAGTGAACCTGATGTTTTGTGGTGCCTGTATTTTCGCCTATGATGCCCTGTACGACCAATGGTGGGGCCGAGATGTAAGGATTTGACCTTGAAAAAATATTTTCTTACCTAATAGTTAGAAAACATAGTTCAAGACTTTCCAAACACATTACCGCGATGACTATTCCGAGCACGACTTTCTTTTTAGGAGCTTGGCCCTCCGATGGGATTCTGGGATGGTTGTTACTTTACGTATATCACGATTTCCGGGATGGGCATGAGTGATGACGTACCGGTGTATGCGGCTGTAAGTTAGGAGTGAAGTGACTGCAATATCCCCAAAATTCAGACCGCCGCCTTCCCGTTAATCTGGTTCATCTTGTCGATGCCGGTTTTCCAGGTAATTTCATTTAGACGTTACAGCGAGTGTTAAACTTGATGGTTGCTTGAAAAGAAGCTTCTGCGTTGTTTAACCCTCTAAAATTAGAGCTTACATTTGTATTTAATTTCTAGATGGGCCTTCGCGTGGTGATGATCTACCAGGAGAACGTCATCCACGGCTTTTTAACCGCCGTCGAGTGGCAGCTGGCGAATTGGGATGGGTATTACGATGTGCGTTATTGCGAGCCCTCTCTCTCTCTCTCTCTCTCTCTATCTCTCCCTCTCTCTCTCCCTCTCTCTCTCCCTCTCTCGCTGACACGTCAAGATTTTTAGGATACATCTTGCAACACCTCGCTAGAAACGCCCAACGAATACTGGAAGGAAGTTCAGGTAAGCGTCAACTTTTTGTGTATACACGATCTGCAATCAAAGATTCCGTTTATCATCTCTATACGCCCCTTTTAGCCCCCAGCCTCAGAGAGCAGCGGCTTCCACTCGGGCCAAGACGACGCGTACGCCGGGCAGTTTGGCCGAGTTCGGTTGAGGAAGGGCACGATGGAAAGTGATTCCCACTTTTAAGCCCATACTCAACAACATTTTTCTCATGAGTTGAATGTTGTAAACTATACAAAACTGAATTTTAACCTTGTATTCCATTGATATTTTGATAGGGGGAAGAAATGCTATTGGGTACGTGTGATGATTCTCGGGGATTCCCCTCGGCTTTGCCCGAAATATGGATTTTGCTTTGCTTTTTTATTAATGTGGTTATCGATGCCTTTAGTGTGATTCGTGGCGTGATTATGTTTGTGTGGTGTTTTAAGATTGATTAATAAATGCTAACTTTTTCCAGAGCAACCCGTGCCTAAAACCAAAATCCCGGCAACCGAGCTTCGTAATTTAGAGGTTACTTGGTCCCGGCTAGCATGATTCGCGCTGATAAGAACACCTTTCTTCCCAGGTGCACTCAGCGGTGACTCACCGGCATCCATCCTATTGATTTACTACCATGCCTAAGCGCAAATTCCTAGGGTCCGGCGGATTCGGGCAGGTCTACATATTAGAAAAATATTATCCGTAAGTTGCCCTCCCACAAACTCCCTGGGGATCTACGGGGTGCCCCTAAATCCATTGAGTCTTTTCACGCCAGTCTTTAAGAACTAATCCATTTTTCAGCCCGATCGTCGTCAAAGAGCTTCCTGGGCGAAACGAAAACGATGACGTGTATAAAAGGGAGTGGACCGTGCTGAAGGAATTGGCACATGTCAATGTTGTCAAATTCATCGACATTCCACCAGACTATAGCGACTATACGGCAGGATGTGCCCGGATTTTTATGGAATACTGCCAATATGGGACACTCAAAGAAGGTACAGGGGCGAATCGTGAATTCTCTCAGACGCAGCCGTGTTTTTAGCCATTCCAAACCCGGAATGGATCTACTCGGTATCGACGATTGTCGAGTGGGCCAAAGCTCTATTTTCTGGACTCGTGTACCTGCATGGCAAAGGTGTCATTCACCAGGATATCAAGCCCGCCAAGTTAGGATTCCTTTACTTTGAAAAGATCCTTTTAAACAAGGCGCTTCTGCATGTGACCTTGGACCATTTTTCGCAATTTCTGGAAAGTATGAGATAGCTGATCCCAAAGCGCACATTTTTCTGATTTCTGATTGATCACTACAAGGTCCGCCTTGACCCGACTCAAAACTCAAATCACACTAAAAAACGTTTTTTTTTTGTTAGCCTATTGCTGGCGGACAACTTTCTGCTGAAGATCGGCGACTTCGGCATCACCCGGCGGGACTACGAGGCGGGCATGTTGTGTGGAACCCCTGGGTACATGGCCCCGGAGGTTTTGGCCTGTGGTGCCGTCGCTGGCGATCAGAATTTCAAATGCGATATCTACAGCGCCGGCATCGTCATCCGGGAAGTCACCGTTCGTAGGTAGTCCCTATTAAACCATACCCAAGCGCTCTGCGTAACTTTCTGAAATCAAGTTCAGATCGCCGGCTCCCGAGCAACGAGCAACAACGAACAACAAGGCTTTCAAGCTGTCACCAAACGGCGACGGGTTAGCACAGCTATTCCAACGGTAATGATTTTAGTCTTTTGATCTTTTTTGTCCAAAACAGCGACGACGTTTTATGATGAAAACTAAGAACGCAAACGTCGGATTCGCGCGATCGACCCAGTGCTACCGAAATGCTTGAGCTCTATTCGATGCTCGGAGAAATGTGGTGGCGCCACTCGAAAGCGCCTGAGCATCAGGTAGGCAATCGAAAGGAACCCAGGCGAAACCAAACGGCTTCACCTTACATTTCGAAATCCAGGATTGTGGTGTGGGGGCAGACTTATGATTTTTTCCACTAGAAAATTTTTTCGCCTGCGGCGCTGTTTTTAATACTTTTTTCTTCATTTTTTAGCCTGCGGCGCTGCTCTTTTAATAAAATTTTTCGCCTGCCACGCTCAAAATTCGCAAATTTGCCCTTGCTGCCCCTCCGCAAACGTCGCTGCCACCCCCACCCCCGAAACTTGGGGTCAGCTACGCCCCTGGTTACGCTCAATCAAATCCAAACACGAAAGAAAATGAAGTTCACAGCTAGTTTAGTTGAAGCGCTGAAATTTTCTTATTTTTGCACAGGAGTTTGAAACTTTTTTATAGGGTGTCCCAAAAAATGTACCCATCCGGCATAGGGCCGTGTGACATCCGATCGGTCCCAAAAATCGATGAAAAGTCCAAAAAAATGGTCGAAAAACTGATAAGAGTGGCGTAAAAGACACTATTTTGGCGAAAACTCTAGAGATATTGTAGCGATCGGGCTATATCTCAGGATCGCTGTTATTTATGATCCGATGCAACCCTGTACAAAGCACCAGACCGATTGGACGTAGTACGGCCAAATGCCGGAGGGCGCTTTTTTGGGAAACCCTGTATGTTTGCATCTTAAAACACACCTTGAGGCGATGGCCGTGGCTCCAGAGGTACGTCGCGGCAACACCATCCTCTACCAACCGATCGGGCTCGACGACACAAACAGGGAGTGGCCCGTGAGGGATCTATCACCACCAGCAGTTTGGTGCTCTTTCTGCGACACGGTGTCGCAACGCGATAGGTCTGGAGCGACGCCGATCATTCAACACGCCGCGGTTCCGCTCAAGAAATTTCAGCTATGGCTTAACAAGATCGAGCGAGATGCGAATTTCGGCAAGCTGCTAGTCCTGCCAACGCTGCGCGGACGTTTAGCCGAATTCTACGAGATAATTTATCGACCATATGATGCGGGGGAGCTACACCCATGTATGCCCGAGCATCCATTAGGAGATGCCCTTTGGGCCTACGTCACCGCCAAGACTTCAGGGACGCCGAGTAGCGCGACTGAGCGAGCACGGCTAAACATGCAGTCAGAAACGCTGCGCGGTGATGATGTGAGCCCGCTGCGACAGGCGCTCATCATAGATTTCAATGCAGCATGGTCCCAAGCAGATCTCTGCCTACGACAAGCACTGGTGAAGGATGCCGAAGATTTCCTGGAGGGCGAACCGTGGGATATCAAACAACTTCCCTCAGAGTGCCATCGGCTATTCAACGTGCTGATCGGATTAGACGGCTTGATCCAACAATCCAGCCTGACAATGGCAGTTAAAGTACTTTCCGCTTCACATTGGACACGTTTGGATCCGGGGGAGTTGAAACAAATACTCGAACGTGCCTTGAGTCTCATAGAAACGCTGGAGAAAATCCACACCAAGCGCATCTATTGGAAAATCTATGCCATTCCGGACTCGAACGATATATGGTATCAGGCGGACTTTGCTAGCCTGCTGGTGCGCTTAGACTTGAAGAGTTTTCGGACCAACGAGGCTCGGAGAGGCGAAGTGATGGAGCAGCTTCCATTGGGAGCAGCCCCAATTGACATCGAGGCGGTGCGCCGTGCTCTCGTCGACCGTCTACAGGCTATCCGCACATTCGATGCTGCGATGCAACACCGCGACAAGGCGAAAACCCCGGCACGAGCACCCTATTTGAAAATGTATTACCGTTACGTGCCGAAATTCGCTCCGGATCTTTTGGAGACATGCCAAGTGATGGTGTACACCCAGCCGTTCCCCGGTTATTGTTTCCACCCGAGTTGGCCCCCCGATGACCTATGCTTTTGCAATGTGGGGCAGATTCGAGAAGGGAGCTGTGAGAAGTGTCTAGAGGCAATACGAAATGATGGGGAGAAGGTGCGGTTTCTTGAAGAACTGAAATTCTACACCAGGTATTGAGTTTGAATATCTTTAAACATGCAAATGTCTGGATTTGAGTGCGTAGGGTACAGTCACAAAGCCTCTCAAACCAATACCCTATCTTAGGGCCCTCTGGTGTCTCAATGACTGGGAGAACTTCGAAGACGAGAGGCGATCCGTCCGTCTTTATTTTCTCGAAAAGCTGCTCATCGACGTCGAGGAGAGGCATAAAACATTCTTCCCCGTCTTCTTCTTCTCCTACGAGGACGAAGAACACCGAGGGGTGTATTTGGGACGAGAGGTGGATGACCTGCACATTAACGGCCTCAACGAGCCGTGGCTCGGTGACCACGGCCTAATGCAGCGTGCAACGGGCACCGTTCGTATGATTCCGTTTGCTGCGCTGATGCCAGCGCTGCTGCTCTTGTACGGGAATCTGCTGGCAAGTGGGTCTTGTTGCCGAAAGACATTCCGCCAAAATTCATTTGATTGACAATTCGTTGGCAATAAGCCGGCAAAGGCCATTGTGATTTGGTGATCAAACATGATGACCGGGTAGTATGCTTAGGCTTAGGTTTCGGACTAGGCTTAGGACCAGCACTACAATTCGCACTAAATCCGGCCTTAACGAATTGTCGACATGATGATTATCGGCCAACGAGTGTCGGCGTAATGCTCCGATAACAATATTCCCACCGGAACTTGTATATTAATTTAGGGACCAACTGTGGCCGGATAAAGCACCTTCTCGCCGCGCTATGGGAAGACACTAGGCCGCCATGGGAAAGCAGCTACCCATCTAGGAATCTATACAAAGAAGATCAGGAACGACAGGCGAAAGGTAGGTCGAGCAAAAAGTGGGTAGGACAGAAACACGAAAATCGTGCAGGGGCGTAGCTGACCCCAAGTTTCGGGGGGGGCAGCGACTTTTCAGAGGGGGCAGCAAGAAAATTTTTACGAAATTTAAGCGCCGCAGGCGAAAAATTTTGCTAAAATAGCAGCGCCGCAGGCAAAAAAATTAATAAAAAGTAATAAAAACAGCGCCGCAGGCGAAAAAATTTTCAAGATGAAAAAAATCATAAGGGGGGACCCTTATGTTTTTTTCGGGCCCGCCCGATTTCGGGGGGGGGCAGCCTGCCCCCGCTGCCCCCCCCCCTTCTACGCGCCTGAAATCGTGTCATTCAAATTAGCAACGAAGACCTGACAGGTCCATCATTTAGAACTAAAACTAATAGTCAGCAGGCAAGATATCTTTTGCAAAATATTTTGCTCACTCACAACAAAAACAAGCATTCTAGTTTTGGATTAAGCTTAACAAATTTATGGAAACCGCGATAATGATTGCATTTAGAATGTGAGGAAGAATGCGGACCCGACGAATATGCCCAATCTAGGCTAAGCAGGGCGTACACGATCTAGTGCAAAATAGTTTTTTAAATAATGACGCTATCAGTTTTATTTTTTAGGCGGTAATTCTGTATGAACAAAGACTTTAAATCTAACAATTACCACGAGGTAACACTTGATAGCATATAACTGATCACCGATATAATTATTATTATTTCCTGCGAATTTTTTTCGATATTCATGTTGAATGTTTAAAAGCAAAAGTTTTTACCAAAGCAAATAAAACCAAAAGTTTTAAATGAAATGCGCCGCTCTGGCCCGAGTTTCGCAACAACAACAAAAAAAACCGGTCCCGCTTTCCGCGTGCGCGCGCTACACGCTAGGGAATTTCGCGGGGGCTGTTGAGTCACATCCCGGGACAGCATCGATTGGACGTCCCCGGCTACTACGATTCCTCGGCCTTTGTTTGAAAAAGCATATTTGCATCTTGAAAACGGCGAAAGATTCGATGGAGCCTACGCCCAGTTCGTCTACCGATTTACAGGGGATCGAAAGTCAGCAGAAGCGCTATGGTAAGGTTTTAAATGTTAAAAATACATTTAACGCAGTGTCAACCTAATTTTTGTATAAATTTTATGTGCTAAAGCACTTTATAGACAGAGGAATCCCGGAAATTTTGAGAATCAAAGTTGATAGAATTCGAGAAAATAGTAAACTTTACGAAATGAAGCTTTCAAACTTACAAAATAAATAAAATTAACGTTTAAAGGTTTAAAACATTTATTTTGTGCCATTTTTCTAGGCCGAGACGATGAGGCTTATACTCATATTCCGCCGAACACTGATAGCGATTGCTTGGGTTGGATAGCGGCCAGCTGTTGCGCCATTGGTAAGTTTTTGCTTAAAAAATATAATTTTTATTTTCCTATTAGTTTAAGATTTTGCTTAATAGTTAAATCCGACGGAATAAGCTCAAAAATGTTTCTTAGAAAACTTCACATTTTAGGCGCTGCCCTTTGCGTAAAGGGCGCGACGGATCGGCGGAACCGGGCGGCCTCGCTACGCTGGCTTTGGCTATTACTTGCCGGCTTTTTCTTCATGCTACTGGCCACTGCCTGTATAGTGTTGTACTTTGTATTTCTCTCCAACCCGCACGCCGCCAAGGAGCGCCAAGTGTACGATGTGCTTGAATTTTTCGACCCTCAAAATAGCACCCAAACTGGTCAATAAACAGTGCCATTTTTGTGATGAGCATCCGAATAAATTTTCTGATTTGATAAAAGCGTCATAACGATTCGTGAAGAACCACTGCAAGCCTGCCCGGCGCCCAAGATCACCCACCACGCTATACAAACAATATTACAAGCCCTTTAGAAGACGCCCCGGGGCAGATTCCCATCAAATTTGATGATGTTGGCCATTTGATCACCCAGTTCCGGGTTTCTGCGTATAAATTCGGAAAATTCTGAGCAAGACCGACATCGTAAAATAAGGTATGTACCGATTTCTACTGCTTCTCAGCGTTTTTGTTCCTGTTGCACAGGTTTGTAAAGTAAAAACAAAACTAAAAAACATCTTGAACAAAATTACTCTGGTAGCTTTGCAAGAACAATTTTATATTTATTGATACAGCAACGAAAATTCCTATAGCAAAAATTCCGAATTTAGTCCTGCACCGCTACGCATGCGGTTAACAACAACGATGAGGGGCTACCGGCTTCGCTGACGAATGATCGTAGGAATATTTTACGTGGTTTTTATTAGAAGAATTGGAGTTTAAAAACTTGATCTGACGCTGTATTATCGGGGGGGGGGGGACCTATGGTTCTTTCGCATTATCGGGGGGACCAACTTTTTTCCTTAGGATCGATTTTTTTTTATATAAATAGCGAAAGTGTTTCTAAACGATTTTTTACGATTCCTAAACGTAAAAAACGAAAATTAAACAAAACGGAGCCTCAATGTCAGGCCGAAAACGGGAGCTGCCCGCCGGTAGAGGCCCCATGCAAGTGTATTTGAGAACGAACATCGACTATGATCCCAAGATGGAGGTCGAGCTGATTGAAGCGGTCAAGCAGCAGGTGAGTAGGGGCGCCAGCAATTTTTTTGCCCGAAACAAACGTATAATACGTTCAGATCAACGCGTATGGCCTGCAAAAGACAAAAATCGTGTGGAAGATCAAGAAGATTGGCGGGGCGTTCATGCTCATTTTCGAAAGCGACGACGCCGAGCTGGGATGTACGCAAGTGGAGGGCTACATTCGAGAGTCAGCCTTGCAGCTCGATATGGTAAGCATAACTGGAAGTATTTTCGAATTAAATTACTTGATTTTACCTATAGACTATCTCGGTTCTTACGCATTATCGGGGTGGGGGGGGGGGGATTTTTTGTACAAGTCTATAAATGTCTACTAACTTAATAGGAGGTGTTTATGAGTGTTTTTACTAAAATATAACTATTTAAACTAGAAAAACGCTCAAAAACTTTTAAAACGTCAAGCTTTTGGCCAAGAACGAGTATTTTTGGTCGAAAATCGATATTTTTCACAAACTTTGTAAAGTTTTCACGTTTAGGAATAGTAGGAAAACCGCCTAGAAGCAACTATTTATATTTTGAAAATTGTATCCTAAGAGAAAAGGTGCCCCGCCCGATAATGCGAACCAGCCCCTATCTCTAATTAAACCCTTAGATTGCTAATTACGCTGTATTCTGGCCTATTTTAACTTAATTATTATTTTCTACAAAGTTACTTACTTACTACTTATATAAGTTTCGCAAATGCTGCCATGCGGACAGTGCAACAATTTGCTCATCGCCCCCGAAACGGCACAGAATTCAAACCTATCCGAATTCCAGAAGCAAAGTCGGCAAAAAAACTTTTCAGTTGGAAGATGCGGTCATCCGATGCGGCCATGGCTCAAACGAAGTGCGTGTAATCGATTTTTGAATTTATTTAGACTGCCTCGAGTAGAGTATATGACTAGAATAAAGGCCAAGTGCCGGGCGTAACAACATAACAAATTGAGAACAAATAACAACGGGATTGCTGGCAGGGGGGGGGGGGTGGATGAAATTGACAATCAGTAAGCCGGGAGTGAAGCGGGTAATGCCAGACAATAGCGGGGGTAGGGAAATGCTCATCGGGGGTTGGGGCTTCGAACTTTAGAGGTGCTTGTGGGTGTGCATGACAAAGTAGGAGAGATGCGTGGACTGGTAGTCGGTGCATACCGAGCATCTGAAATGATAAATAAAATAAATGAAAACTGTCCTTTTGCAATAGCGCGAAATCATACCTTGTTCCTTGGTAGCTAATCAGAAGAAATCATCAGCAAATAATTTGGTTTTTCGGGGGGCGGGGAGGATCAAACTTTTTTGTGTAAGCCTAGACATGGCTAGCAACCTAGACAGATCTCAAAAATTCGGTCAAAAACGGCCATTTTGGTAGAAAAATCTATATTATTTGAACTTTTTGATAAAAATTTATAAAGTTTTAACATTTAGGAATAGTAAAAAAGCGCTTAGAAACATTTCCACTATTTATATATGAAAACTTAGATCCTAAGAAAAATTGGTCCTTCGCCCACCGTTAATGCAAAAGAACCGCTAATTTTTCTAATACCAAAAGAAGGTAATTTCTCTACATTGTTTTTGTCAAGCATAAAATTGTAAAACGCACTGAAAGACTGGTCCGGCAGCCTTTGCCGATCGCTCAAACGAGCCGTTGACGTCGACGAAGGGGAATCCTTCCTCCGCATCCAGTTTCTTCCTGGAAACAACGTAATTTACCTTTTATAAAATCTAACTACCCCAATTCACGAGCCGCTTCTCTGCCCTTGTCATCATCGTAGTGGTGGCCAATGAGGTGCAGTAGGAGCCCACACTAAACAAAAACGGCTCAATAGCGTCACAAAAAAAATGCAAACCTCGGTGTGGTTGCCCGTACTCTTGTTGCAGAACGTGCAGGTGTAGTCCCTAAAAGAAGATATTTCACGTGTCAGGGAAAAATAGCTTGCTGTACTAATGTCAAAATTTCATCATTTCTAAATTCCCTAACGACGAAGTTGAAGATTAAACTCTTGGGAATTTCTGAAAATAATGCCAAAAATTGTGGCATTATAAAATTTCGGCCTATGAAAACTTCACGTTCTCAATGTCGATATTCTGCATTTCGAAACATCGAAAATAAGCCAAAAATACATACTTTGTGAGGGTGCGCTTGGCGGGTGTTTGCGCTCTTTTGCCTCTCGCTTGGCTGTTCTCCCTCGACCGGGCGCCGCCCCTGGCTTTTCCCGGTGATTTTCGAGGGCTGCGTGCCGGCGTATCGGATCTGCAAATGTGGTTCTTTCGCAGTATAGAAGCGTAATTTTTCTAATAAGCCTAGGTCTGCATAGTCGTCTGTGGGCAGTTTAATAACGTTTCACTAATTTAATCAAAAAATTTAGGAACTTTTCAAATGGAAAAGTTAAGAAAACTTTGAAAAATGTAAAAAATATAATCCCTATTTTAACCACAATTTGTATTTTTAGGTTTGCAATGGAAAAACCGCGATAAAAATGTCTCCTCTTTTTCAATTGGCCAAAATTGGATCCTAAGTAAATTTGCCTCACCCAACCCGATAATGCAAAATGAAAAATTAAAAAGGTAAACAAAAAATAATAATAAAACCTTCATACCTGTTTCGGCGCACCGGAGTGGTGGGGCCCTGGGACTGGACGGAGGTGGAGCGTCGCGTGCGGCTCTTACTTTGGCTAGGAGTTGTTGATGTGGACTGGTCGCCATCGTCGAAAACCGGTGAGCCGCGCTGCGATTCGGTTGGACTTTGCGGCAGGTCAATCTTTTGATTCTTCTTTTTTGGCGTCACGAACGTCTCTTGCGTGGCGCCGTCGTTGGACAGCGGGGAGCCACGCATCGATTCGGTTTGGCTTTGCGGGCGGTCAACGTTGCGCGGCGACTGCTTTTTCGGCGACTCGAACGCGGAGAGCTCGGCGTCGGCGTCCTCGGGCTCCAGATCGGAGCGTTGCTGTTCCTCTTCGACTGGCTGGGGTGGAGCATTGGTGGCTGCCTCTTCGGCGGATACTTCGGAAGTTGAAACCTTTCGGCTGACCGGAAGAGCCGGGTCGACTAAACGTAAATCAAAAGATTGCTAGAAACGCCGATTCAGGTTCGTTAGCGGGGGGTGGCAAAATAACCTCAGTTAAGCAAACTCCGATCGCTAAAAAGTTAAAAAAAAACAATTTCTGCAATTTTCTGCGATTTTGGTCAATTTGACGTCAAATTGTTTCTGAATGAATGCCATTTTTATCTCTAAAAAAGGCGTAAAAAATGTCAAAATAGTTTATATTTAGTCAATTGGCGCCTACAAAAGCAAAATATTTTTATAAAAGCCTCCCCTCGCTAACAAACCAGATCCGAAAACACTCACCTTTCAGAGTACACGCGGACCAGTGCTTTTTGAGCACTCCAAGCCCCTTGTATGTTCGCCTGAGGGACGGGCAAGCGGAACAGATGAGCTGGCCAGGGTCTGAATTCTGAAAAAGAAGACTTGTCGGAAAATTCGAAAATTCGCACCATGGTGTCCAACTGGAATGGAAGTGGGGGACCGTCTTCGCCGAACGTCTTCTGCGAGTAGGCGTAACTAAAAAATCAGCTAAAAATCCAACTTCAGGAGACTGACCGATAGTTGTCGATAATTTCCTCGGCGTAGTTGGCCCCGGCGTGGTTCAGGAGCATATGTGCAAGTAGGAATTCCTGCTTATCCGGAGCCTTCAGCCCGCCGCGACCCTAAAACATCACAAAATCTACATTGAAACAACGCGCACAAACCCTGCATTTTGGACACGTTTTTCCGGTGAGGATGGCATTCTGAACAATCATCGCGTCTGCGCTCAATTTCGGTGGTGGGGCGCTAAAATGGATCCCATTATTTTGGGCGAATTTTACGAAATTTGGAGAGTGACAATTCGCCAAAATTTTCTAAAAACAGTTTTTCAAAGCACTCACCCCTCCCAGGTGTACGTGTTGTGGATGCGCATGTGGGACCGCTGCCGGCGCAGCTCATCTGACGCGATCTCGGGAAAGCTGAAAATCGATGGTTCAGAGAAAAACTAGTGAACCATACTCGTAAACCGCAGCCGCTTTCATCATTTTTAACCTGGCGGCGTCTTTCTCGTCAGCCTTCTCGTTGAGCCCTTCAAAAATTTCGTCGTCCGTTTCTTCGAGGCGAGCCACCGGTTTCTTCGTCGGCTAAAAAACGCTAAATTCAAAACGATGCAAAACAATGAGACAGAAACAAAATTCTTTCATTTTAGAATTTTGATAAACCGTCAAAACAGCCGAATACCAATTCCAACCTTTTTAGCGAGCTGCGTGATTTTCGGGGACTTGAACTTGGCCTCTGTCGTGTCGAGCAGCGTTCCCTGTGAGCTGTCCGACGACTCGGATCCGATGAGGATCGGGTCTTCAAAAACTTCCACCATCAGCTTCGGTTTCTTGGCGTCACTCTGAGTGCGTAATGTATCCAAGCAGAAGACAACGAGCTACCGCTTCGTCCTCATCGCTGCCGGAGCCGAAATGAACACGTTTTCGCGATGAGTTGAGGGAGTTATTGAGCGACGTGTTGACGGAGGTGTTGCGATCGGCTGGCAACTAAAAATACGTGACGTCAAGATAGCATATTTCCTCTATAAAATTCTACTTTAATTTAAAAAACGTTGACAAAAATTATAAAAAATTTGAGTTTGAAAAAGACGATTGAAAAGAATATCCCGACCACTCTAAGATTAAAATCACTGTATCACCGACGCTCACCACCGTATCCTGGAGCTTGTCGTCGGGCGCATCAAACGAATCGACAACCGTTTGCGACTAAAAATACCCAAAAATCGAAAGCCATTTTTTTACTTACCTGGATCGTGATGTACTTTTCGGCAAGGACTTTCCACAAATCGCGCTTGCCCAAGAGTTCATTCGGCGGGTACAGATCGCAAGCCTACAGGAAACTATTTCCAGAAAGAAATTAACAAGTACCAGACGAGCTTGCCAGCCCGGCTTGAGCTTCTCCTTGGGAGGCCGTTCAGTCCGGGGTACGGCGCGTTGCAGCGAGGCGCCAGGCGTCAACGTCAGGGCGCTTAAATGCAAAAATTTAGCCCGATTCGAGGGAGCTTGAGATACTGATCAAGTCGCATCTTTCAAAAACCATCTTCAAGAAACAGTTTCTCAAGTTTTACATTTTGTTAAACGTGAATGCCGAAAAGGAGAAAAGCGTCCCCTTTAGAACAAATTTTCGCGAAATACGCAATCGCGTAGCAATTTTACAAAAAATGTGTTCAGAATTTTACGATCTATCAAATGAGCTTGTTCACACGGCCCAAACGGCCCCTATTTCAACAAAAAAAACGCACTCTCCACAAAATCCGTGTCGATCCGAGATGTGCTGGATGAACGGCGCGCAGTCGGGCGCGATGTAGAGGCAGCGCTTGCAGATGTAGCCCTCGAAAAGCGTGTCGAGGATGCCGTAGCAGCGCAGCACAAAGCCGTTCGGGTCCCTAAGAAAGGGATCAAATAACATAAAAACCCAAAATAATTACGCTATGTCCTTCGGTATCTGACCGCCTTGTGCTCGCCAATCGTAGGTGCCCTGTCGATGAGGGGTTTCCGAGTGCACGACCCGCCTGAAAAAAGCATAAAGTGGATTTAGGTATTGAGTAAATTTAGGTAGGACGTTTAAGGTTTGGTTTAGGTAAATAGAATAATTTTCTAGGAGATTTTGTACATAAAAGCGGCGTAAACGTAAATAAATGGCGTGTATCACACTATGATATACTAAGGGCGACGCAAGTCCAAAATCCTTACCATTCATAGTCATAGAATTCTTCCGAAAAGAGGCCCGCGTGCGCTTTTTCGAGGTGGTAAAGCGCGTAGGCGCGCATGTGCCACAGCCACGGTGATTCGCAGTGACTCCGCGGCCCCTCGAGGTCACAGCCAGGGACTTGGCACTGCCATGCCCACATCACCGGCTTGTCTCCCTAAAAAAGATATTTTACATGTTAAAGGGGTCTGGTAAAATAGTTAGCTGTTAGCGGGGGGCGGTGAGGGTAACGTGGTTTTTAATTATTCTTAAAATTCTTAAAAACCAATGGAATTCTCGAAAAATTATGGCGTTTGAAAATGAAAATAAGGAAACTGGCAAAAATATCGAATTTTAAAAAGTTCTTAAAACCGTTTAACATTCATAAAGTAAGTAGTAAGTTTTGAGTAATCAGTTTTGTTTTTAACATTTGAGTAAACTTAATTACTACTTACAAACTAGCAAAACCAAAAACGCCAAAAATTATCCTAGTTAGACACCCCCGCTAACAGTTCAGTACCGCAAAAGATTTGCAAAAAATTCGACCTCTTGGATTGACGTATAGGCGAGGATGCGGTCGACCAAGGGCGGCGTCCGGTCTCCTCGCCAAAGGGCAAACTCGCTAGCCGTGGGCTTGCTGCAAAAGGAATTTTCTTGTTGTCAAAACTCAACTTACAGTTTTCGCCCATGGTCCCTCTCGAAATGCCGGCATCCCTCTTCCGACGTGCTGACGGCACACGCACAAAACTATAAAAAAAAAATAAATAATTGAAAGCTTTTGCAACCTTGCATAGTCCCCAATAATTGTGGGGTAATTTCAGGGCGTGGCAGTGCTCACGGTCCAGTGCGACGTGGTAGAGGTAAGTGCTATGAAAAAATCATAATTTAAAAAAAGCACTAAAACCGTCCATTCTCCCCCGAGCCTAGCGCTTCGTCGGCGCCGCGACGGAGCTCGTCGAACGGGTATTCGGTCTGCGAGTTCAGGATTTGCCTGGAAAACGAGAAATGGGCGCTTTCGCATTAACGGGAGGGGGGGGACTAAATGTTTTTATCTAAATCCATGTACGACTAGACATGAAATTGGAGTGATTAGTAAGATCGCGTCCATTAGAAGAATAGATCAGGGGATAATAGTTGATAAAAAAACAAATGTCGAAGCTTGAAAAGTTCGAAATTTATTTAAAAAATCCGGCAGTTAAGCCGAAAACCGATATATCTATAGAAAGTACCGGTCTTTAATAAAAACCCAATCTTTCCCTTCAAAAAATAGCCAGAAACAATCCATAAATACATTACCCGGCTTTGAGAAATCTGGTGTTCCCCGCGAATAACGTGAAAAAATAAAAAAACCCGAGACAAACCAAACGAAACCGCTCCTACCATTCATTTTCAATGACACCCTTGAGCACATCACAGAACGGCGCGGGCACCTGCCAGAAGCTCTTGCCCGCTTCACCGGCAACCTCGCCAAACCGAAGGTGCTTCTCGAGGTGCATCAACACCCGCGCGCACATCACCGGCAGCGACGGAGCGCGGAAGACGGGTGTTGTGTGCGGGCAAAATAGGCAATTCCTAAAAGCAAAAGTAATTTCTTCTATTGCATAAATAATGTACGCGCCGGACTTTACAAACTTGCTGGAACGTAAAAAGATAAACTATGATATAAAAGTTTCCGATCCCTCAGAGAGTGACCAAAACCTAAAAATTACCATTTATTCTGCTCATTGTCCAGGAATAACATGAAAAACGTCTTGAGTGCAATGTCATAATCAGGTTGGGGCTGGCGACTCAGAATATGCTTCCAGCGCCTAAAAAAGGTTCACAGAATAGTTTCAGCAGTACCTTGTCATCTTAGGCGTTGCCAGCGACGAGGTGTAAGAGAAGTAGGTGCCTTTGCCATTCTCGTCCAACGGGTAAATGCGGTCGACAAAGCCCTTGTAGAAGCCCCTAAAAAGTAGGTGGTGAATGTGGGAAAACATTAAGCTACCGCTCCAAATATTCCTCCCAATACGGCGCGGCCAACAGTAAGTTCATCGCCGGAACCACTGAAAAATAAAATTATTCTTTAGTTACACATAAAGCTGATTGATTTCCTAGAGTAATTGACAAGTAAATTACCTTTCTTTTTGTTTTTCGGATGCGTAGTTTTCATATGGGCTGCTAACTCGGCCTCGCTGCCGAATTCCCAAAAGCATTTGAAGCACGAAAAGCTCTTCCATGAAGCCTAAAAATAATAATAAAAACTAGTAGATCAAAAATATAGAAAGCCTTCTAACTAAATGGAAAGTTTAGACCTGATGGCTGTCGCTAGCGCGTTCGTAAAACTGCACGAGCTTCGTCGTTAGGTCCCTTTTTGTGAGCGTAGTTACCAACGGCAGCTGCTCCATGTCTAAATAGTAATAAAGTTGTGACAAAAACGGCAGCAAAGCAAAGATATATCAGGAAAACAAGAATGTCTTATCAGAGAGAAAATTATAAAGCTGTAAAATTGTTTCGGTTAAAATTATAAAGTTTTGTAAACGCGGCATAAATTTCGTTGCTTTTCGGAGTGCATTACGCGATGCTAAGGAAATAAGAAGTGATAAAAAGTAGAAATTTCTCAACATAGAAAACAAAAATATATAACTTTCTATGTGAAAACCTCACAAATTTTAAAGATTTTCTAAAAGCGGTATCAATTTCGTTGCTTTTCGGAGTACATTACGCGGTGTTATTTGGCGGAACTTTTGGAAAAGTAAAAAAAAAGTAAATTTTCCGGCAAAACTGAAATATTATAATTGAAAAGATAAATGTTAGCTAGAAAGACATGACTGGAAAGCCGATTCAAACATTCGAAAGCTTTGGAAGCTAGAATTGTGACAGCCTGGCCTTTCCGCTGCGGCGCGCCGGCGCAATGCGTTGTTTTCTCGGAGATTACAAAATTGAAACTTATTGCTCTTATACTTGGATGCGAATAGGACGTAGAGGGAACATAGAAGGAGATGATAAAGAAGAACAGATCCTCACACAAAGGAATTTTCGGCTCTCCACCCGCTCAAAAAGCTTTGACGTCAACATCGTACCCTGCGATCGCCCTGATTTTACTATCAATGTGTAGCTGAGATCCTTTTCTATCGATAGCCAGGTGGAGAATATACTAAAATTTCAAGAACAGAGGTTATGTTCCAGAGAAGCAGCGAAATTTTGTATTCTTTAAAGACTACCAGAACGATGGAACGCGCACTGTCACCCCGAGGGTGCTGCCCCCAAGAACGCGCAGAGAGCGTCGTCACTAGTGGTGTCCCGTATAGGGCAAAGACCCTCTGGGGTTTGGGGCGCCTCTGACTCCATTCTCCACTTGGCCCTGTGGTATAGTGGCTAGCGCGTCGGACTGTGGAGCGAACCATCGCGGGTTCGACCCCCGCCCGGTGCGCAACTTTCTTGCTCTAAACGATATTTCATCGTTCTGACGGTCTTTAAAACTTTTGATGGGGACGTCATCGTTCCCAGCGCGCGCAGCCGGACCGCATGTCGTTTGGAGTGATACGTAGCGCTTGTTTACTTGAGCTGCTTATTATAATAGTTTTTAGAGGATTCATGAAGCGATGTACGCTTTCTGAGATTGTTAATTTTGTCCAACTTCTTTGCTTGCTGCTGCTCAAAACCCATTCGTTTATTCGGTGCCTAATTGTTCACCGGAAACATAATAATTTCCCAAAAATAGTTGAAGGGTTGGGCGAATAAGTTAGGTGGAGCTTAGTTTGCTGGCTTCTCCTCAGTTGGCTGCTCCTCAGTCTCCTCGTTGCTGGCGGGCTTTTCCTCAGAGGTTTTTGATGCCTAGAGAGAGTAGTCGTTAGATTTAGAAATTTTTGAAGTGCTCTTACCTCGGTGCGTGCTTTTCCCTTGTTGGAACCGTACATGAAGGCTCCGCGGGAGAAGAAGGAGGGCGAGTAGGCCGGACGAGCACCACCTAGAAGGAGTTATATAGTTTGTACATTAGAGTTTTCATGACGCTGTAAGAATCTCTTTTGTTTTTGATTCGTTGATGCTCAGAATCTTGATTTTTAACAATACTAAAGACGAGGAGACATTCAATGTTTCTTTTTATGTTTTTTTTCACTTGAAGTTCGATTGCTAAAACTTGTTTGTCTATGGAGGCTCCAGACGTCAATAGACGCCTGCGTAGCTCGTGCCTGTACGTACGCTTTTACCCTGACTCACCTCCGATTCCAAGGTATCCCATCGTGGGGTAAGCACCTCCACCGATGCCCGGATAGGCCGAAGGGTAGCTAGGATAGGCTCCTCCTCCGATTCCGGGGTAGGCTCCTCCTCCAATTCCAGGGTAAGTCGGGTAGGCTCCGCCTCCGATTCCGGGGTACGCTCCCGGGTATCCTCCGCACGGGGGAGCCGCGCAAGGGCTGTACATCTGAAACTTGGAGGGATAGAATCCGTTAGGGGCTCCTTGAACATACCGGTGCCGGCTGCACGGGCTGGTAGATGGGCATCGGGGCCGGGGGTGGGCAAGGAGGGGCGGAACAGTACTAAAGCGGTAATGTTGTTTGGGTTTTGGGGTCGTTAAGAAGTTGTGGGATCTTTTGAACTTACCGAAACGGGTTGGTACATCACAGGGATCGGGCGAGGAGCGCATGGTGGGGCGGCGCAGTAGACCTAGAAAGCGGTAACTATAGGATTGTTGGATTTCCGGATTAGACAAGTCTAGTATGTGCATCAACGATTACTACTACTCCTGCCTGCTCCTTTGCTTACCACTGGCGCTGGCGGGGGAGGAGGAGGAGGTGCAGGAGCTGGGCATGGGGGAGCCGCACACGGAACCGGGACCGGGACCTGAACCTCAGGATTATGGCCAAAGTTAGTAGGTACGGTCTAGGATTTTGTTCTCGCCTTTTTTACTCACCGGGTAGTACTGCGGTACCGGAACGGGGACCGGGACCGGCATCGGGGCTGGTGGTGGTGGCGGTGGTGGTGGGGGAGGGGGAGGAGGACACGGGGGGAGCGGAGGCTCACACACCGGGCAAGGCGCCATCTCGCACACCGGGCAGCATTGCATGACCGGCTAAAGGAGTTATAATGATCGGATCAATTATTATGAGGGTATTCTGTCCGATCCGGTCGGCCGCCGACCTTTGAATCACCGCTTCCCATTGGCCTATAGGGTTGTAAAGTATACCAAAACGTTCGTCTTGATGTGGCGAGTATTTTGGTATACTTTACATCCTTATAGCAAACCAGAGAGCGAGATCCAAGCGAGGCGGCCGTTGTTTGTCTCGCCATAACCCCAGACTTACCGGCGGTGGTGGTGGGGGTGGTGGAGGCGGAGGCGGGCAAGGTGGGCTCAAGCAGGGGCATGGTGGAGCGGCACATCCCACTGGGACACCTGAAGTTTGGGGTAACAGGAGTTTCTGCAGAATTGTTGCTTTCCCCTTTCAAGATTGGTAAGCCGTTAGAGATGGTAGTCCTTGTCATAGACAAGTTACCAGGCAGATACCCAAAGCAGTTTAGAAGAGGAGTCGAAAGGTCAGGTTCCCGGAATTGAGAAGTATTGTTATGAATTTTTAGAGGCATATCCCCTTTTGAGTAGTTTAGAAAGGCGTTGTGAAGTTTAGAAAATTCTATAGCAAGTTTTAGCGGGTTTTTAGTAGTAAAGATCCGTTTTTGAGATTGTTAGAGATGTAGAAGCGTCTAAGCGTTAGAAAAAGCTCTGAGAAGCCGTTTAGAAGATTCAGAAAATGCGTAAAACATGTCCAAAAGTACAGAAAAGCTTTTGAATAGCCAAGAAGAAGCCGTTTTCAAGGTTAGCTTAAGTGGAAAATGTTATCAGACTGGCCTGCCGATGCGAAGTACTGACCGAGGCGCAGCTGGGCGCTGGCTGAGACGAGGAGAATGCTAAAAGTGTCTTGTATGGGACCACCGAAGCCAACGAAGCCTAAGCCGAAGCCAAAGCGCTTACCTGAAGAAGGCGAGTTGAGACTTCATGGTGGATCTGGGGATTGGGGGCACCTGGGTCCCATTTATACCAGCCACCAGGTGGCAGGGTTCGGGCGAAAAACGGGGCGGACACGGACGCGCCAATCCGGACACACCCACCCGGCGAGAGAGTGGAAGAGTGTGGAGGGGCCAAGATATGCATGGTTTGCGCTGTCGCTGCCTTGCAGTTACTGTATTCGGACCAGAATGTGGTGGTTTGGAGCTAGCAGAGATTCTTTGGGAAATTCTTGACACCTGACTGTCTGTATGAGCTCAAAAATGAGTCGATCTCGGGCAGCAAGCAGGTATTTTTTGAGGAATTTTACTAAATCCTCAAAATCAAGGTCAAGCTGCAAGGTCGCCTAATAAAAAGGTGTCAGGAAAATTCAGGAGCTTCTGGAACCCCGGAAAGCTAGCAGAGACTTTGTGATAATTTTGGTGTCATTGTGTAGGTTTAGAGCAAGCTAGCATGGATCTTTCTGGAAACTGGGCGTTTTCACCTTTGCGGCAAGCTAGCAAAGACTTTTTAGGAAAGTCTACTGCTCATCGATTTGCACCAGTTTTAGGAATTAAGCCATTTCCTGATTTTTTTTTATGCTGGCTTGCTTTGTCTCGGGATATCCAGTTTTCTGAAATTTCGGATTCCCTCCTTTCTTCTAAAATCCTCAGTTCACCAAACAAAATTGATCTTTGGCCAATTTCATCATGCGATTGTTCCAGTTATTCCGGTCTTTGCAAAGAGTACGCCCGCGTACTCTTTACACAGATCGTGGGACCTCTTCTGACATCTGTCAACCCGCGGGGTCCCACCGCGAACCCCACATCCCCCAAATGCCCCCCCCCCCCCACCCCCACGTAACTGGTCCAACTTCGCCTAGCTGTCCGGCTTCGTTTTGTTGGCTTAGCTATCGCAAAGCTTAGAAGGCTAAAATTTTCACATTGCCTATTTTTGTGAGAATTTTTGAAGGGATTTTAATTGGATTTTTTTCTGTACTTTTTTGGTTGAACTGAAACTGTTGACGACGTTACCCAACGATTTTATTAGCTTTGCAAATCCGGTACAGTAGCTTGAAGACACCCGTAGAACGACGAGACCGAACAGAATTGAGATTAGATGGTTGTTTCGAGTATTATTGGACAGTGGCGAAGCGAAGGAGCTTCCTTCTTGAAGAGGTCCGTCTGGCGTCCGAGTCGTCGTCTAAATGTAAGATATTTATAAATAAAGCTGAATCTGCTTTTCAGTAAGAATCTCTGCTAGTTCGCCTGGGTCCTAAATTATCTCTGCTATATCGCGTAAGAATTTTCGGTAAATTGCTAAGAAAATCGGCTAGTTTGGTGAAGCCTCAAAATGATTTTTGTTCCAACTAGAGGTCTGGTAGCCGATTTGCTATCATAACGTCGCAAGTCAGAATAAAAATTGTCGAAAAAGGTCGAAGTCTCTACGGGAAATTATCTTTTTTAAATTTCGACATTATGAAATTGCGACTTGATGAAAATTCGACATTCTAATTTTCGACATTTTGAAAAAGCCTCTAATATACAGCCTATATAAAAGCGTGCTCTCCTCAAGAACCTCTGCTAGCTTACCCCAAGCATCTAAAAGCGCATTCCTTGCAAGCCCCTTTCAAAGCCCCACCAGCACAGATCTCATCCTCGACCCGAATATCGCTATGCGAGCTGGTCCTCCTCGAGAGTGGCTGACGACTGCCCTGCGATTGGCTGAACTTCTCCGCATTCGACTTCCGGCGCCGATTTTCGACCTAGGTGTTACGATATAAGATCAAATTTCGTAGCCTTACCTCATCGGGGAGCACCGATAACTCGAGGGCCTTCTGGGCGGCCAGTGCTGTAGTTAGGGCCACGCCGTTTACCTGGAAAATTTTAGTAATGGCGAATTTTTTGAGGCTAGTTAATTTGAAGTGGTTTAAAGGAGCCCCAAAGGTCTAAATCCGCACCTTCTTGCGCTTCTGCAGCCCCAGCCAGTGCTTGATGATGGTGCGGTACTTTGAGGAGAAGATCATGTAGACAAAGATGGACGACGAGGAGTTGAGGGAGATTAATAGATTCGCGATTTCGACCGACATCTCGAAGAGTTCGTTCTGAACAGGTTGATCATGTTTTTTGCGATGCTATGATGCGATGATAGCAGAGACTATTTGAGTTTGGATAAGTCCTTTTCCTGCCAAATTCCATTTCGTAGCTACTTTTCGAGAGCTAAATTCACCTTCTAGCGCTTGCCAGTCCCTTTAAAACTTGCCAAAACCTACCGAAAAGGTGAGCAGCTGCTCGCGGACGAGGATGTCGATCAAGTTATTACAGAGGGCTAGACAGTTGCAGAACAGAAAAATTCCGACGATCGCCAGCAACATCATCGTCACGGAGCGGTCCCTGACGCTGTTGCTGTTCGTCTTCAGGAAGGAGGGGGAGCGGAAATTTCTGAAAAAATAGGATAAAATACCCTATCTCTCTGTCGCTCTCGCTCTCTCTCTCTCCCACTTTCTACTTACTGCAATCCCGTCATCTTGCTGAGCGTGTTGAACAGCTCGGTGTACTTGGAGTTTCTCAGCATCCGGAATTGGTTCATCACCATTGTTCTGCTAAATGAGTAGTTTTTAAATGTTCCTGCCTAATCCTAAGCCTAAGCCTAGGCCTATCAAACACCAAAAACTCACGATGCCGTCGACTTCTTCGACGAGTGCATCTGCCGTAAATTCTTGCTCTGCTGCAGCGCGACAATGATCCGGCAGTTGACGATGATCAGGATGGCGAACGGGATGATGAACATCACCATCGTGTAGCCAATCACCTGAAAGAGGGAGATGCATGTTTTAAAGCGACGTATCAGGCAGTTTCGGAAATTTGGAATATTCTGACCTTGGCGACGATGCGGTAGATGTAGCCCTGCTGGAATTCCGTCAGCCCGACTTCACTAAAAATTTCTGAGGTTAGGAAATGCTTTTTTCACCCACTTAATCACTGAATTAAATTTCGGCTCGAAGCAGGGGGTGATGAACAGCTCGAACCAGGTGGGCACGTTGATGAGGATCTAGATTGGTGTAAATGGGAGAAAGTTATCCAAAAAATCTCTGCTATCCTCTTCCTCAACAATCTCTGCTAGACTGCCCTTCTCTGGGACTTACTGAAAACAATATTGATCCCCCGATGGCTGCTTTCACTGGGCGACCGGAAACCCATCTTTTCGCTCGAAATGGGTGACAAACACCTTAAAGGGAAAATTTCATACCTCTCTCTCTCTCTCTCTCTCTCTCTCTCTCTGTCACTCTTACTCTCTCACTCACTCTCGCTCTCTCCCGTTCCCACTTACCCAAATATCGATGAACCGAGACAAGTACGGTCAAATAGACACCACACGTCTGCGTCGTCAACCCGATCGGATAGGCGTACCTGGAATTTCAGATTTCAGAGAAGAGGCAAATGGCTTCTGGTAACTTGCCCTTTAAAAGCGTCTAAAAAGCTACATTTTATTCTTACCACAAAGCCACAGGATACGCATTGTGTAGATCCACCCTAGAGGACATGTTGGAGATGACGGGGAGGATGAGGAAGAAAAAGTTGCATATTAAGAGCAGCAGATCGGAGAGGGAGAGAGCTAACAGGAAGTGGTTGACCAACTGGACGCGCATCTCCACGTCGAGGAAGACAACTGAAAAACTGGGTCTTCTCGGGTTATGCAAGGAGCTTGAGCTTAGGCTTAGGCTTGTCTAGAAACCCACCAATATTAATAATATTCGTAAACATGCCAAATACAGAAATTGGCATGTTGCCAATCAGGCGCAAGTCTATCTGCTCCTTCGTGAACACGCTGCCGCCGCAGTGGGTGGCATTCTCTGGGTTGTTCCACGACCCGTTCCCTGGGTTGTCCATTGCTGAAAATAGGTTCAAAATCGCTTAAATTTACAACAATTAAATGACATCAAAAACAAAAAATAATTTTAATTTTATTCCATTCAATGACAAATTCCGACGACGTCTCCAACCCTAACCGGGGCGCCGGTGCAAAAATATTTTCACCCCCTGACGCCCCTTTTTGAAAGAAGACGAAAAGGGCCGGCTGATGATGGTGGTGGAATGGCAATTAAAAGTTGCTTTTCCGAGGAGATGGCCAATGACTAATTGCCGGATGGAGGGCCCTACGAAGCAATTCTCTTAACGATAGAAAGGTCATCGAATTAAGGAGAATTCGTTTTTATCGCGGTATTAGTGTAGCACAACACATGTCGGGCAAGGCAGCAGAGATCATTTAGGAAGAGGAGAGAGAGGGCAGGCTAGCAGAGATTGTTGAGGAAGAGGAGAGGGCAGGCTAGCAGAGATTGTTGAGGAAGAGGAGAGGGCAGGCTAGCAGAGATTGTTGAGGAAGAGGAGAGGCAGGCTAGCAGAGATCATTTAGGAAGGGGAGAGGGCAGGCTAGCACAGATTGTTGAGAAAGAGGAGAGGGCAGGCTAGCAGAGATTGTTGAGGAAGAGGAGAGGGCAGGCTAGCAGAGATTGTTGAGGAAGAGGAGAGGGCAGGCTAGCAGTCATTATTTTTGAAAAATGGGCAATCTAGCAGGGCGATTTTTCAGATTCAGTTCCGAGACAAATCCACCCAAAGGTTTTGAACCCAGTCAGGAATTTCCCGGCGCTGATCCAATCGAAAAAATTCGGGGCGTCTATTCCGAGCTCCCATTCATCCGGGGGCTCCACCCCCATAGGTCGGCCCCGGGTTAAAAAATGTACCCTCTGGGTGATAAAATGAGCGGATTCAGGGGGCCTAGACTATGGTTTAATTGGAGGAGGAGGAGGAGCAGGCCCGGATTGGTCTTAAAGGGATTAAAACACAGAAAAAAAGCATAAAAAAGAAAACCGAGAAATTGACAAGACAATGAATGCGACGGAAAATAAAGTACCGTGTTCCTAATTGATCGCTGCTAGCCTGCCCTTTCCTCTTCCTCAATAATCTCTGCTAGCCTGCCCGTTCCTCTTCCTCAATAATCTCTGCTAGCCTTCAAACTGCAGTAAAATTCGCGCCACGTGAGAGTGGGCGATAAATTTGGAGCCGGGAGTTAGAGAAGCTTCACGGCCCCCGGAGGGCTGTGAAGCCCTCGGCGGCCAGTTTTTAATCCCGTGCCCCCAGGGCATAAATGCAAATGTTGAGCCCACACATCCCCACGGCAGCTTCACCGTTTTTGCTCGACCCTGGCATAGATGTGAACACTTTTCGGGAATGTTCGAGAACGAGTTATTACTGGCTAGGAAGAGTTGGGAGTTTTGAAGAAACCTGAAAGGAGGGCAGGCCAGCAGAGATTGTTGGGGAAGCGGACAGGGCAGGCTAACACAGATCGTTGAAGAATGGCAACATTCCAAAAGTTTCCGAATTCCACTTTACGTCCCAGTTCGCCGCAAAAACGGGGAACGCTCCGTAACCCCCGGTGAGTTATGGCGTTGGTCCAAGCGAAAAGGAGAAGCTTCAGCGCTATTTGTCTCGAAATTCCTCAAGGACGGCCGGCCCTTTTTAGTTTTCTGGAAAAATAACAAAGCGAAAATCTGGCTTGACCGCGCTCGGAGCACAACAAGTGGCTGAAGGTGGGTGCGCTGGGCTTTTGGATTTGGGACGTTTAGAACATTGCCACCTTAGAGATGGTACTGGACTCCTAGCATTAACGAAAAACTTGGCCTACTTTTGAGGAGGAGAAGTCTCTGATAGCCCTATCAGAGAGCATTTAAGAATTTAAGAAAGGTCTCAAAAGTGTTATAAGGAAGGTCAGCAAGCAGAGATTTTTTGGAGCTTCTTTCCATGACTTTTATGGAAACAAAACCGCTTCGGAGACTTCATAGCTAGGATAGCGAGCAGAGACGCTTGAGGACCGGCAGGCTAGCAGAGATCATTGAACCCATTCCCAGATGTGACGATGGTTGCCCTTTGCTGTCCCCCATGCTAGTGTCCCCTAATGGTAAGTGGATGGCCCCTCCTAGGGCCACACCGACGAATCGGTGTGTGGGACCCGAGGGCACAGGGAATTCGGGAATCCCATTACCGCCTCATCGGCTTTTCCCCCCTTGCTAACCATTAGAGAACGGCCAGGGCCCCGAACGCCCGAAGGAACGGCTTTTTTGTTTTGTGTTTTTGCAGCGTTCGGGTCGTTCCGTTACACGACATGGAACACAAGGAAATGAAAATGACGAAAATTTGGTTGCCGGAATGATTTTAGAGCCTAAGCCCTATGCCTATCGATATGGCCGATTTCCATGTTCGACCTCTGTTAGCCTAAGCCTAAGCCTAAGCCTAAGCCTAAGCCTAAGCCTAAGCCTAAGCCTAAGCCTAAGCCTAAGCCTAAGCCTAAGCCTAAGCCTAAGCCTAAGCCTAAGCCTATCGATATTACCGATTTCCATGGTCGACCTCTGTTAGCCTTAGCCTAAGCCTAAGCCTAATCCTAAGCCTAAGCCTAAGCCTAAGCCTAAGCCTAAGCCTAAGCCTAATCTTAGCCTAGCCTAAGCCTAAGCGTAAGCCTAAGCCTAAGCCTAAGCCTATCGATATGACCGATTTCCATGGTCGACCTTTGTTGGCCTAGGTCTAAGCCTAAGCCTGCGTTGTCTATGGCTAATTGAGCTGTTCTCATATTTTTCAAAAGTGCGAAAGTTTTACAGTATTACAAAAAAATCACCTAGTAATGGACCAGGAAGCCTTTGAACGTTTTGTCTGAGTCAGTCACTTTTACTGGACGAGGAACGACGGGATTAGAGGATTTTTGCGCGCAGGGACAAGACTCGGGTCGCCACTTTAATCAGACGTCCCCCCCTACCCCCTGGCCCGGCGCGTAATCAAACAGGAAATAGGTATTCGAGGAGTTTCCGGTTCCGCGACACAACAGCGTACGTGCCAAAAATTGGGGAATTAGGGGGAGGGGAGAATGGGGTCGAAGAGGCAGCAAAGTAGAGTATGTCTTTTTTGCATCCTTTGAGTTCATGGTTTTTTGGGTTTGGGTTTAACTGTCACGTTCCCTTTAAAGGCTTCCTGACAAATGCCATAACCTTGAAAATCGTACCTAGCCACTTTGGATCTTGACAAAAGCTGATTCAGGAAGAGGAGAAGGCAGGCTAGCAGAGATTGTTGAGGAAGAGGAGAGGGCAGGCTAGCAGAGATTGTTGAGGAAGGGTAGAGGGCAGGCTAGCAGAGATTGTTGAGATCGGCGCACTAATAGATAGTTTCAAAAATCAATTAATTCAAATGCAACCGCGTGGGGTATGGGACACAATATAAAATCGAAAGAATAGGCGAGGGGGAAGAAGACCCAATGAGGGGAAGCAAATTGTCACACCGGCGGGACTGATGCCCGGATTATCTGCTCCGTCCACATTGAATGGATCGGATTTAATTTCTACAGCCATTGCCTATCTATCCCTTGCGAGAATCCCTAGAATCCTGCCGGGTCTTGAGGCCGAGCCCGGCTACGAAGCAGCCTCAATTTGCATGCATTCCTGGGAATTTTCCGGCGAGTGCGACTTCGCTAGATTATAGCAGGTAAAGTGGGGGATTTCTTCATTTTATTTCGGGGTTTTTGCATGTAAAAACCCGGAAAAAGTTCAGCATCTGAAAGACAAAAATAGTTATATAAAATTTCTTTAATTTTTAAAAAATCGACGAAGAATTAATGCGAGTTATACAAGTTAATTGCCTGTCTAATCTTAAAATTCCACTAGGCTACTTTTTGCATCAAGGAAGCAGCCCTTTGCGGGGTGTAAATTAGGATTGGGCTCGGCTGAATTCCTGAAGGGTGAGGCCGGAAGCAGAAAACAACCCCTTTCGGCTGTAGGCTCACTTTTTCAAGCAAAAAAGTTAGCAGAGATTATTGAGGAACGTGAAAACTAGGAAATCAAGCTAACAGGCGCAAAATTCGTATACCAGCAGCTTCTGGGGGCTCAAAAATGCATTTCCAAGCACGCAGAGATTTTTAGGAAAGGAGTGGCGCCGGGAGCATGAGCGTGAGCACGAGTAATACGAGCACTAGTACCATGTGAACAGAATTGACGATGTTTTGGTCGAATTATGAAGAAATCTAGCAGCGCTAGTTTCAGAAATTTTAAAGGAAGCGAGAAGCTTAAATAAAGTGAAAAATATGGCAGGCTAGCAGGGATCATTTATGAGACGCGGAAGGTTCGAAAAACAGAGATTCTAGCAGAAATACATAGCAAATTCTAAAATTTTGCGTGCAGAGAGGCTAGCAGAGTTCCATTGCGGAAAATCGGCAAAAATGCGCCAAATGATTGCCAAATCCCCCTCTAAAATCAACTGACCTATCCCCCGGCACATAACAACAGGCAAAGAAACCCACTTTTTCGGTTCATTTTGGCACTTTGACGTGCGCTTTCCGAGCTCATCAACTACACGCCGATACGCTGGCGTACGGGTAGAGGAAAGGGGCCGTAAACACGCGGAATTCCGTCATTCAGAGTGGGGCGGATTTGGGGCCCGATCGCGGGCCATAGGTGTGCAGTGGAATCAAAGAATGGCCGCCTATTGAGGCGAATCTACGGAGTGGGGTGAGTGGGGTTTCCTGGGCAGGGCAGGCTAGCTTTTGAGAATCCATTTGAGAATCCAAAGGAACCAGAAACATGGCTGTTGAATAAGGGCAGGCCAGCAGAGATCATTGAGGAACTTCAAAAAACCCAAACTTCAGGCAGGCTAGCAGAGACCTCTCAGGAGCCTGACAAATTGTCGTATCCTCGCCCAGTGCCCTCGGGCTATTAACTCCTTTGGGGGGACGGGGATAGGTGTGTAGCGGAATTGGGTGTTTGGACACAAAAAGGAGAGACCCCCCTGGCCTGAGGAGAAGATTGGCGCTGATGTGCTGAATAATGAATATCGGGAGGGGATGTGCCCTGGCTCTTTATCTCTCCCTCTCTCTCTCGCTCTCTCGCTCTCTCGCTTTCTCTCTCACTCTCGCTCTCTCGCTCGCCCTGTTCCTTAAAATGTGCCTTGGGGCAAAATGATGGGAGACCCCAGTGCCCTGATTTGCATAAAAGCTTAAGGGACGAATAAATATACAGCCGCTGATTGGAGCCATTTTTCTTAAGCTAATGACGAGGACCGAGAGTCAAAGTAGTATTTGCAGGATGGGGCAGGCTCGCAGAGATTTTTGAGGAAGAGGAGAGGGCAGGCTAGCAGAGATTGTTGAGGAAGAGGAGAGGGCAGGCTAGCAGAGATTGTTGAGGAAGAGGAGAGGGCAGGCTAGCAGAGATTTTTGAGGAAGAGGAGAGGGCAGGCTAGCAGAGTTCGTTAGAGGAACGGGGTTCAAAAATTCCAAAGCTAAAACACAACTTTTTGGGTCGCTGAGGTGGGAATTTTTGAGAACGATTGGCGTGGGTGACCCCAATTTATACCCAATTCCACTAATTCACCTCGCAACTTCTCAGCGAGAGAGAGAAAGAGAGAAAGCTTCATATACTTCTTGAATAAGTTCTAGCTAGCAAAGATCATTTGGGAAGTAGGAATGGCGCACTGGAGGTAGTTGTGCTCTTTTTGGACCCGTTCCACTTGGAAATGCATTCCACATGGGAGCCGTGGCGGGCTAGTTTATTCTGAACCCATCTTTTAAGACCTTTTTCAAAGCCACTAACATAAATAAAGGGAAAAAGCTGTCCCTAGCCACCATCGGATGCATGGATCTGGTCGGGATCAGCCCTTTTTTAGGAAATTTTTACGTAAAATGGCTCGTTTCCGCAGTTTCCGGACAGGGCTAAAATAAGGCTAACGACATGCAAAAGCAAGAAAAATACGATAAGCAGTACCTTTACGTGAAATTTGCCGGAAGTTAGGATTCAGAGGAAGATTGAGTCGAAGCCTAAGCCTAAGCCCAAATCATGGGCTTCAAAAGGCTTTAAAGTCATCCAGTTCAGGCGAGCTATCAGTGATAATTGCGGAAAATGGCCCATCTCAACTTCACGGCCCTTCAAAGAAACGGATGTTTGATCCAAAATACCACAGCCTCCAACATAACAGCCAGCCAGTACGCACCGCTACTATGGCTTCCACCGTAAAAAGGCGCCGATCGGAATAAGGAGGAAATGAGGGGCGGATTGGCTGGATATGCAGAGACCCCGGAAATCAAACTAGACTAGCTGTCGCTCTCTCTCTCTCTCACTCTCTCTCTCGCTCTCTCTCTCTCTTTCTCTCTCAAGTTTTGGTCCTCAAAAGTTCATCCGGTTTGACGTCTGTTCAGGTGAAGCCGTACGATCGAAATTGGCAATCGAGGAGATCAGGAAGGGAATTTGGGAGGCAGGCTGGCACAGATCATTGGGGAATGGGAAATCAGCTGTTTCTCATTATCTCACTCTCTCTCCCTTTCTCTCTATTTCTCTCTCTCTCTCTCTCTCTCTCTCTCTCTCTCTCTCTCTCTCTCTGTCTCCGAGCCGAACTATCGAAAGGAGTGGGAGCTAGCAAAGATCATTTGAGAATTAAGCACCAGAAAAAATGGGGTTGAGGCAGGCTTGAAGAGGTTATTGGGGAATTTAAAGATGCATTTAGCCAATTTTTATAGCTTAGCTCGCTTCCGAAACAACCTAGCAGAGAGAATTTGGGAAAGTTCCGATCGACCAGATGATTATTGTCTAAGCATTAATGAAAGGCCTTGGCGTCGGCTTAGGCTTAAGCGTAGGCTTAGGCTTGAGCTCAGCATTTTTTGAGCCAGATGTCAAAGATCTTCTCCAAAACGCCTGAACCCAAAAAAACGTTTCCCCCCAATGAAACGGGGCTGGAAATTAATGGGCGCGACGACACGATCGGTTGGGCCCTGAGCACCAGGAGAGGAGACCCACAACTGGGTCCCCCCTTCACACCCCAAAAGGAGATTAACTGCCCCGGGAGACCGAGAGGGGGGAGACTCGTCACATAGCCATAGACACACCCAGGCAGACATTCTCCCTCCACCTACCCCTTATTCCATTTTTTGGAGAGGAAGAGGATAGGATGGTGTGAGCCTGGATGGGGTGGTGGTAGGGGGAAGGGATTTTTGAGGCCTTAAAGGGTTTGCTTAGGCGCCTTAAAGGGTCTCTGCCAGTTTGCCTCTGACCTAGTGCGATTCTTGAGAGATTCTCTGCTAGCTTGCCCTACCTCGAAAACTTGTCAAAAAATCTCTGCTAGCTTTCTCTAGCGATTCGGCCCTCCAAAGTTGGCCGTGCTAGCCGCTTTAACTTAAAATCTGCTCAAATGATCTCTGCTAGCCTGCCGACTTCGAAAAACTTAGCCTTAAGAAGAACATAATAGCGAAAGACATGGAAACTGCCCAAGAACTGGTCGGATTGGACATAGCTTTCCAAATTCCAACCCCACGATCAGGGTCAGCTGCCGGGGACCACCCCCAGTTTTTTCGCAAGCGATATAAACCCAATTTGTCAGGGTCGCACAGGTCGAGGGACGGGCAATAGCTTACCCAAAAAAGCGGCCAAAATATGGCCTTGGTGTCAGGATTTATTACGGCAATTATTTGAGGGCAATAAATAAAGCTACAGTATGCCGAAAGAAAAGCAACGGTTCAGAGCTTTCGGGCAGGCTAGCAGAGACGATTTGTGGCAGAGATGCATGCATCGAAAAATGCGCTTAAGGGGATATTTTCCTAAACATTCTGCTCCAACCCGAAAATTATCAATCCGCATCAAAAAATATCACAAAAACACCCAGAATTGGGAAATTGCCCGCTTCAGCAGCCTATAATCTGCCCCTTTTTGTCACCAGCACAATGTTCCGTCAATATTTTAATTAAGCAAATCCGGCATCTAATAAAAATGTACTTTTTCCGGATTAGACACTCAATTCTTGGATTTAGCAAGAAGCTGGAGCAGGAATGGAAAAAGCCAAAAATTTCCGGGGCGCCCAATTTGCGGGATTGAGCTCCGGCCGGGTGGAGCTTTACGATGTAGTAAACGGGCGGAGAGTATTGGAAACTAAAAGGATTCCCTGGAAGCTGAGCCCAAGCCTAAGTCCCAGCCTAACCTAAGCCTAAGCCTAAGCCTAAGCCTAAGCCTAAGCCTAAGCCTAAGCCTAAGCCTAAGCCCCCTAAGCCTAAGCCTAAGCCTAAACCTAAGCCTAAGCCTAAGCCTAAGCCCCCTAAGCCTAAGCCTAAGCCTAAACCTAAGCCTATGCCTAAGCCTAAGCCTAAGCCTAAGCCTAAGCCTAAGCCCCTAAGCCTAAGCCTAAGCCTAAACCTAAGCCTAAGCCTAAGCCTAAGCCCCTAGCCCAAGCCTAAACCTAAGCCTAAGCCTAAGCCTAAGCCTAAGCCTAAGCCCAAGCCTAAGCCTAAGCCTAAGCCTAAGCCTAAACCTAAGCCTAAGCCTAAGCCTAAGCCCCCTAAGCCTAAGCCTAAGCCTAAGCCTAAACCTAAACCTAAGCCTAAGCCTAAGCCTAAGCCTAAGCCTAAGCCTAAGCCGAAGCCTAAGCCTAAGCCTAAGCCCAAGCCTAAGTCCCAGCCTAACCTAAGCCTAAGCCTAAGCCTAAGCCTAAGCCTAAGCCTAAGCCTAAGCCGAAGCCTAAGCCGAAGCCAAGACCTGTAACGCAGGTTTTGAGAAACATTTCTTTATCATCATAACGTAAGCACCAAAAATTCAAGCAGCAAAAATGATCAGTGTTCGAAAATATACAAAAATTTGAGGCACATTTCGAAACCACAGGCAAGCGATAGGAGGAGACGTCAAGAAATTAACGTACAATTTGAAAGCCAAGGAAACCGGGATGACAAATTAATTTACATACAATATTTTCAACGCGACGAGCTGGCTAGCAGAGATGGTTGTGGAATTTTTTAAAGTCATTAAAAATAAACAAAGATTCATAAAATCACATATTGGCGTTGTGGGCGGGAAAAACGAGGGGGGCGGATATGCAAATTTGAGGCGGAAATTCGGGGAAAACGTGGAAACTTTAATGCACTAAAGCTTGTTGAACTTTTTTGTAGGAGTAGTAGGTCCAGTACACGATCTGAAAAGTAAGATTCGGGGGCTGTCGTTGATACGTTCAAAGTCAAAGCCGAAGCCTAAGCCAACTCTAAGCCTAAGCCGAGGCCTAATCCGATGCTGAACCTAAGCTTAAGCCCAGCCTAAGCCTAAGCCTGAACGTTAAGTTTTCGGCTTTCAGAACCTACATTAAAAATGGCAAACGCTGTCGGAAAGAGCACACTCGAGATCTTGTCAATTTTCTCTGGTGGCCAGCTTCCGAGATCAGGAAGGTAGAAGCGCCACGTGAAGCCGGCTAAACAGAAGAATTTATCAAAAATTCGGTTGTTTTTTTGCTGTCACAACCCCTTTAAAACGACTCACAAGTTCGATCAAGTGGCAACATGAACCGCTTGTCGACGCGTATCAAGTTGCCGTTGTTGTTCGTCTCGAAGTGGTCCAGCTGCAACAGGGGGGTTACCAGCTGAAAAGGAGGGGTGAGGAGCTGTTGCTCAATCGGATTTGCTAGCTTGCCTATGTCTAAGCCTAAGCTTAAGCCTAAGCCTAAGCCTAAGCCTAAACCTAGGCCAAAGCCTGAGCCGGAGCCCGAGCCAACTTCGTTCTGGACTTACCTTTGGCACGCAGAGACTTTTCCGCTTCTTCTTTGCTCCCGGCATCTCGTCTTTCACCTGGAAATATGCAAATTAGCGGGATTCATCTTTTAGCAAATTACCATAAACCCGACGATGGCCAGCTCCACCAGAGAGGCGAAGATGAACGTCATCGAGGCGAGCATCCAGACGTCTAAAATCCAAATAATTTTGGTGTTGTACCTAACTTACCGATTGCTTTAATATAGGATACACGAGGGAGATTTCGCATGATGTTGCCAAATTGGAAAATCATAGCCAGGAGGGCGTTGACTCCTGAAAAAGTAGGCGAGAGTGAGAAAGAGCGAGAGACGAGAAACAGAGACAGAGAGCGAGAGAGAGAAAGCGCGAGAGAGAAAGAAAGAGAGAGAGAGAGGGAGAGAGGTAGAGATACAGGAAGGAAAAGCCAGATACATACCCAACATTGTCCTTGCCGGAATGGCTCTCGGTCCCAAAGCGAAGCTGATCCAGCTAAAAAAACTGGATAAAAGGCCTGTTTTTTTGTCAAAAACTCTGTTGGCTTGCCCTGACGTACCTGATAAAAATAGTGAGATACGTCGGCAGGTAGGCTTGCATAAAGTACCAAATGTAGCGCCGCTCAAACGTGAGCACCACGTGCAGCTCGTCCCACATCCCGGCGGGGTAGGGCTGGAAAAACCAGGAATTCGTTTGACGAGCTTAACTTACCTCTGCCACATGCTCAGTCAGAATATTGACAAGGTCAAAATCTGGGAGCACGATGTCGACGAGTTTCTAAAATAATGGCTTATAAGTGTTAAAAATATTAAGCGTCGGCTCAGGCTTAGGCTTAGGCTTACTTACCCGAACAGCTCCACCCGCGTCGGTGCTCCACCTCATTTGCACCTCCTGGTTGTTGTAGTTGAAGCTAAAAACCAACAAAAGTAAATTTTCATTAAAGGGAAGAACTAGCCTTTCATATATCAAACTACAATTCTGCTGATCCAACGGGAAGAGTGTCAGATCGAGTGAGCAGGGCCCCTTGACTCGGGTTCTCTAAAAATCGATAAATTCCTCAATAATTTTGCTAGCCTGTCATCTCTCTCCCTCTCTATCACTCTCACTCTCATTCTCTCTCGCGCTCTCGTTCAATCGAGAAAACTTCTAACTTACGTAATTTACCCAAACCGTCCCATTCGGATAGAGCATCAAAAAAACATTTCTAAAAATCGGCTTGCAAAATTGAAAATGACACGATACTTGAAGGGCGAGTCGTGAATCTCGGCCACTTTCGAGTTGATAAAGCAGCTATTCGGTGTCCAGAGGCGATCGAAAACCTGAAAAATTCCATTTGGCTACTTTCTTACGAATTTTCGATGCAAAGTTCGGGATTTAGTCAATTTTAAGCTCGCAAACCTGATAGCTGAGCGACAAATTCTGCTTGCACGGGTTGAGATGCTCGAATTTCAGAGCCGGGTCCATCCACATTTCATTAATGTAGATGTCCATCTAAATGGCTGGTTGAAGGCTAAGCCTAAGCCTGAGCTTACCTCAAAATCATTCGTAATCTCGTTGATCGATTCGATGGCTTGAATCCAGAATTCGACAATTACCCGCACGCCTTCATCAGCTGAACAATTTACTGAGCGTTGGATTTTTGGCGATCACGCTCTCGTTCTCTCTCTCTCGCTCTCCTTCTATCTCGTTCTCTCTCTCTCTCTCTCTCTCTCTCTCGCTCTATCTCTCTCTCTCTCTCTCGCTCTTTCTATTCACTTACTGGGTATTCGGAATTTGTTGTAGCCCGTATCGTTCAACAGCTTGTCGATGATGGCCGTGTCTCGGGTACAATTGGGCTGAAAGCTTTTTCTGTGTTTTGTTCAGCAATGCTAAATGAGCAAATTTTCACATTAGCGCCACACCGAGATAGATTAGCAGCAAAAATGAATAGGGGATTTTTAAGATGTTTTAGAAAAAATTTACATTCTCCACTGTCAGCTTGGCCTTTACCCGCTTGCGAACCGCCTAAAAGATAGAGGAAAATGGTATAACAGTTTTAACAACGGGATTATAGAATGTAATATTAACGCGCAAACGGTAATTGTTAGAGCACCGCAAAGATAAAATGAAAATTAAGAGTCTTAAAATTTCAAACAATTGTATTTACCGATCGCCAATCGTTTTCCGAGGGGCGACTGTGACGTTTTGGCGGGTTGAAGGCACGCTAATTGGATATTTTGCCTCGTTTTGTCAGGGCAGACTAGCAGAGATTGTTGAGGAAGAGGGGAGGGCAGGCTAGCAGAGATTGTTGAGGAAGAGGAGAGGGCAGGCTAGCAGAGATTGTTGAGGAAGAGGAGAGGGCAGGCTAGCAGAGATTGTTGAGGAAGAGGAGAGGGCAGGCTAGCAGAGATTGTTGAGGAAGAGGAGAGGGCAGGCTAGCAGAGATTGTTGAGGAAGAGGAGAGGGCAGGCTAGCAGAGATTGTTGAGGAAGAGGAGAGGGCAGGCTAGCAGAGATTGTTGAGGAAGAGGAGAGGGCAGGCTAGCAGAGATTGTTGAGGAAGAGGAGAGGGCAGGCTAGCAGAGATTGTTGAGGAAGAGGAGAGGGCAGGCTAGCAGAGATTGTTGAGGAAGAGGAGAGGGCAGGCCAGCAGAGATTGTTGAGGAAGAGCAGAGGGCAGGCTAGCAGAGATTGTTGAGGAAGAGGAGAGGGCAGGCTAACAGAGATTGTTGAGGAAGAGGAGAGGGCAGGCTAGCAGAGATTGTTGAGGAAGAGGAGAGGGCAGGCTAGCAGAGATTGTTGAGGAAGAGGAGAGGGCAGGCTAGCAGAGATTGTTGAGGAAGAGGAGAGGGCAGGCTAGCAGAGATTGTTGAGGAAGAGGAGAGGGCAGGCTAGCAGAGATTGTTGAGGAAGAGGAGAGGGCAGGCTAGCAGAGATTGTTGAGGAAGAGGAGAGGGCAGGCTAGCAGAGGTTGTTGATAAAGTCGAGAGGGCGGGCTAGCTGAGATCCTTAGACCTACCGGTCTTCTTGTAAATCTGTGGTCATCGTCATGTATTCTGAAGCGCTCGTCGATGGGTTGGCGATAGATTGTTTGCGTTGGGGTGTGCTGGAAGCGCTAAACATATTGATTTTTTTCTTGATAACTAGCTGCCACCATCTCTTTACTCGATAAGCCGAATCTTACCTCATCATCAATAACCTCATCTACCAGATCGTAGTCTTTATTGATGACTATGGAAAGTGATAATGTAGTGAAAAGGCTTGTTAACAGCACATCTGTTAATCGCATTCTGAAAATGGAAAAAATTCGATTGTCTGGCTTGGTAATATACTTTCAAGCATTGAAAACGAATAAGTAGGCAAAGATAAAGAAATGCTAAGCCTAAGCCTAAGCCACAACCTAGGAATTCAAAAAGTAACACACAAAATCGCAAGAGGTGTGCAAAAACGACCAAAAACTGGGCCCCCTCGGCCCCCGACTTCCTGACCAGGGCCAACGGAGCCTGGTTCCGGTGTGTGTGTGTGCGTCTCGGGGCTTAAGGTGGCATTTTTTGGGTTCGAAAATATTCAGAAAATTATAACAAGGTTTAAGATGTCTTACGATATTAAATCTTTGACTATTTGAACGGAGAAGGTAAAGAAAAACAGCTCAAAAAGCCATGAAAAACACGATTAATAGAATAGGCGCTTACGACATGAAATTAGAGGACGAAGAAAAGCAGGAAAATACGAGAAACATAAAGAACATTTTTCTCCGGCTTTTTCAGTTACGAGCACTAATTAAAAACGTTTAAAACCATCAAAACTGGCTATATTCCGTTTCACTACCTTCCAACGACCCCGTCATTTGTTAATAACGGAAAATAAGACCAGAACAAGCAGGAAACCACTAGAAACACGCCAAAGATCATTATAAAACCTTCCAAGCTTGAAACTCTATATGAAAATTATTAAAACCACCATAAACTGGCTATATTCAGTTGCACTATCCTCCTGACAACCCCGTCATTTGTTAATAACGGAAAAGCCGAACCCGAAAAAAGCCCGAGATGTGTGTGGGGGATATTTATCAATTTTTCATCGCGATGGCATAACCCGGGAATGGGCGGGCGGTCTGGTGTTCCTCGCACTCCCGTTCATAGTAAATACTGACAGAAAATGGCATAAATGTAAGGAAGGGGTTAGGGTAGGCTAGCAGAGGTTATTAGGGAATTGGTAGAGGGTACGGTAAACTAGCAGAAATCTTTTGAGAAGCTTTAGCGGGCGGGGGTGGCTAGCAGAGACTCCTTGAGAGGTGTTTCGGAAGTGTTGACCGCTGAAATAGACCTTGGGAGGCATTAAAAGCCAGGTAAGCCGGCCGAGATTATTTGGGAGAGAGAGAGCATCCTAGCCTAGACCATTTAAGAATCTTTGAGGCTAGGGCGTCTAGGAGAGCAATTTAAAGAAGCCCTACTGGTTAGGGCCAGCTAGCAGATACCGTTTTGGAGGTCCTAGCGTTTATCGCAAGCTAGCAGGGATGATTTTGGAGGTTCTGGATAGGGCAAGCTAGCAGAGCTCCTTTCGGAGGCTGTTTTTATGCATCTTCCTCGTGTTAGAGGGCTTTATTGGATCTCCGGAAGATCGTTGACCACTTCCTCAGCATAAGATAGGAGAGAATAATGAGATTATAGCGGTGCGGCTATGAGGCCGTGCTTTGGGGATGACTTGCCGAAAATGTGGGTGAATTTAAATAATCTCGGCTAGCTTGGTAGAGAGAGAGCGAGAGATAGAGAGAGAGAGAGAGAGAGAGAGAGAGAAAGAGATCAGCGACTAGCCCAAGATCAACATCCACTCGAATGTAGCCCCGGGGCCTGAAATTCACCTCCATATCCGGAAGGGGGGAGCTAGAAGCGAGACACTTTTGCAAGCGACGTGTGTGGCATGTCCACAGCAGTGCCCCGGAAATTTGGGGGACGTTGACTTTTGCCTTCCACCCCCTGGCATCGGCCCCGAACTTCTGGAATTTGAATCGGGGACTCGGGGCGCTATAAAGCTGGGCAGACTAGCAGACGCCTTTGGGGAAACTCTAAAAAGACGTTCTTACAGGCAAAGGAAGGGCAGGCTAGCAGAGATTCTTTGGAAAGTGGAAATTTAGACTTAGGCGGGCTAGCAAAGAACCTTTAGATTTGGGCAATTTCTAAGCCAAAAAGGGGGGAAAGAGATAGGTAGGCCAGCAGAGATTCTTTCGGAAAACTCAGAAAATCGAGTGATATCAGATGAAGTACACTAGCAAAGAATGTTTGATGAAAATCCAACGCACCAGAAATTTTTCAAGGCAAGCTGGCAGAGATTATTTGCGGAAATTTAGCTCTCACTCGCTAAAAGAACACGCAGGGTAGCAGAGGTCGTTAGAGTAAATTATAGCTGCCGAGGCAATGGAAGCATAAAGCAGGCTAACAGAGACCATTGGAGGTGCAAGGGCAGGCTGGCAGAGATTGTTCAGGAACTTAAAGTCTAGTCATTTATCCCAATTCCCGAGTAGACGTGTCGAATGTAGCCTGGGGGGCACGCATACCTCCACTTCCCCCGAAATGTGTTTTGGCGGAAAAGGAGTGGCCCGTCCATCGGAGCGCCGCGTAATTTGACGTGTGCGGTAGGTTTTGGGGGAAGAGATAGATACTCAAATACATTTATATTGGAGAGAGAGAGAGGGAGGGGGGGGGGGGAGAGAGAGAGACGGATATGGGGTTAGATGATATTCAGTTATCGGGGAAGAGGAGATGACCGGCAGGAATGGCCGGAGGACGTTTTCGAAATGTTGCATTCGGAGCTGAAGCTTTAAAGTGCCTCTGCTAGCTTGCCCTCTCCGCTTCGGAAATAATCTATGCTAGTCTCTCCCTGTCTCTCTCTCTCTCTCTCTCTCTCTCTCTCTTTTGATTCGACATTTTCCTGCACAGATCCTTTAAAAAGCGGTATTCGGACAGCTAGCAAAGATCATTTAGGAATGGCTGGGCTACCCAGCAGAGACTATTTGGGATGGGAGTAGGTTGTAGATCTATCTATTTTGTTATCGTCATTTACCTCATCAAAAAATGCATAGAAATTGAGGGATGGAAAGGAAAGGGCAAAAATGGCACTCGAAAAACAAAGGAGAATGAGATGGTATTTTTAGGTAGTTTTTAGGATTAAAGGGGCAGTGAAGCTAATGGCAGGCTAGCAGAGATTATTCCAGAACCGCCAGGATTTTAACGCAATGCCCTGTGGCTACTTCCCTTGTCGCAACCGACGTAAGCCCAAAAGTGAGGGTAATCGGATGGGGCCCTTCCCAAGTGCCGAATTTGCGCGCCTCCCGGCCGCCTAATCACCAAAAATTGGGCGCACACCATGCAGCCGTGCCCTCCCTCGTTGGAGGCAAATTTCAACAAATTCCTTGTTTTTTGGAGGCGTCAAAAATCGTTGGTTTGCAGGGCAGGCTAGTAGAGAGCGTTGGGGAAGTTTCTGAAGCTTAAGCCTAAGCCTAAGCCTAAGTAAGCCTACACCATGTAGGACTTAGATATTTTTAGCCACTTATGGCATTAAATTACTATAAAATCTGTCTACATATGCTGGTGTTGCAGTGATAGGGGGCAGAGATTGAGACATAAGTGGTCCCAGCTGGGGTAAAGAAGAAGCATAAAGAAACTGGAGACAGCCGCAGGTGTCGACATCCATCAAAATATGAGGGTAGACCGGGACCGGGTAATGGGGCTCGAGGAAGCGAGAGATGGGGAAAGATTCAGAGACGCAGAGACGGGGAGTGGAAAAATTCCACCAGCCACGCTTTCGGGCTTCCTCCAACCGCACATAACGGCTGTCTGTTTTAGTGGTTGGGGTGGGGCGAAATTGGGGCTAATTTTCCTGAATGGATATCTGCTAGCTTGCCCTGATTTGAACCGTACCCGACCTTTGCTAGCCGCTGCTATTTCTTAGATTACCTCCGCGAGCTTGCCCTTTTGCCTCGTTTCTCAAGGGATCTCTGCTAGTCTGCCCCTTACGAGAATTTTCTGTTATGACTGACCCTGATCTCTGGTTTTCCTCAAAAGACCTCTGCTAGATAGTCCTAATTCATGGTTTCCCCAAAAGACCTCTGCTAGCTTGTTTTAAAGGGATTGTGAAGTCTGCTAAAATGTTCCAAAGAGGCAAGCTAGCAGAGATCATTGTGGAATACAACTAGCTCAGCCGAACTCTGCTAGATCTCGTTCCAAAATGATCCCGGTTAGCTTGCTTGTGCCACAGAATCATGTAAAGACCAGCGGGGGAGGAGCCGCTTCGCGACTCTCCCCCGCTGGATCCCGTCTAGGCCCTATTAATCGAGCGCCCTTCCACATAAAGTTACCTTGAAGAAAGAAAAACCCATCTCCCATGCAAAACTCTTGGTATTGGCATGCGGCGCAAGATACTGTTAGTCTTGTTATTAGGCCTGCGGCGACCTGCGGCCCGAGCTTGAGGGATTAGCTTCCTTTTTTGGCGAGCCTGAGCGGTTTGCTTCGAGAGAAAGCCTTCGGCGCAAGTTTGATGGACTAACTCTTTCTTTAAGCAAGCCTGCGCCGCGAGCTTCAAATTCAGAGACCTTCTTACTTCCTAAGCCTGCGGCGCTAGCTTGAGGGATTAGCCTGAATCATTAGCCTGTGGCGCTAGCTTCTGCGGCTAGCTTTGGTCTGAAGCCTGCGGCGCAAGTTTGAGAGGGCAGCTTCATTCTTTAGCCTGCGGCGCTAGCTTCAGCGGCTAGCCTGGTTCTAAAGCCTGCGGCGATAGCTTGTGCGGCTAGCTTCGTTCTAAAGCCTGCGGCGCTAGCTTCAGCGGCTAGCTTCGTTCTAAAGCCTGCGGCGCTAGCTTCAGCGGCTAGCTTCGTTCTAAAGCCTGCGGCGCTAGCTTCAGCGGCTAGCTTCGTTCTAAAGCCTGCGGCGCTAGCTTCAGCGGCTAGCTTCGTTCTTAAGCCTGCGGCGCTAGCTTCATCGGCTAGCTTCGTTCTTAAGCCTGCGGCGCTAGCTTCGTTCTAAAGCCTGCGGCGCTAGCTTGCGCGGCTAGCTTCGTTCTTAAGCCTGCGGCGCTAGCTTCAGCGGCTAGCTTCGTTCTTAAGCCTGCGGCGCTAGCTTCAGCGGCTAGCTTCGTTCTAAAGCCTGCGGCGCTAGCTTGCGCGGCTAGCTTCGTTCTAAAGCCTGCGGCGCTAGCTTCAGCGGCTAGCTTCGTTCTAAAGCCTGCGGCGCTAGCTTCAGCGGCTAGCTTCGTTCTAAAGCCTGCGGCGCTAGCTTCAGCGGCTAGCTTCGTTCTAAAGCCTGCGGCGCTAGCTTCAGCGGCTAGCTTCGTTCTTAAGCCTGCGGCGCTAGCTTCATCGGCTAGCTTCGTTCTTAAGCCTGCGGCGCTAGCTTCGTTCTAAAGCCTGCGGCGCTAGCTTGCGCGGCTAGCTTCGTTCTTAAGCCTGCGGCGCTAGCTTCAGCGGCTAGCTTCGTTCTTAAGCCTGCGGCGCTAGCTTCAGCGGCTAGCTTCGTTCTAAAGCCTGCGGCGCTAGCTTGCGCGGCTAGCTTCGTTCTTAAGCCTGCGGCGCTAGCTTCAGCGGCTAGCTTCGTTCTTAAGCCTGCGGCGCTAGCTTCAGCGGCTAGCTTCGTTCTAAAGTCTGCGGCGCTAGCTTGTACGGCTAGCTTCGTTCTAAAGCCTGCGGCGCTAGCTTGCACGGCTAGCTTTGGTCTAAAGCCTGCGGCGCAGGCTTGAGAGGGTATCTTCATTCCTGAGCCTGCGGCGCTAGTTTGTGCAGCTAAATCCATGCTAAAGCCTGCGGCGCTAGCTTGAGGGATTACCCTGAATCTTTAGCCTGCGGCGGTAGTTTCAGTGCCTAGCTGGATTCGTTAGCCTGCGACGCAGTTTAGAGCGACTGACTTCAGAATAGCGCCTCCCTACAGGAAAATACACTTCGAAAATGCATTCCGAGCATAAAGCAAAAAAATACGATAGCCGGGGATCGAACCCCCGATAGCAAGATTGGCAGGCTGACGCTCTAACCACTATACCATGAAACGTTTGGGAGCGCGCGCGCAACAGCCCTTGTATCCCCCGAGGTGACTAACGGGAAAGGGGAGCAAAGGCAATGAGAGGCAGCTCCAATGAGGTAGCCAAACGCGCGAGTGCAACTGGCGAGAATGAGGAAATTTGTATTTTCTCGCATTATGCAAATTAGCCCTCAGGAACCCCCAAAAATGAATAAAACCGGCCTTAACTTTGTAATCTTGTATTTTATCGAAATTCTGAGAACGCCATCGGAAACAGAAGGTTCGATTCCCCCGGGTGACGGAGAATTAGGGCATTTTATCCACGGGAAGGCCCTCAAATCGGGCCTCGAAACTGACATCCACACACACACACAAAGATACACGCCAAAATTATATAAGGTAGGATATGACCATAAAGAGAAAGAGAACGAGACGGAGAGCGAGAGAGCGAGAGAGAGGGAGAACGAGAGAGAGCGAGTAAGAGCGCGAGAGCGAGAGAGAGAGAGGGGTGAGAGAGGGTGTAAAAGAGCGAGAGAGCGCATGAGAAATCCTAATAGCGTCAAGGCCGGCTAGCAGAGACCCTTTACCCCAAATTTTTAATAGAACGGCAATGACCGAGTGAATGTTCGTGCTACTACACCCCAAGGGCAATAATTCGGGGCCGTTAACCCTTCTCTGCCCTCGTGCTCCTTTCCTTCCAGCTTCTCCTCCAGCGTCCGAAGAACACTTGTGGCCGCCCTCTGCTGGCCCTTGGCCCTATGTGTCGTTAAATTTTTGGCGTGCCCTTGAGAATGAGGCCGGGGCTGGGAGATCTGGAATATGGCCTGCCACGTACACCCCACATTTCCTCATTTTTGTGGGGGTTGAGGTGAAGGGGGGAATGAGACGGGGTAAATGGAGGCGGAAGTTGGAAAATGGCAGGCTCTGGTCTAGAGGAGGGCTAGCAGAGATACCTCTGGAGCTCGGGAAGGTAGCATGGATTCTGATGGAGTTGAAAACGAAGTAGGAAATGGCAAGCTAGCAGTGATTTTTGAGGAAAACTGGCCTAGGGCCACGTCTAACTGGTCTAGGGCTAGGGTAGCAAATCTAGAAGGATCTTTGATCGGGGCAATCTAGCCAAGATCCTTGCGGAAACGGAAGCACCTAGGGCAAGCTAGCAGGGATTCTTGAGGAACCAACGGCCATAGAAGGCAGGCTAGCAGAGATCATTCAGGAATGACTGGAAGTAGACGAGCGAAATCGAACATTCCGAGAAGTGTGGGTGGCGGAAAATTGGATGAATTTTTGAAACTATCATTTTCAGGAGAGAGTGAAAGAGAGAGAGTGAGCGAGAGAGCTAGAGAGTGAGAGGGAGATAGAGCCATGCATTGCGTGATATCAGAGCTCGATATTGCACGGGTCGGTGGTCACAGATTGCCCAAGAAGGGGGGGGGGGGGGGAGAAGAAGGTGGATGAAGCCGAAGGAGTGAGTAACGCTTAGGAAAGGCATAGTACTGAAAATCTGCAATCAAAGCGCTAATGGTGGGCAGACTTTCCAAAATTCCTCAAAGAAACTCTGCTAGCTTGCCTGGTGCTCTGAATTTTTCCGAGAATAGGCTTGCCGAAAAACCTCTGCTAGCCTGCCCACCTGCAGCCTCGATTTCCTCAAAATATCTCTGCTAGCTTGCCCCGGATTTTCAACGAAAAAAAAAGGTCTAGAAATAGCATTCGATTTCCCAAACCATAATCCCAAAACGCCACCTCAAAACGCATACAGAAATGGCAAAACCACTGGGGCCACTTTTCACTTTTCGCAATTCCAATACCCCTGGCGCGAGGACTTTTAATTGGTGGCCCTTGCCCCCCTGCCCTACACCCATCTCGACGTTTTGCCCCAAAATTATAGGGCCCATCGTACTTTTCTTCTGCTCCCCATCCCCGCGCCCAGGCGTCATCTCCCGTTTTCCGGGTAGTTATGGAAAGAATGGAATTCCTGGGGGCACGTGATCTTTTCAGTTTTGGAAAGTGCGTTATGTGGAACAGTAAATACCCAAAATACATTTATTTAAGCAAAAAAAACCGCAATAAATAAATTATCTATGCAAAGTACTTGATGGTGATACCGTCGGTCTTCGCGCTGCGCTTCGCCAGGTTGATGAGGAACTGGAAAAAGGTAAATCATCTATGCTATCAATTGATTGATTTTTGAAACTCTCAAGGGCAAATTCGCTGCGGTAAAAAGTTTTTGAAGATGCCTACTGGTTTGGAAATTGCAAATCGGTTATGATGTTCAAGATAAATTTGTTTTGTCAGGAATTTTTACAAAACTGTCCCTAGTTCAGAACTTTTTCGAGAGTCATAAACCGGCTTTTAACGGCCAAAAATTTGATGTTATGATATTCCTAGACTGAATCTTACATCATCGATAATTTCCGCGAAAACGATTTCCGTCACCGGTTCCGTCAGCTCGATGAAGATCGTGCCTAAATTTCAACGTCGAAGCGTACGATAATTTTGCAGGCGTACCAGAAAGCTCCAGGGCAACATGAGCAGGAGGGTCAGTAGGATCGCATTCATCGAGGAACCCGTTTTCATCTTGCACTAAAGAAAAGTTCCTGGAAAGCATTCGACATCCCCAGACAACCTCGTCTAAACTCCGCGTATTAGCGCTTACAAACGCGTTTATAACTGGAAGTTTGCGCGTTTTCCAAATGCCGTGTTTTCTGTTTTCCTGTTTCAATGTGTGTTCTATTCATATTCAAACAAGGCCAGCAATGAAAACACACCGGTTTGCCTGAAACCCTTTCCCCTACATCATAATAAAACGGTATCAGATCGTAGCAAGCCGACGGCGTTTGTTTTTCTTCTGCAACAAAAAAAATTGTAAATTTATCTGTTACCGTCATAAAATGAGATTTGTTATTTTTAGCGCCAGTGTGTCGAGTCGTGTCTGATTTCTTCCGGTTAGTGTCACCCCGACTTATCCTAATAGGACCTACGCGTTGGAAAATCGTCTCCAATTTTTGTTCCGCAAGTCCCAAGCAGACCAGTGACCGGAAGCCCAGTAATCTCGTAAGAGATCTCCTTCTCGGTGACCAAGACAGCGTTAGAAGCGATCGCTCGGAATAGCTAAAAAATTGGGGTTTTTTAGGAAACTCGGCACATACGGATACTTCCATTCCGTCCATGATTGCTTCCTTGACGTCATTAGCTCCTGACTAAAATTCACAAAATCCGGAGGTTCGTGGCGAAATTACCTGTCCCGGAGCGACCCCCACCGACCAGAGCACTGATGGTCGAAGGGTTAGGCTGATTTCGGCTCTCGTGGCAAATCCTGAAGGCTTTTTGTTTCCCTTTCAAATGATCCCTTGTCGCCTTGCTACTTTCTTCAAATGCTCCCTGCTAACTGGCCTTCCCCGCAAATAATTTCTGCTATTTCACCTGCCCAAAAAACTGCAAAGCGCTCCCGAAGAAATTCAGATACCGCCTTCCCAAGAAATTCTTTCGTTTCCTCTGATGGAATTGTTTTTTTGGCTTTCCTAGATGACTTTGCTACCCAGCCCTAACGCATAGACAGCTTGGGTGATAGTCGGAATCTCGAATTTCGGAATCTCGAAATTTCGGAATCTCGAAATTTCGGAATCTCGAAATTTCGGAATCTCGAAATTTCGGAATCTCGAAATTTCGGAATCTCGAAATTGCGGAATCTCGAAATTCCGGAAATATTAGCAGATTCCTGGAAGCAAAACCATTATGTATCCAAATTTTTCAGATACAAAGGCAAGATTTCCGATGAAACGAAAAGTAGACCCTCTGAAAAAAGGTGTTTATCAACTCGTCGTTTCAAGGGCTTTCGAATGGTATGACTATCATCCCGATCCGACGCTTCTCCGTCGAGTTAGAGGGGGTCTACTTTTCGTTTTATCGGAAATCTTGTATTTGTATCTGAAAAATTTGGATACATAATAGTTTTGCTTCCAGGAATCTGCTAATATTTCCGGAATTTCGAGATTCCGGAATTTCGAGATTCCGAAATTTCGAGATTCAGAAATTTCGAGATTCCGAAATTTCGAGATTCCGAAATTTCGAGATTCCGACCCCTACCCGACAGCTTCTATTTTCTCAACTACTCGCTGCTAGCCTGCCTTCTAAATAACGAAACTACCCAACCTCCATCAGGCGTAATCGGACCGCAAGCCAAAGCCGCTCCCAAAAGTGCGAATAAGAAGATCATCTCTAGAATCTGGAGACCGCCGGAATGTACCTACCCCCATGGCCCTTCTCCCTTATATACGAACCATCCTCAATTTTTTTCTGCGTTTTTTTGTGCATTTCTTTCTTTGCATTCTTTCCGCTTCTCCGCGTCGCGCACTTTTACAGCCACCATGGGCGAGCGGGAGACCTAAATTCTCGGATCGCCACCTCCAACTGTATATTTGCCCGATTCTTGCTACGTGTTTCCGGATGCGTCACGTTCGGCTTGAGCAAAAGATGAGGAATTTCTTTATTCAGATAGATGCACTAGGATCTAGACCTTGACGATGAAGTCGTCGACAAAGATGGCTCCCTTCTTTTCGAGTTCGGTTTGGATCTGCAAAATTTATTAGATGACTTTTTCTGGTCCGTCCTCTCGTCCTCAACAACCTCTGCTAGCCTCTGCCTGCCCTGCCCTCCCGCGAAATTAGAAATCAACTCACCATAGCACCCAGCTCTTCCCAAATGCTCTCTGCCATCGCCAGTCCGGAGTTGACCTAAGTGGCAATAAAATTTTTACCTTGATTCTGATCATAATACCTTCACAGATCCGGATAGCGTATACGGGTTTCCAGTGTCGCAATCCGTAGTGAGCGTTTTACCAGTGACGCCGCCGAGAGGAGGCTAAATTGTAAACATATGTAAACATATGCGTAGCTGTGCTTGGTAAACCATATTGCAAAAGGGTCAAAAAAATTACGATGGCAGTCTTGCACGCAGCAGGGTTGTCAGTCAATACAAGGTCGATTTTCGGCGGCACCACCCCAGAATGGGTGAACTTCTCGGCGTAGGCTGGCGGGATACCCTTGCTGTTAAGAGCATGATAGACCTGAAACGGTCAATAGGCTCAACCTTCTCCTCTTTCTTGCTCCCCTCTCTCGCTCTTTCGCTCTCTCTAAACCTACAGCAAGCTCCAAATCGTCCTCAAAATTCGCGGTGGCGGCGTTGATGGTAGCCGGTTGACCGGGGACTTCCAGAGGGCCCACCGTGGCTGCTAAATATCCGCGTTTTCGACCGGCATACGGTCGTTCTTACCGTAAGTCCATCGGATCGGCGGCTGAACTTTGTAGCTGAATGTCGGGGCGGCGGTTATGGGACCTAAAAACCTGGACCTTCTAACGGGCCTCTATGTAATCTGATTACGCCCAATCTACCTAATTTAATTTAAATCGAGCTATTTTAGGAATTTACGCAAAACAGTTTTTCGGCAAATTTAGAGTACCAAAATGTAGACCTATTTTTAAGTACGTAAGTTCAAGTTCAATTGAAGTAAATTAAATGCAAATTTGACTTACCAGTGCCGGGAGGGCAACTTGAAATCGAGGCGAAGAAGAAGAAAAAGAAGAAGAAAAAGAAGAAAAATAGCCGATTTGCCATTCTGCAGTAACCCGGAACCTTGGATTTGGAATACTTCCTACCATTCCGTGCCATTCCTTTATACAACCCCGGGTCAACCTTTGGCAAATACCACAATTGTAAGGCAGCCCTAAAACTTGGTCCCTCATAAAAGTGACCATCTCCATTTTTTTGAATCGTATCTGGGATTTGAATCACAACCTACGCAAGCTCGAAACCCCAAAAAAATGCCACAATGCTCCGAAAAACGGGCGGGAATTTATGGCGCGATTAGATTGGGGGCTGAGAGTTCCATTTTAGCGTGGGTGGCCCGTTTTAATGGGATTGAAAAGGAAAGCCTAAGCTTAAACATAAGCCTGAACCCAAGCCTAAACCTAAGCCTAAACCTAAGCCTAAGCCTAAGCTTAAGCCTAAGCCTACCCTAACCAGGCGTTTTATGATTTGTCCGTTGCATTGTAAATTTAGATTTGAAAGTATGATCAATATTTATTGAATTAAATTAGCATAAAAACAAATTTCGAGAAAATACAGAGCACCGGCTTGCAACTGATATGTGTGTGGGGGTAACAGAAATTGATTCAGAGGTTAATGGGAGGAGATGTTAATAAATTATACAATACTTTTCAGAAAATAGCATAATTTACATACAATAAAAAAGATCTAGACTAGAATTATTTTTGAAGATATGGCTACAGTATTCGGGTCTATTTTTAAATTTGCATGAAGTCATAATTTTTAAAATGTCAAGATTTTAAATTCAAATAAATTAAATAAGCTTTAAATTTAGTTTTTCAATAATAATGAGGCTGTTTCAAAAAACTAAGATTTCTGATTTTTAAAAGTTGCATAAAATTAAATTATTAAGATATGTATCATGATGATGTGGCTACGGTATCGGGGTATATTTAAAAAAAACATGTAGAACTAAAATTTGAATACTTTAAAATTTCGTTGAAATAAATAAATTAAATTAAACCTCATAATTTAATTACGTCGTAATTTCAAATACAACTTCCGGTCTAGTTTCGTTTCGCATTCCTGTGCTTGATCATGCGGGCCCTCATTCGAGCATAGGGGGCAAGATACGGAGCATTAGCGAATTGGGGTGCCATGAATTCGGCGAACGAGGGAACTTGGGGTCCTCCGGGGTACCGTAGGACTGGAGGCGCGGCGGGTCCCGGCGCGATCACGGAGCCCTCGATGAATTCGGGGAACGGGGCTGGCCGGGGGAGCACTGTAATTCGTGTATACTTGAATGTTTTCAGCCCTTAAGCTTGTGGTATGCCAATTAATCTACCATCTCTTACCTGCTGGAAGCGGAGCCATGGCTGGATGCGGTACAGGAAGCGGCGCCGGAACAGGCCTAGGAGCGAGCATCGGCATCGGGGCTGGAGGTGGCGGAGCTGGATAGTACGCGGGCGGAGCAGGAGGTGGAGGAGGTGGTGGAGGGGGTCCCGCTACGGAGACACGCATCGGAGGAGCGTAGACCGGAGGGGGCAGGAATTCCGGAACCGGTGCCGGCAGACCCTCGTTAAAAGGCATCAGGTAGTCGGGCTGGAATGGGGTGGGCTTGCAGAGATTTTTAAGGAAATGTTTTCAAGGACCAATCAAGCCAAAAATCACTGCTGACCTGCATTGGCGGTGGTGGAGGAGGTGCCAAAAAAGGGCGAGCAGCCGGAATTGGTCCCGGAGCGGTCAGGGATACTGTAGCAGCTGGGTAAGGGGCTGGGTATGGGGCCGGAGCTGGAGTAGGAGCGTACATCGGAGGAGGCGGGGGAGCCTAAGAATAATTTTCTATCTTGTAGTTTATAGTACGACCGAAAATATAGCAAGAAATCAAAAGATTCAAAAATTAGAACTTCTAGAAAGAATTTTTAAAAAGTTAACCTCCAGCGCTCGTGGTGGAGGTGGTGGAGCGTACATTGGTGGTGGTGGAACGATAAACTAAACAGTAAGTACAAAAGAGAAAGGAGAAACGGAGACAGAGGGGGAGAGAGAGCGAGAACGAGAAAGAGAGAGATGAGAGAGAGAGAGAAAGAGAAAGAGAGCGAAATTATCGTCTCACAAGGGAATTTTTACGCGACAAACTCTTACCTCTTGCGGTGGAGGAGGTCCTGGCGCGTACATTGGAGGGGCGATGAACTAAATTTGCATCACTTGTCAATTAATTAATTAATTAACCAATTAATCTGTTGTAATTTTTTAATGTGCTATTTTTTCCTCAAAATTAATTTATGCAAATTTTCGCTGACCTCAGCCAGTGGTGGAGGTGGCGGCAGCGCGGCATAAACCGGAGGTGGAGGAGGCGCCAATACCTAAAAATAAATGAAAAACTCGAGTTAATATCAATGTAACTAAATCAACTTAATACAGCAATAATCATAAATGAAGGACCGCTTAAATTGGCTTTTAATTTTGATTCCAAAATTGTTATACCTCCAGCGGCGGCGGGGGAGGTGGGGCGAGGACTGGCATTGGGGGTGGAGGAGGAGGAGCCACTAAAAAAAGAGCAATAAAAAAGATTTACATATCTTTCCCTCTCACTCTCTTTCGCTCTCTCTTTCTCTCTCTCTCTCTCACTCTCTCTCTCACTCTCTCTCGCTACCTGGTACTGCCGGCTCCAAAAGTGGCGCTGAGGCATGGGTGATGATCGGCTTGCCGGCTTCTACAAAATAACGGCCGGGAATCCCGCCGGGGACCCCGGCGGATACTGTAGCGAAGAGGGCGAGGCTGAAAGGAGAAGGATTATGGCAAGCTAGCAGAGATTCTTCGCGGAATTGGTACTGATTGTGTATAAATTAGGACGGGGTAGCAAGCGGAGATTGTCGAGTAAGAGCAGATGGCAGGCAAGCAGAGATTGTTGAGGAAACCGGTTTCAAACAAAACCCAAAACTCGAACCCACCCAAAAATCCATCCTATTTCGCGCATTGTGCCGTCGTGTTTGGGGGTAGTGTGGCGGAACTGGGTCCCAGGGCGCGGGCCCACAGAAGCCCCCAGTTATATACCGTATCAAATTCACGCCTCCTGGTCCGCCCTTTAGGTGGGAACCAGCCACAGGGTCACAGGTTAAGGGCCGGGGAGAGTGAGAGAGCGAGAGAGTGAGAGAGATAGAGAGAGATAGAGAGAGTGAGTGAGAGAGCACTCCCCCAAACAATCCCGCGCGCAGCTTTTCCACGCGGGACCAGTCTCCGGAAGCCATTGTCACAACATGGCTTAATGCCCGGGCGCTCGCGCGCCCGGGCCCTACTAAGCCGGGACGTGCCCTCAAAAAACTGCTGCTAGCCCGCCCGGGCGACCCTGAACTGGGTACAAAGGTTCTGCAGAAAAAGTGGGTACCGGGAAATGACCGGTTGGGGGTCGTCAAAGATCTCTTCTATCCTGCCCTTGACTTTTTTACTATCCAGGGTAGCCTAATCTCTGCTAGCCTGAAATCTCAAAAGGACTTTAATTTCCTCAAAGAATCTCCGCTAGCATGCCGAAGCTTATGTTGATGCATCCTAAATGGTCTCTGCTAGTTAGCCAAGTATGATATACTAGCTAGCTTCTCACATGAACGGGCGGACCCTTTCCTCAAAAATCTTTGCCAGCTAGCCTAGAAACAGGCTCCTCAAAAACCTCTGCTATGTTGCCTGCGAAATTTTATTTTTGAACGAGCAGAAAATGGTCTCTGCTAGCCTGCCTTCGTCTCAATTTGGCTGTTTTAATGCTTTAATAATCGCAACTAAATTTCTTAGCCGTATTTTCCGCTTTCACTCACTCTCTCTCTCTCTCTCTCTCTCTCTTCGATTTTTTGCTTGTTGGTTCCTTAAAAATACCCGACTCAACTATAGGCAATCGCAACTTTCTTGGGGATTCTTTCTTTCTCTCTCGCTTTCTCTCTCTCTCCCTCTCTCTCTCTCTCTCTCTCTCTCTCTCTCTGTCTCTCTTTTCCTCTCTCTCGGCGCGGAAGCGCAAACAAGCGCACGCACGCCACCCCCTTGCTGCGGGGTTACCCGCAGCAAAAATCCGGCCATGCACACACGGGCCCCGCGACTACGCGCAAATACGATACACACGCGTGTATTCTCACACCCCTGCCCTGCCTCTTCAGATGTGGCAAAACGCGGCAGCAGGCGGACAAAGAGACGTACAAAATGGCGGACAAACAAATAAACGGACACGAAAAGAGAGGAGACACACTAAGGGGAGGGAAGTGCTCGACGATATGTTGCATCACTGCCACCTCGTAACAACGAATATTACGCGCCGACAAATATGACGAATCGAACCCACGGGGGGTCATGTTTCATACATGGAGTGGATGACTGTTGCCGGCAATATTACGTTCTTTACCGGAACCTGATTATGACAACGGAGGATCGGAGTCTACGCCTAAGTCTAATCTTAAGCCTAAGCCTAAGCCTAAGCCTAACCTAAAGCCTAAGCATGACGGGCAAATGATCTCTGCTAGCCTGCCCTTTCCCTTTTTCTCGCGCTGTCTCTCCACTCTCTCGCCTTGAAAATAATTCTGAAGCATAGTATGGCGCAGTTTTATATGCAGATTTCAAAAATCAAAGTGGATTGTGCGCTCAAAAATCGCAAAATCCCAAAAATCGCTTTTAGGATTGTGCGACGAATTCCAAAATATATTTTATAAAATGCACATTTTAAAAATCAGTTTTTAACTAATTTTCGCATTTTTTTGAAGCTTTATTCATAAAATAACAACAACTTAGCCATAATTTGGCTAATAAATATTTGTCTGCTCTTTTCGTTAGAGCATTGCATAGGTAAACAAAAAAAAAATGAAGAGACCATAAATACATATAAATACGCGAAAAACTGTGTTTTTACATCAATTAGGGGGTCGTTATTTTCCTTTGCAAGTTATGCAAATTGGAGCCGTTTGGAGGACCTTTCCAGGGCCGGAGACGTTGATTTTCACGACGGAGAAGTGAGGGATGACTCCTAAATTTGGGCTAAAGTTAGGCTTATGCTTGGGTTTGGACTTGGGCAAGGCTTAGGCTTAGGGTTAGACTTCATTTAGTCGCAATACTTACTTGGCAACAACGGCTTCTTCGTCACCTTCACCTTCTGTGGATGCTGAAAAAAGCGAAGCTGAACATAAAAAAACCTCGTGGGTTTAAGGGGAGTGTAAGCCGGAAATCTCGGATTTCCAGGTGTCACTGTACCTTTAAAAGCTCCTACCAGAGCCTCTAAACAATCTAGAATTTTTTTAAAGGTGCATAGACAGTTACTAAAAGAATTTATAGATTCAAATTCAAATAGAAATAAATTCTAGATAATCCTAAGGTTTTAAAGGGAGTGTGACAGCCGGAAACCTCGAATTTCCAGATGCCACTATCCCCTTAAACCTCTAAAAACCTCTCACCTGCGTCGTTTTGAAGTTGATCCTCAAAGGCCTCTGTGTCTGAGCATGAGCTACGGTAGGCTCGGCATCCATTTGAACATTCCTCAACATAATCGCCTCCGGAATTGGTTGCGTCAGGGTTACGGTAGGATTCCGAGGGTCGGCCATAGTAAATGTCGTAGGCGATGCTTCTTGGTGTTCATGGATTGAGACCGGCTCCGGGAGAGGTGGTAGCGGGTTTACCGCGTCCCCGGCAGTTGCATAATAGCTTGCAACAGGCTTTAGGGGTATGGTAGGGTGGCTGTAGTAATATTGCGGAGTCGGCCCGAACGAGAGATATGTTGGTAGAGGCGCTGGGAAGGTTTGTATCGGAGCCGTCGCGAAATATCGCCCATTACCCTGAAAAAGTTAATTTTTGAGACTAGATAGTACTATAATTTTCCCTCAAAATGCTTTTTCGAAAAAATTACTTTTGTAAAATTCGAAGACCAAGAGAAAGGCTAGCAGAGGTTTTTTGGGAAAACGCGAGGGCAGGCTAGCAGAGATTGTTGAAGAAGAGGAGAGGGTGGGCTAGCAGAGATTGTTGAAGAAGAGGAGAGGGCAGGCTAGCAGAGATTGTTGAGGAAGTGGAGAGGGCAGGCTAGCAGAGATTGTTGAGGAAGAGGAGAGGGCAGGCTAGCAGAGATTGTTGAGGAAGAGGAGAGGGCAGGCTAGCAGAGATTGTTGAGGAAGAGGAGAGGGCAGGCTAGCAGAGATTGTTGAGGAAGAGGAGAGGGCAGGCTAGCAGAGATTGTTGAGGAAGAGGAGAGGGCAGGCTAGCAGAGATTGTTGAGGAAGAGGAGAGGGCAGGCTAGCAGAGATTGTTGAGGAAGAGGGGAGGGCAGGCTAGCAGAGATTGTTGAGGAAGTGGAGAGGGCAGGCTAGCAGAGATTGTTGAGGAAGTGGAGAGGGCAGGCTAGCAGAGATTGTTGAGGAAGAGGAGAGGGTGGGCTAGCAGAGATTGTTGAAGAAGAGGAGAGGGCAGGCTAGCAGAGATTGTTGAGGAAGTGGAGAGGGCAGGCTAGCAGAGATTGTTGAGGAAGAGGAGAGGGCAGGCTAGCAGAGATTGTTGAGGAAGAGGAGAGGGCAGGCTAGCAGAGATTGTTGAGGAAGAGGAGAGGGCAGGCTAGCAGAGATTGTTGAGGAAGAGGAGAGGGCAGGCTAGCAGAGATTGTTGAGGAAGTGGAGAGGGCAGGCTAGCAGAGATTGTTGAGGAAGTGGAGAGGGCAGGCTAGCAGAGATTGTTGAGGAAGAGGAGAGGGGCAGGCTAGCAGAGATTGTTGAGGAAGAGGAGAGGGCAGGCTAGCAGAGATTGTTGAGGAAGAGGAGAGGGCAGGCTAGCAGAGATTGTTGAGGAAGAGCAGAGGGCAGGCTAGCAGAGATTGTTGAGGAAGAGGAGAGGGCAGGCTAGCAGGGATTGTTGAGGAAGAGGAGAGGGCAGGCTAGCAGAGATTGTTGAGGAAGAGCAGAGGGCAGGCTAGCAGAGATTGTTGAGGAAGAGGAGAGGGCAGGCTAGCAGAGATTGTTGAGGAAGTGGAGAGGGGCAGGCTAGCAGAGATTGTTGAGGAAGAGGAGAGGGCAGGCTAGCAGAGATTGTTGAGGAAGAGGAGAGGGCAGGCTAGCAGAGATTGTTGAGGAAGAGGAGAGGGCAGGCTAGCAGAGATTGTTGAGGAAGAGGAGAGGGCAGGCTAGCAGAGATTGTTGAGGAAGAGCAGAGGGCAGGCTAGCAGAGATTGTTGAGGAAGTGGAGAGGGCAGGCTAGCAGAGATTGTTGAGGAAGAGGAGAGGGCAAGCTAGCAGAGATTGTTGAGGAAGAGGAGAGGGCAGGCTAGCAGAGATTGTTGAGGAAGAGGAGAGGGCAGGCTAGCAGAGATTGTTGAGGAAGAGCAGAGGGCAGGCTAGCAGAGATTGTTGAGGAAGTGGAGAGGGCAGGCTAGCAGAGATTGTTGAGGAAGAGGAGAGGGCAGGCTAGCAGAGATTGTTGAGGAAGAGGAGAGGGCAGGCTAGCAGAGATTGTTGAGGAAGAGCAGAGGGCAGGCTAGCAGAGATTGTTGAGGAAGAGGAGAGGGCAGGCTAGCAGAGATTGTTGAGGAAGAGGAGAGGGCAGGCTAGCAGAGATTGTTGAGGAAGAGGAGAGGGCAGGCTAGCAGAGATTGTTGAGGAAGAGGAGAGGGCAGGCTAGTAGAGATTGTTGAGGAAGAGGAGAGGGCAGGCTAGCAGAGATTGTTGAGGAAGAGGAGAGGGCAGGCTAGCAGAGATTGTTGAGGAAGAGGAGAGGGCAGGCTAGCAGAGATTGTTGAGGAAGAGGAGAGGGCAGGCTAGCAGAGATTGTTGAGGAAGAGGAGAGGGCAGGCTAGCAGAGATTGTTGAGGAAGAGGAGAGGGCAGGCTAGCAGAGATTGTTGAGGAAGAGGAGAGGGCAGGCTAGCAGAGATTGTTGAGGAAGAGGAGAGGGCAGGCTAGCAGAGATTGTTGAGGAAGAGGAGAGGGCAGGCTAGCAGAGATTGTTGAGGAAGAGGAGAGGGCAGGCTAGCAGGGATTGTTGAGGAAGAGGAGAGGGCAGGCTAGCAGAGATTGTTGAGGAAGAGGAGAGGGCAGGCTAGCAGGGATTGTTGAGGAAGAGGAGAGGGCAGGCTAGCAGAGATTGTTGAGGAAGAGCAGAGGGCAGGCTAGCAGAGATTGTTGAGGAAGAGGAGAGGGCAGGCTAGCAGAGATTGTTGAGGAAGAGGAGAGGGCAGGCTAGCAGGGATTGTTGAGGAAGAGGAGAGGGCAGGCTAGCAGAGATTGTTGAGGAAGAGCAGAGGGCAGGCTAGCAGAGATTGTTGTGGAACTTTTTGCAATTACCCACCGCTCCGCTGCTCAGGTAATATCCAGAAGCTGATAGGATGAAGCAAGATACCCTGTAAAAACTCTGATTAGAGCGTTTAAGGGAACGTGACATCGACGAAACCTATAATTCTTGAGCAAATTTGGTATCTATCTGCCTTCTCATTGTCAAAGCAAATACATTAGATTATGGATAAATTCATTTACCCAAATGTAAACCAAAAGTTACATAAAAATTGAACTTACAGTAGCCCGAGTCGCGTCATTTTGGCCAAAGACTAGCGGATGGGAAGGAAATGAGAGGGACGCGTGCGCGGCTTATATGTCGTTAGGAACGTTGCGGACACTGGAGCGAACACACGCGTTTTTGCGATCCCCCCTCACGGTGGCCAGACCGTAATCCTTTCCCCGGCGCTGTGGGGGGCAGGAATTAGCCGGCCGAACAGGCGAAAGGCAGGAACACAGCCAAAAGGCCGACACTTTTAAAGGTGACCGCTATCTATTGGGAATCAAAGGGCAGAGGCCGAAGCTTAGAGCTAAGCCTAAGCGTAAGCCTAATCAAGCCTGAGCGTAAAGCTAAGCCTAAGCCTAAGCTAAGCCTAAGCCTAACCCTTTGCCTAAAAACAGAGATCTTTTGGGAATGCTTGGGTCCAGGGCAACCTAGCAGAGACCATTTGGGAACGCCAGAGCCTTGGGCAAGCTAGCAGAGATCGCTTGAAAGAGAGTAGAAGAACCTGATGTTCTGATGTTTGCATCTCCTTACCACGCTCTAACAAAAAAACCGTCAAAAAGGGCACGTGCTGCTCCAAAGATCCGATTCTCGTTAGGAGTATCGCGGAATTTTGCGGGCTAAATATCAGGTCCCCAGAGGCATAAAATTAACAAAATTTGGGGCCTGAACCCGGAATTAGAGCCTAGGAAAAAATACTTTGCACGTTGCGAAAAAGTTATTTGAGGCCGTGAACGCGTTGGACCCGGAATCCAAGCAGTCTGATTTAGGAACTGTAGAATGTCTTTATGCCTAAGCTGAAGCCTATGACTAGGTCTAAGCCTAAGCCTAAGCCAAAGCCTAGGTCTAAGCCTAAGCCTAAGCCTAAGCCTAAGCCTAAGCCTCAGCCTAAGCCAAAGCCTAGGTCTAAGCCTAAGCCTAAGCCAAAGCCTAGGTCTCGGCCTAAGCAAGCCTATGCTGTCTCCATGCCTATTAAAAGTACGCCCCTATGCTTCCGCTCTTCTAAAACTCCATCCTGTTTAGGTAGCGTTCCGCTTCCCCCCTAATTACCGCCTTCCATAAAAATTATAGTGATTTTCGAAAAAGTTTTGCCTGGTTTGAACCCGCGAATTAAATAGCTAGCAAACCCCGGGTTATGTAAATTGCCGAGTAGAAAAGGGTCTGGGTGACGGCAAATCGTATTTTCTTATTTTATAGACTGTATTTTTGAAGGTTTTACATCGAGATTTCAACTTCCTGAGGCAGTGTTTCCTCAAGAATCTATGCTGGCTTGCTTAGGCCGTTAAAGTCTTTTAATAGCTCAGCTGTATGGCCTAATTCCAAATTTCCGAAGAGTCCCTGCTAGCTAGCATCTCGATTCCTCAAAAATCCCTGCTAGCTTGCCTCGCTAAGCCTAGACCTAAGCCCAACACCAAGACCAAGCCTAAGCCCAAGGCCAAGCCTCAGCCCACTAATTGTAAGCCGAACCCTCTTCCCTTTCAAGCTATTCCAAAAGAATCTCTGCTAGCCTGCCCCGCTTTGTACAAAACAATTCACACAACGATCTCATTCAAAACGTGCCATTCCACGTGTCTGTATATTGCTCAAAGCCTCCCCCGCGATTTCCGCGTAAAACCAATTGACGCATTGGCCGCCCCGACCAAGAACTACTTCCTAAAATGTGCCCCCCATCGGGCGAGACGCTATATATATTTCCGGTGCCGCGCCCAAATTTCCGCCTTGATTTTTCGGCGACTCGACTCGAGCACCCGGTAATTGCTAATTTCGCGCCGGCCTCTCTGATTTTTCCTGGAGGGCAAAATAAAGCTAAAGGGCGGCAGGAAGCTTTTTCGCGTACGAATTTGATAAATTTGCATCCTCCGCACATTGAATTATCGTAAAGCCTCATTTTATAAGTAAACCTAATTTTAACCACTGTTTTTCAGACGCTCTATGCAAATTTCCGAGTACGAGTTCGAGATTATCATCATGGGAGGGGTAAGAAAGCTCTAAGAAAATATTTAGTCTAGCCTAAGCCCAAGCCTAAGCCTAAGCCTAAGCCTAAGCCCCAGCCCAAATCTGTGCCTAAGCCTAAGCCCAGCTTTTTAGCTTGGTTTCCTCGGCACCGTCGCCGGTCTCTACGCCATGTGGATAGTATGGAGATGTTCATACTTGACAGGTGTTTATGCTATTTTTCGTATAATGCAAATTCAGGCATCGTCCAGCACTACTGTATGATGGATATTCTCGGGGTTACTGTAATTAATGCGTGCCATTTGTTTTGGGCATTGCCGAGTTGTGTCTGGTAGGTTTGTGGTACTATAGAGAGAGGGAGAGAGAGAGAGAGAGAGAGAGAGAGAGAGAGAGAGAGGAGAACGCGAGACGGACCAAGTTAGATACAGTAGCCAATTCAACCCATCTTCAGGCAATTAGAATACGACCTTCCCGCCTTCAGCTATGCATTTGGGACGCTGTCCTTTTCTGTGATTTCGTTAGTATTTACGGCAAAGGTAAGCATATTTGAAAAAAAACCGTTAAAAATTGATTTTTAGACGATTCAAATTAGCATATTTTCAGATCCTGCTCGGCATCAACCGCTTCTTTTCCGTGGCATTTCATGGCCTATTCTATAGGCATCTTGAAAATTGGCGTTTCATACAGTATGCCCTGCTATTTGGTTATCCAATCCTCGCCGCAATTCCATTATTTATCAGTAAATGAACTACAAAATTCAATTTTTATTCTTTTAGCGGGTTGTCGACCATTATTTTACCCAGAACCGGTACCAATGTTTTATTCGGAGCTCGGGGAATGCGGGCCAATTTACATAAATATTGTTCAGGTAAGCGAACCCTCTCTTCTTCCTCAACAATCTCTGCTAGCCTACCCGATTCATTTTAGATCTATGGCGGCTACGCGGAGCTCCTACTGACGAGCATTTTTGATATTTTAATTTTTATTTTATTAAGGAAACGAATAAGGGTAATTTTCACATTTTATACATTAAAGATCTTTAGGAACTGGGACGTAGCCAGGCAAAAAGTACTGCTCGGGAAAGGAGCGACCTCAAGAAGCAGTTCAGGCTAGCTGCACAGGTATGAGGAGTAAGAGTGAGCGAGAGAGAGAGAGAGCGAGAGAGAGAGAGAACCGCAAATAAAAAAATGATTTTTAGATGGTAACCCAAATGACGATGACGATAATTATGAATATTACCGCGACCTGTGTTCAATTTTATATAAATACGGCTTTTCAATTATTTTTATTGTCAACTGCGAGCTGGCAGCTGATGTGTTTTGGGGGATGGTAATTTATTTATACATTTCTAAAAAAAAGTGAGAGAGAGCGAGAAAGAGAGAGAAAGAGAGAGAGAGGGAGAGAGAGAGCGAGAGAGAGCGAGAGAGAGAGAGAGGAATTTCGTTTAAGCCTCAGCTACATCATCTTCCAAAGCGAGCGCAAGAAAGAAGACGCTCCCGCGACGACAATATTCCGAGGCTCAATATCAGTTGCTCCGTTCGCGGCCAAGAGGTTCAGCAACCCGTCTACCACCTAGTAAAACATAATAAATAAAAATAAAGCTACAAAATGAGCATAAAAAGCATTCATAAAGCGTCTAAATCTGCTTAATCTGTTTAATAACTTTATTCCACTAAAATATCCACAGCAGCAGATACGAGATTCAATGGTGTCCGTATCCGTAGTAGTGCTGCTGCTCCACGTGGTGCGGCTCGTAGTGTCCGTATTCTTAACGAAATTTTGATTTGCAGTTATTATAGGTAATCTACCGTATTTGTCATACTTGGGCTGCTCGTAGCCGTAGCCGTAGTGTTGGTTGTAGCCTAAAAAAGCATTGAATTCTCGCTTGGCTTCTTAAGAATCTCTGCGAGCGTACCCATGCGTATCGAAAACTCTGCTGGCTTACTCTGGCTTCTTTGAATCCTCCAAAAATCTTTGCTAGTTTGCCCCGAAAATCCCAGGCACCTCTGCCAGCCTGCCGTGCCCATCTGACTTACCCTGGTAGTGAGACGGGGTGTAGTGAGAGGAACCGTAGTAGGATTGGTAGGGTGCTAAAGATTATATAAAAATTATAATTAATCGACTTTTAAGGTCAAAATCTAAAAATGACAAAAACACCTACAGTACTCATGCTGATCGTGGTGCTGCTGGTGGGAGTCGTAGTGTTGTGGGGTGTAGTAGTGGCTGTCGTGGCCACCGTACTCTTGCTGGCCTGAAAAAGGGAAATGATACTAAGGCTAATCTCCAGCCAAGCCTAAGGCTAAGCCTAAGTCTAAGTCTAAGTCTATGCTTAAGCCTAAGCCTACGCCTAAGCTAAGTTTATCTTAGTCTCGCTTTAGTAACAGAATCCCTACCGTATCCATAGTAGGTAGGCGTGTACTCCTTCTTGTCGCTGTAGTCGGAGCCTGGAATTTTTATTATTTAGATTTTCGATAATTTTTTTACAAAAATTGGCCTATTCGGTTGAGCTGGAAAAGTTCTCAAAATTAATTAAATATTCTAAGGTATCAAAAAGACTACTACCGTACCCCATGTTTTGCCGTACGACGTGCCCTTCACGTAGTTCCCCGAGCCGCCGTACTTGTAGGCTCCCTCCTCGTGGTGGCTCCCGGACTCGTATTTGGAGTCTGAAAGTGCTTTTAAAACCCAGGAATTATATATTTTGCTTTCCATAGGCAAACCAAGAGGCTAAATTTGCGAAAAATCAGACAACGAAGCAAAAATTACCATATTTCTCATCCTGATGGTCGTTACCGTAGTGCGGGATGGCTAAAAATCGAACGATTAAGGATTTCCTAAATAAACTCCGCTAGCTAGCCTGCCCTCTCCTCTTCCTCAACAAGCTCTGCTAGCTTGCCCTCTCCTCTTCCTCAACAGTCTCTGCTAGCCTGCCCTCTCCTCTTCCTCAACAATCTCTGCTAGCCTGCCCTCTCCTCTTCCTCAACAATCTCTGCTAGCCTACCCTCTCCTCTTCCTCAACAATCTCTGCTAGCCTGCCCTCTCCTCTTCCTCAACAATCTCTGCTAGCCTACCGTCTCCTTTTCCTCAACAATCTCTGCTAGCCTGCCCTCTCCTCTTCCTCAACAATCTCTGCTAGCCGGCCCTCTCCTCTTCCTCAGCAATCTCTGCTAGCCGGCCTCGAAATGCTCACCTCCAGCTCTTGCTCCAACAGCGACAATCAGAAGCAGAAGCGCCGAAGTCAACTTTTGCATGTTGAGGTGGGTACGGTATTGAGGTCCGGAAGGATTGCTGTGTCGGAATGCCGATCTGCTCTACTTTTATACCATGGCATCCGATATTTTGATCACTATTCACTTCTCTCACATTCCGGGGCACCCAGCGGCCATTGAGAAAACGGGGTCATGAAGATGCCGAGGGAACGCTGGAATGCCGGGGCTTTTGTCGAGAAAGAGAGTCTGGGAATGCGGGGCAAGCTAGCAGAATTCTTTGAAGAAAGTGGCACCGGATAGCAGACGTAATAGAATTGTCGTGATTATTGTTTGGAACATTTTTTATACCAGCCTAGTAGGTTTGGGCGAAGGTTTCACCACCAGCCAGCTGCAAAAAATTTCAAACGTTCGGCAGATTTTTCGCAGGGGTTCCAAAAGTTTCCTCCCAACATCTGCCAGCCAGGTTGGTTTCGTAGCCAGGTTCCCGGGCGCGAAGCAGCTGGGAAGGTTTGAAACTTTGCCGGTTCCCAGCCTTGTTCTGGCTCTCTCTCTCTCTCTCTCTCTCTCTCTCTCTCTTCACTTTGTTTTGTCTTCCCCTAGTTAGAGGATGGTCACGACAGCCGGGTGGTGACCTCGATCCGACCCCATACTCTTTCCGCCCTATCTTCCTCCTCATCCCTTTAAAAACCCTCACTTTGCGGTTGCCCCATCTCCACCTCAAAATCAGTCAGCTGGAAAAGCGGACTTTTCAAATTTTTCCTTGAGCTCAGTTTCCACAAAGGATCTCTGCTAGCATGCCTTAAAAACTGTTGCAGTTTACCAAAAGTTTAGGTTCGGGTTCCTCAAGGTTTTCTGCTAGCTTGCCCAAATTTTTGGCTTTCAGGTTGAGGCAGGCTAGCAGAGATTGTTGAGGAAGAGGACAGGCAGGCTAGCAGGGATTATTTCAGGATCTATTACCCTTTTTTCTAGTCCCTTAATCTTCCATTTGAGTTTTCAGCTTCCAAAAGCAATTCTTCTGCTCCAAATCTACCTCCAATTTACCGTATTCCTCACAAAAATGCGCAACCTGCACTCGCCGATTCCGGACGATCCGATGACCGATCAGGAAAACCGGAGACCGGAAAGACAAGCCGAAAATCCGGGGGATTTTGAGGTTGATCCGTAAGTTTTTCAGGTAGCTGGAGGCGGAATTTTATAAAAATCCATAACATCCACCCTTCAACGTTCCTTCAAGACAATATTCCACTGCTTTTAGGCTCGACATTGATCCCTCATGTCTCCCTGGCGTCCGCCCAATCCCCAAAGCCCTGAACAACTACATTTTCTCGAAGCTCGAGCCGGGCGAATATTATGCAAAGTGGGTTTCTATTTGCTCATTTTAATTTTTCCATTTATAGCTAAAAATATAAAGAGTTAACTACAAAATAATTCAGGTCGAAAATAAGTGTTTTTTAGATCCTCCACCCGACTTCTCGGTCCGTTTATTCAAGAGCCCAGTGAGAGCCAACTTCCCGCAGACGAGGCCTTTGTAATCATGAGGGTGGGTGATTTTAAAGGGCTACTGAAGGCAGACTAGACCTAATAGATTGAGCAATCAAAATCGAAAAAATGCCATCATTTTAATAGGGGAAGGAGGACTATGGTTTAAACTTTAAAGGCCGGCTTGTTTACGACGTGAAATCGACACTTTATCGAATGTGTTTACTTCCTATAGAGGTTTAAAGGCGCTTTAGAGAGATCTAGATTAATAGATTACGACATTTAAGCCTCTAAAATCAATTCAAAAAATTTTCTAGCAAACATGTTTTTAGAGGATGGGCACGCTGCCAAACGGAGGAATCGCTTTCCAGAAGGTCCGGCAGATCTAGAAAGCCTGAATTATGATGTCGTAATGTGTTTTTCTGTGTGCTTTCTCCTCTCTCTCTCTCTCTCTCTCTCTCTCTCTCTCTCTCTCTCTCTCTCTCTCTCTCTCTATCTCACTCTCTCTCTCTCGCTGTTCCGCTTATCTGATCTCATTTTAATGGAAAACCCTGCCGACTAATTGATCTCACGACTTTTTTGTTTTGATAAATATGAAAACATCCTACAGGTGGCGGCGAATCATCACTGCTAAATTATCGCATTTTTATGCAATTCCCCAAATCACGTAAGCCAAATTCCCTAAGAATCACTGCTAGCTTGCTAACCACAATGCCAAAACTCGGCCAACACTAGAGGATACAAAATAACAGGAGCCAAGAGGCCGGAGGGTGACCAGGGGAGTGTGAGTGATAAGATAATATTTTAAGCGGTGTCAGGTGGCGGGAAGATGCCTCATTTCCTCACATTAATATAGCAAAATTAAGCTTATTAAGCTCTTTTTCCTTTATGCCTGTAAAGCCTATGCCTAAGCCTAAGCCTAAGCCTGGGCGAAATGAAGCCCGAGCTAAGCCTAAGCTAAGCCACAGCCTAAGCCTAACCTAAGCCATGCAAGAAGTTATGTTGTTAATTTTAACCTATTAGTGCGCTTCAAACTTTTTATTTTTCGCAACAGATGCCCGACCACGATGATGATCTCCTCGTTGAGGGCAACACACTAACGAAAGCCTGGCTGGCCAAGGAGCTCGAGACGCATTTTGACGAAAAGCCGACAATCACAGAGGTTCCGATTTGGATTCCTAAAGAGCCTCCACCGGCTTGCTCAACGCAATCTATATGAATGACTTTCCCCCAAAAATCTCTGATAGCCTGTCTTTCTAAAGCGTCTTCAGGTCGCCAGTCTTGGCCCGGACACCCTGGGCTACATGTCTGCAATGCGGCGCGTTCGTCTACACTGGGAGAATCCGGCTGATAAACCGCAATCACTAGTGATAAAGGTTTGCAAAATTAAAGTGTTTAAGAAAACTTAATGGATCTGTCACTTACACGTTAAAATAGAAAAATGCTACGGTATCTCAAACTCCAAATTTCTCTAGATGCCGAGCTTCGTGGCGGCCACAGCGGCTTGGAAGGAGTCTGCAGAGACAAAGCACGATCTGGAAGACCAGGGAAAAATTGTTATCACCATGATGCATGATTGTGAAGCTAGGGTGTATGCAATGTTGTCGAAATGTGAGTTCGGAGCTGAGGCCTAAGCCTAAGCCTAAGCCTAAGCCTAAGCCTAAGCCTAAGCCTAAGCCCAAGCCTAAGCCTAAGCTAGGCCTAAGCCTAAGTCTAAATCGAAGCCTAAGTTTAAGCTAAGCCTAAGCCTGGTTCAGATCCCGAGTTTCGACTTTCCATCCCCTTCGTGTACACGACGCTCCAGATGAACACCGGTACCCCAATTATCGTAATGGAAGACCTGGAACGAGGGTGCACCTATGATGTGGTCGATGGATTCTCGGAGAAGCAGGTAGTCAAGGGCAAGCTAGCAGAGATTCTTGAGGAAGTGGAAGCCGGGCTAGCCAAGAAAATTTGCATTTTCCAGCTCTACGCCATCGTCGACGAGCTGGTGAAGCTGCACGTGTTGAGCTTCAAGTACCGCGAGGTGGTGACGTGCGGAATTGATTCGGTAAGGCGACCAAACTCCTTTGATATTGTTTTGCTAGGGCAATTGTGCGCCCCCTGAACAGTTTGAGGATCTCGTCCGAGGAGTTGCTGATCAGCTGTTGAAGGTACGCTAGCAGGGATTGTTGAGGAAGAGGAGAGGGGAGGCTGGCAAAATTAATTTAAAATTTTTAGCAACGCGGAGATGAACTGGCGGCCATCAGGATCCTTAAAAAGCACTATATAGACATCGATTGGTTCCAGGAACTGCTGAAGCTCACGAAAAACGGTAAGACAAGAGAGAGAGGGAGAGAGAGAGACGACGGCCAAGAAAGATATCTTCCTGACTTTTTAGGGCATACCGTTCTCACGCACGGCGATCTCTGGGCTCCACAAATCCTGTGGAAAGGCGACAAAATCCTAGGCATCGTCGATTGGGCCCTATGCAAGCAGGGCGGATTAGTGGGTTTAAAGGGTGCATGAAATTTACGATATTTTGTATAGACAGTTGACCTGATGCACGTTCTCTCAATGAGCGTCCCAGTCAAATTACGCCATGAAATTACGGAAAGCCTGCTCGTTTACTATCACGAGCAGCTGAACGAGAAGTTGGAGGCGCATGGCATTGAGGAGAAAATTACGACGGAGATGATAAAGGTTCGTTTCAACAACAATCTCTGCTAGCCTGCCCTCTCCTCTTCCTCAACAATCTCTGCTAGCCTGCCATCTCCTCTTCCTCAACAATCTCTGCTAGCCTGCCCTCTCCCCTTCCTCAACAATCTCTGCTAGCCTGCCATCTCCTCTTCCTCAACAATCTCTGCTAGCCTGCCCTCTCCTCTTCCTCAACAATCTCTGCTAGCCTGCCCTCTCCGCTTCCTCAACAATCTCTGCTAGCCTGCCCTCTCCTCTTCCTCAACAATCTCTGCTAGCCTGCCCTCTCCTCTTCCTCAACAATCTCTGCTAGCCTGCCATCTCCTCTTCCTCAACAATCTCTGCTAGCCTGCCCCTGTTGTCATCGAATTTTTATAGAAAGACTGGCACGACAATATGCCATACCACGCCACGTTGGCTGTTTTTGCTGCCGGAATGTGGAGTAATTCACCTGTAAGTAAAACTGCAGATTTTCAAGTTGTTGCCATTCCTTTAAAAGACCAAATTCGACTAATTTTTTTCAGGTGCTAAAACGCGGCCGAGACGACGATGAGGCTCGGATTAACGAGATAATGCAGCGCTGCAAAGCGTTCGTCGAAGAGACCGTGGCAGCACATCAATGGGAGTGAAATAAATCTACCTTTGGATTTTTTCGATTGCACCTTAATCGCTTCGGGGATTTCCCCCTGGCGATGAGCCAAAAAACACTCAACGACACCGGGAACTTCTCAATTTCTGATCATCCGCCCGGATGGAGGAGGAATTTTTGGCTCTCGAGTGTTTGCCCCCTCCCACGTCCCACCCTCACCCCTCTCATGGGGGGTGATGATGAAGCCTGAAGGCTATAAATTGAGAGTATGGGCGGAAATTGGCTGCCGGCGCGATTGTCACTCTCCCTTTAACCCCCAAGAATCTTCGCTAGCTGCCCTGCTCATTTTTTTACAAAGTACTTTCCTGTCACCCTCCCTTTAATCCTAAATGGTTTCTGATAGCTACCCTATGGATACGCTATTAGCTTACGAAATTTATCTCCTGTCACGCTCCCTTAAATCCTGGATCTCGCTAGCTGGCTTTCAGTGATTTTGACGTTTTTCGGGCAAGCTCCTTGCTGTTGCGCTCCCCTTAATCCTCAAGGATCCCTGCTAGCTGGCGTTCAGTGATTTTGTCGTTTTCAAGGCAAACTCTTTGCTGTCGTACTCCTTTTAATCCTCAAAAATCCCGGTTAGTTGCCTTCAAATATTTTTCGGAAAATTGCTGACAATTTAAAGTTAAGCTGTGTTAGCGTCTTTTTCTGTCCAAGCCCCTTTAATTCATCAGTTTTTTGATCCGTTACAATTGCCGAGCTTTGGAAATCCAAGCCCCAATACACTAGCACCCCCGCTCAAGCATTCTTTGATTCCCCTCCCCCCATGAATTGTGTAGGAGGGGGGGCTCAATTTTCCGCTGTTTCTTTCTTCCGTCCCTTTCGGCCCCCCCGTCCTCGGGCTATTTCTTTATTTATTAGATGCGAGGGTGGACATTGGAGCTCTCGAATATTTTTTGGATTTTTCTTACACCCCGAAATGCTACATATTTTCCAAGGCGCCCCGGGCACTCAATTTTCACGCACTTTGGGCCCTTTCCGGGGCCCAAAATGGGTATTTTTGGGTCTGAAGCCCCGTGGCGAGGTCTTCTGACAATAACAATTCTGTTGACGCGACGATTATGGGGCAGTGAAGGAATTTTTGCCGCACTATTTCAGAGCAAAATACGCTCAGCAAATTTAGCTGCTAGTTGTCGTTGCGTTTCCTTAAAAATCCCTGCTAGTCTGCCATCCTGATCCTCAATAATATCTGCTAAGTTGCCTTTCCCTTAAAATACCTTCAAAATAAGTGTTCTTTAAGCCGAAGTCTAAGCCTAAGCCTATGCATAAGCCGAAGCCTAGCCTCAGCCGAAGAATCAACCTATGCCTGAGCCTAGGCCAAGCCTAAACCAAGGCAAGCCTGGGCCCAAGCCTAAGCCCTATACCTACGAACATCCAACCCGCCCTAATTTGCATACCCCCCCGCTACACGTCTCGAAAAACATGACGCGGCCATCTAATCGAATCGTAAGGGAAGGTGGTGGTCTTCGAGCCGCCCTCAACAAAACGGATAAATTGGATTTGGGGGCCCTTTTTGGGACTGGTCCCGGACCCTTAAGAGCCACTGGACCAGGAGAACAAGTGATCACAACGCTAGGGGGGGGGGGCCTAGGGATGGCTAGCAGAGATCATTTGGGAGGCAGGCCAACTAGCAGGGATTTTTAGGAATACGTCCCTTTGTTGTAGCTTAAAACCATTTTTCGGGTAAATTGAGCGGCAGGCTAGCAGAGAGTACTTGAGAAACTAGATTTTGGCTTGTTTAATGAAAAAAATCCGATTCCTCCACCCCGTGTCACCACCCCTTTAATCCCTGCCAGTAAATCTCTCGGCGTTGTTGTCGCCGAGGAGACGGAATGCCCGAGAAAAAGAGTGACCAGCCCGAGGGGCCTTAGGGCCCAAGAAAAGGAGAGGGCCCGCCGGGCCGCTTCCTTTTTTTTGGACCCCGGCCGACGGATCGATCGTCGTGGGGCCCAGGGGCCAGGGGGAAATCCCCCCGGCCATTCCCCCATCCCAAGACGTCTTGAATGCCGCGGGGAATATAGTAATATACTTGCTAGCATTATGAAGATTCCCCAATGGTCTCTGCTAGCTTGCTCTTTCCATTTACTCAACAAATTTGCTAGCCTGTCTCTTCCTCTTCACAAAATTTTTGCTCGAATTTCTAAGACGCCGGAAAAAGTAACGCTGGTTCGAGGTTCCAACCTTTCCTCAATGATCTTTGCCAGCCTGCCTCCAAATTTCCTAAGGAGCCATTGCTCGTCTGCCATAGTCCAACCAGGTTCTATAAGAAACCGTGCTAGCCTGCTCTTTTGGGCTTTCAGCGATGAAAAGCTTCTAGTTTGCCACAGGTTCTCAGAATTTTTTTAAGTTTAGAGGGCATAAATTTTGCTAGCGTATATGCAAACCCAGCCAGCGAATCAATTGCCTCAAGGCTCTCTGCTAGCCTGCCCCTTACTTTCGGAAACCCAAAGAGTGTTTTCGTTGTTTCCATAACGTCTTAGCCACTCAAATGATCTCTGCTAGCTTGCCTAGGCTTGCTTTGCGGCCGAAAAATTTCTCCGAAACTCCAGAGCGTTCAAGCTCCTCAAGAATTTCTGCTGGCACGCGTTAAAAGTGCCTTAGGGTTTCCAAGTTCATGGTTGAATTCTTGGATTGAATCGCCTTTTTCCCCTTTTCACATTTTAAGTATCAACTACTTGTAAGCAACTTGAAAAGCTTCACCTTGCCTCTTCCGTTTCTTCCCAAAATACTCGAAATCCTATCGCACCGCTCTCAAAATGTACAAAACTTAAAATAGAATCTTTTACCATAGACATCAGCCTCTCGAATTACGCGTCGCGTGCTTTTTTCGGGGCGATCCCATGTGCCCTCTGGCTAAATAGGGGGGTTTCTTTGGGGGCCCCGGGGTGTGCTTCTGACGCAAAACGACGAGGTCACACGTCCATCTCGGGGTGAGGATTAAAAAGGGAGCACGAGCTCTTTTGGAATAGCTTCCTCAAGGCTCTCTGCTAGCCTGCCCTCCGCTCTCGCTCAAAAATTATTTCCTCTTTTCTAAGACGTGCGACGGTGTTTCCGGAATTCGTTCGAAAATTCCCACGAGACAACCTTTCAAGTGTAAAATATTTTTGAGCGATTTTTCAAGGGCCTCCCTCCCGCGGATAATGGCCCTTTAGGGGATTTGCATCCAGGAAATCCTTCCCCACCCTGGAAATGGGCGGGGTTTTGCCTGAACTTCCCTTAAATGGGCTGAAAATTGTCATAAAAGCAGCATTCCCGACAGTATCTAAGCCTAAGCCTAAGCCTAAACCTAAGCCTAGCGTAAACTTCCACCTTCTCTCTCTTTCTCTCTCTCTCTCTCTCTCTCTCTCTCTCTCTCTCTTTCCCAGTATTCCAATTTCCAGACAGGCTTTTCTCGACTTATCTTTTCACTAAATCCCATTGTTTCCTTAGAAAAAACGAACAAAAGGGTTGGACTTCCGCCTCTCCCCCTAATGAGGCCTGGGGGCACGGCGGGAGCCGGATTTGATTATGCGTTCGGTGTAGCGTAGCGTCGTCTTTTTACGCGAGCGTCCCCGGGGGTTCATGCTCAACAGCGGGAGCTGCTTCCTGGATCATTTTTCGGGTCCTAAGTACCTTTTCCCGATTTTAGGAGGGGTCAGCTAGCAGAGATTATTGAGGAAGAGGTGCGAGCAGGCTGGCAGAGACCTTTTGAGAATTTTGCAGCTTTGCAAGCAATCCGAACCCATAAGTTGTTTACATAAGGGCAACGCGTCGGCAGCGTGACGTAGCAACTTTTTTTGGCTTTTCCACGCTTCCCCGAGGGGATTAATTACCGTAATCACGGGGCTGGTGCCTGGTCCACTTTCACAGGCTATAATCCCGAGGTTTGGCTAAAATTTCTGGACTTTCCTGCGACTTTTAGCGATTTTCCTCTGATTTTCTTCTTGCTCCTTTGTATAAATTGAGATATGTTATTTACAGTATCCTCACCCCTCTCCGAAGATGATCATCAACGTTTGCGCGTCCAGTGTGACCCGGGAACCGGCATACTACGTCTCGAATTATTACTATACTGATGAAGCCACGTCGTCGAGTAAAGACGACGAGACGGCTTCGGAGTCGGATTCGCAGGTGAGTCGAAGCCAAAGCCTAAGCCTAAGCCTACCTTCCGCAAACACCGCTCGTAGCTTTCCAAAACCTAATTTTCAGAGCTCCGAACACCCGAAAAAACCGTCGACCACCTTGAAGTCGTCGGACAAAGAGCCAACGATCCCGAAGAAAGAGTTCAAAAAGACGAAGCTGTTCGAGAAGATTCGGCAGATGATCACCAAGCGGAAATGATTTTACTAAACAAATTTTATCCCTTTTTGACCGTTTCCGATTGCTCCCCCGGCATCATTTTCGATTCCTTTTTGATATCTTCGTGCTCACCACCGTCCAAAAATATTTAAAATTTTTTTAAGGATTTTGATAACTTTCTAAAGCCTCAAAAGTTTTATGGTCCTGAAAATTATTCAAATTCAAAATCTCCCGCTTTTTATAATTGCGTAATTGTGTGTTTTTACCATGTGTTTTCGTGCTTCTATTTTGGGTATAATCCACTGTATATCCCGTTGAATTAATTAATCGCCGTGGTTTTTCTAAAAATTTTTCTGGTTTTTCTACCTTTTCTCTGCTTTTCTCGGATTCCCCTTGATCTCAAAAAACTGACCCGACTGTCGGGCGATTCTTAAAAATGCACATTTTTCATCGATAAAATTCTTGAAAACTGAACTAAAACTACAAAATAACATACGCCATTTATGCAAATTAAGACTAAAGGGAACGTGCCAAAAGCCAGTGCCCTTCGCCCCTTCTTAAAGGGGCTCCGAAATCTGGTCCACGGCCCCCTGCTGTGATTCCTGGCAAATAGCCAGATGCGGCCGCAACGCGACCGCTCCGCATAATCTTTTGCCTCTGTTTGGAAGCGAAAACACTTGAATTTTAAAATTCTGATACTATTTTTGAAATCATCAACGAATTTTAATCATTCCAGACTTTTAAATTATGAAAATTGATTAGAGAATCACCGAGATCGAGAGATTGGGTGCCTTACAAGGCATTACGACATCTAATCGCCGCCCACTCAAAATGTCGTTTTTGCCCAACAAAGAATTCGGTTTTTCTCAAACATTTTACGTTTTTTCGCAATCAAATCACTATTTTGGCACTCCTCGGCAGTGACCCTTTCGTTTTTTGACCCGTAGGTTCAATCCCCGCACGCACGAATTTTGACTTCTGAGCCCCTTTAAAAGTCTCTAGTAGTTGCCATTCTGCCAATTTTTGACGGGTTTCTGATAGCTGGCTTTTTCATGAGGTTCTCAAGGAATCTCTGCTAGCCTGCCCACTTAAAAAATGCGTGCCAAGCGCTACCTGTTTTATTAATTTGCATACAACAAAGCATCACTTAAATCGGCTTTATCTAACGAAATTTCCTAGCCCCAGGCCAGCGCATTTCCGCCCCTCATCCCCAATGAGCATTAATCTTTTTGTTGAGGAGCTGAAAGAGAGGGGCAGTAGAAATGGATGGAAAATGGAAAGGAAATGGGCTTTGTTCCGGGATTGAGAGAGAGAGAGAGAGAGAGAGAGAGAGAGAGAGAGAGAGAGAGAGAGAGATGGAGAAATGACCTCTACCCATCCCCTCCAAGAGCACACCATCTCACAACAAAACAAGTATACAACAAGGGGGGAATAGGAAATGGCTGATTGGCTGGGAAATGTGTGCCCCCGGGGGGAAGGAATGATTTGTCCAAGTGGTCAATTCAGATCATTATCTGTAAAGCGGGTTGATAGGGGGGGTCTGCGCTAAGCCTAACCCTAAGCCTAACCTAAGCCTAAGCCCAAGCACAAGCCCAACCCTAAGCATAAGCATAAGCCTACGCCCCAGCCACGCCTAAGCCTAAGCCAAGCCAAGCCTAAGCTAACCTAAGCCTATGTCTAAGTCCAAGCCTAAGCCTAAGCCTAAGCTCAAGCCCAGCTATGTCTAGACAAGCTAGCCGAGATTCTTTTCAAGAGACGAATATCAAGGAGCAAGCTAGCGACGCAGGCTAGCAGAGATCAATTGAGAGGTGAAGTCAGCTAGGGAGAGCTAGCAGAGACACTCTCTGCGACTGATCGGACTGCTAGGACAATGGGCAAGCTAGCAGAGACCATTTCGGAGCTGACACCGCGTTTCTGGAGAGGCAGGCTAGCAGAGAACCTTGAGGAATTATTTCACCAAACTGTTTTTGTATTACTTAACCATTTTTTATTTTCTGCCGATTATCTGCTGGCAGCCACGAAAATTGCAATCGCAATAAAAAGGCAGGGCGAGAGAAAAAGGGAAGCCGGAACAGGTTCTCGATTCCAGCTGACCATTGTTATTTCGAAAAGTGTATCTATCGAGAGAGAGACAGAGAGAGAGAGAGAGAGAGAGAGAGAGAGCAAGAGAGAGACGGAAGCAGAGAGATAGCAACAAAATACTCGTATATTTTGACAGGTATCGTGCCCATCTCCCCGTCCCGACTTCGTTCCAACCATCCGCCCCGCTACTTATCATATAAAGAGTGGCCAGCCGGGATCCGGGGGATAATTTTTGTTTTTGCTATGGAGAAGCTTTATTTTTGTAATCTGCATTTTTCAGAAGTTGCCCTCTCTCTTCTCTTTCTCTCTCTCTCTCTCTCTCTCTCTCTCTCTCTCTCTCTCTCTGCTGATTTTTGACCTTCAGCGAAACCATTTTCCCTCAGTCATTGGCTATTTGGCGAAATCAAAGTCATTTTCCTTAGTAAACTTGTCAATTTGTCAAATTCAAATTTCGTAACGGGTTGTTTGTCATAGAAATTCGTCAGTATAGCCTATAAAAACACTCAATATGAAAAAATTTTCTATATTGGATTTTCTGGATTTACCTATCATGCGGTGCCTAAGCCTAAGCCTAGCCTAGGTCTAAGCCTAATAACTGAAGTCTGAGCCTAAGTCTAAGCCCAAGCCGAAGCCGAAGCCTGACTTGAAAAAAATAACCAATAAATTTTTCGATTCAACGGAACCTCGGCCTCCTCTTTTCCCCTCGTTCCCCCGCTCCCAAAAATGTGCTCGCTTTTCATTTCACTGCTTAATTGCCCGCAGGGGGTGTAGGAGAAGGGGTGTGAAACTCACGGCATTCGGTGCATTATAATCGGGGAGAGAGAGAGAGAGAGAGAGCAATTTTAGGGCGGAGATGCTGACCAGCAGCATACTTTCTTCTCCTCCTCCAGCTCGTGCTCCTCCTCCCCCGCATTGCCATTGTCCCGAGCCCCAGGGCCGAGCTCAACCCAGTTCATCTATCCTTTTCCTGTCCTCGAAAAAAAAAATTTGGTTTTAAAGGGACGTTCAAGTCAGATTCATAGTTTTAATTACGGTATTTTACTGTCCACCTCCCTTTAAAGCCTAGTTTTGAAGCTTTGCAAAACTGCATCCGCCCAAAAATTTTGATTTTGATCTTGAGATGATCATGCTCAGCTAGCTAATCCTATTTTTAAAGTCCCATTGGAGTCGAACCCTCGGCTGAAATTATCGTGTTTCCTGTCATGTTCCCTTTAAGCTTGCCTCAGCCTCTTTCTGGCACCGTCTACAATCTTCACAGTGTAATTTCTCCTTTTAAACGAGCCTTTTAAAGTCAATTTCCCGTACCTATTACGGTAAAACACTTAATCTGCACCTTTTTGTTTCCGCATAATTTTTTTGTGTCAAGCTTTCTCTCGCTCGCTCTCTCGCTTTCTCTCTCTTCTCTCTTTTCTCTCTCTCTCTCTCTCTCTCTCTCTCTCTCTCTTTCTCTCTTCATTGTCAATTTAAGCTCCACAATGCGACAACACGTACTTTTGGCGCTTGTCGTCGCCACAGCATACGGTAGGTTGGGAGGCTTCTTTTAGAGGATTTTGACCGCTGCGGGCAAGTAAGCATCGAATTTTCATATGCTAATTAGCATACTGGATGCCTTTAGGTGCCCCCACAAATTCCACCGGCTGCCTGGAAATGTGCATCGAAAATCGCGACTCCATCGTTGCAGCCAATGATTTGCGGAATTTCCGCAGGGTCGTCGTCGATGAGGAGAATTTTTGCAAGTAAATAATATATTCACTCTCAAATCCTTTATTTACTAGCTCCTCTTCCTGATATTTGTTGTATTTTAGTGTTTGGATACTTTGGCTTCGATTCAAATGCAATTTTGGCATTAAAATTAATTTTTAAGATGTTTCAAGCTTCTGTAACATTGCTTTTTAGCTTTATTCCAAACCAATTTTTTGGTAGCTTTTCAAGCTAATTGTGAATCTTTTTCAAGTCTCACAACTCATGCAAATCCGCTCCTCCTTATTTCCCCAAAAATAGGGCATGCAAATTTTGCCGGGCTGAGATTTGCCGGGCCGGGCTGACCGGATTTTGAGAAAACCCAGACGTCTAATTTATGAAAATTTGACGTGGCAGGCTAGCAGAGATGTTTGAGGAAAATTCTTTCAGATATTCGTAAAATTTATAAAATTTCTAAACTCATAAATTCTAGAAACTATGCCGACGTCTCCAAGTGCGGTGCAGAGTGCCAGGAAGAAGCGGAATTGACCGAAAAAATCCGAATGGCGTCTGAAATTTGTCGTCAAAAAGGTCTTATTTTATTTTTCGCGTAATTAGTATATTCTACAGATTTGGGAGCTGCGAGAGGATGCCTAGAAAAGGATGAGGAAGAGCCCGTCAATAGGTGCCTAACGGAATGCGGAATGAAGGTCGAGGAGACGAGTAAGAACATTTTAAAGGGCCGTTAAAGCTGGGCTTTTAGAAGCATTCCGCCTCGACGGGAATCCCGCTTCACCAATCAATCCTGGAGCTGAGATGGATCAGCTTGGATCAAGCTGCCGGTTGGTTTTTAGGGGCAGGCTAGCAGAGATTGTTGAGGAAGAGGAGAGGGCAGGCTAGCAGAGATTGTTGAGGAAGAGGAGAGGGGCAGGCTAGCAGAGATTGTTGAGGAAGAGGAGAGGGCAGGCTAGCAGAGATTGTTGAGGAAGAGGAGAGGGCAGGCTAGCAGAGATTGTTGAGGAAGAGGAGAGGGCAGGCTAGCAGAGATTGTTGAGGAAGAGGAGAGGGCAGGCTAGCAGAGATTGTTGAGGAAGAGGAGAGGGCAGGCTAGCAGAGATTGTTGAGGAAGAGGAGAGGGCAGGCTAGCAGAGATTGTTGAGGAAGAGGAGAGGGCAGGCTAGCAGAGATTGTTGAGGAAGAGGAGAGGGCAGGCTAGCAGAGATTGTTGAGGAAGAGGAGAGGGCAGGCTAGCAGAGATTGTTGAGGAAGAGGAGAGGGCAGGCTAGCAGAGATTGTTGAGGAAGAAGGGCAGGCTAGCAGAGATTGTTGAGGAAGAGGAGAGGGCAGGCTAGCAGAGATTGTTGAGGAAGAGGAGAGGGCAGGCTAGCAGAGATTGTTGAGGAAGAGGAGAGGGTAGGCTAGCAGAGATTGTTGAGGAAGAGGAGAAGGCAGGCTAGCAGAGATCTCTTGACGTCAGTCTCTTAAATTTCTATTTCAGCCACCACATCTGCGTTCTCCAGTGCTCCACCAGACTTCTAAGCACAGCTTGCCCGGCTGCTGCTCAGCTCTTCAAAGATCTTCTCAAATTCCAGATCAACAACGGCGTCCAGGGGATGGAGGCGCAAAAGTCGAAGGTTCTTTCGTTGTTAAATTTAAGTTTTGAAATTAGGCCTTCTTCGCTGCCCTGCCAGAGGAGTGCAACTTCATGAAGAGTACCGACGACTTGGAGAAGGTAATTTCGGGAATAGGAATTGCTCTAGTTAATTTTCAGCTGATCTCTGTCGATATTTCCAAGGTGACGGCCCCGGTCAACTTGGAGGAGGTCGGTAAAGTTGGAAGTATTTCGTGATTTGGATAAATACGACAGAATCCGATTCTGACCTTGGGTTTTTCAGAAATTCGAGTCGAGCACAATCCGGGTGAATGTTGATGAGGAGACATCCAAGGTAATTCAATCCTAGACTTAACCTAAGCCTACGCCTAAGCCAACACACCTTTTCAGTTCGAAAAAGCGGAAGAGGAAGAGAAAAAGGATGGCGCGAAAACGGATTCTGATGAATTCACGCTATCTGAAGCGCTGGACAGCGTCGAGTCGACGAAGACCGACGGAGAGGTCAGCCGAAATTCACTGTTAACCAAGATAATCGACTCGTAACACCTTAATCTTCATTCGGGAATAAAGCGGGTTGAATCTTTAAATTTCGAGGTCTACACAAAATCGAAAAAATTAGAAACCCTTCATATTTTGAGATAGTTTTCCTCTAGAAGTCCCTCGTCAGCTCGGAGGATGAGACCGAGATCCCGCGAGTTGTCGTCAGCTCTTCTGAAGTTCCGGCCATCGACGAGGAGGCGATTGCCGCTCGATTTGACGCTATGAATAAGGTATCTTTTTGTCCATTAGCTTTTGTTTGTTGTCAATTCCTGTAAAAACGGTTTAAGGACCGGAAACCCGATGAGCCGCTCTTCTTGGCAAGCAGGGACGCGAAGCCAGAGGTATTTTCATAGCCTGAACACACAAGGCCAAAGCCTAAGCTAAGCCTAAGCTAAGCCTAAGCTAAGCCTAAGCTAAGCCTAAGCCTAAGCCTAAGCCTAAGCCTAAGCCTAAGCCTAAGCCTAAGCCTAAGCCTAAGCCTAAGCCTAAGCCTAAGCCTAAGCCTAAGCCTAAGCCTAAGCCTAAGCCTCAGCCTACGCTTAACATAAACCTAAGCCTAAGCAGTTACTTTATGCAAATTTTTAAGGAGGAACCCGTTGACGAGGCTACTACCCACGCCTTCCAGCCCGAAGACGATTTTGTGCCTTTTGGAACTCCCGGAAATGCCACTGAGGATGCGGTAGGTAGCAGGTTAACAGAGATCCTTTGGAAAATCACCCTCCTTGCCTTGACAATCCCTTTCAGGCTGAGGTGGCCACAGAAAACCCAGCTGTTGCTCAAACGGAGGAAGACGTCAAGATCGTTAACCAGCCAACCACCCCTGCGGAGAAGCCTGTAGGTCACTCAGATTTTAGATTTTCAAGGGACCGCAACAAGCTCATTTTCATCAAAGATTGTATTCACGTTCGCTTCAGCTCCAAATCGATGGGGAAACAGAGTCGGAGGAGGTCACTGCCAAGATGGAGGTGATCAGCAGCGAGGTCAGCATTGAAACTTTAAGTGTACAAATTTATATTCAGGAAACGGAAGAGGCCCCGGTTACTGTGAAGGCTGAAAAGGTACTTACTTAGATGTTCTCTGCTAGCCTGCCCTCTCCTCTTCCTCAACAATCTCTGCTAGCCTGCCCTCTCCTCTTCCTCAACAATCTCTGCTAGCCTGCCCTCTCCTCTTCCTCAACAATCTCTGCTAGCCTGCCCTCTCCTCTTCCTCAACAATCTCTGCTAGCCTGCCCTCTCCTCTTCCTCAACAACCTCTGCTAGCCTACCCTCTCCTCTTCCTCAACAATCTCTGCTAGCCTGCCCTCTCCTCTTCCTCAACAATCTCTGCTAGCCTGCCCTCTCCTCTTCCTCAACAATCTCTGCTAGCCTACCATTTTTTCAGGCCACATCCGAGGACGATCGTTCGATCCAGGCCGGTTTAGCCGGTATGGAGCATTCCGGAGAGGTGGAGAAGAACGCTACTGATGCGAAGGAAGAGGAGAAGAAGGAAGTAAGTTCTGTATGTTAAAGTTCTAAAAAATTATATTGCTTTCATCCGGTAAATTTCAGGAAGCCACCACAGAGCCGATGCTCGTCGTGAATGCTCAGGAGGAGGAGCACAAGCCAGAAGAAGAAGCTTCGGTGACCTCTGAAGTTATCACTCAAAGCCCCGAGCCGGTAGGTGGAAGGAGGGCAGGCTAGCAGAGATTGTTGAGGAAGAGGAGAGGGCAGGCTTTCAGAGATTTTTCAGGAAGAGGAGAGGGCAGGCTTTCAGAGATTTTTCAGGAATTCAACATCAAAATTTGCCATTTAGGTGAGCTCATCGAACGGACTTTCCCTTGGCGTCGTCACCCTCATCTCGGCTCTCATGTTTGCCTTCTAAAACTCGCGTTGTCTACAGTATTCCTCGGGTCTGACAATTGTCTAAATCGTTTTTAAGCTGTTTTTCAAGGCACCATAACCTATCTTTTTCACGAATTAGAATCCCACGACAATACCGGTACCTCAAAAATGCTTTTTTTTGCCTGAAATCTGTATTTTCACCTATCCTCTTCCATTTGTGTGTACATATTAGACAACAGTCACGATAAATAATTTTATGCAAATAGGCTGAAATAGACGACCCTAAAATTACTGTGTCCTGTTTTTGACATTAAAATCAGCAAAAAAAGCGTTTTTGTATTTTCCGCGTTTAAAATGGCTGAAAATACTTTATCCAGTGCACAAAGTCAACCTTAAAACGCGTGAAACAGAAAAAAAAACATAGAAAAAGAAAGAACCCACAAAAAAATCAATGATTATGCAAATTAGTTGTAGCCCAGAAATGCATTAGAAAACTGTAAAAAATTCAGATATTTGTTGAGCAACGGAACGGGGACTCTGACGGGTACGGTATCACAATTATTCGTATACATAAAATGTAGCTGAATTAACTCAAAACGAGAGGGAGCGAGAAAGGGAGAGAGAGACAGAACGAGCGAGAGAGCAAGTGTAAGAGAGCGAGAGAGTGAGAGAGACGAGAGAGAGGGAGAGAGGGCGAAAGAAAGAAAGAGAGAGTGAGTGCTTGAAATCGAGAAATTTAAGTTCAATACGAGATAATCCACTTTAAAGGACCACTAAAGTCCAAAAATTACCCCCATCCCCATCCCTGATGCATGGTATATGCGTTGGTATTGCCTGGTGGAGGTAGGTAAGTGCCCGGGGGCTGTAGATACGAAGCTTGCGGCAAATACGAACCCCCGGAAAACGCTACGGCGGCTGCGGCGGCTGAAAACGGGTGTTCTTGGGTGAAATCGGCCAATTAACGTCAGTTTCCGCAAAAAACCCTGCTAGCTTGCCCAGCTCACCAATTTTCGCAAAGGATCACTGCTAGCCTATGCTGTCTATCCTGGACTTCATATATCTCTGCTAGCCTGCCAAACCCTGGCCTTGTACACCTACCGTGATACGGGTTCAGCTCCTGTGGGTACGGCTTTCCGTCTTTGACGACCATTTGCTAAAAATACGCATTAATGGATGCTTGTTAAATGCCAGATTTTAATGTTAGTAAAGTACTGAAAATGTGAGCTTTAATAATTTGTGCAAGTTACCTGTAATCTCCTAGTCGTAAATGCGGCTTGGTTTTGCATCGACTGGTGGAGGAGAGCTTGGTTAAGAGGCTTATCCGAGAGGGTCTTCTTGGTTTTGTACCTGAAAAGCCACTGTACACGATGCAATAAGCTTACTTAGACTTGCTAAGCTTCAAAAGCTTCAAATCCCGGCTTGTTAAGCCTGTAATCACAAAAAAGCGAAATAGCAGTGCAAAAATGAACTAATTGCATAAAAATAGCTAAAAATGGAAAGCCTAGGCCTAAGTCTAAGCCCAACCCAAGCCTAAGCCAAGCAAAATCAGCTAAAACCTACGAAATATCTGTCTTCAGCCTGTAGCGATGATTTTGGAACCAGATCTTGATCTGATTCGGCGTTAGACCAATCGTCATTGCCAGCTCTTCACGTTCCGCCGAATTAAGATACCTAAAGAAGTGTGATTAATGCGTTTTGAGGACTGGAGCTCAGTCTGGGGAGCTAGCAGGGATTCTGGCTCTCATTCAAGCAAGCCTGGCTTTGCCTAGCAGTTTTGAAGTTTGATACGCACCTTTGAACCCGAAACCGCCTCTCCAGCTCGTACGTCTGGGCTTTAGTAAATAGCACGCGTCGTTTCCGCTTTCCCTTTTTGCCATCTAAAGGAAAAATAATTCAAAAATGATTTTTCAAACCTGGCCCGGGGGAGTCGGTCTCAATCTCCTCAGCAATCTCGGAGTCGCAGTCGAGTTTCAGGCTAAAAAGTCGCCTTAAATCCGAGTTTCCTCAATAATCTCTGCTAGCCTGCCCTCTCCTCTTCCTCAACAATCTCTGCTAGCCTGCCCTCTCCTCTTCCTCAACAATCTCTGCTAGCCCGCCCTCTCCTCTTCCTCAACAATCTCTGCTAGCCTGCCCTCTCCTCTTCCTCAACAATCTCTGCTAGCCTGCCCTCTCCTCTTCCTCAACAACTCCTACCCGCCCTCTCCCTTCCTCAACAACTCTAGCCTGCCCTCTCCTCTTCCTCAACAACTCTGCTAGCCTGCCCTCTCCTCTTCCTCAACAACTCTGCTAGCCTGCCCATCCTCTTCCTCAACAATCTCTGCTAGCCTGCCCTCTCCTCTTCCTCAACAACCTGCTAGCCTGCCCCTCCCTTCCTCAACAACTCTGTAGCCCGCCCTCCCTCTTCCTCAACAACTCTCTAGCCTGCCCCCCCTCCTCAACAACTCTAGCCTGCCCCTCCCTTCCTCAACAACTCTGTAGCCTGCCCTCTCCCTTCCTCAACACTCTGTAGCCTGCCCTCTCCTCTTCCTCAACAATCTCTGCTAGCCTGCCCTCTCCTCTTCCTCAACAATCTCTGCTAGCCTGCCCTCCTCTTCCCAACAACTCTAGTCTGCCCTCTCCTCTTCCCCAACAATCTCTGCTAGCCTGCCCTAACTATCTTCAATAACCTACCCAGCCTTGCTATCCCCGGCCACCGAATCCACCGTAATCTTCACATCCGGGCTCTGGGTTACTGTGAGGCTTGTGGGTTGCGTGAATGGGTCCGCAGGGGGCAGCGTGTACATCTGCGAGGAGGAAGGGACTGAAAAAAATCAGATAATGCGTTCAAATCCATAGAACTTTTGGCTTGCGCGTCCCTCTAAGCCTTTAATTTGCATAAATCTTACAGCCGATGAACTCACGCGTTCCGGGCGTAAAATAGCCGGCATCGTAGGGGAGGTAGGTGCCGGTTGGCTGGCCATCCAGGGAGAAATGCGTCGTCGAGGGGTAGCCTAAAGTTAATAGGTTTTAAATGTATCGGATAGTCAAACGAAAAATCCTCAAAAATCTCTGCTAGCTTCCCTAATCTCGACTCCGTGTTTCGATTCCTAAAAGATCTCTGCTATCTTGCCCGATTTTCTCAAAAATCTCTGCCAGCCCGCCCCCACTAATAGCGAAAGCTGTTTGGATCTGGGGGGCGAAGTGTGTCCAGCGGGCCGAAGGACCCGAGGAGGATATTTGCTGAGATGCGAAGAAGAAGCCCCCCTTTTGAAGAGAGAGATGAGAGAGAGAGAGAGAGAGAGAGAGAGAGAGAGAGGCTGAGAGTGAGGGATATGGAGCGGGAAAGAGATTTAGAGTCGAAAAGATGGGCAGGGATGCGCCCCGCACTCGAAATGGCCCCCCGATCCAGTGGGGGGATGTGGACAAACGGAGCCCCACGGAATACCGTAACCTTGGCCGCTAGAAAATTGCTTTCTTCCCGTTAGCCGGCCACAGTTTAGTGCGGGATGGGGAAAATCGATATTGGGATATCCGGAAATCGGATGTTTTGGCTCGGAAAAAATGAGGGTGAGAAAGCGAGAGAGAGCGAGATAGAGACAGAGAGAGCGAGAGAGAGAGAGAGAGAGAGAGAGAGAGAGAGAGAGAGAGAAAGAAAGTTGCACAGAAATGCAAGCTAAAGTCCGACGAAACCAAACCAAGCGTAACCTAAGCCTCAGCCTCAGCCTAAGCAAGCTTAAGCCTAAGCCTAAACTTAAGCTTAAGCCAAAGCCTAAGTCCAAGCCACAGCCTACACAATAACGAAATCTTGTTCTACCCACCAGTCAACAACGGCAAATGATCGGTCCACGAGCTCCTGTTTCGCATCAGCGTGTGCTTGGCGCGAAGTGGGTCGTCGGACGAGGCGGGCGGCGTGTCCCATTTGAACAGTTCGGTTGTGCTAAAAAATCCGGTTATTTTCTGAAAATCGAAATTTCGAGATTCTAGCGACTATTAAAAAACTTGAAAGTTCAATGAAGGAACAGGGATTTAGACCGCTATGCTATTTTGTAAATTTCGGGAGTGACAATTAGGTAAATTACTGGAGATTAAATGTCCTATATCCCATTTTCCGCTTTAAAGGCATGGTGACAGCTTATATTGTGGTGTAAGTAGACGTTTAAAAAGTTTAATTGGATATAAAGACGCAAAATTTAGTTTTGCAAAGGTCGAACCTTGGGTGCTATGCTAATGCACTTCCGGGGAGCTGTCCGGTATTGATGGTAGGCGGTTACGAGGCGCCCCGCTCAAGTTGCTTATTTTTTAGCTTAATCCTAGCCAAAACTTCACGCCAACTATGCTTAGTTTGGTCTTAGGATTATGCTTAATCCAAAAGTTAAGCTTATCTAAAGCTCTAAATTGTCTTACGAGGCCAAAATGGGGTCATTTAGGGCTTACTTAGAGCTAAGCTTAAAGTGTCTGAAGCTAAGCTTCGGCTTAGCTTTTCCAGAGGCTTAAAGTTAAAAACGGCATTTGGAGCGCCTTGTAGTCAAAATCCGGACTGCCCCCCTTTAAGTGCATTAGCGCCGAATTTTTGGTTCCAAGCCAAAGGTAACTACGGATTTCAGGGCGTAGTGCCAGCTAACCAGGCAGAAATCGTCAGTTCAAGTTCGGTAATTTGTGAGAGCTTCTAAAGGGATGGTGCCAACAAGCTGGATCAAATCTGAATTCCCAAACAGCTGACCCTAAACTTAAAATGAAGTGAACGTCCAGACCCCACGAAACAAACTCAAAAGCCACCCCTCCAGGCCGGGGCCGGCACTCAATGCCAAATGAGAGGTATCCCCCCCCCATCCCCATCAAGGTCGAGGGCGGGCTAGCAGAGATCCTTTAGGAGTGTCAGGCTCGAGTGTCTCCAGCCGACATGGATCCCCCCTTGATGGCACTCACCTCGTCTCCTTTGGCTCGAGCACCGCCGCGGTGGATGAAGCAACCGGGGCCGGGGTCGAGCTCGCCAGGCTCTGCACGTTGAACATCAGATATTTAGAAGGGAGGAGAGGTACTCACTCGGAATGGTGCTCGATTGGAGTGTGACTGGAGTGGATGTGCCCCTCGTTAGGGCCCACCCCCTCCTTAGGGCCCTCCCTTAGGACCCGGCGGTGGCCAGTGGCCACCCGTGGCTCCGCCCACTTTTGGAATGGGCTAGGGATAGATGGGGATACGGTAGACGCCCTTCCGATAGCCGCTTTCGCGCGATCTGCTGGAATTGTTGTCTGTTTGTTTGTCGGAATCTCTCTATCTCTCTCGCTCTCTGTCTCTCTCTGTCGCTATCTCTCTCTCTCTCTCTCTCTATTCCACTTACCCGCAGTTTCTTTGAACATCACTTTCCCTCGCTATCTCCCTCTCTCCTCTCTCTCTCTCTCTCTCTCTCTCTCTCTCTCTCTCTCTCTCTCTCTCTCTCTCTTTCTCTTTCTATCTCACTTTATCTTTCTCTAGCTCGCTCTCTCTTTATCTCTCTCGCTTTCCTTCCCTTTCTTTGTCTCTCTCTTTCTCTCTCTCTCTCTCTCTCTCTCTCTCTCTCGATCGCGGGAAGTAGTCGAAATGAATGCTGTCCTTATATAATTGCCAATATGAGCAATCCAGCCAAGAAATTTTTGGAAAATCAGAGGCAACTTTCCAGGTGCCAAATTCCGAATCTTTTAGAAAGACTTGAATCTCTGAAATTCACTATTTTTCGAATTTTCCAGGCTGTTTTGACCGAAGATGTCCCGAGCCGACCGAGCCGCGCAAGAAAGAGCCGAACAAAAAGCCGACAATTCGGGGCGGCTGGCCCGAAGAACCTGAAGAAATTAGATATCCCCAGCCAGGACGCCCTATTTCCAACGATCGGGCACGATTTCGGTGGGGGGATCGGGGATGGATTTTCATCCTCCAATACCATCCCACAATTCTATGCAAATATTTGGGACACGGCCATGCAACAACCCATCCTCTCATATGACCGCATCGGCCGTCTGGGGGTTTCGAAATGGAAAAATTGGACCGAAAATGGGTCAAAAAGGTTTTGGATTTAAGGGTATCTGCTAGATTGCCTGAACGCAGGCTAACAGGTTTTGATTGACATCCCAGTTTAGCAGGACGAAGTCTATCTTGCGCAGAATTTTGCGCTGATTCGGAATATGTTTTTCAAATTTGCTTAATCAGAGCATTTTAAAAAGCTAAAGCGCATTTTAGAGCAAAAATGCTTAAAATTGCAAAGTTTAGACTCAGAAAAATTTGAGAGAAAATATTTCCTCAAAAGTAGTTAGTGCCGCTTGTCCAGAACAAGATGATCTTTTGAATGAGCTTTAACACGCAAATTTTTCTCCAATTTTTGCAGGGGTTTAAATTTTGCGATATTCAGCAGTTTCGCCCTAAAGGAGTTGTAACTTCTTCAAAATGCCGATTTCGAAACCAGATCCGGAATCAGCGTCCAGCTCATGTGAATCAGCTTGGTCATGCTCACAGCTGAGATGTCGCTCAAAAGCGTCTCCTTGTGAGACCAAAACCAGCCTGCCAACGAATCTCTGCTGACTTGCCTTCCTTTTCTCAAGAATGCCTGCTAGCACGCCTAACCATTTCCCTAAAAATCCTTGCTAGCTAATCGCCCGTGTTATACACGCCCTTGTACGCCTTCATCCTTCCATGTTCCTTTAATGTGACAACCACCACTTCCGGCGATAGATGTTGTGCTAAGCTGCGGGAGGCCATTAATATCGTGCTTAATCCGCGGTGCCCAAACCGGCCCAAATAACCGTGGGCCACTTGTTGTGTTTGGTGGATCTGTCTACAAACACAGCCCCCCCACCCCAGGCAAGGTGAACAAGTTGACCGGGGGACCACCATGGTAACTGTACACCCTTGGGGTCCAGCAATGACAAATATTCCACGATTTTTACCCCAGTCTCCCATTGGCATGTTTACATAACCGATTAAGGTAAGCGGTTGCGCAACGGTGAGGGGTATGGTAGTCGGAGAACCGGGCAGATTGCCTTGTTAACGAGTCCTTGACGTAAGTGGTACTGGTGCGCACCTGGATTTTTGGAAAATCAGCCAGACATCGTTAAGACGAGTGGCTACTTTAATTATCCTTTACAGGCCGCTAAATGAGTAATTACCGGCAAATTCAGTCCGACGCTAGCAGAGATTGCTGAGGAAGAGGAGAGGGCAGGCTAGCAGAGATTGCTGAGGAAGAGGAGAGGGCAGGCTAGCAGAGATTGCTGAGGAAGAGGAGAGGGCAGGCTAGCAGAGATTGCTGAGGAAGAGGAGAGGGGAGGCTAGCAGCGATTGTTGAGGAAGAGGAGAGGGCAGGCTAGCAGAGATTGTTGAGGAAGAGGAGAGGGAGGCTAGCAGCGATTGTTGAGGAAGAGGAGAGGGCAGGCTAGCAGAGATTGTTGAGGAAGAGGAGAGGGGAGGCTAGCAGCGATTGTTGAGGAAGAGGAGAGGGCAGGCTAGCAGAGATTGTTGAGGAAGAGGAGAGGGCAGGCTAGCAGTGTTTTTTTGGTAAATCCGTCCGGCGAATACTAGCAGAGATGAGTTTCACCCAAGAATCATCCTAAACCTCTAACACATCCTAATCTCATTAGCCCAACAAACCGGAGAGCGACCAAAGCCGTCCCGGGGTAGCCGATGGGCTCTATCCAAATACCTAAGCGGGGAGGGCACACCCTCTTGTCCTCCCATTCATCTTCCGAATGCTAACAGTTTCTTGGGGGCTCTTCAAAAGGCGCCCCTCGTTTATCTAGTGAACCTGGGGGGTAGCCAGCGGGTATATCTATCGCGCGGGCTTGCCCCCGGATGTTTGCCCCCTTCGGGTCACCATCCCTTTAGCGGGTTGCTTTTTCGGGGGAGCTTTAAGAAAAGCTGGGCGTGATTGATCAGCTGCGCGGCGGGAAGTTGATCATCTTGGCTTTGGCGCTCATTAAGCAGGCATTTTATTCACGGGAGACTCCAGAGGTGCGCACGTCGGCAAAAAAACTTTACAACAGGTGGCGGAAGGCAGTTTGAAAAGTGAATCAACTCATCGATCATTTGGAGGGCGGGGAGATACAACAGCAAAAAACAAGATATATAGCACAGCAGAACGAGGGGGGTACGGTAAAGCGTGTGGAATGGTCGGGCTGGTGGTTTAAGCTGAATCGGATAATTTAGGGGATAATTTAAGGGGGCCATGCACTAATGGGCTCCCGGGAAATGCAAGCGGGTTTTCAAGCGATTTTAAAAGTTTTAGGCTGTTAAAAATTGGTTTGTTTTTTCAGAACTCAAATTTTTCCAGATTCTAAAGGGGTTTTCGAAAGATTTTGGAACGTCTTAACTGCCGTAAAAAACGGCTCAAACGTTTTAAAACCCACTCGTCACGCCCGGGGGCCAATCGATAAATTAAGGCATCAAAAGACCAGAGGTGAGGGAATAATTTAACGTAAACTAAATCCAAATTAAAGCACACAACTGCAAGGCTTTTTGAGAATTTTTAGAGGCTGCGGGGAGACGTGAGCAAAATGGCTATCATTCGTGTGTGATGTGTAGATAGAGAGGGAGTACGTATCACAACCAGAAGTCGAGCGGGGAGACGGAGAGAATGAGAAGAAGGAGAAGAGTACCTAACAGGGTGGAGTTGTTGAGATTAGGATATGTGCACAGGGGAAGCAAGTCAAGAAGCTGATGCTCAGAAGCCGCTGCTCGCCGTTCACTGGCTCATCCCGAGCTGCTGCATGATACGGGCGAGCCCCTCCTCCTCGTACTTCTGCTTTGAGGCCCAGAAGTCCTGGAAAAGAGACGTTAAAAATATTGAAGAGTGTTTTGAGAAATTGGGACATCCTGGATGAATACCAGATTTCAAAAATTTCCAAATGCTTAAGCTATTGAATAAAAAACTATTTTTAAAAGACGGAATCCAGACTTTTCTCACGATTTTTTCGAACTGGGAAAAACTATTTTTTTAGTTAATATTTTAAGACAATCCGGTAATGGCAAAAATACTCCGAAGAAAGATTAGCTTTTTTAAAACATCTAACTAAGCCGCTAAAAAAACTAAAAGCGGAAAAAGATTCTTTTGACATTATTCTTCTAGAATATTCATTTTCCAAATATATACCCGATTACGGTAGCGAGAAAAAGGTTTCAAAATTTGGAATCGAGAATATCACGATCAATTTTTCCACTTCCATCATAATATCATAGTAAGTTTTTTTCGTAATGTTTCAGACATCCAAATCACCCCCATATTCAATCAATCAATCCATTCAAGGTGGTCAATAAAAAATTTCTATCAATAAAAATTAAAAATCAAAAACAAAGTATTAAATAAAGAAGCCCACCTCATCACGATCCCTCATCAAATTCGCCAACACCGCTCCGCCCATGAAGACCATGTTCTTGCGCCGAGGAGGGGCTTCGATGCGGATTTTGAATTTCTGAAATCAAAACTTCAAAAACCAAGTAAATTTCGATACCTTGAACTGATCGGTGTTGCCCTTGGCGACGCGCTCCAGCCACAGCTGCTTCAGCTCGCGCTCCAGTCGGGAGGGGAGTCTGGAAAATTAAATAAAATTAAAATGTCAGTTTTTAGTCAAAAAGAACTCGCTCAAAAAGTCTTAAAAAGCACAAAACATTCTTAACGTCTAAAATATACCCCGGGTACATTGTGGTGCCGCCGGAGAGGACGATGTGCTTGTAGAAGTCGGGGCGAGTGTCTGGAATCAAAAAATCTCGGCCGAATTATGAGAAACTTACCAATGTCGGCCGACTGGATGCAGTTGAACAGCAGCTCCGATAGGCCCAGCTTTTCGCTATTGATCAAATGGGGCTAAAAATAATGAATTTCAGAGCAACGTCTTCAAAACCAACCTGGAACAACACTTCCGGGGCCTCAAAACGTTCACCGCCCACGCGAATCACTCGACCATCGGGGAGCTGAAAAAATGCTGCTTTTTTTTCCTAAAAGCATAGAAATCCCTATTAACCAAATAGATAAGTAACTATTAAAATAATCAATTTCATAGTGTTTTTAGTCAGGCGCAGTTGTTTTCACCCGAAAACTATGTTTTAAACCTAGAAACCCCCTTCAAAATTTCCAATTTTTGTCGAAAAACGCTTTTCTATCGTTTTCCTGCAATTTCTAACATTTTTTTCGTCTACTAATAATAAAAGAATCCCTAAAAAGCCTTTTCATATTAGAAAAATTGGACATTAATAATTTTCGCGGTTAAACGTTGAAATAAAAATAATTCAGGCTGGAGGCTTTTCCTTTACAAAGCCAAAAACCAACCGTGTACTGCCGCGTCAACACGGTCGTCTCGAGAGCTAGCTTTTGCTCTTGCTCAACGTCATAGGCGGAATAGCAGAGTTGCTCCTAAAAAATCCATAAAAATATTTTTTTCAAAATCCCACCTTCATGATGCGCACCGTGTCGAAATCGGCAGTGTGGTTAAAGTTGTAGCCGCGGAGCAGGAGCAGCTACAAAAAAAATCATAATATCAAATTATAAAAAATACCTTGATCAAATACTTGGTAATATCCCGGCCGGCAATGTCAAGGCGGCGCGTCAGATGCTTCATCGCAAATCTGAAAAGAACGTTTTAATCGATTAAAATCGGTTCTAAAGCAATTGTAAATAATATAGATCGCTCTACATACCCCTCGTAAACCGGGCAAATATGCGTCACACCGTCCCCAGAATCGACCACCACTCCGGTGAGCAGCCCCTGGGCGTACAGCGTCAACACGGCCTAAAATGTTATAAATAAAGGGTGGTAAATCATTTAAAACAATAAAAAACGATGATTTTCATACCTGAATGGCAATATTGATCGAGTGGAAGCCGTACTGCTCGAACATGACCTGGATCATCTTCTCGCGGTTCGCCTGCGGGTTTAGCGGCGGCTCGGTGAGCAGCATTTTGCAGTCCTGAAAAAATGGAGAGTAAAAACCACAAAATAATGCTATTTTATTATTAAAATTCCATCCCTTTTCTAAGTTTAACTCGCCAAAATTGATCGCAGCAAGCGAAGGCGAGGCAATTTTCGGATTAGCGGCGAGCGTGTGAGGGACGAAAACGTGCAAAAAGGTTTTTCGAAAGCAAGGTAAAAGCAAAAAGTCAAATCGATTGAAAAGGCACATGAAAAAAAATGTAAAAACCGTTTTAGATAATTTCTTAATTAACGCTCCCCACTTTTTCTCGCAGTAAAAACGCTTAAAATTCATGCCCCACAAAAACAGCAATTTTCGGCTTAGAGACCAGCGCGTGATTATCGAAACCGCTTTTTCCGAAAATTCCTAATCGATTAAATAGTCCTAAACGCGCCAAACTCATTACAGAAAACGAGAAAAGGATTCCAAGCCAAAAAACGCACCTTCGGGTCAATGTCGAGCTTCTCAGGCCCAAAAGTGTAGTCCCAAATGTGGCCCATATCATCCCAATTCCGCACAATTCCGTTGTCCATCGGGTGCGAGATTTCGAGCATGTGCCGCAGGTTTGCCGCATCCTCGCCGACCATTAGATCCTGAAAAATAAAATTTTAGATTAGCTGCCTTTCCCGGATCTAGGAAAGTTTTACTTTCAATTACTTTTTTACTAGGAAAGCGTAAAAACAATACTTTTCTGAACGTAGGTAGCCGCCAAAGTATGTAAAATTCAAATTATTACACACCTTTATCTCAATCCCGCCAATCCGTTGCGTCGAACGAACGATCGGGCGGCCGACGAGCGACGGGAAGATGTGGGCCGGGAAGTTGGCGCCGGCGTACCCACATTTTACAAACTAAAATCATATAAAATTTTCAAAAAAAAAGCACCCCAGTCCCGTTGTCGACGACGATGACCTTGCGCCCGTGCGAATCGGTGCACATCGACATCCTGGAAATAGATATAGGTATTAAAAGAAAGAGAAGGGCTTATAAACGAGTTATAAATCGAAAATATTTTGAAAAATGACTAAAACAACGTGAAACCGGCGAAGGAACGCTCGCGCGGTGACCGGAACGGCGGGTGGCTTATTCACTCGTGTACGCCGACTACAAACGACAAAAGGGCGCGCGATAGGCGGCAACCAGCAAAGGGGCTTGGAACGACCTTGAAATTGCATACAAAATCGGGCAAAAGATGCCTTAAACGTGCCTTTAAAAACAAAAACTCTGATGTAACTTTGAAAATAGACACAAAGCTACCATACGAAAATGCGAGCACCACCAGAATTCGCGTTTGAAAGGCCTGGGAGCTCGCCAAGCGTAAAAAGTCTAGAGAACCGGGAAAAATGTGAAACAAAATAAAGTACACTATGTTGTTTAGATCGAGTTTTTTTGTGGAAAGTCCGAATTTTCAGTTCGTTTATCTAAAAAAAAGTAGATTTTCGAAGTGCGATCCAAAATGATTTACTGGAAGTAAGAAAATGAGTTTCTGGAAGGTTAAATCCATTTTTAAAGTTAGAATAGGCTATATAGTTGCTTTTTTTACCTTTTAGCGCTACGGTATAAATTTTCTATATCAAGAAATGCTAGAACTTAAATTTTCACCATTAGCTACATTTTTGCCTGGTGTAATACGGAGCTGCCGAGATGTCAAGTTGATTTTTAGATCTCGAATACCCTGTATTAATTGTTTTCTAGAGCGCGAGGTAACCAGATAAATTATAAACCGAAAAATAAGGTTTTCGGGCTCCGTTCTTGGGCGCATCTCGTAGTTTCGCATACCGTATACCCCGACTTTTGTTCCACCCCAATTTTCAGATTACGCCCCGATCCACGGCGCGGTTATGATGATAAATGGCAGGACGCTGGGATCGAGGTGTGCGTGTAGGGTAGTGTTGGACAGCACCCCGAAGAGAGCACCCCGGGGTGCTTTTTTTTTCCCACCCCGGGGTGCTTTTATTTTCACCCCGGGGTGCTCTAACAAAGCACCCCGGGGTGCTTTCAAAACCACCCCGGGGTGCCCCCAAAAAGCACCCCGGGGTGGAAATAAAAGCACCCCGGCCGAGAGAGGGGTGCTCTGGAAAGCACCCCGCCCCCCCAGTGGGGTGCTCCAGAAAGCACCCCGGGGTGCTTTCGGAAGCACCCCAGGGGTGCCTTTTGGGGTGCTCTGTGGGGTGCTGTCTGGGGTGCTTTTTGCCAATGACCGCAATATAAGAACTAGGCTATTTTGATCAATCAGGAGATGAACAGCATTTTCGAGCAGTTCGCACAACTAGGCGCCAATTCGATTGCAACTCATTTGGGAGTCGTTTGGTAGCATTTCTTCGAGGTTGTTGAACACGGCGGACGATTTCGAGACGTTTTTTTCTAACCGCGCTAGCAGCCTGGGCAAAGCTGCTCGAGAGCTAAAACTCGTTGGGCAGATAGAACTTTTCGCGCTCTTTCGAATGGTGCCCTTCGCGATCCATGATTCGCAGTGCAAATCGAGATATGATGGTTTTAGTGCGGCGACAACTTCGACAGGTACACCTTTCGGCACTAAAACACTCCCCTCTCTGTCCCCCGACGATTTTGGAGAACGCCAAGTATACCGTTGGAAAGAGCGTTCAAAATGCAACCTTCTCAACGGCTTCAAGCAATTCTATCAAGCTTCTTTACGCTGCTAGCGCGGTTAGAAAAAAACGTCTCGAAATCGTCCGCCGTGTTCAACAACCTCGAAGAAATGCTACCAAACGACTCCCAAATGAGTTGCAATCGAATTGGCGCCTAGTTGTGCGAACTGCTCGAAAATGCTGTTCATCTCCTGATTGATCAAAATAGCCTAGTTCTTATATTGCGGTCATTGGCAAAAAGCACCCCAGACAGCACCCCACAGAGCACCCCAAAAGGCACCCCTGGGGTGCTTCCGAGCACCCCGGGGTGCTTTCTGGAGCACCCCACTGGGGGGCGGGGTGCTTTCCAGAGCACCCCTCTCTCGGCCGGGGTGCTTTTATTTCCACCCCGGGGTGCTTTTTGGGGCACCCCGGGGTGGTTTGAAAGCACCCCGGGGTGCTTTTAGAGCACCCCGGGGTGAAAATAAAAGCACCCCGGGGTGGGAAAAAAAGCACCCCGGGGTGCTCTCTTCGGGGTGCTGTCCAACACTAGTGTAGGGTTCGAATTACGGGGGGCCAAGTGGGTGGGCCCCTAGGTGGGCCACTTCGCTTTTTCCCGCCCAAACACTCAAAGCTCAAGGCAAAGCGAGTGGAGATGGAGGAACTGCTCTTTGCAATGCCATCTCGACAATGCTTTAGTATTATTTTGAGGTTTAATTCGCTGAAATGGTGGCAATAGGTCTCTGCTAGCCTGCCGTTTCTCCAAAGTGGTCTTGTTAGCCTGCTCTTGGCCGTATTTTCTTTAGATTTCGGTTTTTAGCTTCTTTTATAGGGCTTGAAATCCGCTTTCACTCAAAAATCTCGGCTAGCCTGCTCTCCTTATTGCAAAAATATCTGGCCATAGGCCGTTTCCTCCAAAATAATCCTTCTGAAATGGTCTCCGCTAGCTTGCTCCCACCCCTATTTGGCCCTGGAAATGGATTTATACGGATTTTTCGCCAGTAATCTCTGCTAGCCCGCCCTCTATAACAATTTCGACCCCTACGCCCTGGATTTTCGAAGCAAATAAATACTCAAGTGGCGCCCTCCAGAGGGGTCCGGGTCGAACAAAATGGCCGATGGCCCTTGTCGGTGAGGTCCGCTGGGACATGGCGCCCCCGATTTGTCAGTCTACTGCTCGAACACACAGCTCTACTCGCCGAACGCCCTGACTGCTTTTCACTTGACGGCTGGACTTTCTTTTCCTAAAAAATCTCTGCTAGCTTATCCTTTTGGTCTTCCTCAACAATCTCTGCTAGCCTGCCCTCTCCTCTTCCTCAACAATCTCTGCTAGCCTGCCCTCTCCTCTTCCTCAACAATCTCTGCTAGACTGCCCTCTCCTCTTCCTCAACAATCTCTGCTAGCCTGCCCTCTCCTCTTCCTCAACAATCTCTGCTAGCCTGCCCTCTCCTCTTCCTCAACAATCTCTGCTAGCCTGCCCTCTCCTCTTCCTCAACAATCTCTGCTAGCCTGCCCTCTCCTCTTCCTCAACAATCTCTGCTAGCCTGCCCTCGCCTCTTCCTCAACAATCTCTGCTAGCCTGCCCTCTCCTCTTCCTCAACAATCTCTGCTAGCCTGCCCTCTCCTCTTCCTCAACAATCTCTGCTAGCCTGCCCTCGCCTCTTCCTCAACAATCTCTGCTAGCCTGCCCTCTCCTCTTCCTCAACAATCTCTGCTAGCCTGCCCTCTCCTCTTCCTCAACAATCTCTGCTAGCCTGCCCTCTCCTCTTCCTCAACAATCTCTGCTAGCCTGCCCTCTCCTCTTCCTCAACAATCTCTGCTAGCCTGCCCTCTCCTCTTCCTCAACAATCTCTGCTAGCCTGCCCTCTCCTCTTCCTCAACAATCTCTGCTAGCCTGCCCTCGCCTCTTCCTCAACAATCTCTGCTAGCCTGCCCTCTCCTCTTCCTCAACAATCTCTGCTAGCCTGCCCTCTCCTCTTCCTCAACAATCTCTGCTAGCCTGCCCCTCTCCTCTTCCTCAACAATCTCTGCTAGCCTGCCCTCTCCTCTTCCTCAACAATCTCTGCTAGCCTGCCCTCTCCTCTTCCTCAACAATCTCTGCTAGCCTGCCCTCTCCTCTTCCTTAACAATCTCTGCTAGCCTGCCCTCTCCTCTTCCTCAACAATCTCTGCTAGCCTACCTTTACACCATCGTTGCTTTGATTAGACTGCGAAGCCATTTTGTTTTGATGATCTTTCTCTTTCTTCAAACCCCAACAAAAACTTGCAGTTAGCACTAAATTCTCCTCGTTTCTCCTGGCGTCGATTCATGAAGTTGCACGACAACAACTAATTCCGAATTCCACATCTCGTCAGGTGAGCCCCCGGGGGCCCTAGCCGGGGCTCATTCCAGATGTGCTCCCGCCCGGCGACACATCCCTTAATCCAAAAATCCAGACTTCACTCGTCGCCATCCATAAACCAGGAGAAACTAGAAAGCTAGCAGAGATCCTTTGCTAATTTTTCCTCTTACTTACGTAGCCTCGAAATCCCGGCCCCACCTTTTCTAGCCACAGCGGCGCCTCGTAATTTGAGCTTTCTTCGTCAATATTCGGCGCGGCGGACTTTTGCCACGCGAGGGAACACATTTAGGCCCCAAGGCTACATATTTTAGAGCTCGAGCTCGATCCGGAACAGGAAGAATTTCGTGAAAATGCTGTGAAGAATGTATTTTGTGAAATCGGGCAACTTTTATCCTAAAAATTCTAAGCCTAAGCCTTGCCTAAATTTTCGCCATAACCTAAGCTTCCTTTAAGGTGATCTCTGCCAGCTACCCCCTCCTACAATACCCCCTCAAGTGGTCATTTCTCAATCAGTTTCTTCTACTGGATCTCTCCGTTGTGCTACACACAACTGTCGTCGTGTGACCTTGTGGATGGGCAGTCTGGATGCCAGCTGTGGCCATTTCTTCAGCTCAACACCACTGGCGATCTCCCTTTTCTACCCCATGCCCTTTATATGTACTATTTCAGGCAATTTTTGTTGATCCAAATTGGTCCGATCAGGTTTTCTTCATTTCATTTTCTTCGGTTGGCTTGGCTTTTCATAATTATCTCTGTCAGCCGGCTTTCCATTCCTCAAAAATCTCTGCTTGGGACTGATTGAGCTTTTTGAGCTGAGAATTCTCACATGCTATTATTTCTTGGACTTTTTAAAAAATACCAAAAAGCGCTGTTAACTATTAAAACACGTGGATGTAAGCCTAAGTCTACACCCAAGCCTAGCCCAAGCCCAAGCCTAATCTGAAGCCTGTGCTTAAGCCTAAGCCTAAGCCTAAGCCCAATCCCAAGCCGTTGTCTAAGCCTAAGCCTCAGCCTGGGCTTAAGACAAAGCTTAATTTACGCTAAATTTGATTTATTGCATTTCCTCAAGCATCTCTGCTAGCCTGCCCCTGTTCCAAAAACAATAGAAATCGCCACAGCCATTTTTCCGCCGAAAAATAGGGCGTTCGCGGGCGGTGGGGGCCCTAATTTGCCCTTATCCAATGTGGGGAGAGAGAGAGAGAGAGAGAGAGAGAGAGATCGACAGGGCCCAGTGAAGAGGCCCATTGTGACCCGAAACAGGGCACTTATCCAACCCAACAAAAAAGGCTATTGGTCTGGGCGCTTTCACCCAATTATTCTCCCCTTAAGGGCACCAGTTTGCTTACTTTTGACAATTTCATTGCTCCTAAATGGTCTTTGCTTGTCTGTACTGCACCTCTTTCAATCTCCCCACTTCCCCCTCAGCCCTAATTGCTTATTTATGGGGAGCAGCAAATTCTGGAAGCTTTTACCCCAGGCACGTACAGCTAATTGCAAGTCTGGGATGGTGGAAGGATTTAGCTTCCCAAGGAATCTCTGCTAGCCTGCCCTCTTTTCTTCCTCATCAACCTCGGCTTGCCCGCCTAGTCCCTTTAAAATGCCCTTTGCCTTTCTCAATCCCCTCGGGTGGGTCATTCAAATGTGTTCCCTCCGAAACGACGCTCAGGGCTCTTCCTCACGGCGCCAAAATGGGTTTCTCCCGATCCCATGATTCCCGAAATCGAGACGAAACATTTTTTCTTTGCTTATATTTCGTTTTAAAGAGCATTTTCGTCTCTTAAACGATTTCGAAACGCTCCTTTTTGTGTGATTTTCAAATTTTTGCTCGGCTAAAATTTCTAAAATGAAAATTTTTGCTTTTTTCAGGATGAACTGGCCGTTCCTCCTCAACTCGATCGCATTAGCATCCGCGGCCACCCTGTTGGGGGCCAACAAGAAGATTGGGGATGAAGCGAACGATGAGATGTTTCAGAATTTTGCCCACCAAGCCATAAGGGAATATAATCAGCAGTCGAACGATTTGTTTAAGGCATGATTTTAATTTTTATCCTTGAATTTGCGTTGAATCGAAAATTAAGGGATTGGCAGGATAGTAGAGATCCTGTAGAAAGAGAAAGGATAGCTAGGGCGTCTAGGGCAGACTAGCAGGGATTCTTTGATCCCAAATATGCCTATTTTTTCAGTGGGACTTTGTCCGAATCGACGACTCTCATAAGCAGCTCGTCAACGGCGAGCGCTACACCCTGAACTTGGTGCTCGGGCAGAGCGATTGCCGGAAAACGGTAGTGTTTTACTCGTTTCTTCGCCTTTTAGGGATTGCTAAATGATCGAAATTTCGAATCCTTCAGTCCACAAAAATATCAATTTTCTTATTTTTAGGGTAACGACATCCAGCGAACCGATTGCCGGCTGACAGCACGTGAAAAAGTGAGTGGAAATTTTTTAATTAATTAACTATTTTTATAATGATACTTAGCGCCAGTTTAACTTATTAATTGTGTTTTTGGTTGTTTTTTTTCGCAAAAATTCCTTTTTCAGAAATGTGTGGCCAAGGTCACCCGCCGCGTCTGGGAGAACTACGAGCATATTGAGGCCAGTAAAACAATAGAAGTTGAATGCCAATTTTTAGCCTCTCATCTGCGAGGAGCCAATTTTGCATAAAGCCGACGAGTTGAAGACGCACAACACGAAGAAAAACTTCTTCAAAGCGTAGGGGATTTTGTGGAAGATTAAGGGGCAGGCTAGCAGAGATTGTTGAGGAAGAGGAGAGGGCAGGCTAGCAGAGATTGTTGAGGAAGAGGAGAGGGCAGGCTAGCAGAGATTGTTGAGGAAGAGGAGAGGGCAGGCTAGCAGAGATTGTTGAGGAAGAGGAGAGGGCAGGCTAGCAGAGATTGTTGAGGAAGAGGAGAGGGCAGGCTAGCAGAGATTGTTGAGGAAGAGGAGAGGGCAGGCTAGCAGAGATTGTTGAGGAAGAGGAGAGGGCAGGCTAGCAGAGATTGTTGAGGAAGAGGAGAGGGCAGGCTAGCAGAGATTGTTGAGGAAGAGGAGAGGGCAGGCTAGCAGAGGCCATTGAGACGAAAAAAATTGATGAATTTCAGGGCACATCTCCAAAATGAGCGTGCGTTCATGACGACCGATGGTGGCAGAGTGGCTGTCACAGCCCATATCAAGCGCAGTGACTTTGCCGCTTGGAATATGTTTGCCGACTACTCAGAGAAGTGAGTTCGGCTTTGCTTAGGCTTAGGCTTAGACTTGGGCTTGCGTAATCATTGCATTCCAGCTACGACCGCTCCTATAAAGACAAGCACACCGTGCTCCAGCGTTTCCGTAACTTCAAGCGGAACCTTGCATATGCGAAGAATTTGCAGAAACGGGAGCATGGTAGGTTTTTCGGATCCCAAAAATTAGATATTTTGAAGGAACCGCCGTCTACGGTGTAACGAAATATTCGGATATGACGAGGAAGGAGTTTGCGAAGGTAAATTTCCTTAACTCTCTCTGCCAGTCTGCAGACTGCATCCTGGTTTCCAGCATTTTTAAACCCTTCCTTTTAGGTCTACCTTCCAAAAATCTGGGGCGAGCCGGCGAAGCCGAATAAGAAGGTCGACATCGAGGATTACGGTGTCACGCTCGAAGACCTCCCGGAATCGATTGATTGGCGCGACAAGGGAGCCGTCACTGGGGTCAAGAATCAGGCTTCGTGCGGTTGGTTTAAGCTATTTCTTGCTAGCTCTCACTCTCACTCACTCTCTCTCTCTCTCTCTCTCTCTCTCTCTCTCGTTCGTTAAATTTTATTTTCAGGTTCCTGCTGGGCCTTCTCTACCACCGGCAACGTCGAGGGACAGTGGTACCTAGCCAAGGGAAAGCTGGTGTCATTAAGGTGTGCTTTTCTGTTTCTCTGGTTCTTGCTCTCTCTCTCTCTCTCTCTCTCTCTCTCTCTCTCTCTCTCCCTGCTCTCACTCTCTCGGTTTCAGTGTCTCTCTCGTTATCCCTCCTATTTCAGCGAGCAAGAGCTAGTCGACTGCGATGGACTCGATCAGGGCTGTAATGGAGGCCTCCCCAGCAATGCTTACAAGTTTGTATCGTTATTCTACAAATTTAGCCCTGTTTTTTTAGAGAAATCATGCGCATGGGCGGCCTGGAATCCGAGGACGACTATCCGTATAGTGGACGGCAAGAGGGCACCTGTAAAATCATCAAAAAGGTGGGAAATTCACGATTATCTTTGCTAGCCTGCCCTCTCCTCTTCCCAACAATCTTTGCTACCTGCCCCTCTCCTCTTCCTCAACAATCCCTGCTAGCCTGCCCTCTCCTCTTCCTCAACAATCTCTGCTAGCCTGCCCTCTCCTCTTCCTCAACAATCTCTGCTAGCCTGCCCTCTCCTCTTCCTTAACAATTCTGCTAGCCTGCCCTCTCCTCTTCCTCAACAATCCGCTAGCGCCCTCTCCCTTCCTCAACAATCTCTGTAGCCTGCCCTCTCCTCTTCCTAACAATCTCAGCCTGCCCCTCCTCTTCCTCAAAATCTCTGCTAGCCTGCCCTCTCCTCTTCCTCAACAATCTCTGCTAGCCTGCCCTCTCCTCTTCCTTAACAATCTCTGCTAGCCTGCCCTCTACTCTTCCTCAACAATCTCTGCTAGCCTGCCCTCTCCTCTTCCTAAAATTTGTATGCCCTCTCCACTTCCTCAACAATCTCTGCTAGCCTGCCTAGGTTTTCATTAGCTTCTTCCTGTCGCTATCACTTCAATAACTCGAATTTTTCAGGACCTGCGCGTCTACATCAACGATTCGGTTGAGATTCCTCACGATGAGGTGCAAATGCAAGCTTGGCTGGCCCAGCGAGGACCTATTAGCATTGGTAAGCGGTTTTTTGGATTACGGTAGCTGACTGGGATCTTTGATGCTCGCCTGCCAAACCTAAATTAGAATAGAGTTTATTTCTATGCGTCCACTAGTCAACAAAGCGCAAAGAAAACACAGCGATTCAAAAAGAAGGGCAACGGGCAGAGATCTTTTTGGATCGATCGGTGGTATATACAGTATCGGGCTGATATGTACAATAAATATCGCAAAAATGAAAGTGTAAAGGGGAGTGAAGTGGACTTTCTTGGGCGGGGAAGAAAGCGAGAAAAATTGGTATAGATTGGATAGGCAGCCTGCAGGCGAAGCCAAGCCAAGCCAAGCGCCGAAGCCAAGCCAAGGGCCAGCCTAAGCCTAAGCCAAGCCGAAGCCAAAGCTTGAGCCTAAGCCTAAGCCTAAGCCAAGCCGAAGCCCAAGCGTAAGCATAAGCCTAATCCCAATCCAAGTCGATGTACGAGAGCGCGGCCTGTTTCTCAAGCAGTGCTCGTGCCTTGGGCGAACCTCTCGTGAAGAGCAAGCCGAGCCGCCGTCTTGAGCAGATCCTCTTCTCCACTACCTAGAAATTCGTATAATTACGTTTTATTTTAGCTAATTTTAACTATCAAAAGTTTTTGCTTTGGAAAAGCTTAAACTCACTTTCCGCATAGCCGCCACACGCAGAACCCCGTCGGGAAGTCGGCCGGCTGAAGCCGCCGACAAGCGATGGGCGCTTCTGAAAATGATGGATAGCTCTCTCTCTCTCTCTCTCTCTCTCTCTCTCTCTCCTCCCTCCCTCCCCCCTCTCTATCTTTCTAGCGCTCTCTGGCTCTTCCCCCGGGATTCTCTGCCAGATGGCCTAACAATCGTATGCCTTAAGACCAGTTTTCACCCTCACAAAAAGCGTTGCTTGCCAGTCATATTCCGATATTCCCCAAGAATCTCTGCTAGCCCCGCTTTCGACTTTTCCTCCAATTATTTTTATAAAGACCTTGGTAGCGTACTCGTGGCTGCCCGTGCCCGGCTCGTCGACCGGTTTGAGGAGGAAGTCGGCCACCTCGCGTTGGGCGGTCTGAATGTTTTTTTTTTGTAGATTTTAGCCTATAGTGGCCCTTTATGTTTAAATCGCAAGATCTAACTTCCTCGGTCCTTTAAAAGCACCGAAAGACTAGAAATCCAACCTCAATAATCCACTTCATGAAGGTGACGGCGCCAACGACAAGGGCGTAGACGAGGGAAGCTAAAAAATGAGCTTTAGTAAGCCAAATCTAAGCCTAAACCGAAGCCCAAGCCTAAGCCTAAACCTAAGCCTAAGCCTAAGCCTAAGCTTAAGCCTAAGCTCACGCAAAAAACTCACGCTCTTTCCGCTTGGCCTTCATCATGGCGCGGCGGCCGGAGGGGAGGTTGTACTGTAGGCAGAGGGGCTTCTTGTTTTGGAACCTGAAAAATGGGAATAAGGCAAGCTAGCAGAGATTCTTTAGGAAAATTTAGCCGTTAAAGGGATACTAGCAGAGATTCTTTGGGGTCTAGCGCCGCCCGGAACCGAAGTGGGCAAACTAGCGGGGTTCATTTAAGATTTTTTCCAGTCTTAGGCAAGCTAGCGGAGGTTTTTCAAAATTTTCAGAAGCTCGAGGGCAAGCTTGCAGTCTTTCCTTAAATTTTCAAAAACCCAGGCAAGCTAGCAGAAATCATTGACCAAATTCCTTACCGTAATCTGGCCCTCGGCTCCCCTGAGTTTCCGGTAGAAGCGCAGGCCGCGGCCGTCGGCTTCATCTTCTTATTCGTCATGTCGCTGAAGCGATGGCGCCACTGGGGCATTTTTAAGGTTTTATGGGATGAAGGAAGAGCTGGGAATACGGTAGTTTAAGTGCGAAATAGCAAGCCAAACGATAGGAATACGGTAGCTTATCCTCAAGTTGGTACGGTAATCCGGGAGTACGGTAGCCTAGTCGATAAGTGTGTTTAGGCTTAGACTCAGGATTAGGATTCAACGCGTGGAACCGTTTAGCCGAATGAAAGCTGACAATCTGAGGGACACGAGTTATTTTGATCGCGCAGGAACCTGGAGGGGGGACCTAGTTGATATCAAAGTTCTGGGGGGGGGGTGGGCCAACCAGGGACGACAAGGATTTTCGAGTGTTTCCCCGGGGGAGGCAACACACATCCACAGCCAGCCAGATCATCAGATCTGGAAATCCAGATCTGATCGATCCCGGGTAAACAGCGGGGGTGGACACCCGAAAAAACACACGCGCCGCGCCGGGCACCCCAGAAATATCAGGGAATGATGACACGCGGAAACGCGTGTCATCTGATTCAGCGGGGGTGGGGGAATTAGGTGGCAGGCTAGCAGAGATTGTTGAGGAAGGGGAGCGGGCAGCTAGGCAGTATCTAGCTTAGGTTCCAGATTTAGTAATTTGGCCGCCAGCCAACAGCTAACCTCACCGGTTCCTCAATGTTCTCTGCTAGCTAGCCCTCTTAGGTGTATTAGATGACCTCCGTGGCGTCACTCAACACTACCACTTTCCGAAATCGTCTATGCTGGCACGTCCAGGCTTCCAGGCCTCCTAAATACTCTCCAATGGCCATCCAATCAAGCCCGCCCCGTAACAACTAATACAGATTTTTTAGGAAATCTTTCCGTATTTTCGAAACTTTTAACACCACTTATCACATTCTTAACATCAGTCTTACAGACGGAAATCGTCTTCAAAGTTCACGAAACCCGGCAGGAGAGAGAGAGAGAGAGAGAGAGAGAGAGAGAGAGAGCGATAAAGAGGAGAGAGCGAGAGGAAGAGCTCGGCTCGGCTCAGATATCTGTTTAACAAGACCAGATCTGATTCTTAGGGACATCCCTCACGTGATATCCTATGATCAAGGTTCTTCACAAAGTACACGATTCTTTTTGGCAGTCAACTTACGGCAAAAACTATAGCAAGGCAAGCTAGCAGAAATTCTTTGAGAATTCTTACCGGAATGCAAACTAGCAGAAATTTTTTAGGAAATCTTGGCGAAGCGCCTTCATTTTTTCCTTGGAGGAAGGCAAGCTAGCGGAAATTTCGCAGGAATTGGTGCAGCTAGCAAAGGCTCTTTGAGCTCCCATGCAAGAGCATCACAAAAATTCCTTGAACTCCGGGGCGTATTTGCGGAGTAAAGTGTACGCTTTGGCGGCTAGCCGCTAGCTGTCAAAATGGCCCGGGAAGGGCCCAGAAAAAGGGCTCACAAAGGGCCCATTTCACGCGCTACGGCCAGCCGCTCCGTGTGTGCATGCGTGGAAATGGGGAGTTGTGGATTGTAGTCTGAAAATCTTCAAGCAAACAATTGAAAAAATTAAAAAAAACTAATCAAGTTGAATTTACAGGCCTGAACGCCAACACGCTTCAATTCTACCGCCATGGAATTACGCATCCCTGGAAGGTAATTCTGATTCCTTGTTTTTTCTGCTAGCCTGCCCTCTCCTCTTCCTGAACAATCTCTGCTAGCCTGCCCTCTCCTCTTCCTCAACAATCTCTGCTAGCCTGCCCTCTCCTCTTCCTGAATAATCTCTGCTAGCCTGCCCTCTCCTCTTCCTCAACAATCTCTGCTAGCCTGCCCTCTCCTCTTCCTCAACAATCTCTGCTAGCCTGCCCTCTCCTCTTCCTCAACAATCTCTGCTAGCCTGCCCTCTCCTCTTCCTCAACAATCTCTGCTAGCCTGCCCTCTCCTCTTCCTCAACAATCTCTGCTAGCCTGCCCTGTCTAGCTATTCTTTTCAGATGTTCTGCGAGCCGTTCATGCTCAATCATGGTATTTTAATCGTCGGCTACGGAGAGGAAAAGGGAAAGGTACGATAATTTAATACTTTTTATGACTAAATAAATTCCCTAGTTCTTAAATATTCACATTTATGCAAATTTTGTTAGTTTAGATCAAGGCAATACCTCCATTTTCATAAAAAACTTTTTTCAGCCCTACTGGACGATCAAAAACTCGTGGGGAACCAACTGGGGCGAGCAGGGCTACTTCAGGTTTGTATTTTTTGTAGTTTTTAGTCTTTCTAGTTTATTTAGCCATTAATTTGCATATTTTTACAGACTGTATCGTGGAAAGAACGTCTGCGGCGTCCAGGAGCTCCCCACGTCCGCAATCGTGAAATAAATGTAAATAGTTGTACGTCTGTGTGCTCAATTTGGTTGGAAATAAATATGTTTCGAATTTTCTCTACATTTCTTGGTATTTTTAGCTGTGATAAATAGCCTATTTGAAAGAGCAAAATTTTTTTAATAAAACGTAAGTTTAAAAATGATGAATCGGTTGGTAGTTAAGAAATTTCAATGAAAATGGTAGAAAATACCTTAAAAATTTTGATTTTTGTAAACTATTGAGAATTTTTTGCGGCATTGAACCCGTTGGGATTTGATTACGCCAGCTAATTCTATACACGCTATAAACAATTTTTAAAAGATTAAAAAACTTTATACATTCCTGAAAATGCGGCAATTTTTTATCTTGAGTCTTCAAAGTCTGCTTGAAGCTCTTTTTAATGCTGGCCCTGACCTCCTTGGACTTGTGGCATCTAAAATTTGAATGTCCGAGAGTTTCTGGGGTTATCGACCTGTTGCTGTTGTTGCTGCTGCGGGGCGTCGTTCCAGTTCACCTCGCGTTTGCCTGAAAAGAGCAGGCTAGGAGAGATTGTTGAGGAAGAGGAGAGGGCAGGCTAGCAGAGATTGTTGAGGAAGAGGAGAGGGCAGGCTAGCAGAGATTGTTGAGGAGGAGGAGAGGGCAGGCTAGCAGAGGTTCTTTGCTTTTCTATGCCTTACCATATCCGTAGTATCCATAGGTGTAGGGGTAGTAGTACGAATTGTAGTAGTAGGGGTAGTACGACCCGTAGTTGTAGCCGCTGCTGTAGTATGGGTACTAAATGAAGGTTTTGACTGGAAACCAAGCTAAGCCTAGGGCTACGCCCAAGCCTATGCTTAAGTATGCGCCTAAGCCGAAGCCTAAGCCTCCGCCTAACCAAGCCTAATCCGTACATAGTAGCTGCTGTAGTACTGGGCGTCGACCTGGTCGATCAGTGCGATGCCGGTGAGGAGGAGGATGGCGAGGAGGATGCTACAAAATAGATTTTCCTCAGGAAACTCTGCTAGCCGGCCCATACTTTTCATGAGACCGGAGGTAAATTGTTTGTAAACGCCTGAAAACACATAAAATTACTCACAATTTTGACGACTGCATATTTTGGTTGAAGTTGAAGCGGTAGCGGTTCTACAAAATGTAATTTAAATTTTTTAGAGCTAGTTTGGATAGTTTAAAGCCTGAAAAAATGAATAAACGTGCAATTATTTAACAGTAACTGGCTAAAACCTTTTTCAAAGCTTTTAAATACCAGGCTGACCACACCCTAATCGCCTGTTAAACGCCAGCTAGGTTGTTGGCACTTTCGGGTGGTGTGTAAATAGAAAAACGCGTAGCCGATGGTCAGCGTCAGATTCCGGAGGCACTGGGCGGGGCTTTAAAGGGAGTGGGACAGACAGATTCGATTTTCTTATCCTCCAAGTGGCAGCTTTTTGCCCGGTCTCCATTTTTCCTGACTTTTCAATCCCTTTAACACCCCCTAATTCCCGGTCTAAACTAGTGCAAACAACCTGAAGCTGTTCACAACTTTTGCCCAAGAAGACGTAAGCAAAAAGCAAATAGACAAATAGACAACAAATTCCCCCTGCTAGCGGCTGCCGGTCAAACCTATAGTTAAGCTGTGAACATAGTAGTAGTTGCGGAAAGTGGACAGAAAATAAGGCTAACTAGCAGAGAGCATTTGAGGACCGGGCTGGCAAGCTAACGAAGATTGTTGAGGAAGAGGAAGCGAGAGAGAGAGAGAGAGAGAGAGAGAGAGAGAGAGGGAGCTAGCTAAGATCATTTGAAGGCAAGGGCAGGTTAGCAGAGATTGTTGAGGATGATGAGAGAGAGGAGACCGCGAGAGAGAGCGCGAGCGAGCGAGAGAGAGAGAACGAGAGAGAGAGAGAGAGAGAGAGAGAGAGCTAGAGAGGAGGGCTAGCATACATCCTTAGAGGGGAAAGGCAGGCTAGTAGAGACTGTTGAGGAAAAGCAGAGTCAGATTAGCACATGTCATATGACGAAAAAGGGCAAAGCAGAGATTGTTTTGGAACGTGAAAATTCCGGAAATGCGCATAAACCATGTCCCTATATTTATCGCTTAGTTTACAGGTTCCGGGCACAAAGCACAGCGCACAGACGCGTATTATGATAATCAGGCACAACAAATACCACCGTCATCAAAAAGGTTTGTTTTAATGTTTGAAAAATCGGGGCAGGCTAGCAGAGGTCTTTTCGGATCCCATCGGTTTCGAAGTTGTTCGAAGCTAGCAGTGATTCTTTAGGAGTTTCCAGCGAGTCGGGCCTAGCTAGCAGCGGTTCCTTAAGAAACTTGGCAAACGAGGCAGGCTAGAAGTGATTCTGAAGGTTTTGAAAAAGTAAGATGAGGGAAAGGGGAGAGGTTTTTTTTTAGGAATCGGGAATCCGATGCAAGCCAGCAGATATTATTTAGAATCCGAATACCCAGGGGTTCAGGGCAAGCTAGCAGAGAATATTTGCGAATTTAAGGCCGATTTTAGTACAAAACTAGAGATCAAAAACGACAACTGACATCATCTAGGTTTGACTCGTAAAAATTCTCACTTTATATGCATCCGCTGGGTGCGCAAAATAGGAAATTATCGCGGTGGTGATGGCGTGGCCAGAATTCGGCGTCAAACTCATTCAAAAAACGCAGCGAGAGAGAGAGAGAGAGGGGGGAGGGGAGAGAGAGAGAGAGAGTGAGAGAGAGAGAGCGAGAGAGAAACAAAAGATCCAAAATTAAAAATAACCCCCTGACTGTCCGGTGGAGTGCGTGCACTGTCCAGAATGTGGGCCCCATAAAAAGGGCTGCGCTGTGATTATTACCATGTTTGTTATTTGGTGTCCCGTGGAATACCGTAAGTTTTGACGGTTTTCGGATTTGGTGAGTCAGTTATGACGAAATTGTGGCGGGCCCAAAAAATGTGAAAGTGTAACATCGTAAAAATCGGGCTAAAATTTGTGGAAAATCGAGTTTTCTAAAACGTCTGCTGATTCTAAAAATTTTTCGATGCATTTTCGATACAGTTTTTCATCCGCTTTTAAGTGACATGAATTGAACTTACTAACTTTACAGATTTTTGTTTTCGATATTTTTCTTTGAGATGGTAGATGCAGTACCCACTCTTTCTAAAAATTTCTGTATTCAACGTCCCTTTAAACTAACACAGAATCGAGTTCGGCCGCTCTTTTTCAGGCTCATCGTAGGGTCAGCCAGGCTCTTTCCAGAAGGTTTTCGAAGCGGATACTGGTATCCCCCAGGGGTCCGTCATTCGCTCCTCCCCACCAATTGAACCGGTTTACAATGCCCCCAGGGTAGAGAGAGAGAGAGAGAGAGAGAGCCGCCTCGCCGCCTGGGAGAGGTGTGGATGGGGAGGGATCTGTGGCAATGCGTGTGACAGTACGGATCCGCACCACTTTTTGATAGCCTTTCCCTGCCAGATACTGGCGGCTGGCAATGGTCGTTGGTTCCTAAATAATCTCTGCTAGCCTGCCCTCTCCCCTTCCTCAACAATCTCTGCTGGTCTGCCCGGGAGAACATTTCCCGAATAATCTCTGCTGGTTTACCAGATTTTGTTTCATTTCCTCAAGAATGTTTGCTAGCTACCCATCCTTCGCCAGCTAGCTGTCACACGCCCTTTAAAACCCTCGGTTTGCCAGAAATTTCTTCCAGCGGTTAGCGACGAGGTATCAATCGCCTGCCTAGAGAGAGAGTGAGTGAGAGAGACAGAGAGAGAGAGAGAGAGTTTTAGATAGCGAGAGACAGCTTTCCAGATCCCCTCTGATTTCAGATGCCAACGGCATAGCCCCGAAAATGATCCGACTCCCCCGGGGCAAGCCGATCCGTTTCGAGAAGCCGGTTCCCCGGTTGGCAGCCGGCGGTATCCCTTTAACACTGCCACCCACAGCCTCAGCTTCCCCTCACCCTGAAAATTCCCGGTAGCGACGAGCTTCTCCCAGGCGATACCCCGCCAATCATCCCCCGGGCGCCACACGTTTTTGCTCTCGGGCGCTCGCCCGGGCGGCTATTCTCGCCGGGAATATTTCATGCTCGGATGGGTTCTAAAGGGGTGGGAAGGCTAGGCAAAGCCAAAAACTAAGTCTAAGCAAAAGCTAAGCAAAGGCTAAGCATAAGGCTAAGCCGATGCCCAAGCCTAAGCCTAAGCCTAAGCCTAAGTCTAAGCCTTCCTAAGCCTAATCCTAAGCCCAGCCGAGCCAAGCCAAAGTCGCGCTTTTCCAGACGATCAATCTTCTGTCATTGTTCTCTGATGTCACTCTCCGCTTCCAAACTATCTGGAACTCAGAGTCTGACCTTGGCTACACTCAGTGACGCTAGTTGTGGTGACTAATCACCCGTATTTCCCTGGGGCACATTTTACGACGAGTGAAAGCCGGTTCGCATGGTCGTGGATGGCTGTCAGCATGCTGCCGCGTCGAACCGTCTGGTTGCCACAATTTTTGAAGACCTTTTCTTTGTTTTTGTAAGGGGCAGGCTAGCAGAGATTGTTGAGGAATCGAGAAATTAATGATTTCTTGCTCTTTTGTGGGGTTTCTTCGACCAGGGTAGGTTAGCAGAGAATATTGTGGAATGATCTGTACTTTCCCATCTCTCTAACTCTCTCTCTCTCTCTCTCTCTCTCTCTCTCTCTCTCTCTCTCTCTCTCGGTTCTAAACACCTGGTGGCATCATTAATGCATCCATATACATTCAATTCAAATTTGGGAACAGAGAAAATTGAGGAAATCTCACTTTCTCCCCTGACATCAATGTAATTCATTCTCCCTGTAATTCATGCCTCTTGGCGCAGAGCAGAGATTTCTGGGGAAATTCCTAAGCAATTTGCCGGCCAGCGATAGTTTACGACCCGCGAACCGGATTCTCGAAGAAGCCAGTGAGGGGTGAAAGGTCATAGCCGGCGGGCAGCATGGCTGCTGGTTTTCCTCTGTCTCTCTCTCTCTCTCTCTCTCTCTCTCTCTCTATCTATCGCCAAGCCCTTGAAGCGCTTATCCCATTCATCTCGGCTCCTTCAAGCCACCCGATGAATCTCATAAATTTTTTGTGCTTTGTGCGAATGTACGGTTCGTCTTTGGCACTATGTACCAGACGTTTTTTCAGGGATCAATGACCGCTGCTAGATTCCGTAAGCCTAAGCCCAAGAATAATTAAAAAGAAGTGATAAATAATTAAGTTAATATGGACTAAAAGCATGTTGATGAGCAAATTGGTTACTCCAATTTGAAATTTGGTTAAAGAAAGTGAAGTGATTGGCCTGTTTCGACCCTGTTTAGCCCAGGCCTATGCGAAAGCCTAGGCCTAAGCTTAAGCTTCAGCCCAAGCCTAAGCGTAAGCCTTATCTCGCTTTCATCGTAAACTACCTTACAACGCTAATCGGATCGTATTGCCTTAAGTGTACGTGGGTGAACGGTGCGTACAAACTGGCTAACCCGGGTAACACCAAAAATCCGCCCCCCCTCGACCTTTCCAGCGGTTCCACCCCCACTGGTCGTAGGTGTTTCACGTAGTGGCACTTGTAGCACCTGTCAAAATGACGTAAAGTTATTTCCACAACAATCTCTGCTAGCCTGCCCTCTGCTCTTCCTCAACAATCTCTGCTAGCCTGCCCTCTCCTCTTCCTCAACAATCACTGCTAGCCTGCCCTCTCCTCTTCCTCAACAATATCTGCTAGCCTGCCCTCTCCTCTTCCTCAACAATATCTGCTAGCCTGCTCTCTCCTCTTCCTCAACAATCTCTGCTAGCCTGCCCTCTCCTCCTCCTCAACAATCTCTGCTAGCCTGCCCTCTCCTCTTCCTCAACAACCTCTGCTAGCTTGCCTCCAAAATTCTACAAAGAGCACGTTTTTGGCACGAATTGAAAGTGCATGCCCGGATCTGCCGCTCAGGCTGTCGGATCGTTTTTCCATCCCTCAGCGAGCCCCTCGACGGCTTCTTCTCATAGATTTCCATCGCAAGAGCCCGAAATTTCAATCGCTTTTTGTCGCCTTATTTGAGCCCACCGCGGCGTGTTTTGTCCATGTCTCAAATTTGAACACTCTTCCTGAATCTTTGTTTTTTATCCAATGACAACTTTAAAAATATTTGCCGAAAAAGACGACAAACACCGATTTTTCGGTAAAATCTCGAAGTTTCAAGCACTCGCCTTGGTTTTCTAGACAATTTGTGCATTGGAAATCGCTCTAAATTTTGTGAGAACTGCACCTAAAAATTATGTTTACACTACGACAAATTTCTTGACCATCCTCCACCCGATATTGCCAAAATACCGCCAAGGGTAAGCTTACGCCTAACAGGTACTAAGTTTCTGCCCAAGCCTAAGCCTAAGCCTAAGCCAAAGCCTAAGCCTAAGCCTAAACCTAAGCCTAAGCCTAAGCCTAAGCCTACGCCCAAGTCCCAGATTTGCTACACCAACTCCCGTTTTTTGGTGTAGTGCGGTGTGGATGATATGGGTGGGGTGGTGGGGGGTTGGGGGGATGATCGGCTTCTCCTCAGCCTATCGATGGTTGCCTAGTGTATCTGCCGAACCCGTTCCGGCTATATGCCCTCGGGGCATCATCATGCACTGATATATCCGCCACCCGCCAATCCCATCTTCCCCCCCCCCCCCACCCACACGCCACGGGTGGCATGTAGATTATGGGCTTACGATTTTTTCACTTTTCACCTGGTACGTTTCCTCAAAGTATCTGCTTGCTAGCCGGGAGAACTTTAAGAGAAATCTTAAGATTGCTTGGCTGCCTGAACCGTGGACCAAAAACCCAATTCCATGTAAGTTCGGCTATGCTGACTTTTTCTTTTTCCTGGTTTTGTGGTACGATTTTCCTCAATGAACCCTGCTAGACTGCCTGCAAATCAGTCAATCAATCTGTCGTTCAGGCGAAACGAACTTTCCGTTCGAAAATATCTCGGCTAGCCCGCCTCCCAAACAATCGCTGCTAGCCTGCTTTCCGAATTTTTTTAATTTCAGATTTTTTTCAGATTGAACTCTTTGAACTTTTCCTTTTCCCCCTACCTTTTTCTCATCCTCAACAACCCCCGCTAGCCTGCCCTCATCTCACTTTTCAGCCCGATAATCCTCCGGTGGGCCCCCGGGGCTGCTGTGGCCAATGCGATCGCCGGGCCACGTCATCTCGCATGCGATTTGTGAATTTTTCCGGAAGACAGGAGTCCAGGTTTACAGGTTGGTGATGCAATTGGAGCGCGACTCAAAAAACTACTAAAAGCTTTACCCCATTTTTAATTAAAATACGTTTAGACACCCAGCCCCGTTCTTCTGGATTCCGGTCCTTTTGACGGCGTTCAGCGCCCTTGGCTTGCTGAGATGGCACGAGGAGAATCGGATATGGTGAGTGGAGCTATCGATACCTTTAACCCTTTTAAGGTACCTGTACTCTCCCACAGGTGCCGCTTCCCACTATGAACACGCAGTGGCGAATGAATTTTTTGACGATCGAGGTGGAAAATTTTGGCTTGAGGTAAGTTTTGATTTTCCTTGCTTCTCCGCAACGATCTCTGCTAGCCTGCCCCCTCCACTTCGTCAAGAGCCTCTGCTAGCGCGCCATTTCCCCATTTTCAGCTAGCCATCACAGCTCACGATATGGGAAATTTACTACGCCGTGAATATCTAGACAGCATCGACGAGTTATCGCAATACTTGCAGGTAGGAATGAATGAAATTTAGTTATCGGAATTATGGTAGATTTAGTACTTCTTAAATTATTCTATAAAGCTTTAACCGCCCCTTTTCCAGTTCAACTTCACCGTACCCTGCCCTTCCACTATCGAAAGCAGTGGGAACTGCTCGTTTGATTCGTTGTGCTCTGGGTCTTGTAATGATAATCAGGTGCCGAAATCTTATCAAATTATGCAAATTGAATTTCTCTAGGTGGTCCCCATCTTCAACCTCATCTACCGTAATTCGAGCAGAAGATTGCATCCAAATTTTCGGTAAGGAGGGGCAGGCTAGCAGAGATTGTTGAGGAAGAGGAGAGGGCAGGCTAGCAGAGATTGTTGAGGAAGAGGAGAGGGCAGGCTAGCAGAGATTGTTGAGGAAGAGGAGAGGGTAGGCTAGCAGAGATTGTTGAGGAAGAGGAGAGGGCAGGCTAGCAGAGATTGAGAATTCAGGTTGACCTTCCCGACCATGCATCTCTACAACGACGAGTACTACGTGGGCGAGCACTTTGCCGGAGTAAAACTGGACCCGAAAACCAATCTTATATCTGACATCAAGGTATGCACTTGGCTACAGTATCCATGACCCTTTGCCTTCATAGTTCCTTTAAAAATGTTAATTTCTAGGTGATCATGCTGTACTACAGAACGGATCGACAGAACCCTGCTGTTGACGAGACGTTGAAACGGTTTGCTATAGTTTTTAGGTGACGAATTAATGAGGACTTTCAGGTGGGAGAACGAGATGAACACGTACACCCAGAACTTTAAACATCCTCTACTGAATATATCATCTACCAGCGATGGGATTGTTTCGAAAGAGGTTCGCGTTTTCAATGATCTCTGCTAGCCTCTCCTCTTCCTCCAAAATCTCGGCTAGCCTGCGCTTTCCAGGTTCGTCGCAACGGTTTTTCCTGTGTCCCCTACTTCAACATCTCCATCGTCATCGTCGTGCTGTTCATTTTCGCGACAAATTGGTTAGTTAAAGTATCTTAGTTCTAAAAATCATTTTTGTTAAATTTCTTAAGGTGTAATGAGGTTTTTAGTATATTTTTATTTACACTCGTTTGTCCAGGCGAGAACACTTCACAATCTCTCACAACGCTGTCATGGCTATCTTGGGCATCGCCGGGCCATTAATGGCGATTGGAACAACGTACGAATTTTACAATTGACTCTCTACTGTAGCTTGCAAAATCGGGCTAATTAAAATCTTTTAGATTCGGTCTCCTCCTGCTCATCGGGCTCCCCTTCAACTCGATCACGCTCGTGATGCCGTTCTTAATCATTGGAGTGGGGTAAGCGAAGCCTAAACCTAAGCCTAAGCAAGCTATTTAGATGTGACGACGTGTTCATCATCATCCACGCCCACCGGAAGGCGAATAAGAACTCGTCGTTGGAGGACCAGATGGGTGGGTGTCACTTCCCCTTTAAAAGCATAGGGCAGCCTAGCAGAGATTCTTTGAGGGCAATTATGAACAATTTGTGAATTTACCAAAAATTCTAACTGTCACACTCCCTTTAAAGGCCCAGGGCAAGCTAGCGGAGATCCTTTAGGACGAATTATTTCAGCTCATACCATGGAAGAGGCGGGCCCCTCAATTACCGTAACCTCCGCCACCAACGTCCTGTCGTTTGCCATCGGAATTCTGACGCCAACCCCGGCAATTTCCCTCTTTTGCCTCTACACCTGCGTGGCTGTTTTTATCGATTTTATCTATCAGGTAGTTTTGATTGGATGCTAATTAGCATAAATATAACTGAAAATTTAATAAAAATATACTGAATTTAATAAGCCAATTTTTAGCTAACCTTCTTCGTGGCGGCCATGGTTTACGAAGAAAAGCGGCAAGCCGCCCAGAAAGTGCGCCAAAGCCAGAAGCAGCAAAAATACGAGGTGGCCGCGATACAGTAAGTAGACTTAATTTAATTTATTTAATTATATTTCTATTATTAATTTTTACTACATTATTATAAGTTTATGACTTTAATTTAGGGACTAAATTTATTAATTGAATTTTCAATTATCCCCAAAATTCAGAAGCGCAAACGAGGAGCAGAGCGTAGCCGAGCGGACGGTCCAGATGAAGAAGCACCATAACGGGATCGTCAGCAAGTATTGCCGTGTACTCAATTGGTGGCAGGTGCGTGGCTTTAAAGGGCAATTGAAGGCAAATCTATTGATTTCTAGACGCGACTGGCCCTGTTGCTGGTGTTGTTCTGCTACTGGTATGTCTCGTACAAGGGATGCGCTTCGATGGAGATAAAGGTAAGAGAGAGAGCGCGAGAGAAAGAGAGAAAGATCGAGTGCCTGCAAGAAACCAGCCTCCATTTCTAGATGGACACCGCCAACCTGGTCCCCAAAGACTCGCGCCTCATCGGCATCAAGTACATCTACGAGCAGTTTGTGTGGCGCGAGGGCCAGCTGGTAGATTTTTGAAGGGGTCGCTAACCTAGAAAATCAGATTTCGATGTCATAACTGGCTAGAACTTATTGGAGGGAATGTGCCGGCAAAAATTCTCTTAGATCTTGGTGTTCGTCAACGCTCCGCCGGACGTCACCACCGAGGACGGGCAGCGCGACATGTTCTCGTTGGTCGACCGCTTCGAGCGATTGCCATTTGCAATGGGGCGGAACTCGACGAGTTTCTGGCTGCGAAGCTTCTTGTCGCAGGTGAGAAGGAGGGCTAGCAGAGATTGTTGAGGAAGAGGAGAGGGCAGGCTAGCAGAGATTGTTGAGGAAGAGGAGAGGGCAGGCTAGCAGAGATTGTTGAGGAAGAGGAGAGGGCAGGCTAGCAGAGATTGTTGAGGAAGAAGAGAGGGCAGGCTAGCAGATATTGTTGAGGAAGAGGAGAGGGCAGGCTAGCAGAGATTGTTGAGGAAGAGGAGAGGGGCAGGCTAGCAGAGATTGTTGAGGAAGAGGAGAGGGCAGGCACAGAGATGTTGAGGAAGAGGAGAGGGCAGGCTAGAGAGATTGTTGAGGAAGAGGAGAGGGCAGGCTAGCAGAGATTGTTGAGGAAGAAGAGGGCAGGCTAGAGAGATTGTTGAGGAAGAGGAGAGGGCAGGCAGCAGAGATGTTGAGGAAGAGGAGAGGGCAGGCTAGCAGAGATTGTTGAGGAAGAGGAGAGGGCAGGCTAGCAGAGATTGTTGAGGAAGAAGAGAGGGCAGGCTAGCAGATATTGTTGAGGAAGAGGAGAGGGCAGGCTAGCAGAGATTGTTGAGGAAGAGGAGAGGGCAGGCTAGCAGAGATTGTTGAGGAAGAGGAGAGGGCAGGCTAGCAGAGATTGTTGAGGAAGAGGAGAGGGCAGGCTAGCAGAGATTGTTGAGGAAGAGGAGAGGGCAGGCTAGCAGAGTTCATTTGTTTTTCAGAGCACCCTCTACGTCAACAGCAACCAAACGTTCTACAACCTGCTCAACAGCTGGATGCAGGACCCGGAGAATGGAGGGTCACGCTGGAACGACATGGTGCGTCTGCGAAGACAGGGACAAGACGTCGTCGGTGTCCAGGTCAGTACTTTTCAGTTTGAAGAGTTTTTCAACCCAAAAATTGTATCCAGTTACCTCTACGTTTCAGAAGTTCATGTTCGCCACCGGGTACAGCCTGGGCGAGCTGGCCGGCTGGGGAGCACGCTCCCAAATCCAGGCCGTCTGGCGGAACGTCGTGAAGGAGTACGCCGCCTACAACGTCACCATATTCCAGGTGAGCTACTTGCCATTCCGCTTATAACATAAAATTTAGCCCTATTCTTTCTACGTCGACCAGCTCGATTCGATCGCTGGAAACACGGCTTCGACGGTGATTGTGGCTGCGTTGACGATGGACCTGGCTTGCTTCTTGATGATTCCGTCGATGAGCAGCATCTTGTCGAGGTAGTTGCCCGTTTAAGCCTAAGCCTAAGCCCAAACCCAAGCCTAATCCTTAGTAACTTTCAGCACCGTCGCCATGATCTCCATCAACATCGGCGTGTTCGGACTGCTGTCGATGTGGGGCGTCAACCTGGACCCGATCTCGATGTGCACCACCTTAATGTGGGTTTTCAGCTCCTTTAAAGGGACCGCGAAGTCAAAAATTACAATGGAGTGCGCTCAGAATTTTAAACCATTTTCATATCGTAACCAATTCAGGTCGATCGGGTTCTCCGTCGATTTCACAGCCCACATCAGCTACCACTACTATCGTAACCCGATCTCTTGGACTACCGATGAGCGGCTGGCGGATGCCTTAAGGTCAGTGAGAATTCCGCGACGTCTCTGCTAGCCTGCCCTCTCCTCTTCCTCAACAATCTCTGCTAGCCTGCCCTCTCCTCTTCCTCAACAATCCCTGCTAGCCTGCCCTCTCCTATTTCCCAACAATCTCTGCTAGCCTGCCCTCTCCTCTTCCTCAACAATCCCTGCTAGCCTGCCCTCTCCTCTTCCTCAACAATCTCTACTAGCCTGTCCTCTCCTCTTCCTCAACAATCTCTGCTAGCCTGCCCTCTCTTATTCCTCAACAATCTATGCTAGCCTGCCCTCTCCTCTTCCTCAACAATCTCTGCTAGCCTGCCCATTTCAGGAATATCGGATGGCCAATGCTGCAAGCCGGTTTTTCGACGATTCTCTGCGTTTCCCCGCTGCTGATCGTCGATTCCTACATGGTAAGTGGCGCTCCTTCCATAAATTTGATGAAATTTAGTGTAATAATTTTAAAAAATCATACTTAACTTTATATCATTTAGCAATTTTAATAATGCAGATTCTCGTCTTCTGGAAGACCATCTTCCTGGTGACAGCGCTCGGCCTGGCGCACGGCATCATTTTCCTCCCGGCCTTGCTGCTTACGGTAAGAAATTTGTAAATTTTTGCCCTTAATTTGCATCTTTTCAGGTGGGTCGTGCTCAACAGCAACCGAGCAAGAAGATCTCAGAGGCTGGAGCCAGCGATAAAACAATTTCCGATCAAAAAGCTCCGATCGAATTCGCGCAAATCACGCAGGTTGAGGAGCAGCCAAAGGTGAGCCTTAGAAAAATAATGGAAAGCTCATTTATTTCTCGAGAAGTCATTAATTACCTTGAAAAAAATTATAATTAGTAGAATTTTATATATTAATATTCAGAACCAATTTAGGGTATGCAAAATGGGTAAAAAAAGCTCAAACCTCTAGAAAATTCAGGTTTTTGCCAATTTTAAAGAATTTTAGGGTATAAAATCGAATTTTTCGGCGTGAAGACCTTATGCAAATTATGTTATTTGCATCTTTAAGTTACCTATGTTTTAGAAAATCGACGAAACCCCACGGCCAACGCGGAATAGCGGATAGACGCGCAGCTCTTTCTTGCCGACCTTTCGGACCTCGGTGCTCCCCCTATTTTCTAGTCATTTTGCATATTTTTGTGTGTTTTGTAAAACCTAATTTATTGGTTTAAGAACTTATTTGCATTACTGTGATAATTTATTCATATCTTTTTTGATTCCGTTTTTTCCACCTTACGGGTACCCCATTTCTAGCCTACCATTTCGTCAAAAATTCCCAGTTTGCTCAAAAATTATCAAAACCATTTGCTCGGTGTATTTTTATGTTTTTTTTTTTATAATTTTATGCTGTATTTTTGTATTATAGGCGAAGATATAAATGATCTTACTGAAATCCCACGAAACGAGCCTTGAAACTTTTATACAACGCCAAGAATCGACAATAAAGCGGAAAGGTCATGAAGGCTGTTATTCCATGTCGCCGCCGCTGTGGACGATCAACGTCACGATCGAGTTCGACTTGTCGTCGTCGCCATCTCCTGAGGAACCCTCAGAAGATGCGGATTCCGAGCTGCCATTCGGGTCCTTGGCACCCGCCTGAAAAACAAGGCAGGCTAGCAGAGATGGTTCGTAGCTTACCGGATCGTGGTAAGTGCCGGCGTCAGCGAGCTGTACGTTCGAAATCACGAGCTCATCTCCCTCCCAAACGGTCTCGGAACCGACTTCGTCGATTGGCAGCGTGCCGTTCTAAATCGATCAAATAATCTCTGCTAGCCCGTCATCTCCTCAACAATCTTTGCTAGCCTGCCGTTCCTCCATAAAACACCTACCTCCCTAACAACCCATTTTCCGCAGTTCTCACCGTCGCTCTCGTCCTTTTTGCATTTTCTAAAAAAATCGTATTTTCAGTCACCCGAATTTCCTTACGTAATCGTTTCATTTCCCATCACACTCTCGCGCTCAAAAACATCGCCGGCAGGTATAAAGCGGACGGTTTCGCCCTCCTCAAAAATGGAGCATTAGAAATCGACGGGTAATTAGGGCCTGGTCTCAGCTTCCATTAAACTTACAAAAACATCAGCTCGGGACGTAGCAGCTTGCAGGGAGCCGATGAGGGCCGCGGCAAGGATAAGGTGCTTCATCTGGAGATGCGATTCAGAAGATGGAATTTTGAAAATTCCGCCACATTGGAGAAAAGGGAACCTCTATGCCTACGCATAAGCATAAGACTAAACCTAAGCCTAAGTCTAAATCTAAGGCCAAGCCCAAGCCCAAGCCTACGCCTAACCTTTAATCGAGTTTCTTAACTCCCCCCGCTAAGTAGCAACCAGCAGGCTAGCAGAGATTCTTGAGGAACCACAGGTTTTTGGGTCTCTTCAGGAAATTGAACCATCGTGTCCTTAAAGATCTTTGCTAGTCCCCCGACCGTTGATAGATTTATGACTTCGATGGTCCTTTAAAGAAGTGGAATTGACTGCCTATCAGTGGTCGCTACGCAACATAGGTACCAGCGGGTCTCCCAAACCTCGTACAAAACAGAAAACAAACTTTTGAGGAACACAAGAGTGAGCAGCTCAATATTTCCCGCCTGTGGGGGCAATATTTATATGCCAAAAGCGACCAAAAAAAGGGGTCTAATCCTGGCTGGGGTTCGGGAGGTTCGGAGTGTGACCTTGGGAAGAGAGTCTCGATCGCTTCCCAATCCCTTAAACGCTTCAAAGAGCAGCGGAAAAAGAATGAAGAGAAGAGAGCGCTCCTAGAATCCAAGAACTTTCTATCAACAACCTCAAAAATTGTGTTTAGAGCGAGCACAAATGGTCTCTGCTACTTTGCCGAGGAGGTTGAGAGAACTTAGAATCCATATTTTCCTGAGGGGCAGGCTTGCAGAGATTGTTGAGGAAGAGTAGAGGGCAGGCAAACAGAGATTGTTGAGGAAGAGGAGAGGGCAGGCGAGCAGAGATTGTTGAGGAAGAGGAGAGGGCAGGCTAGCAGAGATTGTTGAGGAAGAGGAGAGGGCAGGCTAGCAGAGATTGTTGGGGAAGAGGAGAGGGCAGGCTAGCAGAGATTGTTGAGGAAGGGGAGAGGGCAGGCTAGCAGAGCTTGTTGAGGAAGGGGAGAGGGCAAGCTAGCAGAGATTGTTGAGGAAGAGGAGAGGGCAATCGAGCAGAGATTCTTGTGGAAACCATTTATTCAAATTGCAAACAAAACACAAAATCCAAAGATCACAGAAGATTATGATTGCACAACGGCGATTGGCACATTAATTGGAGCTCCCGGAAGATTATTGCCCACCCTCGTGACGGCTCTGAAAAGTTGATATATGTAAATTTAACAAAACATCAGAAAGAAAAGCAAAATTAGTCAGGCGGGATGTTAAGCAAGGAGTTCAAAAAGGGATTATGTAACGCCAAGACCTCTATAGTCGTTTAAGCTACCTTTTTCACCAGATACTCCCAGATTCGGGGCTGGGTATAGGGTCTAGCTGGCTAGAAAGGATTGATTTTTACAAAAAGACAATGTGAGCTTCCTCAAAAACCTCTGCTAGCCCGCCTACCTTCATGTTTTGGCCGCTGATCTCGCGCTCGATCATCCACGGGTCCGTCATCACCGGGATGTTCGTCTCGTCGGTTGAGAAGCAGGCTTGGGACTGAAAAAGTGGATTTAACATTGGTCCTCCTGTCTCTATGCGAAAGCCTGTCCAAGCCCATCCCGTCACCAACCTCCTTTGATGGTCCCTCGCATCGGATGTTGCGCGCCGCTCTCCTAGAAACGCACACACGCATCCGGACGCGTTCACCATCCTTGCATGCTAACCATGAGCCCCACTCGAGGTACTCGCCGAGCACGACTGAAAACTGGGAGATGAACAAGAGTAAAGAATCTCTGCTAGACTGCCCTTTACCTTCGAATGGTCTAGGGATGCGCCAGATTACAACCCTAACAAAAAAGGAGCCTAATCTAATCCTGCTGCTTGTTTTTCGACTCCCCAAAATCTCGATGCGAACAAGTTCAAGCGCATAAATTACCCAAGCCTCCCAGCGTTATCTGCCAAATCTTGTACCCTGCGGCCCCCACTTCCCCCGTGTGTTACAGCGTTCCCGAGATCGTTTTGTTATTCTGGAACATCGAAACCACACAAAAAACGACAACAAGCGCTAATGATTTCTGAAAGGCACCAGACTTCCGAGTTTTTCTAAATAACACCTGGTGGGTAATTATTTTCCGGCTGGGTCTACGACTGGATGGGATATTTTTTGCGGACTGCTCGTTTCTTGAGCAATCTCTGCTAGCCTGCCCTCTCCTCTTCCTCAACAATCTCTGCTAGCCTGCCCTCTCCTCTTCCTCAACAATCTCTGCTAGCCTGCCCTCTCCTCTTCCTCAACAATCTCTGCTAGCCAGCCTTCCTGTTTTGCGCACTAATGACATACCCCCTAGGAAGTCGTTAGCTTATGCAGTGCTCGCTCTTTTCATGCCATTCTCTTCCCTGCCACTTCCTGCCAGAGTTTGAGGTGTCGAGTATGCGAGTCCATTGTTTTCGCTCGCACTGCTTCGTGTCCAGCTGGCTATTCGAGCTTTTCACGCCCCCCCCCTCCCCAAAGGCATTAACTCCATGTCCCCAGGCCAAGGCCGTCTGTTTGTGTACGCGCGGCTCCGGTTTCAGATTCAAAATGGCAAAATAATTTTCGGAAGATTCTAGTCAATTTTTGACCAAAGCCTACGCTAAACCTAAGCTCAAGCCTACGCCTATGCCTAAGCTAAGCTGAAGCCTAAGCCTAAGCCTAGGCCTAAGCCTAAGCCTAAGACTAAGGCTAATCCGTTCTTCTGATATATATCTCTGTCTGTCTGCAGTGTGAGTGTATGTATCGGCATGGCTAAGGGGGGTATCCCCCCTTTGCCCGACCCGGCTTCTCGCACAACAATACGCAGAGAATTGAGGCCGGCTGCGGTTTGGGGGTGGGGGATGAGGAGGAGCAGGGAGAAGCTCCTCTACCCCCTTTCAGCGCGCCGTTTTTATGTACGAAAACACATACACACCACATACACACTCCTGACAATCTGCCAGCGCAGCCCTGGGCCTTTTACTGGTTTCGTGGGTGGGGCGATTTTGTTGTTTTTAAAGGTACCGGCAAGCCTACAGCCGCTCTGAATCTCTCTCTCTCTCTCTCTCTCTCTATCTATCTCTCTCGCTGACCATCCATCCCTCTCTAATTTCTGATTTCACGAAAAATCCACAACCCAATTTGCATGCCGTCAAATTCAAGGAGTCGCCCGGCGGGGCTGAAGGGCCCCGCTCCGCGTGTGTGAGGAGGATTTTGACGAGGCGCCCAGCCAGGCTTGGCCCCGAAATTCTAATCAAATTAGATATGTGAGGCGCCCAGTGGGTCTCTCTCTCTCTCTCGTGCTCATGTTCGAATACACCCCCTAGAATATACGTCCCATCTCTCCCGTTTTTTTTTCCGGCCAATCCAGATGTCATCTCCGGACCCTCCGGATTCGGCCGCTAATCGACCGGGAATGCAAATTGCGCCCTCGCACCTCTCTTAAATCCCCAAATTTTTCTGCTAGTTGCCTGGCCGACCATTCTAATGATGCTCATTTTAACTGAAGAATTTAATTTGCCTTAACTTCAGCTACAGTTAGTAAAATTAAATTTTTCGAGATATAGACATTTTTCGACAATTTTTACACCTTTTAGAGATGCTAAATGGAATAAATTCCGTGATGAAAGAATAGTTTCAGATTGACATATTCTGAATTAAGTTAAAGGGTAAAAAGGTGAATTTTCAGTCGACCAGGATATATAACACCAAAGCCAGTATATTTTATGCAAATTAGCCTAATTACTTAGTGACCCTGGAGTTGGGGTGGTGGAGAAGATATGCAGGAGTCGTGGTGAATGATTCAACGGATGCGTCCGACTAGGCCATTAGGGCTTGTTCTCTCTCTCTCCCTCTCTCTCTCTCTCTCTCTCTCTCTCTCTCCTTCTCTTTCTCGGCTTTCATATTTTGATATTGGCTTCTTTGGATTGGATTGCCTGGATTACTGCCTCTAGAAGCTTCTTAAACCTGGCAGGAAGCCAAAAGTTAAAATTCAAAATTCTGTAACTTCCAACTCTTCTCAAGTGGAGAATCTTAGGAAATTTAAAGAACTTGAAAGCTGTGGATCAGGCTTCTAGGTACCTTTAAAACGCAGGAAAGGCAGCCCGTAATTTTTTTGTCTTTATTTATGCTACTTATCCAAATCTCAGACGTTTTTCCCGGATGGCACATCCGGGTGCCAATTCGATCCCATCGGCCTTTAGGAAAAGTACACCCCAAAAAGCGCAGGATTTCCAATTAGGCGCTAGCGCTTTGCGTCGCTATTTTTGTCAAAAATTCCGATTTTTTTGCATATTCAAAGCCTAAGCCTCGTCTAAGTCTAAGCCTAAGCCTAAGCCTATGCCTGAGCCCAAGCCCAAGCCTAAGCCTAGCAACCCAAAAAATCACCTCCATTCTCGGCAGCCGGCGCGTTCTCCCCGGCCTCCAACTGTTCCACGGCGTTTCCGAGCAGGTCAGAATCGTCGGATCCTAAAAGTGGATCGATTACCGTAATCTGAACGAAGCTTACCTGTATTCAAGATGTTCCTAACGCCATTGGCCTTCACGCGAGGTCGGCGCGGGATTTGGACCTTGGCAAAGTCGACGCCTAAATTTTCGGTGGCTGAATCTCGTTAGCATTCATCAGTTATATCAGCAGCGAATGTAGTATTTTGTAGTTAGTTTAGTTAGGCCTAGTCATCTTTCTCTCTCTCTCTCTCTCTCTCTCTCGCTCTCTCTCTCTCTTTCGCTCTCCTTTTATCTCTCAACACAAACGAAGCCACTTAAGTAAAGATGAAGCACGGAACCAGGCTATTTTCAGCTGCTAAAAAGTGTTGCTTCCATCGGCTTATGTACCTCGTTAAGAGGAATTCTTAGAAATGACTCTTAGCTATTTTCAACCAACTTTAGGTTGCATACTGTAAGGGTGTGTCTAGATACAGCAAGTAGGCCTCAAACTATCGTGCAAACCTTTCGCGACACCCGCCGTTGCCAGGGGGTTGTAGCTTTCAATCAAATCGAATCGGGTCTGGTCGTAGGGGCCGAGGTGGAGACCTTCCTAAAAAGAGAAGTTTGATTTGTAACCTAAGCCTAAGCCTAAGTATGAGCCTAAGCCCAAGCCCGGATCGTCCGATCACTTACCTTGGATGGATCAGTCAAGATTTGGACGTGAACCGGGGAGGGGGCTGTAAAAAGCAATGTTTTCGACAAAAGTCGATTAAGTACCTGATTTAACGATTCCAATTAATAATAGAAGGGCTGGGAGGGCGGCTGTCATTTTCTGAAGATTCTAAAAGCCATGAAAAGCATACATAGTCTTCAAATAATGTAACAGATTGATGAAGGAGCTATAGACTACCCAAATCCTTGACGATATATAAAAATCGCGACAGTGATCGGGTAATTTGAATAGATTTAATGGCCAGACAGTACAACCCGGGCCGGACTGCTCGATATATTTCGTATCCAAGAGGCTAGATTAGATCTGATAAAAGGTGGGGTATCGCCGCCACCGGCCTTGCCAAATTGGGTGACCGAGCTAGGCGGTGTTTATGCAAATCACCCACCCACATCGGGGACTCAAATTGCATACAGTTAGCTGTCTTGATAACGGATTTAAAGAATTCAAGTACGAGGCGAGAGCGAGAGGGAGAGAGAGACAGAGTGAGAGAAAGACAGAGAGAGACAGAGACATAAACAGAGACAGATGGGGTGAGAGAATGAGAGAGAAAGAGAAGGAGAGAGAGAGGGAGATAGAGAGAGGGACAGAGAGAGAGAGTGAGAAGTTTTAGGGTTTAAAGGTGGCGTGACTGCACTCTACGGAGCTATTAGCTAGTCGTAGGCTAGTAGTAATCTAGTAGCAGTATATCCTAGTTCAGGGGGCTAGCAGAGTTGCTTTGCGGAAAGCCAAAGCTAATGGAAGAAGCCCAGACGCCATTAGTGGGTGTGCCCTGAGCCGCTAATTCGAGCTTGTTTTTCTGATCCAGTCTGCTGCGCCGCCCCTTTAGAATTCCCTGGAAAAACGCGTTCTTGAGTCATCACCTCCCTTATCTGGTGATGGCATCATCATGCCTTCAGGGCACACGTTTCCAGACAGCCGGTTGGCGATGCGGGGTGTGTTCTGGAATTTTCGCAAATTCCATTCGCGCTATCGTATGAAAGACGGCAAAAAAAGCATAGAGAATATAGAGGAAAAAACGTGGCCTGAAAATACCAAAAACAAACAGAATTTTCTCTGTTAAAGGGGCTAGCACGGCAACCTAGCAGCGATAATTTGGGAATTGTTAGCAGGGATGCCTTAGGAAAACGAGTGCCCTGGAGGCGGCAGGCTAGCAGAGAATCTTTGGGAAGCCAAAGAAGCTTGTTTTCTCCACTGGTTACCCGATTTTATGTATGTTTTTGACCTCCTGACCAGATGCGCCAATTACCGTCACGCCAACTTCCAGTGTTTTCGACGTTTTCGCAACTTTTCCAACCCAGCTTCTCGTCTTCTTTTTCTTTTACTTCTTGTAATTTTTGGGAATTAGTTGTTAATCTTTCAGATTGCTTCCTTTTCCTGTTATTGAAATGAGCACGAATTTTTCCAGGATGAGCTTCGCCCGGAAAAAGCTCGACCTCGAGGAGCAGCTCTCGAATGGGCCGAGGTTGGAACGGTCAGTTTTTTAGTTTCTCTTGCTCTCTTTCTCTCTCTCATCTTTCTCTCACTCACACGCTCTCTCATCCTCACGTTCTTTCTCACCCTCACGCTCGCTCTCTCATGCTCTCTCTCTCTCTCTCTGACTCTACCCCGATGTCGTCTGCCCCTTTCTTCATTTTTCCCCCTCCTCTCGGCTTTTGTCCTTTCTCTCTCTCGCTCTCTCTCTCTCTCTCTCTCTCTCTCTCTCTCAATTCTTATTAACATACCACATACTCCAAAAATCTGCTCTAATAAAAAGAAAATGCTGATCGCGCCCGTTAGTGGCAGTTTTAGCAAGGGGGTGTCCCGCCACGGCAGCCCGAGGCTCAGATTTCAACGGCGAGTCGGGCTTTGGCCGAGATGCTTGACATCCCTTTGGGCGCCCCGGCATTTGACAGCCACCACCACACTGCATGATGCTTTTTCCGGAAAGAAGCCGCCCTGGCAATTAGTCATTTCACACCTATTTACGGATACGGGCTGGCGATTTGCATCGGCGATTTCCTAAATGCTAGTCTACCCTCTCCTATTCCTAAACAATCTCTGCTAGCCTGCCCTCTCCTCTTCCTCAACAATCTCTGCTAGCCTGCCCTCTCCTCTTCCCAACAATCTCTGCTAGCCTGCCCTCTCCTCTTCCCAACAATCTCTGCTAGATGCCCCTCCTCTTCCTCAACAATCTCTGCTAGCCTGCCCTCTCCTCTTCCTCAACAATCTCTGCTAGCCTGCCCTCTCCTCTTCCTCAACAATCTCTGCTAGCCTGCCCTCTCCTCTTCCTCAACAATCTCTGCTAGCCGCCACCCCCGATAACTCACAAGAACTCGCGATTCCCGGCTGTGTCCCGAGCTGGCCCAGATGGTTGCAAAGTGTCACTTTCCACCACCCCCCGGCATGAGGTCATAAGGGGAGGAGATGATGATAGTTGAGTGAAGGTGACACATGGCCCCTTTGGCTTGCGATGGGTTTGCGGTTTGTGTCTCTGATCCGGCACACGCTCCTCCTCGTTTTCTTAAGGCTAATCTTAGCCTACGCCTAAGCCAAGAAAAGCCTAACGTAAGCCGAAGCCTAAGCCGAAGCTTCCCTCCCCTTACGTTAATTGTTTTCAGACAACGCTCGGGGAGGCTAGCACACAAATCTTGGCATGAATTATTCGAAAGTTTTCCCCATTGCATCGGCCAGACTAGGCTCGCATTCCGGCCGGTAAACAGCGGTGTAAGCTTTACAATTTTAGCTCGGAAACGGCCATGCTTAAGCCTAAGCCTAAGCTGAAGCCTGGCCTAAGCCTAATCCTTTCCAAAACCATCTCTTGGTCTCAAAACCCCATCAAATTATGCCAACGCGGGGGCAACGAAACGCAACTCGTTGCATTGAGTAGGGCGCTGTGCAGGATTTTATGTAGATTATACGGATGTATTCCTCGTTCCACATTAGCTTGGAGGAAGTTTCAGCCCGCAGGAATTATTCAGCTTTTTGTTCTTTTAGCCGTAGAGAGCAGGAGGGCTCGGTTTTCATATCTAGCTTCTAAAAACTTCGAAAAACATTGCAAAGCAAATATTGGTAGCGCTTTAAAATATAATTCACAGCGCAAAAAATGCTCTTAAGCTCCCTAAAATTGACATTTCGATGCCTCTCCTCCCTCGTCGGCTTACCACAAAAAAGGGGCCACGACGGAACATTCGTAGTAACCGGGGGAAACGTTTTCGGGCCGGCGGGCCCTTTGGTATGGGGCCCACGCCCCGAATTTCCCTTTTATTCCCCTCGTTTTACGATGTAAGATCGCCCGGGACATTGATGGAATTGCTATCCGATTCTTTATATGTATCCTTGATCGATCTGATAACTGGGGAATTGCGATTTTGGGGCAGGCTAGCAGAGATTGTTGAGGAAGAGGAGAGGGCAGGCTAGCAGAGACCATGTGAGCCCTTTAAAGGGATTAGGAAGGCGAAAAAGTTGTTTTTTTAGCCAACTGGGTGTTTCTGGTTCGGCCGAGTCTCAGTTTTCACTTTGTCTTAGGCTGGGATTAGGCTTAGGCTTCGCCTCAGGCTCAGGCTTAGGCATACGACTGGGTAAGGTTTAGGCTTAGGCTTCGGCTTTGATTAGACTTTGCTTAGGCTTAGGCTAAGGATTTGTTTAGGGTTTGCTTAGTATTTGCCTAGGTTTTTTTGACTTCGGGGTACGGGTAGGCTTAGGTTTGTACTTCCCAGTGCCTTTAAAACCTCGTTTTTTTCTATCCTAGCATCTGCCGCGGCTCCTCTCTTTCCTCATTTGACGGCCCGGCTTGGCCTCCCCGTATGCCGGCGCCACACAAATTACGTTATTATGTTATTCGAGGCTGGTTGTTTGGGTAGGAGAGGAGGAGGATTCTGAATGTGTATTTGTGTGTGGTGCGGTTGAGTTCTATTTTCACCTCCCCGTCCCTTTTTCGAGTCAAGGGATGTCCCCCCGATTGGTGGTGGCCCAGACGGATGGCTACACCACCCCGTAAAAGCCTCGCCAAAATACGACAGCCCGGGGCATCGTGGATGTGCACTAATGAAATTCGGGGCTTTTTGGCGGGCCGCCACCCACACCCTTGGGTGGACATATACGCACACAAATCGCCTTCTTTAAAAAAAAAAAAAAAAAAAAAAAAAAAAAAAAAAATTTAAAAAATAAAAAAATTCCTCAATGGTCTCTGCCAGCCTGCCCTTGATTTGGGCGCTTTGCTCAAAACGTCCCGCTTCCGCAAAAGTCCCTGCTATCCTGCCTTTCACTACCGAATGAAATTTGTTATTCCCAATCGTTTCTGCTAGCCTGCCCTGGGCTTTTTTTCAGCACTTCAGTAATGATCTCTGCTAGCCTGCCCTGCCCCTAAATGATCTCTGCTAGTTTCTAGGAGCCCTAATATATAAAGACCTATAAATCATATTTATTAGTATGATTTATTGGTATTGGTTATTACTATTTATTATTGTTTTTTTAGTATTGGCCCATTGTTATTTTGATGATTTACTGAATGAATGTGATAGTTTTTGATGGTCAGGGCTTCCTGAATTCTCTGTGCTAGCCAACCGGGCTAAACCCAATATTCAAATTAATTTTGAAAATTGCCTTGTCGTAGTGTCTTAGATTAAAATTAATATTCCTTTAAGCTCAAAAGAATGTTCACAAATATTTAAAAGTGTATTACTTAAGTTTTTACACAAAAAATGGCATTCTAGCTACAAAATTCATTTGAAACCGTTTACCACCTTTACCTACAAAACCCGGAATTCCCGGAAAAGCGCGAAAAAATGTAGGCGCAGGCATGCTCGGCCCGGAAATAGCAGATGAGCGGTATCCGGGGCAGCCGGCGGTCGAGGGCAAATTTCTAAAAAGGGCGCTCGGACTGCCATTGTCAAGGGCCTGTACCGTGGCCCTAACCGGGCATTGTCCGAAGCTTCCCCCCGAAAAGCCCAGCATATACTAACATTCCAAAACTAGCGCTATAAGCTTGAATATTCGATAAAAATTCCGTACTATTGCTATTCACTAAAAAAAACTTAAAATTTGAAAATGCTACCCGGACGCCGGAGAGATGGGTGAGAAACTTGCATCTACCAAACCCTCGGAAATTCCTTAAGCGACCCTGCTAGCTTGCCAGAAATTCCTCAAGAATCCCCGCTACCGTCCCGATTTCCCATTTCTCGTCAAGTGTTCTCTGCTAGCCTGCCCTTTCCAACCAAATGGCCTCCGCTAGCTTGCCCTGAAATTCCTCAAGAATCTTTGCTAGACTGTCCTAAAATTCCTAAATGACCTCTGCTAGCCTGCCCGGAGCTTCCTCATGGATCTTTGTTAGCCTGCAACAAAATTCCTCGTAAATCAATTTTAGCCTAAAAATGATCTCTGCTAGTTTGCCCTACCAGACAAATGGTCTCTCCTCACCTCCCCTGAAATTCCTCAAAGATCTTTGCTAGCTTGCCTACGTCTTAACTGATCTCTGCTAGTCTGCGTGGCCTTAACAATCTATATTTTAGTACATCCTAAATCGACTCTTCCCCTCCTACAAAATCGTAGTAATCGTGGATGGGTCCCGTAGCGATCACTGCTCCCTCCTCCCCACCCATGCTCAGGTCACTCGAATGAATGGGAGCGTCCGGGCGGGCCGCCGGATTGAGTTATGCCCCGATTCCGCACGGCTACTATGTGCCCCCTCCGGGTTACTCGCCTTCTGCATACGCGCTTCTTCGCATATTTTTTGGCATCTGGCTGCAGCTTGACCTTTTTGATTCTAGAAGAAACCCCTGTTTTCCTAGAGTCTAGCTTGAGTTTGAGGAAGCGGTACTTTTGCATTAGCAATCCTAAGCCTAAGCCTAAGCCTAAGCGAAGCCTAGGCCTAAGCCTAAGCCTAACCTAAGCCTAAGCCTAAGCCCAACCTGGCCTAAGCCTAAGCCTAAGCGAAGCCTAAGCCTAAGCCTAATCGCAGCCTAAGCCAAGCCTGAGCCAAGCCAAGCCTAAGCCTAAGCCTAAGCCTAAGCCTAAGCCTAAGCCTAAGCCTAAGCCTAAGCCTAAGCCTAAGCCTAAGCCTAAGCCTAAGCCTAAGCCTAAGCCTAAGCTTAAGCCTAAGCCTAAGCCTACTTTCCCTCTCCTCGTCCCCAAAATTTCGGCTAGTTTGCCCAATCCTCTGCTCCCTCGGCTTCTCGTAGGTGCGCGTACGGGAGGCTACTAATTGCGTGTGTGGCCCGGGGGGTTATCCGGCTCGCCACTTGGCCTTGTTTGGTGGCGGGCCCTTCTTTTGGCTTAAGCAAGCAGGGGGTGAGACTCTTTCCCCTCCCCCGCTCAGATCTATTGGCTTGATTTGATATTCAGCCAAATGCATGCCGAACGGCTTGTGTGTGGCTTGAGCTCGGACTCCCGGAGGGGGGCAGAAACAAGAGACGCCGCCCCTTTCAACCTACTTACTTTGGCGGGGTGCGGTTTTAAAGGGGTGGTTAAGAATCTCTGCTAGCCCCGCCCTCTTCGCTTCCCGAAGAATCCGTGCTAGCTTACCTTTCTATCTTTTGAACTTTTAAAGGAGCATGAAAATCTTCCATGCTCCTTTAAAAGAGCAATTCTTTTGCTTGCCTCCTAAAATTTGGGCGATTCCGCCAGACTACTCCGTACTCTGCCATATTTGCTCACTTTGGCATCTGGTTTCGGCAATTTTGCGCCTACTTACTGTAATTTGATGTGGCGCCGCTCCGTAGGGCGGCATTTTTAAGAAGGAAGTCATAAGCCTAAGCCTAACCTAAGCCTAAGCCTAAGCCTAAGCCTAAGCCTAAGCCTAAGCGTAAGCCTAAGCCTAAGCCTAAGCCTAAGCCTAAGCGTAAGCCTAAGCCTAAGCCTAAGCCTAAGCGTAAGCCTAAGCCTAGGCCTAAGCCTAAGCCTAATTCATCCTCAAGACTTACAGTACCACTTCCAGACGATAAAAAAAATTTTGGGGTCAGTCCACCCACCCCGGGGTCCCAGGATAATTTGCTCGTTGCGGCGGGAGAGGTGGGGGAGGGGAGCGTCGCTCCGGCAGAAGCGCAGGATAATTCATTCAGCTCTTTAGCTTTTTTCCGGCCCATTGATATGGACGAGTCGAGGGGAGGAGGAGGCTTCTCCTCCTCCTCCTCCCGTTCTTTTCTGTTCTCTATTCCTACCCCCCACCACCCCAACTAAGGGCCGCTAGGGGTTTTTGGGTGGTCGAGGCCACCACATACATTTGAGTGGCATCATCTGAGGAAGTTGGAAAGGGTGGATTAAGTATTTACCCTTGCACTATGCTTTTTAGCGCTAAGAGTTAGGTTAAGAGAGTTAGCTTAGGATTAGGCTAAGGTTTAGGCTTAGGAATAGGCTTGGGTTATACTAGGCTTAGGCTAAGCTTAGGCTTCAGTTAGGCTTTACCTCAGGGTTCGGTTTTTGTCGTTCCTTTATAACCCCCTACTTCCTTCGGGTATTTTTGAACCCAGTGAATACCCCTTACTCGCTTCCATTCTCTACGAATTCCACTCCCGATTTCCCGACCCACCCGACCAAACACTCACACGCAAATCTCGGCGGAATTAGCGTGGCATTGGTGTGGAAGACAGAAAAAGAATTAAACGACCCAGGAAAAGCGCTGCAATTTTTGTCGATATCACGACATAGTTTTACTACTTGCTTGCATTGAACAGAGTTTAGTCATGTTAAAATGTTTATACTACGAGATCTCCCTCAAACTCTAAATACCCCAGCACGACCCGGCCTTACCGTAGATCAGCACCTTCAGAATCAGAAACCGTTTTCTCAATAAATCCTGTTACCCAATTTATCGATGCAATAATTTTGGGTGCAGCCAATTTGGCGGCACACACACATACAAAAAACCCGGCCAACCGCTCAACCAACCCAAATTATTAGGGCGCCCCCATAAAATGGGGCAGCGGTCGCAAATTAATTTTTCTTTTCGCCTTTCCCTGGCTGCGGGCTGCAGCCAAAAGTCAAGCGTTTTGAAAAACCGGTCACCCGCCTCTTCCTCAACAATCTCTGCTAGCCTGCCCTCTCCTCTTCCTCAACAATCTCTGCTAGCCTGCCCTCTCCTCTTCCTCAACAATCTCTGCTAGCCTGCCCTCTCCTCTTCCTCAACAATCTCTGCTAGCCTGCCCTCTCCTCTTCCTCAACAATCTCTGCTAGCCTGCCCTCTCCTCTTCCTCAACAATCTCTGTTAGCCTGCCCTCTCCTCTTCCTCAACAATCTCTGCTAGCCTGCCCTCTCCTCTTCCTCAACAATCTCTGCTAGCCTGCCCTCTCCTCTTCCTCAACAATCTCTGCTAGCCTGCCCCTCCTCTCCTCAACAATCTCTGCTAGCCTGCCCCTCCTCTTCCTCAACAACTCTGCTAGCCTGCCCTCTCCTCTTCCTCAACAATCTCTGCTAGCCTGCCCTCTCCTCTTCCTCAACAATCCGCTAGCCTGCCCTCTCCTCTTCCTCAACACTCTGCTAGCCTGCCCCTCCTCTTCCTCAACAATCTCTGCTAGCCTGCCCTCTCCTCTTCCTCAACAATCTCTGCTAGCCTGCCCTCTCCTCTTCCTCAACAATCTCTGCTAGCCTGCCATGAATTCAGCAGTTCTTAAGGTTTAAAATTAATGCATCTATTTTCAGAACAAACGGGGTGATGGACAGCGAGTACCGGATAATACTGAATGTCGGAGGCGTTCGGCATGAAACGTATAAACATACCCTAAAGAAGATCCCCGCTACCAGGTAAGTAATTCGCATGACCTTGATACCTCAACGATCCGTTTCAGGTTATCCCGATTAACCACCAGCCTGGCCAACTACGACCCCGTCCTAAATGAATATTTTTTTGATCGACATCCCGGGGTGTTTGCACAAGTGTTAAATTATTATAGGTAAGAAAGTTACGCTTTCACAAACATTATACTCGAATTTTCAAATTTCAGAACGGGTAAACTTCACTATCCACTTGATGTATGCGGGCCATTATTTGAGGAAGAATTAAAGGTGAGGCTAGCAGAGATTGTTGAGGAAGAGGAGAGGGCAGGCTAGCAGAGATTGTTGAGGAAGAGGAGAGGGCAGGCTAGCAGAGATTGTTGAGGAAGAGGAGAGGGCAGGCTAGCAGAGATTGTTGAGGAAGAGGAGAGGGCAGGCTAGCAGAGATTGTTGAGGAAGAGGAGAGGGCAGGCTAGCAGAGGGCATTTCAGTAACTTTTTCTACGATTTTTTCCAGTATTGGGGTCTTGATTCGAGTGATTGCGAGCCGTGCTGTTGGATGACATTATCAGCGACGCGAGATACACAAGAAGTAAAATAAATCAATTTAATGAAGACTTAAATTAATTTTTTAGGTCCTATCAACGCTAGACAAGTTAGATATTGATACCTCCGACAAAATCGATGGGCCGGTTGGTTTTTCTATGGTTTTCTAGCTCTCTCCCTCCCTCTCTCTCTCTTTCTATCTCTCTCTCGCTCTATGCCTCAAAAAAACCCTTTAGGAACTCTACAAACGCTTCGGCTGGGAGGACGACTACCACAACAACAGCCTCAGCAAGTGGCAGGTCCTGAAGCCGAAAATCTGGAGGCTTTTTGACGAGCCCTCGTCTAGCACGGCAGCGAAGGTAAGTTTTTACGCCTATCTCGACTCTAAGGTTCTCTTTAGATAATCGCCTTCATCTCCGTTGTTGTGCTAATAACAGCAATCACGGTTTTCTGTCTGAAAACACAGCCCGGATTCCGGATCCCCGATATCGAGGCGGTGCCCCTCAATCGGTGAGAATCTGATTTTCATGCGTTTTGAAAACTTCGAAAAGTAGCTTTTGAAAGTCATAAATTTTAATATCGAGATTTTGGAAAAATTGGCATCTTGAGACGAATTGGGAAAATCCATAAAGCGCAAGGAAAAGCAAAAACTCGGTTTTGGTTTCGATTTTCGTAAAAAATGATACGGGTTTCGACAAATTTAATTCGCGAGAAAACGTCGTTTTTAAAAAGTTAGTTTCGTAAGTATAGGTTGTGGCGAATTTTTCAAAAAATTATTTCCTAACATGCAACCTTACATAACATTCGAAAATGGTAGTTTTGAAAGCGATTTTCGAAATATGCCTTTCGGAAAACTGGCTTTTGGTCAAAATGATTATCGAAAAAGTAGATTTTCTAGAAAAGAATATTCCAAAATTAGCAAAAAAAATTTCAAAACGTTTATCGACAAATCGGTTTTCTCGATTGGTTTTTAATCGATAATGGGATATGGTGTTCGAAACTCCGTGTCAACAAACCCTTTTCAAAACATGGATTTTTCGAATGACAGCAACCATTTTTGACAAAATATGGCTCACTGAAAGGCTGGTTCTTCAGATCCGAGCGCTCCGTGGCCCATCACAAATACAAGGCCGTCAATTTTCCCGTGTACAAGACGAATTCGAAAGCCAGGCCTATATTCCAGGTATACCCAACCAGTTTTCATCAAGATTTCATTCTTAGTACATAGAAGCGGGTTGTAATATATGGTTTACAATAGAGATTTTGGTACGGTTAGTGTCCTGTCCGTCAAAGGTCGACTTCTTCAAGGTGGGAGTTTTGTGGAGTTTATAGTTTCTTGTCTAGGCCCCGGTGAATATTATCGATATTGTGGCGACGGCTACATTTTACGTCGATATGTTAACAGCGGCTATGGGTGAGTGAGTTAAATAAGTTCAGCCATGCCTAATGCTAAGTCTAAGCCTAAACCTAATCATAAGCCTAAGCCTAAGCCTAAGCTTAAGCCCAAGCCCAAGCCAAGCCTAAGCCTAAACGATTTTCTAGGCGCATCCGCCGATCTGGAGTTCTTCTCCATCATCCGCATCATGCGACTCTTCAAGCTCACCCAGCACTCGCCCGGCCTGAAAATATTGTTACACACTTTCCGGTGAGTAACAAGCAACCGAGCCTCAAGCTCAAATTCAGGGCCTCCGCGAAAGAACTCGGGCTGCTCGTGTTCTTCCTCGTGCTCGGCATCGTCGTGTTCGCCTCGTTGGTGTACTACGCGGAAAGGTTTGGTTTTCCGGCTATTTTTAATAACAAGCTCTTCTAGGGTCGAGGTGAACCCGGACAACCAGTTCCAGAGCATCCCCATCGGGCTGTGGTGGGCGGTGAGTGGCAATGAATGCTTGAAACAGCTTGATAAGGAACAACATTCTAAACAACCAGTTCTAGATCGTAACGATGACCACCATCGGCTACGGCGACATCACGCCGAACACCTACCTCGGGCGGCTTATCGGGTCGATTTGCGCCCTGGCCGGTGTGCTGACCATCGCCTTGCCCGTGCCGGTAAGCTACAACTTCTGGCGTTAGCAATTCCCCTCAATTTGTTCCATATCCTCCACTTCAGGTCATCGTCTCCAATTTTGCCATGTACTACTCGCATACGCAGGCTCGCGCCAAAATGCCGAAGAAACGGAGGGGCGTGTTGAGCGCTGAACAAGTGGGTAGAACAACAAAAAACCGAAAAACCTTGGCCAACAACGCCAAGCAGTCCATCATCATAGGCTTTTCCTAAAAAACGCCAATCACCCGTTCCAGGTCAAACAACAACCCCAGCGACCTGTACACGGCCACGGCCACGGCGCCCCGCCCACCACCAACGGCCCGAAGCGAATGATGGCCCACTCGCACTCCGGGAATCTGAAGGGCGACGAGGCCAAGGTGCCCCTCGTCCAGAGCAACAACAACACCGCCCCGCACACTTTCATTTGAGCAGCTCCCCCGCCGGCGAGCTGGAGATGTTTAGCGCGGATGCCCGGCTGCTAGTGATACGCAGAAGATAGCCTTATTTAATATGATTTAATTTAACAGAATTATGCGTCACATGCATTTTTTTTTCTTTGTCTCTTTCGGCAGCGCAGATTCGAAAGCACTATTTATTGATTTTTGTCTTACAAATGTTCTGAGGAGCTTCCGTGTTAGCGGGGGAGGAAGAAAAAACTTCAGAAAATAAAAAATCATAGATCTTGTAGCCTTGTTAGTATTTTACGACACTAAAATCTTTGAAAAGCTTCCCGAAAACCAGCAAAATTGAAAATTTTTTGACAGTTTTGACCATTTTTCACATTTTCTAAACGTTTTTAATTTTTATTCAGTGCTTCTAGACAAAAATTCCCCTCTAACACGGCAGCCCCCCTCGAGGAGCTGGTAAAAACCCTTCAATTCTCCCGCGCACTGAAATAGTTAGGAAAATGCACGACGACGGGTGTTAGACTCCAACGCTAGCCGTTATTAACGAAAACGCAGATAGAGAATCTTGCCCAGATTTTAATACTAGTTTCTAATGTAATACCCCGTTTTTCTAATGTAATTCCCCGTTGTTCATCTGCCAAAGATTCACCATCCCCCACCCAACCCGCGATACCGGTCCTGGTTTTTTTTTAAAAACATTTATCCTTTAATGCCGACACCACAAGAAATGTGATTATTTTGTTCAGCCAATAAAATGTAATGTAATTATTTCGAACATGTGTGGTCCCTTTCTTTTTTTACGATAAAACAATTTGAATGAACAACAAGGCTAATGGATGATGTAGATAAGGGGTAGAGGGGTGACTATCTTCTTTTTATACAGGGGTACAGGGGAGAACAAGAATGCCAGAACGGCCGTCACCTCTCCAAAAAAATTTGGCACACCGCTGGCAACCGTAATTAATCTAATTCGGCGTTCATTAGTGCGTAAATTTTGTTAGGGGAAATGGAGTGGGAAGTGAATTTTTGGGTGAAGGTAAATGACGCGCCATCCAGCGGACCCACGTTCATATCACCGATTTCTGTTTATGCACGCTGAATTGATTCGGTAGTTCGACTATTTTTTCATTACTAATTTGAAAAACTAGTTTATATTAGACCACAGATGGTAGGGCAAAGATTGAGTTGCGGCGTGACGAAAACGATAACTTCCGCTTTTGTAATTTTTTTTTATATTCGCAACTACGAAGCCGAATCAGCATGCATATACGGAAATCGGCGAAATGAACGTTCGCCCACCCAACAGTCACATTCAACAAGAAGGCCATGAGAGCAAAGTAGACGGGACGGGAGGGAATAAATATGTAGAATGTTGGCAAAGCCCGAAACCTGTGGCGACACGTATGGGAGATCCGTGAAAGTAACTATGCCATCACAATATCATCCTCGGGGCGGTCCTCGAGTTCGGGGTCCTCCTGTTTCACGACCAGCTCGTCGGCCTCGTCCTCCGGCTCGGGCTTCACCTCGCTCGCCTTGTTCTCGTCGTCGCCCTTGGCTGTGCCATTTTCTTCAGCATCCGAGCCCGATTCGCTTCGAGAGTATGACCTGAAATAGAAAATACGATGAGTCGAAGGGTTGTTTCAGACATATATTTCCGATTTTATCCCGACATAGAAATTGGTTTAAAGGTCGTTTTTACAACGACGTATTTCAAATATGACGGTAAGCTATTTTTGCACAAAATTCGTTAGCTACAAACCTGGAACGGTCGCGACGATTTCGATTGTGCTCGAACGCCGGTTCACGGGCCGGGGCATTGCCAACGTCGCTCATTCTAGCCTCGCGGCGACGGAGCCCCTCCTGAAAATTCACAACATAATAGAATTCTCCATTGATTTGAAAAAATTGCATTGGGGGAAAAAGGTAAAAAATAAGACTACAAAAACCCCTCACCTCTTCACGCTTGAGCTCCGGGTCGTTCTTGAGCTCGTTCCGCAGCGCCTCCTGGCGTATGGAAATCAATGCTGAATCCGGATTAGTGTCTAATAAACAGGCTTACCATCAATAGTTTCAGCGCTCTGCTTCTGGAGTTCCAAGCTGCGGAGCGTGTGCTTGGCGGGCACGTAGAAAATTGTTGGTTTTGTCGTAGTCTAAAATCAGAGAAAATGTGAGAAACAGGCAAAACGGTATACCCCGATAAAGTTCTGCAGCTGCTTGTAGTGCTGGATTTTCTGTTCAGACTAAAAAGAAAACAAGTAAAAGTAAGACTACAAGAATACTTACGTATTGAATGAGGGCCTTGCGGCGGGTGAGCGAACGGATCTCGCGCTCTTCCTCGCGGCGCTTGGCCATCAACCCCTCACGCTCGGCGCGAACCTAGATGCCTGTCAACCGCTCGAAAAAAAATATCGATACCTTCTCAATTTGTCCCTTCTTCTCCTCTTCCAACTTCGTCTCGACAGCACGCTGCTTGTCCGCCTGAACCTTTTCCACGTTCCTAACCTTCTTTTCATCACGCTGAAATTTTTGCAAGGTACCCATCAGCAGGTTGGCGAACATGCGCTTGTTCCTGAAAATTGAGAACTTAAAAAAGGCACAAAAGAATTTTGGAAAATATGCGAGAGAAAACGCCAGAAAAAGCTTAAAAGCATAACGGTACCTCTGCTTCACATCTTGCTGCGTCTTGGAGTCGATCTCCTTCAGCTTCTCCTCACGGCTCTTGGTCTCGATGGCTGGCAAGGAGACCTAACGAAAAATTAAAAACCAACTTTAAAAACGAACGGTGGAGAAGAGGGTCCGCTTCGGCCGCTCGTCATAATCGTCTTCGTCGGAGTAAGGATCCTCGATCTCCTCAAAGCGGCCGCGTTTCACGCTAAAAGGAAAAGGTTCTTTAGTATTTCTCTGCAAGGACTACTTTTCCCTACTATTCAATTTTTCTAATAAAAACAGATCTTTCTAGCTAGTTTTTACTATTTCTAAACCTAAGGATTTCGCAATAAATGCAGAAAAACTTGGAGTTTTTCGACACAGAAGCTTTCTTCGCGCACGATTTTTGGGGTATTTTAAAAACTCTTACCCAGAGACACGCCCGGCTAGCCCACCGCCATCGCGGTCGTTGAAACGCCGCGGCACCTCGTCCGACACACGCCGCTTGAAGCCACCTCCACCTCCTATAGGTCCACCGCCACCACTAAAAGCAATTGTAAATCAACATCTTCAAAATCAAACTCACAATCCGGGGCGGTTTCCGCCAAAGTTCCCGAGCGAAGAGTCGATGCCACGAAGGGCTTCGCGCCTAAACAAATAAAACATTATGCAAGTTCGGAAAACGAACCTGCGCTCGATCTCCTTGTCGATGTCGCTAGTGTCGAGGTCGGCAGCCATGAAGATGTACCTGCAAATTTATTGTTGTTAATTATACACAGATTGTTATCAGATCGAAGACATTCACAGAAAACAGGTACGGAATGAAATATCTACAAAAACCGGTTTGCAGATTGACCGATTTTCTGGAAATCGTAAAACTCGTACAAAAGTTTGTCCGATAAAAAAAGTTTGCAGTTGATGAGTAGCAAGGATATCCATCGCTAATTATTAGGTTAAAAACCTGGAGTGATACAGATCACGCATGTAGAGAATAATCTATAGGTACATCGGTAAAATAGATATATAAAATCACAATAGCGGGTTGGGGCGATTTCCTTTTGGAGGGTGTAGTTGGCCCCGACTGTGCATTTTGTAGTAGGCTTGTCGGATGTGGTGCGGCTTCAGGGGGGTCGGCCGTCTCCTCGCTGGCGGTCTGGCATTTTAGCGCTTCTTCGATCAGCTCGCCGACGAAGACTTTGGCGAGTCCCGAGATGGCGATCACCACTTGTTGGGTGGGAGCGATCGAAGTGTGCTGATGGATCAGGCGACGGACGGCCGCCTTGGGGAATGTGGAGCGACGGTAGGCTTCATATCGGTTGAGTTGATCTTGGGAGAAGTTGGAGATGAGGACCTGGAAAGTGGGCCAATCAGTTTAATCTCTCTCGCTCAACGTTCTATTGGACACACTGGGTTTTGAAAATAAATGATGATTTTCGCGAAAATATAGATATTTAAAACTTACGGCTACATTTTTTTAAAAGCTCTTCCCCGAGATATCGCTAAAATCGACTAGGAATTATGAAACCACCAAGCATCAGGACCCGCAAAAAACATTCTGTTTCCCCGAGCGGTAATAGCAAAGCCCCACAAAAACAACAAACCTGCAACTTGAGCCGCAGTTTCTCGTCCTCCTCTTCCAGCTCGGGCAGCGGGATCAGTTCGTCGCCCTGGTAGAAATCGGGATTCTTGGACGAGGTCGGGGCAAAAAATTGCTCATCAGCAGGCTTCTCAGTCGGCTCGCGAGTGCTGGGTGCCTCGATCTTTTCGACAGGCACAATTCTTTGCGAGGGCCCGGGCAATTCCTCCGGTGCCACTGCAGGTTTTGACGGCAGTTCGATCGGTCCGGGGGCTACCACGGGCTCTGGGGCCGAAGGCAAGTCCGCCACATCATCGTCAAGCATCGTCAGGGCCGCATGAAAATCCGTCGAGCTGCCGGCCACCTGGCTGAAGCGGGCCCGCTTGCTGCTGCTGGAGGCGAGGGGAGAAGCTCGTCGTTTAGTCGGCTTTGCAGCGACGGGGCTGTCCTCATCAGGGCTCGATTCCCCTTCTGGGCTGCTGCCGAGACTGAACTGCACGTGGACGTCGCTGCCGGCCGTTGCCCTCTCGGGTCTCCCCGGTGATGTGGTGGGGCTGGTGGAGGTCAGCTCGGTCTCCTCCTCATCGCTGCTGCTGCTCTCCGAAAGGCCGCCGAATAGGTCATCGTCCATGGTAGGTGAGCAGCGGGGCCGAGGCAAGCGAGACCTGAAAATTGAGTCGTTAGTAGCCAATAAATTTTAGGCATTAAATTTGCAGAAAAACGGCGGCAACGTTCAGCGTATATTTTGAGCGCTAAATATGACGATGAGCTGTATTAAAATAAATAAAATTCAACGAATATTGTTTTTTTTCAGGGATAAAAACGCAGAAAAGCACGTATTCTACAGCCTCAAGATATCAATAGCTTAGATTTCAATTTTTTGACGAGCTTGGCAGAGTGTTGATATGAGCAATCGGGGCCGAATTATCGAATCCACATCAAAGAAAAACCGATTCTGCACAAATTCGGAACTTTGAAATCGCGACAAGGGATTGCACAGTGCACACAGCTACCCGGTGTGCTTTGATGTCCTGTGTAGCCCGCCATGAAATTCTGAAAATCGCGAACTAAATATGGGGGTTTTATTTTATTTTGTAAAGTTTGGTAGTAGAAAAAGTGGTAAAAATAGTTTTAGGCCATGCTGGCATTTTGCCCGTCGTGCGGGATGATGCTCGAGATCGAGGAGGGGTCGTCAAACATGCAGTTGTCGTGCCCAACGTGCACGTATGTGGTGCCGGTGACGAGCAAGGTACGTTTTTTAAGGTTGTTAAAGCTTTTCAAGCTCGATTTTTAACCTCTCAAAGCTTGTGAGAAGCATACCGATATTCTTTCCAGATTGGCAGCCGGATCTACCCAAAAATGAAGGAGCTCGGCGACATCCTGAGCGACACAGCGGCCTGGGAAAACGCCCAGTCGACGGAGGAGCGGTGCCCGAAATGCTCGAATGAACGCGCGTATTTCATGCAGTTGCAGGTGATTGTGTTTAAAGTCTTCTAGGCGCTTTAGGATTTTTGGAGGGGATTTTAAACTACCAATTTTGGCAAAAATTCTGGTTTTAGGTCGAAAAAAATCGAGTTTTCGACTAGAAATGACCAAGATTTCAACTTTTCTGACAGTTTTCTGACTATTTTTCAAACGTCTCTGTGGCAAATATCTTTTAATGGGATCAAGCCCCAGAATCCGAAGTAAAAGAGATCTAACTTTTATTTCCTTTAGACGAGAAGCGCTGACGAGCCGATGACAATCTTCTACAGATGCGCGAACCACGAGTGCAAACACCGCTGGAAGGAATAGACCCCGAATTTATGGCTTTTTTATCTTTTGCATTGTTGTATCTTTACGGGTTCCCTCAGACTCTTACGTATTACCTTGTTTTTGTTGATTTGTTTTCTGTTTGCGTTTTCGTTTTCCTAGGTTGCATAGATAAAATTATGATTTCAGGGTATGCTTCGCTTGTTCACCGGCTCCCGGCTGGCGGTTAGGGGCTTGGCCGCCGCGGCGTCTGCTGCTGAAGCCCCGGTGAAGATTGACAAGGAGGTCGAGTTTATTTGATTTTAAATTTTTGGTTCGTTACGATTTCCGGGGCTAATTTTGCGTATAATTAAATCCTTAAGGCGAACTAGGAAGCGTAAACAGTTTGTCACCATTCCGAAACGCGAAAAATCAAAACTTTCGATTTTTGATTCGTAGACTGTTTTTGAAGCTTTCTAAGTGATTTTTCACTTCGCATATAGCTAAATCCCACTAAAAACGGTACGAATTTTTTAGTCTCTAGCCAAGCTGCGCAAGAAGACCGGATACAGCTATGTGAATTGTCGCAAGGCGTTGCTTCAGTTCGGTATTTTTCCTACGCAAGCACCAATGTGTTTTTCTAGGCTCCGACTTGGCGGAAGCGGAAAAGTGGTTGCGACAAAACGCGGAGAAGGAGGGCTGGGCGAAAGCTGCCAAGTAATTTTCCGAATTTTTTTGGATAATTGTTTTTAGGCTATCGAGCCGTCAGACAACTCAGGGTTTGGTGGGAGTGAAAGCTGCCGGAAAGGTATTAGAACTTTAAAGATCTCTATTGTGCTTTGTAGACCGCGGCCATCGTCGAGCTGAGCTGCGAGACGGATTTTGTCGCCCGAGGGGACCCATTCAAGGACTTGGTAAAACGAATCGTTGCAAATGTATCTATCCGATCTTTTTTCAGTTGCGCACGCTAGTTGACGCAACCCTACAGCATGCCGAAAAAACTGTGGCTTCAAGCGGCTCGACCCTGCAAAAGCAGAATTTTGGTACGGCTCTTTCTATAAAAAAAATATTTTTTTCAGATGTCGAGACAGTGAAATCGGATGACGGGAAGACACTGAAGGTATCTATTTATCGATTTACAAATATTTTTTTCTAGGAAATCGTGGCAATGGCCGTCGGGCGACTCGGTGAAAATATTTCGATGCGGCGCGTTGAGGCCTATTATGCCCCCGAGGGGTCAGTCCTGTACGGCGGCTCACATCCGAAAGGTGATTGTTAGAACTTGTAATCTCTTTTTTTAGATATAATTATTTAACTGATTGTGTTAATAAATCCTGTTTTAGAGGGCACCGACGAGTATCCGATGGGCCGTTTCGTTTCCGTTGTTGCCATTGCTAGAGCGGTAATTTTTAGAACAATTTTGAACAACGCAATTTCAGCCCTCCGCGCAATTCCCCACTGAACGTCTTGCCAACCAGCTCTGCCAGCATATTATTGGGATGAGGAGGTCCATTTTTAGCTAATACGACACTTCCATTTCTGCGAATTAATTGGGGGAGGTTGATTTTATCGTATTTTTAGTGAAACCCTCGGCACCCCGGCCGTCCAGTCCAAGGACACGAAAAAGGAGGAAGCGGTCGATAACCAGGACGAGTTGAACGACTTTTTCAAGGGACAGGCGAGGGTTTTAGATATTTTAAATGACCCATTCCTTAGACCACAAATATTGATGCTGAAGAAACGCAGCTGCTGCGCCAGGCCTTTATGCTGAACCCGAGCCAAACCGTTTACGAGTGAGTTTTGTCGTGATTTTCATTTATCAGGTCTAATTTGTGATTTTGTAACTTTTTCACACATTTTTTACCGAAAAAGAATCGAAAATTCGCGAAAATACTAGAATGTATCTTTTTTTGCTAAAAAAACGTGTGAAAAATACAAAAAATTATTCAAAAACTACATTTTCCAGATACGTCACCGGACACCACGCCAAGGTTCTCGATTTCGCGCGCGCCGAGCTGGGCGGCGACTCCTCCGAATGATCCTCAAGTCTACCATTAGTGTTTGTAGTATAGATTTCCGCTGTTCCGCGCCGTTGTTCACTGCTCTATCTCTCTCTCCCTTGTCTTGTGTGATAAAACTTTATTCGGGTGCGAGTTGCAAAAGGAGGGTACGACGCATTAATGGAAAGGGTGGGTGCGACACGGCAAGTACGTGCGAGAACGGCTGGGAATCACAAGCCAATGATATGCCAGAAAGGGGAGGGGCGCATTGAACCGAGAGGGACATGTGAACAAATTCGTCGACCAGTTTTAAAGGGACAATCAAATTCGAGAAGGGGAAACTCGGTGCTGGTGCGTTAGCGGGGGAGGCTCAGGCGAAAAAGAAGCCATTTTAAACTCCTTTCAGACAGAAGCCTGGTAAAAACTTCAAAACTCAACAATTTGAGATTTACTTTCGTTTTGACCATTTTTATAGCTTTCTAGTAGATCCCCCCGCTAACGCACCAGAACCGGGGTACTATGCTCCCATTCGCTACTTGACAATCGCCAACACACGCTACTTACTCACGATTTACAAACGGATGTAAAGGGATGGTCAATCAAAACCGGGGGTGCTACGGACATTAATGAAAGGCAATATTCAGGGTATCTAAACGGAACCTAAGCGGCCAGCATCTCGTCGATGCGCTGCTTCATCCGGCCGAGCGTAATCTGGAAGCCCTTGCTCATCAGCGTCGGGAAGCCGGGCTGCTCGGTGCCGGCCAGCCAGCTGTCGATTTCGGAGCGAAGTCTGGAAAGCCGGGTTTAAATTCGATTCAAATATGTAAATACTGCCAGAAGTCGTAAAAAACCCACATTGGCCACTTTTCTCGGACTTCTCCCCGGATGACGTCGATCATCTCACGCGGGCCAGAGTTGTAGATTTTGATGAGGTAATGCAGCGAGTTGATCATGGCCGTCTCGTTGTACCTTAAGGTATAAGGTAATGAACGGAATGGCCTTCTCGTACCTCTTCGAGTTGTCGGTGCTCCCCGGCAGAATCTTTCGCTCCTCATAGCCGGCCTCATTGAAGAACGGCTCCGGGACGAGGATCAGGCCTAAAAGCGAGGTTTCTTTTTTAATACGACGATGACGATACCCTGAATGGAGACGAGCACCTGGACGAGGTTCGACTTTTGCGAGTCCCACTTTTCGACACCCTGAAAAAAACGAAAGCGCTAGAAGAATGAAAATCGAAACGAACCACTCCATCCCAAGTGCCGAGCAGGCTCGTGCAGACTTTGCCCGCCTGGTAGAGGTTCGGGTTAAGCTGCTCCTCGGAGAAGGCTTTGTAGTGGACCTGAAGGTATCATTAACAAAGTAAATATAATAATTATTTACGTTTATAACCCTAACTAGGCAATAAAGTAAATTTTCCGATAAGTCACGTAAATTAGGTGAAATCAGGTAACAATTTTTCAAAAATTAAGTCAATAAGTCAAGTAGATTAAAAGTACGTAATTTTAATGTAAAAAACCGACCAATGGTGGCGCGACCGGGTACTGATCCGGGAAATGGATGTCGAACAGGAACGGGGTGGCCTCATACGGGGTCATCGTCGGGCCCGTGATGATGGCGGAGAGCAGGTCGAAACTGGAAATTCAATCGTAACTTTCGCAATCGTCAAAACTGACCGATCCTCGTAGGTGATCACAAAAATGCCCTCCGGTAGGTCTGCGTGAAGCCTGGACAACTCCTTTCCGATGCGCTTCTTCCAAGCCTGAAAAAACCCTGGATTTTTAGAAAGCTATCGTTTACTCACCGGGATGCCAAGAACGCCAAATCCGAGGTAATGATGGCCGACCGGACAGGTGGCGACAGACTAAAAAAATTGTTATATTCGATGCTATAAGGCTTACAATGACGGTCGGCTTCTTCTCGGGCTGGCCGGCAGACGTAGATGGGATTGATGACTGAAAAAAAGAAGGAAACCATTGTGGGAACACCAAAATTTACCTCGTGCTCAGGCTCGTTCTCCTCCAAGTTTTGCACTTCATTTGTTGTCACGTCTCCAGCGTTTTCGGGTTCGGCATCGTGGCTTTCTTCCTGAAAAACAATCCAGTGAAATCTGAAGGACAAAATCGACACAAACATTTAAAATTCTTAAACTTTCAATTTTCCACTTCAATTCAAATTTTGAAAGCAGAACTTCAGGCATTAAAATTAGGATTTTTAGAATTTAAGACCATACAGCTTCGAAAATTCCGTACCTTCAATTCCGGATGCCTAGCCAGCACCCATTCGTTGAACTCCTTGACGTGCTCGGGGGTCAGCATTTGATCCCGCGTGCTCAGCAGCCATCTAAAAAATGGTGTTTTTGCCGAAAACCTGGGCAAAACCGACTTTGTGCAAATGAGGCCGAGCTCGAACTTCTTGATCTCGCCTCGGTGGGGGGCGGCCTGCTCTTTCCAGGCGGTGTAGAGGCCCACGAGGTCCGGGTAGTTTTGCCTGCAAAAAACGATTGTTGCAAAAATATAGACATTCTTAACAAAAACTAAATTAAAAAATTTAAATAATAGAATTTCGAAATTGAATTTACGTCCTAAAAAAGAAATCTGATCTCTGGACCATAAGGGGACATTTAGTGTCTCAAACAGCCAAGGACAGCTGTCCGTATGCAAATTCGTAAATATTTCCGAGGAGCGGAAAGGGCAGTCTCGCAAATATATTCAAATGTTGACGATAGTGCCAGAGGGCTTGGGGTAAGATGTGTTCGAGGCGGATGATGATAAATAACAACAACAAGTCCGACGGCCCTAAAAAACAGCTCTATTAAACCATCAACAAAAACCAGAAAGATAACAAGCCATCGTCTAGACGAAAAGCATCAAGGACAACGATTTGTTGACCGTTTTGTTGACAAAATACTAGTTTTATTGAAAAAAAAAAGATTTTTCTCCTCTGCTGTCCCTACACCTTTAAAAATCTAAAATTAGAGGAGAAAAAACCGTAAGAGCACTTGACACAATCGGACAGCCGAATTAGAGGAGCGAGACAGGTTCTATCATTTTAGCTGTCACTCCATCTTTAAATTAAAAACTTGCAAAACCATTACCAAAAAAATGGAAATTCCAATTTTCGGTCCCTTACAACCCAAAATTCGAGGTGAATGAGCCTCTACGAACGGCCGAACTTCTCCAACTCGGTCCCCAGAAGCTTCTCCAAGTTAAAGCTCGAACAAAACCAACAACCCCCAAAATATGTTTGTTCCCCCCAGACCAACTGGGTACATTCGATCCACCACCGAGAGCAGCCAGCAGCAGCCAGCCAGCCGTTGCGCAAGTGGGGGAAACGACGTAAACAACCCGGGGCCCAAAGGAGAGAGAGAGAGAGAGAGAGAGAGAGAGAGAGCCGGAGGAGCGACGCGGAGATGGTTGTTTACCACTCGGCCGGCACATGCCCTTTTCCAACCGACCGCAGGGTCCCCCTTCTTTCAGTAAGCAAAAAACAAGGTCCGCCCCTCCCTTTAAAATCAATCCGTGGGCCCCGTAGAGCCACACAGTCAGCCTTCAACCAGCTGTCTATTCACTTACTATTTGACTATCACTACCACCGATTTACTAATCAATCAATCACCATGGGTTCCGCCGAATCGAAGCAGGAGGGCAAGGTAAGCGGGGGAAACTCATTTTTTTTGCCTTTTTTCTGGGGTTATCGATTCCGTTCTTGAACTTTCAATGCGCCGTTATATTCAAGAAGTTCGACTATCAAATATAAGCAATTTTCTGTTAGTATCAGTCTAGAAATATGTTTTCAATATGAAAAAAAAAAGATTTTTTACATTTATAAAATATTTTCAAAACCACAAATAACTCTAAATCTGAGCCTACGCCAAACCGCAGTCGAAGCAAAGCCTAGGCAAGATCTAGACATCGGTTAGCAGAGCAGAAGCGCAAAGCGTAGGCCTATCCCAAGCTAAAAACTAAGCTAAGTCAAAGCCTAAGCCCAAGCCTAAGCCTAAGCCCAAGCCCAAACTATCACCACATTTTTCAGGACTTCACCGTTAAGGACACCTCGGTAATTATTGTTTGAACTATGCATGTAGCAAGCATCCGAGTTTATGTATCTAAGAATTACGTGTGTCATGTCAAAGTAAAAAACACAACTTTTAGAATCTGGGTCTTCTGAAATTTGCATGGTTGTGTGTTTGTCATTTTGAATAGCCTATAAAAAGCATCTATCCGTTTCAGGAAACCAACTACCCCTACAGCAACAACCGCCCCATCGCCGACCCGTGCCAGCTCACCCGACGGGTAAGCTAGCTTCGAGAAAAGCTTAAAAACATATGCTTGGACGCTTCGAGCTTTTCCGAAAAAAAAACTGAAAGCCTATTTACGGCACATTTGCCAAGTTCAATGGAATTTTCCCTTTGGACTTGTCTAAAACGATGAAAAAACTTACCCGAAATTTCGGAAAAGTTCCAGCGATCTAAAACACTGCAATAAAGAAAGCGTGTTCTTTTTCGGAACTTGTAGAAAACGTCGGCCCACATCTATGGACTTTTCGGAAATGCCCCAAGCTCGTATCCGACAATCTCAAAAAAATTGGAATCTCAAAATCCACTAAAAATTACAAAATCAGTCGATTTTAAAGCCGTTTCAATTTCTGTGAACTTCTCGAAAACGTCGGACCAACCTAGAAACAAGCCTCTGGTCCCTCGAAAAAACTGTTCCAATTTACCTGAACTTGTCCGAAACGACGAAAAGATACATTCCAACATTTCCGAGACGTCCAAGCTGTTCAAGATAGCCAAAAAACTAAGAAAAGCAAAACCATATAACATTTCCAGGCTCTCGAAGAGTGCTTGTCAGACCGCGGCGCCGAGGAGGGCTGCAAGGCGCTGATGGACGCGCACCGCAAATGCCTCAAGGATCAGAAGCCGTACTACCCGGTCGACATCAAGAAGTCCACGTAGACAGCCCACCCCCGCCGACGACAATAAACGGGCCCCTCGACGAGACGATACGAGTCCCAGGGTTATATGTCGCAATTTTTTACACCCCCCCCACATTTTTGCTCCACCTCGACCCCTCATTATAGCTTGTAAATAACGAATTAATGGAATAAACATTGGCCAGAAACTTGTTTTCTTGAGAAAAACAAAATTCCACACTTGAAAAAGACTCGTGGTGGGACCCTAGTAGTGATAATATGATAATTTTAAAGCATGATAGTAACAAAATACTAAATTAATTTTTACCGTAATTTGGTTCTGATTTTGATAGCTTTGGATTTCTTTACAGACTCAAGAAAACCTTTCCGACCTGTAAAACCAGATGTAAAAATTTTCTTGTAGACTCAATTCAAAAATTATGAAAATTAAAACAATAAAAAGAGGAAATTTAGGAACCTATATCTCCCTCTTTTCATTTAAAAGTTACTTAAAGACTAAAAATCCTCACAAGTCCGTGGGGAGCGCCTCGGTGAACAGCGTGTCCGTCTTGAAGATGTTCTGTAGCGTGCCCGGCTCGACCATCGGATCGACGGCGAGGAGGGCGTCGAAGAGCCGCAACAGGGCACGCAGCGGGCCGATGATTGGGTATTGCTGAAAAAGAGCTCTAATTCAAGCCGAATGCCACTCACCTGAAGTTCGGCGTACGAACAGAGGTAGAGCAGCAGCGTCGGCTCGTTGAAGTTGGCAGCAAAGCCGGCAAATCTGAAAGCAAAACTTAAACATTAAAAAAAAGCAGTTGGAAATAAAAAAATCAATAAGAGTACAGTACTTGGACCGCTCCATGACGTGCTCGATGGTGACGGGGTACATGTGCGGCGTGGTGACGACCTCGTTGACGTAGGCGCCACTCGCCAGGATGCGCGGGAACGGTCCGGTGCAGTTCATGAAGACGAACGGGGGTGGCGATGCTTTGAAGTTCTAAAAATCGAGATTTCACACAATCGATTAAAAAATTTTTAGGAAAATTGATTCTCGGAAAGTGTTTTCAAACGTTTGTGGTTTATGCAAATGATCCGGAAATTATAAAAAATCAAAGAAAAACGCCTACCACTAGCCCCTTGGCCTCGTGCTCAGGGATCGAGCTCAGGTACTGGTCGAGGAGCTCTTGAAGCGACGGATCCGTCGCGTACGCGCCCGGGAAGAGCGGCTCCTGCGGGACGACAGCTTCTACAGGCCGCCAGCCTCTCTCCTCGTCCGTGTCGTCACCGTCGGTGCTGCTCTCCTCGCCGGACGAGCGGGTCGCGCTCGTACCCTCGTCGTAGTCCTCGCCGTCGAAGAATGGGTTGGCGTTGTCCATGATGTCCTCTTCCATGAAGAACCTGGAAAAGCAGGGACATAGGAAAACCTAGGGAATCTTTTCTCAGATGCGCATTTAAGGTAAAAATCGAATTAATAATTAAACGGGAAGTTCAGCATACGCAAAAAAACAACGTACGGCTCCATCTGGCTGGGCCACAGCTCGGCGTGCTCGCCATTCAGGTAGACGACCCTCGATTTCCCGGTCTGCAAGTGCTGCTTGACCTGGAAGACCTTGTCGCGCAGCTCGTTCGACTGGTGCTCCAGCACGACTCCGAGGGAGCCAACGTGCAGCCTGAAAATCGTGATATCAAAAATTTAGCCTCGCGTCAGACCTTTGAAGGCGAGTGTGGGGCATAATGTCGAAAAGGGTGCACGTCTCGATGCCAGTCTCGACGGGCGTCCCTTCGACATCCTTGAACCATTTGACCTGGGTGCAACGCTCCTGCTGGTCCGTCGATAGGATGATGCCGAATTCGGTCTCTGAAAGCAGCATTTAAACTAAGCATCAAATTAAATTAATAATACTCGATCTGACTCAAAAATTATATTAAAATGCCGACAAGTCAAAATGTCGATGTTTATTTCCGATCAGCCAAATGCCGACCAGGCAACCAGGAGACTTCAAAAATTCCGAAAAGCCGAAATTTCGACATTTAGAAATCTGCCAGACCCCAAATGCCGACAAGCGAAGACTCGACATCAATTTTGTTCTCAAGACATTCGATATTCGGATTGTCGGCATTTGGCATGTCGGCCTTTTCATTGTCGGCATTCTAGCCGCACTTCAACCAACTTCAACCAAGAACCTCACTCACCATCCGGGGACTCCTTTCTCGCGACCACCTCTTCGGGCAGATGATGCTCCTGATCAAGGTCAGGGTCCATGGGCACCAGGTTGTAGCCGGGGATGTCGCGCTCGATCGTCCCGTTCATCCACTCGACGTCGAACAGCGAGCGAGTGATCAGCACCTGAAACAGTACAGTCAATATGATCCAACGGTCAAGAATTCACCTCTCCAATGAACGTGTCGCCAAAGACCTGCTTGGCGGGCCGGAAGCGCATCGTCTTGTGCACGGGGTCCGTGGCCCGGGTGACGGCCATCCGCCGCTTTTTCCGGGCACCATAGCGGGTCTTCCGCGAGCGTGTCTCGGGTAGCGTCGAGGCGGTGGTGTCCTGAAAACTTTAGATTACTTTAACTCTATAAAATTTACCATTTCCTCGATTTCGGCGGGGTGTTCGGGGATGGCCTCGAGTTTGACGGCAGTTTGTGCCGATGGGGTAGCGTGTTCTTCCTAACAATAAAAAAAATGAATGGGACAAAGTGAGCAAAAATAAATTCAACAAATTTATAATGAACATAATATAATCATAAACCATGTAAAAGTTATAAAAAAACAAATCAAACTAAAAATTCTGGAAATTGATAAATCCCACCAAGCCAACATCCATCCTTCCGCTTTTCGACACCGGCCCGTCCGTTGAGGTGGAGGGCTTCTTGTGGGCTGTTGGTAACGGCTAAAAAAGAGCATAAAAACATCAGAAGAATTTTGCTATCAATATTGACCAAAAAACCTTATAAAAATACCTCAAATTTGCAGCGGTAGTCCTCGTCGATGCTGCGATTGTAGTTGGTAAGAGTGGTGGCCTAAATGAGAAAAGAGAAACGTTGGCTCAGCCACATTAAATGGTTTACCTGGTCCGCGTCGGTGAGCCGCACCATCACGCGGTCGGCTGACGCCACGTAGTTGGTGCTCATGTTGATGCGGGTCAACCTGGGAGCGGCAAAATTGATCAAACAAATTACAAGAAAACTGACAAATGGAAATTCTCCTTCGGGATCACGCGCTCGGGCCGTTCGACGGAAACTGGCGAGTGTATCCAGCGCACATTCAGCGAAGCGGGCTCGACCTGGGATAAATTTCCAGGTAACTTAAAAACTGAAAAATATACCTTTAGAACGCGGACAGTAATCAGCCTGGTTCCGGTGGTGCGGCGCGATGAGCGAAGGGCCGGTGGTGGACCATTTGGCCACTAAAAAAGAAATATCTAAAACAGGGACGCCAATTACCGTGCACTTTTTCGTCGACAAGGCATCAGCCACGGAAATCTTGATGATCTCGCCGGGGACGCAGTACTTCGGCGAGTCGACGTTGTGTCTTCTCGTGATGTTCACGCGGCAATCGTCGAGTAGAATGAAACTGAAATTATTTTAATAGCTATTCGGGTAAAAAACGTTCCTGCAGTTTTCAAACTGCGATTTGAATTAGTCTAAATCCGAAAAACATTTTTAGAAAGCTCTAAACATTTGAAATTTTGATAAAAAATAGAATTATGAACATTCTCATAATTTTTGATGTAATTCCAGTTCCAACGCCAAAAACGCACGCCTGCTTGTTGTAGAGTAGCGTGACCTCGGTGGTCATGTTAGTAATATCGCCCATCCAGTCCTTGTACATCACGTAGTTGTGCGGCGCGTTGCGGTTGTAGATTTCGAACTAAAAGACGTGTAACGCAAAAAGCGTCCGGTTCACCATGGGGAGCACCATCTCGACGTTGCCCAGGTCGATGTTGTGCGCGACCTTGCTGCGGTCGGGCAGACCGATGACATCGCCACGGCGCTACAAAATGTATGTAAACGGCAAAGAAATTGGGCCATAATGTCGACAACTAAATGCCGACAGCCTGAGAATGATCGAAAAACTTTTGGTTTTAGGTATCGACAAGCGAAAATGCTAAAGAAATCTTTAAAAAATTTCAGTGCGTGCCTGCATTGTGCCCGAAATTCGGGATTATCTTAATTTTGTGTCGGTATTTCCCCGTCTTTTTAGACGCAAATCTATAAATCCTTACTTTGCAGGCAATAATCTTGCCCAGCTGTCCCTTTTTCGTCTCGCGGCAAATGGCCAGCGGGTCGCCGAGCGGGTGCTCGTTCTCGTATCGTACCACCGTCTCGCCTTCAGTGAATCCGCGCTCGACGAGGTATGTCTAAAAAAGAAGTAATCTTGAACGTTAACAAAAAACAAACCTCATCCACCAATCGGCGGACCTTGTTGCCGCTTTGCACCAATTCCGCGGATAACATCATGCCGTAGAACTCGCCGTAGAGGTAGGCCTTGTGTGAGGTCTATAAACAGCCACGTTATTAAACGGAAAAGATATACAGCGCCGGAAATTTTCAAAAAGGACATCAGGTTTCGATAATTACGCTATTACCTTGTCGACATAGGCAAATCGAGCGTGCCCATTCTTCAGCACGGCCACCAGGTCATCGCTAGTCGGGCGAGGCCGGGAAAAGTCGTTGATGCGGTGCTGGAAAGAGCAGATCTATTCTTTTTTTCTGAAAATCCATACCACTTTTGCGGGGTCGATGACGTTCCGTTCGACTTTGTACAATTTCCGGAGGGCAGTCGTATTGAGAAGGCCTCCATACTCGTCGGAGGCCATCGTCTGAGCTGCTTTTTTTGCTGAAATATATTTATTGCAAAGTGAGAAGGCGCCTATCGAAATACCCAAAAAAAGTCGACAAACCGGCAGAAATAAGGCTGGAGAAGTGGATGGCAAAATTGAGATGGGGGAAGGAAGATATATGGCAGAAGTAAACGCTACAAAGTCAAATGGAGGTAGACACAATACTAAGAGGCAACGATCGAAAAAGTACAAAATTATCACAGACACAAAGATAGGAGGGCCTTTCTTAGAACTCGATCCTGTCGCCGTGACGCCGGAAGTAGCCGCCAGTGTGCTGCTCGTCGAATGAGCCGATCGTCTTCACCAGCGCCTCAGCCGAATCGTCTACCGTAGTGGCAGCATTCTTGCCTCCCATGTCGGTCTGTACCCATCCGGGGCAGAAAGCCGCCAACAGAATGCCCTCCTTCTTCAGATCCACCGCCAGCGTCTTCATCATCTGGTTCAGGGCCGCCTTGCTCATGCGATAGGCAATCGAGTGGTTGGCCCCGCTGCCCGACGTGTTCTCGCCGATCGATCCCATGCCCGAGCTGATGTTGATGATCGCGCCTCGCCGCGCGCCCCATTCGCCGCCATGGGCCACGGATTTGCGGATGAGGGGCAGAAAGATCTGGGTGACGATGAGGGGCGAGGCGGCGTTCGTGTGTAGAATGTTGAGCAGCGCCGCCGGGTCGGGCTCGGCAGCGACCGCGTAATTCGTCCAGATGCCGGCGTTGTTGATCAACAAATTGAGGCCGGAGTCGCCGACAACTCGCGAGACCTGCTCGTAGACGGCCTTGATCGAGGCGACATCTTGCACGTCCATTCTCAGCACCTTCAGCCGCGGATCCCGGATTTGGGTGAGCGCCTCGGCCTTGTCGGGGTTGCGCGCCGTGGCGAAGATGTGTGTGACGGCGTCGAGCTTCAGGTACTCCTTCGTTAGCCCGAGGCCGATGCCTCGATTGGCGCCGGTGATGAGGACGGAGGACGGGTGCGGCATCGTGTGATTGGTCGCTGAAACTCGGGTAATTAATATAATGTTTAGTAAGTCATGGGTAATTCTAGTATTCTAGACTAAACAAATAAAATTGTTGCTTAAAACTCTACTTCGCAAAATAAAGATTATATTCATAATTTCTTGATAAATATGTATCAAATGGGGTTAAATATTGTTAGTTTTTTTATAAATATGTAATTAACCGGGTTTAACAACCCTCATTGTGATCCAATGAAAATCTTAAGCAGAATAATTTATCAACGCGAAAAATGGATAACAGATAAATAACAAGATCGATAAGTGAGCAGATGACGGGGAGGGAAGGGGATTAAAATGGGCAGCGAGCGCAGAATTGAATCCATTATTTATTTTGAGGCAGGACGTTCACGTCATCAACCCATGAAGCCTCGGCTTGATCCTCGTTCTCGTTCACCTCCCACAGCGACTCGAGATCGTATCGCGCACGCGCTTCCGTCGACATGACGTGGATCTGGAAATTCGGCATTTTTAGGCTAAAAAAATCGGGTGCTTCTCGTTTAGCAGGGGGGGGGGGGGGAACATTGTCTCCAAATCCGGTAATCTCACCCTATATAAAAACGTCTTGCTAACATCCAACCATTTTTTATCATAGATCGAGGCTAGAAAAAATCACATTTTTTTTAGTCAAAAACGTTTTAAAAGGCAATAAAAGGTCAAAATATTTTTCACAATTCGTGAGCAACGAAAAACGTTTAAGAATTTTATGAAAATCTACTTGTTAGGTGGAAACGTCAAAATTGGCATCCCTTACCAGAAGCACCAAAAAAACGTCCAAAAATGTACCTGGATTTTGTTCACTTCCACACAGAACCAGCCGGAATTCGTGGAATGCAGTACACGTTGTCTATTCACCGAGTCGCCGTCGTCGTTCAATTTTAGGGATCTAAAAAAACGGATAAAATAGTATTTTATTTTTTTACGACATCTCCTTTAGATAACTCACTGTCTAATTCGCTCGGTCAACGCCTTGCCGTGTCTGGGGTTGATCGGCGAACAAATGGTCATATAGTCGAAGGGGGAGGCCATGACGTAAGTGAGATCAATAACCTTAATTAAAAACGATTATACCATAAAAAAGGCTTACTTTAACATCCTTTGCCTTTTCCTTCTCAAGCAGGGAAATCACGTCTTCAATGTTTACGAGCCTAAAAATAGTTAACGACGGAGAAATAAAAAAACAACCTGATTCTTTCCTCGAGTTTGGGAACAAAAGGCTCTTCTACAACATCATCAACTTCATAGTACTCTTCGATGTATTGGCTAAAAAACACATCAAAAAAAAACAAAAATCTCAGTTACCTAAAATATTCCTGCATTTGCCGAATTTTCTTCTGCTGCTCATTTTCTGAGACGGGGCTGGGCTGGGTTATAGATAAAGGAGAAATGGGCGTTGATGGGGTTGTGGTGGAGAAGGGACGAGCATTTTGAAGCGCCCTAAAACGCTTAGAATAAAGATTTAAGAAAAAACGCACCTAGTCATGGAGCAGCTTCTCCGCAATAGGGTTCGCGTGAATCGTAACATCGCGGATGCGCTGCTCCACAAGGGGCCTGTATTTGGCATCGACGCGCTGCACTTCGAGCTCTTCCAAAGTGTCGAAACCGTCGATTACCCTGAAAATCGCTTTGATGGAAATCAATGGTTGCTTTCGCAAGATCGGGGGAGTAAACTCTTTCATTGGAATCCGATTTTTTTTCTGATATAAATAGAGCAAGATTTTCGAAGCAGTTTTCTACTATTCCTTAACGCATAAACTAGCAATTACTGATTAAAAAAATCGAAAAGCATCCTTTTTGCTTAAAATTTAGTTAAAAATTTAAGTTAAAGTTTCACATTAGCTAGATTTCCTGAATAGTTTTGATTTGAATTATCGGACCTGGACCTTCCGGATTTATATGACAAAATTTTGTTTCCCGCCCGATACTGTGAAAGCGTCAATTCGCCATTCAAAAACTCACTTTCCAAAAATCGTGTACTTCAAGTCGAGATGCTGCTGCTCAGCGTAGGTGATGAAAAACTGCGATCGATTCTTGTTCGGCCCGTTATTGGCCATAGACAGGACGCCGCGAGCGTCGTGCTGAAATCCAAATTTATACAAGGACGGAAATATGGTTTCAAAAAGCCGCTTTTCCAAGATTCCAACCTTCAAATCCCGGTGTAGCTCGTCGTCGAACGGGCCACCCCAAATGCTTTGTCCGCCTTTTCCTAAAGAAGGTAGGTTCTTTTGACAAGCCAAAGAAGCCTACCTGTATTTGTCGGGTCACCAGTCTGTACCATAAACTCGCTGACGTTGCGCGTGAACACGTTGTTGTCGTAGTAGCCGGAAGCGCAGAGAGCCAAGAAGTTCTATAAACCGGAAAATAGTCTCGGTATCAAGAAATCCATACCTCACAAGTCTTCGGGCACCTATCACAGTAGAGCTCGACTTTGATATCACCAAGTGTTGTGTGGAGCGTTACAGACATCAGACATACACCTAAATGGTCGTTTCAATTGTTTAATCCAAAAACAAAATAGAAAATACAACGGGATCGCGTATATAATATACAAAGAAGCTTTCATAGCACTTAAAATATAAATTCTCTTACTAAAGACGTGCAAAAGGCGCGCGATTTTCGAAACTAAATTTCCCATCATAGAAGCGTTTTCAACGATTTCTAGGGATTCCTAATGGCAAAAAAAATTCTTTTCAAAAGAGCATTTTGATTTTAAGACCTTTTTGTTGTATTTCAGGCGCTGATTCGCAGTGACAGGCGTCTGAAAATAAATTCGAAACCGTTTTGCACATCATAAAAAAGTTATCAAGGATTTCTAAAGACTTCTAAAGGCGAAAATCTTCCTTTAAAAGGAGCATTATTGATTTTATGAAAATTTGCGGTGTATTTCATGCATTAATTGGCAGGGAGACAGATGTGAGAGGGAGATTTGGGGGCAAAAGTGAGGGAGCCGGGATGGCGGACACGGCACTTTGAAGAGGCGCGTGTATTCCCGCGTACCTCCCAGTTTTCATTTTGACAATCTGAAGGTATCTGTTCATTGTTTATAAAGGTTTATTTTAGGTTTTTAAAACATTAAAAACGCTTATAACGCTTGCAAAGTTGGCGAATAGGCTCAAATATTCCGGAATTCTTTTGACTACCGAACCTTCCTTTTGACGGTCTAAATCTATGATTTTCATCGCGTAATGTAAAATAAATGTGAAATAATTTCGAAATTCTGAACTAAAAAAACAACATTGTTTTAAAAGTTTAGAAAGCTTTTAAAATTGGAGTGTAAAATGGAGAGAAATTAAAGCGGTTCTTTCGCATTATCGGGGGAGGAAGCTTTTGTATAATTCTAGAAATGCCTAGTAGCTTTATGGCAAGTATTTTCGTAATGTCTTTAGTAAAATAAAACAATATTTCAACTATAAAAACTGTCTAAAAATTTTAAATGGTTTAAAAAGTAGAAATTTTGGTCAAAAACGACTATTTTTGGTCGAAAAATGGAATTTTTTCTAACAATTTGTAACGGTTTTTACTTTACTATATTTCATTTTGAGTATTAAAAAGCAATGAGCAAAGATAAAAGCAATTTCAGCGTCGCCAGATGCTCCAGAGCCCGCTGAAATACTTCACCGGCGGATATGGCTCGTACGCGACGGCCACCGTGCACAAGTGGGTTTATGTATTCTTTAACTTATATATTTTGATTTTATGTTTTAGATATATTATTTTTTTATATGTTAAGGGGCGCCTTGTGCCAAGTCGTCGACTTGATAGACTTCTTTTTCGTGGCGCATCCGGCCAGCGGCCGGCGCGAGGGTGAGGAGCACAAGCGCGTCATGTATTTTTACACGCAGCCAGGCGCACCGCCCGATTTGAATCGACAAGTAAGCTCAAGTAGAAACTTAATAGATAGATTTATGAATGAATAGAATGATAAGAAGAGCATTAATTTATACCCAATTAAACAAAAACCGATTTAGACTGAAGTCACCGGTTTCGCTGAAGCGATCGTCAATTTTATGAACGATTTTACAGATGCGTCGTTGATCCCAGAAGTAAGTTAATTTTACGAAACTTTAGAGCTTAAAAATTAAATGAGTTGTAATGAATTTTTCAATGAACAAACCCCAATTTTCAGGAGGAATTCCCGTATCGTGACGTAGTGACGGAGAAGACGGCCCAGGTCTATGTACAGGTGGAAAACTGCGAGTTCTTGATCGGCATCGCATTCGACAAGTGAGTCATAAAGAGGGCAAACCGATTACGATACAAAAATATTTTTTAGGAAATCGTGTAAAGATTTTGAGTACACGATATTCATGCCGACGTTGAGGGCAATATTACTGGAAGCTTATCGGATGTTCAAGCTTTTCTTTGGTGAGTCTTGAAAAGAAGGGCAGGCTAGCAGAGATTGTTGAGGAAGAGGAGAGGGCAGACTAGCAGAGATTGTTGAGGAAGAGGAGAGGGCAGGCTAGCAGAGATTGTTGAGGAAGAGGAGAGGGCAGGCTAGCAGAGATTGTTGAGGAAGAGGAGAGGGCAGGCTAGCAGAGATTGTTGAGCAAGAGGAGAGGGCAGGCTAGCAGAGATTGCTGAGGAGGAGGGGAAAGCAGGCTAGTAGTGATCATTCAGGAAACACAACTTTTCAGGTCCGTTTGTCGATTTCCGGAACAGCGACGAGCAGCTCTTCCGGCAGCGTCTTGAATACTTCTTCGGACGCTACTTCTCCCAGCTCCGCCTCTTCAACATGCCACTCCTCAACTATTTCATAGGCGTCGATTTTCAGCCGCTGCCAGGTTTTCAATTTTCAGAATTTTAAAATGGCTCGCTCTTGTAGGCCCAAGCTTCCTCTGCATCGACACGCTCATCACTGAGACGAAAGAGGCGTTCCCGTGCGTGTCGAAGGCGCTGTTCCTCTACCAGGACAAGCTGTTGTATTACACTGTAAATAAGGCCGATCTGCCCTGTTTATATAGGTAGGCCGGTTTTACGGGGAGCTTTAGAGTATTGTTATCAGGTACCTCACAGAAAATCTACTCCCAATGTCGTTGAGGGCCGAGCTGGAGCCGAACGCGACCAGGTAGGGGGTATTTTTTTCTGGAAGCCTAAGCCTAAGCCAAGCCTAAGTCTAAGTCTAATCCTAAGCCTTTTTCAGAAGCCAAGGCGGAAAATTCCTCACGGGCCCCACCGATCTCCAGACTGATGACCCCGTTCCGGCAGTGAGTGTTATAACTTCATCTCTAAGCCTTGTCTTTATTCAGGAAAATTCCCCACCCACCGTCTTTCTTACGTCACAGGACGGTACCTCCTATGAGGAGCACAAATTGGTAGGTTTAATCTCAACAGCTCCTTGTAACCCTAAATTTCGGACAGGCTAGCAGAGATAATTTTGGAAACTTCCGTTTTTTTCAGCTGGTTTATCGCTCCCTGAACGCCACGGTGTGTCTTTTCATTAATGTGGATGTGACGCGACAAATGATGCGGAATATCGACGGATTTTTGGGGGCCGAGCTGAAGAAGTTGGCAAGTCAAATCGGGGAAGCGTAAGTTTTGAAAATAGCTGCTTTCCTCTGCCTCAACAATCTCTGCTAGCCTGCCCTCTCCTCTTCCTCAACAATCTCTGCTAGCCTGTCCTCTCCTCTTCCTCAACAATCTCTGCTAGCCTGTCCTCTCCTCTTCCTCAACAATCTCTGCTAGCCTGCCCTCTCCTCTTCCTCAACAATCTCTGCTAGCCTGCCCTCTCCTCTTCCTCAACAATCTCTGCTAGCTTGTCCTCTCCACTTCCTCAACAATCTCTGCTAGCCGCTTCTTTTCAGGATCACGAGCGAGATCAGTGAGCTCCGAGTCTCAGACTTCCACTTCCTCTACTTCAACCCCTCTTCCCTATCCCTACGTACCTCCTTCAACCAGTCCCCCTTGATCGGGATGAGTTCGTTGGGGTTAAACCCAAGTGCCAGCCAGCTCCTCCCTCCCGTCCCGCAGCAAGTCTATAGGTGAGTCGTTTATCGGAATCGTATACGCTATATTCATCTTTCTTACACTGCCTTTAAACATCCCTAACGTCTTCAGAATCGTGTGCGAGACGTACGACCGGCTTTTGGATTCGTCGGAAGACTTCGGGGAGTGTATCGTCAAGGATAGTGCGGATTGGTGGATTGTCATCAAGAAGGTAGTTACGAAAAAATCTATTTACTGTTGATATCCGAGGATATTGGCATACTTTACTGGCTATCGATATTTTTTTTGAACAGCTCTCTTCTAAGTTGCCCTGCTTCAGGTCAACGACCGGATCCTCATCATCCTCCTCCCGCCCTCTGCCAACCTGCCCACGCTGCAAGACGCGTACACGCGTGTCAGCGAGATCATTAAGTCACGATTTCAGGGAATCTTCTTGCTGTGATTTGTTGCATGCTGTACTTTGTTCTCTAAGCCCTAAGCCTAAGCCTAAGCCTAAGCCTAACATAAGCCTAACCCCGGCCTTGACTTCTCCTCCTTCACCCAACATTGTGATTCGACCGTTACGGGACCGTCTTGTGTGCTTTGCCCTTTATCATTTTCGATGTCGATAAATATTTATTCAGCATTTTAAAGTAGTCGGGTTACTGTAGAAGCCATTTTGAGGTCAGTCAGTCTTGGGCGAGATTCGGTGGCACGTCGAGCGACGAGCTGCAGCTATCGGCGGCCTGGAACGGAACAGAAAGATTTTGAAAGGGGCTGGAAGGCCGAAAAACTAAGTTTAAGACTAAGCCCAAACCCCGGATCACCCACTTTTCGGATCGAAAGCATTGGCGGTGGAGAGCCGGGACAGCGCCGAGTAGGTCGAGGCCGTCGCTAAAGACAGATAAACTCAAAAATTAGCAAAAACGATAAAATATACAGAATGTGCGATTTCTTAGATCGTAAGACCGACGCCTCGGGGTGAAAGGCGAGGCGGTCGACATCTGGGAGAGGCCGCTGATGGTGGAGCGTTGCTCTAAAAACGAGTTTGCTATCACTCTCTCTCTCTCTCTCTCTCTCTCTCGCTGTCTTTCTCTCACTCTCACTCCTCGCTTACTCGACTTCCGCTTCGGCTTCATCGTCTTCCCGACGATCGCCGGCGGCTCGCGGTACTTGATCCCGGTCCTCATCGCGTGGCGAGCCATTGTATCAGCCTGAAACGTTGTGAATGATCTTTGCTAGCCTGCCCTCTCTTCCTCACCTTCTCATTGCCCGGATCCCCATTGTGCGCAAAGACGTGCTGGAACTTGACGCCACCCGGGAACTGCTCGGCGATCGAGCGCAGCGTGGCGATCCTATTGGAAAATTGTATTCCGAATAGGAGCCTTGTCCCACTCCGCTTCGTAGCCGCCGGCGCGCCCGTTTAGCCGTTTCACCAGGTTCAGGCTATCGGAGCGGATGATGATGTCCTCATCACTGAAAATTGGGTTCAGGCAGGCTAGCAGAGATTGTTGAGGAAGAGGAGAGGGCAGGCTAGCAGATTTCTCTTAAAAAATTCCGTACCAATACTCCGGCCATTTCAACAGCCGTCGCAGCGCCTCGGTGGCGCCAAGCAGCTCGACAAGGTCGCTGGCCCGATTTCCGGCCTCGGCGATGGTAACGCGCTCAGCGCTAAAAGTTACATATAATTTAGCACCGATTAGCTACAAATTGAGAGGGTGTTCGTGGCCGAAGAAGCCTGCGTAGGCCTTGTCGCCGAAGCGGCCGACGCTCGCGTCGGTGTAGATCTGCAAGGAAACGCTCATCCGAGTCCGAAGCCTACGCCTAAACCTAAGCCTACGCTTAACGACCACTCACAACTATCGTATTTTCGGGGAACGTCTCGTTGAACGGGATATCCTGCTGCTTTGTGTGCGAAGGGGAAAAGCCTGAAAAACGGTAGAAAACGCAGGGATCATCTAAACTACCGTATCTGACGGCGGTGTACGAGTGGCGGGCCTCGAGGCTGCCGCTCTCCGTGCTGCTCCCATCGCTCTCGTAACCGGAATCCTGGGGAAATTTTGGAAGTCTCGGACCTTCAAACTTACGCTGCCATCCGAGTGGCCGCCGGTGGACCCTGAAAATCGTGAATTGCTTACAACGCTTAGAATTTGCAGAACTGGGCAGAGATTGCTGGGCCTAAGCCTATGCCTAAGCCCAATCCTAAGCCTAACCTAAACCTAATTGTAAGCCGAGGCCTAAGCCTAATCTAAGCCTAAGCCTAAGCCCAAGCTCAAGCTCAAGCCTAAGCCTTAGCCTAGCCAACGTCGCAACAAAAAATGTATTTACTAGCAAGAGCGGGCTCCTCCGTCTTCTTCGCCCCAAAGAATATGGTCAGTAGTTTCGAGTAGAACTTCATGTCAGCGGGTCAGTAATTAGAGAAAATGATGCAAAAGCACATGGCTTTTTCACGATACTGATAATGTATTCTATCAAGTGGCCGCATGCAAATTACGTTTGATAATGACAGACTTCATGCCCGATAACCAGACCAAGTAGCCCTTTACGGCCTTGCATACAACCAGTACGTGATTGAACCACTGCCAAATTTGTTGCTGGTCAGTCATTAGATTTAGATTTTAGATAAGATATGGCAAAACAACGTTAAAGTGTTCAGAAAGTTACAGACTTTAAAGGGATAACGACGGCACGAGTAATCAGTGACGCGGAGGAAAGAAAATGTCTCTGCGTCTCGCCCCCCCTGGGCGCGTTCTCTGCCCTGTTAGCTACTTGCCAAAAAGTCGATCAGGGGTGATCGACCTATGCTGTCGGTACCCCTTTAAAGGGATAAGGAGGGCCCACGTAGATGAGGGCTCATCTATAATTGGCACGTAGCCAACTGGGTCAGAGAGGGCGAGAGAAGGCGCCCAGAGGAGAGAGCGCAGAGACCCCCTTCCCCCGCGTCACCGGTTTTTGGCTGATCCACGTGGGGCCTCCTCATCCCTTTAAAGGGATACCCAAGGTTTTGGCGGCAAATATATAGTTATGTATTCCGGGGAGTACAAATGACGCGCGAATTTTGTGCGGTAATGGATGCCCAGTGCCGCACAGAATTCGGCCTCCTCTCCCTCTTGTGGCGTCCCCATCTCGGAAAATGGCTTGTCACTATGGCCTAATGGATAGCATCCAGGTCTTGAAAGCGGGGGTCCCGGGTTCGACCCCCGCCCGCTTCATGATTTTTGCTTTTTCAGCCCTAAAAAGGTTGGGTATCCCTTTAAAGGGCGTAAAACGCCCAAAGTCGGCCATTTTGACAATCTTTGCACTATTTTTGGGGCTATGAAACATTTTTCCAAAAACGACCAAACCATGTGTTTTTTTGCTCGGCTGGACAGGACAGAAACGAGACGCCACGCTGATGCAACCAGCGGAATAAACTATAATAATTTTTGGTAGTGTCCGTCTCCCGCTCACCAAAGTGTCTTTGATCCACTATTCAAATCTGCACATCTGCCAAAACCGAGGGCGAGAGGTCCCATCCTTTGGGGGTCGAATCTCTCCTAATTTCCTCATCTACGCAGCCGTCTCCTGGTATTTATACACATTGGCTTGTTCAGCCTTTATTTTTCGGCTGAATGTGCCAAGCACTTCTGAGAAAATTTTGCTCCATATCGATGCTCTCCCCTAAAGCTTGCAGCGATGTGATGTATTTACAGGATGGACCGACTGCCGAATGCAGCAATTGAATTGGTTCTCGAGCATCTAAATCCGGATGAATTAATCACTCTACACCGTACCACCAAACCCTTTCGGTTAGATTTAAATAATTATCGTTAGATGTGGTCGAAGCCGATTTTATAGCCATCTTTAGACAGTTTATCAATGTGAGGGGGTTGTTACCCGGTCGCATCGATGTCCTCTACTTTGGCCCACTCTGTTTACCCGGCAAATCGGATCAGGTAGGCAATTTGGCATTCGACTGTTTATCGGTGGGCGTGGGAGAAATATAAAACACAATAAAGACTATTTTTATAGTTTTTTTACACAGACTTTGATATCTAAAAACTCAGAAAAAACTAGAAAAGTTTCGACAGTTTTTGATTTTTTTTGGTCAAATATGGATTCTTTCGCTTATGGAACCGATTTTATTAGGAGCTGGTTTTTCAAATATAAATTGTGGAAGCTCTTAGAAATAATTTTTTACTATTCCTAAACAAGAAAACTTTACAAAGTTGTATCAGAAAATCTCGATTTTTCGACCGAAAATGACCGATTTTTGACCAAAATTTCGATTTTCTTAAAGTTTTTAGATAGTTTTTCTAATCGAAATTTAGTTAAATATTCCTAAAAACACTATTAAAACACTTCGAACGTAACTGGACGCTTAGATGGCGTTTCCCGCCGTGACTATGGCGGTGATGGGACGTGGCGAAGCGGGTTTCTGCGCTGCTTATCCCAAGAAAAAGCTCTACCATTTGTATGGAAAGAGGTATGTCTTCTCAAGAAAAACATTAGATGTCCCTGACGCAAAATAAATTTTTGGAACCAGAAACAAAAATGCAATGGCTTCTAGGGTGTGCAAAGATGGGGAGTTGCCGGATCGATGTGACGCGGCGGGAGAAGAGATTCCTTTTGGGGAATACACGCTGGCGGAGAGGCAAATGTTGAAAAGCCGCATGCGGTACCGTTTCTTTATATTTGTTTTGGAATGATGATTGGCTTAAGTGCAATTACCGCCTCCCCTCGCCAGCCGACCCCCACCTACCGTATTTCGGCACCCTGTTCATCTACAGGTGTGTAAAGTATGCCAAAATACTCGCAAGAGCAAGACGAACATTTTGGTACACTTTACACACCTGTAGATGAACAGGGGAGCCGAGTTACAAAAGTTGGGTGCCGGCTGGGGGGGGGGGGGGGGGGGTGAACGCACTCTAACCAGATGATTATAAGGCTCTTGTGCAATATGGGGGCAGTGTTTCTAAACTATTTTTGAAATATTCCTGAACGTAGAAAACTTTACGAATTTTTCTTAAAAAAACAAAAGAATGTCTATTTTCGGTTAAAATGTCAACAAAAAAGCTATTGACGAAGTGTTTTTTTTTATTGTTTTTGTACCTGAAATACAGTTCAGTATCGTAAAATACCATAAAAGTTTTACTATTCCATCGCTAGGCAATGGCTTTCAGGCGATACCGTATGAAGAGCGAGCGATATTTCGAGCACTTGACCCGGATGCTCACCCGGATCCGAGCCGTTCGAATACTCGAACTCTGCCCTGGAATTTTTTGGACCCCGGTAAGGCGCTTTTTTGGTATCGAAACTGGCGGGTCACGGTTGGCATTTGACGGCGAGATGGGGTTTTCGGCGGCTTATGTTCATTTTCATAGAATCATTTGCCTAAATTCATTTTTCCTAAAAGCCATTTTCCTAAAAATAGGTTTGCTAAAGTGCATTTTGCCTAAAAATTGTCGTGTAAATATGGATGGGTAAAAATAACAAGAAACGCCAAGTGTGCTCATTTTCGGTTATCAAAGCATTTAGTTGGCTTATATAAAACTTTTTTCTTCTTTTTATTGATACTTTTCACTGCCAATATACCAAAATCTAGGCTAAAGCACTAGTAAAATAGTTCCCACGACATTATTAAGCATAGCTGAATTTATTAGAAAAAATTTCGATGCGCCATTCATACTACGGAAGAACTGAGGCCTTTTCGATATCTAGCCGGCTTGAGAAAATGAACGTTAGGAAAAATCGCTGTTTGGAAAATCGCGTGTAGGAAAAATTATTTTAGAAAAAATGTCAGTAATTCGTTTTCGGTGGGGGGGGGGGGTTCTCCGCGAAATTGTTTTTGGTAAAGTGGGTTACGGCTATACCTTCAAGCAATACCTCTCAGACCGCGAGTTGGACGCCATATGAATTGGAGGCCGGTCACCTGCAGCAAGTGGTGAGCTGGATCAGGTGACTACCATTAACACGGCGCTTTAGGGGCCGCCACCGGATAGCACAAAATATGAAAATGGACGTCGTCTTCATGTGAGTTCGGGGGGGTCAAAGTTGCTATGGGCGCGGGGATTTTATTTTATTGGGTTGTTTCATTGATTAGCCGCTTGTTTTCAGATGGCGAATGTGTTGGGTTCAATTCGAGTCATCGGGGAGTGTCTACTTGGGCCGCTTACCCTGGAAACGTTCCCAAAAGTCTTCCCGTTTATCGGCTGTCTCTCCGACGTCTTGAAAGTTCGCCACGTACGTCTCATACGGTACATACGGGGAAAACGCCAGAATCCCGATCGCCAAAATCCCGACAGTCGAAATCCCGACAGCCCTATCCCGACAGCCAAAATACCGATATCCGAAATCCCGACAGCCGAAATCACGACCACTAAAATCCTGAAAGCCAAATACCCCAGATTTTAGAACCTTTTCTGGGTAAAACGACCGGAAATATCACATTTTGGCTGTCTGTACTTTGGGGTCTCGGATTTATGACTGGAGTTCGTCACTTTTATCCTTTCAGACAGGTGTCCTCGGCGCATGGCTGTATGAGCGATGGCCGCAGGTATGTTTTTAAATAGTGTGGCACGTCGTTGATACTATTTCAGGAGGACCAAATACTGCGGGAGTGGCGACAGCAGTTTTGTGCGCCCTGGAACCGTCGAGCCTTCTCGTGGCAGACGCAAGATCTCAACGAGGCTGCTCTAGTGATCAGTGTACGCTAGAGAATTGCTTATTCAGACACGAACAGCTGCATAAATTCAGGGCGATCCGCGAGCCGTTTGCGTGGTGACAGCTCACGCGGTTTCCGTTCCTTTGGACCTCGTAGAAAATGCGTAGATTAGTTTTTATGGCGTGCAATGTAACTGTAAAAGGAAAAATTCGTGAAACCAGGAGATGCTGGAACATCGAAGCGGATTGTCTGATGGGAGGATGTTTACGGTATCAATTGACTATTTGGATAGACAGCGGCCACCACAGCATATTGTAAGTAGCGAGAGTGAGAGAGAGAGAGAGCGAGAGAGAGAGAACGAGATCGAAATAGGGAGAGCGAGACATGGAAAAGCCGGCACGCGCAAATTACAGGATGTGGCGGCCCGGGTTGAAGCCGTGACACTGCTGGAACAAGATTCGGACGCCGCCCTTCATCTGCAGGCTATGTTTCAGAAATATCTTGCCGAGGTCGATTTATGTAGGCAATGTGCTCACAAAAACTTCAAAAAATTTCAAGATACACGAGCATTGTGGGGCGCAAAGCCTAAGCCTTTACCTAAGCCTAAGCCTAAGCCTAAGCCTAAACCTAAGCCTAAGCCTAGCCTAAGCCTAAGTCTAAGCCTATGCCTAAGCCTAAGTCTAAGCCTAAGCCTAAGCCTAAGCCTAAGCCTAAGCCTAAGCCTAAGCCTAAGCCTAAGCCCAACCTATGCCTAAGAAACTCCCGGTTTTCAGGAATACGGCCCCGTGATTGACACGATGTGCTTCCGTTGCGCGCCTCCGAACACCGGTCAGTGAACAGAAAGGACGCGGATTTCCTAAATTGGCAATGCAATTTTTTGTTAGGCAAAAATCAAGGTCTGCCGAAAAATACCTCAAGTTGGTTGGATACCTAAACCGCAAAAATGGAACAGTTTGCGGACGGTTAGGAGGGATTTTTGAAATACCTATAGTTCCCTGAAAGCCTTGTTCAGATGTAGTGCTGATGACCCGGAGACATCGTGTTAGACGCAGAGGTGCCAGGCTCTATGATGAAGCTCGTCACGAGGATTTCGACCATGTCACCATGTCGATCACAAACTTCCCCGCCAAGATATGTCATTAAAGACGCACATCTGCTGTTTACTACTCTGTACCTAAGCATACGCGATACTGCCTCCACTTCGTTTCGACGTTTCACTACCTTTAAATAAACCGTTCGATGCCTTGGATTTGATTGCGATTCCGATACTAACTTTTTCCTTCCAGGGGGAACCTCAAGTCGGCACGCTGGAGTTAGAAATACACTGGCGACTACCTTAGGTTTTCCATAACGGCGGTTCAACGCTCCAGTCAGAATTTCCTCGATGCACCTGTGGACAAGGATGCAGCACTTCCGGAAAAGCACGATTGTAGCTTTTCGATCATGAATCAGGATTATCATGAAAAGCACGACACGACGAGTCCCTCATCGGGCGTGCCTTCCAAGGCTGATTTCACGAAAAATCAACCGTGCAAAATCATGTTTGGTTATGCATCTGAAAGAGCATCAAAAATAGTGCCGAAAAAAGTTTAATACGAAACCTGGGAGGCCCTGGTGTAGTTGCTAGGATTTTCGAAATCGACATTTGTATAAACAAGTGTTTCTCACTGATCTTTAATATCTAAACGTATTTGCAGAGAATCTAGAAAAATCCGATTTTCAAAATTTTGGAAAAATGTGGATAGTTTTTTGCAATTTAAATGGAGCCAAATTTTACTCAGAACATCATCTGATCTTTCTGCCTTTTTTTTTTTTTTTTTTTTCGGTAAGAGTCTAGGAAACCCCCCCCAGCCGTAACTTTTCAGCCATACGTCCTATTAATGCGCCGAGTATCTCAAAATGTTCGCCGTGGTCGGATTACTATAGCCAAGTTGTCTTCTTACATCAAAAATTGTTAGAACAATTTTTACAAGATTTTGAAAGTTGAAAAGATTAAGCGGCTATGCTTCGATGTATCAGGAGCCTAAAACTCAAATATTTTTATTTTACGCTATTTTTTCGACTCAAATGTACTATAGCCTTATTCTACAGAGCAAGAGCTACATTTTGGTACCATTGACAGCACTGTACGTCAAAAGATAGCCGAGATACGAAAACTCACTTTGGAACAGCAAAAATTAACTAAAGAAAATCCAGACTTATAATTGTTATAAAAATTGTTCTAACAATTTTTGATGTAAGAAAACAACTTTTTCAGAGTAATTCGACCACGGCGAACATTTTGAGATACTGGGCGCATTAATAGAACGTATGGCTGAAAAGTTACGGCTGGGGGTTTCCCAGACTTGAGCCTTTTTTTCTAATCAATTTCTGCCGGCCCCTTTGTCAGCCTAACATCCCGGGGTTTTCTGGGTCGTGCGCTTCATAAATTCCGCACGACATCTCTTGCCGTTTAGCCGAGTCGTGGCAAGGGGGCGTTGCCCCCCTTTGCCACGTCTACGCCATCCCAAATCGACCGTACTCTTTTCCCGATATTTCGAAGCCAGTCGCCGGCTTCTATCGTGTGCTCGCTTCTTGCGCCTACGATCGATTGGATGTACTGTAAGATGCGCTGCGCTATCACCGTCCTCCTCTGCACGTTCAGCTACGTTGCGGCGTTTGGAGGAAATGTAAGGAAAACCGCTTCTTAATAGCTCCAAATATGCTAATATAATTTTTAGTCCCATGGAATACAAGGAATGGGACAAGAAGAGACGTATACTGATGCTTCCGTAAGTTTTTTGTCGTTAGGGGCAGGCCAGCAGAAATTGTTGAGGAAGAGGAGAGGGCAGGCTAGCAGAGATTGTTGAGGAAGAGGAGAGGGCAGGCTAGCAGAGATTGTTGAGGAAGAGGAGAGGGCAGGCTAGCAGAGATTGTTGAGGAAGAGGAGAGGGCAGGCTAGCAGAGATTGTTGAGGAAGAGGAGAGGGCAGGCTAGCAGAGATTGTTGAGGAAGAAGCGGGGCAGGCTAGCAAAGATCTTTTCGGAAATGTCTTCAACTTTCAGGACACTGGACTCCCTCAATGCGGCGTCCAGGGCATTGCCCTCTTCCAGAAAGTGCTGTACCAGGGCGACGTACTTGGGCTGTGCCTGGACTTCACCTCCAAATGCGTGGACCTGCCCACGGTATCAAAGTTCTTATTAATGCGTAGAACCTTATAACTCGGCTGTAAGGGGATGAAAGAGGGCAAGCCAGCGGAGATTTTTGAGGAAGAGACCGCTAGACTTAAATTGCAGGGCTGGGCCCGAATGATCGAGTCAGTCTACGTGGCCAGCGAGGCCGCCTGCTACATGTTGTACACGTCGGAGAACTGCGAGGGCATGGAGATGAAAGTGGGCGGGCTAGCATAGATTGTTGAGGAAGAGGAGAGGGCAGGCTAGCAGAGAACACTTGGGAATCCGGATAATTCCAGATCAACCACCGGAAGGTGCGCGAACGCCGGACGGAGAACCTCTACGACAACAACCTGGCCCACCGCCACTCGTCGATCCGCGTCTGCAACGAGTACGAGCGCACCCATCACTAATTTTTGTTGCGCCGGAATAAAGCATACTGTAAATGAGTGCATGGCAGCGTACAACATTTGCATGATTTTGAGGGGAGCTGTCAACAAAATTCTGGTAGCACCATTGAAAAGAGACGGGTCGCTCTCTCTCACTCTCCCTCTCTGTCGCTCTCTCTCTCTCTCTCTCGCTCGCTCTCTCTCACTCGCTCTCTTCACCGTCACTATACGATTGCCCTAAACCACTTTTCGTCGCAATTAATTCCGCACCCGGGATCCCCGGTCGGACCGATCTACCGTACCGGGCCCGTCTGGCCAACCGATATCGATCAATCGAGTCATTATTTATGCTTTACCTTTTCCTAAAGATATTGCTTTTCCGATGTGCTCCGGTTGACGGTGATGCCTCGGCGGTAAAGTTACCGGAATCCGAGATATATAATTCAGAACCTAATCGCCTCCGTGGCCCAGGGCAAGGCAGAACCCAGCAGCTTGTCATTAGATACAGTGCTGGAATCGAATTTTAAAGGCACCCGTAAGTGTTTTGAAACGGGACAGGTATCCACAAATGATATCTGCTAGCCTGCCCTCTCCTCTTCCTCAACAATCTCTGCTAGCCTGCCCTCTCCACTTCCTCAACAATCTCTGCTAGCCTGCCCTCTCCTCTTCCTCAACAATCTCTGCTAGCCTGCCCTCTCCACTTCCTCAACAATCTCTGCTAGCCTGCCCTCTCCTCTTCCTCAACAATCTCTGCTAGCCTGCCCTCTCCTCTTCCTCAACAATCTCTGCTAGCCTGCCCTCTCCTCTTCCTCAACAATCTCTGCTAGCCTGCCCTCCCCTCTTCCTCAACAATCTCTGCTAGCCTGCCCTCTCCTCTTCCTCAACAATCTCTGCTAGCCTGCCCTCTCCTCTTCCTCAACAATCTCTGCTAGCCTGCCCTCTCCTCTTCCTCAACAATCCCTACCTTTAAATCTACATTTCTAGAGCTACCAGCAGTGTCAAACGACCTTGAAAATTCTATGAATGCTATGCAAAGAGAGAATTTGAATACAGCAACATCGACAGAGAGTGCTGGGCTGTTTCAAAACATTAAGCAAATGTTTTTTCCTGATCAAACGACGAACGTGGTCTTACCGCAAACGGAAACCTCGAATACGAGACTGTACGAGTACAGTAGCAGCCCAGAAAATCAACTTTCTGACGTCGGGCTACGGCATTCTGGGTTTCAAAATTCGAATCTGCCAGCTAACAATCCGGCAGGCTCCGGTGTAATTCCGGAAGATGCTCCTTTGAGAAATACCAATAATTACGCGCCGAATAATCAACAAAATTCGCCCCTGAACATGTTGCCAAGCCCAAACCAACCATCGCCGATCCATTCCGGTGACTCGCCAAGGCACCAAACAAGGCGCCAGCATCGCGATAGGCTCCAAAATCTCATTGCAGAACCAGGACAACCTGAAGCAGTCCAACAGGGCCTTTCCGAGCAGCAACAACAGCAAGACGTGCAGAGAATGCAACTTGAGCTTCAGAATAGGAGTAACATCCAGCTCGAAAAATCAGAATATCCTGTTTTAGAACAACGACATCCTGAAGCGGTTCAACCAATTGCTTCCGAGCCGCAACAAAAAGAAGGCGTTCAGGAACAACAGCAGCGAGCCGTTCAGAACAAGAAACTTGCGCTTCAGAATAGAGGCAACATCCAGCTTGAAAAACCAGAAAATCTTGTTGTAGCACAACGACAACCCGAACCAGTTCCGTCAGTTGTTGCCGAGCATCAACAACAGCAGGGCGTTCAAAACACGAAAATCGAGCTCCAGCTCGAAAAACCACCAGATTTTGTTTCGGGACAACGACAACCTGAAGCAATTCTACAAGGTGTTACCGAGCAGCAGCAACAGCAAGGTGCCCAGAAAACGATGCCGGAGTTCCAGAATAGGGACAACATCCAGCCCGAAAAACAGCAAGATTTTGTTGTAAAACAACGACAACCTGAACAGGTTCCAAAAGTGGACTCCGAGCCGCAGCAACAGCAAGGCGTTCAGAACACGACACTAGAGCTCCAGCTCGAAAAACCACAACACGCTGCTGTAAAACAACCTGAAGCAGTTCAAGCAGTAGTTTCCAAGCAGCAACAACAGCAAGAGGTTCAAAGAAGGAGTTTGAAAAACCAGAAGTTAAGCAACGTGCAGTTAGACGACATCGTCAAGGCGGTCAGGGCACAGCTTTGGGTCGGAGCCGACGCTGAACTGCGATCGCAGGCCCAAATCGATGCCCAGCTTCGACCTAAAATTGGCCAAGTACAGGCTACACCAAATTACGATCAAAGAATACTTGGAAATGGTCAGCAGCTGACAAGGCAAGGTTTTGAAGAAGTGCAGGTTCAAACCCCCCAAAATCAAGTTATAGCAGTACAAGCCGCTAAGCCGCAGCTTTTGCCCAGACAACGATTTGAACACACGCAGGCTCGAGTGAATTCGCAGGCAAATTTCGACCCAAAAACGTTAGGAAAGCTTCGAGCAGCTGAAGCTCCGCTTATAGCAGGTCAACAACCTCAAGGCGTTCAAGCACAAGTTCGCGCATCCGCAAATTTAGATCCAAGAGCTTTTCGAAAGCTTGAACTATCTTCAGATCAAGTCCAAGTTTTTCAAGCTCGTCAAGCACAGCCGTTGACCCCACAATATCTTGGAGATGTTCAAGTCCAAGGCAATCCTACTGTAATTTCTGATCCGAAATCCTTAGGGAAGATGGACCTTTCCCCAGCACAACTCCAAGCCGTTCAAGCCTTGCTTCTGGCTAGCCAACAACTCCAAGGCGTTCAAGCCCAAGCGAATTCTCAGGCAAATTCCGATCCTAATGCCTTAGGACGGCTTCAATCATCGCCGGAACAAGTTCAAGCGGTTCAAGCGCCCCTTTTTCCTGGTCAACAGCTGCAAGGCGTTCAAGGCCAAATAAATTCGCGTTCAAATTCCAATCCAAGTGCCTCAGGAAGGATACAACTATCTCCGGAACAAGCTCAAGCCCTTCAAACCCAACTTTTCCATAGCCAACAACTTCAAGGCGTTCAAGCAAAAAATGTAGTTGCTCAAAATAGGGCTGAGTCGGCCACGGCCCGGATCAGCGTGCCGGACAAGCCGGATCCGGAGCTCGAGCCGGCTTACCGAGCATTGAAAAGCCAGGAGGAAAAAGAGCAGAAAAATACCGACACCGAGACCGTGGTGGCCCCGCCAGACGACCGCGGGCTGAAACAGGTGAGGTTTTCGAATGTTTACATTGGTTGAAATTGACATCCATACTATCGAAATTATAAAATGCCGGCGACCAGAATGCCGAAAATTCGACATAGCAAAATGTCTTAAGATGAGAATTTTAGAGTGTGGAAACATCGAGATTCATAATACCGACATCTCAAAATGTCAAAGTGCATTAATTAAAGCCGAAATCAATAATGCCGAAACTTCGGAATGTCGGCAATTTGGGAATCTTGAAATGTCGAAAAATACCGAAAAACCCGAAAATGTTGGTCGTTGGGACGGTGTTTTTGTCTTCGGCGTCGGCTTAGGCTTAGGCTTATGCTGAAGCTGAAGCTTAGGCCTAGGGTTGGGCTTAGGCTTATACATCGAATGAAAATTTTTTTCAGGCAGGGCCCGCCGGGGATCAGCAACAACCCGTTGCTCCAAACGACGCGGGACCAGTGAATCCAGCTCCAACGGACAAGACGGTCGCGCCGAAACCAGAGCCACAGAAGCCATCTCCATCGCCAGGAACAGGTACAGGCGACGCGTCGGCGAAGCCAGCGCCCGGCCCGCAAGGAGGTGGTGACAAGGGAGCCTCAGCTAGTACGAAAAAGCCTGGCGGTGGAGACGCAACTGTTTCATCAAAGCCAGCAAGTGGAGGATCGAAAAAGCCTGGAGGTGGAGAGGCAACTGCTTCGCGAAAGCCAGGAAGTGGAGGAACCACTTCGGCCAAGCCAGGTGGAGCATCAGGTGCATCGAAAGGAGCCACAGGAAGTACCCCAAAGGGGGCTTCTGGTGCCTCCAAGGGTGCTTCCGGAGCTTCTGGTGGAACGACAAAGGAAGCTGGTGGCGGTGGTGGTCAAGCGAATCAAGGGGCGGTGAGTAAACTTATCAAATCTGGTCTGCTTAGGCTTGGCTGAAGCTTAGGCTTAGGCCTAGGCCTAGGTTAGGCTTAGGTTTAGGTTTAGGCTTAGATACTTTGCGCTTTGCTAAGGCTTGCTTTAACCACGAAATACCCAACTTTCCAGAACTCCGATGAAAAGCCCAAGTGGAATGGCATTGTAGGTTTCTTTTTGTCTCGAGGCAGGCTAGCAGAGACCCCGAAGGAAACTCATTTAGTGTGGCGCTGAAACGCGCTGCGAGACCAAGGGCATTATGTTGTTCAAGGGGATTTTGTATAGCGGTAAGTTTTTAAGGTATCGATTCAGAAGCAAAATTTTAAGGCGACGCCCTTGGGCTGTGCTTGTTGAAGACGTCGGGCTGCGTGGATCTGCCTTATGTAAGGGACTTTCTAACCTAAAAATGGCGCGAAAAGACCAGCCCCCCCCCCGCTAACAACCCAGTCCTAGCTTTTAGGGCTGGAGCCGAATGGTGGAATCTGTTTACGTGCCGGACCGTGACGCTTGCTACGTGCTGTATACGGAACCAAAGTGCCAGGGACATGAGATGAAGGTAAGCCAAACTTGAGCTTAAGCCGAAGCCTAAGCGTTTCCAGATTACTCGTCAAAAGGTGTTCGACAAGAAGACAGAGAACCTCGGAGACTGGAACCTGGCCCGGGAGCACGAGTCGATCAGTCTTTGCAACGAGTTTCAAAGGACACATTCTTGAAGTCCAATAAATCGTACCCAGCTGTTGTCGAGCTTTCGATTTCCGGTTTCTCCGCATTTTACCTAGCTAGGCCGAGAGAGTGAGAGAGAGAGAGAAGGCGCGAGAAATCTATCCTTTCCTAAGATTCTTTGCGGTTTTATGCGTTGGCCGCCATGGATTTTATTAATTAAAGTATTGATGGTGCTTGCCAAGGTAAGCTCCGACTTCTTGCTAAGTTACCTTTAGCTATGGGATTAAGCCGAGTGGACGTCTCCAAAACGCCGACAGCAATGATAACCTGGATCGGCTGATTAAGGCGGTGGTTCTGAAGACCCTCAAGGTAGGGCAGATTCAGCATATGATCCTGAGCCCAAGCCTTAGGCAAGCCCTAAGCCCAAGCTCAAGCTTTTCCAGGAAGAAGACGCAGCGAAAGCAGCACATGTGACGCCAACGCAAGGAGCCTATCCGAATTTAACCCCCGTACCACCAGCGGACCCTATCCAAGGACCTGATGAAGGGGAGCCGGAGTCTGTCACACCAAAACCTAAAGGTGGTGGAGGTGGAGGTGGAAACGGAGGAACAGGAGGTGGAGGTGGAGGTGGAAGCGGAAAGGGAGGAGCAGGAGGTGGAGGAGGAACAGCTTCCAAGAAGCCAGGAGGAGGAAGTGGAGGAGCAGGTGGAGGAGGAACAGCTTCCAAGAAGCCAGGAGGAGGAAGTGGAGGAGCAGGTGGAGGAGGAACAGCTTCGAAGAAGCCAGGAGGAGGAAGTGGAGGAGCAGGTGGAGGAGGAACAGCTACGAAGAAGCCAGGAAATGGAGGTGGAGGAGCAGGTGGAGGAGGAACAGCTTCGAAGAAGCCAGGAGATGGAGGTGGAGGAGGAGGAGCAGGTGGTGGCGGCGCAGCTTCGAAAAAGCCAGGAGATGGAGGTGGAGGTGGAGCAGGAGCAACAAATACCACGAAGCCAGGCGGAGGTGTTGGTGGAAGTGGAGGAGGCGGAACCTCGAACAAACCAAGTGGAGCATCAGCCACTTCGAAAGGAGGTACGGGCAAGGGAGCTTCTGGAGCTTCCAGCGGGACGACTAAAGCGGCAGGTGGTGGTGGAGGAGGAGGAGAAGCTAACCAGGGATCGGTAAGTTAAGAATCGAGCGGGGATCGATCTGCTGAGGCTCATCTCACCCTAGTTCTCACTTTGCGCTTGGCTTCGCGCCAAATCATGTTCAAAACAAGCATTTATAGAACTCCGACGAAAAGCCCAAGTGGAATGGCATTGTAGGTTTCTTTTTGTCTCGAGACAGGCTAGCATAGACCCCGAAGGAAACTCATTTAGTGTGGCACCGAAACGCGCTGCGAGACCAAGGGCATTATGTTGTTCAAGGGGATTTTGTATAGCGGTAAGCTCTTAAGGTACCCATTTAGATGCCTAAAATTTTAAGGCGACGCACTTGGGCTGTGCTTGTTGAAGACGTCGGGCTGCGTGGATCTGCCTTATGTAAGGGATTTTCTAACCTAAAAATGGCGTGAAAAGGCCACCCCCCCGCTAACAACCCAGCCCCAGCTTTTTAGGGCTGGAGCCGAATGGTGGAATCTGTTTACGTGCCGGACCGGGACGCTTGCTATGTGCTCTATACTGAATCAAAGTGCCAGGGACATGCGATGAAGGTAAACCTAACGTGAGCCTAAGTCTAAGCCTAAGCGTTTCCAGATTACTCGTCAAAAGGTGTTCGACAAGAAGACGGAGAACCTCGGAGACTGGAACCTGGCACGGGAGCACGAGTCGATCAGTCTTTGCAACGAGTTTCAGCGGACACATTCTTGAAGTATCCAATAAATTGTATGCTACTTTTGTCGAGCTTTGAAATTCCGGTTTTTCCGAATTTTACCAAGCTAGGCCGGGAGGGCGAGAGAGAGAGAGAAAGAGAGAAAAGACAGAGAGAGAGAGAGAGAGAGAGAGAGAGAGAGAGAGGGGAGAGAGATACACCCCTGAAAATTTCAGTTTTATGCCTTCACCGCCTTGGCCTTTGGTCCTGGCCATATCGATTGTCCTTGGTGAGGTAAGGTTTCAAGCTTGCCTGAAGTTGCGGAATTCAGTAGAGTGGACCTCTCCATGACGTCGACATCAACATTTTAGGTCATCGCGACGCCGATCCCGAAACCGGAAGTGGATGGCGATCCAAGCGAGGTAAGACTGGAACACCCCAAGGATAGGCCTAACCTAAGCCTAAGTTTCAAAAAAATCACGACGGCCCTCCCTGGGATGGACTGGTAGGTCTTCTTTTCGATAAAACCCACCACCTAGGCGAGCAACGCCCACTGCGAGAGCATCGGCATCAAGCTGTTCAGGGGGATTCTGTATGGAGGTTGGCGTCAGGGGTTGCAAGCAGTTCAAAGGGCCTCTCAATCGTGGGTTTTTTAGGTGATGTCCTTGGCCTCTGCCTGCTGCCCACCTCAAAATGCGTCGATCTACCTCATGTAAATACACCAGCAATTGCCTATCAAAAAGTATGTTAAAATTCAAGGGCTGGGACAACCGGATCGAGTCCGCTTTTGTGGCCACCGCTGCAGCGTGCTATATTTTGTACACCGAGCCGGATTGCCGGGGAAGCGATATGAAGGTGAGGAGTTCGAGCCTAAGCCTGAGGCTAAAGCCTAAGCCTAAGCCTAAGCCTAAGCCTACGATCTAGATAACGCATCGAAAAGTACTTGCGAAACGGACCGAGAATCTCTTCGACAACAACCTGGCCCGCAAGCACTCCTCTATTCGGTTGTGCAACGACTTTGAACGAACCCATGATGCTTAGAATTTCTGATATTTCTGATAAAGTCCTTTGAACATCTACTTTGCAGGGCCGGCTAACAGAGATCCCTTAAGATTCTATGTTACGAATTTTAGCATGCTCGCCACTATACTAACATATTTTCCCGCAGCCTGTCTCTCTTTCTTTCAGGAAATTAATTCTGTTCCGAACCCCAGACACCCAGTTCTACCGTATCGACGGACGGGTTGGGGCCGCTCTCCCCGATAGTCCTTCCGATCGATCGGGCTGATGAAAATCTGAATGTGGGGCTATGTCCTGCTGATATTGATTTTTCCGGCAATCGATGGCCATTCGCAGGTAATGCGATTTTTAGCTTAAACTGTTCCTTAAAGAACAGCCTCTCCGGTCTGGTGAAGAAGGAGGTGAAGCACACGTTAGCGGCGCGGGCAAGGGAACAGGATGGTAATTTTATGGCGGTTAAGCGCGTCTGCTAGCCTGCCCTCTCCTCTTCCTCAACAATCTCTGCTAGCTTGCCCTCTCCTCTTCCTCAACAATCTCTGCTAGCCTGCCCTCTCTTCTTCCTCAACAATCTCTGCTAGCCTGCCCTCTCCTCTTCCTCAACAATCTCTGCTAGCCTGCCCTCTCCTCTTCCTCAACAATCTCTGCTAGCCTGCCCTCTCTTCTTCCTCAACAATCTCTGCTAGCCTGCCCTCTCTTCTTCCTCAACAATCTCTGCTAGCCTGCCCTCTCCTCTTCCTCAACAATCTCTGCTAGCCTGCCCTCTCCTCTTCCTCAACAATCTCTGCTAGCCTGCCCTCTCTTCTTCCTCAACAATCTCTGCTAGCCTGCCCTCTCCTCTTCCTCAACAATCTCTGCTAGTCTCGGCCCCTTTCTAGATCTACAAGAAGAGTTGGAAAACTTTGTCGTCCGCAATTTCATACAGCGTCACAATCACCGAAGACTGAAGACCGACCCCGAAGAACCAGGTTTGCAGGGCACGATTCTGAAGCTTACCCTAGCGTAAACCTAGGCCTAAGCGCTACCTATGCTAAGCGTAAGCTAGGCCTCAGCTAAGCTTAAGCCTAAAAACCTCTCTAATTGTCGTTTCGAAGCTGACCTGATCTTCCTTTTAGACGACGGCACCGGAAATGAGGATAATCCTGCTGAAACTACATCTGTGAAGCCAAAACCGGAGGACGATCCGCCCGCCCCGAAGACAGTTGACCCGGCAGTTCAATGGCTGCTGACTGAGAAGCAGATCGATGGTACTTAAATCAGAAAGACTTCTGAAATCTTTCTTACCTGTCTACCATTCCATCTTCTGAAACCTAAGAATCAGCTCGTTTCAGTGCTCATCCACATTTCTATATTTTAGTGAACGGGAACGAGCTGTGTAAGATCAAGACACTGGAAATCGAGATGAGCGTCTTCACCCAGGTGGCGTTGAAGTGCGAGGACAACCCGCAACGGCAGTGTCAAACGGTGGGGGGGGGGCAAGATAATTTTCATATTAGTCTAAGCCTAAGCATGAGATGAAGTTTTAGTCCAAGCCTAAGCCTAAGCCCGAGCCTGATCTTAAGCCTAAGCCCGGGTCTAAGCCTAAGACTAGGTCTAAGCCTAATTCTAAGCCTAAGCCTATGCGTAAGCCTAAGTCGAGCCTTCCTCGACAATATCTTCATTAAGCGTGCGAAACGATGCGCCGAAACCGGCGAAGACGGGGAATGCGTCGTACAGCCGGTAGACCCTCCGCAACCACGGCCCGCGGAAGTCATCATCGAGCCGACTTCGCCCGGACCTCAGCCTGCGCCTGATCCTCCCTCTACAACAACCGAGCCGGGGACTCAACCTGATTCTCACTCGACAGCAACCGAACATCAGCCTCAGCCTGATCCTTCCTCTACAACAACCGAGCCTCCGCCTCAGCCTGAATCTCCGTCTACAACACCCGAGCCTGGTCCTCACTCGAGTCCTGGGCCAAATCCCAATCCTTCCAATCCTCCTCCCCTTCACCCGGACCTCAGCCTCAGCCTGCGCCTAGCAAGGGCACACCTGGGCCATCGGAGGAGCCGGGAAAACCAACCGAACCGCCTCAGCCTGTGCCTGGACCGGTTGATCCCTCAGTCAAGCCCGACCCGGAGCACACCACGAAGAAATCTGATGGTCCCTCAGCTCAACCGACAAATCCAAAACCCTCCCCAACCAACAAGCCCAACAACCCGAGCGGAAAGCCTGGAGCAGGTAAGCTTAAGCCAAATCCCAAGCCTAAACCTAAGCCGATTCCTAAGCCTAACAAGGGAACCTCACCCGGACAGGGTGGAATTTCGGAAAACGCTCGCGGCTACCCCTATGTAATCGACCATTGCGATCACGATGCGCTTGCCAGATTTTTCTGAACACCCCTGTGGACAGAGATACAGCACTTCCGGAAAATGATGATTCACAGGCCAAAAATTAGCATCAAAGGTTGGTTTATGAGGCTCTCCCATCACTATGGAATCACCAGTTGAATGGTCGAGGTGGTAAGCAACTCGCTTGATAGAATACTGACGAGGGTACGAATCCTGCCACGATTATCTTGCTTCTTGCCCAGAACTCTCTGCTCAACTCCAACCAAGTCTTGGTTAATTTTTTTGCGATAATTCATTCTCTTCTTAAAATCTCTAAAGGTACTTGCAAAGCAAAAAAAAGCAAAAAAATCTCATCAAGTAAAATAGCAACCTGGATTCGTAAAAAAACGGGGATAGGACCACCGAGATGTTCAAAAAATCAAAATTTGGAGTTGGACAGAAAGTTCTGGCCAAGAAGCAAAATAAAAAATTGTGACAGGATTCAAACCCCCGTCAGTATTCTATCAAGCGAGTTGCTTACCACTCGACCATTCAACTGGTGATTCCATAGTGATGGGAGAGCCTCATAAACCAACCTTCGATGCTAATTTTTGGCATGTAAATCATCATTTTCCGGAAGTGCTCTTTCTCTGTCCACAGAAGTGTTCAGAAAAATCTGGCAAGCGCATCGTGATCGCAATGGTCGATTACATAGGGGTAGCCGCGAGCGTTTTCCGAAATTCCACCCTGTCCGGGTGAGGTTCCCTTGTAAGCCTAACCTAAGCACATCAATTTAAGAAACAACGCAATGCACGACGCCGAAGCCGAACCCCTGCGCAACCGCATGTCCACAGCCTGCACCCCCGGCTCCTGGACCCGATCCTGGTGGAGGGGGAGATGGAGGAGGAGGCGGAGGAGGCGGGGGAGGAGGAGGAGGTGGGGGAGGAGGAGGGGTAAGGGTTATACCTTAAAACGCCACTATCGCCTTTTCAGCACGTCGACGATACGCCGGCTTGGAATGGAGTGGTAGGAGATACTTAAGGAGGAAAGAAAGAGAGAGAGAGAGAGAGAGAGAGAGATGGAGAGAGAGAGCGAAAGTGAGATAGACAGACAACATAAAGCTTCCAGGACCAACATGCCCACTGCGACGAGACGGGTATCATGTTGTTCAAAGGAATCCTATATGGGGGTAAGAGTCAAAAAATTGAAAATTGAAAAATATCCAGCCACGATCCGCAACGTTATTACGTTACGCAACGCTACTTTACGTTACGCAACGCTACTTTACGTTACGTTACCTTACGCTACGCATTTTCTAGGTGATGCCCTCGGTCTCTGCCTCAGTCTCACCTCAAAATGCGTCGATATCCCGCACGTGGGGTTTTCATGAAGCTTACTAACCCCCTGTTCTGCTAGGGCTGGGACAACCAGGTCGAGTCTGTCTACGTGGCTACCGGCCAGGCGTGCTATGTGCTGTATACCGAGTTGGAATGTGCTGGGCATGACATGAAGGTGAGGGAGTTTCAGAAAAGCCTAAGCTTAGGTATAAGCCTAAGCCTAACCTAAGTCTAAGCATAAGCCAAACCGAAGCCTAAGCACCGAAGCCCAACCTAAGCCTAAGCCTAAGCCTAACTTTAAGCCGAAGCCAAGCCTAAGCCTAAGCCTAGACCTTAACATCTCGCCAATTCCAGATAAACCGCCGCAAAGTAATCGATAAGCGCACCGAGAACCTCCACGACAACAACCTGGCCCGTCGACACTCTTCGATCCGAGTCTGCAACGAATTTGAGCGATTTCACGATTAAATTGTTTAATCGGTTTCTGGGTTTCATTTTTTAAGGAGAGTCCATGGCTATAATTACCTCAATATAAAATATCTTACGATAATTTTAGGCGTTTTTCATTCCTGTAGACCTGTCCGCCCCAGACTCCTCGACGCTGGGCGCCCGGGGCCGTTGATGCATCTGCGGCTCGATGGGCTTCTGTTGTCGGCAGCGCTCGTTGCTATTTTTGCACAAGTGAGTCGCGAAATAGACGCCAAAATGCCGACAGTATCGACGTTTCAAAATGCCGACGTTCAAAATCCTGACAGCCAAAATGTGATATTTTGAATTATGGGATTTTGAATGTCGGCGTTTTTTGGCGTTTTTGTGCACGTCTGTATTTTTGGAGCATTAGAATAATTTGCATAAATTTGCACAGACCGCGACGCACGCGCCTCAAAACGAAGCCCAAGCTACGTCGAAAACCGTCGACCCCTCGCCAACACTTGACGACCTTCTAAACCCGACCCCCAAAACCAGGCCCCAGAAACAAAAACTCACCAAATTACGTGCCAAGAAACTCGAGCAACGCCGGCATGAGAAGGCCCAGTCCCGGGCCCGACTCTACCTAAGGGGCAACAACACCAGCAAGTTCAGCGCTAAGCGCAGGTTTCGCAATTTGAAAGCCGACCCTGCACCCGAGCAGGTCAAGGATATTGAGAGTTTTCTGAAAAAATACTTTCCGGATGACACAAAGCCATGCAAGTGTACAAAGTCGACGATGTCGGTGCCGACGACTTCGCAAAGGCATACGAGTTCAACGGCACCTCCGCAGTCAAGCTCGGTCCCGACGACATCTCCAGCACCGACAAAAGCGTCAACACCAAAGCCGCCATCCATCCCAACGACTTCGCCAAGTACGACCACGAAATCCACGCCGGCGCCAGTACCACTGACTCCGCCAAGTTCGAGCCGGACCACTCCGGAACCAACGCTTCCAACAGTCCCGCTGACCACCTCGGCAAGTCCGAGTCCTACGCCTGGCTCCTCAACACCAGAGCTGCCAACCGTACCGCCGACCACGACCTCTATGCCCTGGACCACCTCGTCAAGTACAGCAACCACAAGTTCAACTCCCCCAGCCAGTCCAACTACGACAGCGGTTCCGAAAACTTCGCCAAATTCAGAACCTTCGAAAACATCTACCATACCGACTGGCCCGACGATTTCGGCAAGTTCGGGCACAACGTCTGGAACCGGCGTGGTGACGGCAAGTTCCGAACCGCCGAAAACTCCTACTATAACGACTGGCCCGACGATTTCGCCAAGTTCAGGCACAACGTCTGGAAATGGCGTGGTGACAGCAAGTTCAGAAACGCCGTCAGAACCAACCGCTTCTCCGTCCCCGACGATTTCGCCAAGTTCAGGTACAACTTCTGGAAAAGGCGTGGTGACAGCGAGTTCAGAAACGCCGTCGATACCTACTCTATCAACCGCCCCGACGGTTTCGACAAGTTCAGTCACAACTTCTGGAAACGGCATGGTGACAGCAAGTTCAGAACCGACGTCAATTCCTACTCTATCAACTGCCTCGACCGTGTCAACAAGTTCAGTCACAACGTATGAATCCACATCAGGATGGTCAAAACCGACACCAAGTTCACCACCTGCCACTGGCCCGACGATATCCGGTACAGTGCCATCGGGACCTACTGGACCTTCTGAACCCACCGGGGATGATGAGACAACAACGGTAGACGACGGCACAGAAAGCACAGAAAGTACAGAACACACGGAATCAACACCAGACACAGGACTTACAACTTCTGAAGATGGCCAGAACTCAACGACGACTTCGGACGGTACATCGTCGTCCACGGAGACGGAGGAGACTGAGGATACGACTCGACAAAGTTCTACAAGTTCAGTAACGACGGGCCCTGGGCAATCGAGTCCAACAGGTGCAACGCCTAGCGATGGATCGAACGGTAGATTTACAACGACTAGGTGGCGGCCAACGAGACCAACGGGGTGGACAAGACCATCAAGACCATCAAGGCCGACAAGGTCAGATCCCTACTCGATAGGACCGGTTGGTCACCCCGTTCCAGATGAAGACACCACTACCTGCCAAACTGAACCTGCAGACTTGACAGAAAGCACGCAAAAAACCACTCTACCACCTTCGGAAGGGAGCACCACAACTTCCACCTGCTCCCCGGAGGATGATACAACTACCACGAGCAGTCCTGTGACTCCTGTACCTCCTGATGTAATCACGACGTGCTCAGAACCACCTGATGATACAACGAGTGGTAGTAGACAGACTAGCGCTCCGACGAAGACGACGAGGAGCACGAGAGCCACGCGGGAGACCGAACAAACCCCTGCAGCCAATCCGAACGATTCGACAATGACGAAGTCTACCAAATCGACGCCGAGCACGTCGACCACCTGCGAGCCTGACACAGACCCAACGACGGAGAGGAGGACGTCGGAGACGAGCTTTACGACGCCGATAAGTACGACGGGCTCGAGGAGAACTACGATGAGCAGGACGACAACTAGTACGAGCACGACCAGAACAGCCTCCTCGCCAAAACCTGAGCCGACCACGACTTGTGAGAAGGACACAGACTCGACGACGGAAAGGACGACGACTACGGAGGACCAGGAGCCGGGGAAGACCAGGCCAGTTACGACAACGACACCTTCGTCCAAACCTGAGACTACCACTTGCGATGAAGCAGATGCGACTACACGTAGGTTCTTGTTTTCGCGGAAGTTGATGAATTTAACCTCGAGATTCTGATCTTTATGACCAAATTTTAGCGTCAGGACGCGTGGCGACGACGCTGTACCCTTATTCAACAACTACCACGCAGGTATTGTTAGCTAATGTTTAAAAATGCTTAGGCGTAAGCGTAAGCGTAAGCTAAGCGAAGCCGAAGCCTCGGCCTAAGCTAAGCCTAAGCAAGCCTAAGCCAGCCTAAGCACTCCAAAGTTTAGACACCACCACCACCAAGACCGGGTCCACCTGGCCCCCCTGGACCTCCTGGACCGCCCGGACCTCCCGGCCCTTCGCGAGCACCCGGTCCTCCGGCACCGGCGCCTGGACCCTGGCCACCAGCACCTCCGCCCGCACCTTGGCCTCCAGTACCTCCAGTACCTCCCGTTCCGCCTCCGGCTCCCTGGCCTCCCGCACCTCCTGCACCCCCTCCTGCTCCTTGGCCTCCGGCTCCTCCCGCGCCGCTACCTCCGATCCCTCCCTGGCCACCCGCCCCGGTTCCGGTCACTCCGCACGCTACGGTAAGAATTTCTCGTCGGCTGGTAGAGGCAGAGAGAGAGAGAGGAGAGAGAAAGCGGGCGAGAGAGCGAGAGATGGCGAGGGAAAGAGAGTCAGGGAGTGAGAGCGAGAAAATTATGAAACCCTTTCCAGGATACCTCACTCCCGCATTGCGGCCAGGCAGCAATCGTGCTCTTCAAGAAGCCGTTGTACGAAGGTGGGTAGGATGACGTAGTGTGATAGAGCGTAACGTACTGAAGTGTTGTTTGGCTGCGTAGCGTAGCGCATCATGGTGAAGTCTATGGCAGTGTGACGTAAAGCAGGGAGCGTAAAGTTGTACATGAAGGTAGCACGAAAAGTGACGTAACTAGCGAGTTGGAATTTGGTGAGCAGCAGAATATTCAGACAAATTTCTACATTTTCAGGAGCCGCCATGGGGGTCTGTCTCGTACCCACTTCGAAGTGTGTCGACCTGCCGATGGTAATTTCTAGGTTTCTATGACAAGCAACATCATTTCAGGGTTGGGCCCGAGCCGTTGAGTCGGCGTACGTCTCCGACGTCTCGGCCTGTTACGTGCTCTATGGCCAGGACAACTGCGAGGGGAGCAGCTTTAAGGTAAGCTTGGCCAAAAACACTTTTCCGGAGCCCAGATCACCCTAAAATCGCACTTCTAGATCAACCTCAACGCCGTCCAAGAACGCAAGACCGAGAACTTCTACGACAACAACCTGGCCAGGACGCACGTGTCGATGCGGGTGTGCAACGACTTTGAGCAGATCCATGAATAAATTTTGTGGCATCCGGGGTCTTGGGAATTTGAATAAAGCTTCATTGCTTTTGAAAAAAGACGTTTTCGGGTCTTAGGCCACTCGGATACAAGTGCCAAGGCTTATTTTCAGTTTTTCGAAAATCATTATGTCAAAATATGGTAGTTACGAAATTGAGAAAATTGAGAAAATAGATATTTTTTGCGTCGGATTCGAGGGTTTTTCCGAGAAATTCGCTTATGTAAATTTCGACATTATGATTTTCGACATTCTGATTTTTGACATTATCGATTTCGACATTATAAATCTCGACATTTTGAATTATCCTAAAATCTTGGTCCGCTCCAACTCGATTTCAGAGACTCGGCTATAACTCACTAATTTTTTCAAAAGTCTGATTCTTAAAATTCTTAACTTCTTGTCTTTCCTCTCTGTTATTTAAGTGTTGTTAAAATTTTTTAAAATGACGATCCCTCTCCTTTGACCTGGGTATAGATTTCCGAAAACGTCTTGCCGTCGTTGAAACTCGGGGAATTAATTTTCAGCCCGCGGGTCGCCAAAGAGTCCCTGCCCGTCGGCCCAAATTATTGATTGGCCCTATGCCAAATTATGCTCCTTGTGAGGCTCTTGCTGATATTGCTCTATAACAGATCGATAGTATCAGCAGCAGATGGCACAGAGGTCAGTGGGTCTTTTTTTTGCGCTGCTTGGTGCACTAAGGCAAGGTTTGCTACTCGAAAAATTGAGAGAGACTCTTTATTGAGCCTAACCTAAGACCTATCCTAAGCTTAAGCCTAAGCCTAAACAGCCTAAGCCTAAGCATAAGCCCAAGCAATAGCCTAAGCCTATACACTTCCTCTAGGTAGCACCAGCCCAAGCAACAGTCGAACCAACCTCGGGAAAGCAGACTGCCTTAGCCACAGAGTAAGTGAGCTTCAGATTAAACCTTGAGCTTGAGCTTTAGAACCGATTCCCCAACTACGAGCTGTGTCACGGGTCCCACCACACCCCCTACTCAGGCAGTACCTATCCAAACCACTGCCCAGCCCCCGACCATCAAGCCAAACGATCCTTCGAACGTAGCATCATCTGGCACAGGATCAACAACGACGAATTCAAGTGTCCCTGTCACGTCGAAAGTACCAGGCAGTCAGATACCGGATGAGAATTGCGTCACCGGAGAGAGCACGAAGCCTACAGCATCTACGAAAGAGCTCACGGCGATTCGCCCATCAGTTTCAGGTGCTAAGTCGACAATCGGACCCAGCGCGCCTACTGCCAGAGCCAGTAATGTTCCCGAAGTATCTGCGACCGAACCCCCGAAGCCGACAACTACAAACGATTCGAATGAGGAGTGTACTACAGTTGTTCCGACAAAACCGACTACCTCGTCATCAGGATCGACAACAATTTCTCCTCCCAGTACCCCACCAGTGAAGACGACAGGATCTCCCAACTCTCCTACAACGACTCCACCTTTACTAACGACCGGACAAAGTACTTCCAAGCACCCGGATGACGAAAATTGCGTCACTGGAGCGACCAGAGAACCTACCAAACCTACGGCGAGTGTACCGACGATTGCACCACCTATCACAACCCTGACTACGGGCTCTCCGAAGCCTACCGGTTCATCACCATCCGTGCTCCCGACCGGTCTTACGCTCACTGGTAGTACTTCCAACCCGGACGATGAGTGCGTCACTGGCGCAACGATACAGCCTACCGAATCTGCGGCGAGTGTTCCGACTATTCAGTCACCTACTCCGACAATCACTACAGGTTCTACGAAGACTCCTACCGGTCCGACGCCACCTGTAGACAGGACAGGACATACCGTCCCAGCCAGCACTTCTAAGGATCCGAATGACAGTTGCAACACCGGCGCCACGACGAAACCTACCGAACCTACAGCTAGTGTTCCGACCATTGAACCACCTATTTCGACACGAAGTACAGGATCTACAAGTCTTCCGACCGGCTCGTCAACACCAGCACACACGACAGGATCCACAACCTTAACTAGTACGTCTAAGGATCCGGTTGACAGTTGCGTCACTGGAGCCACGACAAAACCGACGAAACCTACAGCTGGTGTTCCGACTATTGAGCCACCTACACCTGAACCCGAGACGTCGCAAACACCACCTCAAAGCTCGACGAATTCGCCACGGCCTGGAACAGCACCTACATCATCAGCAACCATAACGGGCTCGTACCCACCTATGTCAACAACCGAACCGCGACCAGTAACTCTAACGAGTAATGATCCCGATCAGAATTGCGTCACTGGCCCGGCAACGAACCCCAGTCTCTCCACTTCAGGAGAGCCAACCGTTGACCCGCCCACCAGGACAACTGGCACTCCCAACCTTACTACCGATACGTCAACACCCGGGCTCACAACCTCGGCCAGCACTGCGAAGGACCCGGATGATAATTGCAACACTGGAATCACGGCCAAGCCTACCAAACCTACAGCCAGTGTTCCGACTATTGCGACACCAACCCCAACACTGACTGCGAGCTCTCCCGACCCTGCGACAGGTTCGTCAGCACCAGGACTCACCACGGGACCCGCGACCTCAGCCAGCACCTCTAAGGACCCGGATGACAGTTGCAACACGGGAACCACCGCTCAACCTACGGAACCCACAGCCAGTGCTCCAACGATTGCGACACCTTCCTCGACACTGACTACAGGATCTTCCAGCGTTCCTACCGGCTCTACCCCATCTGTTACCCCGAATAGCCCGAGTACAGGCACAGATGTTAATTGTAACACTGGGTCCACGGCCAAACCCACCGAACCTACAGCCAGTGTTCCGACTATTGAGCCACCTTCACCTGCACCCGGGACGTCGCCAACACCACCTCAAAGCTCGACGAATTCACCAGGGCCTGGAACAGCACCTGCATCATCAGCAACCCCCACGGGCTCGTATGCACCTGGGTCAACAACTCTGACGACTATTGATCCCGATCAAAATTGTGTCACTGGCCCCGTCACGAGCCCGAGTCCCTCCACTTCAGGACAGCCGACCATCCACCCACCAACACAAACCACTGGCAGTCCCAGCCTTCCTACCGGTACGTCAACACCAGGACGCACGACCGAGCCCAACCCCGCTAACGACCCAGATGGCAACTGCAACACTGGTACCACGACCATGCCTACCGAACCTACAGCCAGTGGCCCGACTATTCCACCACCTTCCTCGACACTGACAACGAGTTCGCCCAATAACCCTACCGGCCCGTCACCATCCGTATTCCCGACGGTATCTGCCACCCCGGGTAGTATAACTCAGGACCCGGAGGCATGCGTCACGGGAACCACCACCGAGCCCACCAAACCTACATCAGGTACTCCAGCTATTGTGCCAACTACACCGTCCGGAGGTACGATGGAAACGACTAGCGCGGGGACGCCAACTGGATCGACTACAACGTCGGCGTCTTCGGAAGCCACGTCCTCGACAACGCCTTCGTCAGGTACCCCGGCTATTGTGCCAACTACACCGTCCGGAGGAACGATGGAAACGACTAGCGCGGGGACGCCAACTGGATCGACTACAACGTCGGCGTCTTCGGAAGCCACCTCCTCGACGACGCCTTCGTCAGGTACTACGACCATTGGGCCACCTGCGTCGTCCGGAAACACGATGGAAACGACTAACGCGGAGACATCTACTGGGTCGACTACAACGTCGGCGTCTTCGGAAGCCACGTCCTCGACAACGCCTTCGTCAGGTACCCCGGCTATTGTGCCAACTACACCGTCCGGAGGAACGATGGAAACGACTAGCGCGGGGACGCCAACTGGATCGACTACAACGTCGGCGTCTTCGGAAGCCACCTCCTCGACGACGCCTTCGTCAGGTACTCCGGCTATTGTGCCAACTACACCGTCCGGAGGAACGATGGAAACGACTAACGCGGAGACAGCTACTGGGTCGACTACAACGTCGGCGTCTTCGGAAGCCACGTCCTCGACAACGCCTTCGTCAGGTACCCCGGCTATTGTGCCAACTACACCGTCCGGAGGAACGATGGAAACGACTAGCGCGGGGACGCCAACTGGATCGACTACAACGTCGGCGTCTTCGGAAGCCACGTCCTCGACGACGCCTTCGTCAGGTACTTCGACCATTGTGCCACCTAAATCATCCGGAGGAACGATGGAAACGACTAACGCGGAGACACCTACTGGATCGACTACAACGTCGGCGTCTTCGGAAGCCACCTCCTCGACGACGCCTTCGTCAGGTACTCCGGCTATTGTGCCAACTACACCGTCCGGAGGAACGATGGAAACGACTAACGCGGAGACAGCTACTGGGTCGACTACAACGTCGGCGTCTTCGGAAGCCACGTCCTCGACAACGCCTTCGTCAGGTACCCCGGCTATTGTGCCAACTACACCGTCCGGAGGAACGATGGAAACGACTAACGCGGAGACAGCTACTGGGTCGACTACAACGTCGGCGTCTTCGGAAGCCACGTCCTCGACAACGCCTTCGTCAGGTACCCCGGCTATTGTGCCAACTACACCGTCCGGAGGAACGATGGAAACGACTAGCGCGGGGACGCCAACTGGATCGACTACAACGTCGGCGTCTTCGGAAGCCACCTCCTCGACGACGCCTTCGTCAGGTACTCCGGCTATTGTGCCAACTACACCGTCCGGAGGAACGATGGAAACGACTAACGCGGAGACAGCTACTGGGTCGACTACAACGTCGGCGTCTTCGGAAGCCACGTCCTCGACAACGCCTTCGTCAGGTACCCCGGCTATTGTGCCAACTACACCGTCCGGAGGAACGATGGAAACGACTAGCGCGGGGACGCCAACTGGATCGACTACAACGTCGGCGTCTTCGGAAGCCACGTCCTCGACGACGCCTTCGTCAGGTACTTCGACCATTGTGCCACCTAAATCATCCGGAGGAACGATGGAAACGACTAACGCGGAGACACCTACTGGGTCAACTACAACGTCGGCGTCTTCGGAAGCCACGTCCTCGACAACGCCTTCGTCAGGTACTCCGGCTATTGTGCCACCTACATCGTCTGGAGGAACGATGGAAACGACTAACGCGGAGACACCTACTGGATCGACTACAACGCCTGCGTCGTCAGGATCCTCGTTCTCGACGACTTCGACAGGGCCTCCGACGACGTCTGCAACCGTGCCTCCAACCAGGTCTCCGACCGGGCCTCCGGAGACTTCTTCAACAGGGCCGCCGACGAAGTCTTCAATAGGACCAGCCACGATGACTTCAACATGGCCTCTAACGGCGTCTTCTACATGGCCTCCGACGGCGTCTTCAACAGGGCCTCCAATGACATCTTCAACAGTGCCTCCGACGACGTCCTCAGCAACTCCGACGACGTCTTCGACAGAGCCTCCGACGACGTCTTCAACAGGACCGACGACGACGTCTTCAACAGAGCCTCCGACGACGTCCTCGACAGGGACTCCGACGACGTCTTCAACAGGACCTCCGACGGCGTCTTCTACAGGGCCACCGACGGCGTCTTCAACAGAGCCTCCGACGACATTTTCAACCGAGTCCCCGACGACGTCCTCAATAGGGTCTCCGACCGCGTCTTCCACGGGGCCTCCGAGGTCGAGTACGCCACCGGCTGCTTCTGTATCTACCGCATCGTCCACAACTTCGGCGCCTTCATCAACCACAGCATCGGCGACGCCATCGACCACGTCATCGACAAGTTCTGAAACTACGGCTTCCCGCTCTTCAGCGCCTTCTATCCCGCAATCCACCACGTCATCATTCACGCCTTCGACTTCGACGTCTTCCGAATCGACAACATCATCGACCAAGTCATCAACGCCGTCATTGACAACGTCCTCGACCTCGTCCCCGACGATTTCCGATTCCACCACGTCTTCCACAACGTCGTCGCCCACGTCATCGGCGACATCCTCGACGACGCCATCGACCCCACCTTCGACGACGTCATCGACCACGTCATCGAGCGCGTCATCGAGCAGGTCAACGACGACAAGTTCCACAACGTTATCAACCACCGGTTCGATGTCTTCTGATTCGACCACATCTACGACGTCGTCTTCGACCATGTCATCGACTACGTCATCGACATGGCGATCGACTACGTCATCGACATGGCGATCGACCACGTCATCGACCATATCGTCGACCACGTTATCGACAACGTCATTGACAACGACATCGACCACGCCTTCAATTCCGTCATCGACATTGCCACCAACAACGGCTTCTTCCACGTCATCGAGCACGTCATCTAGCTCGTTCTCGACAACGTCATCTCCTCCGTCCATCTCGTCCGCATCATCAACGTCTTCGACAACCTCTTCCACGACGTCATCCACAACGTCTTCGACGACGTCATCGACCACGAGTTCGACAACGTCATCAACCATCAGTTCGACGCCATCGGATTCGTCCACTTCTTCGACAAAGTCATCTACCACGTTATCTACCACGCCAGTCTCGACGCCATCCACTACGACATCGACCACATCTTCGACCACATCATCAACCACCTCATCGACAACGTCATCGACCACGTCTTCAATGCCGGCATCGACACCGTCACCAGCAACGTTTCCTTCGACGTCGTCCAGCACGTCATCTACCTCTTCCTCGACAACGTTACCCACCACATCGACAGTGTCTTCGACAACGTCTTTTACGACACCTTCGACCACACCATCGTCAACGTCTTCATCAATGTCATCGACCGCCAGTTCGACGTCTTCTGTCTCGGGCACCAGTCCGACGTCTTCTGATTCGACCACGACGTCGACTACCAAATCGACGTCTTCTGAATCAACAGCTTCTGCCACGACCGGGACGTCACCCGAACCACCATCTGCGGAAACAACGGGGCCCCAGTCGTCTAGCGTGCTTCATGACAGATGGATGGTGTGTTCAAGAGGGAGGTGCAAGCTGGAATCTGGATACGGTGAGCCGACCACCGGAAGTACGGTGCAGTCACCTCCAAATGGCCCGGTGGTACAGCAGCGTTGGATGGTGTGTCGTCACGGGCTCTGCAGGTTATTGGGGATTATAAGGAAGTTGAAAATGGCTATTCCACCAGATGAGGGCCGACTAGATGATGGTAGTTCATCTTCAACGTGTGAACCTGATGATGTTGACGTCACGACCACTGGGACCCCACCAACCGCCTTGACGAGCATGACGACATCCACTTGCTCTGAGGAGCCTGATCCCACGACAATGACTGGGTCCTCGAGTCCGGGCGTTGAGCCTCCAAGTGGAGTTACAGCTCCCTCGACAACGACTTGTGAGGAAGAGGAGTTGACGACAAGCATGAGCACTGAAGATCCAATGATGGCGACGAGGTCGACTCGTGGCGGTTCAAGTACGACGTCAAGACGAAGCAGTACGACGTCTTCTGCTGTGACTTCGACTACGACTTGTGAGGAAGAAGAGTTGACGACCAGCAAGAACACTGAAGATCCCATGCTCCCTACGGTGACAAGGAATACCACGTCTTCTACTGCGAATTTGACTACGACTTGTGAGGAAGACGAATCAACAACAAGAAAGAGCACTCATGATCCTGTGCTCTCGACGGCGACAAGGAGTACGACATCTTCTACTGGGATTTCGCCCACGACATGTCAGGATGACGAGTCAACAACAAGCAAGAGCACCCCAGACCCCATACTCCCGACTCAGAGGGGCTCGAGGCAGAGCACGAGCATGACCTCGACGACGAGTAGTCCTGTGTCCGCGACGTCTTCTAGGCCATCATCTACTTCAACTACGACTTGTGATGATGACCAGGAGACGACGAGCACGACAAGATCTACTGGGAATTACGTGTCTTCTACCACGGCCTCGACCTCTTCTACTGCAACGACAACTTGTGAAGAGGAGGAGCCGACGACGAGGCCTGGAAGTTCAGAGACGACAATCCCGACGCGAACGACACGTTCAGGTTGGTCTTTAGGTGAAAAGGAATTGAGCACGACTTTCAAAAAGTAGAGAAGAGGAATCAAGACGATTTTAGGATCGCGGCCGACTCGCACACCGACTTCGCCAGGTCACCCGACCCGAACTCTTCCAGGACCTCAACCGGACCCTGGGCCGCCATTTCCTCCAGTACCTCCAGTACCTCCGCTCCCGTCACCTCGACCTCCTCCAAGTCCTCACCCAAACCCGCCGCCTCGACCTCCTCCTCCTGAACTTCCACAACCTCCCGATGACCCGACGGAACCGCCGAATCCTCCTGATCCTGCAGGATCCACGCCGAAGATCCCGGGAACGGACGTAAGTATCAGCCTAAGCCCAAGCCCAAGCCTAAGCCGAAACTTAACCTAAGCTTAAGTCTGAGCCTAATCCTAAGCCCAAGTTCAAGCCCAAGTCCAAGCCTAACTAAGCCTAAGCCTAAGCTACACTAAGCCCGGCCTATTATGAATTTATTACAGGAGGTGCAGTTGCCACGCTGCCACAAGGAGGGTATCACGCTCTTCCGAGAACCGTTATTTGGAGGTTTGTGGATATCTTTTCCACTCTCTCTCTCTGTCTCTCTCTCTCTCTCTCTCCTCTCTCTCTCTTTCTCTTACGCTCTTGCACTCTCGCCCTCCAAATACCGATAATTTTTTCAGGCACCGCACTCACAATGTGCCTGACGCCCACGTCGAAATGTGTGGATATACCTGAGGTATCACACATTAGATACCTGTCGCTTCACAAATCCACACCACACACTACAATAAAATAGGCTTAAAACAGACTACAATAATTTCAGGGCTGGGCGAACAAGCTCGAGTCGTTGTACCTGCCCAGCAACGAGGCGTGCTACGTACTGTATTCCCTGCCCAACTGCGAGGGCTCCGATTTCTTGGTGAGTAGTTGGACTTGACTACGTTTGCCCGATTACGTTACGAACATCCTTTTTCAGGTGACATACACGAAAGTGATGCAGCGAAAGACCGAAAATCTCTACGACAACAACCTGGCTCATCGCCACGCCTCGCTGCGCGTCTGCAACAAGTTCGAATCCACCCATCATTCGTAAAGCTGTGTGTATTGATTGTGTGCTGTAGTGGGGTGTACTGTATCGCGTTGTAAAAATGTTTACTTGTAAGATCGTACCCAAAAAAAGTGATAAATGATTTTTTTTGTTATATTCAACACCGAAAATACTAGAAGCTTAAGCCTAAGCCTAAACATAAACCTAAGCATACCCAAGCCTAAGCCCAAGCCCAAGCCTAAGCCTAAACCTAAACCCAAGTCTAAGCCTATGCCTAAGCCTAAGCCTAAGCCTAAGCCTAAGCCTAAGCCTAAGCCTAAGCCTAAGCCTAAGCCTAAGCCTAAGCCTAAACCTAAGCCAGCAAATACAATTTGTGAATCCCAAACGCTTTCAGCAATTTATTCATTCGAATCGGAAATCGATCAGTCATTGTCCTCCATATTCTTGCAGAGTCCAATCGATTGCCAGTCGGTGTCGTAACCGTTTGCCGTGAAGTCCTTCAGCTTTTGCACAGAGTCCTTGTTCGCCTGAAATTCATAGACCATGCCTCCACAGTCATTAAGATACCCTGAGAATATGCTCGCTGTCGCACTCCGTCTTGTCGTACAGCTTGAAGCACGCGTCAATTGAGGTCAGCTTGGCCGACTTGACCTTGCGGGCGATTTTCCGAGGGAGATTTGTGCATGGAGGGTTGCCGTTGCTGAGGGGGGAAAGGCAGATGCCGACCGGTTCGCCTGAAGTGGTACGGTAGGATAGAGAGAGAGAGAGAGAGAGAGAGAAAGAGAGGGAGAGAGAAATAACTTAGCTAAGCCAAGCCTAAGCCTAAGTCTAAGGCCAAACCTAAGCCTAAGCCTAAGCCCAAGCCTAAGCCCAAGCCCAAGCCTAGCCTAAGCCTAACCAAAACCCACCATTAGCAAAGATTCCTGGGTATAAGAAGATGGTGTGCCCGGCGCAGTAAGACATATCGTACTGCCTGCCGGGGATTGGGTCCGACACGACGACACCAAGGAGTACGCCCAGCAACAGCGTCAGTGACTTCATCTGGAAAAGGGTGGGCTTAGGCTTGGACTTAAACTAAACTATCGTTTCCTACAAAAATCAATTACCATACCTTTTTGCTACAATAGACTACCGTACCCGGGCGGCCACGTCGTACAGCAGAGAGTAGATCGTCAAAGTCTGGGTATAGGGAGGGGAAAAGGTGCGGCACGGAATTGGTTACGGTCGGAGAAGTGACACGCCTTCTTGCGGGGTCATTAATTCTAACCAGAGGTCCCGCCACGAATCGCGCGGAATTCTGAAGACACAAAAAGGACCTGTGGGGTTGTTCGTCTTCTATACGAAAGTTTCGTCAAAATTGGACTAGAAAGGGGGTTGGCAAAAAATCAAACAGTGAAGAGGAACTTTGAAGGCTAGAAAAGTGAAAACGTCGTTCCTCAAGCGTTTCTGCTACTATCTGAAGTTTCCAAAAGAAATTCTGCCAGCCTGCCCTGGGTAAGCCAAACCCGGATTCCTCAAGAATCTCCGCTAGTTTGCCTGGTGCCACTCTAACTTCCCCAAGGATCTCTGCTGGATCGCCTTGATCAATCTTAACCTCCTCAGGAACCTCCGGAAACAGTGCAGACGACTTTACAAACGGGCCATTTCCCTAAGACCCTCTGCTAGCTGGCCCGTTCACTTTTCCCCAACCTTCTCTGCTAGACTGCCACAACCCAGAAAATCGTCATGAACCAAAATTAATTTCAAAGCACGCCGCATGCGATCCTGTTTTCTCGCCCCAACGAGTCCTGGAAAATCGATTGTCCACCCCTTGGAAATTGATGATTTTATGGGCTTTTATCAACTCGTGTTTTCTATTTTGAGTATGCTGAGTATGATTCTAGTCAGTGAAAGCTATCAGCACAAGGCAAAGGTATTGATTTATCGGCCGGAAAACCTCAGAAATTGAAAAAAGCCTTTTATTACAGAAAAGCCTGCGCAGCTGCACGGAAAATATCATCTTTTTGTTCCAGGAAAAGTATTTTGAGGGTACGCTTTCGGTCGGGTAAGGCTATACGGTACTTAAGGTACCCCGCTAGGCGTCTGCTTGGAGTCGGCGGAGTCGTGCTTCACCTTTCCAAGGGTAAGAAGCCTCCTCAACAATCTCTGCTAGCCTGCCCTCTCCTCTTCCTCAACAATCTCTGCTAGCCTGCCCTCTCCTCTTCCTCAACAATCTCTGCTAGCCTGCCCTCTCCTCTTCCTCAACAATCTCTGCTAGCCTGCCCTCTGCTCTTCCTCAACAATCTCTGCTAGCCTGCCCTCTCCTCTTCCTCAACAATCTCTGCTAGCCTGCCCTCTCCTCTTCCTCAACAATCTCTGCTAGCCTGCCCTCTGCTCTTCCTCAACAATCTCTGCTAGCCTGCCCTCTCCTCTTCCTCAACAATCTCTGCTAGCCTGCCCTCTCCTCTTCCTCAACAATCTCTGCTAGCCTGCCCTCTCCTCTTCCTCAACAATCTCTGCTAGCCTGCCAATTTGCACTTTTTAGGGATGGCGCAACGAGATCCAATCAGCCAAGGTGTTGAGTCGAGATGCATGCTACATGCTCTTTGTCCAGGATGGGTGCAGTGGAGGAGGAAAACTGAAGGCAAGCTAGCAGAGATTTCTGAGGAAGTGGCGGGCTAACAGAATTTATTGAAATCTCTTCTAGATCGACTACTCCACCCAGCTGGACTTTGGCTCGAATTTCGCCGTTGTCAAAGATGAGCGTGAGCACCAGTCGATGAGACCGTGCACTTTAGATGAAAGAGGTAGCTTTTAAAGGGATATTGAAGTCCCTAAAAATCTGCTCATGCTCCTCGAAAAACCCTGATTCGGATCGTGTTGCTTTAGAATGCGACTGCGATGGGTACGAGACGAGCCGCCGGAAGCAGAGAAACCGCCTTTCTGCGTATGAGGACGAATAGTCACTTCGAAAAATGTTTTTTTATAATGGTAATAATTATTATTTAAAATAATTATTTAAAACCCTGGGAGAAATAAATAAATGTTTTTAATGTAGGAAATTTATCTTCGTTTCGACAAAATTAGCACGCTAATAACTTTATGGCACGATCAGAAAATGTAGATGAAACTGGGCATTTTGGATACAGAAAAATACATCCCGTTTTTGGACGAAAATACATAAAAATACATAGGTTAAAATCACAATAAATAAGCATTTAATTTATATACAGAGAAGGTGAATTTTGGGGGGATAATTCTTTTGTACTTTCGAAAAGAACGGCCCGCCGCGGTGAGCCGGGAATTCACCAGCTCCCAGCTCTAGCTTGCTGTAATCTTATCATTACCACAAAAAAGCCCAATTAAATTATTTAGGCAAATGAAATAGGTTAATTAAACCTCGAATTTCAGATGCTAATAACAGTATTTCTCATCGGATCCATCGGCGCAATCCCCGGTGCCGTCGCACCACTGCGAGCGGAGCACCTGCTGCTTCTGGTTTTCGCACAGGATGTATTTCGCCTCGGATACCTCTGAAAAATGAAAGGTGGGCTTGTCCATAATCCCGACAATCAGGATCCAGGCAGAGAAATACCGACAACCAAAATTTTCAGAGCCAACAGCTCGGAGATCCGGTCTCCCGACAGTAGACAATGCGAGTAGCAAAATACCGACATGCTAAATGCCGACAACCTAAATCCCTAAAACCCGGATAACGAAAATGTCGACAACCAAAATACCGACAATCCTTGATACCGAGAGCCGAACTAACGGCCGCCCAAAAACACATTCGAAATACCGTGAATCCACAATTTCGTCATACAAAATACCGACAAGCAAGACTGGCATGTTGAATGTCGGCATTTCCGCTTATTGCCGCAATGAGCTCTCCGGGTATCGCTATCCCGGTAAAAAGCCGAAAAGAAGCTTACTGCAGTTGACTTCATCCTCCCCGTTCTGGCAGTCGTTGTGAGCATCACAGTGTAGCGAGTAGTCGATGCAGGATGGGCCCTCGAATGAGGCGTGGCACATGAATTTGCCGACACAAGCTACAAAGATTTATGACAAGGGCAGGCTAGCGAGATTGTTGAGGAAGAGGAGAGGGCAGGCTAGCAGAGATTGTTGAGGAAGAGGAGAGGGCAGGCTAGCAGAGATTGTTGAGGAAGAGGAGAGGGCAGGCTAGCAGAGATTGTTGAGGAAATCCAGGAACCCACTTTCATTCCGGCTACACCCAATCTCATCCATATTCGTCCCATCTTCACAGTCATCCGGATTGCCGTCACATCTGATTTAAAAAATTCCTAGAGTATAGCTTAAAGACCGTTGGAAAGATGGCCGGACGTCCTCAGGGGTGAGGGACCGACGGGGCGATACCATGCACGCTTTCCATCGCGTAAGGGCCCTCAAAGCCCCTGACTGGGTTTCAAGAAAACAGATTTATAGCTATAACTTTTTTGATTGACGATATTCTGAGCCAGAAACTTCCATAGAAATAGTTTTTAGCCATCCCCATCGTTGGTAAAAATTTGAGGCTGATTGGATAGAAGACAGCCATGTTCTGAGCGGAAAGAGGTTTTTGGGACGCTCTTTAGTTGAAAAATCGTCAGTAAAGGCATAAAACACACCAGGAAATTTTTGGGAGTACTTTGCTTTCCTTTAGCAAGCTTTTCTATAGCATTTTTCGTTATTATTATTTATGAATAGCCTTATTTTCAATTGTTGCCCAGTAAAGCGCACCAATCCGCCCCTAGGGTATTTGGGGCCCCTCCGCCGCCGCCACCCACTCGGCCCCTTTGGTGTGGGGGTAGCGCGTTGGACTGCGTAGAGGACCATCCCTGGTTCGACCCCCGTCCGGGGCATTCCTTATTGCTTTTTGACCAATCCCATCTTTCCAGAGGCCTTTAAATATACCGCTTGCTCGCCTCAATGCACCGTCCACTCTTGACGCAAGCGAATTCATTGCGCTGGCAGGACGCTAAAAATTCGTATTGTGAAGCGGGCTGGTTAGCAGAGATCATTTGAGAGCCCAAAAAACGCACGGCAATTGTTCTCGTCATCCCCATCTGAGCAGTCGCTGTGCCCATCACATCTTCTAATCAAGGGTAGACACTTCTGTGGTTGAGAGCAGCAGGCGTACTCGTCCTGACCACATTGCTCGCGGATCGCTAAATTTCGTTATAATCCTCTTTACGAGGCTGTACTGACTGCAGTGCATCACGTGATCGTACTCCGGGCAGAACTTGACGCTGTTCCGGAAGTTGCAGTTGACGGTTGCACGGTCGAAGGCTTCTTGCTCGGAGGGGCACTGGAAATTAGAGGAGCCTGCTTTGTTGGAGCTGCCTCCTCAAGGATCTCTAGATTGCCAAAGCTCCACTTCCTCGAGGTTTTCTGCTAGATTGCTTGAGCTCTACCTCCTCGAGGATCTCTGCTAGATTGCCTAAACTCCAATTAAAGGATCTTTGCTAGCTTTCCCGCCTGCGTTTCCGTATTCGTCCCGTTTTAGATATGTAGTACTTTTAAAATAAGCCAGAAGAGAGCATTGATGTCGGAAAACCTAAGCCTAATCACCCACCCTCAGCAAAAACGTCTGCCCAATGGCGCACTGGAAAAAGATGTGGCTGCACGAGGTGTTGTAGATGAAGTACTCGACTCGGGCCAGGCCGTATTGGGCCAGCACCTGGTCGGTGAATTCGTTCTGAAAATTGGGGGGTGTTTTAAAGGGACTGGCAAGCCAGGAAATATTCGCGAAAGGCTGGAAAACGATCACCTGGTCGCAATAATTGATTTCGAAGATCGATTTGTCGGTGGTAGCCGGGCCAGATGGAGCGGGAGTCACTGGGGGGTAGACCTAAGGCTTAAATATTTGAGAATAATCGGGCAGGCTAGCAGAGATCGTTGAGGAAAAGGATAGGGCAGGCTAGCAGAGATTGTTGAGGAAGAGGAGAGGGCAGGCTAGCAGAGATTGTTGAGGAAGAGGAGAGGGCAGGCTAGCAGAGATTGTTGCGGAAGAGGAGAGGGCAGGCTAGCAGAGATTGTTGAGGAAGAGGAGAGGGCAGGCTAGCAGAGATTGTTGAGGAAGAGGAGAGGGCAGGCTAGCAGAGATTGTTGAGGAAGAGGAGAGGGCAGGCTAGCAGAGATTGTTGAGGAAGAGGAGAGGGCAGGCTAGCAGAGATACTTGAGGAAAAGGGAAGGGCAGGCTAGCAGTGATTTTTTAGGATTATTCCTTACCGGCTGTGGGGGCTGGGTGACCCATTCTGGCGGCTGTACCACCTTAAATTCCGGAACTACCGGCTCTTCCGGTTGCTCCGGTTGTTCCGGTTGCGGGTACAGATCCAATGAATCGACCACTCCGACCTGAAAGATGTAATTTAAATGTTATCTTTATTTGATTAAACGGATATCCAAGTAAAAAACGGTACCCTCGGAATGTAGGGCTCCGGGTTTGGCTGCTGTGGCTGCATGATGCTGTCGCTGCTCTGGACAGTCGGCATTTGGGGGTGATAAGTCTTAAAAAATCATAGTTAAAAAGTTATAGATATTTTCGTGCTTTTCTAACGTTAAATATACTAGTCAAAGCTAAATACCGCACCTCGCCCGCATTTAAATTTCCGGACGAGGCGCTGGGGCGCATCGATTGGGGTGGGGGCGCCTGAATTGAGAGCTGGATCGTAAAAAATGATTTCTTACATTCCCAAATTGGTGCTGTTGTGCAAGAGCGATAGGAATTAAGGTACCGCAGAGAAAAATTAGCATCTAAAATGTTTGAAAAAACTAAAAACTCAAAAATATGTATATGGAAAACCACCAGTTGTATAAGGATCTGGAAAGCTAAGCCTAAGCCTAAGCCTAAGCCTAAGCCTAAGCCAAATAGTAAGCCTAAGCAAATTCTTGGCTCGAAAATGGCCATTTGTCGATGGATGCTCCCCGGAAAGTGTCTTCGATGCCCTCAGGGCCCGTTCGGTTTTGTTTGCATTTCGCGCGGCGGGCCCCTTTCAAATTTGAGAGGACCGCTTCTCGCGACAGGGCGGAAAAACAAAGGCGACTTCGAGGAGTTCAGAGAGAGCGGAGGATTTGTTGCATTTCGGCGGCTTAAAGTGAGCGGGAAGCGGCGACTTGAAGGAGTTCTACAGCCTTGTAGAAGTGAGGGTAGTCTAGCAGAGATCCTTGAAGATTCGCAGTCGCAGAAAAACCATCAAAACGCTATAAAAACCTTTTAAGGCCCAAATTCTGAAACTGAGACAAGCTTGCAGAGATCCGTTGGGAAATTTGGATCCAAGCAACAGCAGGCAGTGCCCGAAAAAGCATCTCTGCCCCCGGTTGCGCGCAGCGCGTAGCGCTTAGAAAACAAAGACGCGGAAAGAAATAAGAAGCGCAGCGCGCCCGCGCCCCACCCGAACGAGCCACTTCACGTGTGCCCCAAGCCGGAAGGGGGCAGGACTCGAATAGAATGGACCGGATGGGCACACCAAAAAATGGTCGAGGGGAAGATATACCCTATTTCGGTTTTTAAAGGGAGGGAGAGAAAGAGAGAGAGAGAGAGAGAGAGAGAGAGAGAGAGAGAGAGAGAGGGAGAGAATCTATGTTGTATACTTCGTGTTTCCAATCCTTATTAATTCACTTTATACAAACAAAAAGTAGAGAAACAAATAATTCAAGTCATATTTTTTATTTAATTCATGCTAAGCGGCCGGCTGTTCCTCATAAAGCCCATCGCCGCGACGGGGCACTGCATTTTCTTGATGCAACGACCCATCGGCTCTCGCACGAAGCCCTCCTGGCATTTACAAGCCGCCGGGCCACATTGGAGCGTGCAGGCCTAAAATGGAATTTAAATTATGGCAATGAGCGTCTAACTAAGCCTAAGCCTAAGCTTAAGCCGAAGCCCGGGCCCAAGCCCAAGCCCAAGCCTAAGCCTAAGCCTAAGCCTAAGCCTAAGCCTAAGCCTAAGTCTAACTGTCGTGTCAAGGCAAGCCTCTAAGTCCGTCTTCTCATTCCCTACCTGCATCTCCTCCGTGCACGTCGGCTCGCAACCATTTCCGCACTCATTCAACTCCTCGTTCATCCCGCATTCTGAAAGCTCGATTAGAAAACTTTATTTCTATCTCGCATTCGCTCTATTTCTCTCTCTCTCTCTCTCTCTCTCTCTCTCTCTCTCCCCTCACCTCTTCGCACTCCAACAGGCATACAACGCGGAATACATGGCACGGCTTTGCAAACGTAATTCGGATCACACCGGAACCCATCCTGGCACAACGCCGTGTCACAGGCACTGAAAAATTAGTTTAAGAATATTTCTCCAATGATCACTGCTAGCCTGCCCTCCTCAAAAGAATTCCGTGTAAATTTGAATTTTACTCACCTTCCCGAGTTCACAATTCCCGTCTCAACCGTCGATCCTGAAACACGGAAATTAAGCAAAATTATGAGCCTTTTACGCACCTACAGCAGCCGCGAAAATGGCGCTAATTTGCATAGCGAAGAGGGAAGAGATCTAAAAATGAATTTGCGTCAATAAAGATTTTTGTATTTGAATTTTGAGCATTTGAAATGTTTTTTAGGTTTTTGGCTAGTTTCGGCAATTTAAATATGATTAAATTTCACCGAAAACGCGATTAAAACACTTGTTATAATCAGGTCGATTGGGTTGCTAGGCATTTCTGAACCTGTTGGAAAAAATTAGGTTCTGCCGGTTTTCCCCCTCGATACTGAAAAAGATCCAAATATTCCTCACTAGACTTATTTTCCTAATTTTATGACGAATTAAAGCTCACCAATATCAACGCGTTCATGTTGCCTAGCTTATAGTCAAAATTCCGATGATAATTTTATAGAAATCCGGGGTAGCCGGGTCGATTTTCGATGTATCGATATGCCCTGAAAACCGGGGTTTATATAGGCAAAAGCTGGGCAAATAATGCGATGGGAAAACAGGAAAACCATTGAAACTCGAGTTGTCAACAAGTTGCGTGGCGGAGGCTCTGCCCACAATAACCCCAAAATAGAAACTGGCCCCAGAAAAAATTGCCAAAAATTGAGGGAAAGCCGGTTTTTTTTATTAAATTTTTCGAGGCTTTTTCATGTTGTTTGCTTGTTTAGTTGGGGGCGACAAAACGAAAAATATTTATGCAAACCTAGACATTAATGCAGTTTGAAACGCGATTTGATCGGTTTTTTATTCAACGGAATCGGCTTAAGCATAAGCTGAGCTTAAGCCTAAGCTTAATTCTAATCCCTAAGCCTAAGCCCTAAGCCTAAGCCTAAGCCTAAGCTTAAGCCTAAGCCTACAGATAACCCCTAAAGCCCTCCAACATTTCTAGTTCCCACTGAAAAACATCAAAATTTTGTGTGAAAATGAGCTTTCCGACTAATTTTGCAACTCCTTAGAGCCTATAAAATTTCACAGTAACCTAAAAACGCCGTAACTATGTGTAAAACGTGAAAAATGGAAGATGCAAACGCGAAACGAAGGTCTTTATGTATTGGGGGTGAGCGGTGGCCGGTTTGACAAATATCACGATTCACGGAGGTACTCACTCAAAGTGAAAGGAGGGAAGAGATCACTCGTCAAATAGCTGACTTGAGAGGGAGCAATATAGGGAACTTTGACCAGTGAGTCAGCACGGGGTTGGTGAATCATCACTGGCAGCCGTTTCCTGAATGATCTCTGCTAGGCTGCCCTCTCCTCTTCCTCAACAATCTCTGCTAGCCTGTCCTCTCCTCTTCCTCAACAATCTCTGCTAGCCTGCCCTCTCCTCTTCCTCAACAATCTCTGCTAGCCTGCCCTCTCCCCTTCCTCAACAATCTCTGCTAGCCTGCCCTCTCCTCTTCCTCAACAATCTCTGCTAGCCTGCCCTCTCCTCTTCCTCAACAATCTCTGCTAGCCTGCCCTCTCCTCTTCCTCAACAATCTCTGCTAGCCTGCCCTCTCCTCTTCCTCAACAATCTCTGCTAGCCTGCCCTCTCCCCTTCCTCAACAATCTCTGCTAGCCTGTCCTCTCCTCTTCCTCAACAATCTCTGCTAGCCTGCCCTCTCCTCTTCCTCAACAATCTCTGCTAGCCTGCCCTCTCCTCTTCCTCAACAATCTCTGCTAGCCTGTCATCTCCTCTTCCTCAACAATCTCTGCTAGCCTGCCCTCTCCTCTTCCTCAACAATCTCTGCTAGCCTGCCCTCTCCTCTTCCTCAACAATCTCTGCTAGCCTGCCCTCTCCTCTTCCTCAACAATCTCTGCTAGCCTGCCCTCTCCCCTTCCTCAACAATCTCTGCTAGCCTGTCCTCTCCTCTTCCTCAACAATCTCTGCTAGCCTGCCCTCTCCTCTTCCTCAACAATCTCTGCTAGCCTGCCCTCTCCTCTTCCTCAACAATCTCTGCTAGCCTGTCATCTCCTCTTCCTCAACAATCTCTGCTAGCCTGCCCTCTCCTCTTCCTCAACAATCTCTGCTAGCCTGCCCTCTCCTCTTCCTCAACAATCTCTGCTAGCCTGCCCTCTCCTCTTCCTCAACAATCTCTGCTAGCCTGCCCTCTCCTCTTCCTCAACAATCTCTGCTAGCCTGCCCTCTCCTCTTCCTCAACAATCTCTGCTAGCCTGTCATCTCCTCTTCCTCAACAATCTCTGCTAGCCTGCCCTCTCCTCTTCCTCAACAATCTCTGCTAGCCTGCCCTCTCCCCTTCCTCAACAATCTCTGCTAGCCTGCCCTCTCCTCTTCCTCAACAATCTCTGCTAGCCTGCCCTCTCCTCTTCCTCAACAATCTCTGCTAGCCTGCCCTCTCCTCTTCCTCAACAATCTCTGCTAGCCTGCCCCCTCACCACATTGCACAATATTTTCCAGAACTCCGCGGGCTATCTGCCAACCGTTTTCTGCTGCGTCGCCCTGCTCAGCGATGCTGAAGTCGACAAAAAAGGGCTAAAAAATGCACGGCGCACCATGACGACTCGGCCCCTGGGCCGGTTTGGCCCGATTCTGGCGCCAGGAATTTGGTGTTTGTTTTTATTATTGTTATTTTTGACTAGGTTTTTAAAAATCAGTTTTACGGACTAGGCTTAAGACTAAGCCTAAGCCTATGCCAAGCCTAACCACTTCAGAAATCAACATGGGCTATCTGATTGCGACTGGGGCGCTGGTGCTCCTTTTATACGCTCGACGGACGCTGTGTCAATGCACCGATACCGTACCCCGTAAGTTTTCACAGGTTTCATGGAATTTTCTTTAAGCCTCGACGACTGTCACGGTGTACCAGGTGGCGCTGAACTCGGTTAATACTTGTAAGTCTTCTTTCTGTCTTTCTCTCTCTCTCTCTCTCTCTCTCTCTCTCTCTACATCTCGCTCTCGTACTATACGCAATTTAGCAATGTACGCCCATATGCCGGTTCCGGATACGCCTGTGAACAATGCGACTGCCACGACGGTCTACACGATACCTGGCCTCTTCGCATCAACTGTAAGATTTTTGGGCAGGCTAGCAGAGATTGTTGAGGAAAAGGAGAGGCAGCCTAGCAGAGATTGTTGAGGAAGAGGAGAGGGCAGGCTAGCAGAGATTGTTGAGGAAGAGGAGAGGGCAGGCTAGCAGAGATTGTTGAGGAAGAGGAGAGGGCAGGCTAGCAGAGATTGTTGAGGAAGAGGAGAGGGCAGGCTAGCAGAGATTGTTGAGGAAGAGGAGAGGGCAGGCTAGCAGAGATTGTTGAGGAAGAGGAGAGGGCAGGCTAGCAGAGATCCATGGAAGACTTTTTAGTCCGCCAGCTCATGCACTGGGGCCTGTTTGACACAACTCGACGTGCTGGGCAACAAGAATGGGACAGCGGGTGGGTTTAGGAAAACTTTAAAGGACCGTTCAAGGCAAAAATCGAGAAGCCAAACTTATTCTAAGGATCTCGTCCGAAAGCATCAAAAATTTCCTGCAAAAAATCTCTTCTTTCAAGTCTCAATCCTGACGGTGCCCAGCTCGGCGACGGCCGCCTATCAGTCGCAGGGCTACACGCTGATGTACAGCCTGAACTGCGTGGCGTCGCCGGGATCTTGCGGGGCGACGATTCCGCTATATGCCTATGAGAATACGCAGATATCAGGTGGGGACCCGAAGCCTAAGCCTAAGCCTGAGCCTAAATTCCAGATCAATATGTCAACACGGACTATGGCTCGGACGCCCCGCAAGCCAACGGCTACCAGCCGGCCTTGATGGCGTCCGTGCTCTGCTACTTATTCCAGCCACCGTAAGCGCTTTTCCACAAATAATCTCTGCCAGCCTGCCCTCTACTCTGCCTCAACAATCTCTGCTAACGCGCCTTTGGCCTAAAAATAGACAATTCCTACCGTAACCCATTTTTCGTTTCAGGACCACAACGACCTCGACCACTACCACCACCACAAAGTATTTTTAATGCGGAGAATTTTGTAACTTTTTAATTTCCTACAGTACCCCCTACACTGGACCGTCGACGACGACCACGGCATATACCGGATCCACAACTAGTAATTTTTAAAAATCAGGCAAATTATTCTAATTCTAGCGACCCAGTCAACAACGACGAATACGGCCAGTGCGACGACTGGTAATTTGATTCAAAGGTATCAAAACGATATTTAAATTTTTAGGGACGACTACGTTGTACACCGGTCCCAGCACGACTGCCACGTCGACTACGACCGGTAATTGCATTTAAAAAATTATTATATGTGATTCAGGCTCGACGACGTCGTACACCGGTCCCACAACTACGACAGGTTTTGTTATCCACAAGATATTCTGTTATTTTCGGCCGTTGATTTCTCGCTATCTCTCTCTCTCGCTCTCTCTCTCTATTTGGTTCTCTCTCTTGCTCTCTTGCTCTCTCTAGCTCACTGTCTCTATCTCTCTTTATCTCTCTCTCTCTCTTTCTCTCTCTCATCTGGGAACGTATTTAAAGCTGAAGTCTTTAGGCTCTACGACGTCATATACCGGCTCAACAACGTCGTACACCGGTCCCACAAGTACGACGGGTACGTTTCTCTCTCACTCTCACTGTGTCCCTCTCCACTCTCTCTCTCTCTCTCTCTCGCTCTCTCTCTCTCTCTCTCTCTCTCTCTCTCTCTTTCGCTATCTCTCTGCACCAAGCGGCCAGTCTGACAAATTCACTATTTAGCATCGACAACACCTTACACCGGGCCCTCAACAACAACAGGTATTTTTTTAGTAAACTAGGCCATTTAATTTCTGTAAATCCAGCCTCGACTACGCCGTATACCGGTCCCACAACCACGCCGGGTAAGCTACCAAATTCAAACCCACTACAACTCGACGCAACACTCGACTGATTAACTCAACTAATTTTCTAGCCCCAACTACACCCTACACTGGTCCATCGACTACTGCCGGTATGGTAGCTTTTGGATCGCGTAATTTCATGATTTTTAGCCGAAACCTCGCCATACACCGGACCGTCGACAACAGGTAGCGATTCATAAAATGCAACCTCCGAGTTACTACCGTTTCAGCCAAATCTACCGTCGACAAGATCAAGGACAAGGCGTCGAGTGAGGAATTCTTTTGCATAAAGCCTAAGCTCCAAGCCTAAGCCCAAGCCCAAAAACAAGCCTAGGCCTAAGCCCAAACCTAAGCCTATCAAAAGTCAAAAACCTTACTGATTTGCATACTTACAGGTATCGGCTGGCCGCTAATCATCGCTGGCGTGTTGATAGCAGCTTTCTTGGTGGTAGCTGTGGTTGGTATCAGGAATGCTTCGATAACTTCAAAACACTTTCATCGATTTTCTTCAGATAGCCACCGGTACCTGGTTCTTCATCCGGGGTGGCAGCAAAGCCACGCCGACCTCGAATGCATATGCTAATCAGGCACACGGTATGATTCCTTAAGAGTCTCTGCTAGCCTGCCCTCTCCTCTTCCTCAACAATCTCTGCTAGCCTGCCCTCTCCTCTTCCTCAACAATCTCTGCTAGCCTGCCCTCTCCTCTTCCTCAACAATCTCTGCTAGCCTGCCCTCTCCTCTTCCTCAACAATCTCTGCTAGCCTGCCCTCTCCTCTTCCTCAACAATCTCTGCTAGCCTGCCTCCCTTTCCTTATTAAAAATAACGTTTATAGCCTACAAACAAGCGCACGCCGATTTACCACCCCAACCGGTGCATGCAGCGAATGCGGGGGTATGTAAATCAGTGTTCTCATCATTTTGATTGCGAATTTTGCAAAATCTAAATTAGAGAATCAAAGCTAACCATTCAGGTCATTTTCAAAAAATTTAACTCGTTATATTTCCAGGTTGGCATGCAAAATTTCGGCCCAACGTGGACGCAGCCGCACTCGATGTATTATTGATCGGAATTTGAAGAAGGTTTTGATATATTTTGTTATGTTTTTGTGATACCAATACCTCCAGACGAGTAATAAAGCCAAGTGTGATACCTTAAAAATACGAAACCATCGCTAAAGAATAAAATACTCTATAAACCTTTTATTGTCCTTTGATTTGATTACCCTCATCATAAAACAATTCATTAAAAAGAGAGTTTTATAAAAGTACAAAATAAACTATAATTATGCAAATACCGCCTGGTTTTAAGCCTATTTTGACCCCCGACATCCAGAAAGTGCAACATAATAATTTGCGTCTCTATTGATTCAGCCGGTAGGTTCGGCCAGTCCATCGTCGTCACATTCAAAAATAGTCTCACTTTGCCCCCAAAATCCGTCAAATGCAAATAAATAGCCGGTCGAATCAGCGAAAAATAAACAGTTTTGAATCCTATAAAACTGCCAGATTCTACCCAGTAGTATCCTCGAAATCGCCTCCACTCGATTACAGGAAAATGGTCAGTTTAATTTGCTAAATTCTGAATTAGAATTCCGCAAATGCCCTCTCCTTTCCCTCAACGATCTCTGCTAGCTTACTGACCCTAAAAATCAAATACTTAAAGCAAGCCTAAATAATTTAAATGTTTAGAATACGTGTCTCATCGCCGCTCTGCTCGTTGCATGTACTGGAGCTCGTGAGTTTACTGAATTCTCTCTCTTTCTCTCTCACTCACTCTCTCTTTCTCACGCTCTCTCTCTCGCTCTCTCTCTCGCTCTCTCTCTCATTCCATTCCCCGAATTTTCAGAGTTCATCCGCCCCACCCAGCCGGGACGTGACGTCGTTATCGGTAAGTTCAGCGGTTGTCACACTAACTTTAGCTCCGTTGCCAGTTTATCCTTAATGCATCCATCATTCCAGGCCCCATCATCTTCCCCAACCAAACAATTGGTCAGCAACAAACGTGTCGCGTCGGCCAGAGCTGTGGCGAGAACGCTCAGTGCGTCACTTGCGGTCCGGTGTGCGAGCAGAAGTGTGGCCAGCCGACTGTGGTAAGCCTAAGCCTCGCTAAGCCTAAGCTAAGCCTAAGTCTAAGCCTAAGCCTATCTCAAACCCTTTCAGAGCTGCCCCCGCACCCAGAATTGCCTGAACAACTACAACAACAACAACAACGGTGGGCAGCAGACTTCGAACATTCGGCTGCCAGCCACCGGGAAGTGCCAGTGCAACAATGGTTTCCTGAGGAACACGAATGGCCAATGCGTGCGCCAGCAACAGTGCAATAGAGGTGGGGAAGAGGCGAAGGAAGAACAGAGCGCTTGGGGAGAAGCTGAAATTCTGGGTACATGCAAGCCGGTTCTTGTTTGTAGAAGGATAGCGCAGGCAGAAGCCGAAAGCCACAGCAGCAAGCGCTGACCTCGAAAGAATCATGAAAGCGGGAATACATTTGGATCTAACAATTATTCATCAAATTTTAGTCGGAGCGTCCGTGACGACAGCCTCCCCGCTTCGCCGCTGCCAGAACAACACTGCTTCGAGCTGTGGCCAGAACGAGCGCTGCAACCTGTGCGGAAATGCCTGCGAGCAAAAGTGCGGACAGCAGACAAAGGTACGCTACGGCTAAGTTAACGGGACCAGGAAGTAAAAATCTAGCGGCAATAGGTCAGAATTCCGTTTCTTCGTCTCCTCGAAGTTTTTAAAGCTGTTGAAGCTCACGCTTAAGAATCACGTTTTCAGCTTTGCCCTCTCACGTCCACGATTTGCCGACCGACGACCGGAAGATCTGCTGGAATTTGCGAATGCCAGCCCGGTTTCTCTCGCCACGCCAATGGGCGCTGCGTGCGTAGCCAGCAGTGTAATGGTGAGTTAAAGGCTGCGAGAAAATTAGTTTTTTTTTTCAGATTTGTACGTTAAATTCAACACTCATTAAATACTGTAATTTAACCTATACCAATTCATTTTTCCATGCAAATTTCGATTCCAGTGGCCACTGCCGTAACTACAGCTTCTCCGCTTCGCCGTTGCCAGAATACGACGGCTTCGAGCTGTGGTCAGAATGAGCGTTGCAACCTCTGCGGAAATGCCTGTGAGCAGAAGTGTGGACAGCAGACAGTGGTAATTACGGCGTCTCTCCCTCTCTCTCTCTCTCTCTCTCACTCTCTCACTCTCTCGCTCTCCCCCGCGCGCTCTCTCTAGCGCGCTCTGTCTCTAGCTCGCAGACGGTCTCTCTCTCTTTCTCATTGTCTAATTTGTTCGCTCTCTCTCTGTCTCTCGAATAAGTGTTGCCTAATGCCTAAAAACACCCAACCTTCTTAGGCCTGCCCCCAAACGTCTTCAATCTGCCGGCCGACCACCGGGCGAACTTCTGGAGTCTGCCAGTGCCAGTCCGGTTTCTCCCGCCATGCCAATGGACGTTGCGTCCGTAGCCAGCAATGCAATGGTAAGCTAAAGGGTGCGAGAGAAGTCGTTTTAATATTTGCTTCATTAAATCCTGTAGCTTACGCATACTAATTCATTTTCCCATGAAATATTCGATTCCAGTGGCCACTGCCGTAACTACCGCATCACCTCTTCGCCGTTGCCAGAATACGACGGCGTCGAGCTGTGGCCAGAATGAGCGTTGCAACATGTGCGGAAATGCCTGTGAGCAGAAGTGTGGACAGCAGTCAGTGGTAAGTAATTACGAAAGATCTCCTTGTTTGTCTGCCTGTCTCTCTCTCTCTCTCTCTCGTTCTCTCTCTCTCTCACTCTCTCTCGCTCTCTCTAGATTGCCTCAAAAAAGATTCAACCTTCTTAGGCTTGCCCCCAAACGTCTTCAATCTGCCGACCCTCGGCCGGGCGGAATTCTGGTGTCTGTCAATGCCAGTCGGGTTTCTCCCGCCATGCCAATGGACGTTGCGTCCGTAGCCAGCAGTGCAATGGTGAGTTAACGGGGGTGTAACATCTAAAATGATTTATTACTCTGCTACCCCTAGGGCTCAGAATTGAACATCACATCATGCTCAACACACATTTTCAGCTATTCGCAACGGCCGTGACATCGACGGTCCCTTCGGCTCAATCGAAATTGACGTCTAATTTGTATATCAAAGAACTACTGTTTTGATTGTAAACACTGTACACATTTTCTGTACATTTGTGTATATGTTTTGATGAATAAACCTAAAGCAAGCAAACTTTTGACCATCTCGAAGACGTCGTAAGAATCGAAATATGAAGACACATAGCATGGAAATGTTTCAAAGGAATGTTAGAAGATTTATCACACTATTTTGTACAGGGCCATCTGATTGATATACGGTAATTTGAGCATTTTTCGCACAGCACCAGGCGTATCCACTTTTGGAGCAACGGCAAGCAAGAATGAGCAAAAAAACAGCAAAATACAAAGAGAATAGAAGTCTATAAGATGTTTCTTCGTTTTAGGAAAAAATAGCCGAGGGTCGAGCCGCCGACGAGGAGGGTCAGGAATACAGTGGTGTGGACACGGCGTAGGAACTGGGAAAAAGACGAGTTTCCTCTTTTCCGCAAAAATCTCTGCTAGCCTGCCCTCTCCTCTTCCTCAACAATCTCTGCTAGCCTGCCCTCTCCTCTTCCTCAACAATCTCTGCTAGCCTGCCCTCTCCTCTTCCTCAACAATCTCTGCTAGCCTGCCCTCTCCTCTTCCTCAACAATCTCTGCTAGCCTTCCCTCTCCTCTTCCTCAACAATCTCTGCTAGCCTTCCCTCTCCTCTTCCTCAACAATCTCTGTTAGCCTGCCCTCTCCTCTTCCTCAACAATCTCTGCTAGCCTGCCCTCTCCTCTTCCTCAACAATTTCTGCTAGCCTGCCCTCTCCTCTTACTCAACAATCTCTGCTAGCCTGCCCTCTCCTCTTCCTCAACAATCTCTGCTAGCTTGCCCTCTCCTCTTCCTCAACAATCTCTGCTAGCTTGCCCTCTCCTCTTCCTCAACAATCTCTGCTAGCTTGCCCTCTCCTCTTCCTCAACAATCTCTGCTAGCTTGCCCTCTCCTCTTCCTCAACAATCTCTGCTAGCCGACCTTCCACATCGAATACTCACATCATCCTGCCACTTCCTATACTGCACCACCTGGGAGTACGGTATCCGGGTGAACGTCACCATGGAGTATAGCGGAATCCAGGTCCTCGGGAGCCAACTGGAATGCCAATTTGAAAAAATTAAAATTCCGGAATTTTCATAGGCCCGATTGACTTAAGAAAATCTCACCGATTTAAGATCAAGTCCAACTTTTTGCGCAACTTGTAGGAGGTATGGTTTACAAGATCTTTCAACTAAATTTCATTTCTCTGGTTTTTAGCTTTTTTGCCGTACCTCTTCATAGTTATACATGGCCAGGTCGATGATGTTGTGCGCGTCTTTGACGCGAGTCTCGGAGTACATTCTAGAAAAATCGGTTGATATTTTGGGGCCCATGAACATCTACCGTAACGCCCGGGGGATGTCGTTCTGGCATTTGTCGATGATCTCGGAGAGGACGAGGCAGTCCTCGAAACCCTGGAAATTGGGAGTTTCTTAGGCGTAGAACGAGCTTAAGCCTAAGCCTAAGCCAAAGCCTGAGCCTAGGCCCAAACTCAACATCAACCTACACAATTCATCCCCTGGCCGTAGAAGGGCACCATCGCGTGCGCCGCATCTCCGGTGAGCAGCACCGAGTTGCCAAAATGGTGTGGTTTGCACTAAAATTTGAATTAAACGGCGAAACAGAGCGAGAGAGAGCGAGAGCGAGAGACTGAGTGAGCGAGAGCGAGCAAGGGCAAATATACCGACTTTTATGGATATCAACGACTGTGGCCGAACTCGGTTGAACGTCTCCAAGACGTGCTCCCTTCCCATCAGCTCCAGCGCGTCATGAAAGTTCTCCTCGAAAAATTTGCATATATCCTCGTTGGTCGACATCTTCTCCTCGAACAGGCGGAACGGGGCGAAGATGGTCACGGTGAATGTGTGGTCCTGAAAAAAAGAGTTAAAACTCAATTTATCGAATGAGTGATAACCAATTACTTATAGTTAGATGAGTTAAAAATATTGTTTTAATTAAATTTAAATTTTAAATTAAAAAATAGCTCAGGAAAAACGTACCCGGTTCGCGAGTGCAATCAACGTGAACGCGCCACGGGGCCAGAGGTGGAAAACGTTAGGTTCCATTGCGAACTAAAAAATAGCGAAATTTCGTGGCTCTCCTGGCTTTCACGCTCCCTTTTTTAGATTAAAAGAAATGGCTTACGTCATTATTTTTCGGCAAAATGTTGAGTTCGATGTAGCCATGTTCGATGTATTCTTGCGCGTAGTCAAATCTGAAACGGCATGCTCTCTCACTCTCTCTCTCTCACTCTCTCTCTCTCTCTCAATCTCTCTATCTCTATCTCTCTCTCTCTCTCTCGTTTCTCTCTCTCGCTCTCTCGATATCTTTCGGTCTCTCTCTCTCTCTCACCCTACCTTGGATACGTTGACAAGCTCCGCCTCACCGCCGAATAAGCACCATCACATCCGAGAATCAGGTCCGCCCGCTTCGTGAGCTCGATCTCGTCGCTAAAAGTGTCTCTTGGTATCGCCCTCTCTTTCACTCTCTATTTATCTCTCTCACCCTCTTGCTCTCTCTCCAAAGTCCCTTACCATAATACCGTAACCTCGTGCTGCTCGACGTTGACGGCCCGGATTTTGTGTTGAAAGTGGAAGTGGACATTCGGGGACTGCTCGGCTAAGGAGATCATCACCTCGTTGAGATGACGTCGGTTGATAGAGACGATGTGCTGTAAAGGCGGGCGGGCTAGCAGAGATTGTTGAGGAAGAGGAGAGGGCAGGCTAGCAGAGATTGTTGAGGAAGAGGAGAGGGCAGGCTAGCAGAGATTGTTGAGGAAGAGGAGAGGGCAGGCTAGCAGAGATCCTTTACAAGACCAACCTGCCCAGGCTGTCCATACGGCTGCCGATCGAACGTCTTCCCGTCCTTGTTGTGTATCAATCGTGAATACAACGGCACGCCTTAGAACGTAAAAAAATCGAGATTCCGGATTCATACCTTGATTAACAATATAATCCTTTAATCCAACGCCCTCGAGGGCGGCTTTTCCCCTGTCGGACAGCGCCAAATTTATACTTCGCCCCGGCACGTGCGCCATCGTTCGTATATCTGAAAACGGTTCAGTAGGTTTAAATGACAGGCTTAAGCATAAGCCTAAGCCTAAGCCCCACAGCCGTCTCGGCAAGTCGTCTCACCTGGCCTATACTCGTAAACATCCACTTCCCAGCCCTTCTGCGCGAAATAGCAGGCATTCAGGGCGCCGACCAGGCCCGCGCCCGCGATTATCACCTTGGGCATCTGTAAAGGAAATAAAGAAAGGGAGAGAGCAGAGAGAGAGAGACACAGAGAGAGAGATAGAGACAGCGATCAAAAATCCCACAGGAAACACAAAAATTGAAGTTTGCTGCATTTAGCCAGGCCGTAAATCCTTGATTTCCAGGCGAGTAGCTTCTCATAATTATCATAAACCTGATTCCGCTGATTAGTCAACAATTATTTATAGGCCCGTAAACAGTTCGTAAACGCGCGATTTATGGTCGCAGCCCCCGGTGAAAATATTTAGGCATTTGGCACCTGAATTGCCCCCGCGGACACTGATAACTTGCCACAAATACAGAGATAAGCTCGGGGGTGTCTGGGCGGGCATTGCAAACATCGATTTGGGGGCTAATTTGCATATTTTTGTGATAGAATTTGTGTTTTTAATTTTAAACAAATTAAGCCATAAAAAACCCGAGAGTGAAAGAGAAAGAGATAGGGGGAGAGAGATAGAGATTTACCTAGGGCAAGAGAGCAGGGCACTTGGAAGAACGAGGGATGGGGAGAACGAGAACCAACGGGAGAGAGAAGGAGAGAGAGAGAGATAGAGAGAGAGAGAGCGAGAGAGATAGAGAGAGAGAGAGATAGTGAGAGAGAGAGAGACGAGAGAGAGAGAGAGAGAGCAAGAGAGAGAGAGCGAGAGAGACGGAGATAGAGAGAAATAGAGCGCGGGATAGATAGAGAGCGGGCGAGAGAGTTAGAAAGACAGAGCTAGATAGACAAGGTGGGAGAGAGAGCGAGAGAGGGATAGAGAGAGAAAGAGGGAAACAACACCCGAAATTGCTCCAAAAACGTATGTTGATTGGTAATAATCACCCAAATATTGCCGGATGCCAGGCTGGGCATTGTTCCAAGAGAGATTGTGGAGATAGATGGTTATCAGCCAGTCGCGTGACGTTGTGCCCTCAGGGCAGATCCACGCGCACGACCGAGATCCCGCCGGATCCGGGTGATCAGTATGATGCAAATCAGGCTAGCTGAGATTGTTTAGGGGAAGGGCAAGCTAGCACAGATTATTAAGGAAGTGGTGGGGACATGCTAGCAGAGGTTATTGGGGGGGGGGGGGAGGAAAAAGGGGAAAAAGGGGGCAAGCTGGCAGAGGTCATGAAGGTGAAGGCGGGCTAGCAGAAATCTATTAAGACGACGGGCAAACTAGCAGAAATTCCTTGAGCGAAAAACGGACATCGACGATATGCTAACCGCGCTTTATGTCTTAGCTCAACTTCCGCCCCCCGGCCCGGAATGACGAAACCGAGCCGCGCCCCGAATCAGCAAATCGGCCCGGTCGGTGACCGGAAATGGACAGGGCGAGCGCACAAATTAGCAGCGCTCAAGGCCTCCGAAACGAGCACAAAAAATGCTGAAATACACCGAAAACTCCGGTACGGGGCAGGGTAGCAGAGATTTTGGGGAGGCAGGCCAAGAGTAAACCTGGTGGGAATGAGTAAATTAAATAAGTATGAGTTTATGAAAATTAAATGAGATCAAGAACCGGCCTGACAATTAGCCGCGCCGACCAGTTTGCGCCTAAAAACAGAATGACGATTTTCGGGGGAAGGCGCGCGCGGTTAATGAGGGAAAAGAGAGAGAGAGGATGAGAGAGAGAGAGAGAGAGAGAGAGAGAGAGAGAGAGATGTGCGCAGAAAAATCGAAAACCACAAAGTTGTACCCGAGCCGGGGTGGCCGGATTTTTTCGGGGGAAATACGAAAGTACGAAAGTGAACCTTGTTTCCAAATGATACCTCCTATGGCAAAGCCTAAGCCGAAGGTTACCCCTAGGTCACCTACCTATCTCGACCTACTCTTCACCTCAAAGACCAAAAAGAAGCCACTTCCTGGTACCTTTAAAACAATCTATAGCCCCTTTTCCTTGTGATAATCCTGCGTTTCGTGCATGATTAGAATCCCAGGGTGTCTCGTGTGATGATAGCCATCCCGAGGTGTCACGTGGCGCGAGGTGTTTGGTGGAAAAAGAGGCGGCTACGCGCCGCGCCTATAGCCACCACTACCCGTTTTATGAGAACTGATCCATCTTCTCGCCAGCCCAGCGAGCACGAGTGTTCCTTATCGGATGGGGGGAGGTGTGTGGAATCCGTGACATTTGGTTAATAAATTGGGGGCAGGCTAGCAGAGATTGCTGAGGAATAGGAGAGGGCTGGCTAACAGCGGCCATTTGAAGGTTGGAAAATTTTTTTTTTTGGTGCGTCCATAGTGCGATTCCATATCTGTCCTCGAAACACCGTTTCGCCAAGGTTTTTTTAAAGGAATCAACCCGGCGGCGTCCCGTCTAGCCGTCTCCATTTATCATCGCCCGTTTGAGAAATGGTCGAATCGCGGTGACGGCTCAAATCGCAATTTTTCAGCGTTTTTGCGCATTTTTCCCAGGATCTCGGGATGAGTTCAGCACCGGCGATTTGTTGAAACTGCAACAAATTGCAGTCAGTGCGGGCTAGCAGTGATCATTGCGGAAAAGCGAGGTAGGCTTAAGAAAGTGGATTCGGGCGACGCCCGGAAATTTTCAAGATCGAGCTCAAAACACAGCTCGGCGAAACCGGCGGATGTTTTTGTAGGCCGTGCTCGGAACTTGGATCCCATAAAATGCGCATCTTCAGTCTTGACCTCGAGAAGTTCTTGCAGGGATTTACGACGGGGATCCGGAGACAGGAAGAAAATACGTTAATTACTCCCCCGTATCTCTCTCTGTCTCTCTCTCTCTCTCTCTCAATCTCCCCTATCTCCGCTCCTGTTTCATGACGCCTGATTTTTGCTCCTTTCCTTTTGTCTAGTTCCTACTTTATCGAATCGTTTGCACAACATTTTGCTAACCGCAAATACCAGACAAAAAGTTTCAATTGAAGTCATTAAAGTTAAAGAATTATAAGTAGGTAATCTTCGTGACGCGGAACATTCCATAAGAGTCATCGTACGGCGAGTGGAGTTGGTTGTAGCTAGAATTAAAGAGGGTATATTTTTCTCGTATGGCCTTGTCCTCCACAAACTCTGCTAGCCTGCCCTCTCCGCTTCCTCAACAATCTCTGCTAGCCTGCCCTCTCCTCTTCCTCAACAATCTCTGCTCGTCTGCCCTCTCCTCTTCCTCAACAATCTCTGCTAGCCTGCCCTCTCCTCTTCCTCAACAATCTCTGCTAGCCTGCCCTCTCCTCTTCCTCAACAATCTCTGCTAGCCTGCCCTCTCCTCTTCCTCAACAATCTCTGCTAGCCTGCCCTCTCCTCTTCCTCAACAATCTCTGCTACCCTGCCCTCTCCTCTTCCTCAACAATCTCTGCTAGCCTGCCCTCTCCTCTTCCTCAACAATCTCTGCTAGCCTGCCCTCTCCTCTTCCTCAACAATCTCTGCTAGCCTGCCCTCTCCTCTTCCTCAACAGTCTCTGCTAGCCTGCCCTCTCCTCTTCCTCAACAATCTCTGCTACCCTGCCCTCTCCTCTTCCTCAACAATCTCTGCTAGCCTGCCCTCTCCTCTTCCTCAACAATCTCTGCTACCCTGCCCTCTCCTCTTCCTCAACAATCTCTGCTAGCCTGCCCTCTCCTCTTCCTCAACAATCTCTGCTACCCTGCCCTCTCCTCTTCCTCAACAATCTCTGCTACCCTGCCCTCTCCTCTTCCTCAACAATCTCTGCTACCCTGCCCTCTCCTCTTCCTCAACAATCTCTGCTACCCTGCCCTCTCCTCTTCCTCAACAATCTCTGCTAGCCTGCCCTCTCCTCTTCCTCAACAATCTCTGCTACCCTGCCCTCTCCTCTTCCTCAACAATCTCTGCTACCCTGCCCTCTCCTCTTCCTCAACAATCTCTGCTAGCCTGCCCTCCAGCTGTCGCCATCCCTTTAAACTTCTAAAATACTCACGCAGGCGGTCCGGCAGGATACGCCATTGTCGAGATCGGGATCACCATCCCTGGAGCGGAATACTGAGGCTCCATCACCCGAGGAGGAGGCATATATGCTGTACGAGGCGCTCCTGAAGCTGCACTGTTCCTTTCAAACGAAAACCAATGACCGCACATCATTAATGCGACATTTTTATGGCCTAGGCCTTGCCCCGGCTACCATACCAGGTCCCTTCGATGTCACCGGCTCTTCATAAATCGTGTTATTCTTCCGCCCGCAGCAGCAGCAACAAGCCGTCACGCACTCGCACAGCCCGCAGAAGCAGCAAATCTGAAACTCGAGTGAAGAATTTATTCATATTACTGGCGTTTTCCAAGACCTGAATCTGATGAATTTGCGTTTTCGAAAGTCTTTAAATCAGCAATATTTATTTCTGTTTCAAAACAGAAGTCTTGTTGGAAAATAAAATGAAAATCACAACACGGCACACCGGGGAGCGGAAGGCGAAAATTTGCACCCGAGTTGCATTTTGGCATTTGACCATCCAAATACTAAACGGTACTAAAAATAAACACTAAACTTTAACTTGATTGTATTTGCATGATAATTACAGTAATGACAAGACCTAAGCCTAAGCCTCAACCTAAGCCTAAGCATAAGCAAGCCGAGGCCTAAGCCTAAGCCTTAGCCCAAGCCTAAACCTGTTTTTCCAGGGCCTTCAAAGGGTGGCACACATAAACATGAAGCAGCAACCCACACAGCCCAGAATACACATTGCCGTCAAGAAGGCGCCCACGATGTGCCAGGCCCAGCGGCGCCAGCCTGAAAAATGCGTGATTACCGTAATCCTCAAGGAAGAATTTCTTTCAATTTTTTAAGACTTAAGATCATCTGACTAGTGCCGCGTTACACTCCCTTTCAGCTTTTTGAGCTGTTCCGCCGCCTTTAAAACGCACCATGCAAATGTTTGCCGTTTCTGGTGTCTGCATCATCATTTTGCCGGTTACGGTACCTCCCATTCCCCCAGATCCACCCCCAAAATGAGTCGCTATTCGAGGAGGGGTCATCTAAAAATGACAATTCCAGAGCTACCGTAACCCACAAATTACCGTAATTATAGTACTCGTCCTCCTGGTTATACGGTCCCGTGTAGTTTGACGTATAATTCGAAGACTTGGTCGTCGTTGCGCTTGTGTAGTTTGTAGTTCCGGCCACCGTACTTCCGGTGCGGTTACCGTATGCCGTCGTAGTTGTCGATAGGTGGACCGTGGAATTTGTGGGGTATACGGTAGTCGTAGTGGTCGTATCATAGGATTCCGTCGTATTCCTGGCTTGTGTGGTGCTGATTCCGGTTGTGGAATTGGAGGGTACGGTAGAATTCGCAGGTCTTAGCGTGGTGGTGGTGGAGTTTGAGTAGTATACGGTAGTTGAGGATGTGGAATTCGAGGCAACGGTAGAATTCGCTGGGCGTGGCGTAGTAGTAGTGGAATTTGAGAAGGGTACTGTAGTCGAGGTAACTGAAAAATTGGCAATTTTGCTAGGCTAACGGAAGAAATTGGGGAATTGAGGCAGGCTAGCAGAGATTGTTGAGGAAGAGGAGAGGGCAGGTTAGCAGAGATTGTTGATGAAGAGGATAGCGAAGAAAATTCAGGTAATTGGAAAAATACCATTAGCGCGAGTCGTGGCTGTCGTTGCGTTATATGGAGCTATCGTAGTGGTTACTGTAGAACTCGAATTATTCTTTCTGGCGGACGTGGTCATCAAGACAGTCGTGGTCGTAGTGGTCGCTAAATTTGCCTTTTTGCAAGTTTTCCGAAATACAAGAAAAATTTTTAGTCGACAAACAAATGCAAGTTACCTGAAAATGGGCCAAAAATGCCAAAAATCAGTAGGCATTCCCAGGCGCGGCGTCGCATTTTGAATTACCTGAAATTCTCATAAAATTAATCATATTAAATTATGAGGGTGATTTGAGTGGGCATAGGCTTAGGAAGGGTCTTGACTTCCCAACCCCTTTAAAAAACATCAGCCGCAATTTCGAAAGCGGCAACTGGACGTGGGCCGTGGACAGTTGCCCCTAGCATCGTTGCCAAATAGAATATCCAAAAACGGCCGAGGCGTTGCCTATGGTAATTCCCTCGCTCTTCCCCTTTTTTGGGATTTCTGAGCCCAGGAATTTTTGATGTTTTGACCGAGCGGTTGTGACGAAGACGTTCGAAACCAAAATATTGTGTTTTCTTTGCCTTTTCTGTATATTTTACAAGTTTAAACATTAGTAAGAGAGTTTACTGTGCAAATTAGGAACAAAATTCCGATTCAAGATTTATTTCGAAAGGCTTAGGGGGAAAGACTAGGCGAAAGAATGAAAGAGGCACAGAATGTACAGAAAAACAGCTCGCGAATCTGGCTTATTCCTCGTCGCTGCCAACTTCCTGGCTGGTCGTCTCGGAAGAGGAGAAGGTGAACGGGCAGCCGGGATCTGGAATGGGATGTATTTCCGGGGGTAGAGCTTCAAGCCAAAGCCAAACCAAAGCCAAACCTAAGCCTAAGTCTCAGCTTAACCATAAGTCGAAGCCGAATCCTAAGCCTACTAGGCCTAAGCCAAAGCCTAAGCCTAGGTCGAACCTAAGCCAAGCCTAATCGTAAGCCTAGGTCTAAGCCAAGCCTAATCCTAAGCCTAAACCTAAATCTAGGCAAAGCCGAACTGGGCCTAAGCCAAGCCTAAGCCTAAGCAAAGCCGAAGCCAGGCCTAAGCCTAAACCTAAGTCTAAGTCTATGCCTGACCTGGGCCGAAGCCTACGTATAAGCCTAAGTCTAAGCCTATGTCAAGCCTAATCCGCAGCCTAAGCTTAAGCCTAAGCTGAAGCCTAAGCCTGAGCTGAAGCCTAAACCTGACCGAAGCCTAAGCCTACGGGAAATCTATATCTCCACTCACTCTTCTTGCACTTCCGCTCCCTAACGCATCGTCCCTCAGTAGTCCTGGCGTATCCTGGGCGGCATTCGCAGAGTCCCTCGCCCATCATGCGCCACGGGCAGACACGGAACAGCGGGCAGATCTGAAAATTTAGCTGGTCACTCCCATTAATGCGTGAACTTACGGCGCGCTCCTTTCCGCAGACCGACTCGCAGATCGGGCCGCACTGGTTGCAACGTTCATTTTCCGGGCAGCTGACGCGCCAGCTGCAGGTGCCATTGACTGGGCCAGTAGTGGTGGCGGTAGCGACTGAAAGGTACTACTCAGCCTGTATTTGAAGGATTACGAGTAGAGGAAGGAGTTGAGGCGGTCACGGCGATGGTAGGCAGGCTTGGGAAGCCGTTACGAGAAGTTGAAGCTGTACCAGAGGTGCTCGAAGGATTCACGACGACGGTCGGTAGGGTGACGACAGTGAAGTTGGACCCTAAATCTCAAGCTGAATCTGAATCTCCTGACTTACGGCTGGTGGAGCGGGAAGTTGAAGCAGTTCGGGAAGTGCTCGTTGAAGATGCGTTCACAACGATGGTAGGAAGGGTACGGAGGGTGAAACGAGATGTTGAAGCAGTGCGGGCAGTGCTCGTTGAAGACGCATTGACAACAATTGTGGGCAGCGTCGGGAACGTGTTACGAGAAGTTGAAGCAGTTCGGGCAGTGCTCGTTGAAGACACGTTCACGACGATGGTAGGGAGTGTCCGGAAAGTGAAACGATAAGTTGAAGCAGTGCGGGAAGAGCTGGACGGTGTCACGGCAATTGTGGGCAGCGTGACCACCGTGAAGTTGGACCCTAAAAGGTTAGTGAAGTCGGGTTCTTTGGCCTACTAGAAGTGGAACGAGAAGTTGAAGGCGTTCGGGGCGTGCTGGACGAGGCATTAACGACGATAGTAGGCAGGGTCGGGATCCCGGTGACGTTGGTTCCTGAATCTGAGCTCGACCACCACTGCCGCGTCTTACTAATAGTGAAACGAGGAGTTGAAGCAGTTCGGGAAGTGCTGGATGGCGTGACAACAATAGTAGGCAGCGTCGGGAAGGAGTTACGTGAAGTTGAAGCGGTTCGAGAGCTGGAGGGCGTCACAACAATGGTAGGGAGGGTGACCACCGTGAAGTTAGACCCTAAATCTCGGCTGTTAAGCCGATTTTGCTGGCTCACTGCTGGTAGGACGGGAAGTTGAAGCAATTCGGGCAGTGCTGGATGACGACGCGTTCACGAAGATCGTAGGCAGCGTCGCGATCCCGGTGACGTTTGTCCCTAAACAGCGAGTTTAATCCGGAGTTTAGCGCCTACTGATCGTGAATCCAGAAGTTGAAGCAGGTCGGGAGGTGCTGGAAGGTGTGACGACAACGGTAGGTAGGGTGACCACCGTGAAGTTGGACCCTGAAGCTTGGCTTGAACCTGGCTTTTCTGACTTACTGCTAGTTGAGCGAGAAGTTGAAGCCGTTCGGGAGGTGCTGGACGAAGTGACGGTCGGGCATTCAGTGATGCCCACACAGACTCCGAGTCCGTTTCGCGCCAATCCCTGATTACACTGGCACACCCCGATCGTGCTAGTGCTCACGTTGCAAGCCATCGCAGGACAGAACTGAAAAAATTGAAACCACAGTACCGAATTTTCTACCGTAATCGGTTGCCCGCATTTTTGCTCGCATGCTGTTCCACAGGTGTTGCATTGCTCATTTGCGGGGCAGGGTACGGTGGCCGAGCAATTTTTAACGAGAAACGGGGTTACGGTAGGGAGGGAAGGCAGCGATCCGGGGAGTACGGTAACGGGCGGTGCGGTGTTGACGGCTAAAAACGCCAAATTCGCGCCACAAAATTTATTTTTTTACCGGCATTGGCTACCGTAGCCAGGAAAAGGATGGAGGTGATGTTTTTCTAAAAATTGGATTTAGACTATTTTTGCGGCCCAAGAAGACTTTTGAAGCCCAAGCCTAAGCCCAAACCTAGACCTAACCCAAGCCTATAAGCCTAAGCCTAAGCCTAAGCCTAAGAAAAGCCTAAGCCTAAGCCCAAACCCATGCCCAGCCAAGCCTAAGCCTAAGCCTAAGCCTAAGCCCACGCCTAGGCCTAAGCCTCAGCCCAAACCCATGCCCAGCCAAGCCTAAGCCTAATCCCAAGACTAAGCCTAGGCCCAAACCTAGACCTAATCCAAGCCTTTAAGCCTAAGCCTAAGCCTAAGCCAACCTAAGGCTAAAGCCAGCTCACTTACCAGAAAAGCCATAGCGCGAATGGGAAGGCAAAAGCTTGGATGTGTTCCAACTGATGCCTCCTCCCCCTTTTATACAATTTTCACCCCCGTGACCCACAGACCAAAAACACGCTAGGTTTATTTGCATTTTTCGGCGAGCATATTTTCGAACAAGTTTTTCACGTTTTTTCAGCTCAACCCGATCGGCTACAATTAGCGAACAAGATAATATTTAGCCCGGCGACTTGTCGGAATTGACGACATTGAAAATGTTTGCACAGCTGGATGTATGGTCCGGTAACCACCCGGTGGAGAAAACAAGCGTATTTTAGCAATTAGAAACAACCGGTTTTTTTCTGGAGGTCTTTCACGAAGTAGTCTAAAAACCTTAGCTTAAAATTGTACCTGAAAACCGTCCAAAAAAACTTTATATAAACACGATTCGATGTGTTTTTCGGGTTCGAATCGTGCAGTGAGCCGTTATAATACTTGACATACTGTTTTGACATCGAAATATCCTGATCGTGCTTTTCTCAGTATGATTTTAGATATCTGCATATAAAACTGCACTGGAATATGCTTTGAAGAATTCTTAGAAAGCGAGAGAAAGCAGAGACAGCGAGAGAAAGATGCTTTCCCGTCAAGGCCGCAAACATCGTAGCGTACAATTTAAGGGCTGTTTTGCCATAATTTCGTTTGGGCCACTAGTTTAAATTATGATTTTCAAAATCTGCATAAAAAACTACGCCGGAATGTGTTGAGAATGATTTTTCCGAGGCGAGAGAGTGGAGAGGCAAGAGAGAAAGATGTTGATGCATCGTTGCTGTATCGTCTGGCATTGCAAGGCAGTTTTGAGCGCAAAAGTCCCAGAGCAGACCATTCTAACTATGATTTCCGGAATTTGCTTATAAAACTGCATTGAAATATGCTTCGAAATTATTTTTAGAAAGCGAGAGAAAGGAGAGACAGCGAGAGAAACATGTGCGAGCCGCCCCTCCTCAGCGTGGTGATTTCGTTGATCGTTTGCCGATGGTTTCATTTAAGTCCGCTAGTGTTTTTGTGTTATTTTAAACGGAGCGGAATGCAGATTTACTAAGTACACCATCTTTATTACGAAGCAACTTTTATACAGACACAAGCTGGAGTGTTGCTCTAAGAAAAGTTGGAAGCCCGGCACCGCTCGGCAGGCTCACTTTTTGGACACGATGTTGCAGTTGCCCACTGAAATTTTGAATTTGTTAGAAAGTGAGAGAGAAGCGCGAGAGAGAGTGAGAGAGAGGGAGAGAGAAAGGTAGACAGCAGAAGCTCATTAATGCATGATCTTACAGCGGTTACAAGTCGGCTGTGCGACGCAGCGACCATTCGGATGTCTGAAGAATCCGGGACGACACTCGCAATTTCCCTGGGTATTACCGCAACTGGCCTGAGGGTAGAAAGGACAGTTCTGAAAATGTGAGATTGTAAATGATCTTCCTCTCCTCTTCCTCAACAATCTCTGCTAGTTTGCCACCCACCACAAGATTCGCTCCACATGTCTGCTCACACTTCGGGGTACAGTAGTTGCATCTCTCACGAGCCACGCATATCTGCGAGGCGCTGCACACGTAAACGCGACGCAGGTTCACGCCACAGTCCAGTGTCGGGTCGTCGATCGGGATCGTTTGATTGTAGTTTACTAAAAAATACCCAAATATCACTGCTGATCAGCCTCAAAGATTGCTCCACCGTACCCTGATTGCAAGTAGAGGCCAAGACGCAGCGTCCCGAGAAGTCACGCGCGTAGCCCGGGGCGCATTGGCAGTATCCGGCTGCGGCACATCGTTGGTTGGTGAAAGGGCAGTTCTGGAAAACATAGAAAATGACCTCTGCTAGAGCTACCTCTTCCTCAACAATTTCTGCTAGCCTGCCACTCGCTTTATTTCTTTCTCTCTCTCTCTCGCTCTCTCTCTCGCTCTCTCCCTACCGTAGTCCCTTGACCGCATCTCTGCTCACAGGGCACATTGCACGTATTACACATCTCGTTCTGTCCACAGTACAGCCCGTAGTCCTGCTGGCATACCGATAGATAACCTAGGGTATACTGTAACTGGAGTAGCCCTTCAGCTGACCTGCCCGGACATGAAGCGCGAGATGGGAGATGAGAATGAGCTCGAAAAGACGTTGCATATCTGCTGTAGAATACCCGTGTTTTCTAGCAATTTTCAGGCTTTTATAATGGTTTAGCGCGAACATCCGGCTGAGCCAATAAAATGTGGTTATTTTTGCCGTTCTGCCAATTTGCCAAATATTTGCCATGGTGTGGGTACGTTTTGGCGCGCTGTTTTGGACTTTTGAGTGCATAATTGTTAACCAGACAAAATCGATCCAAAGATGGTGAAGGCCTGATTTTAAAGGGAAATGGAAGGTGAAGCGCCTACCAAGCCCAAGCCTAAGCTTGGGCCATCATTGCATCCATAATCTGCGTAAACGAAACCTCAAAATCCTCAAATTTCCCCATTCTTTCAAAATGTCGTTCGAGCGACGGTTGCGTCGGTTCTTCGACGACCGAGATCGGAAGCAAATCCGGCAACACCAGCGGCGCAGCTTTATCGGCGACTTTTTCGTGAGGTAATAGCCGGAAAATCCGGAAATCATGATGCAAATTGCGCAATTAAGTAGATTTTGCTCTTCGGCTTTTGAAGCATTGCAATAAAAATTATGCAAATTAGGCTTGCTAATTTCAGTGAGAGCACGGCCTACTCGAACCTCCGCTTCATCACCAACTCAATCTTTGGGCTTGTCGTCTCGATTTGTGAGTTTTAAAGGGACTGGCAAGTCAGGGGTCAGGGGGACTTCGAAAAACCAAATTCCAGTGGCCTACTACCTCGTTTGGGAGAAGATCAACTTTGCCAATTTCCATCCGGTCCTTTCGCGGCTCTTCCAGGGATTCATGATTTTCGGGAACGCGTTCGTGTTTGCGAAGAGTCAGGTGAATATCTCTCCATCTCTCTCTCTCTCTCTCTCTCTCTCTCTCTCTCTCTCTGGCTTCTGAAAGTTAATTTTTCTAGCGCTATCGCTGCGGATTGGCCATTTTCCTGCTGGGCGTCTTCGGAACCAGCGGCCAAAGTGGGGAATTATGCAAATTTCCCACTCTAAAATTTCCAGACCTAATTATGGTCTTCGTCATGGACAACGCCCGCGAAGGGCCCATCGACAATATTTTTGATAATTTCCGGTTTATATTCTATGCTTTATGCAAATTTCGAGGTCAGAATCGCGACGGAGAACATCGTCTGCAGCGTGAAGATATCGAATGAGGTGCGAAGCTCATGCTTAAAGAGATGAGGACGGCATCTGTTGAACCCCCCTTGGGGAGGGGGGGTTCAACAGGTCCCGCGGCGATCTCGCGCGAGAGATGGCTCCCAGGGGAGAGGCGCAGAGACATTTTCTTTCCCTCGCGTAATCGATTGACTTATGCCGCCCCTATCTCTTTAATAAGCCAAGCCTAAGCCCACGCCTAAGCCCACGCCTAACCCCAAGTCTTTTCAGCTAGCCACCACCCGAGGGAAGGTGATGATCGGCCCGATGCGCGAGGTGCTCGAGCGTGAATTCTGTGAGTTTCCGTTTGAAGTTCTCTTCTCTTCACTCTCTTCACTCTCTTCAGACCGCTAAAAAAAATGTTAAGCCCCTGGCCATTATCCAAAATGTAAATCCTCATTTTTAGCCCGGCTACTCCGCTGGAAGGGCAAATTCCAGCAGTGGAGCTGTGGAGGGGAGTGTGGAGAGGTACCGGAGAATAAGGAGGAGAGCGAGGAGGAGAAGCAGAATCGGCAGATCGACCAGGCCGCATTGGTATGAACTTTTTCCTCAACAATCTCTGCTAGCCTGCCCTTTCCTTTGGCTCATCAATCTCTGCTACTGCTAATGCCTGCTCCCTTCTTCAGGACCTCGCCCAGCGCGCCAAGCTCACCAACTCGGACGACGGCTACGTCAAGGTCAAGCAGCCATTTTATGCAAAATTCAAGGACAAGGTACACAGAATTTTTGATGGAACTTCCCTTAGTTCGTGCGCAACATCGGGGAGAAGATGCAGGAGCAGTGCTCCCGCATCTTCGACAAGGGCACCCTGCTCTGCCACAAGGCGCTGGCGTCCCTGAAGGTGAGCTTTGACCAGTGATCTCTGCTAGCCTGCTTCTTACAGGAAAACTGCCGGGGATCAGCGCCGTTTCTGCTCACCGGGCTTGTTTGCAAGCCGCTGGACGCCCTGGAGTTGTGTGAGGTGAGTGGAAGGGCAGGCTAGCATAGAGATTTAGGACGACAAACGAAAAGAGGAGGGGTACAATCTCTGCAACGAGGCCCTCAGCAACGACATGCCCGACGGGTTCGAGAGGTCATTTTCGGAAAAAGCTTAGGCTTAGGTTAGGCTTAGACCTAGGTTTCGGCTTCGTCTTAGGCTTTGATTTGATGGCTTAGGCTCAAGATAGCGTCCGTTGATTTTTCAGCGAAACCATCGATATGCGCAACATCAGCAAGCAGGTCTCCGCCGAGCTGGAGACGAAGGTCCTAAAGGGCCATTGAAGGCAAAAATCCATACCGTTTCTTCAGCTGCGAATCGCGACCGTCGAGGCGCCGCGCATGTCGAGCACGCTGCACATCAAGTCGCTGCAGGCCAGCGTGAAACGCCTCATCCGGGTGGCCAAGGTGGGCAGTAGAGGTTTTTTGAGGAAACTTCGTAGGAATTTCTTCAAAAACCTCTGCTAGTCTGCCCCTATCTAGGAGCTGGTCGTCGCGATGGGCAAGATGCTGACCGCGCTCCTGATCTTTGTCGTCTACTTGACGTTCAAGCGCGGCTTCCGGATGGTGGATGCCTACGAGCGTGACTTTGAATACGAGAATCGCACGATTACGAGGTACCACCAGGGAATAGTACAAGTCTACAAACAACAAGCAGCTAAACCTAAGCCTAAGCCTAAGCCTAAGCCTAGGCCTGACAGACTACAAGTTCGCGGGCTACAAAGCACATCACCTCATTCCAGCGACTTTTGGAAGATCGACCGCGCGCGCGAGGCGAAACGCGAGCCCTGCCTGCAGACGCTCACCCAGCTCGAGATGAAGCAGTTGGGCGTGACAGAAAAGTGGCTCAGGTAGGCCTACACGAACAGCTTGTTTCCAAGAAACCGCCTTAAACCTGAAAATTCCAGATGCCCAAAATTCGCCGAGCTGCGCCAGATGTGGCTGCCACTCTCCAAGTTCACCATCTTCTTCGTGTTCATCGCTGCCATCTTTGCCATCGACCACTTGCTGTTCCGGGTTATGGGAGCGGTGCGTAGTCGTTTTCAGCAGGGAGGCAGGCTAGCAACGATCATTGAGAAAATTTCTGGCCTTCTGTCACTCTCCTTAGGAAAGTTTCAGGAAAGTTTTTTAGGTAATCTCTGGGATCCCGGTCCAGCTGAACGCCACCGAGTTGCCGACGCTGAATTTTAAGGTAGAGGGCAGGCTGGCAGAGAGTGTTTAGGAAGAGGAGAGGGCAGGTTAGCGGAGACCCTTTGATTTTCCAGATCACAGGCCAAGGGATGTTCCCCAAGCTGCTCAACAACCTCTTCAAGGCCAAGAACAGCACCCAGAAGAGTGTCTACATGCTTGAGGATTGTCTGGTAGGCGTAGCTTAGGCTCGCAGTTAGTCTGAGTTTCGTTTTTCCAATCACTTTTTCGCTTCAGGTCCCTCCAAAAGCCCCCGACTACGAGCGCGCCGTCGTCACCGTATTCCTGCCGCTGGCTTTTATGCTAATTTGCCAGGTTGGCCCATCAGCGTACCTTGCAATGTATGGGAATTTTCTTCAGGTCATCCTCTCCTTTCTCCCGAAGAAGCTGACCATCGCCTACGTGTTGCCGTTCTTTTTCCCGAGGAAAACGAGGGCTCGCCTGATTATGCTCTACAATAAGGTACTTTCATTCAAAGAATCTCTGCTAGCCTGCCCTCTCCTCTTCCTCAATAATCTCTGCTAGCCTGCCCTCTCCTCTTCCTCAACAATCTCTGCTAGCTGCCTTTTAGTGCCTGATCCATCGTCTGATGGGTCGTATCGAAGCACGACGTCGGATTCGCTTCTACGTCAAGTGGCGTAAGGAAAACGAAGCCGATTCTGATGACGACGGTGATGTGTAAGAATTTTGATTTGTATGGCTTTTAAAGGCATCTCTTTCCTTAGTACCTGTCTAAATCGCCGTGCCCCCCTCCGCCGCAAGATCATCGAGAACCTCTTCGCGTTGCATGAATGTTTGTTGTGCATGGTAAGCTAGAGTGATTAGGATCGGAAATACCTTTTAGACACACCTACGGACTCGGAACACGCGCTACTGCAGCGAGTGCGAGGCCACGTTTTGCCGCCCGTGCATGGCCGAGATGCATAATGTCTGCTATGCATGTCAGGTGAGAACGAGGGCAGGCTAGCAGAGATTGTGGAGGAAGAGGAGAGGGCAGGCTAGCAGAGAGTGTTGAGGAAGAGTAGAGGGCAGGCTAGCAGAGATTGTTGAGGAAGAGGAGAGGGCAGGCTAGCAGAGATTGTTGAGGAAGAGGAGGGGGCAGGCTAGCAGAGATTGTTGAGGAAGAGGAGAGGGCAGGCTAGCAGAGATTGTTGAGGAAGAGGAGGGGGGGGGGGGGGTTGGGGGGGGGGGGGGGGGGGGGGGGGGGGGGTGGGGGGGGGGGGGGGGGGGGGGGGGGGGGGGGGGGGGGGGGGGGGGGGGGGGGGGGGGGGGGGGGGGGGGGGGGGGGGGGGGGGGGGGGGGGGGGGGGGGGGGGGGAGGGGGGGGGGGCAGGCTAGCAGAGATTGTTGAGGAAGAGGAGGGGGCAGGCTAGCAGAGATTGTTGAGGAAGAGGAGAGGGCAGGCTAGCAGAGATTGTTGAGGAAGAGGAGGCGGCAGGCTATCAGAGATTGTTGAGGAAGAGGAGAGGGCAGGCTAGCAGATCCCATGTGCGAAAAATTTCCATGTTTTCAGGCCGAGAAGGGTCTCGTCAACTCCACGTACACGAACGTGCCTGAATATTTGCAGGTTCGTGCCCAAGGCGTCTAAAAAATGCAAATTTTAGCCTCCTCCGACCTCGTCGAGCCCGTGACCTAAATCGATTGATATGCCAATTTACTGTTCCCTCTCTCTGTTTTTGTCGACAATTTTGAGGATCGTTCCGATTTTTGTGTGATTCCCCTTCGCAGAGCTGATTTTCGTCGTCAATAAACGTATTATTTTTGTTTTAATGGCAATCTAGTAAAGTTTTTTTTTAAGAAAATGAGGGCAAGCTGGCAAAGATCATTTGAGCTTTTATCCGCTAAAAAATATGGAAATTTCACCCCGCAGCGGGGTAGCTTAACCTAAGCCTAAGCGCTGCGGGTGTTTTTGGGAATGCCCCCGGGCCATGGAATATTTTAGTGGCACATTGCGCGAATCGGAATTTCCTCCACTTCACGGGCTGTCAACCGGAAAATAGGGGATTTTTGGGGGTATACGATTTTCGTTTTTTCGTTTCCTGGAAGATCTCTGCCAGCTTGCCTTGTATTTGCGAGCTAGAGAGAGAGGGAGAGAGAGCCAGGAAGAGAGAGAGAGACAGAGAGAGCGAGAGAGAGAGAGAGGGACAGAGAAAGGGCGACGAGAAAGAGAGCGAGGAGAGGTGGATAGAGCGACAACAGAAATATTGTTTTTTCGCAGATAGTGATCGAAAGAAAATTGTTTCCCACAACGTTTCGTGCGATTTATTGCCCGCTCCGATCCAGCGGTCATTTCGCCTCCATTTTAAAGTGAATCCACAGGGTTTAGCGTATTTTCCAGAGTCGCTCTCTCTTTCTCCCTCCCTCTCTCTCTCTCTCTCTCTCTCTCTCTCTCTCTCTCTTCCCACATCTGGTTTCCGTTAATTCCAAAGCCCTGACCAAGCGCAACCTTTTCGCAACAAGCCCCAATTTCCCGACTGGTGTCCCGTTCTCAAAAGATCTCTGCTAGCCTGGTTTTGGAATTCTTTTAAAACCCCCTGAGGTTAAAGTGATTCTTCATCCGCTTGGCCCCGCCCCTTACAAGCCAAAGAGGAGCAGTCTAAAAATCGAATTTCCCTAGGGACAAAGGCCATTCCGGGGAAAGAGGGGACCTCGGCTCATGGCCTCTCGAAAACCAGAAGCATAATAACGATCGCAAAGTTTGGCAAATGGTCTCTGCTAGCCCTCCCTTCCTAAATGGTCTCTGCTAGCTGCCATTTTCTCCAAAATTGTCTTATAGCCTGCCCTCTCCTCTTCCTCAACAATCTCTGCCAGCCTGCCCTCTCCTTTTGGTCTGGGGGTACTGGTCTCTTAGCGGGGGAGGCAACCAATATAGCCTTATCTCGTTTTTAGTACCTTTTTAGTATTCGTAATTTGTTTATCACGAAAAATCATAAAAACCATTTAGAAAATTCTAAAAATTCGAATATTTTCTTATTTTTATGAGTTCCAATAGACTTTTCCATTAACTATCCTCATTTAGACACCAGTGTCTATAGGAATGTGGCGTAGCGAAGACTGGGAATGGGTCTTCGTCCCATTCCATACCCCTCGAGAGCTGCTGATCCCGCTCGGCGCCCTCTTGCTATGCCTACTGGCCGTTGGGTGTTTTTTGATAGCCTGTTGCTGCTGTGGGGAGCGAAAAAGCGGCGGGAAGGTGAAGCCGAGGAGGTGAGAAAGCTAACAAATCTATGCCTAAGCCTAAGGAAATCTAAGCCTGAGCGAAACCTCAGCCTAAGCACAAGCCTAAGCCTGAACCAACAAAAATCCCAATTTCCAGCCTCTGCAAGCGATGCGAACGCGACATCACGGCTCCTGATATCTTTGTCGAGCCACCTCGAGAATTGTGAGTCTCTTTCGTTTTCTCCGCTAGCATTCCTGGCTTCTCAGTCCCTTTAGAGCATTTTTTTAGTGTTTCTAAAAACCTCTCCCCGCCTCCCCCTCGTGAAAAACGATATATTTTTTCCTTCTCATGCTCTCTAAACCCAAATTTTCAGCCCGACGATGAGCTCCCCAAGCGCCCTCTCCATGGCCCCATCGATGCAACAATCTCCGCTCTACTACCGTATCCCGATCACCACAAAGAATGACAGTTCCTGGTCGGAGCCCTCGCCTCCCCTCCCACCGGCCCCACAAATATTTACCTTTGATACGTCGCGAATATTGAGAGAAATTATTGTTTAGTTCAGCGCTTGTAGGCCAAGCCTAAGCCGAAGAAAAACTCAAGCTAAGCCCAAGCCTAAGCCTAAACCTAAGCCTCAGCCTAAGCCTAAGCCTAAGCCTAAACCTAAGCCCAAGCTAAGCCCAAGCCTAAGACTAAGCTCACGTTAAGTCTAAGCTAAGCCTAAGCCTAAGCCTAAACCTAAGCCCAACCTAAGCCTCAGCCTAAGCCTAAGCCCAAGCTAAGCCCAAGCTAGGCCCAAGCCTAAGCCTAGCCTAAGCCTAAACCTAAGCCCAAGCTAACAAGGGAACCTCAAGTTGGCACGGTGGAATTTCGAAAAACGCTCGCGGCTACCCCTAGGTTTTCGACTATGGCGATTCCAACGGTCTAGTCAGAATTTCCTAAATGGGCCTCTGGACAGAGATACAGCACTTCCGGAAAATGATGATTTACATCCGAAAAATTAGCATTAGCGATAGGTTTATGAGGCCCTCCCATCACTATGGAATCACCAGTTGAATGGCCGAGTGGTAAGCGACTCACTTGATAGGATGCTGACCAGGGTTCGAATCCGCTCGCAATTTTTTTATTTTGCTTTTTGACCGGAAGTTTCTGCTCAACTCTAACTTTTGGTTTTTGCTATAAGAAAATTTTTTGGTTATGGCTCCAGGCTGGCTACTCCAAAGAAGCCTCAAAAATTCGCAAAAATTATGCGAACAGCTGGGTGTTCCCATCTCCGGTTTTTTTACAAATGGGCCACTCGGATGAGATTTTTGAATTTTTTTGGCTTCGCTAACGTTTTTCGAAAAATAAAAGTAGCGAAAACTTGGAGTTGGGCAGAAAGTTCCGGTCAAAAAGCAAAATAAAAAATTGCGAGCGGATTCGAACCCTGGTCAGCATCCTATCAAGTGAGTCGCTTACCACTCGGCCATTCAACTGGTGATTCCATAGTGATGGGAGGGCCTCATAAACCTATCGCTAATGCTAATTTTTCGGATGTAAATCATCATTTTCCGGAAGTGCTGTATCTCTGTCCAGAGGCCCATTTAGGAAATTCTGACTAGACCGTTGGAATCGCCATAGTCGAAAACCTAGGGGTAGCCGCGAGCGTTTTTCGAAATTCCACCGTGCCAACTTGAGGTTCCCTTGTAAGCCGAAGATAAGCCCAAGCTTAAGCCCAAGCCCTATTGGATTCGAGCCAAAATTCCCTTAAAATAGTTACCTTCTTCTTACTGTAATTTTGTTTTCCTGTCTTAAAATCGAGTTAGATTCGACTTTTGCGGGTATTTGCACTACAGGGTGTCCCAAAAAAACCCCCCCCCCTCTAGCGGCGCCCAGACGGGTCCGATTCTCGCCGTTTAGGTATCTATCGAAAGCTCTCGAAAAGGCGAGAAAACAAGGAGGGTTCATTTTCTTTATTATGTATTTTTATTGGCGAATTTTACCTCCAAAAACCATGAAAACGGCAGATTTACGCGAGATCTGCATGCTAATTGCGAAATTCCTATTGAAAAGCTGCCTGTTTTTTAGAAAAACGTTAAATATCGGACGAATAAGAATAAATCTTAGAAAATGAAGCCCGCTTGTTTTCTCGCCTTTTCGCGGGCTTTCGAATGGTATAAAAATTATCCTGATCGGAGCTTCCCACGGACCGCAGGGGGGGTTTTTTTGGGACACCCCCTATTTCATGCATTTTAGTCAAAATAAACGTTTTTCATGTATTTTTGAACATTTATCCCGATTTCCAAAATAAATAAGTTCAAATATTTGCTTTGATATGAAGTGTCGACCATTGTCCAGAATACGCAGCCCCAAAAAAATATTTTTCGGGGGGCTGGGGGGATTTTGTTTATTTGGATTGGTCAGCCATAAAAAAAAGAAGAGGCGTTTTTCAAATGTTTTTTTAAATTAATTTAAAATTTCAGAATTTAAACTGAGAATTTGGGCTTTATGTGGTGAGCAAAAAACCGTGCCCCGATATCTCTGGACCGCCCGCCGCGAATGGGCAAATTTTTTTCGCAAAAAATCGGGGCTTATCTTCGAAATTCGCCGGGCGCCGTCTGCTTCCGAAAGGTCGGATGGCGTCCCAGCTGGCAGATGTTTGATGAAAAGGTGAAAGTGAAAAAGGGCAGAAAAGGTTCCAAATTTGCAGATTTCTTCATCTTTGCAAACCTAAAACCAGGGCAGGCTAGCAGAGATCATTTGGGCCTCCAAAAATGAATATTCTGGTCATGCACGAATTTGCTGACACGGCAGTCTAGCAGAGCTTCTTCAGGGAAATTGAAGCAATTGAGAGAGAGTGCGAGAGAGAGCGAGAGAGAGATAAAGAGCGAGAGAGAGTGATAGTGAGAGAGAGAAAGAGAGAGATACAGAGAGAGAGAGAGAGAGAGAGAGAGAGAGAGAAAGAGAGCGAGAGCGCGAGGCAGAGAGTTACGGTGAGAGAGAAGGGGTGCTGGCAACGATCCGATGAGAAATCCTTCTGTAACCGTTTTGTTGACCGTGGGGTTTCGATACGTGAGGTATACATTTGTGCAGAATTTTCCTTTGATTCGAATCCGTTTCCAAATTGCGGAACCCCTCTAGATAAAAAAGTTACAGCCGGTTTTCTACCCCAAATGACCGAAAATTACAAACTTTAAATCCTTATAAAAAATTCGTGGAACATTTTGTGGGATAAAATACAGCCTCCAGGGGTAAAAACGTGCTCTTTCGAATGGGCTACCTCACGGACCCGTAGCTCAAAATTCACAAAATTTCAAAATTGGCCATCCAGGGCATTGGTCCACCGGAAAACTTTTTCGTGAATTTTGAGCTACGGGTTCGTGGGGTAGCCCATTCGAAAGAGCACGTTTTTTACCCATAGGGGGCTGTATTTTATCCCCCAAATTGTTCCACGAGTTTTTTATAAGGATTTAAAGTTTGTAAATTTCGGTCATTTGGGGTAGAAAACCGGCCGGACGTATCTGAGGGGTTCCGCAGCCTCAAAACGGATTCGGAATCAGCGAAAATTCTGCACAAAATGTGCTATCTCACGTAATCCCACGGTCAACCAAAAACGGTTACAGTTAGTGACTGAGTTGTATCTGACGTTGAGAGTTCATGCGTACGCCCCGCTCCGTAAGTACAAACCAGGTATTTCCTGCCTCTCTCTCTCTCTCTCTCTGTCTCTCTCTCTCACTCACTACCAAAAATCTCTGAAATCCAGCGAGACAGTGTCGTACGTTTTTGGGCCACAAAAGGGCAGATAAGAGGTGAGAGGGCAGGATTGTTCATTGGAATTGGGCAAATTGGGCGGAACGCTAAGGAGCAGTTTTCATAGCCCTAGGATTTTTAAAAAAATTTTCTAGGATTTGGCATGCTTGGCTCGTTAAATGGACCGGAATCCAAAAATTAACGAACAATCTCAAAAACATCGATTAATGGCTTGAAAAGCCAAGGATTCCTCGAATGTTAGATCCGCAGCCTTCCACAATAATCGCTGCTAGCTTGCCCTCACTATAAATCATTTTCTCAGCTTTCCGGATCCGGAAAACCCCGGACCTGCCTCCCTTTTTTGCCCGATTTTTTCGTGGGGAGCGTGATTTATGGCCGATAAAAGAGGGGGGAGGGGGTCGGGCGCCAATCAGATCAGATTTCTAAAGAGTGCGATCCCGGGTGGTCTTTTCAAAATATTTCTCTTTCCCTCTCTCTCTCTCCTCTCTCTCTCTCTCTCTCTCTCTCTCCTTCTCTCTCTCTCTCTCTCTCTCTCTCTCTCTCTCTCGACATTTCCGATTTTTGCTATTCGTTTTTGAGGTGCTGAGTAAACAACATGATCTCACCCACCTGTTATTATTATCGGTATCGGCGCCCCCGAAAAGAGTTGCCTCGATTTCCTAAATTTATAGTTTACCCTTTCCGCTCAAATAATCTCTGCCAGACTGCCCTCTGCTCTTCCTCAACAATCTCCGCTAGCCTGCCCTCTCCTCTTCCTCAACAATCTCTGCTAGCCTGCCCTCTCCTCTTCCTCAACAATCTCTGCTAGCCTGCCCTCTCCTCTTCCTCAACAATCTCTGCTAGCCTGCCCTCTCCTCTTCCTCAACAATCTCTGCTAGCCTGCCCTCTCCTCTTCCTCAACAATCTCTGCTAGTCTGCCCTCTCGTCTTCCTCAACAATCTCTGCTAGCCTGCCTTCCGTAAAACAACCAGCTTTTCAGCAAATGGGCGCTGACAGTATGACAAAAGTCTACCCCCAAGGCTGGGAGCTCCAAGAGAAGCCGGCATTCGAGGAGGGGTAAGTACTAGCAAATTTTAAAGGGAGAGTGACACCTGGAGCTTTTTTTCAGAATCCCGCCCAAGCCCGACGAAAACAACGCGCTTGGGGCAAAGAAAGGCGGGCTCACGTACGTTACATTTTGCTGCTAATAATTTACAACGTTTTAGGCGCTGGCAAACGCTTGCAAGCTTATGCAAAAGCATGGTCGGCGCCGGGATCCTGTCGCTTCCATTAGCCTTTAAACAGGCTGGTTTATGGGTGAGTGGGCAGGCTAGCAAAGGTTGTTGAGGAAAAGGACAGAGCAGGCTAGCAGAGATTATTTGAACCATTTCAGACTGGCCTAACCCTGATGCTAATCTTCGGCTTCATCACCTATCAGAGCTACAAGAAAATTGTCGTCTGTTCTCATTACTTAACCAGAGAGTAAGCTAATTGATTTACGTTAGCTTAACTACTTTGTGTAGTTGTTAATTACGTACAAGAGGCTTTAATGGCGGAATTATTTTTTTAGGTACGGTTTCGATCGGCTCGATTATGGGTGGATGGCGCAGCGGGCTTTTGAAAAGAGTCTCCCTCCATTCCACCGATTCGCCGTCCCAATGAGGCAGGCTGGCAAAGAGAATCCCAGTCATCTTTCCTAAAAGTCATCTTTCCTAAAGTCATCTTTCCTAAAGTCATCTTTCCTAAAAGTCATCTTTCCCAAAGTCATTTTTTCCTAAAAGTCATTTTCCCAAAAGTCATCTTTCCTAAAGTCATCTTTCCTAAAAGTCATTTTCCTAAAGTCATCTTTCCTAAAAGTCATTTTCCTAAAACTAGGTAATCGTAAATTTTTATTTTTCCTCAATCATTTTTTTCTAAAAACCATTTTTTTCGAAGATTAACTTTTTCTGAAGTTAGGTAGGCGAATAGGGATGCCACCTCCGCCTAACTCCCGAAAGATCTAGTACGGCGTGGAGACCTTAAAATTCTAGGGCCCAGTCCTCTCCAAAAAAATTTGCTTGCAAAAAAAAAGCAACTGAGAAATATTGATTTTTAGGAAAAATGACTTTTAGGAAAAATGACTTTTAGGAAAAATGACTTTTAGGAAAGATGACTTTTAGGAAAAATGACTTTTAGGAAAGATGACTTTAGGAAAGATGACTTTAGGAAAGATGACTTTAGGAAAGATGACTTTAGGAAAGATGACTTTTAGGAAAGATGACTAAAACCCTGGCAAAGAGTATTAGGGACGGAAATCGATTTTTAGACACCTCGTCAACATTTGCATCTTTGCCATGCAGCTCGGGATGTGCTCGGTTTATGTCGTTTTCCTGAAGGAGCACGCGAAAGAGGCAAGCTAGCAGGGCTCGTTTAGGAAGGCTAGCAGAGATTTTTTGAGGATTTTTTGAGGATAAGCCTAGTTAGAGAATGAAATTAAGTTTTTTAGTTAATCGACGAAAAGGCGCCGGACAACCACATCAGCAGCGTCCTGTATTATTTGGTGGGATTCCTGGCGATTAGCATGCTGGTGATGATCCGGAATTTGAAGTAAGTCTAAGTCTAAGCCTAAGCTTAAGCCTAGGCTAAGCCTAAGTAAAAAGGCTAAGCCTAAGCCTCAACCTAAGCCTAGTCCTAAGCCTAAGCCTAAGCCTAAGCGTGCGCCTAAGCCTAAGCCCACGTCTTTCAGAGTGATGGCCCTGGTGTCGATGGTGGGGAATGTCCTGATGCTTACCGCCCTCGCCATCATCATGCAGGTAAAACCTGTCTTTTTTCAATACTAAAATTATATCCCAGTACCTCGTCCGGGCCCACCACGTCATCGGCGAGATCCCAGGGTTTACGGTAGATGATCAAGGTTTTCAAGGTTGATAATTTTAGAGCATCAACGGTTTGGTGCTGTCCGCCGGATCGATATTGTACGCTTACGAGGGACAAGCTGTGGTGAGTTTTTCGGTTTCTAAATGGCCTCTGCTGGCTTGCCAAACCTAAGCCTAAGCCTAAACCCAAGCCCGGCCCGCCCTAGGCCGCCGGCGCGCGCCGAGCCAAGCCGCCAAGCCAGGGCCGGCGGCCTAGGCCTTGCTTGAGCATATCCCCCGAATGATCTCTGCTAGCTTGCCAACACTACCAGTCTTTTCAGATCCTCCCCCTCGACAACAAAATGAAGCGACCGAAGGAGATGCTCGGCGTGGCCGGCGTGTTGACGATCGGATGCTCACTGGTTACGATAGGTAATTCATTATTCCTTTTTATTAAAGTCGCAGTTTACACAACGATCGGCTTCTATGGCTATATCACTTTTGGCGACGACACCAAGGCGAGCATTGGCCTCAATTTTGGCAAAGAAACGTGCGTTTTAAAGGGTTTGTGAAGTCAAATAGGCAGCTAGTTTTTAGACGTCGGCAAGCTAGCAGAGATCCCTAGGAATCAGATCCCGCACTAATAGCCATTTTGAAGGGGCTATGACAGCCTTAAAAATCTATTTTTAACAGTTTACTCACCTTCCTAAGATCTTGAGGCGTAGTTCCGCATTCCGAAATGATCTCTGCTAGCTTGCCTCAACCGCTTTTTCCTTAAATAAACGCTGCTAGCCTGCCCACCACACCCCTGATTCTTGTCTTTTTAGGGAATACTTCATCATGAAAATTCTGCTCGTCACCGTCGTATATTCGACATATCTGGTGCAACAATTTGTGAATGTGGACATTGCCTGGCCGCCGATTAAGGTTTGGCTCTCTCTCGCTCTCTCTCTCTCTCTGTCTCTCTCGCTCTCTCTTTCACTCTCTCACCCTTTACCGCAAATTTAGGCTGCCATCAAATCGCGGAACCTGGCACCTCATTTGCATCTGCTGTGGGAGGCCCTCTTCAAGATATTCCTCGTCTGCCTTGCTTGTAGGTTTTAAAGGAACCTGAAACCTCCTAAAAAATCTCTGCTTGTCTGCCCTATACCCAATTTTAGTCGGACTCGCCATCGGGGTGCCGAATCTGGACGACATCATTCCGCTGGTGGGCGTAACGGCAGGTGGGAAATTCTCTAATGAATCTCTGCTAGCCTGCCCTCTCCTCTTCCTCAACAATCTCTGCTAGCCTGCCCTCCCCTCTCCCAACAATCCTCTAGCCCCCCTCCCTTCCCAACAATCCTCAGCCTGCCCCCCTTCCCAACAACCTGCAGCCTGCCCCTCCCTTCCCAACAATCCGCTGCCGCCCCCCCTCCCAACAATCCTGCTAGCCTGCCCCTCCCCCAACAATCCTAGCCAGCCCCTCCCCCAACAATCTCTGCTAGCCTGCCCCCCCTCCCAATCCTGCTAGCCAGCCCTCTCCCCCAACAATCCCTAGCCTGCCCCCCCTCCCAACAATCCGCAGCCCCTCTCCCTCCCAACAACGCAGCCGCCCCCCCTTCCTCCAACTCTGCTAGCCTGCCCTCTCCTCTTCCTCAACAATCTCTGCTAGCCTGCCCTCTCCTCTTCCCAACAATCTCTTAGCCTGCCCTCTCCTCTTCCTCAACATCTCTGCCTCTCTCTGCTATGTTGTCTTCTAAACCAAATTTCTTTAGGAATGATGCTCTCCCTAATTCTCCCGGCTCTCTGCCACTTTGCCACCTTCCTTCCGGAATGGCTGCGTGACCGGAAGTGGGCGGAAATGGCCTTCCACACGACTGTCAATGCCACTCTGCTGGTTCTCGGAATCTTCTTCTTCTGCTATGGATTGTACACAAACATGAAGAACATCATCTCCGGCAAGGACGATTCATAGACACTGTATTTTATGCATTTTTAATTTTTTAATTGGTTTTCCGACGTTTTTATCCCATTTTTCTCACTTGGTCACAACTGTATTTTGAGGCTTTCGTGATTTTGCTGAATGATCGCATCGGGTATTTTTGTTTTTATGATGTGTGTATGTTTGTTTTTCTATTTTTTGCTCTGGTTGTCTGGTCATTTGGCTAAATGGATTTCGATAAAAGAATTGGAAGCAGATGCGGTAAAAGTTGACAACGCATAAGCCTAAGCCTAAGCCTAAGGACAGGGATAACCTTGCTTCGCGAACCAACTTCAAAAACTGATTCCGACAAGCTCTCTGCTAGCCTGCCCGGGCTGATATCTGATTTCCCCAAAAAGGATAGAAAGTGAGAGAGAGAGGGGAGAGAGAGAGAGAGAGAGAGAGAGAGAGAGAGAGGATACATGGGCCCGGGGGCTATGGTAATTCCATCCGCCTTTTCCGGTGTGGGACCGCTAATGGGCGGATTTGGTGGAAGAAAAGCAACCAGCGAAATGCAGCTTGATCCCTACGATGTCGCGACAATTTCGAAAATTCTATTTCTTAAGCTGTATTTAGGTTTAGGCAGTCTTAGAAATGCCGCGGCGGCGTCGAGTCGATGATGTTGGGCACAGCATCACCTCGGATCACATACAATTCGAGCCGGATATGCTCAAGGTAGGGCTGACTAGCAGAGATTGAAGGAAGGGGAGAAGGCAGGCTAGCAGAGATCATTTCCCCCCGTTCCAGCCCACCCTTAATCGATTTGCTGAGGACACCTCGATGCTGGGTTTTCGATACCTACACACCCGCTACAAAACATGGTTCCGGTAGGGAATTTTTGGCTACTGTATAACTTACAAATTCTAATTTTCTTTTTTCAGCATTTTATGGGCGTTCATCCTGTTCTTCTTCCTCGGGCTGACCATCTACCAGGTGACGGATCGCATCAGCTACTATTTTATTAGGTATCAAAATTCTCGGAGTTCAAAAATGCATTTTAGAAACCCCTTAAAAACACAACGGATCTATGACACGCCGACCGAGATGCCATTTCCTACCGTCATCATTTGCAACAAACTGCAAATCAAGTAAACAAATGATCTCTGCTAGCTTACCCTCTCCTCTTCTTCATTTCAGGGCCTCAGCGCTAGCCACAATGGCCCCGGGTCTTCTCTCGTTGATGGCCGAGCTCAGCGAAGATGACGGCACCGTGACGGCTGATCAAAAATTGATGTAAGAATTTCACGACCCCTTTCAGGTACCGTATCGCAGTCACTAAAAACCGAGAAATTGCGGAAGAGTAAGAGAGAGAGAGAGAGAGAGAGAGAGAGAGAGAGAGAGAGTGACACAGACTTTCATTCATTTTAGAGCCTCCCTCTCCCGCTTCGACAACATCAGCAGCTTTGACGTCTACAGCCGGGGTCGGCAGAAGCTGGAGGATCTTATTATCAGGTGGGCAGGCTAGCAGAGAATATTCGAAGTATCTTTACCTAACCTAAGCCGAACCCAAGCCAAAAAAAAAAAAAAAATTTTTTAAGCCTAAGCCTACACTTACCTTTAGCTGTGAATACGGCAAAGCCCGCTCTTGCTTCGATGACATCCGTCCCATTTTCACCCCCAAAGGGGTCTGCTACGAGGTGGCCCCGAATATGACTGTACGCAGGCCAGGTACGGATTTTAAAGGCACATTGAGGCAAGAAATCCCGTGTTTTGGGCCCGGAGACGACGTTGTCACTGCTTCTGAACCTAGAAGTCAACGAGGCAATACCAGGAACGGTGGTCGAGCCGGGCGTGATGATTGGGCTATATGACAAACGGTAGAGCGGGCTAGCAGAGATTGTTGAGGAAGAGGAGAGGGCAGACTAGCAGAGAAAATTGGAGATTCCAGCGAATTCCCATCTACAGTCTACAGCGAGGGTATACATCTTGAAGCCGGAAAGGTCGTGACAATCCCTGTAAATGACGTCAGAAAGGTAGAATTTTCAGCATTTTTCCCGAAAATCCTGTGCTAGCCTGCCCTCCTCTTTACTACTAATTTCCAGCTGTTTCGCTACGAATCCGAGTGCGGGCGACGTGGCGTCGGCCCCTTCAACCGTACGCAGTATTCGCGGGGAGCGTAAGTGTTTATTTGCCTCTGACTTCCCGGTGCCTTCTAAGGAAATTTCACTCGCATTTAAATATTTTAATTGTGATTAAATTTAGCTGCCAATGGGCCCGACAGGCTGAAGCCGTAGAAAAGCTGTGCGGCTGCCGACCGGCCATCAGCCCCCATCATCGGGCCAAGTTTTTCGCGGCTGACTCGGATGAAAATCCGCATTTTGATAATAATGTGAGTTTTTGGAGCTGGGCAGGCGAGCAGAGGCCATTTAGGATAAGGGCAATCAAGCAGATATCATTTGCGCATTTTCAGATTCCGGCGGCACCGCATATGAAGAAGAAGAAGCGCCGTACCAAGGCCCCGCCCCCATGTACGATACGGCAGGAATACGAGTGCGCTTTGAATGTTACGGTAGGTTTTTGTATCAATGCATTAATGGCAGGGAACCATTAGACGAAATGTCTCTGCTAGCCTGCCCTCTCCCTCCTATTAATGCTTGTTCCAGACCAACTTCCCCCTCGTCGACCACCACGAGTGTCCAGAGGACTGTGAAGAAGTCTCCTATTCCTCCGTTGTTTTTGGAGGTCAGTGGACCCGGCATTTCCTCAATAACCTCTACTAGCTTGCTCAAAAGCGCTCTAAAGAGATAGAGCCCCTATGAAAATGCATTTCCAGGCCGCCTCAATCCAAATGACATCGAATCTCTGCTGCCCTCGGATTGGGAGGATATTAAGGAAAGGAAAATCGATCGAATCCAGGTATAGATTTTCCATTAAAGGGCCATTGAAGAAGAAATCCCCAAAAAATCCACTATTTAGCCGGCCCTCGAGCTGATCCCGAACCACCGGATCCCCGTCGTGCGCTCCGTGCAGCAGCTGGCTAGCGAGGCCGGCAATTTTTTGGATATGGCCATTAGTGAGTCAGTTAGGCTTAGGCTTAGGTTGGAGCTTAGTCCTAGCATTTGACTTCGGATCTTCGCGATTTTCCAGAAATCCTGAACGTCACCTCGTCGAACAGCTCGCTAGTACCATGCCTCGTCATGGACGGAATCCGCGTAGCCGACCGGACGATCGGGCAAATCTTCACGCGCGAGCGGATCTGGCGTAACATCGAGACGTAAGGCAGGCTAGCGGAGTTTATTGGATCTTGCCAGTTCCTTTAAACCCAAAATCCGGCAAAAAACCGATGTTCAGCTACCTCGAACTCGTTTTCCCCCACAACATGGAGGCGATTTTCGGGGTGCTTGGGCTGCATATGACTCCAAATTACACCCTGGAATATGTGGAACTTGGAGGGAGGGTTGATGATCGATTGGTGAGAGTTCGGAGACTTTTTGATCTAAATACCAGCTGGATACTGCCCTGCATAACATTGACCAGATCGAGATTTCTCTCCGGGACCCAGCTACCGTATTCGGGCTCAAATCGATGGATCCGCATGATAGGGCGCCGGTTGTGCACGCAGGTATTTGCGAACAATCCCTGCTACTGCCCTCTCCTCTTCCTCAACAATCTCTGCTAGCCTGCCCTCTCCTCTTCCTCAACAATCTCTGCTAGCCTGCCCTCTCCTCTTCCTCAACAATCTCTGCTAGCCTGCCCTCTCCTCTTCCTCAACAATCTCTGCTAGCCTGCCCTCTCCTCTTCCTCAACAATCTCTGCTAGCCTGCCCTCTCCCTTCCTCAACAGTCTCTGCTAGTTGCACCTATGGATTTGCCTTTCCGTGCCCTTAAGCCGAATTTTAACCACATGTTCAGTCCGTCATCTCTTCGTCGAGGCCGGGGTCTGCCTGTCCAAGGTTTCAGACGAAATAAATCGGCTTGAATCTTCAGAATCCACACTTCGTACCCTTATCTACCAATGCAGGACGGTAATCTGCAGGTCCCTATTACAGTTTTTAAAAATTTTCAGGACTTTGCCGCTCAATACGAAATGTTGGCCGAGTCACACCGCTTCATGACGAGCTTGGATTCACATGGTAGGCCTGAGCCTACCTCTGCGCCTAAACAGTTGATTTTCTAGTATTCTCCGACTACGAAACTATGGTTTATCGCCTCACCTCAGCCCTGCAACGCGTTCGTTTCCAGACCCACCCTAAGATCTTCAACTGGCACGACCACCGCATCCATTTGCGTGACTTTGTCCAGTTGTACAAGTATGAAAGCTCAAAAAACGTGAATTCTGCGCGTTAAGGGAAGGCGGAAAAGACCACCAAGAGATGGGAGAGCTGATGAAGTTAAGAAAAATCATCAACCTCGATTTGGCGGAAGCCGTGAGTTCGTAAAAGGGGTGGGCTAGCAGAGATTGTTGAGGAAGAGGAGAGGGCAGGCAGCAGGAGGGGAAGGGGGGGGGGGGAGAGGGTTGGGGAGGGGGGGGGCAGCAGGTTGTTGGGAAGAGGGGGGGGCGGGGGGGGGGGGGGGGGGGGGGGGGGGGGCTAGCAGAGATTGTTGAGGAAGAGGAGAGGGCAGGCTAGCAGAGATCATTTGCAGATCAGCTCGACCAGCCAGGCCCTAGACGCCGCATTAATGTCACGCCAATACTTCATCGATCGCCTGGGAATTGCTGAAGCATCGACTGAGCAGGTATATTTCTGCCTTCCCCGGCCCTTTAACCTGTTTTTAAGGTCCACCACCTGCGCCAGATGAAGCAGTGCATGAAGGACATTGTGCCGAAGCTGCAGCCGTTGCGGGTAGGCAGCTTTCTGGGCGTAAAAGTTCTCTGCTAGCCTGCCCCACCCACCTTCCTAACTTAACTTCCAGCGTTCCCCATTCGTGCGTGCCGAGTGGATGTCACGACTCGAACGGCTAGTAGAGCAGGCGCAGGCCTATTCACCGGGGATACAGTACGATCGGTGAGTAAGCCTAAGCCTAACTCTAAGCCTAAGGGTGAACTTTTAGCGTAAACCTCCTCCACGTCAAGCTCTACTACGCCCACTTCAAGCAAGAAATCATTCGCCAAGAAAAGTCATACAACCTCTTTCTCCTTCTTGGTAGGGTACCAATTCCGCAAAGGATTTATGCTAGCGTGCCCTCTGCTCCTTCTAAACAATCTCTGCTAGCCTGTCATAATTTCCATTTTTAGCCGAGATTGGTGGCACGATCGGGCTCTACGTCGGGGCGACGCTGCTCACCGCCGCCGAGACGTTCGTGTTTTTCATTGAGAAAAAGACTCGGCGCATCTTGTTGAAGCCACAGTTTTGCTGAATTTCCGCCTATATTTTTAGTGCATTGGCTTGGAATTTTTGTAATAAAGGTGTAGTTGGTTATCTAGACCACAACAACAGGAAGTTTTATCGAAAAATGGCCATTTTTGGCGCTCAATAGCGGCGGCGGGCTGCGCCAAAGCGCCGTCCGCGCCATCTCTGGATGAGCGGCGAGACGAACGGGTTCTCGATGTAGCGGGGCATGTTGTCTAAATGCCCACGAAAATTAGCCAGAATCCCGACAACCAAAAATCCCGACACCGGAAATCCCGATAGCCAAAATACCGACAGGTCGAAATCCCGACAGCATGTCTTTATTTTGGCTGTTGGGAAATCGACATGTCGGTATTTTGCAGCCATGATGTCGGGATTTCGGGTACCGAGATTTTTCGCTATCGGTATTTTGGCTGTCAGGGATTTTGCCATCTTATTTTGATTTTTATCTGCCGGTATTTTGGCTGTCGGGATTCTGAATTTAGACAAAATGCTACCTGTTTCCCTCGGAATCTCGGCTTCGACCGTCAGACGCTCCAGCGGCACTTTTCCCTCTTCGGCAGCATCGAAACTGGGCGCTCTTAAACTAATTTTTGACATTTTTCGTCTCTAAAAATCTCTGCTAGCCTGCCCTTAATACGCCGATCGCGGAAAGAGCTGAAAACCAGTAAAGAAACGCACCTCCTTGCCGGCGACACGTCGAACATCTGGCGAATGTTCAACGCCTGCGTGTACAAGGCGCTGACCGCCAAGAAGAGGCATGAGAATCGGATCAGCGCGCCCAGCATTGCCCTATTAAAGCCGCGAAATTCAGTGAGAGAGGGAGAGAGAGAGAGAGAGAGAGAGAGAGAGAGAAGAGAGAGAGGAGGAGAGAGAGAGAGAGAGAGAGAGAGAGAGAGAGAGAGAGAGAGGAGAGAAGAAAGAAGGTAATTTCAGAAAAACTCAAAAAAAAACGAAAAAGGCCTCGTAACAAGGAAGAAAATACGGAACTTCAAATGGACCACCAAAATTGGCATCGCCAAAATGATGGGGGGCGGGGCATAATTTTGTGAGGATTATAGGGGAGGGCAGCAGGACACCCTATAATAACAGCTACATGCATATCCGGCCATTTTTGGTGTTTTGTGCCCAAAATCTGACGCCATCCCGGCACTTTGGATTAGGCAGGGCAACTCGGCCTTTGACAAATTTTTGGCAGGCTTCTTTTGCAAAAAAAAACAAGCGTCCGATTTTCCAACAAAATTTCAGAATTTTAACGTTCACTGGAGGTAAAAACGGTTCTTGTTCGTTAACGGGGAGGGGGAGGCGCTAAAAAACCCTAAAAACCTTGCGACTTTGCCTAACCCCGAAAAATACAAAAAAGACCCACTTTTTTCGGTGCAAGCCTAGATTTTTCAATAAAAATTTAATTTTAGGCCGAAAAATTGGAAAATTTGTCGAAATTCGAAACGGTCGAAAACTTTTTTAACTTTTTTGAAAGTTGTTCTACTTATAAAAACCTTTATTGGATTACTAAGCCAACTGAGATCGCCAGGAAAAAAAATTGTTTTTGGATTTTTAATGTTATTTAATTCGCCCCCCCGATATTGCCAAAGCCCCGGCGTTTGTGATGAGAAGGTAAGGAGGGTAAAGTGAAGCCCGGGCTGCCCCCCAGGGCGACACTCGGCACTAACAAATTGCTTATTCAATCAAGGGCCTCCCATTTCAGGGCCCGGGATTTCGTTGGAATCACCTGTTGAGCGAATTGCCACCGGGGGCCATTTGAATGGGCGATAATGTGGTGGTAAAAAATAGCCATAACTATCACGCTATTGCAAATTGGAATTGGTAGGCGGAAGTGAAGTGGAAGAGCCAAAACCGAATGGAAAAAAAGAAAGAAAAAAGTAAAAAGCGGAAGACCTAATTTTTTACAATATTCCCAGAAATGCCTAATAATGGTGTAGGAAGTATTTTAATAGTTTTTTCGTAGCATTTAACTGTATCTCAAGTAGAAAATGCTAAAAACCTTTTTAAAGTGTCTAAAATATCTAAAATTCGAAATTTTCATCGAAAACTTGGCCATTTTTGGTCTTGGATGATATTTGATGGTTGATGGTTGATATTTTTAATATTTCGTAATTATTAAATACGATTTTTAATTTACTTATTTACGAATTCGGGCATTTAATTTTTATGTAGTGCATTATCGTCGTTATTCGTTCATTTTAGTAATACTAAAAATAGTGTAGAAACACCCACTCTATGTAAAAATTGGATATTAAATAAAACGATTGGTCCCCCCTGCTAATGCCAAAGGACCTAGAATTTCACCGAATTTCGAATCGTGGGAGTCGAATTTCATAAATGTGAGACACTTTCCATTACAGTACACTCTACACCGCAATTGTAAGGTGTATCGTACGGAAATTTCAGGTATTGCTGTTTGTAGCTTTAGAAGATTTTCTCTTTTTCATAATTTTTAGTAAAACTTAGCAAAATCGTTTATCGAAACCAAATGAACTTTCCCAATTTCTTTTTTTCAGGCGGCCCTCGATGCTGCTGACATGCTTTGATTGCCCAAAATGTAAGAAGCCGTTCGACCGCGAGGAGGGCAAGCCGCGCACCCCCGTACTCTCCGGACACAAGGCCGAGATCACTTGCCACACTTGCCAAAACATGGACGCCAAGAAGAAAACTGCCTGGTGCCTCATCGAGTTCCTGAAGCAGCCCGGGATCGCCAAAAGTGATGAGGGATACACGTTTGACGGCACGCCGCCGATCCTCAAGTGCCCGGATTGCAAGAAGCGGATCGTCACCTTGAAGACGTACGTGGCCGTCCTGTTGCCCTGTGGCCATCTAACATGCTCGGGATGCCAAACGAATAAGGTTGACAGCGCATCCCCGGCCAAGTGTGCCGTGTGCGGGCTCGGGCATGCGACCGACATTTCGAAGGGATACAGCTGCTTTGATGCCTACATCGAGAAGCTTCTCGTCCATCAATATGACATGATGGAGAAGGATGCGGCGACTAGGGTGAACTCGAAGCCCTGCGAGGAATGTCGCGCCGCCCAGCCGGTCGAGCGACTCTACAAGTGCGCCGACTGCAGCAAGGTGATCTGCGGGATGTGTTGCGTGGATGCGCACAAGGCCCACGGCTGCGCAAAATATCTCGCGCCCGCGCTGACGGAATTGGAGACGGCTACGACCACACGGATTGCGGCAGCGGGTGAGGTGATTGACAAGAATATTCGCAGCCTACAAACCGAACTCTCCCAGAGCACCACCGAGCTTTTTACATCTCTAGCCTTGGAAATCACGCTCATCGGCCGGCAGACGAAATATAACGATGCGGCGGACGTTGTGACGAGGGTCGATAGCGCCGTGGCCGAGGTGGAGAAGGAATGTCAAGTCTACTTCCCTGTTCTGCGCAAGCTCACCGAACGCGTCAAGCAGCTCAAGGAGGGCCTCACGGCTAAGCCAGACTCTACTCGGTCCGCGCTTATTCATATTCCTTAAATTCACTTATCAATGTGCTTTAAATTTGTGAATCCATTCAAATTATATTACATGTGAAACCGTCTCGCATAATATCGCTCGTCTTCTACTCGTATACTGGGGAATTTCAGCACTCGCTTTTCCTGTAAAACAACTTTTTTTACAATGTATTAACCCTTTTTTAACATAAACATCTTTTTTAGGCTCTACGACCCGGCATTAGTTCTACTCGGTCTCTGCCCCTCTCCCCTGCCCTATCGCGCGCCTCCCAAACCGTAGGCCTGACCCCGGTTTGAAGGTACGTGATGTATTTCAAATCAAAATAAGTTTATAAAAGTTTTATAAATGCTTATAAAAGAGCCTTTTCGTCTATTTATTCGATTTAACAAAAATCAAGTTCTTTTCAGATGTCCGGCCTCACCGATGACGTCAAAAAGCAGCTGGCCGTGTTCAACGCGGCGATTAGCAGCCTTGAAGAGCTTCTGGAACAAAACCTCGGCAGCTTTGATGAACATCTAAGGGTATTTTTCTCATATTAACCGCATTTTTGCAAATATTGTTTTAGCGGGACGCGTTCGAGATGTTAAAAATGGACAACGCGGCCCTGTTCACAGTAAACGCGCTCACGACGGCCATCGTGGCGACAACGGGCCGAAATCCAAAGGACAATGAAGAATTACAAAACGAAATGGTCCGTGTTCAAGGCTAATCGAAAAATATTTTTTTAGCAACGCGTCAAATCGTTGATGGTGCGCACGAAGGAGCAGGAAGATAGGCGAAACCTGGCCCCAGAGGTAATTTGTACTTATAACGTCATTATCTCAAATTTAGATTAACCAACGCGCATCGAAGGCCTTCGTGCGGAATGCACTTTTTGACGTTGACGAGAGCACGCAGCGGATCCAAGAAAAGCGAGCAGCCGAGGCGGCCGCAGCGGAAGCCGAGGAAGCACCACCTAAGATCCCGAAGATGACCGACTAAACGAAGCAGAAAACTAGAATTCTTGCCTTCAAAAGATTTTCCGATGTCATTCACGTTAACGGGTCATTTTGAACATTTACTTTGTACATTAGTTGCTATGTTGTTTTGTTGAGCTTTGTTACAAGTTGTTCTTACTAATAAATTCGAGTCATTTTGATTCTATGGTACCAAATTTCGTTGTCACACGGAATCTATTTGATGTGTTGACCTTGCGGTCGAGAAAATGATTATAGAATTCTATTTGGAAAACTATGTTTCTTTAGAGAAACGGTGAGTGTGGCTCTTTCCCATTATTAGGGGGGGAGGGGTCACATAATGTCAAATTTTTTAGTAAAAAAATAAGTATATTGCAGCCATAAAAATTGGTCTTATTTGGTGGAAAAATAGTAAAAAACCATTGATAAACACTTCCACTATTTAGGTTTGAAAAATTGGACGTAAGAGAAAAGTCCCCCCCCCCCCCCGATAGTGCGAAATAATCTAATTTGCTATACTCTAGGATGGTGCGTGACATCATTCCGAAGACAGTTTCGGATTACCTCATCCTGGCGCAAATGGCCGTGTCTTGGACATCGGGGTGCCTGTCGGCTTTTGCCCGCTTGTTTTTCTTTGCTATCGGCCGGCCGGCTGACCGTTTGAATGCATCGACCCACGTCTCGCTTTTCCCCCCCACGCAGGCGTTGCCTCAAAAACTGGGCGGAGTTCGCGCTATTTTGCTTAGCCCCACCCGCGCTGCCCGTCTATATAACGTCCCGGTCTTTCGCGACTCTGTAATGCCATTTTGAGGCTTCACCTCAATATTGAGCACTAAATTTTGAACTTGCGCTTGGGAGTTGTCTAGTTGCTAAAATCTCCCCAAACATCATTGCTCCCTTCAAAGAAAAAAAATCCATTGGTTATCAATCCTTTATAGCGACTCGAGCTGTACCAGGTCGATCCCGCTCTTTTCACGTCATTTCCCCCTTACACTCGGCGGGCCTCCCGGTTTGCTTTTTGGGGCTTTTTGTTAGCGAGTCGCTCGGATTGACCGTCCGCTCTTTTGCGTTTTGCCCCCCAGTCCGCCGGACAAACATGCCGGCCGGCTGTAAAGGAACGGATCGACGTGGCAGGACGACGTTTATACTATTTCCCTGATTTTATAGATTACCATGATGCTCTCTATCGTTCTACTGTTTTTGGAACAATGTTTTTTTTACAGAAAAAAATTCCGTCCCGTCCCCGGTAATGCGAAAGAACCACTTTAATTTCAATGTCTTACCCTGATTTTCTTTCGAACGCTTTTCTTCGTCAACTTTTCAATCCGTAACTTCCGTGCTCTTTAGAGAACCCCTATGATCCGGGAGGACCAACTTTCGCTCGAGAATATGACGGCACGGGACGGGGAAAGCTCCCCGGAAACGAAACGCGCACGGGTAATTCGTAATCGAAGCATGCTCGTCCATTTTTCTGTAGCTGTGGTCGCTTTGATCTGTCTAACCCAATCGGTTTCCCGTCAAATTATCACGCAGATGTTTGACGTTGTCAGTTCCGATATCCTAGTATCGTTTATTGATACCCCGGAGGCTCGTTAATTCTCCCCTCACATCCTCTAAAATCCCCTTCTTGTCTGGCCCTTGGCGCCCTGTCTGGTTGGCTGGCCAATTGCCAATAGGGGAAAGCTAATTGTTTGTGCCTGGCGGGCAGAGTTGCTGATAATTGGGAACGTTCTTTGTTGCGCCTCAGAGGAGGTGTGAAAGTGCATCCTCTTTTTTTGCGATTAGCGGGTCGCCTGCGTTGCAACGGAGATGGCATCTTGGACTTAAATTGGGCTATTTGCGGCCCGTTTATTCGCTTCAAAAATTGGCCCAGTTTCCGGGGGCTGTTTCTAAAAGTGGGCGCTTGATTCGTGTACCATTGCCCTTTCCTGTGTTTTTGCGGCGTATAACTCTCATGCGCATGAATTCACACTTTCATTTTCATTTTCATTTCTGAAAATTCCTTGATGGTATCCTATTTTCCAGATGGCTCCGACGAACGGTTCCGCGTCGGCGGGGTTGTGCTCCGTGCTTCTGGGCGCCCAGTGGGGCGATGAAGGCAAGGGCAAGATCATCGACTATTTGATTGAGAATTACTCGGTAAGTCGGACTCGGTGGGGAAACTACTAAATTAAAGGTTTTACAAAGTTTTCAGGGGATAAATTTCGTTTCGTGCCGCTTTTTTTTCGGCGTCGCGCCAAATACAGAGCTGCCAACCCTTTCCGCTCGGCCGATATCACGGCGGTCGATCTTTCCGGGCTGGGGGCTGCGTGTTTGAACTCTCGGCGCGACCGTGGCCAGGGTGATGGATTAGGGCAAGAGATCGTTGAGCTTTATCTGTCGAATTCTGTAGTTGAGTAGATTTTATCCGCACGGGAATGACGTATGTCTGGGGGCTGATTCGAAGAGAGATTGAGATATGCGAATACAGAAAGAGACAAAAATTCAAGGCAAGTTTTTTTAGATCGACATCACTGCTCGTTGTCAGGGTGGAAACAATGCTGGGCATACCGTCGTCGCCAATGGCCGCAAATACGACTTCCACATCCTGCCCTCAGGTAAATAATGATTTGCTGCAAAAGCTTTACCTTTTTTTGTCTTTTAGTAGGTTCTACTACTAAACCGTCATAACAGGTTTTCGAAAATTCCAAAAAGGGAAATTTTTTACGAAAATTTTTTTAGGAATCATCTCCCCGCATTGTACGAACGTGATCGGCAACGGTGTTGTCGTCAACCTCGACGCCTTCTTCAAAGAGCTCGACCACAACGGCGTGACGAGCGAAGCCGGATGGGAGAAGCGGTATGGACCTGTTTTCGTGCCTAACTTTCGCTCAGGATCATCATTTCTGCCGAGGCGCACCTCGTCTTTGGGATCCACCAACAAGTTGATGGACGACAAGAGGATTCGCTTGATCAGAAGAGGTAAATTGTTTGTTTTTGGCAACAAATTGTTTTTTGCAGCAAAATTGGCACGACAAACCGCGGCATTGGCCCCACCTATTCGTCAAAATGCTTCCGCAACGGCATACGAGTCGCTGATCTGATGGGAGATTTCGAAGAATTCGCCAACCGGTATGCGCACACTTTTGGATCGAATTTTGTAATTTAGATATCGATCGCTCGTCGCTCACTACAAGAAGCAGTTCCCGAGCATCGAAATTGACATCGACGGCGAGCTAAAGCAGTTCCAGGTAATTTTTAATTATTTTTGAAGCTCATTTTTATCTTCAGGCCCACGCTGACAAGCTCCGCGAATTGAATCTCGTCGGGGACACTGTTGGGTAATTTTTTGTGCTTTTGAGCTTCTACAAGTTCTGTAATTCAAATAAAATTTCTTTTTGCAGCTTCCTGCACGAGGCTCGCGCCAACGGACGCGCCATTTTGGTCGAGGGAGCCAACGGCGCGCTGCTTGACATTGATTTTGGTTAGTCCCGGGAAATTCCTTCATTTTTCTCCTTCCAGGCACTTATCCGTACGTCACGTCATCAAACGCTACGGTTGGCGGCGCGTGCACGGGTCTCGGCATCCCGCCGACCGCAATTCAGCAGATTATTGGCGTGGTGAAAGCATATCAGGTATCATTGGGGACAAATTTCTTCTTTAGTATCCAATTTGTATGAATATGAATAGAGCAGGTTTTTCTCACTCATTTTTTACTACTCCTAAACCAAAAACTCTACAAATTTTACTTTCAGAATCCAAAAATATAGATTTTTCGACAAAAAAATGGCTGCTTCAAAAGGTTTTCAAAACTTTGTTGGGTGCTTTTTGCGCTTTCAGTCTGATTAAATTTCACTAAAACCTTCTTAAAATACCTATTATTACGTTACTAGACATTCCGGTTACCCCCTGATAATGCAAAAGAGCCGATGGTTGCACGAAACCGTTTTTAGACCCGTGTTGGCACTGGCCCGTTCCCCACCGAGCTCTTTGATGAAGACGGCGTCAACTTGCAACGAATCGGGCAAGAGGTCGGCGTGACGACGGGAAGAAAGAGGAGGTCTGCATTGCAATTTGTTTTTATTATTTGCAGAGTTTTATTGTCGACCAGATTATGTTTCCGGGCGTTGGAAAACCATACTATTTTAGGTGTGGATGGCTCGACCTGATCCTCCTGCGGCGCTCGGCCCAAATCAACGGCTACACGCATATTGCGCTGACGAAGCTTGACATTCTCGACAGCTTCCCTGTGATCAAGGTCTGATCTTTTGGTTTTGTCAAAAATTGAAATAACTAGCCCACTGTTTTGATTTCAGAAATTCTTTTTAGAGTTTCATTCTAATTTTGGAGAATGTTTTAACTCTTTCAGGCTCTTCTTGATGCTTAATTTTAGATTGCCGTCGGCTACAAGGTGAACGGCAATAAGGTATCGACACCTCCAGGTATGTTTTACCCGTTTTTGCCTAAAATCGAGCTTTTTAGCAAAGGCGTCTGACTGGGATCGCATCGAGATAGAGTACCGGGAGTTCCCGGGCTGGATGTGCGAAACGGCAAAGATCAGACGGTTAGGAAGGTTTTAATATTTTAAACGATTTCTTTAGTTTTGAGGATCTGCCCGAGAAGTGCCGCGAGTACGTCACTTTCATTGAGGAGTTTATCAAGGTAATTCCGGGTCCGTTTTTCAAATTTATCTCGTTTTCAGGTGCCAATTCGCTGGATTGGTGTGGGCGCCGAGCGCGAGTCGTTGATCGTCCGAAACTAGGCTGTGATGTTCAGTCGAAAATATCTAGATTTTTGTTCCCCTTCTATCCCTCCTCCTCCTCCCGCCCATACTCAGGATTGGCCCCCAGAATTTTATATTGTGATCCCTGTCCCTCCCTAAATTCAAATTTCCCCCCACGTCGTTCCTCCCGAATTTTGGGTAAAGTTAAATTCTTTGTCCCCCAGTCCCGTTTTTATGATCTTTGGCTCCGGTACATCTCGCGTATTAGTAGTACAATTTGGCCCATGACGCTGTTCCGCCCTCCACTCCTCCGCATCTTCCGCCGATGAATACGCGTCAATAAAGTTGAGAACGTTTTTGCGCATTTTTTTGACATGGTTTAATAAGGCTTGTTTCGGCGTTTTGCTATTTATAGCAGTACAAACTAGGAGCTTCACTTTTTGAAACTCAAGAATAGCGACTTTTCGACAACATACACCGGATTTCACCGAAAGCGTTACATTTCCGTTTTTTACTATTCCTAAACGCTTTGATTACAAAAATTCGATAAATCAAGTTTTTTTGCGCGCAAAATTAAAATTTATTGAATTTTAAGTTTTCTAAACGGCTATCTATTTATTCCGACAAATTCCCAATGACGCCGGTGATCATAAAGAACAGGCCGCACGCGACGAATAGGCAGTTGCTGCTCATGTGCAGCGCGATCGCCTTGAAGTCGCGTTTTTCAAGCCACTCGGGTAGAAAGGTGGCCGTGTGGATGCAGGGCGGTATCAGCAGCGCTAGCAGGTTCCCTAAGCATTCGTTTAGTAGATGAACTTGGCTAAGGTTTTCCGCTTTTCATTGCCTTTAAAATGGTATTTGGTATTTTCGCACTGGTTTTCTAACTCTTTTTTTAGCAAGACGGATCGGAAAGATTTGTAAAAATTTTTTAAAAGCTTCTCGGACCCTTTCAACGCAATTTGGTACTTTAGATTTTTTCTAACATTTGTATTCAAGCGCAATCTATAACAGTCAATCACGGCTTTAAAGATAAAGAAAGGCTTTGTAGATCCACGAAATTTTGTCAAGTTTAGGTCGCAAAATAGCCCCCTCAAGCTTTATAAATTTTTATGATAATTCCCACCTGCCGTCGCGCCCACCAACGAAGTAATCTGGCCCAGATTCGGCACACAGGCGGCGAGAAGAACTAAAATTCGGGGCGCCCTCTGTTTTTTTTGGAGCCTAGCGTAGTCCTACACGCGATGAGCACGAGCAGCACCTTGTAGCCGGCCTCGAAGAGCAGGTGCAACCGGTTGAACAGCGCAAATTTTTCAAAGTGAGCCTAAAGGGCTTAGGCTTTATGCTTGAGCTGACTTGGGTTCTAAAAACTGTTCTACCTACCGTAATCCCTGGCCAGGACATGTCGACAATGATGAATTGGTTGATTAGATAGGTAAAATAGACGACGATCACGAGTAGCACACGCACGAAGAAATAGAACCTAGATGCGAAAAATGCAGGAAAAAAGGTAGCATCTCAAAATTAAATTTTTAAACTTTAATTTTTCATATTCGAAAATCATAAAAAAGTATAAAATCGAAACTACCGGTTTACAAACTTTATAACTTTAACTTCAAAAAATCAATATATCTCGCTTACTCGGTGTCGGGCAAATTCAGCGTAATCGCCCCTCGGACCGCTGAACCATACTTTAGGAAACCAAAGAGGCCGATGAGCTGGTATACTGAAAAAAAAGGAATGTTGAGGGGTGGCAGGCTAGCAGAGATTCTTTAGAGAATCGCAGCTTCAGGGGCAGGCTAGCAGAGATCCCTCAAAAATTCACCCACTGATGGTGGTGGCCGAACAGCCGAGTGACAACACGCCGCGCAGCCCAAACATTTCCCCGGGGCGCCGCATCTTGTTTTCGAGAGGCAGGATCTGGAGGGTACTGTAGGGGTGTTAGTTAAATAAGCCGTAAAACAGTTTAAATATGAGCACCAACCACAGCCTGAGACTCAAAGGCGTACATGATGTTGCCGGCGGCCAGGATTATTCCACCGAGGCTTTCGAATTTCGGCAATGGGCCATTGATGTAGGGAGGGCCGACCAGGTCCTGAAAACGGTCTCTGCTAGCCTGCCCTCTCCTCTTCCTCAGCAATCTCTGCTAGCCTGCCATACCTGAACAACCAGCAATAATACTATGGACATCACCACGTTCCCAGCCAACGACACATACGATAACGTTCTAAAACTGCGTTTAAATGTGACTGGAACATCACCCACTTGATATGCCGCACCATGACGATGAAGCACAGTCCCACGACGACCACACCGAAAAAGGCCCACGACGAAGGCGCGGGGCTACTCGATATGCGAGTCCAGATCTGGAATGGGCAGGTTAGCAGAGATTGTTGAGGAAGACGAAAGGGCTGGCTAGCAGAGATTGTTGAGGAATCATACCTCTTCCAGGTGCTCCTTCAAAAATACGGTAAACACTGAGCAGATCCCCATTTGCATCAACAGGATGGAGAAGTTTGTGAAAAGCCTAAAAATTTTCAGTTTTAAAGTTCGAAACGACGGACCGAAAAAAATTCCCGAGAAATCGAATCTGGGGGAAGCTCTGTCGAAACGAGACCTCGGCCACCTCACCGTAGTCCAGCTTTTTCAGTTTGTGCCTGAAATAAAAGATAAATTTGCTTGATGTAAAGACAGTTGACAGCCTAGGAGACCTGGCGGTCATTTCCCCAACAATCTCTGCTCGCCTGCCTCTATTTAAAGGGGTGGTGCCAACAAAAATCTGCCAACCTTTTCGAGAGGGCCTGCGACGACTCGACGAGCTTGTGGCAGCTCAGATATGTAAAGTAGCCGGCGATGACGATTAGCAGGAATCCGCACTAAATAAAATTTTCATTTTGGGGCCAGATTTCGCAAATAATTTCTGCTAGCCGGCCTTTCTAGCTACTTTTCCTCAAGAATCCCTGCTAGCCTGCTCTTTACAATTAGAAGCTACTTTTCCTCTAAGAATCCCTGCTAGCCTGCCTTTCCAGTTCCTTTTCCTCAAGAATCCCTGCTAGCCTACCCTTTCCAGCTACTTTCCTTACAAATCCCTGCCAGCTACCCCGACTCACCCATAATCCGGCCTGCTTGAAGGCGAGTGGCAACGACAGCACGCCGGTGCCGATGGTCGCCCGGCACATATTCATTAATGCTTGGTTTGCCCTAAAATAGATATACCTATTTTCTTAACAATTTTCAATCGCCGATAAGCCCATTCAAAAACCTACGTAATTCCATTCGGCTCCTCCACCTCCTCAGTTTCTCGTAATTTCTGCGAAACCTGCGCCTCGGTATCCGAGTCGGCGGTCGTCTCCAATTTTTCCGACTTTTCCCCGCCGTTTTGCATCGCTTAATAAAGTTAAGGCTAGAAAATAATAAACTAAAGACAACTGCACTGGCAAGTAACTTAGGGGATGTATTGTCTAACGATGACAATGCGCTGCAACGGATTTGCCCGGATTAGTGGGAAAACCACCGGAAAATTGCGCGACTTGATGATTTTTCGGCACCTGAGATTTTGGCAGACTAGCAGAGATTATCAGGGATTTTTGAGGAAATTCGCGATCGATAAAAAGGGCAGGAAAGAGGATAAAATGAATGTTTTGGTTGCGGTCGGTTTGTGGATCGTAAAAATAACATATAGCCTTTCAGTGTCAGAAAAACATGGGTGGAGCGCCAGACGATGCAAAAACGGGTTTGGAAAGCGGTTAAAAAGCGGGCACGGGGGGTGTTGGGGAAAGGGGGGGGGGGGCGGGGGTGTTGGGGGGGGGGGGGGGGGGGTAGGAGAGGGCAGGCTAGCAGAGATTGTTGAGGAAGTGATTCACAGGATAACAGGGATCAACTACTAACCATCAGAAAAACCAAACCGAGCGAATTGATACTTGATAGCGAGGTGGAGAAGCGCAAAAAAGGGAGCAACCCGTGTTTCACCCAGGGTGAAAAGAGGCTTTTCGACCCGGGCAGTGAGAATAGGAAGTGGGTGGGTGGGGGTTCGCGTGGCCGCTCCCAGTTCAGTTGGGAATTCATGTGTTTCACTGGGAAAAGTGGACACGAGTGGAAAAAGGAGCCCTCGGGTCACCCATCTGCAAATAGAGGGCCCATTCTTCAACGACCCGACCCGAAAGTTTGACCCGAAAAGCTAGTTGCTAAAGTGGGTAGCTTCCTCAACAATCTCTGCTAACCTGCCCTCTCCTCTTCCTCAACAATCTCTGCTAGCCTGCCCTCTCCTTCAAAACACGCCAAATTTTAAACCTAACTGTGCTTTTCAACCCAGAGATTATAATAAAATCATAATTTATTCAAATCTTCCCTCAGGGAGGCGGGCACATATCGGCCGGGATGCAGACGTTCGCCCCACGGAACATCTTTGCAAATCCCACATCGCATAGGCAATCCCATCGCAGATCGGTAGTGCAGATCTGAGAATTCCTACATAACGCTCCAAATAACCAACCGTGAGCACGTCCGGATCATGATCATTCACCACTGCGCACCAGTCGCAGATGTCAGTCTGTTGCCAAGTGGAGTTGGCCGAGCAGCCCTAGATTTTCACCGGTTTTTGCTTTTCTATTTTAACGGATTTGGTATCAGAATATCGAGTGTCTGAATGTCGAAATGCCGGGGAATCGCGGAATTTCTCCAAATCAGAATCCCCCAAATCGCTTACTCAAATTTCGACATTATGAAATGTCGACATCATGAATTTCGACACCCAGATTTCGAAATAACCATGACACTGCAATACCTGACTGGGTGGCGGCTTCACGTCGCGCTTGCCAAGCTTCGGCGGGCACGAGTCGGCCCGGATGCACTCGTCTCCGCCATTCAGCGACAATTTCGCGAAGCCAACGTCGCATACGCACCGCCACGTCGGCCTGATTGTGCAGAGCTAAACAAATTTCTTTACTTTTTGAGCCTCATTTTTTAAAGTATATTTTTAATTTTCCTAATGCAAACAAAATAAAATTTTTGCAGTGCAAAATGCCTTTTTTGGCCATTATTTACTTAAACATTTCGAGCGTTTTTTTGCTTTTTAGATATAAAAACTGTAAGACGTCATTGGTTGTGCCAACGCGTAAAAAACATTTACAGGCCTCTCGCCCACGATCCGGCCACGTATTGCGCACGTATCACATTCACCACTGTACTTCCACCGCGAGTGCTGGGGACAACTCTAAGAAAATTAACAACGCTTTTCGCCATTCTCAAACCAAATCCAACGCCCCGGCGACGAATCCAAGCAGTGCAAGCACTAAAATACTATGGTTGTCATGACCGGAAACAACCTACCAAAAGCCAACGGAAAAAGCCGCATCCCGCTCAAATCAACTGGGATCCCTTGAAGATTTCCCCCAACCCGCAATCACAAATTCAAAATGCCGCCCCTGTTTTGCATATTTCGAGCAGCAAACTGAATGGAGAAGAGATTTATACAGCAGACCGGGACATCACAAATAAATACAGGATCTACCACTAGAAACTCGGGCTTTTCACGATATTTGTTCGTTACTCGCCCTTACATCTTTGTCACGACCTTGCCGGCGTCGCGGTCACGGTTGATACGGCGCGAGTTCCATTGCTAAATCGGTGATTTAGAAAGATTAGAAAACCCGAAAGCTAACCTCAGCGGCCAAGAAGAAGAAGAAGAATCCGGTGATGCCGACGACGATGAAGACCACCCTCATCCGGTCGTGCATCCGGTCCATCGTTCCATGCCTAGATGACACATTTAACAAATGATTTTTTCGCAAAAATGAGGAGATCACTATTGTTTTATTTAGTTTTATTCCGAGCTTGAAAATCTTCACATCCCTTCAAATATAGCTAAATTTTATCAAGACCATTAATCAAATACTGGCTTTCTGGACCGGCAGGAAAAATAGGTCCCCCAATGATATTAGAAAAGCACCAAATAACTCACTGAACGAGCTCCGGAATGGATTCGACGCTAGGGTAGAGCCGGGTGAGTACGAGGAAGCGCCGTTGCATTGCCGTTGGACGCTGGCCACCGCCTAAAGCACATAAATCATGAAGCTATGATGGTTTTGGGCTTTTTTCTTTGGTCGAGATTCCATTTGCTTGAAAATTCCATGCCTGTTTCGCTTAGATTAGTCATCTCAGATATTTCGTAAAGTAAAATTCCAGCAAATGAAATTGGACCAAATCCAAATGTTCGGTTCGACAGTTCGGAAAACTGATAGCAAATCGATATTTTTTAATACGCTCATGACCACAAGCATCCTCAAACTATTATAGCCATTTTAGACCCACCAACTTCAGCAGCTTCTTGTCGCCGTTGCGTCTGGTGGCGCTGGAAGCTGGCGGCCGTCGCATATTGGGGCTTCGGGGTTTCCTTAGCTGTCTAAAACAAACAGTTAAAAAATACAATTAAACGTGCAACACTAGCAAGCCAGCCTAAAAGATTTACCTCGATTTCTTCGCCCTTCTTTTCGGACAAGCGGTATCCGGAGGTGCTCAAGCGGGCTGAAAAGACATAAATTAACGTTTTAGAAAATTAGGTAGTACCTTTATAAAATCCTCTCAAAATAGGGGTTCGAATGGCGAGGCTAGACGCACGAATCGATGACGGGAACATTTCTAAATTTCAAATATGAGCAGATTTTGGGTTTGGAAATAAGGTTGGAGCTATTGATGTTTGGGGGCATCTTTTTTTTAGGGGCTTTTTCTGGCCTAAGCTTGTCTCGAAGCCTAAGCTAACGAAGCCAAGCCCAGCCTTAGCCAAACCTAAGCCGAGCCTAGGCTTAAGCCCAAGTCTAAGCTAATCCTAAGCTAGCTCTAGGCTAAGTCTAAGCGATGGCTAGGCGACGCCTAATGTAAGCCTACACTAAGCCTAAGCTATGCCGAAACCAAGCCTAGGCCTAAGCTAAGCCTAAGCCTAAGCCAAGCCTAGGCATAAGCTAAGTCTAAGCCAAGCGTGCGCAAAGTTAAAGCTAAGCCTAAGCTAAGCCTAAGCCTAGACCTAGGCCGCCAAAAAAAGATGCCCCCCCCCCCCAAACATCAATAGCTCCATAAGGTTTTGCGAGCAAACGGTCGGAGTAAACAAAATGCACGCAACGAACGCAGGGCCGTGTAGTGGGCGTGGTGGGTGCTTTCTCTAGTTTCTGCCGCACAACCCCAACGAGCAGAGAGGCTATATCCGCTAGACCAAAGAAACAGCGCCTCGCTTTTGAAGTAAGTATCTCGTTCTTTACCAATAGCATCGAAACAACAACGTTCATTTCGCGGGGTTTAATTGAGTAGATTTCCGTTTACTCATGCTAATGAGATATGCGTAGAAATACAAAGTTTGGATCTTTCACATTATCGTGGCTAAATCAAAATCGGCGAAATCACCACAAATGACCTTTTTGGGATTTTGAAGCAATGTAAACTCATCCAAATACATGATTCTGCTTCAACATCAGCGCCTAGAAACCAACATAACAAAAACCTTTATCAAGCATAATATCGCAAAGTATCAAAAGTATATGCAAAATGAATGGAACCCGATTAACAAATGATATCACTGGGAGGGAAGGGTCAAAACGAGGAGAGACAATGAAATATATAAAGTTTTAGTGGGATCGAACCGCCGCCTCCGATCTTGTGCCCTCGTCGTCGTTGACGATGCGCTCAATCTCCTTCAGAATCACGGGCTTCCAGAATTCGCGGCACTCGTCCCAGATCAGCTCTAGCTGAATTCGACGTCCAAAATACTTTTCGGGAGGTACCTCATTTTTCTGGCGTCCGATCGACATTACGCATATCTCGCCGTGGAACATTTCGATGCCATCCTGAAAATGGTGCTTGAAAAAGACGAATTGTATCAGTTTGGGTTGTCAAGAATTTTTACCAAAAGCGACTTTTCGACCTAAATAAAATTTTGCCTTATAATTGGGGGAGTCTTTCAGCGCAAGAATAGTTAAAATTTGCTGTTTTCGGTTTTCAAGTTAAAGTAAAATGGGATGAGAAGTAATTCGTCGAAATCAGCCACCAAAATTAACGCCCCACCTGTTTCATCTGCAGCTCGGCGTCGTGCTTGCTGAGCCCTTCCATCAGCTTCTCCCAGCTGATGTCCCCCTTCGTCGTCACTTTTTGGCTGAGCGTGATCGTGTGGAGGGGCACGTTGAACTCCTTGGCCACCTTCTCGTAGGGCACCACCTCGAGGCTGTTGAACTGGCGGTCGATGACCAGACAGCCGCGGAACGGACACGACCGTTTGCCCGGGGTCGGGTCGAGCGCGATGCTTCTGCTCACCATATCAGCCGGCACGCTGATGTCTCTGCCAATCTAGAAGCCAACGATTTTTAAAAAAATTAAGTTGAGCAAACCTCTGTCGGAATCGAGACGCTTTCTCCGTTTGCTGGGCAAAAAACACGAACGCCAAACTCCTGAAAAAAACGTTGACCTTCACGAAAACTCCCACCTTTGCAACTTTATCCTTCAGGAAATCCATTTTCAGTTTCTCGCCGTGGACGAACATGACATGACGTGGGTTGCAGTCCCGGATCAACTGCAAGAGATGATCAGATTTCACCCAAAATGAGTAAATACCTGCATAATGCCCTTCGCATCGGCGTGCGCGCTGAACGACATGTACTCGACGGCGAGGTTGATATCGTGCTAAACAAAAAAAAAGTTAAAAACAATGAAAGGAAACAACCATTCGCCCCTCGATCTCGATCTTCTTCACGCCGCCGATCACCTTGGCGCCCACCGTGCCCGCCACGCAGTAGCTGAAAAAAAAATAAAAAAATAAAAAAAAAAAAAAAAAAAAAAAAAAAAAAAAAAAAAAAAAAAAAAAAAAAAAAAAAGGAAAAAAAAAAAAAAAAAAAAAAAAAAAAAGGAAAGGGGAAAGGGGAAAAAGAAAAAGTAAAAATTATTTAGGAATAAGGAAACTTACCCGGGCATAATAATCATGTTTTTCGGGTTGTCGCACCACTGCTTGAAGACGCGCAGACTTTGGCCGCCGTGTAGCATGCCTGAAAAGATTAATAAACTGATAATGGAAGCTGTAGCACTCACCCGGCGTGGAAAATAGCACCATCGGGCCCGGGTCGTTCGCCAGTTGCATGTCGAACGGGCGGATATGCTTGAAGTCGAACATGTTGTGCTCCACAAACGTTTTCTTGATCTTCTCGTTGGTCCAGTTGATGAAAAGGCGATAATACTAGAAATAGGGGGTCATATCAAAAAAGGGCATCGGCACCTGGTTCGCCTTTTCGGCCAAGCCCTGCGAGAAGTAGATGGGCACCTTCAGCGCCATACGCTCCCAGTAGGACTCGAGGAGGATGCAGAGCTCTTGCGCACGGCCGAGGGCAAAGACCGGGATTAGGACCTAGAATCGTTCGAAACAAAAAAAAAAGATGTCAATCACTTTTCCGCCATTCTGCACGCATTCGTGGACCTTCTTCAGGAAATCACGTTCACGGGCGCGTTTAGAGTCGCGAATCGTCGTGGCGTAGGTGCTCTCACTGGAAATACGTGACCTAAGAAAGAGAAACCGTCACCAACCTGATCAGCAAATCAGGTCGCAGCCCCGGCAAAACCCTGGCGGCTCCGAGGTGGCGATCCGGAGTCATGTTGTAATCGCCTAAAAGACAGCATTAGAAATCAAGGAAAAATATACCTGTATACAGCACCGAATGCTTTCCGACGCGCACCTCGAACATGGCCGCGCCGAGCACGTGTCCCGCATAAAAGGCCCGGATTGATAACTCATCGTCCACCTGCACCGTCTCGTGAATATTGACGGGGACGACCTGAATAAGTATAGATAGATAATTAGCTACCTCAAATAATAAATACCTTCTTCATGCAATTCTTGATGTGCTCGCTAGTGAAGAAATTCTTGTCGCCCCGGAACTCGGTCTGCACTTTCCGGTAGTCCTCCTAAAATCGAAAAATGGAATCGAAAACCCACACAAACCAAAAGCACAGGGGCGATCGCCTTTGTCGGGTACGTCATGTAGATTTTTCCGCTGTAGCCGACGATCTAAATCCGAATTTCATGAAATTACGCTCCAATCACCTCGCTCATATGCGGCAACGATCCGCAGTGGTCGAGGTGGAAATGGGAGATGATGACGCAGTCTAGGTAGTTATCCAGCAGGCGATCCCGGTCTGCTTGCTGCCCAGGCGGTGGGATCGGGTGCCCGCAGATGTATCTGTAAAAAATGGCGTTTAACGTTTAACAAAAAAACTGACGAGAAATCCGGGAAGCGGCGCTCGTCCTGGTAGCCCATGTGCATTCCGCAATCAAGCATAATATTCTTGCCGCCGATCGTCACCAGGATGCAGCTTCGGCCTACATCCTGTCCGGCACCCAAGGGAACGATCTGCAAAGAAATAATTTATACTTGAAAATTTGAAAGCCATGAATTTTTAACGCCGGTTTTAAATCTTTTTGTCAAAGCTAATCACGATTTGCACAAAAAAAGAAGCGCCTCTGAACAGTTGCTTTTTTAACCAAATTTCGACATGTCAAGCATTTCCATCGCCTCAAATAATTTGTCATTTGAAATTTTGGTTTGATAAATTTTGGTAAAAAGCGTCTAAACGCTGGAGAGAAATAATAAATAACCAACAAATCAACAACAAGAACGCTACCTTGATATCCCGGCCATCGGCTTGAATCATCCCTAAGAAAATTGCAATTGATCAAAACACCCAAATCGCGCCAATAGCATGTCACCAGCGTCGCCAACACCTTTTCTGCACCATCCATCTCAGGGTCCATAGTTAAAACTTTATTTGAGAGCTTCACGAATCACCCGGAAAATCGAAAGTGGATCACAAATGAGATGCATTAATACACGCGGGGGCAGTGAAATGAGACCAGATATCAACTGAAAAATACAGAAAAAGACAGAGGCACCGAGATTCCTAGACAATAAGAAAAACACTATTGATCCTCGAAACCGGGCAGATCAAAGTTGTGGATGCCGTGCAGCGGGGTGCGCCCCTTCTTACGCTGCCCCTTTCGGCTGGCAGGCACGTCGACGGCGGTGCCGAACAAGAAGCGCAGATCGTCTAGGGTCAGCTTCGCGGATCTAAAGGAAACAGCCAATTGAATGGAATCGGGGGGCAACGTACTGTTTTGTTGCGTGGCCGGTGAGCACGCCGCCGGCCAGCTGCTTTTTGCGCTCCTGCAGTTGAAGCACTCGCTCCTCGATGGTGCCCTCGCAAATGATTCTAAAAAAGGAAACATTAGAAATTCTGGCCTAGCTTAAATGTTTGAGGGTGTTTAGAGAGTTTGTAAAAGTTTCTAGAAAACTTAGAAAACGTCTAATTTTATCAGATTTTTGTCGAAATTGCCTTTTTTATAAAAAAAATAGCAAAAATTAGTGTAAAATCAGTTCCAATTAAGATTATAAAAATTATATCCATGCAAAAGCACGGAAATCTTTGTAAAAAAAACTATCAATAGAAACGCTCACTTATAGATGTTGACGGCATTCTTCTGACCGTGGCGGTGGATGCGAGCGCAGGCCTGTTCTTCGAGTTGCGGGTTCCAATGCGGGTCGACCATGATCAGATTGGAGCCTACAACGAGGCAGAAAATATTTAGTCGAATCCACACAAAAACTCACATGTCTGCAAGTTCAGCCCGACGCCGCCGGAAGCCAGGGAGAGGAGGAGGATGGGGATCGTCTTCTTTTGCACAAACTTCCGCACCACCTCGGCCTTTTCATCCCGGTTCATCGAGCCGTCAAATTTGGCGTAGCGCACGGAGGCCTAAATCAATAAAATATGTATAATAAAGTAAATGTGAGCATTTACCTCATCGAGGTGATCGGCGATTAGGCCCAGCACGCCGGTCCATTGGCTGACGACGACCACCGATTCTCCGCGTTCCACGATTTCCATCGACAGCTCCAGCACTTTCGCTATCTGAAAAAAACGTCTTAAGCTAAAATCCATCATTATAAAGCGTAAATTCTACGTGAAGGCCGAAGTTTACAATAGCTCGGTTCATAGGCGTTCATTATTAATTTTAGAGTGCATCGTTTTGTTTTTAAAGATTCAAATTGTGCCTAAATTGAAGCCAATTTTCTTTTCCAGCAACCGCTTACCTTTGTGCTCGGCTTCTTCGCGTCAAAAATGCTGTACTTCTGGTTCTCGCGACCAAAGCTAAAAATTGACCAGTTTGAAAATTGCTTATAATAATCTACCTGCGCGACATGTCCCCGTCGAGCTTCTCCAAGTAGTCCGTGTCCACGTCTTCTAACAACCCATCGAACGCGTCCATGTTCAGCGCCTGAATACGAGTTTATGACCACGCCAAACGCAATACCTCGGTGGTCAACGAAAAATGGATGGCGGCCTGGCGGAGACGTAGCAGGACGACGAGAATCACGTGCATCTTTAGCTTGCCCTCTTTGCCTACGACGCCGCCGAATACGCTGTTCTCCGGGGCGGCCCGCGTCTTCTTCCTGTTGCCAAACGTCGAGTGGCCTCCGGCGCGTTCCTCGAGGAATTCTTCGACCTAAAAAGCAAAATTTTAAAAGGTAAAAATTTTCGATTTTGGGAAGAAGTTCGAAAATATATAAAAAAGGTTTCTTTAGCTGGCTAATAAAACGAAGAAACGATCCAGAGCTAAACAAGCACAAGACGGAGAAAAGGATAAAACGTTTTTACCTTCATCTGCGCCGAGTCGAGCATCATCTCGTACGCCTTCTTCTCGTCGCCGTCCATTTGCAGGCGACAATCGTGATTGACGCGCTCGGGCAGCTTGAGGATGTCCTTGTTGCGGTGGAGCAGGATGGTGTGCACCAGCGTGTTCACACGGTTAGCGCATTCCTCTGGAAGAGGGACTTCACGATGATGAAAAAGTTATAGCTTACTTGACGAGCCCTCCATCTTCTCTTTCCAGAACGTAAAGTCGGCAAACGGCAGGATGTCCATGAACCTGGTAAACCAGGCTTACGAAAAGAACGCGAAAAGCTTGTATTCGGGCGGGCCAAAAATGGCACAACTAACAATAGTAATGGTAAGTACAGGCCACACCGCAAAAACCAATACTTACTTGACCAAGGCGTAGAGATCGGTGAGCTTGTTGTGGATCGGCGTGCCGGTGAGTGCCCAGCGACAATCGGCGGGCACGGCACAGATGGCGGCATTTCCGGCGGTAGACGGATTGCGGATGACGTGCGCCTCGTCGAGGATGATGCGTTTCCAGAAGATGCCCGCCAGCTTGGACGTCGGGTCGAGGTGGTGCTAAAAGAATAATGATAAAAATAAGCTTCTGACGATCAAAATTACGAGTTTCTGAAAAAAAACAGCCAATTTTCACCCAAACTTTCAAACATTTTCTAGGTTCCCGAGTTAATCTTACCTCCGGGCCCTTCCTTAGCACGTCGCCGCGAACGATGTCGTAGGTCGTCAACACGACGTCGGCCTGGCGTAGCCTAAACAAAGTATATAAGTTCGCAAAAAAAACACCAACACTTTGTCATCGAGTCGATCCCGTTTGGCCCTCGTCTGCGTGTAGCAGTAGACGCGCAGCGCGTACTCTTTCTGAACCTGAACAGCAGAAGAAGATGAGGAAGAAGAAAATTCGTACCTTATTCTCCATTTCCTCGTTCCATTGGTTGACCACGGAAGACGGGACGACGATCAGCGTCGAGAACGTGCCCTTCAACTTCCTTCGATTCTCCGCGCTAAACAAATTAAAATCAGTACAACAACTGCCTAAAAAGGGATACCTCGCCAATTTCATCGCCTTCTCGCGCCTCGCCTTCTGCTCTTGAAAAAACTCGTCGGCCTCCAGGGCCTTCAGGTACGAGACGACCAGGGAAATGGCTGATGTCGTTTTCCCAAGGCCCATCTCATCGGCTGCAACGTCAATTTAGAAATGATAACGGGCATAAAAATACCTAGCACGCCTCCATTGCCTTGCTCTTCGCGCCACTGCATCCACTTCAGGCCGTACTTCTGGTGCGGGAGCAGCTCCACGGACATCCATTCCGGGGTCTCGGCCTCATCAGTCCCGGCGACTGGGATTGTTTCGAGTTGTCTAAAAACAACCGGTTTAAATGAGCCCGAGCTCGGAAATGTTGCAAAACGGGTTTTTCAATATCTATTTGAAAAGTTAAAATCCTAAATTTTCATAGAAAAATCTATCATTCAACTTTTTAACGAAAAATTGTGCACTTTATACGTTTATGAATTGCAAAAAAAATCTGAAAGTACTAAAAGCCCTAATCCAGTCAATTACCTGAAAAGACCACGCAAAAATCGACTCTGCTGCTCCTTGGGCACTTGAGGCTGCGCTCGAAAATCTGGGCCCGCGCCGGGCTCCTCCTCAACCACCGAGTCGTCGTCCTCAACTTTCGTAACAGTTGGGGACGAGTCGCTGTCGCTGTCCGAGATGTTGACCACCGGTACCTTTTTGGTGGGGCGTGGCTGAAATGGGCAAAAATTGAGAACTTTTAAAAAAATTTTGTCAGGGTTTTATGAGGATTAACCGAAACAATCAAGAAACCAGTCCCCAATCTATTTTAGAAAAATCTGATCCAAAAGGCAAAAGAAATTCGATTACCGGCCGAGCCCCAGTATCGTCGTCATCGGAGTCGATGATCTGGGTCGACAAGTCCGATTCTTCGGCGGCGGTAGGCGTGCGAGTCGCATCTAAAAAAAATTTTTGATAGTAGCTCAGCGACCAACCTGTGGGCGAGAGAGCTTGTCTGCCGGAAATGGTGAATGTCGATCGTTTCCCGCGCCCAGGCGAATCGGAGTCGGAGAGATCGAGTACGACGATTGGCTTCTTCGATCGATCATCATTTTGAATCGGCGAGTCTTCGATTTCGTGATCCTTCTTGACAACAAAGGTGCCATCGCGGCGAAAGAAGGATTCCGGTGTCCGCTCGGTCTTTGCCTCCGTGTCATCCTCTTCGATAGTAAAAACCTCTTGCGCTTCCCGAGGACCATCATTTTGGCCTGGCGATCCATCCTCCTTTTTGACCACGCACGTGCCACGGCTGCCAAAAAGGGATTCTGGTGTTCGCAAGGGTGTTCCCTGCGCATCATCCTCGTCGATCGTGAACGTTTCTTGCGCATCCTGGGGACGACGAAATACGAAGGTACCATCAAGGGCTAGCTCGCTGCTAGGCACGGAACCAATCTTCTCTATCACGTCGCCTTCGTGTTCCACATAGAAATGCGTCGAAATCGTCCGGCCGAGGTCGCCGCTGGGGTCGGAAATATCCATTTCATCATTTAATGGAAGAGTCGCGTTTGGAGACTTCTTTGCCGACGCATTTTCGCGGGTCCGAGAGTCTCTTGGCGTAATGGCAGCTTCTTCTAGCATCTGAAAAGGGTCGCAAAACTTAGACCGAGAAAAGAAACATACCTGAATGCTCTCGTCCAGCATAACAGTGAACGTCTTCTGCTCGCCGGTTGAGCGGGGCGGCGGCGTCTCATCAATGCTAGCGATTAACCGACGCTGTGCCGATCCGCTGCCACCAATCGAGAACGATTTCTAAAAACAAATATTTCTTCGAAGATGCTAACAACCTTATTAATCGGTGAGGGGGTCTGTTGGACCGATCGAACGAGACGTTTCTCGGTTGCATGATCGTCATCGTTGTCAGTCATCGGCCCATCGGAGATCAAGTCCCTTTCCAAGTTGACGAAGCTGCGACGAGAAATTTTTCGACGGGCCTTTTCTCGTTCGTCATCACTCGATTCCGAGAATGTGGAAGCCTAAAAACATGATTGAAGTAATAAATCGAAACATACCCTAATGTCCGAATCGTCGGCCGCCTCGGATCCACTTAGCTCTTCATCCGAGCTGACTATTTGGACCTTCTTTTGAAATTTCGGAGCGGGCGAGTCCAAGGCTTCCTAAAAACCTTTAAATAATAATGGCAAAGCAGAAAATCTAGAATTTTTGAAGCAAACACACACCGAGGGGATCGAAACATTGAACGAATCATCAAGCAACATCGCACGCTTCTTCTTTTCGTGAGGTCGCTTCTTTTCCCGGTCGATGGTGGCGCGTGGGGTCGGCTTGAAGGGCTGATCATCATCGTCCGACTAAAAATCAGAAGAATGAGAAACACCCCTAAAATTACCGAGTAATATTCCATTTTTTCTTGTACTGCCGAGTCTATCGAATCGGGCGGGGTCTTGAACGACTCGTCTGAGCTATCCATTTCCCTAAAGTTTTATTCAGTGTAAACTGTGGATTTAGGAAATTCGTGAAAACGACAAAATCATTTCGATAGATCAAAGGGGCGGAATTGGCCCTGTGAAACGGGTGAAGGAGTGAACAACAAAATCATACGCTCCAGGAGATGAACAATGAAACAACGTTCGGGAAATATTGAAACAACAGAAATATCAATGGTAACCCAGCCCCATCCCGCGCGCGGTATTCGACGCCTCGCGTGCCATGTTGAACTGCTTGTCTAGGGAGGACAACAGGTTCTTTTGCTTCAGCTCCTCAGACTTTGGTGCTTCCGCGGGCTTTTGCTTTGCGGCATCGCCCTTGAAGCCGAGTAACCGTTTGAATTTCTCAGCTTGTGCGTCGGCGACTCCAGATGCTGCGATTGCGGACGACCACATGCCCATATTCTTTTTGGCTTGTTCATCAACGGGAGTGGAGGTGCCTGGCTCGGCTTCCTCCGGCTTGTCTCTAAACAAATTTATTAATTAAAAAAGTGGAAGATTTGCGCAATGTGTCCCAAAAAGTATCCCATCTAGAGGGCCAGTAGAGGCTGGGATGGTGTTGATCCATTTAAAAGCTCGCTACTTTTTTCAACTTTTTTAGGATTTTCTCATATCAAGTCTTACTAAAAACAAGCCTTTTCTCAGTGATCGATAGATACCTAAATCTTCAAAAATGGGACATTTTTCCGACCGGCTATAGGGGATACTTCTTGGAACACCTTGAATTCTACGACTAAAAACGGTAAAAACCGAGCAAAGTAAGTTACCTCTTCGCTTGCCAAATCATCTTCCTCTCCTTCAGCTTCTCGGCATGTTCTTTCACACGAGAATTCGCCCATGTCGGCTCACCGCCAGCCCCAGGGGCTTCGTCTCGATCCTTGCGCTCGTCCCGCAGCTCGTCTCGGTTCGGTTTCTCGCGCCGACGCTCATTATCGTCCCTTCTGTCCCGCCGCTCCTCATTTCTGCGATCTCCACCCCGCTCTTGCCAATCACGGCCCGCACGCTTGTCATCGCGGTCGCGGTCATTTTTGCGATCCTTCCGGTCATCCCGTCTTTCCGAGCGATCCCGATCCTCTCCACGTCGTCGGTGGTCACGATCGCCATCGTGCCTTCTTTTCTCACGATCCCGTTCTCTTTGGCGGTCCCGATCGCCATCAGAAGACCTTTTCGAGTTGGAAACCGGCTGATCGACCTCCTCGCCGTCAGAGTCGAATTTTTTGTGGTTTGGCATTGGTGTTCAGTCGCGAGACGAAGCCGGATAACCACTGAAGAGCTTCAATATGTTGAAAAATAACCGGCCAAAATCGGAAATTTGCAACGATTTTGAAAACCGGAGCGGCAGTGGCTGCGAGGGGGCTCCACAGACGGCGCGTAATTTGTTGCGCTATGGACCCAGGGATAACATGGCCTAATTGGAAAGAGCGGGGATATTGCGCCCCGCACAGCGGCCCGGCTCCTAATAAAACGTCCGGTAGCTTTGGCCAGGAGGGAAGACCGCAACGCGTGCGATAGACGCGTCGCGCAATTGCGAAAGCAGGCCTGCGCAGCTAAAAACCGGTTGCTATTCCGCGCACCCGCACGCAACGCGCGAAAAACACGTACAGTACGCCCTTTCCCTTGAACCATCAGGACCGAACCCATGGGCGGTTGTGCCCGCGGCCCGATTACCGTAGCAGATTTCGAAGGATCACGGTAGGAGATTAGCTTTTTCCTTCCACGCTTTTTCTAGCTTTTTTTGCTGCGGGGCGGCGAAACTTCTTCTGGCCTACTGTAACCCTTTCTTTTCTAAACTGATGGTTCGGTTCTTTCGCATTAGCGCGGAAACGAAATTTTGTGTCCAAGATTCGAAATGCCTAGTAAGAAATAGAAAAACCATGTAAAACTTTCAAAGGGTCGAAATTTTGGCCAAATCAGTCATTATAAAACCAGCCGCTGCAAGCGGCTGGACTTCGGGCTCCCGCTTGGGGCGCGCCCTCCCCTTCGCCGAAACACGCGCGACCTGGCTCACTATGTCCAAAATCACCAACCTCCGTCCCCCACCCCTTTTACTAAGGAAAAAACTTTAAAAGTTAAATTTAATAATTTAAACGAAGACTTTTTCAAAATTTTTTGATCAGTTTAGGGGTTTCTGACCACGCTCTATCCGAATCCGAAGAGAGCTAAGCTCTAGCTCCTTTCCCCTTCGAGTTGAATTCGGCTTCACACGGACAGACGGACGCGCCAAGAAAATTATTATAGTTGATAGGGTTGGTTTTTTTTTTAATAAAATTTTTTAGTTTGGACTTTTAGGAATAGTAAAGAACGATTGAGAAGCATTTCCGCTATTTATAGTTGGTAAATTAGATCCTGGGGAAAAATTGGCCCCGCATGCGGGCCTTTTGTTCTTTTACCCTTTTTTCTTGCTCAGTAGTTCATCTAATTTATAATTTTTTTGTCATTTTCAGCTAAATGCCCGATTCGGAAGATGATACTGAGGCACTCGACTGCTCGGGCAAGAATCTTCGGGTGGCTCCCGACTTGAGACGTTACGGCAAGCTGACGACGCTGGACCTGAGCAACAACAAAATAAAAGTAATCTCGATTTGTATTTTTTAACGTTCTCTCTCTTAGAGCCTCCCGAGATGGCAATTGGAACATCTGACGGTCTGCAACCTGGCCTCCAACGAATTCACGGAGCTGCCCGACCTCGGCGGCCTGCTAGTGCTGGAGAAGCTCAACCTCGACAACAATCGGATCACTTTCTTACGGAAGGGACGCTTGCCCGCATCTTTGAAGGTAGTGATTTGAAATTTCTTACCTAAATGAATTCTTCGATCAGGAGCTCTCGATGGCCAACAACCAAATCGCATCGGCATCGGATGTGGGCCTGTTGCCTGAAGGAATTCAATGTTTAACGTTGACTGGGAATCCCTGCATGAGGTTGAATTTTTTGGCAGTTTTGCAACTTTTCTTCAGTCCCGAGAATGTGCGCAGCTTCATCTACGCGCAGCTATCGCTTGATGGCCAGGCAGAGCTCGAGATACTCGACGGCATTCCGATCAGCGAAGACGAAAAACTGGATGCGGAGAAGTTGTTCTTCGTCAAAGGCTTCAAGCGAGGATGTCCCCTAGAGGTAATTTTCATTTTTCTTCAATCGCTTCGGTTTGGGCTCTGGACACAACGGCGCTGGCAACCCTTGAAACAAGCCTTTTGAATTCCACCTATCGAGAAGACCTAAAAGAAAAGCGCCGACGTTTCCAAGGATCGGCCTGCACGACGCCGACAACCCCGGGCAGCGCAAGCTCTTTATCCATCCACAGCCCATTTACGGAATGGAATTCTAGGTACAGCACAATTTTTTTGGTTCAGATCCCGATTCAGGATGTCATCAAGTCAGAAGGATCTCCGTGTACTCAGCGATCGCTACACGCCCAAAATGCGCCGGGACGCCTGGGACGTATTGGAAGAGCAGGAAAACGAAAGCCCAAGCTTCTCGCAGCGGGAACCTTCAACACCAACCACTTCGAGGAGTAAGCGCTTTTCATTTTTGCAAAGCCATTCTTTCCAGCCTCGCGTCCGCCCACAACCTACACCCGTTCCCCGAAAGCGCGATCGAGAAGCCGTGGCAGCGATGGCTCTCGGCGGTCTAAGGTTGTCCCGATCTATGCAGCCGCTCGAAGATCCAATGTAAGGAATTTTGCAACAAGAAAATGTGTTCTTTTTATTACAGGAAGAACCATCAAGGGATGAGGTGACGCTGCACGATGTGATGGATCGGATTGACGAATTGGCGAAACAGACGAACACACTCACCGAGCTCCTGCAAACCATACTCGAAAATTTGGAAAAGATGGAGAAGCGCATCGATCGGCTTGATGAACAATATGAGGCGCAGCGACGAAGAGAGAAGTGCATCGAAATGGTCCCGGAGCGGGTAATTTGGAAGTTTCCCGGGTAAATCGAAAATTTAGCTATCGACGATGATCGGGGATGGGAAGAATGTCCAACTCCGCTGGACGGTCCCCAAAAATGCTAAAAACGGTTAGTGTTCTCGGCTTTTTTATATTGAATCATTTTAGGGTACGTGTTGATGATGGATGGAGCAGTGCTGGGCAGACCGAAGGGCACCAACAACACCGTCAGGATCACCGGCGTCGAGCCGGGGAGCCACGAGGTTCAGCTTGCCCTCGCCGATGCCGACGGAAATCCGGGTACATTCTCGCGTGTACATGTCTTCACCTATCCTTCTTCGTCGTGAGATTTGTGTAGGTTGTGTCTTGTTTCTTTTGGAAATGTTCTTTATTTCGCACTTTGGTTGTACATGCTGTTTTGGGCATCATTTTGTCAACAATAAATGTATGGCTTTATTTCCGTCGTTGTCGGGCACAGTGGCCACAGTAAGCCAAGTGGAAAATTCTTTACGAGCGACGTGGCGTACGCGAAGCCTTAGCAGTGCTATTTTTTTCTATTTCTCGAGAACTTTTTGCCGCTTCGTCGAACCTCGACTCGTTGCTGGCGTACGTGAAGCAGTCGTTGTAGTGCAGCTGGTTGGCGAGGTTCGGACTAGAGGGGAAGCACATTTCTGCATTGTCAGCCGTGATTCCCGAGCTCTTGTTTTGCGACAGAACTTCCGGTCTGCGCCTGGTTTATAGCCTCACGCTCTAGGTCTAGACTTTGTGCTTCACATTCGGCTTCTTACCATTTCTTATTCATTTCTTACCAAACCTATGCCCAGTTTTTGAAAAGTAGTTTAAAATTTCGAAAAATATAGTAAGAAACGATTTTTTTATTCGGAACCAGCGCCCAAAACCCGCTTCGCGGGCCTTGGGCGCTGGAATTGGGCCTTTTGCATGAAAAATTGACTTTCCGATAGCTCGGGTCCTTCGGACCCCTTCCCCCACCGTCCACACACGCGCGGGCAAATTGCAAGAATGAGGAAATTTGTATTTTTTCATATTATGCAAATTACCCCCAAAAATGAATAAAACCGGCTTTAACTTGGTAAACTTGTATTTTATCGAAATTCTGAAAACGTCATCGGAAAGAGGTGGACACGGGAAGGCCCTCAAATCGGGCCTCGAAAGTGACATCCACACACACACACAGAGATACACCAAAATTATATTTTTATTCGGAATTCGTTTTTGCTTTGATAAATTCAAGCCGCGGCGCCGGTTACCTAAAATACGGTACTCGTGCTTTCCTACCAAACCGATGCCCAGTTTGAAATTATATTAAAACTTCGAAAAAATATTGTGATCTACTGTATTTTTGTATTATAAATTAAATTAAAATCGGACATGGTGGTAAACCAATTGAAAAATTTATTAACGCTTCAAAGATGCACATCAGGATTTAAGAGAATTAATGGATTCTTCTTTTTCTCCCTCATCGATAAGTTCTATTGGCCGACGGTCTTCTCTTTCCGCTCCCGCGCATTCCGCCCGACGGTGAAGATGCGTACCTGTCAAATGTGAAGGGGTTTTTGCCGTTTTGGGCTTTTTTACTAATTATTTATTTAATTTAATTTAAATTTAACTTCAATTAATAACCTTATTGTCGTTGACGATAATGCATGAGGCCTCGTTTTTAATATTGCCAGTTTGTGATGAGGAGTGGATGGAGATCAATCGGCCGCTACACTGCATGTCGATGCCATGCGGGCTCAGCCGATTGCCGCGCACGAAATGCGTGCAGCCGATCGTCGTCAAGAATCTGAAAGCAAGTTCTGGGTACTTTCGCATTATCTGGGGGGGGGGGGGGGTTCTTTGTTCGGTTTTTCGTTTCCAATTGATTTTACTATTCTAAAAACGCAGATTTTACAAAAATTTTTAAATGTCAAAAATATCGATTTTTAGGAAAAATTTCTACTTTTTTTTTAAACTCTGTAAAGCGTTTTAGAACTTTTTCTAGTTGAAATAAATACGCAAGCCAATAAGCCAACAAGCTAAACCTAAGCTAAGCACCCAAGCCCGACAAGTTTACTTGTTAACAGCTTCATCGGTGTAAAAGTAGCATTGGCGCGACTTCGAGAAGGCGAAGCTCTAGAATTGCTTTTTTTCACGCTTTTTCTCCGGCACTACCATTTCGTCAAACGTCAACGCCTCGTTGCTGGCGTACGTGAAGAAGTCGTTGTAGAGCAGCTGGTGGGCCAGGGTGCGAGGTTCCAACTGGAAGACAAGCTCATTTTTCTCATTCCTCAATTTCTTATGCCACCTGATCGGAGAGCACTTTCGGCTGGCAGGCAATCTTTTCGAAGAAATTCCCGTCCTTGAGCGCATGCGGATGTGGTATGCCGGAGTTGGAGCAGAACATCTTCTTGTTCACCACCGCGCACAGGGGCATGTTGTCGAAGACACGGGTCAGCACCGACACCGCCTCCGGCATGTGGGCCTCCGAGAATTTTTGGTTGATTTCCTGAACGGGTTCTTTTGCGTTACCGGGGAGGAAGTATTTTCATATTTTACGAAAAATAAAACCGTGTGTTAACTAAATCCTATCTAAAAACTACAAATAAAAATACAAAAAAATACCGATTTTTCGACCAAAAATGGTCATTTCTTGAACAAAATTTCGACTCCTTTTAAACATTTTTAAAAGTTTTTGTAGTTGAAATATAGTTGTATTTTGGTCAAAAAGCGGCCATTTTCGGTCGAAAAATCAATATTGTCAGTATTTTTTCATCAAAATTTGTAAAGTTTTTGCGTTTAGGAATAGTAAAAAACATTTTAGAAACAGTTCCGCTTTTATAATTAAAAAAATTTGTTCGTAAGAAATAATCCCGCCACCCCCGATAATGCACGAGAACCCGTTCCGGTTTGATTGACATTTTTCGCGCTTTCACTCACGCTCGAAAATGGCTCGTCCATCAGCTTGACGCGCACCTCATCGCCGCCGCGGACGAGGAAGACCTTGTGGGGGAAGAGCACCTTCAGCGCCAACAGGTACGAGTACAGCTCGAAGGAGGCCTGCAGTGCAAAAAGTGGATAATATGGAAAGCGACAAGATCCAACCGGTCCCCGCAAATTGTTGCCCATGAAGAGAAACGTCGAGTTGATCGCGTCACAGCCGATCGGGAAGAACACGCGCTCGAATACTCTAAATTAGGCTGCTCAATTAGCATTAGAAATCCTGACTTTAGGTCGTCAACTTTGCCGCGCAGATCCGAGAAGATGCGCACACGGCCGTCGAGCTAAAGTCGGGGGTTCTTTCGCATTGTCGGGGGCCTAACCTTTTTTGTTAAGATCCGATTTTTAAAATATAAATAGTGGATGTGTTTCTCTCTTACAAAATGGTAAAAAGCCTTTAGAAAACTGGTAGTTTTTATGACAAAAAAATAACAAATACCGCTTTTTCGACAAAAATGGACGTCTCTAACCAAAATTTCGACTTTTTCAAAACTGTTTAAAAGTTCTTCCTATTAAGCTACTAGACATTTCTAGAATTTCGCAAAAAAAGTCGGCCCTCCCCCGATAATGCGAAAGCACCAACATCGAATTATTGGGCGGAAACGGGCTCGAAACTTGCCATCAAACAGCGCGGGTCGTTGTACACGACGGCCGCGGCATTCTTGGCCGTTTGCGAGAACTGTTGCCAGACGGCATTCATACGGGTCGGGTTCGGGCCCCAGCTGAACGGCTTCTTGTTGGGGGCGCTGCGGCAAAAGTACCTAAACGAAATGTTTATACTGTTTTTAGATTCCTAAACCTAAAAAGGTGACAAATTTTAATTAAAAAATGCGAAAATCACGATTTTTTTTCTATCAAAAATGACTAATTTTTACCCCAGTTTTTAAAAACAGCTATTTTAAAGTCTAGATATTTTAGAGATATACAAAACCTACGTGATGCTCTGCATCAGGCCGAACGCGTCGTCAATCATGCGCGGGTCGGCGTGGTGGTAGATGAGGTGGTTTTTGCGTTGACCGATGGCGTTTTGCGACATCTCCAGCTGCGAGTCCTCGCTCATGAATTTAGCTGAAGCAAATAGGAAAGGTAAAAGCACGATTTCCACTTACCATTCTCCTTGGTGATCAGCTCGTTGACGCAGGTGAGCGATGGGGTGGCGCGCAGCAGGTAGGGGTTGATGGACAGCTCGGGCTCGATGATGCGGGGCGGGATGTTGGCCGGCTGAAGAATGAGGTTCTATCGCATTATCGGGGGGGGGGCAGCTTTTGTCTTTCATGTCATTTTTCAAATATAGATAAAAAATGCGTTTCTAAAATGTTTTTTACTACTACTAACCGCAAAGACATTACAAATTCTGATTATAAACACTATACAAAAAGGATAGAGATTTTTCAATTTCGATGCCTAAACGTAAAACTTTACAAAAACGAAAAAATATCGATTTTTCAACGAGAAATGGACGATTTTAACAAACATTTGCAACTTTTCATGTTTTTAGATAGTTTTTCCACTTGAAATTAGTTACATTTTACTAAAAACACTATTAAAATACTTATTATTCCGTTACTAGACATTTTTAGGCTTTTACAAAAACATTTCGGTGCCTCCACGTCCCCCCTCCGATAATGCGAAAGCACCGAAAACGTACCGGTTGTGTTGGAGGAGTAGTGGCCGGCGGCAGGGGTTTGCGCCCAGATACTTTTCGTGCGCCTAAAAAAAGGTAAAACTCGGCAGAATTTACGAACTTTTGGCGCGCGGCAACGTCGACGTCCTGACGAAGCCCAGCTCCACGGGGTCGGTCAGTGGTGGTTTTGGCGGGGATGTCAGGGCCTAAGAATTTAGCGTAAAATCGACAACTAGGTAAAGTACCTGCTCGCTGACCAGCGTTCGCACCTGTTCCCGCACCAATGTGCCCACGTCGATCGGCTCGAGCAGTAGGCGAGGGCGACTAAACACAGCATGCGGAATGCGGTAACAACAGAAAGCAGAATGCGGTAACAAAAGAAAGCGGAAAGACACCCACGTGTCCCGCTCCAAGTCGGGGGCGAGCGGGAGGTGCATCCGCAACACATTTGATGTGCCATGGATCTGTAAGGAAAATTGGCGAAATCTGCCGCTTTTTACGCCGTTTCTAGCTGGAAGTTTTCTTAAATTCGTCTAATTTTCGAAAAACCTTGATTCTTGGTAAAAAATCGCTCAAAAATAAAACTTTTCAAGGCTTCTAAACAGGTTTTTTTTTGAGAACACTGTAAAGTGCTCAAATTTTGGTAGGCAAGTAGAGGTTAGTGAGCCCCCGCTAAGAGTCTAGTACCAAAAAAATCAACCTTCAACTGGCCAAGATGCTGCAAAAATGTGTGCAGCGTGAGGGGGCAAGCGTCGAGCAGTGCCGAGACTTCGGCAGGCGTGTTCGGTCTAGAAATTTCGGAAATTTTGTTACAAAAGCATCTATTACTGTGTGTGCAGCCGGTTCTCAATCTCGTTGAAGAGGTTCTGCATCTCCTCGCGCTTCATCGCGCCGCCCTCCTCGTCACACCCAGCCGCAAAATATCTAGACAAAGTACGTTTGACTTTAGTCAGGCTATAAAATACCGAAAAATCAGGCGGCACCGAAATTCGCCAATCGTGCCGCCGTGCCGGGATGTTGGTTGAAAGGCGGCAAGGCCTAAACCAACATTTTAGCTTCTTCTGTAGCGTTTCCGGTGGATGGTTCTTAGAGAAATAGCGGAAAAAATTCTCTAAAATCTTTTTAGTATTCTTCTTGTCAAAACTGCAAACAGTTTTAAAAACTACAAAAACAAATACGCGTGAAATGCAAAAATACGGGGGTCGCAGCGTTTCCAGGCTGTTTTTAGTATTCCTGAACGCAAAACCTTTACAAAATTGTATAAAAAAACTACGCTTCAAAACTCCTACCCAGCACAAATTCATGAAACGACACCCCGCGGTCGTTGTAGATGTTCATCGCGCGGAACAGGGCGCGCATATCGTTTCCCGAGCGCATTTTGTACTAAAGTGAAGCTAGAAAAAAATTAAAACCCTTCTCGAACCTTTTGAAAAAATGCGCAAAACTGGGGATAGCACATGACGTTATTCGGGAAGACCGCATCGACAAAGATCTCGTTGAGGCGCATGATTTGAGCCTGGAAACAAAGTTTAATCTTGGCTTAAAGCTTGCCTCAAAAAAGCCGGCCGCCGTCAGGAGTTGTTTTCGATGGTCCGGAAGCTGGGAGCAGATGTTTCTAAAAAGAAATTATCCGGATTTTTCGAGAATCGAGCAGACTTGTATAGTTCCTCTTGTTTGACGGTCGCCTCCGTTACACACCGGACGGGTAGATACTAGAAAAGTAGGTTCTTTGGCGATATCGGGGGGATAGAAGAATTATGTCTAAATTTTTTTACCATGCCTAACGTCGAAACTACACAAGCTATGATACATAACACATAAAAAGAGTTTTTTTTCGAGCAAAAAAGTCCGATTTTCGATCAAAATCTCGATGTAACTCTACAAAATTAAACGGTAAAATAATTTGAAGTAGCTACCTTGAAATCCACCAAGTTCTTCATCGCCTGGTAGACGAGATCGTGCAATTTTTTGTCGAAAAACTCCTTGGTTGCCTCGTCAAAGGTCAGCCAGATGTAGCGCGAGCTGTTGGGCAGGCTCAGCCGGAAGACCTGGTCGGCTACCTAGAAAATGACAGTTTCGGCGAGCGGAGGCTGTACCAACCTGAACGGCGGCAATGGCGATACGGGTCGTCGTGCGCTCGCTGACGATCGTCGAGTGGATGTTGGTGATCCCGATGATTTCGCAACGTCCCTTCGGGAATTGGCCGGACAGCGCCTGCTCGATGCACTCGTTGTTGAGGTGCTCGACGCCGAACGCGTACAGCGAGCTGGTCAGCAGCCCCTCGCCCTCGATCTAGGTGAGTTTAGGGCTGAACTTTTCCCTAATTTATCTCGGCGGGCCTTGAACCTACAGGGCTGTAAAGTATACCAAAACACTCGCCAAAGCAAGACGAACATTTTGTTCTGCCTGACACCTCGGCAACACCACGGTGAGGGAAGATACAATCGACTGGGCATACTCCAATACAACCCCATGCGTATCTCCGCTCCCCCTTTGTCTACAGGCGTGTAAAGTACACCAAAATGTTCGTCTTGGTCTGGCGAGTATTTTGGTAAAGTTCACAGCCTTAAAGGTTCAACGGTCGCCGAGATACATATTATTTCTAGGCTCTCACCTCAACCACTTTATCCTCGTTTCGATTGCGCACGAGGAAACTGTCGACGGGGCGCGAGGGGTTCTGCTTTTTGCCCTTTTTCTCATCCTTCTCCACCTTAAATGAGCAGCTTTTGAAAACGCTTTTATTTTCTAGCGTTTTTAATAGATTTAGATTGCTAAAAGGGTAAAACTTTCGAAAATTTCCTGAAAATTCGGAATTTCATTGGTCACCCTTTTGGTAAGTCTAATTTTTACATGTTTTATGATCCTTCTGTGCCTAAAATGTCATAGGGCTGTACTGGATTACTTGGAAGGTTCTCTTTACGTAATTACTCGTATACCAAAATACTCAACAAGTATAAGTAAAGAGACCTGCTTGTTGGCGGTGTGGAATAGGCATAGTACCCGGTATACCATAAACCTGGGAGTTGACCATAAAATGGGCGAGTGATTCAGAAGCCGCAATTTTTGCGCCTTACGACAGTATATGTAAATCGTTTTTATTCACGGGAGGGTTTTTGACCCTCTGACGTAAGTGTGTGCCGGGGCGCGCTTTAGCAGTGACAGAGTTCCGGGCGCGCCACATTACGCATGGCCGTAAGGTGTATAGAACGGAATACTTTTTTAATTAATTTATTCTACTTTAATTTATTACTTCTAACAAAGAGAATATACATGTAATAGTAAAAGAAGCATGTAGAAAGCTTTTTACTAACCAGAGGAGAGTGTTTTCGCGAGTTGGGAACTGATGATTGTCACCTCATAGGTTTATACTGAGGAGAATCATTTACGTTAGCTTGGTGTTAATGTTGGTCATCATATTAGTGTATGAAAGGAAAAGAACTTGAAATCTCTAAACTTAAAATGAATCATACAAAGAGCCCACGGCAAAAGCTCGCGTGGCTTGACGGAAGTACAACATAAACTCGAGCCACTCCTGGACCCGCTACCATGTAAGTATTTTAGGCTTCTTCGAAAGAGTTAAAGTTTTCGCAATTCTTCACCTGTCTGTGGTTTTATATGATTCTTCATTGGCGTTTGTATCTTGTATCTCCTTAGCTTTCATTGGCCATTCACAGCCTACTTTGCGAAAGTTCCTGCGCCCCTGCTTCTTTGTAATGACTGGCTTTTTGTAATTAAAGACATCGCGGTAGCTTCTGATTTAGAAAAAGTATTTCAGACGAGAGTCTACAATTAATATCGGGCAGAAGTGAACCAATCAGCAAAAATACTGGTATATATTCCCAAAATTCCGAAAAGCCATGATACTGACCATTAACTGTTCCAGATTTACCATAAATAGGTTCTTTTATTTATTAAAAAGCCTTCTGCATACTTCCATATCCACTTTGTAAAAAATAAATTCAGAAGAAAGTATTCCGTTCTATACACCTTGCGCCCGTGCGTAATGTGGCGCGTTCGGAACCCCCTCACTGCTAAAGCGCGCCCCGGCACACACTTACGTCAGAGGGTCAAAAACCCTCCCGTTTTTTATTCAAGTTTCAGCGCTGTTATTCTTTTTTTTTCGGTAGCCAGCATCGATTCGTTGCGTTTTCCTGTTTCCCACTTTCAAAAAGCCCAAAGGACTCAAAAACCCCAAATTTCCTTCCTTTTTATCGTAGCTGTTTTTTTAGTTTTTCTTCTCTTTTAATGATTGTCTCATAGAACTCGGCTAGCTTCCTTCGTCTGAGTTAGAAACAAAACAAACCAAAAAATCCATTTGTTTTTCTTTCTCTACTTTCTCAAATAATCTCTGCTATAGCAGCAGCTATAGCTTCTTTCAGTTATAAACTACAAATCCGTTTTGATGTTCAAGTTCTTCACTTTTTCTTTCCAGGCTGAACCGATTTGCGATTCAGGGCCACTTTGCGAGGTCCAAGACGGGCCCATCTCCCGCTCATCTCATAAAAGCAAAAGCGGGAGCGAGATGCGAGAGAGAGAGAGAGAGAGAGCGTGTGTAAGAGCGAGAGAAAGAGAGCAAGCTGGGGCGGGGAGCATGAAAAGAACGAAGCTCGCAAGATCAATAGGGCCCGGTGAAGTGGGGGGAGGGTGTGAGCACGTGTAAGATGCCCCTCAGAGGGGCACCCATCGCTTAGCACCTCAATGCGCTTCTCCATTTCGGGACTCATCTGCTTTAGTGACGGTTATTACGCCCAGAAAATGAAGCTAAAGTTGGCGCATTTTTCAAGCAATTGAAATTCTATAACTGGCCTATCTTTTCGTTTCTAGATTTTTCTATTTTACAACGATTTTTAGTTTATAGCTTTAGCTTTTTGATTTTTAGTAACTTTTTATGTTTTTCTGAACCGTGGGAAAACTACAAATTCTTTTTTACTTCTTTAAAGGGGCTAGCTTACGATCTTGCTTTGCTGAAGACATTGGAAACTTATAATGTGTTTTTTTTTGCCATTTTCCATCACTTATTTTAGTTTTTGATTTTATGAAATAATCAATCGAGAAAAAATTGAATTCCGAACATTTTCAGATGAACCACTCGTCGGGCGTCGGCTCGATGCACTCTCACTATTCAGGTAAGTGATATCACTCACTCTCTCTCCCCGTCTCTCGCTCTCTCTCTCGCTCTCTCTCTCTCTCTTCTCACAAGTGCGGAAAATTCGTGAAATAATTTGTATTTCTGTAATCCCGTAATTTAGGCAGAAACCGCTCACGAAGCCGGCAGCCCGTCTACACCTCCGACAAACGGGCCAAATTCACGCAGCGCGAGAGCAAGAAGTAAGCGTTATAAAGCAATCGATAAATGATATTTTTGTATTTAAATATATTTTTGTAAAGATTCTACGTTTAAAATAGTAAAAGAATAAATTCCTCTGTTTTTATTAGCAAAATTCGAGCCCTTGAAAATAATTCCTTAGCAAAATGAGATATATTTCAACAGATATAACTATTTAGAATTCGTTAAAAACTGCTTAAGATTTTATTTACTATTTGAACAAAAATTGGTCATTTGTTCTAGAGAAAATTTAATCGTTTTAAAAACAAAGTCGAAAAACGAATTCTAGGAAATATCCCCCCCCCCCGTTTAAATAGGAAAGTACCGAAAAGCATTCTTTTGAAAAAAACTGTATTACCACCAGCTTCCCCTCTAAAATATAACGCTCGTCCGGGGCTGGCTTCTAGATTCGGTAGAAAGGGGTGAAGCTCGAATTTCGTTAGTGGGCACCACGGTTCGGCCGGCGGGGCCCAATCTCTGGAAGGAGCTTTTCCCTTGGTCGTCCCCCTGCTCCTCCTCACGGCTCGTCCAAATCCTGGGTCCTCCTCCCAAATCCTTGTGACCCGGCCGCCGGAAACTGGGCCCTCCCGCCCGAGTCTCACCGCCCCAAAAAACAGGCCATCAAATTCTCGGCGACACCCTGCATTTCTAATCGATCGCTTGATACTGATCAACAACTGGCGCCCTATTTTTCGAGATGCTGAACAACCAAATTGATGGGTACGTCTAGAAACTATAGTTTGAGCATAGCAGGCTAGCAGAGATTGTTGAGGAAGAGGAGAGGGTATGCTAGTAGAGGTAATGTTTTGCACTTTTAAAGCCCAAATATCCTGTTCTGTTTCATTAGCGGGGGGGGCTAACTTGCTTTATTCCTGGCCTCGCTAAAAGTTGTAAAAATTGAGGTTTTTGCTTTCACGAAATTTTAATAAGCTTTTTATATCTAAATAAATTTTGCTTCTAACAATTTTCAAACTTTTCCAACCTGAAAACCTTTGCAGATGGATCCGGTTCATCACGGTGCTCGGCTATATCGTGTTCGTCTCGCTGCCGGCCGTCTGTCTGTCCATCTACTACGTCTACATTTGGGACCCGCAGTACCTGAAAAACGTGAGTTAAATCTACAAAATCTAAAGAAGAACCTGAAAAGTAAAATCTTATCACCAACATTCAGTTCCCCAACCACACCATGGTCAACAAGTCGTACACGGTCTACAAGCCGAAAGATCAGCGCCAAACGCGGCAGACGTTTGAGAGGTTGGGAATTCGATTTTTGGGCTTTTAACCCTGATTTTTAGTCCCCTCTACGATAAGCCACCATCATACGCCAAAAATAATCAGGAGGTAGGCTATTTTTTGCTATGATCTCTCACACGTTTTCTCTCTCTCTATCTCTCTCTCTCTATCTCACTCGTTCACTATCGCTTGCACTCTCTCTCGCACACCTTTAAAATCCAGACTTGAAAATATGCCTAACTCGGACCAAAATAAGCTCATAATTTCCAGTGTACTTGCGTCAACCCGGTCCCCATCCGGCCCACCCAAGAAATCTCGCCAAGCTTGGGCCACATTTTGTCGAGCTCGGGTAGGTGAAGCTACGATGGAAGCTTATTCCCTCTTGGATCAGACTTCATGCTCATTTCCAGTCTCCCACGAAGCCGACGCGAGTTCAAAAATTGAGCCCGAGCGTGGCCAGCAGCTTCCGACATCACAATCCTCCGAATCTCGGCCAATATCGTCGAGCAGCGAGAGCTATTCGGCGTCCCAGGAGTTCCGGTCGAAGAGTGTGGAGGCCGGCTGAAGGCGCGGCTTTGCCTCATGTGTTCAAACCGATGTATTGGACCTGGTCCACCACTAGTACTAGTCACTTTTTCGTTACGAGTGTTCTTGCGGTGCTTCTTCACTATCCCATCATTCCTGTCCACATTAAAATACAATTCCAAAGTCCTCCGAACCACTTTTCCTCTTTCTTTATATGTAATGAGCCCGAAATATGGGCGATGACATAAAAATGTGCAATAAATTTGAGTGTAACAATGAACAAAGTAACAACGCGGAAATGAAGAGGAGGGGGGGGGCAAAATCAACAACGTGCTGGCGTAGCAGCATAACAAGAAATGATAACAAGGGAAAAGAGTATTTTTTCTAACTATCGAGTGGCAGGGCACACGGTCCATCGAACGGGTTGAACGGGTCGAACGATGGAGCTCGATCCTCACGACTGTAACAATTTTGTTCTTTCGCCTTATCGGGGGACGGATTTGTGGTATAAGCCCAGAAATACTTAATAACGTAGTAATAGGTATTTCAATAGTTTTTTTTTTTTGAAAAGGTTAACTACACTAACTACACTGGAAAACCTTTGCAAAAACTTTAAAATTTCGAAAATGTGGTAAACATCGGCCATTTTTGGTCGATTAATGTATATTTTTGGTAATTTTTCTCAAAAGGTATTCTTTAACGTTGAAAATAGTTAAAAACAATTTAGAAAATTCCGCTGTTTATATCAGAAAAATCAGATTCTTAAAAAAGTTGGTGGCCATATTTAGAAAAATTAGTAAATTAGTAATAGTAGGAAAAACCGAAAAAACCCACTTCCGAATAAAACGATCACGGCCGCGATTTGGACGTCCACCGCGCCGGTCACCTCGGTCGTAGCGGTCATACGTTTGTTCGTTGCGACAGCGCTTCGCCGGGAAGTTGCCTAAAAAAGGCGACCTTATGTATAAAACCCAATCCCATTACGCTGCCAGCCATCGCTCTGTCTCTTTTCGCGTTCCACATCTCCACTTGGGCGAGGCACGAAGGGTTGTGCTGGGTCGTACTTTGTCGGGCTTGATTGATGACCATAGCCGCCGCCACGATAATTCTGAAAAAAAGGAATTAGTTGTGTTTAAATTCTAAAAATATCACAACTACTTTTGGCTCTGTACTGTTAGCGGGGAGGGGATATGGGGGTTTTAGATAGAAAAACGATAAAATGTATGAAAATGACCAAAAAGGTCAGTTTCAAACTTTCAAAATTAAAAAAAAATATTTTTTATACCTTTCTAGTAATCAAAAACTACTGGGAACAACCCCCCGCTAACAGTCCAGCACCGGCTCTTAAACTTTCTATACGTACCGACGGTCCGCCACGGCCTCTGCCTCGGCCTCTCATTCCGCCGCCACGGCCACGGTGTGCTGGTTGGTAGGCGGTGCGCTCCATTTGGCTACGGGCTCTAAAAACACTCCATAAAATGTATCGAAGCGATCACATACTGTAGTCGCTCGAGATCCTCGGGTGTGGGCAGCTCGAGGTCGACGAACTCGTCATCGAGCACGATCACCCACTAAAACAAAAAAAACTTAAGGGAGTTTGGCGGCAACCTACCACTGGATGATTGATGATGAAGCGGTTGCGGGTGTTTTCCAGTACAGGCGCGTCTGATTCTACGGGGTAATACCTAAAAAAGAAAATCACACATTTCGGAAAATATTACTTGTTTTCGTATCCCACCACAGGCACGGGCATGAAAACGTTGACATGATCAACTCCGGCGTTGATGAACGGGGCAAGCTAAACGATTTTGCTACAAATTTTCGAAAAACATTTTTCCCAAAAAACATACTTTCAGAAAATTTGTGTCGAGCTATTAATATGAAATGGGCGACCCGGGTGCGGTTTAGACAAGCAAATTTTTCGAAATTCTGTTTTTGGAGAAATGATCAAATACCTTCTCGAGGTCCAAATCGTTCTTTGAGACGAGCGGTCCGAAAGGGCGGGGCTTCAAGAATTGCCTCAAAACCTGAACAGGAAAAAAAGGGTTTGATTCTGCATTTAAACACTACCGTGACCACCCGGATTGTTTCGGGAACTTGGTGAATGCGATACTTGTATTCGGAGATTTCGCCGTTTTGCAGCTAAAAACTATCTTATTTGTGAGGAAAAAATATACAAACCATTTTCCGGAAAATCAAATCAACCGTCCAGAAAATCGTGTCCGAAAATTGCTCGTGCCGCGAATTTTCGACGCCTCGATCCTCGTCGCGGAAGCTGAGCCAGATTCGCCGATGGCAAGTGTTGTCGAGCAAGTATCTGAATCAAGGCTTCTCGCTTGAAAACCTAAAAAAGTCTCACTTCTCCTGTCCACTGCTAGGGGTAATCCGACGGCCATCCGGAAGTACTTGTGGGAACGGGATGCTTGGAGTATGATGGTTAGGAGCCTAAAAACGTTTCCTATTTCAGTTCTCTACTCTAAACTACCTCTTCTCTGTTCAAAAATCCCTTCGGCGTGCTTCCCAAGGACTCTCTGATGTGGTGATGGAAATTCTAAAAGATCCTAAAAGGACAAACATTTTCTCACCTGATCGTCGATAGACGTCCTGTCATCGTAATCACCGAGACGATTAACCACCGGAAACGCCTTGCGTACACCATCACACTACAAAAAAAAGCCGATGATGATCTAAAGCTAGTTTACCTCCTTCTCAGCCTTGTGCAGCTTGGAGCAATCCAGCGAGCATGACTTGAACGTGCACTTCGGGCACTTGTACTTGAATTCATTCTAGAAAAAAAAAATCGATAAGATTTGCTACAAACCGTTTGGCATTGCTGGCAGAGCTTCGGATCAACGACGATAGTCGGGTTCTGGCGGGACACCATGGATTCCAAGGCTAGCTGAAAAAGGGTTCACCGGATTTTTAAAGTTAGAACCTCATGCTCCTCCTCTTCTTCTGCTTCATCCTCATCCGGTTCATCACCATCTTCTTTGGCATCCAAAGTCGTGGCGACGACAGCATCATCCATCAATTCCCCGTCTTCTTCGCCGTTAAAAGTCGTCGCTACGAGAACATCATCCATCAGTTCTCCGTCTTCGTGTCCATCCGAATTCTGTAAGAAAATTGATGAGCTTTTCCCTTAAAGAACCTCGTGCTCCTTCTCTGCAGCTTCAGCCTGGACCGGCACTTCGCCTCCTTCTTTGTCGTTGAAAGTTGTCGCTACGACAGCAGCATCCATCAATTCTCCGTCTCCTTTTCCGTCAAAAGTCGTCGCTACGACAACGTCATCCACCAGTTCACCGTCTTCGTGTCCGTCCAAATCCTATAAGAAAATTTATGTGCTTTTTTCTTAAAGAACCTCGTGATCCTTCTCTGCAGCTTCAGCCTGGACCGGCAGTTCACCTCCTTCTTTGTCGCTGAAAGTGGTTGCTACGACAGCGTCATCTACCAATTCCCCGTCTTCGTGCTCATCCAGATTCTATAAGAAAATTGATGTGCCTTTTTCCGAAAGAACCTCGTGCTCCTGCTGTCCAGTTTCAGCCTGGAGCGGCACAGCACCTCCTTCTTTGTCGTTGAAAGTGGTAGCTACGAAAACGTCATCCACCAACTCGCCTTCTTCATGTCCATCCAAATTCTATAAGAAAATTGATGCGCTGTTTGCTAAATAACCTGGCGCTCGTTCTCGGCAACATCAGCCTGGACCGACCCCTCCTTCTTCACTTCGCCTCGTCCTTTGTCATTGAATGTTGTCGCTACGACAGCATCATCCAGCAATTCCCCGTCTTCGTAGTCGTATTCAACCAAACTCTATAAAACCCAACAGAAGATCAATAAAACACTTCCGGAATTTTCTAACTAACTAAATCTTTGAAGGGTGCTACAAACAATATAATGAATCTTTACAAAGAAAAACAACGCTAGGCCCACCTTGCGATCAACAAGGATAACAGGGTTCTGACTGGACGCAGTAGATTCCAAGGTTAACTAAAAACAAAGAATAATTTCGCAATTTTCGAAGTTGGAACCTCGCGCTGCACGGCTGCTGCTCCATCTACCTGCGGCGCTCCGCAGCGAAACGTCGTCTCTACGACAGCTTCATCCACCAATTCTCCGTCTTCGTGTTCATCCAGATTCTATAGCAAAACTGATGTGCTCGCCTTATAGTTAAATCTTACACTATTTGGCTGCGTCTCGCCAACCGAGCACATTCTGAAATCTCAAAATCACTAGAGCAAAGGAAACGCTTTTCAGATTATTTCCGCGCGACATCCCACATTGCATTGTAACGTTAGTATTTGCATGTAAATCACGATATTCGCTGCGATTACGTTTACTTGTAAGATCCGAGTTTCAACTCTCCGTCGTCCAACTCAAAATAATTTATTTACATGAAACGTCAAAGGTAACAAATAGATTTGGGCGAGACACGAAACGAGATATTTTCAGGGGGCGACAGCGAGATCCGAGGGTCAATCAGTATTCATTCTTATACTTCGCGTTAAAGCCGCGGCCCTTGCGCTGAACGGGGGCGCCGAGACGGTCCAGGAAGCTGTCGTTGGCGTTGAGGCGCTCGGCCTAAATTTAAATATGAGGATGGTAATAAACGAAGAATCAAAATCTTCAAGCAACAATCGCTTACATTATTCTGCGAGCCGCCGCCGAACAGAGCCGAGAACATCTTGTTATTCTTCACATTCATGGCACGGCCACCGGGCGCCTGCTGCTTCTGTTGTGGTTGCTGACGCTTCTGGACGGGCCGGTTGTTCTCGCGCATGGCTTGACGGACAAGCTGAAAAAAAGGAGTTTTTTTTTCCAAAAGCGAGAGCGAACACTGACCTGACGCGCATTCACATTGTTGAATTGGATGCGGCTTCGCTGCTGTTGTGGGGCACGGCGAATCACGACACGGTTCTGGATCGGCGCCTTCTAGATTGAAAAATTTTCCCAACTTCGGAAACAAACCTTCTGGGCGATCCTCTTGATGATCACTTGCTTCCGGCCTCCCTGAGTCGGGCGCACCTAATTTTGCGATTTTCAGGGAAAAGAGGCCTTACAATGCGCTTGACGACGACGTTGCGAGAAGTGGATGGCATATCCTCATAGTCGTCGTCCAGCACCTCTTCGACCACTTGAACGGCCTTGCGAGGGGCGGTGGCGAGACGGTGGCGAGCGATCAGCGTGGCCAAGCGGTTGCGGCCCTAAACCGAGGAAATAAATAGCAATGTGGTTCTTTCCAAATCCCGTAACCGGAAATGAACGAACCGGAGGCAATGCTCGGGCCGGTGCAGACCTTGCGAGGATCTTCTAAAGTTAGAAATATGCCGAGCCGGAACGCAGCCATTAGGTGAAAAGACGCTCAAAAGAACATGGCCCATCAAAACAGGGAATCATCACGACAGCTCAATACGTCGTCACATCCGCTCGGTCTCACCTTGGTCAATTGATTGCGCGGGTTCGTGCCGCTCGACAGAACCTTCTTCACCGTTTTCTGAAAAAATGGACACCCGTAATTGAAGCGTTACCAGAGCCAATTCCTCGACGAGTTTCTGCGTGCTGGGCGAGATCTTCTGGTTGCCAGCGCGGACCGCCTGACTAAACCAACGAGAACTTTAGCGAAAAACAGAGGCAAGTTACCGCGGGCTGTTGTTAAAATTACGCTTCATGATTCGTCCGCGGTTGGCGCCGATCTTGCGGATCGGAGTGTTAGCTCCCTAAGAAAATGGAGATTGGAAAACTAAATAAAGCTTACCTTCCTAACACCCACGCCAAACTTGCGCCTCGGCGTCTGCTGGGTGCGCGCCTGGCGAGCGTTTTTCTGGCCTCGGGCCTTCTGGCCCTTGATGATCTCGTCGAGCGTCAAGTTGACGTTGTTGTCACCCATTTCCCTGAAATGGAAAATGAAACTAACGGCAACTCAACTTTATCGGTCGAAAATAAACTGAAACTTTGGCATTAGAACTTTACAAATTTGCTTGAATACTTGAACGCTCAGAGTACCAAAATTCTCACAAATTATTTTATATAATTAATTGCTATATTTTATAGAAAAGTAAAAATTAATTTTCGTAGTAAAGTCGAAGGCAACCCGTATTTAACGCTGCTTCACGCCCTTTCGCGCCCTCCTGTATTTCGCGCCCCCTGTAAATAACGCCCCCTGTATTTAACGCCCTTCTGTATTTAACGCCCTCCAAATGACCACGAAAAGGGCGCTATTGGGCAACCCGTATTTAGCGCCCTTTCGCGCCCCTTCACACCCTCCTGTAAATAACGCCCCCCTGTATTTCGCGCGCCCTGTATTTAACGCCCTCCTGTAAATAACGCCCTGCAAAACGAGCTTTTTCCTGTAAATAACGCCCTTTTCGTGGTCATTTGGAGGGCGTTAAATACAGGGGGCGTTATTTACAGGGGGCGCGAAATACAGGAGGGCGCGAAAGCGCGTGAAGGGGCGTTAAATACGGGTTGCCGCGTTATTGACAGGAAAAAGCTCGTTTTGCAGGGCGTTATTTACAGGAGAGCGTTAAATACAGGGGGCGCGAAATACAGGGGGCGTTATTTACAGGAGGGCGTGAAGGGGCGCGAAAGGGCGTTAAATACGGGTTGCCAAAGTCGAAAGAATTGGACTGATCGCTCGCATACCGCGCGTGACGCGACTACACTCGACAATATCGACGCTTTTTGGTCGGCGCCAAGTCGGAAACTGGCCGGCCGGAAAACAAATGTAAAATTTTTCTCTTATAAATTTTTAGGTTCGACCAGCGCTGTCCCCCCGCTACGCGGGGGTTCAGCGCTGGCCCTCTCCCCCCCCATAATTTGAATTTGGAATTTGAATGCAAAATTTGGCGGAATTCCCGGTCGGGCGGTCGGTCGGGATCACGGACATTAGAAATTTATATATAGTAGATAGAATAAAAGATAAAAGTTACAAAAATACAAAAATTCTGTATTGTGGGTTCTACACAAAAGCTCTCTAAAACGGTCCATCTTTTTTCCGCGAGGCAAAAAAATTCCTGGCAGAAAGCCTTTGTCTAAAAACGGGAATACTTCCTGTTATTTTCGTAAAAGCAGGATAAGTAGGAAAGAAGGACAGCCATTTTTTTGGTAGTCATATCGATAAATAGAGGTCAGAGAGTCCGGTTACTCATCAAGAATGAGGTTAGGACAAAATTCACTTTCGTAATTTGTAGTTTCAACGTCTTCTAACAGCTTTTTTTTTGTTAATTCATCACTCATCTTGAAAGATAATATATTTGATTTCCTTGTCTGACAGATAATGTCCAACTTTAGATGGGTCGGGTGCCCATAACCATCCAAGACGACGTGCGGCAGTTTCTTTGGATCGCTAGGTAGTTCGACATGTTTCGCCTGGATATCGAAATTTAGAAAGCTCCGTGCCAATGCCATACTGCCGAATCAGCTGAAAGGACTGGAGTTTTGGGGGCAGTATGCGCGCGAAAACAAGATCGACCGGACCGAGCAGGCGCTGCAGACAAGGTTAATCTGTTGTGATTAAAACTTCTTTTTTTAGGTATCGACGGATCGTAGCTAACCTCTACACATACCCCCTGTCGGCCGAGGACATGCTGTTGTTGTACAAGAAGCTTGCGCTCCCGATCGATCCCTTCGATGTTCAGCCGATGTGGGTTTTATTGTAGCGAAAAGGTTCTTTCGAATTATCCGGGGACCAACTTTTTTCGGAGGGTCTAATCTTTCATAAACAGCGGCATTTTTTAAAACTTTTTTTTTACTATTCTCCAGGGTTGTTCGCGGACGGACGGGACGGACGGCGGACGCCGGAAATAACTGCGTCCGCGATGCAAATCAGAAAACCGGATTCAAATCATAATGAAGCGCCTAGTTTTTCAGTTTTGGGCGTAAAACCTTTGGTAGGGTCTGGTTTTTAGCATGTCTACTTGTACATGGCAACCTACCGTCCAATAAAATCGAATTTACCGCAAAACCTGCAAAATGATTGCGAACTTCCTGGTTTCATTTTAAGATTACCATGAATTAATTTGCATCTCGGACGCGCGGACGCTCCCCGTCCCCGTCCGCCATGCGTCCGTCCCGTCCGTCCGGGACGCGTCCGCGTCCGTCCGCAAAATTTTATGCTAATGAGACGGACGGGACGCGTACCGTCCCGGACGCGGACGGACGCGGACCGGACGCAAAATGAACAACCCTGCTATTCTCCTAACAGTAAAAACTTTACAAATTAATAAAAAATAAATTTTTTGACCAAAATGTCGACTTTTTGATAGTTTTATGGTTGAAATGCAGTTTTATCATCTTAAAAACGAGAAAAATGCTTGCTATTAAGTTACTAAACATTTCTAGACAGATGCAAAACCAAATTGGGCCCCCATAATGCGACAGAACGAAAAAAATTCCACATTTAGGCTAGAGGAAAAATTCAAGTGCAAGATTGACCTGCGAAGCCGTGATTTTACAATTCGGAGCTATACCTTTAACGGTATTATCTTTTCGACAATGTAATGGTGGTATTTAGACGAGGAATCCGGTGGGCCGGGAACACCCAGGGGTGATGCTGGAGGACGGGGACGTCGCAAAAGCATCGTAAGCTACACGATCTTGTTTGAAACGACCGTTTTAGCGGGTAGCTCCTAATGCTACTCGACGTGCAGCCAACGAGGAAGGTGAAGCAAGAGATACTTCATTCAATTTGACTGGTTTGTTACTTATTTATTGTCGTTCAATTTCCTGATTTAGCCGAGCTCGACGAGAAGTTGGCCACCCTCGACGTGCATTCTTCGCCGGCTCGCACTGCCATCGCGGCCCATAGGGAAGAAATCAAGAAACAAGGTTTGAGCCCGGCTATTGATACCTTTTGAAATATTGAGATAAAATGCCGGTTTGCAAAACGTGATTCTGATCAGGGAGATTTACTGATTTTTCGGTTTTGGTGCTATTTTGCGCGGGCTAGAATCTAGCGTAACCTCAATTGTTTGGTCAGATTTGCAAAGATTTTCACGACATTTTCAACCTGTCACATCACTTTTCTTTTCAGGCGCAACTCACTCGTCTCGCGTGTTCGAATTGAAACGGCTTCGTGCCCCGATTTCTGTGCAATTGTCGCCTGGCTCACCAGTTTCCAGCCGCTCTTCGGTCGATGCTAGGGCCACTCGATCCGGAAGGCCGTTTACTCTCGACCAGCCATGCACGTCGAAGGCGTCGGCCGCGGTTGAGAAGCAAATGATGGAGACGAGAATGCGTGCGAGAAAACTGAGCACATCCCCGAGGCTTCGGCAAAGCCCGCGACATCGCCGGGCCTGGATTTCTGACAGTGATGAACAAGTGAGCCCGCCACCCAAGAAAAGGGGCAAAACGGTATGTTTGCGTTTTTTTGCGAGCATCGGCTTTTTAGAACACTCCCGTCACTACACCTGCTCCATCGTCCGCTAAGACCAAAAACAGGGCGCCGCCCAGTCCGGAGCCCATCGATGCTCATGGCGATGTCATTCCAGACGAGCCCGTTCAGGAATGGACCATAGAAGTAATCATTTCTAAAAATTTAATGTGAAAATTTTTTCCGGATTTTTTCAAAAAAAAAATTTTAAAAATTTTTTAACGATCTGCGGTCCGTTTACTACGGCTATTTGGATGCAGGTTTTTTAAAATTAGGGATTGCCAAAAATGCATTTTGATTGTCGAGATTCGAAATTTTGAAAAACTACTTTTCGAGGATATTATGTGGATCCTATCACTTTTCTAGGCCGAACGCGCCTCCACTCGCGAGCTGCTCGACCAACATTGCGGTGGCTCTGTCGGAATTCGGGATGCGATCGAACAACAAATCTTCGAAGCCAGTGCCGGCGAGCAGCAGAGCTACATTCAACACAAGGAGTCGATCCTGCAGCTGCTGAAGAAGAACAAGGCCGTGCGGGCGGCGCTGAAGCCCGACTCGCAGCTGACTTCCCCGCCAATCCTCTATCAGCCAAAGCCGTTGATGAAGCATTGTGTCAAGGTTCGAACGGATTCCTCCGAATTAATTTTATACATTTTTAGGAGTGGCACAAACGCTTCGGCCGGGACACCCGGATGAACCAGATCGCCGTGACGCACAAGAAGATCTGGGTCGGACATCAGTATATGGCGACGCTCGAACTGAGGTAATTCCAGTTTTGAGTATCTACTGTTTTTTTCCAGAAAGTACGTTTGGGACCAGTTGAGCGCGGCTGAGCAGCGAGCTTATAATTTCTCGGGCAATTCGGTGAGTAACTCTGCTCAAAATGTTTATGTGGGAAGATAGCCGGGAGCCAAACCCGACGATTGGTCGTTGGGGACCCAGATACTTAGACAGTTTAGAAGCTAGCTAAAAAATCGGAACTTTGTGGGTTTTTAAAGATGGGAAAAGTCTCGTTTTTAATGCGTTTTAGTTAGGGAAAGTGAGCTGGTTATCGCAAAGAAGCCCTGAATGGTTGTTACTTTATAACTTCCTTGATTTTAGGATGCATACAAAGAAGCCATCGAGAAGGCCGGGGACCAGATCCGCTACCAACTGAAACGTCTCTTCTTCCCGGACGGCATGGTCAAGCCAAAGTGAACATTTGCATCGAGTTTTGGCGGGTGCGGCCCCGGTTGGCCTTAACTTACTCGCATTCACTCTGATTAAAAATTTGCCTGTTCTGTCTGTTCTTTCCGGGTTGCTCGATCTTTCCGATTACACGTTTAAACTTTATTGATCACTCCGTTCACTTACTTGCCGTGTTCCCATTATAAACATTTACACTTTTCTGATTTGCAACGCTACGATCTCCAAATTTTGACATTGGAAAGTTGGTCCACCCCTGATACTGCAAAAGAACCGGAACTTGTTCAAAATTGCAAGCTCTATCTAATGAGCACCAGAGAATGTCACGTCGAAAAACTCTAAAAGCGCCTAAAATCGACTCGACTAGAGAGGGAAGCGCCCTGATCAGGAACATTGAAAATCGATGGTGGGCGGCTTGCACGTTCCGGGCCCTCGGGGTATGCTTACTCATCTTACTCCTGCCGATCTCTCTTTCTCTCCCTCTCTCGCGCTCTCTCTATCGCGTATCTCTGGTACCCCCTTACCCCTAAAGGTACACACACCGGGTCCGATATGGCAAACAGGCCGGCTGACCCCTCGGCGCGCCACACACACCAATACCAACCGGCTGGCCCCCGCGCCACGGCGGAACGCCGGTATTGGAACTTTTTTGGGGAACTTTTTTATTGGACTAGTAACGTAATTTTACGTTTCTTAAACATTATTTTAGCATTTGAGCCGTATTGCAATTCAAAACGATTTTGCAAGTTTAGAAAACTTTAAAAAATTTGAATTTCTTGCGAAAATCGGAATCGATGGTCGAAAAATCTTTTTCTTTCTGTGTATCGATTAAAAGTTGCGTATATTGACGCTTAGGAATAGTAAGAAGCGCTTTAGAAACGTTGCATCGATTTATATTTAAAAATTGGATTTTAAGGTAAAAAGTCGGGATTTTCGGACCCTAACGATATTCATAGCTTTCATTAATGTAGTGGATTATAGGCTCTGCATTACGCATCGATTCTAGCGCTCTTCAAGGCATTTTGGCGGGATATAAATTATACGAAAGTAAAAAAAAACAGATAACCGGGCGGAAGGCGCTGTTATCACTTTTTGCGTGGCTTGCGCTGAACTCTCGCTTTTCTCATGTTTCTATGCCTTCTAGCAGTGTTGTGCCCATTTTTTAAAATTGGTTTTTACAGTTCCAAAATGCTCCTTTTTATCAAAAAAATCATTTATCACGATTTTCAGGTAAAAACTCGGGCGTGCGTCCCCGGAAAAATGGACGCCTTCGTGCTGGACGAGTACGTGTGGCCGTACGTGCCGCTCGAGCTCGACGATGCTACGAAAAAGGAGTGGAACATCAAATTTGTTAACTTTATTGGCGTGCGTTTTGCAAGGAGGCGAGCTAACAGAGATTGTTGAGGAACTTTCGGGACTTATTCTCTTCGTTTCAGTGGATGGACTGGCTCTGCAAGTACCAGCCAATCTCGCAGCTCATCGAGAACCATCTCTCGTTTTTACTTGGAGAGATAATGTTCGTCAGCTGCTGTCTGCTCACGTTTATTCACGGTGCGTCTCTCTCGCTCTCCCCCTCTCTCTCTCGCTCTCTCTTTCTTTAACTTTTCCTTTAGCATACCGTAACCGCGAACGGCGCTACCTTTACGTCTGGATTGCCATCACCATTCACGCTTTCAACGTCGAAAACTTGTGCTACAACATTCCGGATATGGACAATTTTTGGCAGGCTCAGGTGGGAAAAGTAGCAGAGATTTGTGAGGAAAAATAGAGGGCAGTCTACCAGAGATTTTTGACGAGATAATCTCAATTTTAGGGCGTTTTGACGTTTTTCGGTGCTCGTGCCCCCCTCTACATCCTCTTCGGCATCTACCACACCTTCGACTACTGCGCCTACGTGGCTGTCCAAAAGTACGGTAGTTTTTGTGCCTAAACCCAAGCCTGAGGCCAAGCCCATGCCTAGGCCCAATCCTAAGCCTGACCTGAGCCTAAGCCTAAACCCAAGAATTAACATTTTTCAGGCTCCATCTCCCGTGGTGGGCCGAAGGACCCGCTGTGGGTCTCGGTGCGGTGATGCTCGACCTACCATACGACATTCTGGGTATAAAAAACCTGTGGTGGACGTGGCACGACACGGATCCGAACATTTACGATCGGTGGGTTGCGGGAAAACTGGGCAGGGCAGGCTAGCAGAGATTATTGAAGAAGAAGAGAGGGCATGCTAGCAGAGACCATTTGCGTAATTATTCAGATTCTACTGGGTTCCCTGGAACTCGTTCTACTTCCACGCCTCATTCGCCTGCAGTCTCGTCTGGCTGCTGCACCTGACCCGGCGCTATATCGTGGATGTCGAATACGACTGGCGAAAGTGGGTTTTGGAATTTTCAAGGGATGGTGCCAGCAAGGGTCGTCTTCCAACATTGGGATTCAGCTTTACAACATTTTCAGGATCCATCGTGAATTCTTGTGCTCGTTCCTGGCGGGAGTTTCCGCCTTCTGGCTGGGCACGCTGCAGTTTGTGCCCATATACCACACGCTGCACGACTTCTACAAGGTCAGTCTGGCAGAGATGGGCCTAGGCTTAGGCCTAAGCCTACGCCTAAGTCTAGGCGGGCTGGCATAGATTCTTTATCCCACCTTTCAGGTTCACTCCGAAATCACGACCATCCTCTTCCTCAGCACCTACGCCCTCATCGTCATTTGTGCGGATCGCCGACGTCCAGTGGAAAAACCGGAATCGAGAGCCGGTAGGCTAGCAGAGGCCATTTATTGAAAGCGGCCAAAACGCTAGCTAGCAGAGACCATATGCGGAATTCCAGGCGACCGCTGGTGGTTCGACGAGGTGCCGCTGGCCATCAGCATCGAGTACATCTTCTTCATGGTGTTGGTGGTCGTGTGCGATCCAGTGAATATCGTCCAGGACGGGTGAGTGAAGGATTAAAAGCCTAAGCCAAGCCTAAGCCTAAGCATAAGCCCAATGAGCATCGATTTTTTCAGACTTCACCAGGCCATCGGACCCTGCAAAGAAAAGCAGAAAGTCCAGACGCCAACCGGGGTAAGTTTTCTGGCTTCAACAAGCTTTAATTAATTCCATTAATTCTATAATTATTTACAACATTTTAGAAAGTCCTCTACAAAAATAAATACCTATGCGCCACAAACTACGACGAGAAGTACTTTGACTTCCATTGCCTGCCAAATGGCGGGAAAGCCCCGGAACAGGTAGAATTTTTTTTGTAGCTGAATTTTGCTGCAATTTTTGGCGTCTCAGCCCCTTTAAAATATGTCTGGAAACGCTGCGTATTTACATCATTTAGCAACGTGGCGAGCCGCTGGAATGGTATGCAGTGTGCGGGACCGAATTCGAAAATAGGGCTGAGTACATTGCGATTGTTTGGTGAGTTCTAAACTTAAGCCTAAGCCCAAGCCCAAGCCTAAGCCAAACCTAAGCCTAAGCCTAAGCCAAGCCCAAGCCCAAGCCTAAGCCAAGCCTAAGCCTGAGCCGAACCCTTAGCCTAAGCCTAAGCCTAAGTCTACCCACATCCAAATTTTTCAGGGGTTGCTGCATCCTGTTCGGCACGATTTTCTACCAAATGCTCGCCAGGTCCGGAGAGCTGCCGGATGTAGGTTTTGTTTTTATATTATTCTAGTTTTCTGTACCACAAAATCACGCAATGTCAGGTCCCCCAAAAAGTGCTCCGGAAGCGTCCGGTCGCGGAGAAAGCACAAAAGAAGGCTGACGAAGGGGAACCGGAGAAAAAGGTGAGTGAGGGCCGGCTAGCAGGTGTTTTTGGGGAACTTGTTAAAGTTTTTAGCTTTTAGCTTGTTTTTTTGGGCGTTTAAATACACTTCTGCACCCCTCGCTTCGCCACCACCCCCACAGCTTTGTTGTAGTTCGTGCAGCGGAACCCGCGTCCGATGACCCCGCGAAATACTGAAACTTCGGCTACTTCGTCTTCCGATGAATCGTCGGCCGTCTCGATGACCGTGACCACGAAGTCGCTGCGCCCGAGGGCAAGTTTGAAAGCGCATGCTTACCCTGGCTTTTTCTTTGCTTTTACGATTCCCCCGGGCAAAAACCCGATTTTTTCCACGCTGGCTTAGATTTTTAGCTTTAGAAATAGCTACTGTATTTGTACCTTCTTTTCAACGATTTCTAGGCTCAAAAACTTTACAATAGTTGATCATGGTCCATTAAAATTGATAGTTCGATTCTAAAACACATTTTCGACCCCCAAATCACCAAATTTTCGAATTTTTAAAACAGCTTTGAGCTGTTTCACTTCCAACCCGTTTACAAAATCACTAAAACCAATATACCATTTAAACAGGAGCTTTTGCAATATCGGGGGAGGAGTTTATAAAAAAATTTGATTTTAGACACCGGCCGCCGCTCAAAAAACCACGCACAAAGCCGAGACGTCCGTGCGCCGTCGCCCAAAGAAGGAATAGCAAACAAAAATAATTTATTTAAAGTTTTCTTAATTTATTCGACAATTTTTAACGTTGTTTTTTCTGCTCAACAAAGCCCACGAACTTCATTTGTCGGGAAAATGACAATTCTTCTTTCTCCTTTTTAATTCACCGTCGCTATCGATTGTTTCTCACATTTACGAGGTTGCCTAAGCGTTTACTTACCTGATAAAAATAAGGAATAAAGGAATCTACGCATGATTGCTGATCATAATACTGACAAAAACGAGAAAAACTGTCCAAAACGTCAGGAAAAGCTACAAAAAATATCTAAAAGTCGTGTCGTATCTTGACGGAAATATAGCTATAGTATTTTTAAGTTTTACATTTAAAAACGTTGATGATTTCATAAAAACCTGCTAAATACAAATTATTTTAAATAAAAATATTTTTAACCATGAACATGGAACCAGTCAACCGGTCTTCGAATTGCCGCGGCTTTTCCCGCCCACTGGAGCGCCCTGTAGCGGGCCAAGAATTGGAAAACGGATAGGGAACTGTATCAGTTACTTGTTAAATTTTTATGTATTTTCGGATTGACTTAGTCACCATAAAAGTTATTAATATATAAACTAGGCTAATTGGTTTGCAAGATTCGCTAGCCGGCATTTTAAACGTAAACAATTCGTTGAAACTATTATATTCTTTCGATGCTAGCTTTACTAAACGTTAAATTGCATATATAGCGTTCCAGGTTTTAGTACTATTTTGGCATAGTATGACGGCCTCGTCCGTGGTTGGCGATGTCGTCCTAGTCGGCGAGCAGCTCTTCGACCATACACCGGTTGTCAGAAGGTAATTTTTGATGGAAAATAAAATAAAGAATAAGCATAAGCCTAAGGTCAAGTCTAACCCAAGCCTAAGTCAAGCCTAAGCCTAAGCAAAGCGCCAGCCTAAGCTAACCAATTTTTTTCAGGCACATCGATGCCTTCGTCGAGCATTTCGAACGCAACGATCGGCACCGCGAGTTTGACGGCATCATCCGGGCTTCACATTCGGTAGTTTTTTGGCTTTAAAAACTTACTTTTTCCGTGACGTTGCTCAACCTTTTTAGCTAGTGGAAGCGTCCGATACGAACGTTGAGGGGCTATTTGAGGACGGGCGATTGCAAAAGACGAATCAGAGCATCGACCAGCTGGCGGAACGGATACGAAAATTGGCGCAACCCACTTTTAAGCAGGTCAGAAAGTGGCAGGCAGTCTTTGCTAGTTGTCGTGCTCCCTTTAGGATTCCTAAATGGTATCTGCTAGCCTACCAATTCCAGGAGCACGACTTGTACCTCGCCGCGATCGAAAAATCGCAGCACGAATACGTCGAGCTATGCAAAGAGGAGGCGCAGAAAAAGATGCGCGCAGCCGCGGGACGGTTATGAACATCATGTAGATAAAGTTAAGCATACTGTATACTGTTGTATTTTTTGATAAATATACATTTATATTTACGTTGTATCTGTACATTTTTGACATGGGAGTGCTAGCAGAGATCGTTTGCGGAAGAGGTTGGGTTTTTCCGGTTTTCCAAAGCCGTGTCTTGGGACACTTTCAAGGGGCGGTCAAGGGCCAAGGGTAAGCTTCGGTCTAAGTCTAAGCCTGAACCTAACCTAAGCCTAAGCCTAAGCGGATTCAACCTAAGCCAAGCCTAAGCCAAGCCATATTCCTGCCTTACCAGTACCTTTCAAATCCTTATAATTCGTAGACGTCTCTCCGTACAGTTTCGTAAACGGGGAAATGCGCATCCCGCCCGGTACCCTGAATACAAATGCTTTTCCGGAAAAATTCCGAGGGGGGAACGCGTCGTCGAATTTCGAATTGGGGCACGGCTTATAAGGGTGTGTGGCCGGGATTTCCGGTCGTATACTGTGACGGCGCCCGAAAAATGGCTACTGCACTACGGTTGATCATAGGTGGGTTTGAGCTTGTGGGATGGTTTTAGGGGGATTCGAAGTTCTTCCTAGTCCCAAGCCTACACCAAGCCTAACCCTAAGTCTAAACCTAAGCCTACGCCTAAGCCCAAGCTTAACCATATGCCTAATCCTAAGCCTAAAACCTAAGCCGAAGCCTAAGCCCAAGCCCCAGCCTACACCCAAGCCTAAGCCTAACCCTAACCCTAACCCTAAGCCTAAGTCATCCACTTTCAGGGCTAACGCTGGCAACTGCGGTGACGGGCGGAGTGGTCGGCGCGAGCGAAGCCCCGCCAGCCAGCAGCGCCGCGCCACCAGCTAGTAGCGCCGCACCGCCCGCCGGAAGCGTTGCACCCTCCGGGGTCCCCGCGGACGGAAGCCCCGCTCCTTCCGGCGCTCCGGTTAACGGAACACCCTCGGCGTCTACGGTACGGCGTTGGAATACCTGCCCTAAAGCGCAATCATAGATGAATCCATTTTTCAGGTGCCCGGCAGCGCTGCTCCTCCAGATGGGTCGCCTTTGCCAAGCGCTGGACCGCCGCCGGAGGTAAATTTTGTGATGTTTTTTGGATCACGGCAAGCCTAGAATTTTTATGTCGTAATTTGTTCTCAAAAAATTCAGAATTTCTTGAACCACTGTCCCGGCCGGCGCCTTTAAGCTTTTTTCAGGGTTGCCCCGAGAACTCGAAATGGGAGCTGAACTCGGGCTGTGACTCGTGCGATGCGCTTAAGAAGAAGAACGAGCCGTCCTGGGTGGGTGCTTGGTTAGATGAGCTTGAGCTTAGGTGGAAGCCTATGCCTAAGCCTAAGCTGAAGTATAAGCCTAAGCCTAAGCCTAATCCTAAGCAAACCGGAATTCAGGTATGCGCTACCGCTCCTCAAATGAGCTGCCACTGCCAGCCCGGGTTCGGCTCGCCGGTGGGCCCCGGCAACAAAACGTGCGTTCCGGTCGACAAATGCCCACCATCGCTGTATCAAGCCGGTAGCGACCCGCCTCCGGTAGTCTCCGGACTCTCCGGATCTGTCCCAGTTAAGGCAAGTGAACAGCTTTGAAAAATTATTTTTGAAAAAACTAAACCTTAAGCACTCGCTTTCAAAAGCTTTTTTTCAGCCGAAGACCCTGCAATAATCGATTTCCTGCGAATAAATCGTTTTATTTTATTACCTTAAGCGTGTATATGTTCGAAAACATAGACTCAAAGGCTCTCTGCTAGCCTGCCCTCTCCTCTTCCTTAACAATCTCTGCTAGCCTGCCCTCTCCTCTTCCTCAACAATCTCTGCTAGCCTGCCCTCTCCACTTCCTCAACAATCTCTGCTAGCCTGCCCTCTCCTCTTCCTCAACAATCTCTGCTAGCCTGCCCCTCCGCTTCCTCAACAACTCTGCTAGCCTGCCCTCTCCTCTTCCTCAACAATCTTTGCTAGCCTGCCCTCTCCACTTCCTCAACAATCTCTGCTAGCCTGCCCTCTCCTCTTCCTCAACAATCTCTGCTAGCCTGCCCTCTCCGCTTCCTCAACAATCTCTGCTAGCCTGCCCTCTCCTCTTCCTCAACAATCTCTGCTAGCCTGCCCTCTCCTCTTCCTCAACAATCTCTGCTAGCCTGCCATCACCTCTTCCTCAACAATCTCTGCTAGCCTGCCCTCTCCTCTTCCTCAACAATCTCTGCTAGCCTGCCATCACCTCTTCCTCAACAATCTCTGCTAGCCTTCCATCACCTCTTCCTCAACAACCTCTGCTAGTCTGCCCTGCAGGACATACGGCCAAAGATCGGAAAGCACTTCGCGCGCTGGAATCGCCAAAGCTTTGACCATAACTGCTGGGAAAACCAACCCACCGGGTCGCAACATAAATTTTCACGCGCAACCTCATAAAACGCGGGTATAAATGGGGGACAGCACAAAAACAATGCGAAATTTTCCGAAATTTCCTATCCGAAAAGAAGAATCCGCGATGCCACGCTCTGCGTTCCTAGGTGGGGGAGTTTTCACTAAAGTCTTAACGAATTGCCTAAGCAAAAACGCCGAAGCCTAAGCGCAAGCCTAAGCTTAACCCTAGACCAAAGCCAAAGCCAAAGCCAAAGCCAAAGCCTAAGCCAAAGCCAAAGCCTAAGCCTAGCTAAGCCTAAGCCCAAGCCTAAGCCCAAGCCTAGGCCTAACAAGCAACCACAATGATTTTTTTTGTGTGATCCTTTCTCAAAGATTTTTGATAGACGCCCATCTGCATACGGCCCGCGCCTGGGAATGTGAACATTTGGAAAAGAACAAAATCTAGTTTGTGGCAGTCTGAGGCCATAAATACGGCAAAAGCTTAAAAAAACCTATGCAGCGCCGAGATGCTCCGCGAAATTTTTCTCGGTAAGCTTGCCCCCCCCCCGCCTCCCAGCCGACTCCCACCTTCCGTATCTCGACTCCCTGTTCATCAACAAGTGTATAAAGTATACCAAAATACTCGCCAGATCAAGACGAAGGTTTTGGTATATTTTACACACCTGTTGATGAACAGGCGGCCGAGATACGGTAGGCGGGGGTTGGTTGGGGGTAAACTGCCTCTAACCGGAAATTCGCTAGGCGCGCCTAAATTTTGCGGTGTTTTCCATAAAAGCCATTTTTAGGGGCCGCCCTTGCCATGCTGGCACTTGGCCAGAGCTCAAAGGTAACAATCTTTAAAGGCCCATTGAAGAACCCGGGGTTTTAGTGCCCTGCCAATGCCGTGTACGCCTACAATATTGGGTGCGACTCATGCGACTTTCGGGCACCGGCAAATGGCCAGATGACTGGGGTTAGTGTCTTTGATGCCTAAGCCAAGCCGAAGCCTAAGCCTAAGCCTAGGCCTATTTTTCTAGGGTTGCGCCACGGCGCCCCGCTTCTCCTGCATCTGCTCGGAGGGCTACGCCCGAGTAAAGTCGAACGGCCCATGCATCCCACTGGCGCAGTGCCCCGGAAGTACGCAGAATCAGAGTAAGTAAAAGGGCAGGCCAGCAGAGAATTTTTGTAAATCGAAAACCTTTAAAAATATAGGTTTTCAGTGCAATGCCCCGCCAACGAGGAATATATTCAGAATTTGGGCTGCGACTCGTGCGAAAACCGGGCCTACGTCGATGGGAAACCTCCTGCAGTAAGTCAGGGAATGCTGGCATAGATTGTTGACGAAGTGGAGAGGGCTGGCTAGCAGAGATTTTTGGAGAAACTCAGCTTGCAGCCTTGCGCCACCTCCCCGAAAACATCGTGTGTATGCCGCAGGGGTTACGGCAGGAATGACGACGGAAAGTGTGTTCCGCTGGTCCAATGCCCCGAACCTACCGGTAAGATTTTTCGCTCAGAACGAAAGTCAATCTGTCGAAAATCGCGTTGTCGAAATGACAAAAAATAAAACAGGGCTCCGACTGACACCGAGATTACAGCCAACACGACATGCGTCGCCCACGCGACGTACCGGTTGAAGGCGGGCTGCGACACGTGCGAAGAGCGAGCCCCGGATTTGGTAAGTCTTCGAAAGGTGTTTATTTTCTGTTTTTCCGGCTTTTGAAGATTATTTCCATAAAATTTTCAAGATTCCTTTAAGCCGATTCGATAGAGCGCCAAAAAATATGCTAAAAGTTATACTTTCCGGCCAAAAATAATGTAATAATCAAATAGTTATGGCAAAGTAAGCATTTCATAAAAAAACGTTCTCAAAAAAAAATTTGGGAATTCTTAAATGGCAGGCTAGCAGTGCTCATTGCAGAGCAACCCCGACCGTCCGCGGTGCATGGTCATGCCAGTTATGGCCTGCGTCTGCGATGCGGGCTACGCCATGGACAGCTCATCACAGCTCTGCATCCCCCTGGCACAGTGCCCCGGAAATTCACAGACAAAGGGTGATTCAAAGGGTAGGCAAGCGAAGAACATTGCGGAATTGTAAGTCATTCCAAAAACTGTTTGTTTCTAAAAGTTATTTAAAACTTTTAGGGAAATGTCCGGCCAACGAGGAATATATCAAGAATGTGGGATGTGACTCGTGCGAAAACCGGGTCCTCGTTGATGGGAAACCACTTGGAGGGGTAAGGGTATGCTAGCAGAGACTGTTGAGGAAGAGGAGAGGGCAGGCTAGCAGAGATTGTTGAGGAAGAGGAGAGGGCAGGCTAGCAGAGATTGTTGAGGAAGAGGAGAGGGCAAGCTAGCAGAGAGCCTTGAGGAAACCCAGTTTTCAGCCTTGCGCCACAGCCCCAAAGACGTCGTGCGTATGCGTGAAAGGATACGGTAGAAATGACGCTGGAAAGTGCGTCGTGGTGTCCAAATGCCCCCAGGCCACAAGTAAGAAAGCACCGCTACGGCAGATGCCCAAACTACAGCCACGAGCAGCAGTAACGAGACCTGCGTGCCCAACGCGACGTACAAGATGAATGGCGGTTGCGACTCGTGCGAGGCTCGAACCCAGAATTTGGTGAGCCTACGTCAAGCCTAGGCCTAAGCCAACCCCGCAACTTCCAGCCTTGCATGGCCAAGCCGATGATGTCGTGCGTTTGCGATGCGGGCTACGCGAAGGCCACCTCTTCAGGTCCCTGCGTTCCTGTGAGCCAGTGCCCGAGGAGTACGTCGTGATACCGTGAGCACTTACATTTTGCTTCCTTTGAAGCCCGAAAACTCTTCGCTGCGGGTTGCGCCATGGAGGAGGAGTTCAAGCTGAATGCTGGCTGCGACAGCTGCGCCAATCGACAACCCGGAGCGAATAATACGGTAGGCTAGCGGAGATTGTTGAGGAAGGCAGGCTAGCAGAGATTATTTAATTTTCAGGCCTGCGCCACGGCTCCGCAATACTCCTGCGTATGTGCTAGCGGATACGGGCGGAACCCGGCCGGGAAATGCGTCAAATTGGCCCAGTGCCCCAAGGGTACGTTGTCTATCCCAAAACCGCTAAAATGTGCCCATTTTCAGCCGCCAACCAGTGCGACGCGAACGCGACTTACAAGCAGAACGTTGGCTGCGACTCGTGTTTGGCTCGGACGCAGTTGTTGGTAAGCCTAAGCCTAAGCCTAAGCCTAAGCCTAAGCCCAAGCTTATGCCTAAGCCTAGGCGGCAGCCTAAGCCTATCGTATGCCTAGCCATAAGCCTAAGCCTAAGCCTAAGCCTATTCTGGTATCCTAATCACGTCTTTCAGCCTTGCGCTACCGCGCTGCAGACGTCATGTGTATGCGACAGCGGTTACGCACGTGTCAGCCAGGGAACGCCCTGCATTCCAGTGTCGCAATGCCCCAAGTTAGCCAAGAAATCGGGATAAGGGCGAAATAAGATAAATGATTGTCCAAATCGGCATTTGCAAACACTAAATAAAAGGCTTAAGCCCCGGACGAAGCCAATCCTAAGCCAAGTCTAAACCTCAGCAAAGATTGAAAATTCAAAAAATTCAAGAACAATAACAAAACTCAAATTTGAAAAATTTCGACATTGTGACGCACTTTCAAAGCATGGTAAATAGTTGCCGTTCCAAAAATATTTTGGTAATTTGGTTTTTGTTATGGCTGGTAGAATTCCTGACGGATTCACTGTTAGTTTTCTCAGCGTTCATGACCAAATATCATCAAAATTCTAATTGTCATGCTCATTCTCAGGATTCGCAGACCTCAAAATCGAAAAAGAAACCATTAATGCTGTTCCAACCCAATTATTTAATCATCATTTAATCACCAGCCACCAGATTTCACGAATTCCGGCAAGGTGACCCACTTCTCATTTGCCGGTCGAAATATGTATATTATGTCGCGAAGCGGGCTTATATTATGGTTTTCTCTCTCTCTCTCTCTCTCTCTCTCTCTCTCTTCTCTCTCTCTCTCTCTCTCTCTCTCTCTCTCTCTTTCTCTCCGGCTCTCCTGCTATAAATTCACTTCATAAAAGGCCCGGCATCAGTCTCCATTTCATTCTCAACCTCGGATCACCCCAATTTTTTTGGAAGTGCCGGTCCGTCTCAAATCGCTTTATGAGAGTCATCATTTTCCCATTTCCGCGCCTGAAATTGAACATCTGGTTTTAGCTCTTTTCGGGTTTTCTCAAGGCAATAAAATGTTTGGTTTTGGACGACTTTTTTAAGCCCAAGCCTAGTCTTATCCCTAACCCTAGGCCCAAGCCTAATCCTGAGCCTAAACCTGGGTTTAAGGCTAAGCTTATGTCTAAACCTAAGCCTAAGCGTCAACCTTAAAAATCAATAAAAATCAGGTTAAGCCCGTGCTCTTCCCAAAGTTCGTCCGAAATTCTATAGAGTGATTAATCGCTGATTCAGTGCTTCCTGAAAATGTGCACCTGAAGAACTGGGTGTCCAAAACCCGGGGGGTCGACCAAAATAGGAGATAAGCCCGGCCTGACGACGCCCTCGATTTCTTTCCTTCCTTTCAGTCTTCTGCCAAAACAGAACATATTTCATTTGATCACTTCCGGCTCACAATTTTTTGGTTTTAGTCGTGAAGCTGCTCCCGGGCAAACGACGACTTCGAGATGTTCGGATGGGTGAAGAAGGTTAGTATTTTTACAGTGTAGCGAGAAACCTAAGCCAAGCCTAAGCCTATGCCAAGCCTAAGCCTAAGCCTAAACCTAAGCCTAAAAGCTTAAGCCTAACCTAAGCCAAGCCTAAGCCTAAGCCTAAGCCTAAACCTAAGCCTAAAAGCTTAAGCCTAACCTAAGCCAAGCCTAAGCCTAAGCCTAAGCCTAAGCCTAAGCCTAAGCCTAAGCCTAAGCCTAAGCCTAAGCCTAAGCCTAAGCCTAAGCCTCAGCATATCCCTACGCTGTCGAAAAAATTTAAAATGCGCACACCCGCTCGCCCCGAGCGGCTGGGTGGCAAATTTTTGTCTGCAAAAATTCATCACGTCGCGTGGAATGGGCAATTTTTCAGAGTTCCCCCGCATGGCAAAAATCGCGGTGGTTGATAAAAGCACTTTCGTGGGCGTGGGTAATTCGGTAGTTCCACTGTCCTCAAAAGTCTCTGCTAGTTCCCCAAGTTTCCTCAAGGATCTCTGCTAGCCTGCCAGTGCTCTTTGCCCATCAACAGCTCTCCATATCGCCTCGCGGTTTCTCTGACTTAGCGGAAAATCCCGAAAAAAAAATTGTGCGCAAATTGCTAATTTTTCGCCGAGGCCAGGTGTTTGGGTTGATGGGCCAGGTGAAAGGCGGACGCTAGAAAATTTGGGCACCTCTCTCTTCCACTGCTCTTCTGAATTGTAGCGCAGTTTTCTTGGAGTTTTACAATTACATTGCGCTGGGTAAATGATCTCTGCTAGCCTCCCCTACCCTCTTCCACAACAATCTCTGCTAGCCTGCCCTCTCCTCTTCCTCAACAATCTCTGCTAGCCTGCCCTCTCCTCTTCCTCAACAATCTCTGCTAGCCTGCCCTCTCCTCTTCCTCAACAATCTCTGCTAGCCTGCCCTCTCCTCTTCCTCAACAATCTCTGCTAGTCTGCCCTCTCCTCTTCCTCAACAATCTCTGCTAGCCTGCCCTCTCCTCTTCCTCAACAATCTCGGCTGGCCCTCCGGATCCTTTCGCGCTACCTTTCTCTCTCTCTCTCTCTCTCTCTCTCTCTCTCTCTCTCTCTCTCTCTCTATCTTTCTCATTCTCTCTCTATCTCTATCTTTCTCGCTCTCTCTCTCGCTCTCGCTCTCTCCCAACTATCAAATCTGAGAAGTTCCTCGTGCGGTTGCTTGCCTCCCCATAGCCGAGCTTTTCAGACACGGAATGCTGAATATTCATCAAGATTATCCCAAAAATCCCCTCCCCCCACATATCGCTTAATTTTTGGCGACCGGAAAAGGCGAGGAAAAGGGGGGGAGAATAATTGGAGCGTCGACCAGCGGGACGAGGAGCTTCGATCCTAGAAAATAGCTGGCTACGCGTTGATCGCCAGAACCTCCCATTAATGCACGGATTAGATACAGCTCTACTTGGCCGATTTGGGCGATAGGGTCGACCCAATGCCCCTGTTTGCCCTCGGGCTGTTTGCACTGTAGTTTTGTTGGTTTAGGAGGGGGGATGAGTGCCACTTTGCCTTGTTGGCTTCCTAAAGAATCTTTGCTAGCGTGCCCTGCTTTTCAAAAATGTTTGCAGGAATCTCTGCTAGCTCCTTCCCTAACTAGGGAATGGTCTCCACTCGACATCGAATTTCTTGTTGCAAGTTAGCTCATTTTGTAGATCTCGACGAGACGAATCGATTGATGTAACTTTTAGCTGCGGATACCTTATTTTAACAAAGTTACAACCCTTTAAAGTTTTTAACCTACCTTCATAAGCTCTCCCTGCATCCCCTTCACCGTGGCCTGGAGGCCTAGTGGCATAGTAGTCGGCCTCTGGGGAATCTAACGAGGGTTCGAATCCGCCCACGATTTTTATTTTTTGCTTTTTGGTCCAAACGTTCCTTTTTGCATTCTCAGGACCTAGACAAACTCTTTTTTGATTATTTAACCTCCGCGAAGATTTTAGAACGATAAAAAGAGCATCGGAAAGTTCTGGTGCGGAGACACAACCCACATCATGCCCATACCTTGGCAAATTAGTTATTTGCAACATTCAAATACCTTGTATTCGCCGGGGTGCGTTAGTATTTACTAGGGAATAAAATATACAAAATTTCAAATTTTATTAATTTTTTTTGGGGAGCATGACCACTCCTTCGGGCAAAAAATTGTAAAGTTTTTTCCGATGCTCTTTTTATCGTTCTAAAATCTTCACGGAGGTTAAATAATCAAAAAAGAGTTTGTCTAGGTCCTGAGAATGCAAAAAGGAACGTTTGGACCAAAAAGCAAAAAATAAAAATCGTGGGCGGATTCGAACCCTCGTTAGATTCCCCAGAGGCCGACTACTATGCCACTAGGCCTCCAGGCCACGGTGAAGGGGATGCAGGGAGAGCTTATGAAGGTAGGTTAAAAACTTTAAAGGGTTGTAACTTTGTTAAAATAAGGTATCCGCAGCTAAAAGTTACATCAATCGATTCGTCTCGTCGAGATCTACAAAATGAGCTAACTTGCAACAAGAAATTCGATGTCGAGTGGAGACCATTCCCTAGTAAGGAAAAATTGCTTGCTAGGTTGCCCTACGAAACTTTGCTAGCTTGCCCTGCTTCTCAAAAAGGTTCTGCTAACAGCACGAAATTTCCGCAAGAATCTCTGCTGCCTAGCCCCGACAGAAATCTCCAAGAATTTCTCATGCTCAGGCTCAATTTTGTGCCCCCTTAAATTTCCTCAAGCACCTCTGCTAACCCGCCCAAATTCCTCAAAAGCATTCCTTGACACTCCCGAAGGATTACTGCTTTCCCAAAGAATCTCTGCTAGCTCGCCCAATTTAATTTTTCGGGCAGTTTCTCATTTCGACGTTTCGTAGACAATGTTTTGATGAAGTGGCAGGGAGCAGCGTAGTCTTTTTCTTGAAAATCGAGCGGCGGTTAATGCAAGGAAAAACCCCGTCAATTAGCATAAAATCGTTTATTTTTTGCCACCCACACCCGTTTTTTAGCATTTCCGGTTTGCTTTTGCTAATTGTAGATGAAGCCCGATCCCCACCGCACTTGGTTACCCCCTAAAAATTGGCACAAAAATGACGGTGGGTGAATTTTTTGTAGATGCTGACCCTCTGGTCGCAGGAGGAGCTGCAGGTGCTCTCCAGGACCAACTCGACGCGCAAAGATCGGTATCAGTTTGGCCAAAAAAAAAATAAAAAAGTCGGGTTGGTGTTCTGTTTAAGATGCGTGTCTTTACAGATTCCGCGTCTACCCGGAGAGGTGGTTCATCCTACTCTGCGCATGTCTGCTGGCTCTCTCTAACGCATCGGTAGGTCGGGTAGACTAGTCGAGATTGTTGAGGAAGAGGAGAGGGCAGGCTAGCAGAGATTGTTGCGGAACGGTGATTTTTTTCAGCAATGGATCTCCTACCTCTCGATCACGGCCACCACCGACGCTTTCTTCTGCGGCCGGGTGCAGTCCGAGGCGGACTCGTGCAAAATTGGCTACTACTCGAACCAGATCTTTCAGGTTTGAGCGCGACTTTCCCTAATCTCTGCTAGCCTGCCCTCTCCCTAATCATCCCATTTCCAGTTTGTCGGCATGGCCACCGGCGTCGTGGGGCTCTACGTGACCGACAAGTACGGCATCAAGTTGTCGGTAAGTCGGTTAGGCTTAGGCTTAGGCTAAACTCGAGCTACCCTATCATTTCAGCTGATCTGCGGCGCGTCATTCAACGCACTCGGGGCGGTGATCCGCTTCTTCGCGTCGTTGCCGCAGATGGAAATGGGGGCGAGGGTGGCCGTGCTGCATACGGGTGGGTATATGAGGAATTATTTCGTACCGTAATTGGCTAAACCCGATGGTTCGGGCGAGGAACGAGTTGAGGTTGATGCAGTTTTCCTAGCGTAATCGATCGGACCCATCCGGCAGTCTAGTAGAGATCGTTGAGGAAACAAAGCCCGCTTTCCAGGTTCCGTCTTTGCCGCCGCCTCGCAGCCGTTCTTCTTGGTGCTGCCCCCGAAAATCGCCGAATATTGGTTCCCGGAGAATCAGCGGGCCCTCGCCAATGTCCTCAGCTTTATTGGTGAGGTTTTACAAATCGAGGCAGGCTAGCAGAGACCATTTGCGGAAAATCATTTTTCAGCAAACCCGCTCGGCGTGGCCGTTGGGTCGATGCTGCCCACGCTTCTGATCGACGAAAGTCACCCGACACCCGAGTCGTACGAGATGTTGAAGCTGGTAAGTTGCGAGCCTAAGCTTAAGCCTAAGCCTAAGCCTAAGCCTATGCCGAAGCTTAAGCCTACCTCATTCTTCTTAGAACGGTATCTTCCTCGCCCTCGGCACCATCGTGTTCATGTTGTCAGGTAAGTCTAGGGCAATTCAAGGGGCTAGGAAGGCAAGAAAAATTACTGATTTTTCCAAATTACAGTTTGCATCCGGCGAGGATGCCCACCGACCCCACCCTCGCCCTCCAGCGCGCACCACAACGCCTTTTCATTGCGCCAGGGGCTGGCCAACATCTTCAAGTGGGTTTGAAGCTTTTGGGGGATGCGGAAGGCAGCCTAGCAGAGATTGTTGAGGAAGAGGAGAGGGCAGGCTAGCAGAGATTGTTGAGGAAGAGGAGAGGGCAGGCTAGCAGAGATTGTTGAGGAAGAGGAGAGGGCAGGCTAGCAGAGATTGTTGAGGAAGAGGAGAGGGCAGGCTAGCAGAGATTGTTGAGGAAGAGGAGAGGGCCGGCTAGCAGAGATTGTTGAGGAAGAGGAGAGGGCAGGCTAGCAGAGATTGTTGAGGAAGAGGATGGGACAGCTAGCAAGCACAATTTTAGGACGCCATCTTACGTGATACTTCTCGTCCCATTCGGCCTCGCCTTTGCCATCAACTGGTCGGTGTTCATCGTCACCGACGCGATCCTCGACTCGTTGGACTATGGGGTAGGTTAAGTGGGCGGTGACAGGAGTTGGGATGTTTTCAGCACATGGCCGGCTACACGACGGCTCTGGCGGCGGTGGCCGGTGGGGTGTCTTCAATTGTCGCTGGGATGATTGTGGATAGGACAAAGGCGTTCAAGGCAAGTGATCTCTGCAGTCTGCCCTCTCCTCTTCCTCAACAATCTCTGCTAGCCTGCCCTCCCCTCTTCCTCAACAATCTCTGCTAGCCTGCCCTCTCCTCTTCCTCAACAATCTCTGCTAGCCTGCCCTCCCCTCTTCCTCAACAATCTCTGCTAGCCTGCCCTCCCCTCTTCCTCAACAATCTCTGCTAGCCTGCCCTCCCCTCTTCCTCAACAATCTCTGCTAGCCTGCCCTCTCCTCTTCCTCAACAATCTCTGCTAGCCTGCCCTCCCCTCTTCCTCAACAATCTCTGCTAGCCTGCCCTCCCCTCTTCCTCAACAATCTCTGCTAGCCTGCCCTCTCCTCTTCCTCAACAATCTCTGCTAGCCTGCCCTCTCCTCTTCCTCAACAATCTCTGCTAGCCTGCCCTCCCCTCTTCCTCAACAATCTCTGCTAGCCGGCCCTCTCCTCTTCCTCAACAATCTCTGCTAGCCTGCCCTCTCCTCTTCCTCAACAATCTCTGCTAGCCTGCTCCCTCCTCTTCCTCAACAATCTCTGCTAGCCTGCCCTCTCCTCTTCCTCAACAATCTCTGCCAGCCTGCCCCCTCATCTTCCTCAGCAATCGCTGCTAGTCTGCCCTCTCCTCTTACTCAACAATCTCTGCTAGCCTGCCCTCTCCTCTTACTCAACAATCTCTGCTAGTCTGCCCTCTCCTCTTCCTCAACAATCTCTGCTAGCCTGCCCTCTCCTCTTCCTCAACAATCTCTGCCAGCCTGCCTAAACATATGATTATTTTTCAGGAGGTGATCCGAATCTGCTACGCCGGCATCGTGGTCACCTCAATTGCCCTGGACGTGGTAATCTATGCATTTTCTGCTTTGAATAGGCTAAGGCTTAGGCTCAAGCTCAAGCTTGGGCTTAGGCTTAGGTTTAGGCTTCAAACCAACTGGTCCTAGCTTCTACACCACAAATCCGACAACTCGCCATGGATGAAGGCGCTCATGATCTTGCTCTTCATCAGCCTGGGCGCGTTTTGCATCCCGATCTTCCCCATTGGTAGGTAGATAATCGGACAGGGTTCAGCTCCAGCTTTTAGGTATCGAGCTGGGCGTCGAGATGACGTTCCCGGTGCCCGAGGCGACGTCGAGCGGCGTTTTGGTGATTTTTGGGTAGGTGTTCAAAAGCTTAATCCTAAGCCTAAACCTAAGTCAGCCATCACTTCCAGAAATGCCCTAATGTTTGCTGTATCGTTTGGGATGGACCTGTTGGCAGAGAATGTGAAGGGCTACTTTATGCATTATCCATTCACCAACAATTATTGGCGTGAGTTTCCAAGTAATTTGACGGGCAGGCTAGCAGAGATTGTTGGGGAAGAGGAGAGGGCAGGCTAGCAGAGATTGTTGAGGAAGAGGAGAGGGCAGGCTAGCAGAGATTGTTGAGGAAGAGGAGAGGGCAGGCTAGCTGAGATTGTTGAGGAAGAGGAGCGGGCAGGCTAGCAGAGATTGTTGAGGAAGAGGAGAGGGCAGGCTAGCAGAGATTGTTGAGGAAGAGGAGAGGGCAGGCTAGCAGAGATTGTTGAGGAAGAGGAGCGGGCAGGCTAGCAGAGATCCTTCGATTTCACCCCTTTACAGTTGCCCTTGACTTTTGGTGCGTCCTCAGCGTGATCGGCCTCCTCATTGTCGTCTTCGCGCTGAACCCAAAGTAAGTCGGCCTGCTTTGAATGGGTCTTTAGGGGCCCCCTAAAGGACCATTGAAGGCAGAAACCGGCAAAATCTTTAGGTATAAACGGCTGGAGTTTGAGCAGACGGCGATCGCCGACAGCTGCGCCGAGAGCCACACCGACAGGAAGGGGAGTGGCAGTCAGGTTGCTAGAATTAAGAAATTAAAGTTAGGGTAGCGAGGAGCGTGTTTTAAAGGCCCATTGAAGGCAAGCTTGTGCTAAAATTACTGTATAGTTTTTTAGGCGACGGAAGTGACGAATTTCTCGCAGAACGCCAACGATACGAGCACGAAAAAAGAGCGGAAAACGTCAGAGAACCAGGCTACGGTAGGACTTTCCTGGCTTTTCTATGCTAGCCTGCCCTCACCTCTTCCTCAACAATCTCTGATAGCATGCCCTCCACTTCCAGATCTACCGGCTCTGACCCTCCGCCCTCCCCCGACTACGCTACGCTACCACTGACGGGTGCTGGATGTGGATCTCATCGTACAAATATCTTTGTTATTTCGATTGTCTTTTTGCCGTTTTTGGGTTCTTTCCTGTTTGCAATATCGATGTCCTCGATTTATCCATATTCGCATTTACTAGCCCGGTGAATCTCAAGCACTGACTTTTCCGGTTTTATTCAGTTTGTACTTTTGTACTAGATTTTCCTCGGTAATAAAGATGAATTTATGGCTTTGAAAAAAAAAGATTTGGTAGGGTCAGTGGCAACTTAAAGGGATGCCGACGGCATAGACAATCGGTTACGCGCGGAAAAGAAAATGTCTCTGCGCCTCTCCCCTGGGCGCGCTCTCTCCCCTGTTGGCTACTTGCCAATTTGTTGATGGGGGGGGGGGGGAGGGGGGATCGACACATGCCGTCGGCAGCCCTTTAAAGTAATGAAGTAAGTCTAAGCTAAGCCTTTGCTTAGCCTAAGCCCAGCTTATTTTAAAGGGACAGTCAATGCATAATTCTAGTTTAGCTGTTATGAATTGTGACTCACCTAAAAAAAGCACTTTCGTCGCCTTGCCTTCCCCTAGGAGGGCTGCTATTTAATTCCACACAGCGGAATACAAATTTTTGCCTTTTTCTCCCAGGTCAACCCCAAAACCGCTACTTTCCCGATTTCGACAATTTCTTCCTTTTTACTATTTATTTCTTCATCGATTTCCAAGCAATAATGGCGCTATTCCGCAAAATATACTTGCTATTCGCCTCAATTCCGGTCACCCGCACCTACGGGGTTCGGGTCTGGGACCGGGAACAGCAGCTCGAGATCATGTGCTTTAACAAGGTGGGCAAAGGAAATTTCGTCCTCCTTTTAATGCGCGCCTTTTGAGGCAATCTAGCAACGATTCTTTGCGGGACTTTTCCGGGCCGGACACCAATAATTTATTCGACACCCCATCAAGTACAGAAAACGATAGTAAACAGCGATGGCTAGCAGTTCAGTGGTTCTTCTTCGAGGGGCGCGTATCGCTCAGCGACGACGAGTCGCTGCTGCTCACCGGGTTCGTGACCTCGGCGCTTCCGCGCGACGACGCGAACACCGGGAAATTCTCGAGGACGCGCGTCTCGAGGCAGAGGTAGCTGAAATTAAGCGGGGGATGAAGCCTAAGCCTAAGCCTAAGCCTAAGCCTAAGCCTAAGCCTAAGCCTAAGCCTAAGCCTTACCCTAAGTCTACCTGTGGATCTCGTGGTGGCGGATGAGCTGGGATAGGGTGGAGAAGACGGGCATCAGCCGCTCCCCGATTTCGACACGCCACCCCTGGCGCCCGCTGCTCACCGGAAACACGTGGAACTAAAGGTTTCACGAGGATTCTCCTGTCGTAACCAGTCCCTACTCGGTTCTTGGACGACAAGTAGGCGCAGTTGAGGAGCACGGCCAGTGGGGGACCCTCACTCTCGTCGTCGTCGGGCAGCGGGTAGAAGAAGGCAAAGTCGCCCGGTTCCAGCTGGCTGCGCACCGATTTTTGGCTGGAAATAATGATTTGGGGTCTGCAGAAGTCAATGGTATGCTAGCGGAGATTATTAGAGGAGCCGGCTAGCAGATATTTGTGAGGAATTCGCGAAAAACCTACGTCATCGGCCCCCAGAAACGCGTGCTCTTGCCCGGGTCATCTGAAAGTTTTGGTTTTAATGGGTGTCATGCCTTTCTCGTCCCTTTAAAACCAAAAAATATTCATAAAAATTACCCTTACCCGCGTTGCCCGGGATGGCGGCCAAGTCGAACATGGTCGGGTAGAAAGTGTGAGGAATTCGGAATTTCTAGGGATGATTTCAGTCCAGGATGCTAATGAGGAAGTTAAATGATTCCTGCTCTCTCGCCCTCTCCTCTTCCTCAACAGTCTCTGCTAGCCTGCCCTCTCCTCTTCCTCAACAATCTCTGCTAGCCTGCCCTCTCCTCTTCCTCAACAATCTCTGCTAGCCTGCCCTCTCCTCTTCCTCAACAATCTCTGCTAGCCTGCCCTCTCCTCTTCCTCGACAATCTCTGCTAGCCTGCCCTCTCCTCTTCCTCAACAATCTCTGCTAGCCTGCCCTCTCCTCTTCCTCAACAATCTCTGCTAGCCTGCCCTCTCCTCTTCCTCAACAATCTCTGCTAGCCTGCCCTCTCCTCTTCCCAACAATCTCTGCTAGCCCCCCCCCCCCCTCTCCTCTTCCTCAACAATCTCTGCTAGCCTGCCCTCTCCTCTTCCTCAACAATCTCTGCTAGCCTGCCCTCTCCTCTTCCTCAACAATCTCTGCTAGCCTGCCCTCTCCTCTTCCTCAACAATCTCTGCTAGCCTGCCCTCTCCTCTTCCTCAACAATCTCTGCTAGCCTGCCCTCTCCTCTTCCTCAACAATCTCTGCTAGCCTGCCCTCTCCTCTTCCTCGGCAATCTATGCTGGCATGCCCTCTCCCGTGTGTCGCTAGCGTCCCGTTTCAGGAGAACACCACCGAGGCAGAAAATTCACAATCTGGATCCTTCTCACACTGCAGTCCCGCTATCTATCAATGCAGCCAGGCCGGCTTGGATGAACTTCCTAATCGAACGGTCTGATCCTAAAAATTTGCCTTCTATGGTCCTTTAAAATGCAAAAATTTAGTTTTTAGGGAGCCGAGGACACGGCGCTGTTTTGCAACTCAAGCGGGCCGTGGCTGAATGAAAGGGTAGGGCAGGCTAGCAGGGATCCTTGAGAGCCTTCAGAACCTCTGCCACTTCTACTACACTGCCCGCATCAACACGCGCTGCGTCGACGTCGACAAGTGCAATATGGTGGCCTTCCGATGTCCGAAAGCAAGGATCGAGTTGACGCTGGCAGCCATAGGAGGTACAATGGCTTCACCGGCCCTTGAAAGCACTTCTAGCCCTGTTGCTCCTCGTCGCCTCTTCGAGCCTGCTCATCTACCGGGTGTTGGTGCTGATCTATCCGCGAATGGCATATACCGGCACGGCCAACATCGCCAAGGTGAGTGCTGTGGAAGTCTAAGCCTAAGCCTAAGCCCAAGCCTAAACCTAAGCCTAAGCCTAAGCCTAAGCCTAAGCCTAAGCCTAAGCCTAAGCCTAAGCCTAAGCTTAACCCCGTTTCAGCGCGAGCAGTTGAGCCTCCGCATCCAGCAGGCCTCCTTCAAGCAGGGCCATCGTAACCCGGGATTTTCCGGAGATGAACCGGCAACCGGCAAACCCCACGCGGATCCGGACGAGGAGCAGTACGTCGAGATACGGCTTGACGATGGGCCAGCGGAATCCGAGCGTCGATAGGCAACTAAAACACCATTCTTCTTCTTCTTTTCTTTTTTTTTGCTGATAAATTTACCTACTAAACAGGATTTAAATCTGCATAAAATAATTTACACACAGTTCGCACTTAAAACTTCAGATCTCCACGCCCGCGAGACCCGAAATGGTGCGCGTTGGAAAGCTGCCGATGCCGAAGCGGAAGAGCCTTCTCGGCTTCTTTCAAAAGGTAGGAATGGGCGATCTAGCAGAGACCATTTTGGAATTCAGCCAAACACGATATCCGAGGCACCGGAAGTTAGTGTTGCTCGCGTCACGGCTTCCGTGGAATGTCTGGAGCAGCTCGGCGCCCCGGATCCCGAGCTTGTCGTCAAGGCAAGCTAACAGAGATTGTTGAGGACGAGGAGAGGGCAGGCTAGCAGAGATTGTTGAGGAAGAGGAGAGGGCAGGCTAGCAGAGATTGTTGTGGAAGAGGAGAGGGCAGGCTAGCAGAGATTGTTGTGCAAGAGGAGAGGGCAGGCTAGCAGAGATTGTTGAGGAAGAGGAGACGGCAGGCTAGCAGAGATTGTTGAGGAAGAGGAGAGGGCAGGCTAGCAGAGATTGTTGTGGAAGAGGAGAGGGCAGGCTAGCAGAGATTGTTGTGGAAGAGGAGAGGGCAGGCTAGCAGAGATTGTTGAGGAAGAGGAGAGGGCAGGCTAGCAGAGATTGTTGAGGAAGAGGAGACGGCAGGCTAGCAGAGATTGTTGAGGAAGAGGAGACGGCAGGCTAGCAAAGATCATTTTTCTGTTTTCAGGAGGGCGATCTCTACAAGTGGGCCAACTACATCAAAGGTTATCGTCGGCGCCGCTTCGCTCTAGACGCCCAGGGCTTCTTATCTTACTACAAGTACAAGTCGGGGACCTCGATTTTTGCCTTCAACGTCCCTTTAAAACAGGGACGACCAGCTGGAGAAGAGCTGCCATGGGAAGATTGACCTTCGCGAGGCACGCGTCACCATTGATGGGGTACGGGTTCTCAAATGATCGCTGCTAGCTTGCCCTCTCCTCTTCCTCAACAATCTCTTCTAGCCACCCCCCTTTCAGAGTTCCGGCGGCTTCGTCGTCGCATCGGCGGGCCAAATGTTCCACCTGAAGGCGCCGAGCCCGAGCCTGCGCGACGAATGGGTGGCCGCCCTCAACCTGGCCCGCCATCGCACTGCCCGCGGGCCAAATGGTCTTTGCTAGCCTGCCCTTGTCAATCTTGGCTTTAGAAGAGGTCGGCAGGGCGTCGAATTCCACTTCCGGCGAGTCCTACTACGATGCGGACGGGGCGGAAGCGTCGCGGCAGCCGCACGGGCTCGCGCAGGCGCTGCACAGACTCGCTGGGAGCCGACAACAGCTTGGTGTGTCATTGTGATTCTTAGATCTAGCAGAGATTCTTGGGGAGTTGGAATTTTTGCGTTCCTCAAGGATCTCTGCTGGATGGGCCAGGCCCATCAATACCCAGCCATTAATCTCATTTGAGAAACCCGCCTCGACGCCCTCAAAAAACTACAGCCTGGTCCCGGCCTCGCTCAAGCTGTTGCTGAACTCAGGGTGCGACTCTGGGCAGCTAACAGAGACCATTTGGGAATTTAGACAGCGTCCGAGATGGTGTCGAAGAATGCGGCCGAAGTGGCGACCACTGCCGGCTGGGAGGTCGATCATTTGAGGAGCCTGGTTCAGGTAGCTACTAGGAGCTAAGAGAATTCCGCAATCGTCTTGGCTAGCTTGCCCTAGAGCCGGAGTCTGAGGGCAGCTAGCAGAGATTCTTTGGAATCCTAGTTTTTAGGGAGAGCGCCGACAACGCGACCGCCTCGACGAGCAGATCCTGGCGCTCGCCCAGCAGCAGAACACGCTCGAACTGATCGCCAAGCGCTCCAACAACCCGAACGGTGGGTCGTCGCATAAATGACTATTTGATTCCTCAACAATCTCTGCTAACCTGCCCTCTCCCCGTCCTCAACAATCCTCCCGTTTACTAGCTGCTAGCATCCTCCCATTTAGTGACCGACCTCGAGGAGTTCTACGACGCCGAGGAGGAGTTCATCAAGAGGTGATTGGCCTTTAAAAGGGCTGTTGAAGCCTTTATTCAGCACCCCTCGACGCCGCGATGAAGATCTGGTGATGGCCGGCGGATCCCCCGAGGCTTCGACCTCGCAAATGGCCCGCTTGAAGACGTCGTTTGAGGTGGGTGGGCTAGCAGGGATTCTTGGGAAATGGTAGACAATTCCAGGCATCCCCTAAATTCCCAGCGACCACGGCTCGTCCAACGCTCCCGCGCCGCCGCGACCAGATCCCGGAACGCCCGAAAGCGTCCCTCAGCCTCTGGAGCATCCTGAAGAACTCGATTGGGAAAGATTTGAGTCGCATCCCGATGCCGGTAGCTGATATTTCACTTCCTCAAGGATCTCTGCTAGCCTGCCCGAAAACACCGAGTTCCAGGTGAACTTCTCGGAGCCGCTGTCGATGCTGCAGCGCGTCACCGAGGACCTGGAGTACGCGCATTTGCTCGATACGGCCGCCTCCGCGCTGAACCCGTCGCTGCAGATGTGCCATGTTGCTGCGTTCGCCGTTAGCAGGTTGGGCAAGCTAGCAGCGATCATTTGAACCTCCAGCTACGCCACCACCGGCTCCCGCACGACGAAGCCGTTCAACCCGATGCTCGGCGAGACGTACGAGTGCGACCGGGTGGCGGAGTACGGGTGGCGGAGCCTGACGGAGCAGGTGTCCCACCACCCGCCCGGCGCTGCTCACTACGTCGAGGGGCGCGGCTGGAAGCTGTACCAGCTCTTCACGATGACGTCCCTCTTCCGGTAATCTTTTTAAAAGGCCGCGCAAGGAAAACCTTCTTTAGCGGAAAATACCTGAGCCTGGTCCCCGTCGGGCGTACACACATCATCTTCGACGCCACTGGACATCACTATACCTTGACGAAGGTGGGGTAACCGACGTGAATTCCTCAAGAATCTCTGCTAGGTGACCACCACGGTGCACAACATCATCGTGGGCAAGTTGTGGATCGACAACCACGGCGAGATGGAGATTGTCAACCACACGACCGGGCACAGGTGCTCCCTGAAGTTCCACCCATACTCCTACTTCACCAGGGAACCCCAGCGCCAGGTAGTTTTCCCCCAAAATCTCTGCTAGCCTGCCCTTGCCTAGGTCCACGGCGAGGTCGTCGACAAGGACCGTGTTGCGCAACATCTGCTCTCTGGTCACTGGAACTCGGAGATGCGGATGGCGCCGCCAGGCGGGCCGCCCGACTCCGCGACAACCCTCTGGACGGCCGACCCGCCGATGTATGGTAGCGCAAAGGGTCTCTGCCAGCATGTCTGGGTCGAGTTTAGCATAGGCCTAATCTAAGCATCAGCCTAAGCCTCGGCAAAACCCTGTCTCCAGGCCCAACGCTGACAAGACCTACGGCTTCACCAAGTTCGCCGTCCAGCTGAACGAGCCCGAGCCGGGCGTCGCCCCCACCGACAGCCGCCTCAGACCAGACCAGCGGCTGATGGAGGCCGGCCAGGCAGGCTTGCACTGGAAATTGCGGAACTCTGTGTTCAGTGGGACGCCGCCAACGCGAAGAAGGTCGAGATCGAGGAGAAGCAGCGGGTTCGGAGACGCCAGGCCGAGGTGGAGGCGGCGCGGGTGGCGAAGGAAGGTTAGAGGATTTTGGAGGGTTCCTAAATGGTCTTTGCTAGCTTGCCCAGACGTGTAAGTTCCAGGTAAAGAGGTGCCCGAGGTGAAGCCGCTCTGGTTCGATAAGCTGCTCGATCCGGACACGAAGCTCCCGGTTTATATGTGGGTTTTTGGGGTGAGCAAGCTTGCAGAGATTGTTGAGGAAGAGGAGAGGGCAGGCTAGCAGAGATCATTTGCTCCCCTTTCAGCTCGAACGGCGACTACTGGAAGTGCAAAGATCGCCAGGACTGGAGCCGCTGCCCCGACCTCTTTTAGAAGCCTTCAAATCCCATTCCATTAACCGTCCATGGCTGTGTGTTTTTATTTGAAAATCGCGTGAATTGTATATCATTAATGCCTACATGTGCCTGTGCTCTTTTCCTTGCTTACTGTGAATAAATGAACTTGCTTTGCGCTTGGTGGTCTCCAGCACCGGTGGTTTCGAACATTGAATCTCTACGCTCGAGCCAGCCCTCGCCAGTATTTCGCCCTGGACTCATTCGAACCGGCTTGAAACGCTGATTCCGATCTACTAACTGGCATAGCCGTAGCGTAGCGTATATGGCCGCCATGATTTTTTGAAGTTGCAACTAGGCACCGCACCTCCTCCTATTCGCCCGTACCTTCGAAGGCTTTCCAACGAAGAGTATTCCGACGGAGTTTTGCATGCAGATTCCGAAAATCATAGTTTAAACGGTTCTCCCTGGGGTATTACATGCTAGCATGGATTCTTTGCGGCATACGGATGGGCCCAAATTTATTGGCGTGAACACCCACACGCAAGAGAACGAAAAGCACAAAAAACAGATGCGCACAATGATCGTTAGTCGTGGGGTTGGGTGGTGATGTCCGCAGCGCAGCCGCGACGTCGTCAACCCGGTTATCCGTCGCCCAGTGGCACGCGCAGCCGCTTGTAGGAGGGCAGACCGGGCTGCGGGCGGAACAGCTCGAGGAAATCGCCCTGGGGGTTTCATGTTCTGACCGCTCCTGAATACCTCTACCTTGAAGTACATAACGGTGGGGATGGTGATGCAGGCAACGATGGCGCCGAGGACGGGCGGCGTCAGCAAGTAGTACAGTACCGGATTTTCGGCCATCTAAATTTCGCAACCTCCTCAACAGTCTCTGCTAGCCTGCCCTACCCATTTGAATGGCATGTGATCGACGGGCACGTTGAAGAGGGTGCCGAGGAGAAGCTGGAAAATGGATTTTAAAGACCCATTCAAGGTTTTTTCCTTGAGTACAAGAAGAAGCCACTGAAGTTCTTCAACAGCCACTAAATTCTAAGCCTAAGCCTAAGCCTAAGCCTAACCCTAAGCCAAGCCCAAGCCTAAACCAAGCCCAAGCCCAAGCCTAAGCATCAATCAACGGCGTCGTACTGCAGTAAGGGCGGGCACGATATGGGCGTAGAGCCAGTTGGAGTGTTGCGTTAGCTGGTCCCACAACCATTCGCGCCACCCGTTCGGGATGCCGGTCATCACCGTGATGTCGTAGTAGACTTGGGACATGCCTGGAGCGGTAATCCCTCAAATAATCACTGCCAGCCCCCATCTTACCGTAGCACGTGACGAAGAGCGTCAGATGCGCGCCGAGGATCATGATCGTCAACACGGAGCGGGCCGACGAGAACCAGGTAAACAGTTGGTCGTAATTCTAAATGATGACCGGTTTACCGTACCCCCTACGGAAACAGAACCTCAAAGAAGAAGAACAGCGAGATCACCGTCGAGACGATGGCCATCACGATCGAGGCATGCCAGCGTTTTTTCGTGTCGAGGAGGGTACGGACGAATTGATGTTGACACATGGCGATACCTGGCAAAAAGGCTTATGCTTAGGAAAGAGCAGGCTAGCAGAGATCAACGAGGAAATGAGAAACTAACTCATATAGCTGTTGAGCATCACCAGAAAGACGAAGAAGTGGTGGGCAAGGATGAAGGACTGGCTGTTGTAGTAGGAGAGCGCCTGGACGGCCAGCCCATGGAGCCAGACGTGGGCTAAAAGGACAGGAAGTGGACGTAAGCCTGGTATAAACGTACTCTGTCTGTCAAAGTCGTACGGGTTCAAGTTGCCGACCGTCACCGCAGCCATCACGACCATCAGACCTGGAAAAAAGAGACCTCTAATGCTTGCTGCTAGTCTGCTCTCTCCCCTAATGGTCATGCTTAGGCTCATGCTCCCCTAAAACCGCTAGAAAAACCCGCCATCCATGTAGTAGGTGCAGCACAGCGAGAACAGCACGTCACAGAGCGTCGCCAGCAGCACCCACTAGGGAAATAGGTGTAAATGGGTAAAAAACGTAAGCCTAAGCTTGAGCCTAAGCCGAAGCCTAAGCCTAAACCCAAGCCAAGCCTGAGCCTAAGCCAAGCCTATGCCTGAGCCTACGCCTAAGCCCACACTAAGCCTTTGAGTACCTTGATAGTAAAGTCGTCCTGTCTCGCGTAGGCGCCGGCGGCCGGTATCGTCGCCTGACCCAGCGACTGGGATCGGATCGACAGCATCAGGGCTTGTTGCCATACCTTAAAACTTGTTGTTCCTCAACAACCTCTGCTAGCTCGCCCCACCGTCCACTGCAGCAGGGTCGTGTAGCGCGGCTGAAAATGCAGGGTGGGCGGCGCGGCGTCGGCTGGCATATCCGCTGGGATATTGTAGTGCGAATGGATCTGAGGTGGTACTGTAAGAAGTACACAAAATAACAACCGTCAACACCATCAGCAGCATGGCCATCAGCAGCTGGATGCACATGGCAAAGTAGGCTGAAATTACTGAGGTTTTTTGGTGCGAAGTCCTACAATAGGCGCGAATCGACATGACCAACAGCCCAGCCACCAGACATGTGATCAGCGTCGCGACGGCGAATCCCTGGAAAGAGGGCAGGCTAGCAGAGATTGTTGAGGAAGAGCATAGGGCAGGCTAGCAGAGATTATTTAGGAGCTACCAACCATCCAGTTGAAGCTGCCAAAGTCGGAGATGTTGCTGGACACCTTCGTGACGTTGTTGCTAAAGTTGGAGGAGTTCACGAAATTTTTCAAATAAATTAAATTTTTAGAGCTCGCGAAATTTGCTTTCCTAAAATCGGAAAAACGTACTAGAGGAATTCTATGACGGGCAGCTGGGCGAGGTTCGGCTGGATGATGAGGTTCTCGAAGCTCTGGTGACAGTCTTTCTGAAGGAGTATCCCATCTAACAATATAAACAATAAAAAATATAAAAAAATAGTGTTTGTGTGTGTGTGTGTGTGCCACTTTGCATACAACTTCCGTCAGCGTGTTCCAGCAGTATCTCAAGAAGCAGAGTAGTTAGGGGCGTTTTTTGATACGTCATTAGGAGCGTAATGGTCTGGAGATGACTGCACACATATCGGATTGACCAAAATCGCCTATTTCCGACATTAAATTTTAGTTTTTGTTGAAAAATCTGAGACCCTCTTTGTTAGGAATCAATTAGCATACACCGGAAGTGGGGGTAGCCTATTTAAAGGAGCAGAGAGCTTATTTTTCACTTTTTTCAACGGGAGTTGGGTGGAATTATGCAAAGTGTAAGCTTTCATTCGTCCAGCACGGGGCCAGGGTTGAAAAGTCGCGAAGCGGCTTTTTCAACCCTGGTAAACAATAAAAATAAAAATTCGATTAATAACTACAAAAATTAAATCAATAATGCCATTTTTCCAAATTCAATATGTTTTACAAACACGCACAAATGCATAGCGCATCTGTGCGATCGTGGTGTCCATCTGATCGGCACAGCCACGGTCGTTGGCGAACGAGATGCACGCTGTAAAAAACAACGATATATAACCAGAAAATCCATGATAGAGTATAAATAAAAATACCAAATCTAATTTGAGGCCCTACATGGCGAATTGTAATCCTGGCACTTGGCCCAGGTCTCGCGCGCCGGGTAGTTGAGCAGCATCTGCAACAGGGTGATTCGAGGCAGGCCCTTTTCGCGTATTATAATCGTAAAAGTCTACGAAAATAGGCTAGATGCTACCTGCATGGCAATGGTCATATGAAGTAGGGCCTGCACGCCGCCGATCGAGATGGCAATTTGTGACGTCCAGACGATGGCTAAAGACCCAAAAATAATCATAAGAAGACATTCCCTACCAGCCATAATCGGGGCGAACAGCGAGTAGCCCTTCAGAGGGGTCGTCTGCGTGAATTGGCCAATGTACACCTAGGGCTTCCGGTGCCTAAAGCCGCCCGCCAAGCGCCCACCTCGACCTGGGCCGACGGGATCGTGTAGAAGACCAACCCCAGCAGGTAGGGCACCAGGAAAAAGACGCCGCCGTTGAACCTGAGATTTAAATTAGAAGATAGCCAAAAAACAAAAATCGGCTACGGTTTACTTTACCCCCCCAGCCGGAAGTTTTTGGCTATAACTTAGTAGTTAGTCTTAGTAAAAATTTGAGTTGAAAATTCAGAAATCTAAAACATAAATCAGCAAAAACTCTTTATATACTTAAAAACCCTCTTGCCAACCCTATTTTACGAAAATCTAAACCAAACGACGAACATCATCGTCTTCGGGAACACCGACAGGTTCGAGGTGCCGAGGAAGGCGGTGAGCATCAGCGGTAGCAGCTCGTACTTGCGCCCGACGCGCTCGCTGTGCATCGAGGAATCCCCTGGGAGTTATGATAAAAAAGTAAATAAAAAACCATTTGCCCTTCATTTTCTGAAGACTCACTGTTCGTCTCGGCGAACGACGAGAACTTGCGCAGCGTCGGGAAGGCGGTCAGCGGCCCGGCGCCGTCGCCGCGGCCCTGGCTCTGCTGATCCGGTTGGCGCTCCGATTGGATGGAAGCATCTGGCTGCGACGCAAAGCATTTGCGACAAGAGGTTTGAAAATTACCTCCTCCCTGTGAGCCCAGACCATCGAGCAGGTTGGGGATAAATTTCTGATAATCCCGGATAATTCTCCAGCTCAAGCCAAAGTTTGGATTCAAATTGCTAAAATTCCGACTCTTTCCGGTGTTTCTCTTTATTTGGCCAGCAATTCCAGCCTTGTACACACACAATATCGTTAGCATACACGCGTGATTCAGACGACAACAACAAGCAAGGTACAGAGGGATCGCGCAAACAGGAATTCGGGGAAATTCAAGTAGGTTCAACACACCCATATCACAATGATGACGCAGCAAGCAACAAGGTCGAAATGACGACCGGCTAACTGTTTACAATGGCAAATGTTCATTTGGGAGAATTGTAGCTTCTCGTGATCAATAGTCGTCGGCCGTCGTTTTCTTGCGCTTCTCCTTGGCCATTTCTCTAAAAAGGTAGGTTGTGAATTGCCAACTAGCTCGAAGTAAAAATGTTAAAAGCACCCACTCCGCGTTCGCTTCTGCTATAATCGTCAGCGGGTCGTTGAGGTGATTGCGGAGGGTATGTAGCTTGGCGCGTAGAAGCCCCAATTTTGCAGACTAAAAAAAGGAAAATTTAGTGTCATTGGAGTAGAAAGACTAGATAGAAAACTTCCAAATTTCTCGAAAATCTGCCCGGATTTTGCCAAATCCTCGAAATTTCATAGACGGTAGCTATTTAGTAAAGAAAACTCACACTCCGGGCCCTCAACACGAGCAACATGTTGGCCAACGGACAGGCAGCAATGTAGCCGTCTTCGCACTCCAGCACCACCTCCTTCAGATGGCCGGAGCCGCCGAAGGCCGCCCCGGTGCCCTTGTCGAATTGGCCCCAGATGGTTGAGAGAAGGGCGGAGGAGACTGCGGCCTAAAACAAAAATAAGAGGATGTGCTCTTAATCCTACCTGATTCGTCGTCTCACTCGCCGCGCCTGAGAAGCAAAGTAACAAGCCTGAACCACAATGTATTTAGAACATCGTAAATTTTCGGAGTAAAATCTACGACGATTGAAAAAGCCTATAAATTTTGAACGAAGCTTGAAGTCTTGACATTAACGAGATTTTTCCGATACGAAATAGCTGCCATAGAACTGACTGATCAACACAAAGAAAAATCTAAAGCCCTGGCAAGCTCTTAACCATGATTTTTCGGGTCGAGACCGAAGGCATCCTTTCGCAGAATTTACGCACCTTCTCTTGAAACCAATTGTGCGGCAACGACATCCCCGGTGTTGACCTCGCCGAGCACCTCGACCAGCACTTTTTGACGTAAAATCATTCTGAATCTAAAAAAACGTAAATAAATGTAATCTAAAATAAAGAGACAATTAAATTGATTTCTTTTATAATCCATTAACGATATCTCGAGAGGTAACAAGCCCCGATCACTAAAATGAGCTCGCGTCGATCAGAAAAAGTTTATGCATAAATTATTGAGAACGTACGAAATACCCAGTATCAAGGAAACAAAACGTCGACAAAACAAAAACAACAAACGCGGGAGCAACAATAAATAACGGGGAAGCGGCGGCGCTCGAAATTAGCCGGTCCATCGATGGCCGCATTCCAGATTACCGCACACGTAGTAGAGCCTCATTTCTTCCTGGAAATTTTGTGATAAGGGGGAGCAGATTTTCTTTGAGTTGATAAAGCGCGGTTCGCCTCAAGCAAAAAAAACATCATCTTCTGAATTGGTGCTTTCGGAATATCAGTGGGTTTATCAGGGGTGGAAAACAGACATTTTTCCTACAGAAGATCTACCTAGCAATGCAATCACAAAATTTGGAGCTTTTGCGAGAATATAACTATCTTTCAAGCGGAAAATTATAGATCAACTCCGAAAAATACTGGAAAATAGATTGATTTTTTGCCCCTTTTCCCCTAGAAATTGTAGGAACCGTTGCGCGATTCATTTTATAAAAATCGTTCCTAAAGCAAAACTGCGCGAAAGAACCTTTGAATCTAATGGTAGTTTTTGAATAATTTCTTACATCCGCTCGCCGACTTTGCGCTTGGAAGAACACGGCGTCTCGATGACCGCATTTCGGGCAGGGGTGATCCTCGGTTCTTGGCAGGGTCGGATCTTGCGAGACGTCCGACACGATTTGCGTCAATTCGCTGAACTCATCATTGAAGAAGTCAATGCGGAAGTCACTTACTCAATTTCGTGCACCAGCTTGTTGACGTAGATGCACGGGTTTTCAGCTTCTTCTCGGTGCTCGCAATTCCTGCACGCGTAGTGGAGCCTTCGGTTCGCTTTATCCTCCTTCGGGTACAGCATATTGTTACTGAAATCAGTAATTAGGTACTGGGATATTGGCAGGAGTAGCTATCCAGCTGGCGACTTTATTGAGCGTTTTATAATATTTTTATAGTTCCTAGCGGTTTTTCTATTATTAAGACGCCCCCAAAAAACTTTTCAACAAATTTAAAATGCGAAAATTAAGATTTTAACGATCTTGGTGTGCATATGATTAAAATGACTTGATTGGGGCCATAGTCCAGAACTAGCCCCCCGCTAACAGTCCAGTACCGGTTAGTCATTCGTGATCCCAAAAGTTCGCCAAAATCCTCACCATTCCGGACAAAACTTGATGCCAACAAATTTGGGCCCGCCAATGACAGCAGCCATCGATTGAAAATATCTAAAAATCAAAAATACGTTCAAATCTTTTTGAAACCGCGACAAGGTTAGAATATTCCGGAAGCCATATCAACTTGAAGGTCAAGCCGAAAAAAATGGATTTCACAAAGATTTATTCCGATCATATGTACATCACTAGCTAGATACCCCTGCGTTACATACAAGAGAAATGGTGAGGGTGAACAGCCTTACAGCGGAGAATTATTACAAAGAGCGAAAGGGAGACAGAGAGCGCGAAGAAAAAAATGGAGAAAGAGGTGTTTGGGCTAGCGTACCGGTTATGGAAGTCGAAACGACGAATGTTGTAATGAGAAAATTTTGGGAATCGATAATTCAGTGTAGAAAAAAAAACGAGGGAGAAAAAGAATCGTGTTGGATCACAGATTATACGTTGTAGGTGTTGGCAGATGGGCAATCACTGCCGGGGCACCTGCTCCCATCCGCTGTTCTGCTTCGATGAGTTCTTGCCCTTTTTGCTTCGCGTCTGCTTCTTGGCGGGGCTGCTGAAAGCAAAATGAGTGTTTTTTTGAAAAACCTATGGTCTCTTTCCACGCAGTTTCTTTCCTGCAGATCGAGAAAAATTAGTTCAAAACCTACAAAAAAAATTCAACCGAAAAATGTAGCGAAAAATCTATATTTTTTAATTCAAAAACTAAATTAACCACTTTTAACGCCTAAAAATGGACGAACAAACTGTTTTTCCTATTTGAAAAAGCTAAATTTGTATCTTTTTCCGCTTAGACAGCTAGAAAAATTCATATAGGAAAACAAATTTTTTTTTCTTTGCCCCTATGATTTTGCGAAAGGGTCTGACAAACCTGGCCTCCGGCTCGACTTTCGGGTCTTCGGGCAGTTTGGGCGTCAAGGGGCCGGGCGACAGTCGGTCGTCCTCTTTTTCGGTGTCCTCCCCATTCGACGTCAACTCCTAAGAGCCCAGAATCTTCATAAAAATGAACTTTTTACAAACCTCAATATCCTGGTTCTCGCAAAAGCTCCAGCCGTCGTTGCTCTGCGCCCCACTGGTCGGCTCGGAGCGTTCGGTCTCAACTTGAAGCTCTAAAAGCAAAAAAAATGAAAAATTCCGAGGTTCCTACCTTCCTTCAGCTTTTGCTTTTGCTCAGTGTTGATTTTCAGATCCTTGAGCGTGTGCTTCATCTCCTCGTCGATTTCGGCGATTTCCACCTAAAACCAGCGCTCCAGTTTTCCAGCAGGAAAAACGAACCTTGTAAAAATAGCGCATCCAAAAAGTCTCCGCATCAACTTTATCCGGGACCTAAGGTAATGTATTTTTAGCAGCAATGATTCTCCTTACCAGTCTTTCATAAATGGTTTTAAGCTCGGGCATACTCGACATCAGCATTTCAATCTCGCCATCGTGCTCGCCCATACTAAAACAGCTTGTATCACTTTATATAAAGGCGATTTATTAAAAAGTATTAAATTTATAGTCATACTATTATAAATACAATCAACTTATTAATAACGGGTTGAATAGCGAGCTCTTACTTAAACTTCTTTAACCACGCTTGGAAGGTCGCTGGTTCCTCTGGGGGCACGAGATACGTGCTCTCATCACTTTGGAGGGCTTTCAGGAGGTTCTAAAAAAAGATAAGTAGAGCTTTCAAGATTACCAGTGGCAACGTTGTCCTGCGCATCCCTTTTCGGCGAATTACTTCGGTATGATCGTTCTCCCCGAGAGTAGTATCTTCGACCTATACAAAAATACAACATCGGAATGAATTCACCTACTCCGAAATTCTTGACGGTATCAACCAAATTCTTCATCCAGCCGAAACCCATCGAGTTTGAATTCGGGACCTAAGCACATAATTCAAAAAAATGAAGTTAATCTAACCTCAGATTTTTTGGTTTGTCCAGGCGGGTTAGCTTCATCGGTCGGTCGTTCTTCTTCATCGGGGGTAACCTAAGTGGCTTAATCCATTACGCGCGTAGAAATCATACCAGATTTTCCAGGAGTTGTGCCTGCTGTTTGAGTTGCGCGCCGACCGATTCGATACCTTTACGAAAATCATTGGCAATTTTAAAAGCTATCACCTCCTTTTGCCGCAGTCGTAATCCCAGTCACTTCATTTCCGATCACATCCTTGATCTCGTTCAAATCTTTCTTGACGAGCTCGAATGTTTGGAAAGTCTAATCAATAAACATACAAAAAACTGGAGCCACCTTTTGTTTAGCATTCTGCAGCCAGCTGCTTCCCCACGAAGTGCCAGCATTTAGCCAATCGTTCAATCCGCCGTCCTCGGTTTTCGGATCTTCCTTGTTTTCGGGCTAAACATTGCAAATTCTCTAGTCAACTTTTACGCTTCTCACCGCTTCATTGACGTTGTCCTGTGTTTTTGTTGGCTCTTCGGACATAGTATAACTGAAAATGGACTGTTTGCCGGAGTTCAAGTCTCTGGAGGCAGAACAACAGGGCTTGATTGCCGAGAGAGATAGCGAGCGGGGCAAGAGGGGAGAGTCGAAGCGGAAGAAAACATCTGCCAAGAGCGGCTGGGAAAATTCGCATTTCTTGGCGAGGGACGAGGGAGGCCATTGTCTACGGGCAGATCAATATGGTCGCGGATAAAGTCGCGCCGATCGGCAGCTTTTCATTCAGAAGAAGAAGAGCCCGCGTGACCAGTGGGGTCGGTTGCATTCCAAGGGACAGACAAACAGAGCCCTTTTTCGTGCACATGAGGCCATCGTGTGTCAACGCAAAAAGCAACGCCTCGGCCCGCCGCACACAACCGTTTAGCCCACGAAAACAGCGAGGTCCGGAAAAGTAAAACTAAAAATTAAATCTGTGCCTAAAAACGTATTTTAGAACCCGTTTAGCAAATCCCGCACGGCATCATTGGCTAACTGAACCTTGCGCAAAACTAACCTTTAATTAAACCAATACTTCCTAACTATAGGTAAATCATGACAGTAGGTCGTCCACCGTTTTTAGGATGGATTTCTAGCACGTGGGAATCTTTATAACGTCTTGAACACCTAAATTGAGAAACCAAGAAGAAGAAGCGAAAAATCAATTGAAGCTTTTGCCGGTGCGAGAATAAATCAGCAACAAGTAGAAAACTATCGTTGTGCGATCAATAAGCGGTCAGTGAAGAGCATTCAGAAAGGCAGACGTGGGGGACATGGGGGCAAAATAAACAAATCAGCGGTGAGTGTGACCAAGTACTTTATCCACCGGCATTCCAACCCGGACAAAACGGAATCATCGAAAGCGTTCACTTGGGGAGGTGCAATTTATTAATTGAGGGGTAAATGGCGCAGGCAGCGAGGAGGAGGAGGAGGTGCAAGCGAACGGTGTTGGGCGAGTATCGGTGGAGCAGGCGAATCCGAGACTCAGCAGCAAACCCGTCCGTTGTAGTCCATGTCGCGCAGCTAAGAGAAATCATTTAAAAAAAAACAGGTGCTTCCGCATCAGATTTCGGTCTTATTTCGACTTTTGAAGGAATTTACTAAGTTTTCTGAATAGTTTTCCACTCGAAACGTAGATAACTTATACTAAAAACACCATTAATCATGACATTAGATCACTACGTATAATTGGCCCCACAGGAAAATTTCCACTCGATTTTACCAAATCATTAAGAAAATGAAAAAAGGATAAATGCGCATACCGTAAAATTGTCGAGCAGTGACCCCCCGCTGGGGATTTTGCGATATTTCCTGTGGAGCAGTACAGGGACCAGGCGCGACATCTCGGCCGGCGTCAGACCCTCCTCCAGGGCGGCGCTCAGATTGTAGAGCTGGCCGCGGACGACTTTCAGCTGATGGCTCGTCAGCGAGCGGTCCAGGTGGTCGTGGCTAAATTGGGGATATCAGGGATGCTACATGGACCCGATTTATACTCCTGAAATTTTGGCACGTACGAAACGGTTGCGACTAAATTCTAGTCTCAAAAGTGTCGAGAAAAGCAAAAAAAATACCGCAGCAAAGGGCGAAGCTCGGAGCACAGGTTGTGGATGAAGAACGGGGTGATACGTTGCATCAGGTCTTTGCGCAGCTCCACGTCCCAGCTCTGAAAAATACAGTGTTTTTGGAAACAAAACGAGCGATACCTCATTGGCCCACTTCAACGTCGCCCATTGGAACGGGAATCGCCGGAAGCGGGAGGCGCATTCCGGGTGTTTCACCGGAAAAGCCAAGCCATTGTCAATGGCGGCGATCCGGATCTCTTTGCCAGGAATGTGCCTCAAAATAGTTTTTTTTCCAAAAAATATATTTGCAGCTACTTGATCAGCCAGTTCTCGCGATGGCGGTCAGTGTTCCGGATCACGTAGTCGAGCACGCACAGCCTCTGAAAAAAATAAATAAATTTCAATAGTACACAAAACCGACCTGGAATTGTCGCTTGAATTCTTTCTCCTCACCCTCGCTGAGCAGATTCGGATCGTAGTCCCAGCGGGCCAGGACGGTACTGGCCGGCTCGTAACCGTGCATGAAAAGCTGAAAAGAAAATTGAGGAAGAGCCAGAATCAGCGCACCTGGTAGCTGCCCTCCTTCGGCCAATGTTCAACGGATCCCGTGCCAAAGCCAAAGGTTCGCTTGTAGAAGAAGGAGGAAGAGGCCAGCTTGACGACCCGGGTCTTCGGCACGACATGGAGCTGGCGACAAAGATACTCTCAAATCAAACCAATTACATTCAGGCGCTCGTCGACCAGGCTGGCGGCGGCTTCGGAGAGATACGCGTTGTTGGGGATGAGGCAGGCACGACCAAAACAGCAGAAACACAGCATCCTAAAAAAAACACAAAATGAAGCAAAATCTCAAAATTACCTTTGGAAGAACTTTGGCCATTTCGGGTTGAGCGGCGCGAACGGCTCTTCGTCTTTCGGCTTGAACACGGCGAGGTAGCGGCCGGTGGTGTCTTGCACAAAGTAGGATCCTACATTCAAAAATATCGAAAAACAAAGGCAATGCAATACCGGAAGTGCCCTCCGGGATCAAAATCGGGTGATGTCCTTTGCGGATGGCTTCTTGGGCGGCTCGGTAGTTCTCGTAGAAATCCTCGTCGGTGGAGATCGGGTCCGAGTGAGTCGACGTCAGGATCAGCGTACTAAATGGGTCATCAAATGCGGTTGTGGTACGTAAGCCTAGATCGCGCTAATTTCAGTGCTTCATAGCTCTTAAGAAGCTTTCATGACTTTTTATCGTCGTTACTTCATCTTTCAACACAAAATTAAAGTTTTCGAAGTTTTGATACCATGCGTAAAATGTTAACGTTGACCAAAAACAGAGCAGCACCGTGGGCGCCACCCGACCTTACCTTTGCCTGCCGCTCGCCGAGAGGCTCTCACTAGGGAAGGTGAGCGAGCTGTCCTGGTTCTTGCTGTCCGTATTTCCCAGCGCCGAGTTGTTATTTGCGGGTTGTGAGCCATCGTTTGTACTGGGAACGCTCCTTCCAGCGGCACCGGGCTTGGAGGGCGGCAGCTTCACCTCCGCGGGGGGCTTCGGAAGGTCTGGATAAAACCGTGTAAATAAAAAAACAAAAAGATACCTTTGGCAGGGACTGCGTAATCGTTGAATGTAAGTCCTACTTCAGTCATAGCACTTGACGAACTATAAGAAAAAGCTTCGGCGTTTGTTAAATGTCTATAGTTCCACAATTTTGAATTTTCATCAACCCCCCAAAACCACCTACGAGATATAAACGAACGGACCTGATATGGAAAGATAGAAAATGGGAATCTCCTCCCGGATTTTCAGTTGCCTCAAAATATGTATTTTCCTTGAGGTAAATGTCGCATCCAACACGTTTGCTTGGTAATTGTGTGAACGTGACGTATCAACAAACTGTATTCAACGGGGTAAGTATGGCTATGCATATCCAGAAAACGAAAAAATAAAATTTCGTGGGCATGCGGTGCCGGGGAGGAGGGGGTGGCGAGCTTTGGTAAGAATATACAGAAAGGAGGGTGAGTGATGGGACAACATGGGGACAAAATACAACAAATTGAGCAGGCCAATGAGGCCTTTAACAGAAATGCACAAAAGGATGCACACAAAATTTACACAGAAAAAAGTTAGGGGGCGACATGTCAGGAACGGGTCGGCGCCTATTTCACATAGTCCTGCAGCAGCTGGATGATCTTCTTGCCGGACGAGTAGCGGCTGAGATGGCCCACATTTTCCGAGATCTGGTCGGTCAGACGTCCGGTCCACTTGCGGTACGAAGCGAGGTCGGACGCACTGACGGCGCTAAAGAAAAATGAGTTTTCAAATGAAAAAAGCTCAAATTGCGTGGCAACGGTCCGAACGGTCACCCGAAAGTTCGAAAAGCTAGAATCTCACATTTTTACATTAAAAAAGGATATTAGAGTACAAAAAGAATAAATAATGGACCAGAAACTTTACCGCCCTGCAAATTGACAAAAATAAATACCTCCTAGGGCCCTTCAGCACGTCGATGCAAGCCGTTAGCATGCGCTGCACGACGTAGTTGCCATATTGGTGGAAGAGGAGGACGTCGAGGCAATCCTTTCCGGTCTCCACATCCGGCAGGTATCCGTCGAACAGCTCTTCCAGCATGGCGAAGCGGAGCTGCGGCGGGGCGTAGGCCAGCGCCTTTTCGACGACGTGGGACGCAAACTTCTCCTGGGAGAGCGACAGTAAGTTGCGCCTAAAAATAATGAGAAAAATTATGAAACGCCTACAAAAGGCACTGCTCGATGATCCTGTTCCGGTAATCGCCAAGGTTTGGCATTTGAAGCGTGTGCTGAATGACGTAGTTGGCGAATTCGTTTGACGAGAGGCGCTCGCAGTGCGTGAAGATCTTTTCCATCAACGGCACCAGGACCGTCTGGACCTCCTGAAATGGGAAAAGCTAGATAAAAAGGGGATGATACTTACGCAGAAAGTTATTTTGTTGGCCAGCTGCTTGGACAAAGTGTCGACGGTCAGTTGCATCACGCGGCACCCGTACTTGCTTTCCATTATGCGGAAAAAGCTGCCGTCGTGCGAGGTGACGGAGTTCAGCATCAGCTTCCACTCGGCGGGCTTGAACTTCTCGACAATCTTCTGGACGATATGGTTGGCGTTTTGGTCGACGGCCATGGTGACGACATCGTGTTCCATGATCTTGGAGAGCAGCGCCAGCTTATCAGACTCGGGCAGCACCTGGAATTAAAGTATACAAATAAACAACGACTTCAAACCTCCAACGACTTTTGCACAACACGGCATGAGTAGCGATTGTAGCAAATATCCGGGATCTTCGAGACGATGGAAGTGCGGATCCAGGCCACTTGGTCAGCCGACTTGGCGCTTTCGACGAGCTTCTGGGCGTAAAAGTTGGCGAACACGTCAAATGCCAGGCTCTAAATAAAATTTATTTGTAGCAGAAAGAACCGGTTCTTTAGTTCTATTAGAAAACACAGACTATCGTTTTTGAAACAAATATGCAGGATTTCCGACTAAATTTTCAATCTTCTAGATAGCTTTTAACGTCGGCTTCGAGATTGTTACTAAAGACTTTTAAAATTCTTGTTATGACATTGGTATCCATATCCGGCCATGTAGAAAAAATTCTGATCGCCTTAAACACCGCACTTCAAACGAATCAGGCTGCCGCATGAGCACAGCAAAGACAGCATCACGACGCGGACCGGCTGGCGGAAGGTTATCTTGCAGATATCTAAAAGCAAAGCAGGATACTAGGACGATGCCAACGTACTTGCACCCGAGTTTGTCTTTCGCATATCTCTCGATCATCTGGTAAACGGCGCTGACGTCGAGGGAATAAGCGTTGCGGTTGGCGTCGAAAATGTCGTAGGGCATCAGCTTGGTGTCGGGGTACGTAGGCGCCAACTCGACGTCGCTTCTCGAGTTCGACGACATGACAGTCGAGTCGCAGCTGTGGTTGAGGTGATGGTAGTTTTGCTAAAAAGGTGTTACTTTATTGCAAGAGCCACAAATTCCATACACTGAAGCGAAACTGCTGCCCATTTCCGATCGAACCAATGTCCAACGAGTGACCACCGTATTGATTCATGCTGCTCATGCCGCGCTCGGTGAACGGAAGCGGCGGTGGCGAGTACAGTGGGCGATCAGAAGCGTAGAAGAAATCGGTGAAGAGCGGATCGCCTAAAAACAAGTGTTAGACAGGGTGGGAAAATTACATTGCGCGCTGAGTCCGCCGATTTGTGGAGGCCCGTTGCCCGCTGAGCGCCCGATGACGCCGTAGCCGCCCGTTCCAAAAAGGCCGTGCTCGCCCATCTTGGTCAATACCTGGAAAAGAAAGTTGTGAAATTCACCGTGCTTTTCGGTTCGGAAAAATAACTTGAAAAACGAGTACAGTCGTTTCTAAACGTTCAAAAAGTTAAAAGAAACCCAATAAAAATCGGGAGAGGATCGCTCGTTTCCGACGCGCTACGCTATCGCGCTACGGTCAAGCGGCAACTTTTAGGGAGCAGCCAGATGGGAAGCGACAGGCTTTTTCTGAAAAGATCAACCAATCAAGTTCATGATGTTGCGATGTAGCTACCACATAACTCGATTTGGATAAACTCGCCCATCTTGGTGTAAGGAACCTGCTTCTACAGAACTGTAGAAAGACAACTAGAAACGAACGGAAACTTTCCGTAAAACTGCTTCTTTTCGTTTGCGTGATCAGAATGGGATTTCTCTAAAAACTGTCATTACAAAAGGCCAGGTTTCCTTTCTTTCGCATATTTTTTTCGCATCTATTGTTAATTTAAACTTTCGCAGTTTCCGGGAAACTGGAGCCAGCCGGTCTTTTCAAAAAGTTTTCAAGCATTTTCCGAACTCCACTGGCCAGTTATAATTTTCGCAGTTTCCGAAAAACTGTTTCATCGTGTTCGGGTGATCAGATTCCGGGGTTCGGGGGGAAAGCCGACAAACGGGAGTTGGGCGCGGGGCGAATTGTGTGGAGGGGATAATCGGCTGGCAGGCGGATCCGTCTCGCTCCACGGCCTATACGGTATCCGGGTCCTGCGGCAGCTCCGCCCCTTTGTTCGCTGGTCACATTTTATCACACAAGTTGTAGTCGTAAATTCAAAAGCTTCGTCGTCGCTCAGTTTTCCTTAGCGATATTGTAAAAATTACACGCATTCGAAGCCCAAGAAAAGCGCGTGTGTTCTGTATCAAAATTTTTGCTGCTTTTTTAAAATGCGTGCTTTAGGAATTTTTTATAGTTTCGACGTTTGTAATGTGGGTTCTAAAAGGGTCTAAAATTACTAATTTCGCGAGCAGAATTTACAAAGGCTTTGCAGGTACCCTTATAGCGATGCGACGGATCCTTGTCTACATTTTATATTACTTCATTTTTCCTATCGCACAGAGTTGCGCTTCTTATGGCAGTGGCGGGTTTGGCGGGCTGATCCCGACCCAGCCTCCACCTACTTATTCCCCGATTGGCGACTTTACGTGTAAGTTTTGGTAGTTGCTACTGCATTAGTAGTAGATGTTTATACAGCTGCCAGAAACGTTGGTTTGATTTTACGTGATTAAAGCGTTCGATTATATGCGGTTTTCGAGGGTCTAGCTCTCAAAAAATTAGCTGTAGCAAACAGTTAGCAAAGGGTAATCGACCCTCCTCCTTCGCTTGGTGATGCCAGTTTAAAAAATTAAAGCTGGGTTACGAAGGTACAGTCATTTTCGAGATTTCCAGCCTGCTCCTCTTGCCCCCAAACCTTGGCCAGCGATGCGAGGTGCGGTATTCTAGACCGATGCATGCAATGCCAGCAAACGTCTGTCAACTATCAGCTCGTCAACGGTTTGCGGGTCTTTTTTGTTATGATTTTCTCAGGTTGCCTGGTGGCGACGCCGGCGTGCCCGAGCGGCGAATACACATCATTCGTGCTGATCCAGTTCGAGAATGGGACCACGTCGTCGCGGGGGATCGGCGCTATCGGGTAGGTTTTGCAAGAGGTTTAGAACCAGAGAAGCTGGTTGGTTAGCGGGGGGGGGGGCTAAATTTTTCCTTTTTTCCTTCCTCCAAACGCTAAAACACAAACTCAACAAAGCTTAAAAAACGACGCGAAAACTTTATAAAAAGTAAGCCCTCGCAAAAATCCTGATTTTTAAATTTTTTCATGATTTTTATCGTACTCAAAAACCTGTAGAACGATAAAATACACTAAAAAAGCAAGGGATACAAGTTAGCTAGGTAGCCAAAGTCACCCGTACTAAAATCCCCCCGCTAACAGACCAGTTCCTCGTACAAACGGAAGCTTTTTTTCAGGTCCATTGTGACTCCAGATTATTTATCTAACTTTCAGCCCAATCCAATGCACATCAGCCGGAAAGTGGGAGGTCCATTTATCGAGACGACAGCCGGGCAACGTCCGAAAAGTCACCTGCTACCAATGTAAGTCAGGCAGGCCAGCAGGGATTTTTAGGGAATTTCGAGCACTGGCTAGCAGTTGGAGTTCAAGGCAACGCTACATTTTCAGTCTCCACCGACAACCAGCAGTCGCCGATCGACATTCTCACCAACGCGAGCACATACGACCCGAATTTGACGTTTTTCGACTTGAACTACTACCCCAATGATGGGTACCGACTGCAATGGGTTTGTCACGGCAATCAGGGCAGGCTAGCAAGGATTATTGAGGAAATTTTGGACGTTTACGACATGAAATGACTGGTAATTCCCAAAATTCAGGGCCACATAGCGCACGGCTTCTACATCTACACCACCCCGCCCAACGATCGATCCAGTATGGTTTTTGGGTACGTTAAAAGGGCGCGGTTTAGCATTCACGTCATCGTCTACCGACGGAATCCCGTACTACCTATACCAGATGCACGGCCATTGGGGAAATCCGTTTATGAACGGGTCCGAACATTTGCTGGATGGACAGCGGCTACCTGCGGAGGTTGGTGGAAACTTTAAATACTTAATTAAACTATTTAAAATGATTTTAGGGCTTAAAAATAGAAAAATCGAAGTTTCTAAAAAATAAAACTATGTAAAAAAATACTTTTACTACTGAAAAACCTTATTTAAAACCTTGATACCCCACTTCAAAGAGACTTTTTACAATGCTCAGACCTTCGTTGCCATGGTCAATTGGTAGCGTGTTAGCCTACGTGGAAAAGGGTCCGGGTTCGACCCCTCCCGGCGCTAAGCCTAAGCCTAAGCCTAACAGGGGCTAGGGGACTGGTTTTTCTTCTCAACAAAAATTATTGGCAAGCTTCCAATTCGCGGTGGGACCTGGGAATCAGGATTTGTTTCACAGGTTAAAAATTGATGTAGGGTTCTAGACAAATTTTATCGAATTTTTCACTCGAGAAATGTTCCATTTTTAGCCCTTCTGGTCGTGCGCTCTAAAAATAAGGGTTTTACACGCTTTAAGGCAGTTTTTTGCCGATATTTCTTAAAATTGGCGAACCTGAGCGGATGTAGAATGGTTGCGTCGCCGGAAAAGCTGCCGAAATAAACGAAATCGGAGGCTTTCACAGCCGACAAAAATGCAGCTATTAAAAAGCAGAAAATCAATAATTTTCTGAGCATTTGGGATGAATTTTTGGGGGTAAATGGCAGCGGCTGGCTGGAGCTGGGTGGAGTGATGAGAATTCGGATCGGAAATGGCGGGGTTTTGGGAGCAATGGGGGCGCTTTAAAGGGAGCTTGACAGCTGTTATGTAAGAGAGTTAGTTGCCGAAGCCTAAGCCTAAGCCTAAGCCCAAGCCTAAGCTCAAGCATAAGCCTAAGCAGAACCTAAGCCTAAGCCCAAACCTAAGCTTCTAGTTGCACTTCGTCCACTACAACCGCGACGAGTACGGCACGTTCGACAACTCTGTCGGAAAACCAAACGGCATCGCCGTGATCGCCGTCTTCGTCGAGGTCGGCGCCGCCAACGCCGAGTTCGACAAGATTCTGCGCCCGATCCAAGAGGTCGAAGAGCTGACCAAGGAGCACAACGCCACCGAGCAGCATGAGGTCATCGGCGTCGGGTTTGACTACGCAAAGATGATACCAGGTGAGTGGAAAATGGTCTCTGCTAGATTGCCTATCGCTTAAGTACAAAACCTTAAGATGTCGCAATAGATAATACCGACAAATAGAACGATCGGCATTCTCATAAAAATTGAATTCAGATGATCATTCTTACTATACCTACACCGGGAGTTTGACCACTGGAAACTACCGTACCTGCGTGCAATGGACCGTGCTGCGCCAATCGGTCACAATATCCCATGAGCAAGTCAGTTTTTTTCAAGGATCTCTGCTAGCCTGCCCTCTCCTCTTCCTCAACAATCTCTGCTAGTCTGCCCTCTCCTCTTCCTCAACAATCTCTGCTAGCCTGCCCTCTCCTCTTCCTCAACAATCTCTGCTAGCCTGCGCTCTCCTCTTCCTCAACAATCTCTGCTAGCCTGCCCTCTCCTCTTCCTCAACAATCTCTGCTAGCCTGTCCTCTCCTCTTCCTCAACAATCTCTGCTAGCCTGCCCTCTCCTCTTCCTCAACAATCTCTGCTAGCCTGCCCTTTAGATGGATGTACTTTTCGGCATCCTTCTGAACAACTACAGACAGGACCAAATCGTAGACACCGACACGGAAGTGCGCCGGAACTTCCAGCAATCATTTGAGGTACAGTTTTCAAAGGGGCGTGACACGAAATTCCAGGTGGCCCAGCGCCTCCAGAGCAGCGTGACGGTGCCGCCGAATCAGATCCAGACGCCGTTCCCGCTTGACCCTGAGAATCTGCTTCCCTGGGAGCAAACTTTAGTAAACAGGGCTGTCGCGAGGAGAGCGCCTATGAAAGGTGGGGCAGGCCAGTAGAGATTGTTGAGGAAGTGGAGAGGGCCGGCTAGCAGAGATTGTTGAGGAAGAGGAGAGGGCAGGCTAGCAGAGATTGTTGAGGAAGAGGAGAGGGCAGGCTAGCAGAGATTGTCGAGGAAATGGAGAGGGTAGGCTAGCAGAGATTGTTGAGGAAGAAGAGAGGGCAGGCTAGCAGAGATTGTTGAGGAAGAGGAGAGGGCAGGCTAGCAGAGATTGTTGAGGAAGAGGAGAGGGCAGGCTAGCAGAGATTGCTGAAGAAGCTATTCGAACTTTCTGATGTCTTGCTCAAGCCATTTTTTAGAAGCCAAGCAGCCGAAGAAACCGAATTCTGCCCTTGCCGACGCCGTCGATGGTATCGACGCGTCGTCATTCCAGAGGTTGTGGGTGTGGGATGACAAGAATCCAGACGCATTCGTCGAAGAGCCGACAACTACCCAGAAATCGGAAATGACGAGCAAGAAATTGCGTCGAAAATCAATGGAAAAAGCTCAGCCTCAAAAAGCTGAGCTCGAGCAGCTGAAAGCAACGACGTCTAGCTCAAAACATGGGCCTGGTGAAGCTCGAAAAGGAGTCAAAAGCGAGAATTCAGGAGCCGAGCCGGAACTCCAAAATCTGAGCCCTACATCAAGCTCAAAAAGTGGGCTGGCAGAGGCTGGAGGCCCTGGAAAAGCTAGCAAGCCAGGAATCGAAGCAAAAACTCAGAATTCCGAGCCGATGACACGCGAAATGGGTTTGGAAATCTCAGGAAAGGCATCTGTTGAGAAAGTCAAGCCATCTAAGCCAACAAAGCCATCGAAAGAAGTCGTTTTCCAGCGAGAACTGGCGGAATTTGCGCAATTTTTGACGACGGAAAAACCAGAGCGCCAAGCCACAAACTCCAAGCCGATGATCCCGACGAAAGAGGAGTATTTTGAGTGGGCTGATGAGAATGAGGATGAAGGAGAGGAATTCTATGAGGTGGAAGAGGATGGGTCTGGGGTTACGGTAGAAGGGACTACGGTAGGAGGGACGACGAGTCGGGCGACGACAATGAAACAGCAGGAATTACAGGTTAGAGCGAAAGAGAGAGAGAGAGAGAGAGAGAGAGAGAGAGAGTGAGTGAGTAAGAACGAGAGCGCGAGCCGTAGATACAATATAAGGATGCGAGATTGAAAGAAAGCTAGAGAGAGCGAGAGAGAATGACAAAAACAACCTCTTCCTCAAAAATCTTTGCTAACATGCCTTTTTCAGAGCAACGACGGCCTCGTCCAGAGCCTTCAGAAGCTGTACGACGACGGCAGCAAAAAGATGACCTTCCAGCAATTCCTCATCACCCTCCAAAAGGCTCTCAAGCGGCAGAAGAAGCAAAAGCGTTCAGCACCGCTACTAATTACAGCGAGGCCGGAGCAGATTTTCTAGGGCCGAACCTTGAAAATTTAATAATATTTTTTTTGGGTAACTACGACTGGTATTTCTGTGCTGATAATAAAGAATTTTTGAGTGTTCCTCAAAATCTCTGCTAGCCTGCCCTTAAGAATCGAAGAAAGGTAAATTTATTCTGCATTGATATTGGCCGTGCGGTAACAGACAGCCGGTAGATAGATCGAGCAGTCGCGGGCCACCCAGCCTTGCTGGAAGCTTGATGCACCATGCCGGACGGCGGAAGCACAGCTGCTTGAAGTGCCATTGTCACGTCCTGGAAAGGGTTCCTCAAGAAGATTTGATGGCCTGCCCTCTCCACTTCCTCAACAATCTCTGCTAGCCTGCCCTCTCCTCTTCCTCAACAATCTCTGCTAGCCTGCCCTCTCCTCTTCCTCAACAATCTCTGCTAGCCTGCCCTCTCCTCTTCCTCAACAATCTCTGCTAGCCTGCCCTCTCCTCTTCCTCAACAATCTCTGCTAGCCTGCCCTCTCCTCTTCCTCAACAATCTCTGCTAGCCTGCCTCACCTCCGACCCAGGCCGAGTAGTCGAACGCCGTCCCGTCCCACCATTTCCAGGCGTTGATGTTGAACCTAGGACGCAGATAGAGCGAGAGAGACAGGGAGAGAGAGAGAGAGAGAGAGACGGAGCGAGACAGAAAAAGAGCAACCCGAAAAACCACCGTACTTCCCGCCGATCCACACATCAAAGAAACCATTCGGGTAGGCACGATTGAGCAGAGCTGAAAATCCAAAAGGATCTCTGCTAGCTTGTCCGCTTTCTCTCTCTCTCTCTCTCTCTCTCTCTCTCTCTCTCTCCCTCACTCTCCCTCTCTTTCCCACCTACCGTACAACCCGGTCTCCTGCTGTAAGCTGTGCACTGAGAGCATCTGTGCGTATCGTAGTCTACAGTAGCCCGCTCCATCATCAAAAGTGCCTGGAGAGGAGATGGCATAGCACCTAAAGCATTACTGATAGCTTGCCAGTTCTCTCTCTCTCTCTCTCTCTCTCTCTCTCTGCCTTTCTCTCAAAATCACTCACACTCCCCGCTGCTCGTCCAGCGACCAATTCACATCACACGACAGTTTTCTGGGAGCTACCGTAGTGGTCGCAGGGGTCACCGTACCATTCCGGGTCGGATAAAGGGGTACTGTAATTCCGTCAATGATCCCTGCAAGCCTGCCCCACCTTGGGTGCTGTTGTATGAGACGAAGAAGGGTTGCCCGATGACCGAGTCGGCAGAATAGAAAGTGACGAGCAGCAGGTTGGTGCTGGAGGAGCGGTGGATGATGCGGGGGAAGTCTTGGGAGGAGATCCTGAGGCGAAAATGCTGAACCAAGCCTAAGCCGTCTAAGCCGAAGCCTAGGCCCAAGCCTAAGCCCAGCCTAAACGAGCTTACGAAGCTGACTTACTCGTCGATGAGGTAATAACGATCGGCTTGGGCTCCCTCGAAGAGCGTCAGCACCCAGAAGCCGTTCTGAACCCTTTATTTAGAGAGCAAGAGAAAGAGAGAGAGATAGAGAGCGCGCGCGAGAGAGAGACAGAGAGAGACACGAAGAGAGAGCGACAGAGAGAGAGAGAGAGAGAGAGAGAGAGAGAGAGCGAGAGAGAGAGAGAGGGAAAGCGAAGTCTTTAGACTTTTACAATTTCCTAGGCGAGCTAGCAGAGTCCATTTCCGGAAATCGCAACACTCACCATGCCCTGAATCGCCGGCACCTCGACGTTGACGGCCCGGCTGCTCCCGGTGATCTGGTAGTAGCAGTATGAGCCGTGGAACGAGTACGGGTAGTTTGGCGAGGGGATCTGAAGAAGGCCGTCTCTCTCTCTCGCTCTCTCACCTGCCCACTGTATCCTCCATACTGGGTTTGACCGCAGCTGGAGACGACCTGCGTCGTCGGCAAGGTTTTGGTTGTCGTCGGAACATCTGAAAAGATGTATAAATCGCCCTGAATAATCTCTGCTAGCATGCCCTCGATCTTGTTAAAGCAACAAAATACCAACCGGCTCTCGGCCGCTGGCAGACGAAGGGCAACAGCGTCGAGCAGTTGTACGGGATCCATTGGGCCGGGTAGTACTGTAAGAGTGTGGAGGAAACGAGAGAGAGAGAGAGCGAGAGAGAGAGAGATAAAGCCAGAAAGAAATATTTTGTTACCTACCTGATCCAAAGTCGACATCGCAAAACAGGACCCCAACGCCGGCGATAGGATAGCTAAAATTTGACTCTGAGCTACCGTAGCGCATTCTAAAGGGTGGTTGAAGCCACAGGTACCTGGTATATTCCTATAGTCCATCGGGGAGCCGTTTGTCCAGATGTACACTCCGTTGGGTAGGTATTTCAGCCCGATCCACCCGAACGGGGCTCCGATGCTGGCGAGGAGTTGCGTGACGAAGTTGTTGGTCTGAATCGGCAGGCTAGCAGAGATTGTTGAGGAAGAGGAGAGGGCAGGCTAGCAGAGATTGTTGAGGAAGAGGAGAGGGCAGGCTAGCAGAGATTGTTGAGGACGAGGAGAGGGCAGGCTAGCAGAGATTGTTGAGGAAGAGGAGAGGGCAGGCTAGCAACCTACAAAAGCCTCGTGTATCGCCACCAAATGCCCTCCATCCGCCTCACACGTCAGCTCGGCGTCCGGTTCGCTCAAACCGCCCGGAAACACGTTGTAACACCTAAACGCATTAATGGTCGGGTTTACCAACCTCAGAAAAAACCCAAACCCCCCCCTAAAATACGAACCATCCATTAAACAAGTAGTAAGTTCCGCAATCCGGCGAGTGGCTAAATGGGTATGGTGACGGGCGCACGGTAGTCGGCGCCTTGGTCGGAACTGAAAATCGCCGACTATCAGAGCCCCATTTGCGGAGCCTACTGTGGTCGACCTGCTCGCAGATGAAGTTCTTCTTCTTGTCGCACTTCCCGACGGCCCATGTGTTGAAGATGTCTATAGGGCAGCTGCGGAATGGTAGCAAAATCCTTACTGACATCCACCATTCCAACCTTCATGAAGAAGCAGTTGCCATCGTCGAGGTCGGGCGGGTTGTCTGGAATTGGCAAATGGTCTCTGCTAGCCTTCCCTCCCGCTTGAATTCCTCAAAAATATCTGCTAGCTTCCCCTCACCGTCAAAATGTGTATAATTCAGTGGGGTTCCGTCGAGCCAGCCGCAGGTGTCTAGGGTATCGCAGCGTAGTCCAATCCAGGCTTCAGAGACCAGGTTGCCCTGGGCCCAGATACCGATGATGTAGTTGTCCTGGAAAATGCAACCTAAGGCTAAGCCTAAGCCTAACTTACCGTTTCCGAATGGATCGACACCAGCTCGCCGCCCGTTAAATGACACGCAGCCGACGCCGACGAGCCGGCCGTGTTGGAGGTGAACACCTTGAAACCACGATTAGTGCGCTGACCTAGCGACACGTACCCGATAGCATTTCCCGTTGCCCAGCATCGTATAGTCGTCATTTTTGCACTGAGATTGGGCGTTGGCTTGAAAAAATTATGGAATTCCTGAAGGATCTCTGCTGGCCTGCCCTCTCCTCTTCCGCAACAATCTCTGCTAGCCTGCCCTCCCCTTGAAAACCTACCCCCAGCCAATAAAGCAGCGAAGAATACGACGAACAGCATGGGGTCACCCCGAAAATGGGCTTATCGCTGCGGAAAAGGTGACAAACCCAAGCTTTTAAAGCCCCTCTCAATTGAGCCATTAAATTTCTGGGGGTGGTTTCCGGGGGGAGGAAAAGCCGGGAGGATACGTATTTTTGAGATAAGGATCTGATGGTGTCAATGGGAGGAAGATCAAACTGTAGATGAACATTGCTAACCTTTGCGTTTGGAGGGGCAATTTGCATCCTGGGTGTTTTGCAATTTGCATCCAGACCGGAAAGTACCCCAAAAAAGCATAGGAAAAGAGGTACAAAATAAAGCGCGCGCTGCGTGATTTACCAAAGTCGACCGACTCGCTGACGATGGCCGCCTCACCGAGCATCATGTCCGCCCCGCACCAGGGACCCGCCACCGCATCCCTCCCCAATCGCCCCGGAGAGCCAGAGTTTCAGGTGGGTTGGCAGAGATTGTTGAGGCAGAGGAGAGATTATTTGATCCCTTCCAACCCATCTCAATCCTTTAGTTGGGCCTCAACCAGACGTGCATCCCATTCCCGGGCGGCCGCTTCGGCGTGCCCCAGTACATCGACCTGCAGATCACCAACAACTCGGCCGAGCGCCAAACATTCAAGGTGCGGCTTCCTCTCCCAAATGCTCACCGCTGGCCTTCCCCTTCAGGTGAAGTGCACGTCGGCTGAGCTGTTCCGCGTGCAGCCGCCGATGGGGATGGTGAAGAAGGGCGAGTCGTACCGTGTGCGGCTCTGGTTCCAGAACAAGACCCTGCAGGACCTGAAGGTCGCCCGCCACTACTTTGCCATCTACCACATGCGCTGCGACGCCTCGGTCACCGATCAGATGGTGGGAAAGCCTAAGCCTGAGCATGAGCTGGAAAATGAGAGCAGCAAATGAGCATGAGCGCGAGCATGATCCACCTTTTCAGTCTCGCGAGCTGTGGAAGCGGGACGCGAAGTTCGAGGGTGTTCGCCGTCTGCCGGTCATCTTCCACCAGCCGCAGGGCGTGCCGCCCGGTGTTGCTGGCGCTTCTCCCGCCGCCCCCGCCCCGCCGCCGCAATAAGCCGCCCCCCGCCCCAAGACTCGGCTTTAAGAAAACGACCTCGTCCTCCCCGCCCCCATCAACTCGTCCTCCTCCTCCTCCCCCCAAAATCCATCCATCCATCGTCTTTAATGCGTGTTCCGTTCAAGTATTTCCCGCCGCCCCCAGTCACCACTCACTGACCTCCTTGTCCTTGTTGCGTTGGGTGGTGATGTTTTGTCGAATAAACGAATGTTTCCCAGTGTTGCTTCCTGACATGTTGTTGATCGCTTTCAAACCCTTGAACTGCTCGATCACGTGGATCCTCTTGCGCAGGCCAAAAATCTTGAAGCCCTGAGATAATACAGCCAACATCACAATTTTTTTGGGCTGTGAAACCATGAGGGCCTCACGATTTTAAAAAGACAATTTTTGTGCAGTTTTGAGTATATGTTTGATAGGACTTAACAAGTAGATTTTTTAAAGCTAAAATCATCGAAATCGGCCCGGTTTTGGGCGTTATGATTGGAAACACCCCGAGAATCGGGTCTAAAAGTCCTTTTTCATGTTCTAAGCCTCTTAACTTGGTAATAAATGATATTTTTGTGCTTTTGAGTACATCATTCGATAGATCTCGAAAAGTAGATGTTTATGGAGCTCAAAATCACCGAAATCGGCAAGGTTTTGGCCAAGAAACCGAGCTCAAAGATCTCTGCTAGCTTGCCAAGCCCGCCCTGGATGATAAGTAAGTAAGTAAAAAATTTATGTACACGTTTTGCCAATCAAAAATACAGTTGTAAAAACCGGAGCTCAGAACGGCAGCTCGCCACGGACGGCGCATCCACTTGGCAGACGCGGCTGGATCGACGTCAGGAAGCCGCCAATGTTTTGGCAGGAGAAGCCCTGACAAATAAGATTTTTTTCCTAGGCAAGCTAGCAGAGATTCTTGGGGAAGCGTCCTTACCTTGTACGTCGTCTCGCCGCAGTCGACGACCACGTTGTAAAACGGGGCCGCGTCTTTTGGGTGCCAATTTCTGAAGATTTTTTATAGCCCTAGGCTTTTGAACCATCGCTTTTTTTTACCGGTTACCGTAATAAAAATGAATCCATATTCCATTTATCATATTTTTATAACTTTTTAAACCCAAAACCCACCTCATCACGTCACAAGCCCACCAGCAAGGCGTACAGGACATCCCCCAGCCCTTCACCTTGCACAGCTGCCTTTTCAGGTTCTAAAAAAAGATAAAAATTTTCCCAAAAGATCGCTGCTAGCCTGCCCTCTCCTCTTCCTCAACAATCTCTGCTAGCCTGCCCTCTCCTCTTCCTCAACAGTCTCTGCTAGCCTGCCCTCTCCTCTTCCTCAACAATCTCTGCTAGCCTGTCCTCTCCTCTTCCTCAACAGTCTCTGCTAGCCTGCCCTCTCCTCTTCCTCAACAGTCTCTGCTAGCCTGCCCTCTCCTCTTCCTCAACAATCTCTGCTAGCCTGCCCTCTCCTCTTCCTCAACAATCTCTGCTAGCCTGCCCTCTCCTCTTCCTCAACAGTCTCTGCTAGCCTGCCCTCTCCTCTTCCTCAACAGTCTCTGCTAGCCTGCCCTCTCCTCTTCCTCAACAGTCTCTGCTAGCCTGCCCTCTCCTCTTCCTCAACAATCTCTGCTAGCCTGCCCCCTCCTCCACAATCTGCTAGCCTGCCCTCCCCCCCTCAACAATCTCTGCTAGCCTGCCCTCTCCTCTTCCTCAACAGTCTCTGCTAGCCTGCCCTCTCCTCTTCCTCAACAATCTCTGCTAGCCTGCCCAACCTGTTGCTCATAGTATATGCCCTTGATCTTCTCGTACGGGATGTTCTTGCTGCTGGCCGTCGGAAAATAAAACCACGTCACCTCGAGGTGCCCCACTTGAAGCTAGAAAAATATAAAATTGCATTGCGTAATTGGTTATACCTTTACAAATTCATCTGAATACCCGACAAATTGGCCACGTTTTTCCATAAGGAAGGAGTAGGAATCTGAAAAGTGAGGAATGGCAGGCCAGCAGAGATGGTTGAGGTGGCAAATTCGTTGAAAATTAAAAATCCCGAAGCAAAACCTCCAAAACTTTGCAATAAATTAAGTACAGGATTAAAATGATGAAAATGCAACGAGCCATGTGGAAATGGGCAGGTGGACCAGAAAGACAGCTTGAAATAGCGGGCCGAACGAACGGGGGGTTGCGGGATTGCGAAATTCCCACTGGCGCGTGAGGGCTCCCCCCTTGCTCGCGGGGGAGTAAATAGTACAGATCGATGCGCAGCACGTCAGCTTATCGGTGGAAGCCAGACAAAAACCAGGCGAAATAGGGTATAGTTGGGCATGGTCAAAGAATAGTGCTTCGCTTCCTCCGAAGATAAGCTAAAGCCTAATCCCAAGTCTAATCCCAAGCCAAAGTTTAAGCCCAAGCCCATTGCTAAGCCTAAACCTGCGCCTAGACCTAAGCCTAACCGAAGCAGCAAGCCTAAGCCTAAGCCTTCAGGCCCAAACTAAGCCAACGATTTCCCAAATTATCTCTGCTAGTCCGCACTTTGAAATCTACACTTTGAATCAGAGGATGGCATCCAAAAATCTATCGTTCTATTCCTTCCAAAATGCTCCTGAAAACGGCTTGCCTAGCCCTTCTTTGTTTCCTTGTTGCAGTGGGTGGTGAGGCTGAAGAAGTGCGACTCGAGATGGCGGAGAATCGGACAATGTTTTACGAGTAGGATAAGTCTAACTAGGGAGGTATCTGAACTCGGCATCGAACCTTGAGAAGTCAGATACACCATTCGACGCGCCTTGTCGAGGGGATTCCAAATATGTAATAAAATCAACCAGAGCGTATAACGATAAAAAGTTATGAGCATTCGAAGTCGTCAAAATGGTGAAAAACAGTATCTTTGAGACCATGTATCATCCCGCGGAATGGAATTTAGCCTAAATTGATTAGTGCTCCTTATTCAACAAAGAAAGCTCTTTCAAATGAGCTATATTACATACGGCTGCCAAAAATTTCCGTAAAAAAATATTTTTGGAATGCGGGGTAAGGGTAGGTATGGCCAGCTTGCCGAAGACGTTTCGAGAATTTCGCGTAAAGCCTATGTAAGATAGCTCATTCGAAAGAGAATTTTCTGCTGATCAAGATGTACTGTTCTGTTTTCGACAAATTATATTCTTCGAATTCGTACAGAGTCTTAAAAGGGCGGTTTTTGTTGATTTTGCCAACTTTGATATAGAGAGCGTCCAATCCTGGTCTTGTTGCCCGAGGTTATTTTATGATCGCTGTTGCCTTTTAGGGGTCACACAGTCAAGAAAAACTTATTCCCGAGTTTGGAAATGCAAAAAGTAGGAACTGGTCAAAAAGCAAAAAATAAAAATCTTGAGTGGATCCGAACCCTGGTCGTACAGACCGGAGACCCATGCGCACACCACTAGGCCACGGGGCCGATGGACAGGGTGCGCTGGGAGGGGCTCATATCGCCGCGGCGATTTGCACTGCAAAACTTAAAATGCTCATAACTTTTTACGGTTATAGGCTCTGGTTGATTTTATTACATATTTGGAATCCCCTCGACAAGGCGCGTCGAATGGTGTATCTGACTTTTCAAAGTTCGATGCCGAGTTCAGATACCTCCCTAGTAAGCCTGAGCTTGAACCTAAGCTTTTAATGGACCATTCAAGACAAGAATAACTCTTACAGTCTCTCTATGAAATCTGGATCTGCGCTTCACCACTTCGAGATGACGGAAAAGGCATCGGTCGACGGGGCTGCTACGCAGCCACTCGAATTGACCATCACCCAAAGCCGACCTGCCGACATGGATCGGATGATAGTCGTCATTCAACATGAATGTCGGCTGGAGATGATTGTCGGAATGTAGGGAGGGGGCAAGCTAGCAGATATTGTTGAGGAAGAGGAAAGGGCAGGCTAGCAGAGATTGTTGAGGAAGAGGAGAGGGCAGGCTAGCAGAGATTGTTGAGGAAGAGGAGAGGGCAGGCTAGCAGAGATTTTTGAGGAAGAGGAGAGGGCAGGCTAGCAGAGGCACTTTGGGAGCTTCCTCAATGATCCCTGCTAGCTTGCCGGAGTTCAGAATTACCTTTAGAGGAAATTTTACGCGAAACCTGGGCCCTGTATATTCGTCTGTGGTGGGAAATTCGAGAATTTTCAGCAAAAAAAATTTAGTGGGACCAGAGAAAAGCCGATGATCCCCTGCAAATCGCTTTCCAATCAATTGTTGGTTTTGTCTTTTTTTTCAAAAACCCGAAGCCTAAGCCTAAGCCTTGCAGTCTCACTCTGCCGATGCGCCGGCACCATGCCACGCCGACATCGACCTCTGGGTAATCGATATGGTTCCAGTGCCGCAGGTGAGTTTGGAAGAGGAATTTTCGGTACTGGTCTGATAGCGGGGGGCGTACGGCGCGCTCGTCCCCCTGCTAATAGTCCAGTACCCGAAACCTGCCTTCCCTTGCCGGTCCCTTTAAAGGGATGCCGACGGCATAGTCAATCGGTTACGCGGGGAAGGGCCGCGCCCTCCCCCGGGCGTTCCCCTGTTGGCTGGGGGCGGCACGTCCGGGCCCTTAAAGGAAGAATTCTAGGTCACGCCAACGCCCGGAAACGGTGACGTCGTCCCAAGACCTCGGAGCGACAGTAATTCAAAATATTAAACTATACAAAACCACGAAATGCAGAAACCTGCAGCTTTCGCACGTACACGGCAAATCTCGGCACGACCATGTACTCGAGGCTCTTTGTGGCCGAGGGCCGTCGCCCGGGCTCCACGCGCTATCCATGCGTTTTTCAGGTATTTCTTGGGGATCTTGTTGCTTCCACACAATCTCTGCTAGCCTGCCTTCGCCCGTGCATTAATAGAAAGCGGGAAATATCGGCTTTTAGTTACATCCTAGTTTCTATTCGCAAAAAGGCTGGAAAAAAAAGAAACCATTTTGCCATTTTAGATATCTGAATTGTCGCGCGACGATACGGGCTACTACACGGAAGTAGTATCGCTACGGAAATCGACGTAAGGTTTTTTAAACACCTTTACTTTTTATATCCTTTTTCAGACATGCCGTCGACCAATCAGAGCTCCGCATGCTCGATTTGAGCTACCCAGTGCCCGTCGAGAAACTAAAAGGTGTCTGCTTACTGCTTGTCTAAGCCTAAGCCTAACCTAAGCCTAAGCCAAGCCTCAGCCTAACTTAAGCCTAAGCCTAAGCCATTATACAGTAATTTTCAGCAACGCTCGCCGGCGACTTTACGGAAACCGCCCCGGTCGTCGTGTTGCTGCCCGAAAAACGCTTTGATTGTTGAGAATCTCCCGAAAAACACATCATTTCCGCTTCAGCCCTCTGCACCAACCTGACCGCATCCAGCAGCCTGTCATGGGAGACACAGGAAGTGCTCGACCTTCACAAGCTGTACGTCTTCAAGAAGAAGCCACTCGACGCGCACTACCACCTCGGCGCCAGGTTATATTACTAACAAGCTTACCTTACTACCGTACATTACTGTAGGCTATACTCGGTGCATCGGCTAGTTCTACGCCCCGATCGCCCCTCCACCGCCTACATTTTTGCGTTCCGCGTGAACAGCGCCCGCTGCATGGGTGGGGCGTCATTTTTCCGAAAGATCATCTCCATTTTGCAGCCAAAAACATGTGCGTCAACGTGCAGATTCTCGACGAGAAGGGCTACGCGACAAAGGAGATCTGGTGAGCGTAAGCATAAGCCTAAGCCTAACCTAAGCCTAAGCCTAACAAGGGAAGGGCACGTGGACGAAGTGGAATTTCACAAAACCCTCGCGGCTACCCCCGGGTAATCGACTATGGAGATCACGATGCCGCTTTCCGATTTTCCTGCGGAGGCCTCTGGACAGAGATACAGCGCTTCCGGAAAATGACGATTTGCATGCGAAAAATTAGAATCCAGGGAAGCTTTATTAGGCTCGCCCATCAGTATGGAATCACCGGTCGAATGGTCGATTGGTAAGCAACTCGCTTGATAGGATACTGACGAGGGTACGGATCCTCTCACGATTTTTTCGTTTTGCTTTTTGACCAGTGGTTTTCGAACAAGGTTTCATTGCTATTTTTGCCGCGATAACTCTAAATTTTAATTAAGACGTACGTTATTGCAGAGTAACCAAATCTAAAATACTTTCACAAACTTTATAAAAATTTCGCCTGATGGGAGGATTCTCGCGAATATTTTTTTAATTTTCAATTTTTTTGGTGGGATAGCTAAATCTATGATATTCATCACTCTAAAAATTTTGTCGAAGTCAAGGAAATTCTGGACTCGTGCAAAAAGTTCCTGTCAAAAAGCAAAACGAAAAAATCGTGAGAGGATCCGTACCCTCGTCAGTATCCTATCAAGCGAGTTGCTTACCAATCGACCATTCGACCGGTGATTCCATACTGATGGGCGAGCCTAATAAAGCTTCCCCGGATCCTAATTTTCCGCATGCAAATCGTCATTTTCCGGAAGTGCTGTATCTCTGTCCAGAGGCCTCCGCAGGAAAATCGGAAAGCGGCATCGTGATCTCCATAGTCGATTACCCGGGGGTAGCCGCGAGGGTTTTGTGAAATTCCACTTCGTCCACGTGCCCTTCCCTTGTAAGACTAAGCCTAAGCCTAAGCCTGGTTCTTCTGGTTATTCGATATTTTTATTGCTTTTTTCCTAACCCTAAACACGCGTCATTTTAGCAAACCCGTCTCCCAGCGGCCGTTCTTCGGCAATTTCAGTAGCCGGGTCCAATTTGTGGGCAGAACTTAGTTACACTTTTAAATATATTCTAAGCAACCTGTCCCGCATCGAATCCGCGTCGACCTCATCGACCCGTGCGTCCGGGTCGGCGTCTTTTTAAAGCGTAAGTTTTTGAAATTCGACGAAAAATCCATTTTTTTTTTGTTCAGCTTTCTTCGCCGAATCCGCAAACGAGTGGCTGGCCACGAAACGAGAAACTGTAGGTTTTTGAACGCTATTTACATCAAGCGTTTTTCGACCTTTTCTGGCGTATTTTGAAAGCTGACCCCGTAAAGGTCTCCCGAATCGTGAAATTTGCGTTTTCACGACTCGCGATAGGTTTTTTCGTAATCAGCGCACAAAATTACGTCCGAAAAGTTGGGTTTTGAGGCCTATTTGGTTGCGGCCGGCTTTTTCCGAGCGGATGCCAAGCAAATTCAAGCAGAGTGGGCTTTAGTACGACATCCTCGCCACGCTGCTCGTCTCCCTGGCCGCCATCTTCGGCCTGACCATCCTCGTGACGATGGCCTTCCTGTTGAAGACGGACAGTGGCGACGAGGATCGATACACCCTGCTGAAGCAGTACGTTGCTTCAAAAGCCTATAAATCATATTCTATTAATCAAGATTTGCCTATTGAGGTAATACAAGGTCTTTTGGACGTGCTTTGCATCGAGTTAGTTATATTTCAAGTATAGAAAACTATTTCAACATTTTAAAAATGGTTAGATCTTTGAATTTGTAGTTTTTACGTTAGGATTCTGAACTTAGGACTGTAAAAACCGTTTAAAAAAAGTACTATCTTTTCAGACAAGCCGCCCCGAAGCACGTCAACCTCTCGCACCTGTCCAACGGGCTCCTATCCGAGGAAGTGTAAACTGGGAAAAATTACAAAGAAGTATTCGCCTTCATATTTCCAATTCATGACGCTTTTTACTGGAATAAAGTTTCATTGGCCCCTCAGGGTTGTTTGTCTGCCTGGGCCCCCAGCCACATGGGCAGCCACCCTGTGATAAGCCCACGCCGTCTGCGATAAGCTTAGCCAGACCCGTGAGTTTTTATTGGGCCCAATGGTTGTGTACCGGGGGTTGTTAGCACCTGCTAATTGACGCGAGGGGTGAAAGTCGGAATCTCGAAATTCGGAACTCGAAATTCGGAACTCGAAATTCGGAACTCGAAATTTCTGAACTCGAAATTTCGGAATCTCGAAATTTCGGAACTCGAAATTCCGGAAAATGCAGATTCCTGGAAGCAAAACTATGATCCAAATTTTCAGATACAAATACAAGATTTCCGATAAAACTAAAAGTAGACCCTCTGAAAAAGGTGTTTATCAACTCGTCGTTTCAAGGGCTTTCGAACGGTATGACTATCATCCCGATCCGACGCTTCTGCGTCGAGTTAGAGGGGGTCTACTTTTCGTTGTATCGGAAATCTTGTATTTGCATCTGAAAAATTTGGATACATAATAGTTTTGCTTCCAAGAATCTACTAATATTTCCGGAATTTCGAGATTCCGCAATTTCGAGATTCCGAAATTTCGAGATTCCGAAATTTCGAGATTCCGAAATTTCGAGATTCCGAAATTTCGAGATTCCGACCCCTACCCGACGCGAGTGTTGTCTGGCAAAAAATGTTGGTTTTTCGAGTTCCGGATCAGGTTTTTTCCATATTCACATCCGTGTAGCTTGCCTATCACTGATACCAAAAACAGGAAATGTTAAAACATAAAGAAAGCTGGATTTTAGTGGAATTACCGCGAAAAATTTTTGATTTTTCAAAAAACCCAAACGTAAGCAAGACGCCGAGCCGCTCCTCTTGACGCAAAATTCACTGCGCCTTCGAAGTTCAACGACGTACCCATTTACGCACAAAATTCGGTGTCACTGTAATTTTTGCTTCCGCATTTCTAATTTTTAAAAACAAAAACTAAAACTAAAATTTGTAGTGTTTAATCACGACAAATTATAAACGTTTATCACACCCTATTTCGCCATATAATAAGAAAACCGCCGCCACCAGCGCTGCTCCCCATACATGCCTATTTTTCCTCGGCTCTGCCGCCTATTAGAAAATGTTTTGGGATTTTTTGGTAGACATTCACGTCGCTGCGCACAGATCGACCCAGCAAACACCCCTTTTCCCCCATCAAAACACGAGCGACAACGCGGCGCGCCCCCTGACACACGGACGTTGTGCCTCGCATTTTGTGCGCACGTGACGCGCCATTGCCAGCCGGCCCCCAGGATCCCCTATTTTCGGCCTTGCGCGGCTCTGACAGACCGCGAACCGGCATCGAGCCCCCACCACTACCGTAAGCCAACCATAATTTCGGCGCCCGCGCCTCGCCGACGGGCCTGGCCCGAGCTTTTCGAACCGCTCGTAAACGGGTCCGATCGCTGCCAGCAGGCTGCGTTGGAACTTGTTTACTACCGTTTTTGATCAATAACGACCGGCGGCTGCCCCAAATTTCGACACCTAGCTCACACCCAAAAATATTCTCAGGCGCTTTATTGAAAATATTTTTATTTCCGGTACGTGGATCTCTTACTGCTTATTATTCCCCTCCACTCGCCGCTTTCTGGGTTTATAATCGGCTCCTCCGGTTGCACCCTTAATTTTTTTGTTTTAGTTCCCTCGGAGAATTCAAATTCGGGCTGCTTGCGTCTTCTGGGCGTGAAGCTATTCATGGCATCCAATCCGAGCAATGGAGAGGCCGTCAAGGAGGTTCGATTTTGTTGCTGACAATAAAAATTGTTTACGAAAATTTCCTATAAACGACGATTTAGGTGGCTGAAAAGCTGAAGAGCTGCTCCGTTGAGGGCGAGAAGGATAAGACCACGGGAGAGAAGGGCGACAGCAAGCCCAAAAGTCGAAACAATTCGCACAACAACCAAAACAAGAACCGACAGCGTCGTCGCCCCTCCGGTGCTGGAGGCGAGGTGGCTGAGGAGAAGGACGAGAAGAAGAACAAGAGTCGTCAGAACTCTACTCGTCGTGATTCGCAGTCGGTCTCGCAGACGCGTTCCCAGAAGGGCTCCGAAAGTGACAAGCGTCGCACTCGCTCCACCAATTGTAGGTTTCTCTAAATTTTTGGTGCTAGCTGAATACGGCATTGATTTCTGATCTGGAAAATTTAAAATATGCTTTAGCCAACGGACCCAACAACGCAGGCGGCAACAACAAGTCGCGTCAATCGAAGAATTCGAGCCGCACCATCTCGCAGGGCAGCAACGGCGATGGCTACTATTGCAGTGACGCTTGTGAGTTTCTTCGTCTGGTTCTTATACCTTCGCTATAGATGACGACCTCGAAGAACCCTTCACCGATTCGGAAGATGAGGAGAGGGTCCGCCGCCGGAAGTCTGAGAAGCCGAACCTGTTCATACCCCGCGGCAGGATTCGCACGCTGTCCGGCACCGTGCCCGTGACCGGCTACTCGCCGAAATGGGGCGGCCCGACGATGTGCTTGTCGTGCCTGCAGTTCTTCGATCTGCCCGAGCAAATGGACAGCTTCGCCGAGCATCTGCTGATGGAGCACAAGATCATCGTCCAGGAAATTGGCCTGATCGTCGACCCGAAGCGCTACATCGAGTACTGGCGCCAACGATTCGCCAAGCAGAGCATCGACAAGATCTTCCCGCGTATTGAGCTGAAGGAGGGCGAGCCCTATGCGGGTGAGTTTATTTACAAGATTTTTGTGCATTTTTCCCAAGAATCAACTTCTTTGATAAGATATTATTTAGACGTCACGGACTACTATTTCGAGATGTCGGAGAAGTTGCCCGAAGACTACTCGCTGCGCCAGCGTTTGGCTATGCGTCGTCTTGAGGAAGCTCTTTCCTGCCAGCAGCGTGAGCGGTAATATTTCGCCCTTATTTCCCTAGAATTTGGCTTTCAGAGACGATACCAACTTCTCGCAGCAGTGCATCTTCTGCCGCTACACGGCAAAGGGAAATCGCAGCAAGATCATCCACCACCTCTACATGATTCACCATCTGAATCTGGGCTCTCCGGATAACTTGGTAGGCTTTGTAAGGTTACAAGATTCAAGTCGACCTTAGGTGTTTGTGACGGAGTACATCGCTCATCTCAAGGAGAAGCTCGACCGTCAGGAGTGCATCTACTGTGAGAAGACGTTCGCCGACCGCAACACGTTGATGGATCACATGAGGAAGCGAAACCATCGCGAGGTAAATAATTTTCTTGTTCGTTGGCTTGATAAATCTTTTTGTGTTTCGATTAATTGCCGTTTACTAAAAACTAATAAAACGTCGGAAAAATGGAGGATTTTAGTAATTTTCATGAGGAGAAAGAAGAAAAACTGGAAAAAAGAAAACTAGAACTAGCGTGAAGTTGCTTCTATTTCGCACCAGTTTTTTTTGGCACGGACTAACTGTTTTTACCATGTTCAGGTGAATCCGAAGAACCACTACTACGATAAGTTCTACATCATCAACTACCTCGAGCTCGGAAAACGTTGGTTGGACGTGCTCAGCGAGGACTTTGAAGACACCACCACCGCTTTCCCTGAAAGTGACGAAGAGCTGGAGGAGTAAGTGGTAATCTTGTCTTTCCATTAATCCTGATTAGGGAATCCTGGTGCGAGTGGCAGGAGGACAACATTGATGTCGACGAAACCCGAGTTGTCTGCCTCTTGTGCGACGAGACTGCCGAACGCGGCGAACAGCTGATCGAGCACATGAAGGCCGCCCACGAATTTGACATCCTCAAGGTGATCGAGGACAACAAGCTCGACATCTACCAGCGCATGAAGCTGATCAACTTTATCAGGGCTAAGGTGGGTTCGTGACGGTGATTTTGATCATGTAGACATTTTTGTTTGTTTGTTTCAAGTGCAGTGTCTACAGCTACAGCTCCTGCTAAAACTTATTTTTGCAGAACTTCAACGCCATCTGCTGGCGCTGCGGCAAAGAGGACAACGGCAACATTGTCGGCCTGCACAAGCACTTTGAAGAGGTTGAAAAGCCGATCAAGGTTGGAATTTTGTTTGGGCCAATAATTATTTGCTTAGGAACTGCCCGACCCGTCTCGTTGGGACGTGGAGGAGAACCTGGTGCCCCTGTTCGGCAACGACCACTTCCTGTGGATGCTTGAGGGCATCTTGGACAAGGACAGCGAGTCTGACGACGAGGAGGAGAACCGCTCCGACCCGAAGAAGCGCATCGAGCAGCTGATCAAGAAGAGCCAGCGCAACACCATCAGCCACGTCGTCGCCGAGGACCTGCCGACGCTTGAAGAGGTCCCGGACCTCGAGGACGTCTTCTAAATGCGAGGTGTTGCAATATGACTTCTTGTATTGATTTTGCTGATTGTGAAGGCTGCAACGTTGCGTCTAGCATAACTCTGAGCAGCATTTTCATAATCAGCTAGAAAAATATCATCAAGCCGTATTGTGCCCTCGCCATTCTCCATTCCCTTCAGCTTTCTTTTGTTTCCCCATCTTTCCCCGTCAAACCCACCCATCGCCCTAAATCTTTGTATGTAGCCCCACCCCCACTTCCACAACTTCTGTATTTTTACAGAAATACTTTAACGCCGCTTGCCAATTCCCCGCCAACGCCTCGGACTCTCTGTGTCATACCCTGCGGAAAGCCCCGGAACCGTCACAGCACGCCCAAACTGTGCCCGTCCGTCATATCTAATTACTTTCCCGAAAGGGCTATATCTATTTCACTTTTTGGGTTTTCGGCCTTTCTTCGGCGCACTATTCTCTCCTCTACGATGCGGCATCACCCCATGATACCCGTTCTGCCTTCCCCTCTACAGTACCCTCCCTTCCTTTTTGTAGTCATGGCTAGCGTACCCTTCCCCCATCGGCTTACCCCTGTTGTTGTTTTTCTAGTTAAAGCAGGCACCTATGCCTTTTCCATTTCTGGGATTTTCAAGGGGCCGGAAAGTTGCGAGTTCGCGCTCTGCATACCACGCCAAATCGGGCCGACCCTCAGTTTTCCGGCACTTAGCTCTGGGCGGTGCGCTGATCCGGAAACGCTGTTTAACGATTTGCTCTCGAAATGTCGAAATTACAGTATGCAAAATCCAGGGTTGACTACACGTGACCAACAACAACCTTTATAAGGCCCAAAAAGAAGTCAAGCCGATATTGCAATTTCGGCTTTATAATTTTCAACAAAATGAAAATCAGCCCGGCTCTACTTTTGACATCCAGCGCACCGCACCTCCAATACACATAGTCGATCCACAAAATGTGTGCCGCACACCACCACGTCGTTCCCGCGGCGTACCCACACCCTGCCGACAGAGTAATATCTAGTTGGTACCCGGTTTGGGCCGTTTCCCGCCCGGCCCAAGAATGTCTCATCTGACGCCCACCACCTCGGCTCAAGCGCCATTAGCCCCCCGCACGCATTTCCTAGATTGTTATTCAGTGCGCCTGTTGCTCCGGCGAGTCGCGTCTGATGTTTCACTCTACCCTGGTCCCACGGTCCCTACCTTGCACCCAATGTTGAAGGCTTATTGTTGTTGGAGCATTTTGTTTTTCAAATAAATGCTGAATTTTACGAATTTTCGCAGTCGAGTCTCAAGACAAGCGCTCTGCGCCGTGCTATCGTGCAGACACCCTAGTCGGAGGCTTATTTTTCGTTGCTCTTTTCGCCCGGCAGATCGGGCAATGATGTCGACTCGAAAACTCTTGCTTTATTGTGTCGACCGGAAGCCTTATTGAACTTGTTCCTTTCATTTTGGGCCCGCTTTTGTTCGGGACTTGAGGGTGGTTGGGGCCAATCCGCTAGTTCATTCCTGTCCTTTGCCAATGAATTCCTCGGTGTTGAAGATCAAGAAGAGCCTAGCCGCTCTCGGCGATAGTTTCGATACACCCGAGAAGTTGCCGTTGCACGTCGATCTCGCATGTCTGCTGCTGGCCATTGACGGGAGGTATGTCTTCTACGAAATAAGGAGAACGCTTTGTCGCGCCTTTATCTTTTTTTCCTAGGCTTTTCGAACCTAATTGGCTACAACAAAATTGTCGGATCTGACTGGTTTTAAGAAAAAATTCGGAAAATTATTCCTAGGAAAAAGAATGGGTTTGGCTAAATCGTAGGAAGAAATAGTCGTAACTTTTCTTTTTCCCGCCGTAAACTACTAAATCCTCTCGCGCTTGTGTCCAGCAAACGTTCTTCCCAGGCCGCAGCCCATCGACAATTTCGAACACCCTGGCTGCGCTATTAGTACGTTTTTGCTGCCACCCCCACGTGGACACGCTGTTGGGCGCGCCGGAGCGTTAACTAATCCGCTTTCTTTGGGCTTCACACCTGCTTGAGCCGCCTTTTTTCTTGGATGCCGCGGGGGTTGGGCGCCAAGGGCGCCACACTTTATTATTCTTCCGCCTGACAAGGATATCTGCTTCCTTGGTTCTTGATGGTTGCGCCGGTTGCTGCCTGGTTGTTTTGGGCGATTTCCTATCGAAACCTAGCATTTTCAGAATTTCTACCTTAGAATCTCGAATTTTGCAAGGGATTTACCCACTTTGCGAGCTCTGCAAATTCCGGTAGGAATGGCACCTCTTGTCTAGGAAAAAGTCGTGATTCTGAAGAATGGAGATTATGAAAATTCGAGATTCGTTTTTCGAGATTTTGACGGGCCCCGTTTTGGGCTTTCAAACTTTTTCTCTAAAACATAAATCTCGTTCAGGTCGATGCGCGACGCTTTCGGGCGCTCCGAAAACGAGTACAGTCGCCTGGTGGCCAAGACCAGCAACAAGTTGCTCAACCAGCTCTGGGAAAAGGTACGATCCGCTTTTAGCAACACGTTTTTGGCGGGCGCTGGCTGACCACCAAAACGGGCTGTTGATTTTGCCGTAAGCGGCCGTACCTGGTCGTATCCGTGTTTGGGCAGCTGGGGTTGGGCGCGCCCAATTTGCAACCTTTGTGGATTTGCGGCGGATTTTGACGGGCCCCGTGAAATTCGGGGAAGTACGGCATCGGGGTGACGTTGGGGGATTTGTTGGGGTGATGTCGAAATTAATTTTGTCGAGATTGTACTTTGCCGAAAAAAGAATGCGGAAGTCGCATTCTTATGTCGAAAATTCGAAAAATCATTTTTTACTGCGCAATCCCAACTTGTGAAAAATGGAAAACTTGGCTTAAGTTTCTTGCAATTTCTACAAAATCGAATTCAGCAAAATAAAATTTCGCAAAAAGAATTAAATTTAGACATCCCGTTTTTCGACAAAATAATTTTCTTAGAATGGAAACTAAGCCACGCAATTTTACGAATAAAAAAGGGGAAAACGATAATTTCCAGAAAAAGATCCCGGAAGAAGGATGGTCGGACCACTCGCTCGAGCTGTTCTTGAATTGGCTGGCCAGTCATGACACGAATAACCGGATGGACATGGTGAGCTTTTGAACTTGATTCGTGCAGCTAGAATTCTGCTCTCTTAAATCTCTTATTTAAACTGTGAATTCACACATAAAAATATATTTCAAAAATTTTTGAGATCTTTCCTTTTCCAGAACCCACTAGGCGCCGGCGAGCGGGAGGGCCGAGTAGCGTCCCAGTTTGTGAGGCGCCTACATTGCAGGTATCTATCGACTTTAATTTTTAAATTGATATTTTTAGTCTAACGCACGGCATCGGGCGCTCCGGGAACCTATGCGAGATCCAGCCGAAGGCCCTCGGCTCGTCGATGCTCAACTGTCTGGCCAACGAATTCGCTCTGCACATTTTGCACTCGATTGGTGGGGGAATTTACCGATTAATCCGATTTAATAAAATGGGAAAAGTCAGAAAAAAAAGATGCAAAATCTCCTAATTTTTCATGGGGTAATGCTTAAATCTTCTAGTTTTTGAAAGGACGATGTTTTTTTAAAGCAGAAGAAGAAATCTCTCGAATTTTCATGTTTTTCGGGGCATTTTCTATAGCGGTATCTCTTAATTTTTTATGCATTTTTCATTTTCATGCCGAAAAAGGAAAAATAGACCCCTAGAAATCTTGTTTTTTTCAGGCCTGAATTGCGCGCGTGGTGCCCTCGTCGTCCCGGTGGCCACCGGAATGGCCCTGATGCTATGCATGGGATCGTGGAGAAAAGTAAATTCATTTTTAATTCACGCTAAACCGTTTTTTTTAGGCAAGACCAAACGCCAAATACGTCATCTGGCTCCGTGTCGACCAGAAGAGCTGCTTCAAGTCGATTCTGACAGCCGGTAGCGCTTGTCACAAGTTGTTTGGACTAATTTATCCTTCAGGTTTCGAGCCGCTCATCGTCGACCCGATCCGCGTTGATGATGCGTTGATGACCGACGTCACGAAGCTGAACAATCTGGTCGAAGAGTTTGGGGATACGGTAAGAATCCCTACAAACTGCTTATCATTTTCCCTAGATTCTCTGCGTTTTATCGACCCTCTCCCCCTTTGCCCCTCGTGCTCCTGACGATATTGAAGCGGTGGCAGCGATTTGCAGGTGTATATTTTGCAAATTAAATTTTTTGATGCCGATCTTTTTTTAGGACCCACAACATCTTCCACCTGGTCAACAACGCCTACGGGTTGCAGAGCCCGGAATGTATCAGAAGATTGACGAATGTGAGCTTTGATTTCCTTGCCGAACTAGTTTGAAGATTAGGCCAAAAACGCCGGCCGAATCGACGCGTTCGTCCAGTCGCTCGACAAGAATTTCCAGGTTTTTTCGCCTGGGTTTTTTTTAATAGCTTTTTCAGGTTCCTGTCGGCGGTGCCATTATCGCTACCACAAAACAATCGCAAGCGGCAGCGATCGCGCAATTTTATCCCGGTATGAGCTTGAATAAATTTATCCAATTTTGCTTCTCAGGTCGAGCCTCCTGCGTTCCTTCTCGCGACTTTGTGCTAACCTGTCTGAGCCAAGGTCTTCGGCAAATGCTGGAAGGTTTCGACACGCAGCACCGGCTTTTTGAGGTATCATTAGCTTGAAATAATTAAAGATCCTGAAACGGAAATAAATAAAGACATTTCTTTACATCTTTTAGAAAATGCGTCGTAAGCTTCGCCTATTCGCCGAGGAAATTGGCGAAAGCGTCTACGATGTGTCGGACAACAAAATTAGCCTAGGTTCGCTCTACAAATTTTCTAAATCTACTTTTTTTAGCGATGACGCTCTCCTCCATCCCGCCGGAGAAGCAGACGCTGTTCGGCTCCGTGCTGTTTAGCCGCGGGATCACGGGTGCTAGGCAAATTTTAGAAGTTTTTTCCCTTCGAATAAGGTTAAAAAAATATTATTTCCTAACGTTTTAATTGTTGATTTACTCAAGTTAATGCTCGTTTCTAGAGTGGTAATGTCAACGCCAAAAGTCTCTCGCGTTGAGGGCCACGAGTTCATCAACTTTGGCTCGCACACCAACGAGCAGCACGGCGGCTACTTGGCGATGGCCTGCGGCGTTGGTAGGCGTTTTTTAAAGCTTACGCTTAACAAATTTTGTATTTTGTAAAGAATACAGAAATATAAATTTTTAGTTTTTAGTTCCAGAATTTTTGAATTTGAAAATTAATTTTAAACAAATTTTTATCGATATTTTTAGGCAGTTTTTTGTACCGAGAAGCGCGTTAAATTGCACTGAGATCATTGTTTTGTTGCCCGATAACGCAAAAGACCCGTTTTTTTAGCTTATATGTATTTTTGTTGCAGGCATGACCGACGGCGAGCTCGACGAGCTGTTCAACCGCCTCTCCTCGACCTACCATAAGTGAGTAGATTCCATCACCGCAATTTTTTTATCTTCAAAATTTCAGGTTCGTGCACAAAGCCCTGCATAAAGGCGGCCAGACGACGCGCTTCGACCTCGACGACGAGCTGCTCGACGACATCGACAGGGATTGATTTTCACTGCATTCTGTTTGTATTTATTTCGCAATACCATCTTTCTTCCTCTCACTCTCGCCCTCCCTCGCATTCCCAGTCTTTCACCACGGGTTTTATTTTTAGTCATTTGTACCCTTACCACCTGTGAATCTCCCCGCCTGCCAAATGGAATAAAGAGGTTTTCGTTTTTCTGAGCCTAGACATCAAAGAAAACGTTGGCGCCGTCTCGTTTTGGATAGAAGAATCTGATCAGCTCGAACCGCGATTTTTAGAGGTAGCAATGATATCCAGAAGTATACGAATTCTAAGCTCGCGCCACATTTCCGGCCCAAGCTCCGCAAACGCCTACACGAACCGGACGCATACTTGTGGAGAGCTGAGGGAGGAGCATATTGGTGGTTTTTTTAGTTATGAAAACCACTAAATTAAAATTTGAAGTATAAAAAGTAGGAAAAATCAATTAACGAAGGAATTTAATAGCATTTTTATCATTTAAAACGAAGAGAAAGAATTCCCTGACTGTAAAAAACGTAACTTTTAGGCCAGCATGTCTCCGTTTCCGGTTGGGTGGGATTCCGACGGATGAACCAGTTTTTGGTAGTTTTATCAATTTAATCAAGCAAAGTTGTTTTTCTAGGTTGTCCGGGACGCATACGGCAGCGTACAAGCCTTTCTGCCAAAGTCCAAAACGGAACTGCGTGAGCTCGTGAAAGATTTGCCCTACGAATCGGTGGTCCGCTTGAAAGGTTGGTTTCTTCTTTAGAATAAGCGATTTTCGGCTCCAGGAACAGTCCGATCACGCGGAAAAGATGCCAATAAAAATATGGAAACTGGCGGTGTTGAGGTGGGTTGGCCGCCCCTTTTTCTAATAATTCATTTTAGATAGAAGTAGACACGCTAGAACTTTTGAATAAAGCCCCCAAGAAGCTGCCGCTCGATTTGGAGAATGCTAATGCGGAAGAGACGAGACTGAAATATCGGTGTTTTTTTTGCCATTTTTGACCTAAAGGTTTTTTAGGTATCTAGACTTGAGAAGAGCGGAAATGCAACGAATGCTCCGGCTGCGCAGCAATTTGCTTCACCGGATGCGGCGGTTTCTTGTAGAGCAACGCCAATTTGTGGATGTATGGATTTAAAATCTGGACTAGATAAATTAAATCGAAAGGAATTAAAATTGAATTTTCAGGTCGAGACCCCGATTCTGTTTCGGAGGACCCCAGGCGGAGCGGCAGAGTTTCAGGTCCCAGCATCTAAGCCAAATCAGGGTCGCTGCTACTCGCTACCCCAAAGCCCTCAACAATTCAAGCAGCTATTGATGGTCGGCGGCCTGGATCGCTATTTTCAAGTAAGCTGCATTTTTCAAAAAAATTTTTGAATAGATAGCGCGCTGTTTTCGTGATGAGGGCGCGAAGATTGATCGGCAGCCGGAGTTTACTCAGGTTCATTTTTAGGAGTATTTATCCCCTTTTTTTGTCTAGGTCGATCTCGAATTGTCGTTCACCGACCAGGAAGGCGTCATCTCGCTCGTGGAAGATTTGCTCATAGCTTCTTGGCCGGAAGAACTGGTAATGCTATTTTTTGAGGTTAACTACTTAATTTGAATTTTAAAAAGGAGCTACTTTCGCATTATCGGGGGAGACCGAATTTTGCTGAAGTTTAGAATGCCTAGTCATGTAATAGTAGGTATTTTGGGTGTTTTTAGTTAGAGCACCTATATTTAAATAAAAATCGAATCTTGAGACCCCCCCGATAACGCAAAAGAACCAAAAAGGGCTTTGCTAGGCCCAATTCCGCCCGGCTAAGCCAATCCAACGGCTACGCTACGCTGACTGTATGGCTCTCTACGGGGTCGACAAGCCGGATCTAAGGATACCCTGGAAAATTGAGGATTGCCCGGAGGTAAAAAAAGTTACGTACGAATTTACGTACGTTTTAATTTAGCTACTGGAAACCCTGAAGCCTGAAAATGTTGGCGAAGATTTTGCCGTCAGCTGCTTCATCATACCCGACCCGATCTCGTTCACCAATCGACAGAAAGCAGAGTGGAAGCGGCTGCTCGAAATGAACCCGGAATCAGCGGTATTCCTTCGCCAGTTCAAGATACATTAAATTTCTTCTTCAGCCCTTCCGCTTTTTCCACGGCGAAAAGTCTATGTGGTTGGCGCAACTGGAAAAGAAGGAAAAATCGAAAGCGGGTCAATTGGGGATTGTCAGGTTTTGCTAGGTTTTTGAAAATAAAAATATTTTTTTTGTAGTTGGGGTCCAAAGAGCCGCGTCCAGTATACCCTTGGTCAGCTCCGCAACCACGTCGGCCAAGCGATGGGGCTGCGCGGCGCGGGGAAAATGGAATTTTTGTGGGTAGGTATTTTTAGTGAATTCCTGTAACTGAAAAATAAGGTGGTCGACTTCCCGCTCTTCGTTGAGGAGGAGGGACGGTTGGTCTCGGCGCATCACCCCTTTACGGCTCCATTTGATGAAGACATGCCGCTGCTTCAACAGCCCGGGAAGACGCGTGAAATTCGAGGTAACATTCGTAATTTAAAGTTTTTCAGAGCTAAAAACTTAATAATTTGCTAACCTTAAATTTTGGAATTGATTTTCATGAAATTGACAAAAAACGAACTATAGTATTAAGATAGAGGCATCCTATTTTACTATATACTTTTTGATAAAATATGGGTTCCCGCGGAAAATCAACAAATCAAAAAATCTAGGCCAGCACTACGATTTGGTGATGAACGGCGTCGAATTGGGCGGCGGCTCGATTCGGATTCACGACGGCCACGTGCAGGAGTACGTCTTGCGCGAGGTGCTCAACGAGGACCCCACCGAATTGGTAGCCTGAAACCTTGTATTTAATTTTATAATTCTTAGGCGCATCTGATAGAGGCGCTGAAGCTGGGCGCTCCGCCTCACGGGGGTTTTGCCCTCGGCCTCGACCGCTACGTGGCGCTTTTGCATGGGAAGGGCGACACGAGCGTTTCTGTTAGAGAGGTAGTTTTTTAATAATAATTTGTCTATTTTTTTAATGTTTTTAGTCGTTTTTGATTGCCTAAACTTATTTGTTTGGTTTCGATTCATTTTTACCAAAGATGAAAATTTTTAAAGCTTTTTGAGCGTTTAGTATCTAAAATCGATGTAAAAATGCTATCAAAAGGGCTTATATTTTGTTATCGGACCATACAGGATTACTGCGAAAAATTGGTTCCCCCCTGCTAACCGGCCAGTATCATTTTGGCATAACAATCTCTTTTTTGTTTAGACAATCGCCTTCCCGAAATCACACACCGGGCGCGATGTGATGGCCGACGCGCCGGCCGTCCCAACCGCGAGCCAATTGGAACGGTATTTAAAAAACCTTTTTGTTATTATTTTTTTAGGTATGCTTTCGCCTTTACGAATACCGAAGAAGCGGAACCCGCGACGAAAGAGGCGGTCGCATAGGAAATCGCACAATTATTTGCCTAGGTTTGTTGTTTGGATCGGTTTTAACGAATAAATTTATTATTATTGGATTTTTTATTTTAAAGCGATTTTGTCGTTAGCCTAAAAGGGCAGCTGCGGGTGTATCGGCACCGCCGGGAGATGCGCCTTGAGAACGGCGAGGAATGTGTGGATGTCGGTCACCGAGAAGCCCTGGAAACTCGTGAATACCCCTCAAGTATGCCGCCAACCTTCATCGTGCTGTCGCCGACGTCGAGGATGACATTGTAGTTGACCTTTTCCACGATTGGGCATTGTCTGGAAGGGGGTGGCTAGTAAAGATTGTTGAGGAAGAGGAGAGGGCAGGCTAGCAGGGATTGTTGAGGAATAGTAAAGGGCAGGCAGGCTAGCAGAGCTTTTCCAGGTCCGCTTACCTCATCATATCCGACGCCCACCACACCTTCGAGAAGGCCATCCCCCACGGCTTTATGTAGCAGTGCTGCTTTAGGGCGCTCTAGAAAGCCACTAGAAATCCAATTTTCATTTTTCAACGCCCACCTGTATTGCGTAGAAGAGCTGCTTCACCTCGGCAAACGGGATGAACTTGCTCTTGGTGGTCGGGAAATAGTACGTCTTCAGCTCGATGCCCTCGCGCGTTATCTGAGAAAGGTGATGCTCAAGTTTCGACAGTAAACCGTGCGAAAATACCTTAACGAATTTGTCCTCATAGAAATGCTTGTCGGCCTCAAACTGCTTGGCCGTAGCGATGTCGTCGTAGGCGGGAGGGGGCTCGCATTTTGACATAATGACCGAAGTAGATAGACGAACTAAGAAAAAGTCTTTTACCAAAAGTAGACAAAATCTCCAAGGGTTTCCAGCAATAAGATTTCCATAAAAGAAGAATTCATCTCTGTTTTACAAATTTAAGAAAAGTATTGCTATGTGTTTTACCGCTAGTTGAATGCACAAAAAATCAGAGCTTTACAAACATTTAAAAGCTAATAAATCCCATCGTTTCAAAAAAATAAAGAAACCACCGCGAGCCCAAAGAGCCATTTTCATAGCATTAAATAGCCTGCGCTCTTGTGGCCCGCCCAAACGATTATCTAAACCGCAAACAGACGATGAGCCAATGATCAGAAAAAAAGCATTGCGAAATTTCTGGCACTCGCTGCTGGTAGCGTTTCGATAGTGAAAATGCCCTCCAGGAGCACGGAAAGTTCCCAAGGTGAGTCACCCCTTTTTGGCTTCCACCAAGCCTAGTTTTAGGCTCCGACTTTACTAAATAAATAAATTTGCGCCGGAATGCGTTGGCCATCGGCCAGAACCGTACTCGATCCGCCTGGGATTCGGGCGGGGTGAATGTTTTCGAGTAAAGAGCATGTGTGGGATCGAGTCGAGTGGATGTGCAAACATTCGCCGCGTACCCGATTCATATCCGGGCGCTGTAGACCTCCGGGTTTTATTGAAAAACAAAGGCAACATAGCAAATACTGGAAATGTTACAAAATTTAAAAGTTTAAAGACCCTACAGACATTTTTTTGCACGTTCGGGAAATTCTATTGTTTTACAACTTGCAACTTGCAAGTTAAATTATGTCAGGAGGTCCAAATAGTCAGTATAAACGGATCCGTCTGCTGTAGAGCTGTAATTATAAATTACAAAATTTTCCTCCTCGACAAAATTAACAGTTCGAAGCAATTTTAAAACTTAACACTAGACGTTTCTACGCTCAAAAAAATTATTCAGAAAAAGAACGTTAAAAAACTATCTTTTAAAATGAAAAGTTATTAAGTTTAAAGCGAACTCTCTGAAGGTACGAATGGCTGCAAAGATCTCAACGAGCCGCGGCCCGACCCGAACTTATAGGTCCGCCAAGAAAAGATCACCTGGGGCCCCTTCAAAAAACGGCTATTCCAATTAGTGGTTCACCTGGTAACGCAAGGTGCTCCGGAAAGCGCACGTATTTATGCGGGTATCACATTCGCCGGCGGCCAAAGATTTATGGGAATGCAATGTGAAAGGGAGGCAAGAGATCAAATAGCAATCAGTTTGTAGCCTAAAACAACATAGATACAAAGAAGATATTTACAGATTTCCAGCCAGAATACCGACATTCAAAATCACAGCAGCCACAATGGCGAACAGCAAAAATTGCGACAGCCATGTCACTATTTAGAAAACGAAGCGGCGACGCTATTTTGTCGGAATTTTAGATATGGCCCATATTTACAACACACAGATGTATACTACTACAAAAAATGCGCGAAACTCGTTACTGGACTGTTAGCAGGGGGGAACTCATTTTTTCAAGTAATCCCCTACGGCCTTATAATGAAATATAAACCATTTTTAGTATCTTATGATTTTTAGGTAAAAACGCACAGAAACTTTTCCGACATTTTTGAATTTTTTTGGCCAAAATTTATTTAAAATGACCAAAAAGCACCAGAAATTTTGAATTTTTTAAAAACATCTAAAAACTTTTAAACTTTTTAGCTATAAGAAATAACTAAAAACGTTATAAAAATACATGGTTTAGTATTAACAGCTAGGCAAGGCAAAAAAATTAGGGTTCCCACCTCCCCCCCGCTAACAGTCCAGAACCCAAAATTCAGTGCGCCATTAAATGGCCTCGATCCAGCGAGTCGAGCGCCATTTCGCGAATCCGGCGCGCGCTTCGCCGTTGCACGGTTGCGGTGCCAAGAACTTCGGCCAGCTTCATCGCCACCCAATGCCTACAGCTCCAGCGCCGTTGGTTTGTCAGCACCCTGGAATCAGGCTGAATTTGAGCGACATCACAAAAACTACTCTGTTTCGTAGAACAAGCACGGGCACCACTTGACGTTGCTGTAGAGTGTAAACCGCAGCGAGCTTCTCGGGTTCTCGCATACCTGAAGAGTCAACTTGAATTCGAAAAGCTATTCTGACGCTACCTCATAAATTGCCAACCTTCTGCGGGTTTTCCTTCTCCTCCCGTTCAGCGCTTGTAGCCATAATGCGCCCAGATCTTCTTCGCTATTCAGCGCTTCTCCCGCGTCGTCGGCCCCAAATAAAGACCGGGAATTCTAGAGACAAATTGAAATTTGCAAGGAGATCTTACGTCATCTTCAATAATAGGCTCAGCCTCGGATTCGAGACACTCTTCGAACCGTTTCACCGAGTCGGTGATGGCCAGCTGGACAGCGTCGAGCAACACCGATTCTAGAAGCTGTTCAAAAACTCGGCAATCTCCAGCCTACCCCCAATAATCGCGCGCATCCGGCCGAAGACGGCATAGGCACCATTTTCCGGAACGGCTTTCCGTTTCTTTCCACGTGACGTGGGTCGTGTTGTATCGAGCTAAAGGAAAACTTGATTATTCTTGAAAGCAATTTTACCTTTACGCCTTGCAGCTGCTTGAGGAGCGCCTCAAATAGGCGTCTGAGCAGGTAATCCGTTGTGTTTGCTATTTTATCGTCCTCCATTGAAGTATCGACCTTCTAGAAATATTCAAATTTATAAGCCTCCGATTGCTACAGCGGAAATCGAAGGAAAAAAAAAAAAAAACCCCGATCTTGCTTTTTTGCCACGACTAGAAAAGGCCGAATTTTTCGACGCTAATTTTCCGCTTCTATTTTTGCTTTTACTTCTACTAAACTTTAAAAATTTGAAATCTTTTTATTTGAAGCTCTGAAGTACAAATGATACTAACTCCGGAATTGCATGTCGTAAGCGGGGGAGGCGATCCGGACTTCGCTTGAAGCTAGCAAGATTTTTCTAAAATCTTCTTTTCCTCTTTGGAAAACGATGAAAACTTGTTTAAAAAATAATTTTCAGGTTTTCGAGTACATGGCGGCGCCCAAGAAAACGCAACAAATCATCGGCGAGGACGAGGATGGCAGCCAATTACAGGCTCCTTCTACGGGACTTCCCTATAACGCGGTTTAGTCATCCGGGATCGCGTGCGATCGGCTACGACAAGCCTTGAAGAAGTGTTTGAAGGAGAGCGAATGCGTGCAGAAGCAGGCCCGCTCCGCAAAGGATTGTATAAATGCGCGTGATGGTGGGTGATTTTATTTTAAACCGGAATTCTCGAAAAAGGAGCAGGGTCGTGTTTTTTCTCACGCCATTCATTTTCAGGCAGCGTCCCGGACAAGTGCTTCGCTCTCCTGACCAACTTCAGCGATTGCAAGCGCTCCATGGTCGACATGCGGTCACGATTCCGAGGGCGAAAAGGAGACGTCTAACTATTGACCAGCATCTTGTGCTAATTCTTAATCTTTCATTAGTTTCGTTTTGCGATAAATATTTCGTCGATGCTTTTTCGTCAGGCTTTGCGGTTTTCCGGTTTAATACCGATTTCAGTTTTTCAAAGATAGAAAGCTTTCCCTGGTCATCGCTCATTTTCTATCCTTGTTTAGGGATGGGAACACTGCAGAAGCAGTCAGAAGAGGATGGCAACCTCTACACCCTCTTCTTTACAAGTTTGTTATGACCCTGTGTATTCCTATTTTTTTTAGTTGCGAGCCCGTTTTCGAACTTCTACCCCTGCCGCTTCCCGGTGCGCCTTGCCTCGGGGCATTCGCATGAGTTCACATGTGTCGAGCAGTACTACATGTAAATACTATAACCTTCAAGTCCTTCATAATAATTTAGGTATATGAAGGCGCTGACCGCCGGGGACCAGCAAACGGCCTCGCGGATCCTGATCGAGCACAACCCGCGAAATATCAAAAAGATGGGCAGCGAAATCCAAGGACTCGACTCTTCTGTGTCAGTTTAAAGATTTTGTACCTATCGCTTTTTTCAGCTGGAAAATACGATCGCCGACCGTGATGACACAAGCGTTGACTGCAAAATACAAGGGCGACCAACAACTGCGAAGACTTTTGTTTCTAACAATGGGCTCTTCATTGGCCGAGGCTTCACCGTCAGATACAAATTGGGGAATAGGTAAGAATCTATAATTTTTGGAGAATATTTTCTTTTTCCAGGCCTGGCCCTCGACAACGCCGACGCCTTCAAGCCGAGCCGTTGGCGCGGCAAAAACGGACTCGGCGTCATCATGACGATGGTCCGGAATGCGCTTTGGGAGGATAGGGAATTCAGGTTGTGCAGCACCGGATATCTAAAATTTCTCTCGATTTAGCGAGGACCGCGAGTTCGCCGAAGAAGTCATGCAAAAGCCGGACTTCTTCACAGACTATTTCTCCGTTTCCGATCCGCGCTATAGTAACTGCGATCGGTAGGGCGAATTTTTTTGCTGTCATCGAATTTGTTTAGGCTCGAAACCAGCGCCCAGCGCCCCTTCCGGAACCCCTTGGGAACGTACACCGCTGTCGGATCAGCGTATCAAACTCCAGAGTTCGTTTTTCCGTTAGGAACTAGTGTTTCAGAGATTGTCCTGTAATTAGTGTTCGGTGTAGATGTCAGAAATTCATGGCAACATTTAGGCTGTCTGCTGGCCGAGGCGGTATCCTCGAGAAGGCATTGTCGAAGACGGAGCGTCCGGAGAAGCGCCGACGGGAGCGGAGCCGCAGCCGAAGCCGATCCCGGGATCGCAAGTCAAAACGGCGCAGCAGCCGAGACCGATCCTCGCACCGCTCATCCAAGAGAAGGCACGACGATGATTCGCCGCATCGGCGATCGAAGAAGAGACGCGAGGCGAGCCCGCCTTCGAGGTTTTTTATTTTTGATTTTGATGTCTCTTTAAGGTCCTCAAAACGCGAACGAATCGTCTACGACGATAGTGAGGAGACGCCGAGGCGGAGGAAAGACCACGATGAAGAGCCGAGACCTTCCTCGCGCTCGAGCAGAAGAAGGGAAGAAGGGAAGAGGTAGAATGGTTCGATATTGCTAGGAATTTTTTGAAAATTGCAGCTCTGCACGCGTTTCAAAACATGATCGCGATAATGTCAATCCAACGACTTCTGCTATAGTTGTGTAAGCATTGTTCAGAATTGCCTTATTTCCGCTTCAGGTTGCCGCCTGCACCAGAGACCCTTCCACCGCCCAAGCATCAGCCGATCGTTTTTGATCTGCCGGAAGAGTAAGCCTTTTTTTCTCAACGTATTATTATTCTAGGACGAAATTGCTGCAAAAGAAACGACTCCAGGGGCTGTTCCGGCAATCGAAACGGGAGCGCGGCATTGAGACGTAAATATTGTGCCTTGAATCTGATTGTTCTTTTCTTAGAAAAACGGAGCAACCAGAAGCCGTCGACGCTTCGGCCGCAATGCTGGCGTATAATTACGAGGTAATTTTGATCCTACTAGGAGGTTATGTGATTTTAGCAAACTTACATTCCGCTGCCGAACCCCAACGATCCGCCACCTCCTCCACCACCGCCCGTCGCCAATCCTGGGTATCAGGGCTATTATTGACGGATTTAGCCTTTTTTAGCCACAAGCTTAAGATAAGTCTCAAGGCGCTCATTGCAAGTCAAGTTCAAGACAACCAATCAATCGGCAAGAAAAAGAAACGCACTTCCTTCTAGGCGCTAAATTTTGGAGATTTTGTTTTTGCTGCACATCTTTCCTCTAAAACGATATGCTCAAATTAAACCGGGTCTGCTTTCCCAAATCTTTTGATGAGCGCAACGATCCGATTGTTGTATTGTACTTTTAACTGCTTACACGTACCTTGCCGCCGCTATCGGGCGTTAATTTATTTCCTTCCTGTGTTCTTTGAAACCCAGAATTGTTTTTACTTGATTTTTGTTGAGATTACTGCCACGTTGTTGTTAAATCCCAGCTACCGAAATCTCAACTCGGGCTAAAAGATTAATTTGTTTTTTCAAACTCACACTTTTTGTTGAAATATGATCAATAAATGTTATCCCCCGAACTGGTCAGCTCAAAGTTTATCACCGGTGTCGAAATCGAAAGGTCTACATCAATTTCGGAAAGGAAGAATAAAGCGATAGTAATGCACATTATGCGCGGGTGGCTAAAAACTGGGGATTAGTGGGTGAAAGTAATAGACGAAATATACATTTGATGATGAAAAGGAAGAGGGGGCTAGCCGTAAAGCAAAATTGTTCGTCCTGGTTTATACAACACCGCGGCGAGGGGTACGCGCGATCTGAGATTGCTGGGTTGCTCGAAAGTGGCAAAAGGATCCTGGTTATCAGCCGCCGGGAGGCAGCTCGTCTAAACGCCTCGCGTCAGGAAATAGTATGGTTGCATCAGGAGCCACGAATAGATCTAAAAAACGATTTCAACCGATTGCGCGGGTTTCACCTTCAGTTGTAGGTAAAAGCTGCCGAACCAAAAGATGTACTGGAGAATAATCTTGGACCAGGAGAAGACGACGCGCTGCCCGGTTTCCCCGTGGAAAAACTCGCCAGTCTCGTAGTAGCGGCCTAAAAAGGGATAGTTATTTTTTTAACGATCGCTTCATTTGCAGTGTCCTCAGCACAAAACGTACGCCCTGGGGCTCGCCTATTGAAAAAAGCAAGTAAACAAGTGAGCCCGTTGCTCCCAAGATCCTTCGGAGGTCAAAGGGCACTCCGTTATCACACCCCCCCGCACAAGCTCGGCCCCCATTTTTTATCGGGGTTTCCCCCACAGCCCAGGGCCGCGAACCCAGTGTTCCCCCCAGAAAAACTCGGCGATTCGCCTGGTTCTGAGTCTATTCGTTTTTGCGTCAACTTTCGCAGCACAATTTGCAAGTATTCACCGAGCATATCGTCCTTCTCCTTGTAGCGCGCGTACATCCAATCCCGCAGCGCGTCGTCATCCTCGAATGGCACCTGGAAAAGTGGTGGATAATTATTCGCCATCTGTTTGAGAATTGCTTGCCATCACGAAAAATTCCATTTTTATCTTTGTTTTTCTTTGCCTTTTAAAGCACCAAATTTCTCTTTTTCAGATGACCGTCGCCGAGATCGAGGAGCGCAAGGCGACGCGCACGAAGCGGAATCGCCATAGCAGTTTACGAGAGGTATAGCTTAGTTTTTGTAGTGTGGTGTGCTTTATTAAAAATTTGTTTCGCAAAAACTCTAACCTCTTCGGCATCGTATACTCGGTAGTGGACGCCAATATCGCACTTTTCACGTGTACCCATGGCTATCGTGGCCAGCGTCAGGGGAATTCCATGCGGATACGCGATCGTCACATCGAGGATGTACTTGATTGGCGGCCGGGTGTCTGCAAAAAAGGAGTTGAATAGATGTTATCTCTGAAAAAATGCGTCACGATCCCATGTCCTTTTTTGCTATTACATCATTATGGCCTGATAGCCTCTTATGAGCAGCTGGAAATCCTAGGCGCGTACCACGAAGTAATTAGTCTCCTCACCTCACCCCTCACCCGCATGTTCAGAAATTTTGGCCGCAAACAACAACCGAGGGTGCCCTCGCCGATCGATCAGTGTGCCTGTCCGCGTGTGTGTTCTGTGCCCTGCACGTTTTAGCCACAAAATCTCTGCCGCGTAGGAGCAGGTTGCGTGAAAATTAGCGAAAAAAACTGTCTGCGGAGGAGAGGGTGAAAATTTGCCCGTCTTTTCCTCGTAGTACATGCCAAACCTGCGAAAAGTCATAAGCTATTTTTTTATACTTTAGAAAATCTTGCAAATTATGAGATCCGGCTACCCGAACCCCTTTTTCAGTCAATGTCCGAGTTCGTCGAGTTCCTGGGCGTAAAATTCGCTCCACTGAACATCCCGCTCCGGCGGCGCCTGCAGACGTTCGCCGTCATGCACCACTTTTTCTTCACGCTCGGCTCGGTGGTGCTGGTGCTGGTGTTGCCGATTTATCTGGTAAAAATCGCTGGATTTCTCGCAACGTTTCCTCTAGGTATTCTCGGCGTACTGGTGGATCTTGGCGCTGTATGCGGCGTGGCTGTACTACGACTGGGATAGCCCGCGCCGGGGCGCCTACTGCCAAGAGTGGTGTCGCGATATGCGCATTCATAGGTGGTTCGCCGAATATTTCCCCGTCAAGCTACACAAGACGGCCGAGTTGGACGATTCGACAGTAAGCCTGAGCTTTTCGACTCTAAAAATATTCTGTTTCCAGAATTATCTGGTCGGCTCGCATCCACACGGCATCATCTCGATGGCTGCTTTTGTCAACTTTGGCTCGAACGCCACCGGAATCCGGCAGCTCTTCCCGAAGACGTTGTGAGTTGAATTGCGCTAATCCCGAAAAACTAGAAAAATCATATTTTCGAAATCCCATTTTTTTGGAACACCAAAATCTGAAAAAAATTGCGTCAAGCTACAAATGCGAAAAGACTACAATCAGCAAAAAATTGCGATGAAAAATTGTTTCAAAAAATGACTTTTTCATATCACTTTTTTTAAACCCTCAGAAATATGCTTTTCCAAAAAAATGGAACGCTAGTTGCGCACGGCTGAAAATCTCTTCTAGCTTCCGCCTCTGCACGCTCGAGGGCCAGTTCTGGACGCCGATCCGGCGAGAATACGGGCTCCTCCACGGCTTCATCGGCTGCAGCAAGGAGAGCCTCAACTACGTGCTCAGGGGCGAGAAGAAAGGACAGGTATCAAATTCTTGGCCACTACCCTGACTTGCGAATTTGAGGCAGCCGTGCTGGTGGTGGGAGGAGCGGAAGAGGCCCTAGACGCGCACCCGGGACATCACATTTTGACGCTGAACAACAGGCAACTGGCGGCGTTCTTATTAAAGTGAAGCTTTTAGGAAGGGCTTCGTCCGTTTGGCCATTCAAAGCGGCGCCTCCCTCGTCCCGTGCTACTCGTTTGGCGAAAATGACATCTACTCCCAGGCCGAAAACCCAAAGGTATCTGCGTTTTTCGACTTCCAAAAATTCCACTAGGGCTCTCAAATTCGCGCCTTCCAAACGTGGATGAAGCGTGTCTGGGGCTTCTCCCCGCCGTTCTTCCACGGCCGCGGCGTCTTCAACTACACGTTTGGACTTTTGCCATACCGGTAGGAGCCTTGGAAATTTGCGAAAATTTTACAAAATCGCGTATTAAAACCCCCAATTTCAATTTTTTAGGCGCCCCATAAACTCGGTGATGGGTGCCCCGATCAAGGTGGAAAAGAATGAGAACCCGACGAGCGAAGAGATCGACAAGGTTTGGAAATACTTTCCGAATCTTACGATCCAACCTAGGTCCATGGCCAATACATCGCGGCGTTGAAGGAGATGTTTGAAGCCAACAAAACGAAATACGGGTGCAGCGAATCCACGCAGCTTGTCATCAATTAATTTTAAGTTTTTAATAATCGACCCCCTATGCCTGTGATACTTTGCCATATTACCTCCTGTGAATTTTCCTGTTGAATACGTTGTCATTTTAGACATTTTTAAAGTTGCTACACAATCCCCCGCCATTCCGACTTTGAGATTAGCGGATTAGTGGCGGATTTGCCCCCAGAGCCCTAGATCTCATCGACAGTGCCTTTGAACTATGTCAGATTCGATAATAAACGCATCACCTTTCACATATTTCTTCTCGCGGATCGCCCCGACGGTGTCCTTGATCAGCTTTAGCTTACTGTACGTGCGAGGACGCTTTGATTCATCGCCGTCCTCCTCACGCGGTCCGACCTGATGAAAGGGACAATCTCGACCGTCGGAATTTTGGGCCCACCTCTTCGAGAATTGCCTTGATGGCGCCCATCCTGGGCAGCGTCGTGTACTCGGTGTGCGGGAATCCATTTTTCTGTCCGTATCTAAAAAGCGAGCTCCAGGACATCGGAAAATAACGCACGCCTGGCTGCTCTCGATACGCTTGAAGTAAAAGCCGCCCTCCGGGAACAGGATTACCCAACGACGATCCCTAAAAAACAGACATTTCCGAGAAGAAACCGTCAAACGACCTCTCCCAAAAGACGTTTTTCAAATGGTCCTTCAGCCGAACCAACTCCTTGTCTCGGCCAGCTTTTCCCTGCTGAATGAAATAGTCGCCTAAACTTCTAGGATTAAAATTGGTGAATAGCTTTACCGTGTATATTTCCGATGATGCCGAACGGGGTCCACCGGAACATCATGTCCATCAGCCACAGGGTCTGAAATCGAGGAGTTACATCGGGAAAATGGATTTCGAATGATGGTCAAAGCGAAAAACCCACCTTTCGACTGGCGACGCCCTTATGCTGAAGGCAGGCCATTAGTGTTGGCACGTCGGCAGTGCTCTGATGGTTCGACATTAGCAAGACGCGCTCTCCGATGCACTGAGCAAGATCGTCGCCGTATTCGTAGACTAAATAGGATAATTATCATGATCAGGGATAAAATATGCATCCAAACATCCACCACTTCCAAAAACGCTTACCATCATAGCCAGCTGTATAGCCCCAATATCCGAGAAAAGCCTGTAGCCACCGATACAGCTTTCCCTCCCAGAACCAATACAAACGGGGCCTGCAATAACGGCTAAATGAAAGGAACCATTCACCTACCACACTTTTGATGCCCACATCACGGGGAACATAAAGCCAAAGTATGTGATGAAGAAGATAGTCACGTTTGATATACATATTAACGTCCTGAAAATCGGTTTTGTAATACTGGCTCTACTTTCCAACCTTATAGGCGTTCGTATTGCCCACCAAATCCGCTGCTGCCAGTTCATTTGAGAGACCGCGGACCTAAGTCGGGGTTATGATTGCCGACGCGCCAAACCTGGCTCCTTTTAGATGGCTGATCCGCCGTGATGCCATAAATGGAGGTGCTCCCGAGGGGTCCATTTCTGAAAAAAAATCGATGATTCATGTCGATTCAGTGGTTCGCATTGATGAATATAGAGAGGATGCAAAAAATGTCGTTTTATCATGAATTGAATAACCACAGTCCTTCAGCCCGACGGCCCTCTTTTGGCGCAATTTGTCAGCTTAATTTTTCGACGCTGACGACCCCTCAGTCTCAGAGTCACCTCAGTGACCAGAGTCCATTAATCGCAGTCCATTTAGCTTACAAAAAGGTAAAGTGAGCTAAAGAATTATCTTCTTTACCCCGGCTGCCGGTAGCGATAGTTTTGCACACAAGGACTAGGAAAGACCTGAGTTATGTAAAAAAAAGAAACGACAGGATGTGAAATAAATAATTATGTTCTAAAAGAAATCGGAATAGACCCGCCTGCTTCATCCAAAGAAAGCAGTTTTATAGAGCCACTTGCAGGGGATATTTTTGCACACAAAAACTGTGGGACATTTGTGGAACACGCCACTTGGCGATCCAAGCTTGATCGGTTGCAACAAAATTGTTTTGACATCTTGTTGCATCACGTGTGATCGCAATCTCTCCCCTTCCCTCAAGCCTGTTCTGACTAACGTGCCGTGTTGCGTTGCAGTTGGCTTCCCGCCAGGCGTCTCTTTCCCGGCCGTACCCCCGCTCGCGCCAGGACCCCATACACCTTTACGCCTTTGCGAGCCAGCGATTTCTCCTAACAAAAACCCCTTTGACCCTTTTTCGCAGACTTTCGAGGTAATTGCCGCTCTTTCTCGCACCATTTTCTCGAAATTCATCTTCCCCACGCACTTCACGATCCCTTACTCGTCGTTTCCTCTGTGCCTCTCGTCAAAATCTCGTTCAATGACTTTTTTTAGACCACTCAGCATTTCAGATGGTCCCATTCGGTGGAGGTAGCAACGGAGGTATTAAATTTGCCCTCAGATAGCAAATGATCCCCGCTTGGCGGTGGAAATGATTACGCTTTATATCGGAAGGGCTTCCGTGAAACGCTACTTCCCCATCCCCCCATCATCGGCTGTTCAGGCTTCCGTGGATCCCCTAGAGGAGGTGATCGCGGTGGTCGTGGTGGTGGCGGCTTCCGTGGATCCCCTCGGGGTGGCGACCGTGGCGGCGGCTTCCGTGGTTCTCCTCGCGGCGGTGGATTCGGTGGTGATCGTGGCGGATTCGGCGGAGATCGAGGCGGCTTTGGCGGACGTGGGCGAGGCTTCGGAGGAGATCGTGGTGGAAGAGGGTATGACTTTTCTCGTTGTGTTTATTTTCATACGTTTTTCAGACGTGGAGGCAGCCCAAGAGGTCGTGGAAGCCCACGCGGTGGTGGCCGTGGCGGTGCGGGTGGCATGAGGGGCGGAAAGAAGGTGATCGTCGAGCCGCATCGTTTCGAAGGTTAGAAATTCTAGTTTTTTGCTTATGTTTTTCAGGTGTTTTCGTTGTGAAGGGCAAGGAAGACGCTCTGGCCACCAAGAACATGGTCGTCGGCGAGTCTGTGTACGGCGAGAAGAGAGTATCTGTCGACGAAGACGCTGGTCTTTCCGTGGAGTACCGTGTCTGGAATCCTTTCCGCTCAAAGTTGGCTGCTGCCATGATGGGTGGACTGGAAGACACTCACATCAAGCCGGGTACCAAGCTACTCTACCTCGGAGCGGCTTCAGGCACAACTGTTTCTCACTGCTCGGATATCGTCGGACCGGTGAGTCAGTTTTGGATAAATCTATATATTTTTTTCTTCAGGGCGGTATCGTCTACGCCGTCGAATTCTCTCACCGATCTGGCCGTGATCTGCTCAACGTCGCGAAAAAGAGGCCGAATATCGTCCCGATTGTCGAAGATGCCCGACATCCCCACAAATACCGCATGCTCGTTGGTAAGCTTTATGCCTGTTCTGAACCGTTGTCTTTGTCTTTAATGTGTTCTATTTTGACCTTTTAGGAATGGTTGACGCTATCTTCGCAGATGTTGCCCAACCTGACCAGGCTCGTATCGTCGCCCTCAATGCTCACAACTTCCTGAAAAATGGAGGACACGCCGTTATCTCAATCAAGGCCAACTGCATCGACAGCACTGCTGAACCAGAGGCTGTCTTCGCTGGCGAAGTCAACAAACTGAAGGAAGAGAAGTTCAAGCCGCGCGAGCAAGTAACGCTAGAACCTTATGAACGTGACCACGCCGTCGTCGTTGCCGAATACCGGGCGAAGCCTAAGAAGTCTATGGGATAAGACCCCCTCATCCTCTCTAATACTCGTTAATGGTCTCACATTGTTACGTTGTTTGTTGAGTTTGAATAAATTAATGTTCGAACAACTTTTGGTCTGGTTTCTGATCGGGTTTGATACCCAAGATATCTTGACGATTTTCTGTTTTCCAATTATTTTGTGGGAATGCGCGCCCTGGATCGTTGACATGTTCGATTTAGGTAACATGTCGGGCCAAGTCGCGGCGCAACCGCAAGCCGTCCAAACATATGGACGAAAGAGGACGGCCACCGCTGTCGCCCACTGCAAGAAGGGCCGTGGTGTGCTGAAGATCAACGGCCGCCCCATCGATACCGTTCAACCGCCGATTCTCCGATTCAAGCTCCAGGTAATATTCATTGGCTTTACACGTTCAATTTAGCCTTTTGTTAGAGCTAGACGAATTTTTTAATATAAGTTCGACTGCGCTATAAGTTTAATTTCTTTTTTCCAGGAGCCCCTACTGGTCGTCGGCAAGGACCGCTTCCAGGAGGTCGACATCCGCGTGCGCGTAAACGGTGGAGGAAACACCTCGCAGATCTATGCCATCCGTCAGGCCATCGCCAAGGCCCTGGTCGCCTACTACCAGAAATTCGTTGATGAGCAGAGCAAGAAGGAGCTGAAGGACCTGTTCGCCGCCTACGATAAATTCCTGCTCGTCTCCGATCCTCGCCGCAGGGAGTCGAAGAAGTTCGGTGGATCCGGAGCCCGCGCCCGCTACCAGAAATCTTACCGTTAAGCTTTTGTGTTTCGTTGTTGATAAATTTGTTTATGATGTTTGCTGTAATAAAATACACTTCTTTCTGCTCATATTTATGCAATCAAGCCTTCGATTTGGCAAGAATCCAGTCGCCTCGTAGGAAGCGCTTCGGTGTGTTCCAGTTGTTAGTAGCGATGTTGTGGGCGAACGGTGGGGCTGCTATCCTTGGGAAATCTGGAAAGCTTATTTTGAGTTTGCAGATTTTTTTTCACTTACAGCTTCTGTTCATTGGCCTTCGCATCGCTTGTGTGCCTAGAAGGGCAGCTCTGCTGGGGTTCCAAACTCTGGGCTGTTTCCACGGCAGCCATGGTCTTCTGGGCGCATCATACTCATCGCCCCGTTCGGCGTCGATCTCCCGCCACGGGAAACCGCGGTTGGAGCCGTAACCACGGGTCAGGGGTTGCGAGATACTAAACTGGGTTGTTGATAGCAAGGTTGCACTGACCGCCGGAATATGTGGTTATCGCTGCGTCGGACCTTTGGCCGTTGCCGAATCTTGGGCAATGGGAAACTTTCCTCTTCGATTGGCGGCAGCTCGTCGGTCTCAACCTCGAATGGTGGTGGCTGTTCTGAGTCAGCGGTGCCCTTTATCTTATATTGACCTCACCTGCCGACTCGTAGGGTTGATAGCCACCTGGATGTATGCCATTGCCGGCTTCATCTGGCACGTAGGGGTCTGTGGGGAACGAGTTGTAGTGGTTGTTTGTCACTTCAATCGGCCGCAATCTTTCGTAGGCTATCGCCACGCCAAGGAGCAGTGTCGTCTAAATGGGTTAAACTAGATTTGAGGCCGCTTTTTGTGGCGGGGTCAAGGAAGTAATAGCTTTTTTTAACGAGCGAAAAGTGTAACTTACAGCTGCAAGAAACCGCGGCATTCTTCCGGGCAGCGCGCCGCTTCGTTTCGTGGGTTGATGGCCAAGAAAGAATGAGCGTGCGATTTCGGGGGCACAGCTGCGGGCCGAGACATGCGTCGAGGCGGCATGACACCTCCGAAGTCAGAAGAAACGCCTTCGGGGCGAGGAGGCCAGCGCGGGCTTTGTTTGAGCGCGGCCGCTCGCGCGTGGTTTCCGTTTTAGCGCTGTCCCCACTGGTGCCTTCTCGATAGGCTGTTCAAGGAAGATCTGTAACAAGCGAGGCGCTCGAACAAGTTCAAGTGTATGTAGATGACCGTGGCGTCGTGAGAATCATGCGATCGGCGCCACCCCCGGTACTGGACTGTTATCGGGAGAGGCTCTACCGGGGAAACTGATATTTGTTCTTCTGTCTATACTAGCCTGTTAATAACGAATAGCGTATTTGATATTTTGATCAAAAAGCCAAGAATATTCGAAAATTTAAAATCTAAAAACCTCATAAAACACGAAAAGATGTTTTATAGATTTCTTTAACAAAAAAAGATTTTTTTGGGAAAAATTTTCCCCTCCCCTCCCCCCCCCCCCGATAACAGTCCAGCACCCATCCCCCATCCGCTTGGCCAGTTCAAAATATTTATTCCATTCATCTGTTCGACGTGTAAATCCAATCAATGGTGTGCGGGGCGGCGTACACGCTTGACGCGCGGCTTCTTCTTCTCCTCGGACGACTTGCGCTTCTTGGACTTGTGCTTGGGCGGGGCCGGGGCCTCGGCGGGCACGGGCTGGGCGGGTTCGGCCAGCGACGGCCCGTAGTCGGGCTCGATCGGGCCGCTGCCCGACGGCATCGTGCTCTGCTCCTCTTCGGGGGCCACGTCCTGAAAAAGGGGGGTTGTGTAGGTGGGGAACCGCTGCTGGTGACGCACCACAATCTGTTCTACATGGGAGCCGATCTCGGCGGCCTCGTGGGCCTGGTCGTCCCACTGGATCCCCTTCAGCGAGGTCGACTTTTCGTCGTCGTAGCGGTGCTTCTGTAGAGATTTGGGGGTTTTGTGTGGGGTTTTCGGGTCTTTCGCATTATCGGGGGGAGGGGCAATTTTTTGTCAAGAAAGGTCTAGTAATTTGTTAGGAAGCGTTTTAATAGTGTTTTTGGTAAAAAAAATATTTCAGCTAGACAAATTGCCAAAAAACTTTCAAAAATGTTTAAAAAGTAGGAATTTTTGTAAAAAATCGATCATTTTTGGTGGAAAAATCGATATTTTTGATATTTTCAATAAAAATTTGTAAAGTTTTTGCGTTTAGGAATAGTAAAAAACCGGTAAGAAACACTTACACCATTTATTAAAAAATAGAATCCTGAGACCCCCCCGATAATGCAAAAGAACCGGGTTTTTCTCTAGGCCGACCTTGGGCCCGGCAAACGCGTTGTGCAGCACGACGGGGCCCTTGTAGTGGAACTGCTCGGGCGGGATGTGGTACGGGCGGAGCGCCGTCTGAAGCGGTGATGTTTTGGTGGTGGCCGCCGAGCTTTACGACCTGCGACTCGAGGTCGTTGGGGGTGGCATCCTTGTTGCGCGTCTCCTGCTCGGTGTGCACCGTCTTCTGCGTGTTCGTGTCCGACTTTTGCGACTGCAGCTGCTTCGACGTGAGCGTTGCCTGCAGAGATTGATAAATTTTTTAATTATTTCCTTTTATAAAGAGATCGATACTCGATTTTTCGGCAAAAATTGCCAATTTTTTTGTGAGTTTTCGTAGGTTTTCGTCGATTTTCAGGTAATCACCGAGGCGCAGAAGGGGAAGCACATGCCTGCGATCCGCGGCTGCCCCTGGAGCTTGTGCGCCGGCGGTACTTGACGACGAGCAGCGCCACCACGCCCACCACCAAGCAGACGAGCACCGACAGCAGCAGGGCCCCCACCCCGTACATCCACCAGCCCGTCGTGCTCGAGTCGTCGCTATAAATGGGAGCGGTGAGCTGGGGCAGGCAGGCTAGCGGAGATTTTTTTGAGGAAAACTTTACGCACTCGTTGGCGCCCTCGGCGTACGGGTCGCTACGGGCCGGGGTTGTCGACTTCTTGGTGCTCAGGGAGGGCCTTGAAGGGTTGACGGGGGGTTTTGGCGGCGGTGGTGCTGTGGTGGAGCTGAAAATTTGGTGCTTTTCAACTAATTGCATAGGAATAGTTGAAAAAAAGAGTGGAAACACTTCCTCTATTTATATAAAGAATTAGGCCTTAGAAATGATCCATCCCCCCGATAATGCAAAAGGACCAATTTTTTCCAATTAAGGTTACGGTACGCTACGTGTAGTACCTCGGCGTCGTCGTCGCAGCCGTCGTGCTTGCCGTTGTGGTGGCGGTGGTGGGGCTGACCGTGGTGGTGGTGGTCGTGCTGGTACTGCTCGGCGTCGCGGATGGCGGCGGCGGCGGGGTCGCCGAAGGCGGGTCGATCGTGCTACTCGCCGACGGCTTGGGCCCGGGCACCGGCGGCGAAGCGGATGACGTGCCGTTTGGCTGAAATTCAGCTAGAGGAGAAGGATGAGATTCTTTCGTCTATCCGCGCGACTACGCCTAATCCTACGCCTAGCCTAAGCCTAAGCTAAGCCCAGGCTAAGTCCAGGCTTAGGCCCTAAGCCCCGCCCCCGATATTGCTCAAAAACCATGGTCGATTTTCTTACCGGATCGTTCGACGGTTCGTTCGACGGCTCGTCGGATGGCTCGTTCGACGGCTCAGTCGGAAGGCTGGGCCCTGGGAAATCGGCCGAAGGGCTTGGCGATGGGGGCGGGAGCGACGACACCGACACGTTCGTCGGCGGAGCGCCAGACGGCTTTTGCGTCGGCACGATCTCGCCATTCTGAAGCAGGAGTGGTACTAGGCTGCTAGCGGGGGGGGGAAGCTGCGAGCTAGACACTTTCGGATGTCCCAACCTGTTGATCCGGTTTCCCGGTACTTGGGGACGGTGTCTGATCGCTGGTTTCGTTGTGGGCCGGCTTGGGTGATCCTCCTTTGGGTTTCTGAGAAGGCATGGGGAATGGAGGAGCACCAGGTGATGGTGACGGCTCCGGCTCTTCGGGCTCAACGGATGGCTGAGGGGACGGCGGCTTGGATGGACCCTTTGGCGGTTTTGTTTTTGGCACATTTTTGGGAGGGCTGTCATCTTCCGAAAATTGACCGAACGCCGATTGGCAGAGCAGAAGAGCCTGAAAATTCGATAATTAGAGGGCAGGCTAGCAGAGATTGTTGAGGAAGATGAGAGGGCAGGCTAGCAGAGATTGTTGAGGAAGAGGAGAGGGCAGGCTAGCAGAGATTGTTGAGGAAGAGGAGAGGGCATGCTAGCAGAGATTGTTGAGGAAGAGGAGAGGGCAGGCTAGCAGAGATTGCTGAAAAAAGAAACCCACAAGTAAAAGCATAGCGACGCGCAGACGACCCATCGTGAAAGGGACTGAAGCGGAATTGGAAAGAAATTTCCGTTGGACACCTACGTATTGTTAAGACTACCGTAGTAGTGGTAGTGAAGCTTTAAGAAAGCGAGTGGTTGTCCAAGCGTAGAAAAAGTGAGATCGTTTAGCATTTTTGCGGGCGTCGGAGCTCTGCGAAGTGTTTTATGGTAATTAGGGATATGAAAATTTCTGCTAGCCTGCCCTCCCCTTTTCCTCAACAATCTCTGCTAGCCTGCTCTCGGCAAAGTAAGATGTCGAAACAGATCATTGTTTTTACAACCTTTTCCCCCTTTCCTCAAAAATCTCTGCTAGCGCACACCCGGTCGTCCCATTGTTTGTTTTTCATTTCACGCGCCGTCTTCCCGCGCTGTGTACTCCGCGCGGAACCGGACGCGGAATACGGGCCCCACAGCAGCCGGCGGTCCAGTTATCGTGACAGCCCACCCCTCATTCGCAGTTTTCTTTTTCATATTGTTTAGTTGCCCGGCTGGGCGGCAAATGGGCTAATCAAATGAGACACACACGCTAGCCCGGGCTATCGCGCAACTAAGCCGAATTTGCTCACAGCGCGCTATGTATGTATCTTTGCCAGCTTGCCTTCGAATTAGGCTTTTCGAAGAATCTATGCCAGCCTGCATCATGCTAGGAAATTCTTTAAATGATCTCTGCTGCGTTGCCCCTGTCTCTTTTTTTGCTAATCTTTGCTCGCTCATCCTTGTTCTGAAATTCCTCAACGAATCTCTGCTAGCATGCCTAGTCTAAATTTTTTTACGAACCTCTGCCAATCTACCACGTTCTGCGAATTCCTGAGATGATCTCTGCTAGTTTACCCTGTCCTTAAGCCCATCAAAGAACCTCTGCTAGCCTACATCCTGCCGTGGTCTCTGCTAGCTTGCCGCACTTAAATTTTAGTTTTTGTGCGCTTAAAATCGTCAAAGTTTTCTTGCTGGGCCCCATTCCTGAAGTGATCTGTGCTTGCCTAGCACTTACCAAATTATCGAAATTCCAAAATATTGCTACTACCTCTAAAATTCCGCGTAAGATCTCTGCTAGCCTGCCCGTTTTCAGGCTATTGCCGAACGGCGGGGAAAACAAGGAGCTAGGAACGCGTTGATGATGGGGGCCCACAACAGCAGATGGCCCATCCCGCTCCTTTTAAGGGGGGAGGGCCATTCATCAACTCGTCTTAGCCCCCTCCCCGCCCCATACAGCCCGCGTCACCCCCCAAAATGTCTCCTTTCTATAGCAAATTTGCATAAATACAGCCCAATTTTGGAGTTTAACCTCAAGAATCTCTGCTGGCCTGCCCTCTCCTCTTCCTCAACAATCTCTGCTAGCCTGCCCTCTCCTCTTCCTCAACAATCTCTGCTAGCCTGCCCTCTCCTCTTCCTCAACAATCTCTGCTAGCCTGCCCTCTCCTCTTCCTCAACAATCTCTGCTAGCCTGCCCTCTCCTATTCCTCAAAAACCTCTGCTAGCCTGCCCTGCCTTTCGGGACCTCGCCTTTAATCTGGCGCCCCTTTCGATACTCTCGAGTACTATGGAGAGATGTTGAAAGGCGAGTGGACAGAGTATCCATTCGTATTCTAGAGAGGCAAACTGAGTGGGATTCTTTGAGAGGGGCACCACTTCCGGAAGAAGGCCCCCGCTCGGTCCCTCAGTGGCGACCCCCCGGCCGGGGTCTGTTGTTTGGCCTAGCAGCCGCTTTTTTGGGGGTGTTCCTTGTAGTGGGGATTAGCGCGGCAGGCTAGCAAAGATCATTTGGGAGGAGGGCAGGCTAGCAGAGCTTGTTGAGGAATTCTTATCGCCTCTAGCGAACCATTTCCAGCCGAAATACACTCTGCTCTTCCTCCTCTCCCTCGCTGTCCTTTCCACCCCTTGTCCCTTTTCCGATCTTTCCTCTAAACGGACCCCCCCCCAATTCCTCCCGTCACCTTCCCCCCTCCCTACCGACTGTTGATTGATTTTTTCGGGTCGACCGAACTTCCGCTTTCTTCAGCCTACTCGAGGTTTCTTTAAGGAATCTCTGCTAGCTTGCCCTGATCACTCTATCTAGCTCTCTCACTCGCTCTCTCTCTCTATCGCTCTCTCTCGCTCTTTGTCTTTAACGCCAAATTTTTCCAAAATTCTTGCTTCAGTATTTTTAGAATAACCGTCTTTTGGAAGATATTTTTCAGACAGAGAAAGCGAGAGCGAAAGAGAGAGAGAGAGAGAGAGAGAGAGAGAGAGAGAGAGCGAAGGAGCGAGAACGAGAGAGGCAGAGAGAAAGCGTGCAAGACACGAAAAAGATAGACTCCCACTATAACGAGACCCCGGGGACGGGAATTTGATTTTGGGGCCATCCATACCCCCGGAAAGCAGCTGAAAATTGCGACTTTTTCGGCCGGCACGGGTGGCCCAATTTTTCGGTAGCGCTTTTATTAATATTATCACGATATTTTGCTATTAATCCGTGTTTTCAGAAAAATTCAAGCGGTTTTGACCCTTCAAAAGGATTTTCAGCTTCAAGACGTTATTGAAACTTCCTGGTTCCTGTAAAGCTAATTTTGCTATTGTCACGTTCCCTTTAAATAATTTTTTTTTGGTTGTCACGATGCCTTTAAAATCCTAACCTCCGCGGGCCAGTAACCCTGTCATTTTAACTTCTCGAACACCCCCACCACGATACACTTGCAGGGCATAATTTCGCCCTAGGCAGCTGGCCCATTTTCGCTCCGCTCCCATCGACACCTCCTCCCGGGCGCTTTTTGCTGTTTTTTGTGCTGTCAGGCCACATTTCTCCGAACACCCATCATCACCACCACACAACCGCCAAGCTGTTCTATATAGCATTCCAGCATTCTTTAGGAATATAGGGGACAGGCTAGCAGAGATTGTTGAGGAATAGGAGAGGGCAGGCTAGCAGAGATTGTTGAGGAAGAGGAGAGGGCAGGCTAGCAGAGATTGTTGAGGAAGAGGAGAGGGCAGGCTAGCAGAGATCTTTTGCAGAACCTTTAGCCGCTAAAGTGTTTCCACAGGCTTTTTTCATTTTTCCTGCAAACACAAAGCAGATGTAGCCAAGGCAAGAGAGAGAAAGAGAGAGAGAGAGAGAGAGCGAGAGAGAGAGAGAGCCAGCAACAGACAGCCGATTAATCTGCCGCACACCCAAAGCCACTTGATCATCGAGGGTGCCGGACCCGGGGTTGGGGGGGGGGGCGAGATTCGACTCGGCGATAAACCGTTTGGCACCCCCTGTTTGTCTGTTCCCCTGCCTGTCCCTCTCCATTTCCCGTGCTCTCTCGCCGGCCGCACCCCCTCTTTATTGCACATCTGTCAGCAATTATGCAAACTGAAGGGGGGGACACGCCCCTACCCCACCCTCCCGCACCATTCAACAGGTTCTACTAGGCGCGCTGGATATTATGCGCTGTTTGTCTTCGGTGGCTGTAAAGATTTCACTTCAATGGTCCTTGAAATTTTAAAAATTTTATATTTATCGCTGCTAGCGTGCCCTCTCCTCTTCCTCAACAATCTCTGCTAGACGGCCCTCTTCTCTTCCTCAACGATCTCTGCTAGGCCGCCCATCCCCGACTACTGGTGCTCGCTAGGCATTGGAGCATGGCTAATGCCGTCCCTGCCCGCTGACCTCGGCCTATCAGATTATACCACCCATCCACACCGCCCCCCGAACCAATCATCTACCATTTTATGGCCTGCGGGCATTCTAGTAGTGAGCGAGCAGAGGCCATTGAGGAAAGACACGCTCCAGACAGGCTAACAGAGGCCCTGGGAAGCTTCCGAGCACGGCATCTAGCAGAGTTTCTTTCGGTGACTACGGGAATTTTTTTATTGTAAGGGGGTCCTCTTTGTTCACCCAATTTCCCCCACCTTTCAAAAAGCCGGGCGTCGCTTTGCGTGCGGGCGGAGCGTCGCGTAGTTGCCTCAAAATCGGCTAAACTCCACCTCGCGCCCGCCAATCCATACATTTTTAAAGTGTTTCCGGTGTTTTTTGGAACGACCGTCATTGTAAATCAGATGCTCCGCAAGTGAAAACGAAGCCTGAAATACTCGCTTTAAATTTTACTTTGCTATAAAAAACGCTAATTTCTTGAGAATTAGAACTTTGCCATTCTCTGCTTAGTTTTTTCAAGTTTTAGTTTTAAACAGATAGCTGAGCTTAAGCCTAAGTCTAGCAAGCCCAAGTCCAAGCCTAAGCCTAGCCTAAGCCCTAAGCTTAACTAGGCCCAAGCCTAATAAGCCTAAGCCCAAGCCCAAGCCCAAGCCTATATATACCGAAGCCTAAGCCTGATTGAAGCCTATGCCTAAGCCTAAGCCCGTGCCAAAACCTAAGCCTAAGCCCCAGCCTGTGCCGGGTCCTAAGCCTAAGTTCAATCCTAAGTCTATCCCATTCCGAAGCCTAGGCCTACGCCAATTGTTTACAATTTCTATTTCGCTATTTTTCACGCTGACGCATGCCATTTTTAGTAGCGTCCCGGTTTCAAAACAAAACATGTGAATCGAGCTTTTTTTGAGTCATCGGGAATTGCTTATTTTTTCCTGCTTGAAAAGTGATGATTCAGCAGGCGGGAAATTCAATGGAAAATCCATTTTTGGCGGCCTTTCCCTTACATTTAAACCTTTCTTCATGACTTTCTTCGTTCCTTACATTCCTTCGTACGTTCATACCTCCAATTTCCAGGGGTTGATGCGCGAGTTCAAGGTGGTCGTGCTCGGCTCGGGCGGCGTGGGCAAGTCGGCGTTGACGGTCCAGTTCGTCTCCGGCTCTTTTATCGAGAAGTACGATCCGACGATTGAGGATTTTTACAGGAAGGAGATCGAGGTGCGTTCAAGTTGAGGAAGAGATGAGCCCAGGGCAGGCTAGCAGAGATTCTTGAGGAAGTGGAGAGGGCAGGCTAGCAGAGATTGTTGAGGAATTTTCTCAAACCCACGGTTTCAGGTAGACGGGCAACCATGCGTGTTGGAGATTCTCGACACCGCCGGCACCGAGCAGTTCGCGTCGATGCGCGATTTGTACATTAAAAATGGGCAGGTGGGTGGCGTTATTCCAATTAAAATTTTTGGTTCAGGTCGTTTCTCTACCTTCAACGCCCCTTTAAACCCACCTTTTCTAGGGTTTCGTCGTCGTCTACTCGATCACCAGCCAGCAGACGTTCCACGACATCAAGACGATGCGCGAGCAGATCGTCAGGGTCAAGGTGGGCACGGCCAAATGATCTCTACTAGCCTGCCGTCTCCTCTTCCTCAACGATCTCTGCTAGCATGCTCTCTCCCCTTCAATCGCCTTTTTCCAGGGTACCGAACAAGTCCCCATTCTGCTCGTCGGCAACAAGTGCGACCTGGGTCATCAGCGGCAAGTACGGACCGAGGAGGGGCTGGCCCTCGCCGAATTCTGGTCGTGCCCCTTCACCGAGTGCTCGGCCAAAAATGCACATAACGTAGGTTCTGAAGACTCAAGGCTCAACGTTCCTCAATCCTATATTATTTCCAATTTCTAGGCTCAGGCTCAGGCTTAGGCCCAGAAAATCGTAAAAATCGTTTCAGGTGAACGTCACGTTCGCGGAAATCGTACGCGAGATGAACTACGTGCAGAGTAGGGCCCGACAGCGGAAAGGATGCTGCCGGATACTGTAATTTATGGATGTTTCATCCCCTTTAAACATTCCTGAAATCTCGAAAAATGGTGACAAGACGGCAGCTTACTGTAAGTTTAAAGGGACGCTGAAGTCAGACGGGGGCAGGCTAGCAGAGATTGTTAAGGAAGAGGAGAGGGCAGGCTAGCAGAGATTGTTAAGGAAGAGGAGAGGGCAGGCTAGCAGAGATTGTCGGGGAAGAGAAGAGGGCAGGCTAGCAGAGCTTGTTGAGGAAGTGGAGAGGGCAGGCCATCAGAGATTTTCGTGGAAAGGGGGGAGGGCAGGCTAGCAGTGATTGTTGAGGAAGAGGAGGGGCAGGTTAGCAGAGAATTTCTTTTTTTTTTAAATCCAGAAATCTGACTTCACAATCCCTTTCAACTTACAAATTTGAGATTTTTTATTTGTTGTATTTTGTATCAGCCCAGAAAACAAAGCGAAACCCGTGAGATTACCCTTTATACCCGTAAAGTTCAGTTTATTGTATTTTATTTTACACGCTTTTTTTGGTCGATAATGCCTTCCCCCCCACCAAGTGCTATGCAAAGATTTCGTTTCAGTGTATTTTTTGGCAATTTTTTTGATGTTTTTGTGCCGGGGCTGGGCTTTCCGATCGCCTTCTAAGACTTGTTTCGACTGCCGTGGCCCAGCCCTCGCTTTTCCTTTTTTTTGTGTCTGTGTCGTATCGGGTCTATCGAGAATGTGTAGTGCGCCCGAGGGGGGACACGGCCGGGGAAGTGTGAAAATTTGCAGGCGCACTAATGGCTGATATCCTACCTTGCCGGGTCCTTTAAAAGTGGCTTTTCCCGACCCTGTCCGTTTCCTCGGGCCCTCAGGCGATGTCACTTGTCAACAGCCGTTTTTTCTGTGCGCCACTTGTTTGAAATGTGTTTTATTGTTGGTAAAGTGAGATTTTAATGTGCCTGATAAAGATTTGAGGATTTTAATGGTGAAAATACACTTGAGACCCCAAAAAAATATCTGCTATGTTGATAAGCTCCTCAACAATCTCTGCTAGCCTGCCCTCTCCTCTTCCTCAACAATCTCTGCTAGCCTGCCCTCTCTTCTTCCTCAACAATCTCTGCTAGCCTGCCCTCTCCTCTTCCTCAACAATCTCTGCTAGCCTGCCCTTTCCTCTTCCTCAAAAATCTCTGCTAGCCTGCCCTCTCCTCTTCCTCAACAATCTCTGCTAGCCTGCCCTTTCCTCTTCCTCAAAAATCTCTGCTAGCCTGCCCTCTCCTCTTCCTCAACAATCTCTGCTAGCCTGCCCTCTCCTCTTCCTCAACAATCTCCGCTAGCCTACCCTCTCCTCTTCCTCAACAATGTCTGCTAACCCCCCGGAAGGCAATTTCCGAGAAAATACCCTTAGGGCACAAACATTCGTCCCTCCATCGGGTCACGCACCCTAAAAAGTGCCCCAATCCGCAAGTAGAAACCGGTCATCGCGCCCAGATCCCCCACATTCGCCGCAGCGCCTGAATCACCAGAAGCCAGCCAAAATTTCTGGGGATTTCCACACGACTTTCACGTGTTTTCTATCAATTCCATCCTGATGCTTCCTAAAATATATCTATCCTTTATTTTTGTATTCTTATTTGCATTCGCATCCTCCCCAGCCGTTGCCTGGCCGCCGATTGGAGGTGAGAAGGGGCAAGGATTGCGTTTAAATGGGCTGGGAAGTTTTAAAAAAGCTTCAATGATCGGGCAGACTAGCAGAGACCATTTAAGAAAATTATCGTTACCGATAATGCCAAAGTACCAAGGAAAAATTTCCATTTAAAGATCGCCCGTGCGAGAGCTGGGCCGACTGTGAAGCCTGGGAGATTTGCGCCGAGATCCCGGGCACCCGCGGCCGAGCCCCGATTTGCCAGCCAGAATTCCCGGAGGTGCACCGGACGACGGAGAGCCGTCCGGAGAAACCGGAAGGATGGACGGCTATCGACAACGGTTACGCATAATTTATCAGAGCAACAATAAATGCTACCTAATATAATTTTGGCGTTCGGCAAAATATCAGAGAAACTGGGAATTTAACCCCAAAAAAATAGCATATTCTCAAGCTTAAGCCGAAACTTAAGCAGGTATACCTGTTCGTAGGATGAAAATGGCTCATAAAAAGTCTCCCATTCGAAAGAGCGCAAAAATCTACCCCGGAGGCAATCGCCAGCAAAAAAAAAATAAAATAAAAAAATCTAAAATTTTCGTTGGCCTATCGATATGGTCTATTTCCCGGGTCGACCTCCAAGCCTAAGCCTAAGCCTAAGCCTAAGCCCAAGCCTAAGCCTAACCTAAGCCTAAGCCTAAGCCTAAGCCTAAGCCTGAGCCTGAGCAAATCCATCTAATTCAATCTTTTCAATTGAAATCAAATCGGTTCAAGCCAATTCCGGATCGCTCCTCCACTTACGACATGCAATTCCGCAAGGAGGAGCCCTCGTACTCCATCTTTCAATAACTTTTTCGAAGTTTTATTAAAGTTTTGCCCGCAAAAATCTAGCCAATATTCCTTGAAAAGTTCAAAGAAACTGCGCCAACGCTTGGTAGATGCATGGATTGGTTCAATTTGGATTTACCGGCGATCCCCGTCCGCGAAGAGTCCATCCAAATCATCAATGAGCCGAGCGAATTCTACGAGGTTTTGATCGTGAGTTTCTGTTCGGGAATTGTAGACTTTCATTTCTAGGATGAGACGAAACGGGCGGAAAAACGCGTATTTTGGAGCAGCTTATACCTTGGAGAGGGGCAGCTCGAGAAGCTACTGGTCAGGCTTGTAGTGTTCTATTGAGAAAATCAGTGTTTTAGGTATCGACACTAGATGAAGCTCTTACAAGAAACGACCGTTTGGAGATGACGTTATTACTCGATTATCTGCGAGGGACGAGAGGCACAGCAAAAGAAAAGAGCAGCACAACTCAACTGGCGCCAATCGCGGATCGTGCCCAGGTTCGGAAACCATCTTGACTGACTATATTGTCAATTAGGTCTCCCTCTACCACACCCCAGAACTCAGCGGCTTCATCAAGCGCCTCTTGCCGGAAAGGACGAACGAAATTGTTGGCCTCCAGCACATGAAGTTGTATATTTTTGACGATAACGTCCTTATCAGCGGGTTTGCGATAGATTCTTTCATGGAATTTAGCTTTTAGTGCTAACCTCTCCGATAGCTACTTTACTAATCGACAAGACCGCTATATTTTGTTCAAGAATGTGCCCGAGCTGGCCAACTTTTTCTGTGATGTTATAGCAGAGGTAAAAAAGGTTTCCTAAACAAGAAAATTTTCTTCTTAGGTTTCTAAATCTTCTTTCGTACTGCAACCTGATGGCTCGGCGATACCTCACCGGGAGTGTGAGGTGCACCCGTTTTTAGGTAGGGTTTTAGTTTAGGTAATTGCTAAAAAAGTTGCCTTTTCTAGGTGATTCTGTTGAATATCGACGGCGCTTTCAGAAGCAGATTGAAGGGTGTATAGAACGGCTGAAAGTGTCGATCCGCTCGATGAATCAAGGTTCTGCGGGTTTGGTAAAAACGATTTAATTGGATTCCTAGGGGCCGACACCTTCCTTTATCCGCTTCTCCAAATGGGCCCCTTCAACATCCATCAAGAATATGATTTTCTGAAGAGATTATTTGAGACGAAGGTTGGAGCGCCCATTTTTACCAAGTTTCATATTTCTAGACATCGGCACTGGAAATAATTATGGCGTCCGGATATTTCAACTGTATCGACGAGTATATCGAGCGGATTTTTGGTGTTGGAGAGTACGGGATGGAGGTGCTGGTCGCTGCGCCAGAGGTAGATTGTAGAATTCTCTCGCCGACGCTGTTTTTAGGCCAACGGATTTTTCGGGGCGGCCGGAGCTTCGAAATACGTGCCTAGCATGTACTCCTGGATCGCCAAGGATTTTCTGAAAATTTCTGGGCGGAATTCGAAGCGTCAGGTGCCATTTTGAGCCCTAAAAACAGTTCTTTGTCCTTAGATCGATCTCCGAGAATATAAGCGGCCCGGCTGGACATTCCACGCGAAAGGACTATGGATGTGCGATGAGGGTGTGGCGGCTACATTGATTGGGTCCAGCAATTATGGTATTTATTGCTTAAGGTTTCAATTAGCTTCATCAGGGTTCTTTCGCGTTATCGTGTCTAGTCGCAAAAACTGTCTCAAAGCTTGTGAAAGTCGAAAAATCGGGATTTTAGGAAATTTTTTAATTTCGCTACTTTGTCCCGTTTAGGACTAGTAAAAACCATTTAGAAACAGATTTCCACTATTTGATTTTCAAAGTTAGATCCTAAGAAACAATTGGTTCCCCCCGATAATGCGAAAGAACCTCGTTTTTATGACGCTTCAGGCTATCGTTCCGTTCACCGCGATCTGGAAGCCCAAGTACTCTTGGTCACCAAGAACGAGAAGCTGAAATCGAGGTTGAAGGAGGAATGCTCCCGTCTTTTCGAGTACTCCTCGGTGCTGGATGCGACAGCCCTTCGACGAGCCGAACACCATATCCCCTATTTTGTGAATGTTGTCTCGAAATTTGTAAGGAATTTTTTCTAGTGATAGAGGATTCATTTGTGATTTTTGGTCTATTAGCCGATAAGAAATATTGGTGCGGGTATTTAGGATTTTGCCGATTTTTCACCGATTGTCTTTTTTAATTTTTAGGGATTTGATAAAGCTATTATTCTCTGCCTGATTCATCATCGTTGGCCAAAATTCGATTTACAATCGGCACTTGGTGCTAAATAATTATTCTTTTTTCAGTTTATGCTCGTTATTTAGACATTATTTCTTGTAAAAACTTCACAAGGCTGATCGCCCGTGCCGCTAGAGGTTTTCCAAATTTCATCTACACCCTCTGTTTATAGCTATGGGGAAGATCGGCACCCATAACGGCAAATTCCACTGTGACGAGGCGTTCGCCTGCTTCATGTTGAAGGAACTGCCAACTTTCAAGGGATACGAGATCGTGAGGCAGGTTTAGTTGAACTTATCCTGATCGCATTTTTAGAAGCCGCGATCCTGCCGTGCTCGACGCGTGCGACGTCGTCGTGGATGTCGGTGGCGTTTACAGCCATGATAAGAAGCGATATGATCATCACCAAAAGTAAGCGTCCTCGTCTTCAAGAAATTTCCGTCTAGGGACTTCGACAATTCAATGCAGTCGCTTGGTATCCTCGATTTCTCGACGAAACTCTCGTCGGCCGGACTGATCTACGCCCACTATGGCCGAGCGATTATTGCTGAGGTGAGCGCAGCGGCTGCGCGGTTTAGTTTTTTAATTTCTTCTAGGTGCTAAAGATCGATCAGGATGACCCTCGGGTGAACATCTTTTATCGCCGACTCTATGAGACGTTCGTCGAGCAGATTGACGCCGTCGATAACGGAATTCAGCAGTATGATGGGGTGCCCAGGTGCGCTTGGGGTCTCAATTTCCCATAATTCAAGTTTAGGTATCTCTCGTCGGATAGCATTTCCGCTCGGGTCGGCGGCTTGAATCCGAATTGGAATGAAGACGACGTTAACCCCAACGCAAGGTGCGTTTGCTATTTGGGATCTAAGTTGCCTGTTTTTAGGTTCACCGATGCTATGAAACTGGTCGGCGGGACGTTCCTCGAGCACTTGCACTATTTGAATGGCGTCTGGTGGCCTGCACGGCAAATTGTCGTCGAGTCGGTGAAGAATCGAGAAGCGGTAAGCTTCAACTTCCCAAAAGATTTTGATTAATCTTAGATTGATCCGTCTGGCCGAATTCTGACGATGGAGAACGGGGGTGTGCCGTGGAAAGAGCACTTTTTCGATATTGAGGAAACGCTGGTGGGTGGCTGTTTTGAGAAAGTTTTCACAGAATTTTTTTCACGCTTCTGTTTTTGCGGGGGAAAACACGCTTTTATGTGTTTATGTCGTTTATGTGAAGTTAATCAAAGTTCAACATTTCCTTAGAAAACGTGGATGAACAACTCATTACTAGGCAGACTTCAGCTTAATTTGAAAGTTTAAAAGTCCAATTTTGGATTTCAGGGCCTGACCGGTTCGCGCATGACTTACATGCTCTTTGGCGACTCGACGTCTTCCGGCTGGCGCGTCCAGGCTATCCCCAGCGACAGGAGAGCCAACTTCCAAAACCGGTAGTTCCGAGAATTATTAGAGAAACTTTTGTTTTCAGCGGACCCCTACCAAAGAAGTGGCGAGGCTTGAGGGACGAGGAGCTTTCCAGTGTTGTCGGTGTTGAAGGGTAGATTTTTGTGATTTATTGGGGGCTATCTTTAAAATCCGTATGGCCACCACCTTCCATTTATTGTTTAGCTGCGTATTCGTGCACATGACGGGCTTCATCGGCGGGCACAAAACCCGCGAGGGTGCCATCGAGATGGCCCGACGGGCCCTCCCCATTGTCGACAAGGAGATGGAGGTTGTTTTTTTTTTGAGAATTTAGATTTTTTACACATGAATTTTCGGATATCCTATAAAGTTGTAAAAATTTACCTGTACTTTCGATTCGAGCGTGAGATATCGGTTCTTACGCAATATCGGTGGGACCAACATTTTGCTTGGGATCCACTTTTTCTAATATTGTTTACCGGAGGTCTTCCTAAATTGTCTAATATTCCGAAACGAAAAAACTACAATTTTTTATTGAAAATTACAAAAAGTGTTTTGAATTTTTGTGGCCAAAAGACCCCCCGATATTGCCAAAGCACCGATTTACGTGTTGTTTGTCCGTGGAATTCACAGCGCCAGTGTCCGTCCCTCTTTTGGCATGACAGTAACCAAATTTAAGGTCCGTAATAGTCGTAAAAGGCGCTCGAGTATAGCGGCAACGACGGCCCGCGAGGTGTAGCTTTTTTCAGCACAGGCAGCCTTTTAGTTTTTTTTGCGTTAATAAACCCTACTTTTCAGGAGGAGGTCGCGGAAAAGAAGGCCAAGCTCGGCAGTGGGGACGACGCCTGAGCAACGCTTGCGAATGTTACGGGATTTTACGAATTTATGTTGATAAACTTATTGCGCTCCATCTGATAGGGAAAATCCGAGCAGGGCACACAACTTTTAGGTGCTGTACTTTTAACGGGCGGGGAAGCACTTTTTGTTTTTTTTGTCGCCTCTACCACTTTTTGATCGCTAGAAAGACATAAAACATTTTCAAAATTTTCAAAATACGAACATTTTGGCCTTTTTTGGTCATTTTTCATACATTTTTGACCAAAAAGTTAACCAAAAAAGTTTCATACTTTCGAGAATTTTTCTTATTTATTTTTATATTCTTTTATATCTAAAAATCTTAAAAATGCTATAACAATGGTTTGCATTTTGTTATCGGGCCGTAGAGAATCGGGGAAAAAGTTGGTTCCCCCACCGGCAACAGTGCAGAACCAACTTCTGTTTTCCGCCGCAGAACACGAGTTTCCCGGCGTCCGCATATCAATCTCGGCGCGCGCGGTGATTCAGCACGCCTACCCGCGTACCCGAGCGCGCAAAACCGTTGAGCCGCGCTTGCGCGCGAGACTTGAGAGATTAGCGACCGCATCGATCAGTTCTCCGGGCGGCGGCGGTGATATGGATAGCCCAACCCTGTGCTGATCGCCCATAAATCTCGCGATGGTGATCAGCGCGTTGGGTAGAGCATGTCTGTAGCCAACCTTCTTTTTTTTTGCGCCCGTCTACCTATCGGCCTTATTACCCCCGTTTTTTTTGAGGGTTCTCGGGCGAATTTGCGGTTTTGGGTTCGCGCGAGCTGCGAAAATTTTAACTTTCCGTTCTGCACTTCGCGAACGATCTCTATCGATTGGTCTGCGCTGACAACAAGTTGTTTTAGGTGTTAAATAATCGATTTTACGACGCGTAAGCTTTTTAAGTCCGAAAGACCTGAAAGACCTCGCTCGAAAAGCGCTGAATTTTTTGTTTTTTTGTTTTAATCTAGAGATGCCTAGTAATTTAATAGGAAGTATTTTCATAATGTTTTAATAAATTAAAACTATTTTGCAAATAGAAAAACTATCTAAAAACGTTGAAACTTTTTCAAAAAGTCGAAAGTTTGATAAAAAAACGGCTATTTCTGGTCGAAAAAGCGATAATTGTGTATTTTTCATCAAGTTTGTACATGTTTGAAATGCGAGGCATTTTCAGAATGTCAAGCTCTGTGCCGCATCACAAAATTTTCCTTTTAAGTTTTTCTGATTTCTCTGATTTTAAGTTTTCTGATGGGTTTTTTATTCTGCCTTTTCTAGAAAGTCCCACGCGCTGATCGGTTCGATCAGCGATAAACCGTGCTTTCCTGCCTATTTCCGATAGTTTACAAAATCCGTCCATCAACGCCCTCCCAGCCACCGTTTGTTAGGGGCGCCCGGTGAACGATGTATGCGGTCGATTAGTGGCATGCGGCTGATCGTCATCGCGTTCTACCTCGCATTTCTGATCACGGCGACGACGGGCGGGATTGGCATTTTGAGGCAGGCGTTTTTAACGCGGGTTTTTAACTTTAAAACGACTAACGCATGTAATTTTTGCGGCTCTTTTTCTTTAGCGGGGGCGGGGGATTGTGCTCCATAGTAATAAAACACAATTCATTTTTATTTACGATTTTTTATTGGTTTCTGAAACCTAAAAAGTCAGAAAAATCTTTTTGAAAGGTTTGAAAATTGAAAATTTTTAGCATGTTTTCATAGATTCTTGATCAAAAGCCAATCTTTTTTGATACAAACTTTAGCGCTTTAGCACTATCATTTTTAGCAACCAATACTGACTACCAATACCCTTTTCTAAAGCTTACCATAGCACGAGGCGGCGACTCTCGCGTCGAGACGTCATCGACAACCTCAAAAAAGACGACCCGACGTCGCCGTGCCGATACGGCGGAATTCTCGCCGGCAACCACTGCCACTGCATCCCGCCCAACACCGGCCCGAATTGCACGGATTTCGCTTGCGGTAAGGGCGCCATATTCGCCATATTTATAAAAAAGCCAAAATTATCTTTTTCGATGAAAAAGGTCGATTTTGCAAAAAAAAACATTTTTCTAGACATACTAACGTTTTCCATATTAAACCAGTCAAATTTCCAGTGCACGGCAAGTCACTCGGGACGCGCTACGACCCGAACAAGCTCATGTTCGCCCAGCCGTGCATGTGCGACGACGGGTGGAGCGGCGACTTGTGCGAGTACAACCTCACTGATCATGTGAGGGGTCATCTTACTTTTCGTAGGAAAATCCGGTACTGGATTGTTAGCGGGGGGCGGGGGTTTAGCGAGGGGAACTAAACTAAACACTGTTTAAAATCTGATAAAATGGTTAACATTTGCTATAGGGCCGTACGGATTCATCCGAAAAATACCCCCCCCCCCGCTAACAGCCCAGTACCGAAAATCCTTGCAGTGCTCGATGCGCGGTGAACGTCTACCGGACGGCGGCTGCGCGTGCCAGCCGTACTTCTTCGGCTCGATCTGCCAGTACACGAGTCGCTGCGACCAGGGCCATATTCGGCACGGCAGGTGGGTGGTCATTTTTTTCGGCCGGATGGAGATGAATTTTTAGGTGTATCTGTCAAAAGGATTGGGGCGGAGACTATTGCCATCTGATCGTCTGTCATTACGGGTATCCAGGTACGAATCGTAATTCGCTATTTTTAAGCTTTAAGCAAAATTGACCTCTTCAAGCCGGTGATTTTGGTACTGGGCTGTTAGCGGGGGGGGTAGTGGGAAACTATATTTTCCCCGTAATTCTATACGGCCCCATCTACTATAATAATTTTCTTGAGGTGTCTGTCCGTCTGTCCGTCATGTCCCGAATTCAACTCGAAGGGGAAAGGAGCTAGAGCTTAGCTCGCTTCGGATTCGGATAGAGCGTGGTCAGAAACCCCCAAACTGATAAAAAAATTATGAAAAACTTTTAGTTTAAATTATTAAAATTAACTTTGAAAGCTTTTTCCTTAGTAAAAGGCGGGGGACGGAGGTTTGCCCGATTTCGGACGTAGTGAGCCAGGTGGCGCGCATGTCGGCCAGGGGGAGGGCGCACAGGGGTAGCCCGAAGTCCAGCCGCTTGCAGCGGCGAAGCCGCTGGAAGCGGCTGGTTAATAACTAAATATAAACCATTTTGTTCCTCATTCTACACCGTTTTCAGATAAAAAGTTATAAATAAGTTTAAGAATTGACCAAGATTTTCGATTTTTTTGTTGAAAAATTTGTGAAAATGACAAAAAAGTAAAAAATTCCAATTTTACAAAATTTTTACAAACGTTGCTATAATTTCTAGGAATCCAAAACCAATAAAAAAGCTATAGAAAATAACTATGGGGGATTTAGAGATTTACAAAATAAAAATTATAAGTTAACAAAATTGAAAAAAATAAATAAACAAACCAAAAAAAACACCCCAAAAAGGGAAAAAAAAAAAAAACATTAAAAAAACCCAAACCCCCGCTTTTTCAGACGTCATGAACCGATCGCGGTCCTGCATCTGCCCGCCCAAGTACAAGGGCGCCCACTGCGACCAATGCGCCCAGGTAAAAATCCTTTTTCAAGCTGGTACGCATGCTAGCAGCGATCATTCAGGAAAAATGCGGTTTTTTAAGCTTTTCTATCTTTTTCTTGCTCTTTTTCTTGCCTATTTTTTTCTTGGAGATCCAGATTGGCCTGACAAAAGTATATAGCGTTTTTATATAGTTTAGCGCGTTAGCTGTAATTGTGGTAGAAACTATCAAAAAAAGTTAAAAAGTCCTTGAAAAAGTCGAAAATTTGGTCATTCTCGGCGGAAAAATCAATTTTTCGACCTAAAATTTAACGTTTCGTTAAAATTTGTAAAGTTGTTATGGTCATGAATGGTTAAAAGCAATATAAAACGTATCAAAAAGCTAGGCATGCGCCGAAAAACCCAAAAATGTATTCGTTACCTTTAGGTGGGACCAAAAATTGGCGTCTACCCGAAGTGCGCCGTCAGTCTGATCCCCCGCCATGCGATGGCCCGGAAAAAGACCAAATCACAGGTTTTGCTATGATTTAAACCTCAAAAATTGCTTTTTAGATCCGCTCCCACCTCGTCATCATCCTGGGCGCGTGCGGGTTTCTGGCCGTCGTCGCGCTGGCCATGGCCTACGTGCACTACCGCCGGAAAAAGGCCAAAAACCCAGAAGTAAGATAAGGAGGCTTCATCGTAATGATTTTAGATTGAACTGGCTCGCCAGCAAGAACTCAACGAGCGCGCGGCAATGCTCACCGAGCAGGCCATGCGCAGGTACTGGCTATCAGTTTTCATCAACTTTTGGCGCTGGACTGTTAGCGGGGGGGGTAGTTTTTATTTTTCCGCGTAAGCAACCTGTTAATAATCAAGGCTATATTTCTAGCATTTTTAGTAGTTTTTGATTGCAAGAAAATTAAAAAATCCGCAAAAAATTACTTCTGACCATTTTTTATACATTTCTGACCAAAAAGTCTAGCATTTTTGAGAGTTTCATAATTTTTTTGTGCTTTTTATACGTAAAAACTGTGCAAAAAGCTATAAAAATGCTCTGTTTCTTTACAGGGCTGGATTGCTGAGAAAAATTTCGTTCCCCCGCTAATAGCCCAGAACCATTTTTTGTGTTTTTATAGGCAAAACCCGTTTAAAATACTATAAAACGGTCTATGTTCCGTCATCAGCTTACTGGCGGGAAAGCGGTCGTTTCCGCTTCTCTTAAAATCCTCTGAAAACTCTTAACCCAACTTTTAGCGCTCTTCCGGGGCCGCAACGAAAGCGCTCTCTGCTTGGGACTTTCCAACTCAGAAGGTTGATTTCGGCAATTATTTAAAGTACCACTACTTAGAGACTTCCCCAGCGAACGGCGCTCTTCCGGGGAGCGACGCCGCTCGCTGCCCTATCCATTCGCGACAAGGCCCCGCCGGGCAACGGCTGACGATTAGGGAACGATACCTTAAAGGTATCCGATTCTGGAGAACGACAACGTCAAGCCGAGCTTTTTTTTTTGAGGAGAAAATGGCAAAGCTTTTCTGGTTCTTTAGGATTCCCGGGCGGGCAGAAGTATCAAACTAAGCGCCATCACAATTGATCTCGAGTTGATAAACGAAGTTTTTACCTTTTTTGACACTGACCGGAAAATACACGCGAATCGGCCAGCAAAATCACACAAGATCGATTTTTTTAAACCACCTAAAAAGCCAGCCCTGATGTCGGATCTGCATTTTGTGGACTTAAATTTTGCATGTAATTCTTGAATTATTAGGCTGCAGAAATTTAAATAAATATCCAAGTATTTAAACGATTCCACTTCTTTTCTAAACATCAAAACGCGACGAAAATCATCTCCGACGCCTCGCCATGGGTCTTCAGGCTCATGCTGTAGCGTCATCCGATGGCTGGCTTCGGCCGCTATTCTGGTTTCTGCTCGTCTGCTCCAACTTTGGCTCTACTGACCAGTAAGTATTTATCGCTTTCTCTCGACTGAACAATTTCAGACTCCGCAACTTCCTCGATCTGCCTTTTGACGACCCGCTGAACCTCTCGCCGGCGATGCTGCGCAACCACCACCGTATTCGTCGTCAGGAGAAAGATGTGAGGCTTGAACAGTTTGAGAACCGGAATTTAGTGCCCCACCAGACGCCAGTTTATCTGCTACGCTTACGATGTTGTGGAAGAGCCGTATCCGGATTGGCTACAAAATACCGAGGCCAAGGTTTGTAACCCCCGTTGATCGACAACGGGCTATTTTTTAGTGTGAAAAATGCAAGACTGATATCGTATGCAAGGACACGGACAAGGTGGAGACCGCCACCGATGATGGCAGACTTCAAGTCGCGAAAAGCTGTCACCCCAACTTTTGCGTAAGGCGATTTTTTTTGGCATATAGATTTTCTTGCAGGTTACCGGAGAGAATTGCATAACGCCAGTCGAACTGAATGGAGGTTCGTATATCGTCTATACCTATAGTCTGCTATTTCAGGAAAAGTTTTCTTCCCGTTCAACCTTTGCACTCGACAAATGGCGGCGATCGGGGAGTGTGATGACAAGAAGCTGTACTTGCCAGCCTAGCTTCAGAACTTGGAACAAATTTAGGAGCTCTAAGGCCTTCGATCCAAGCGGAGACAAGTTCACCAGCCAGTACTGGGTGCAATGCGATGCGGGCTTTATTGTTCCAACGTACGTAGTTTTGGTACCGGCCCATTAAGCCCCCTGATTCCCCTGATTCCTCTGATTACAGGTTCGTTTCCACCGCATATACAAATTGGAACGGCGAACTCCTCGAGCGCCCAGCATTGACGTGCGTGCCCAGCCTTCAAAGAGCCGCTGGTTTCTTGAAAGAGGATCCATCGCTGCTGTACAACGACCCCTACGACGTTCCCGATCTCATGGACTTCACGGTAGCATCTTTCAAATTAGCCAATGTCCCCCTTTACAGTACTGCGGAATAGGAGGCCGGCCCGAAAATTCCTCTTGTGAACCGTTGCCGCTGTGCGACGTCAAAACCCAAAAACCGTAGCGGGCTTCAATCGCTTAGCAATGTTTCATAGGGTGGTTTCGCCGTTCCGGCCGACTGTAGTCAAACGCGCGACGGAATGTGACGTGCCGTGTGAGCATCGGGGCGCCAACGGCACATACGACGACTGTGTCTTCCTTGACATCCTCGACCCAGACGCAAAGATCTTGTACTCTGCGAAGCGTGCTCACGTCTGTTTCGAAAACTTTTACAAAACTTTGCTTTTTTGAGTCTGGCCCGTATGCGCAGTTCATGAGCGAGGAAGAGAATCTGCGACTCGACGTGATCATCAACACCACCGTCGCCCCTACGAATCAGAGCGACCCCACGGTGAAACCAGAAGCCAACTCCCGGCGAATTCTGAACAAATATCAGGTAATTGATCGTCGTGAGTCTTTATTTTTCCTCTTAGTTCAACCACGCTCAGGCGCTCGACGACGAAGGAGGCCGACGGGTTCGCCGCCAATCCATGACGGAACAAGTGATTCGCTACCCGAAATGCATTGACATCAACGGGCTGTCGGTCAGGCGTATCGTTTGATTGCATCTTTGTTTTAGACTTATGATCGCAATCGGGTCGAAGCCGACCTGATGCTCGACTGCCGGACCAACGTCTTCTTCAAGGCCTCCGGCGCTGGGGGGGCCGAAACTGACGCCACCTTCCTGCGACGGTGACGACGATGTTGTGGGTGATTTTCTATCAGAATGTCGAAAATTTGTCGGTCTCGGTCGACAAACGTCGGACGAATATCCATCGAGCAAAATCAAACTACAGTGCTTTCGCATCATCCGAGATTATTATCGCTCATACCGGAAATTTTCCGGAAAGAGGGAAAAGTATCGATTTTTTTCTGTCAAAAATGGCCCCGGTAAAGCGAAAGCACCAAAAGAACCAAAAGAACGATAACACGATAAAGGCACAAAAAAAGCGGTTTAGCGGATTTGCAAAGGGAGAACGGAACCGACAACGATTGCACCGAGCGCCAGCGGTCCGAATGAGGACGAATCCGGGCTTGGCCTAAGATTGGGTGAGCGGCCTTCTAGACTTCTTAGGATGCGGAGAGGCCAATGAAATATTCTATAAAAGATCGCGCTTTCAGCCGTGGCGGCCGCTGTCGTCGGCATCTGCCTCTTGGCAGCCGTCGCCACCGTCGGTGTCTTGTATAAGCAGTGGGTAAATTTGCGTCTCTGCACCACGCACAACCTGCGTCCTGAATAAACGTCATTTAGAAAGCGCATCTTCTACCACCAACTGGCGGAACCGTTGCCGCAACATCATGTGGCCGCAAATGTTGAACTGGCATGGCAGCCCTATGGCGGTAGTTGGGAGGCGCGCTTCTACCGAAAGGTACGCCAAATATGCCAAATCCCCAGATGAGGCCTTCCCTATCTCTTTCATTCTGATTTTCAGGTCACTGGCCAGCCGCCAAAAGTGAAGCCCAGCTCACTTGGATACTCGCTGAAAGGGCATTTGGCCCTTTGCATGGTGGGACTTCCACAAAGCGAGCCGGTTCCCCTCGCGATTATGACGATTTCGCCACCGATTTAGCGCGCCGATTAAAGCCCGCCAGGATCTTTTAATTTTAACACGTGTTTCATTTCAGCACTAGAAAAGGCACATTTTGCAGAAGAGTGAGAAACTGAACCCCGGGGTGCCGTGGCCGCTGAACGGAAAGGGTTGCCCGATCCCATCGACTAACGAACCGATCCGCGACCCGGTGGTAGTCGCCGAAACGCTGCTCAGTGCGCTCGCACAGGACAACTTGGTTACGGTGTACAATTGTGGGCCGGTAAGCAAGCTAGACGAGCTGTGTAGCAGACGTTTTTTCCGTTCTGGACTGTGGGGGGATGGATTTTTAGCAGGGGAAAATTTAAATATGTAAGTTTTAGTAGAATAAATAGTGAGGTAAAAATTATGTGTATCCTACCTTATATAATTTTGGGGTGTATCTGTGTGTGTGTGCTCTGATTCTTCGTCACTTGGGGGAATCGACCCTTCTGTTTCCACTAGAATTCCATTCCACATTCCACAAGAATTTCCACCAGGGTTGAAAAGCCGCCTCGCGACTTTTCAACCCTGGCCCCGTCTTATTCCTATTCTTATTCCTAACAAAGAGGCCGAGCGAGATTTTCACAAAAACTTAATTTTAATGTCGAAAACAGCTGATTTTGAAAAATCTGATAGGTGTGCAGTCGTGTCATGACCATTACGCATCTAATGACGTATCATAAATGCCCTTAACTTTATTGAGATACGACTGGAACATACGGATGGAAGTTGCATGCAAATGCACGCACACAAACACTTTTTTTTTTATAGATTTGTTTCTATAGCTAAAAACTATGTAAAATTCTATAAAAACGTTTGTATTTGTTATAGGGCCGTAGTGACTCAGGGACAAATTTCGTTTCCCTCCCCCCACACGCTAAATCCCCCCCTGCCCGCTAACAGTCCAGAGCCTTTTCTTTTTGCAGACCAAGCTCTTCGACAACAATGACCTCATCGCTCTATTTAACCATGCGAAGAGCATGCAGGCACAAGTGAAGAGCGTCGTGCATCTGACGGGGCCCACCTGGGTGGTTGGCGACATTCATGGTGATGTGCGTGCTTTATAGGTTACAGGCAGATTCAGTGTATAAGAACACTCCCAAACTAACGTGTGCTTTGCAGTTCAACGTCCTTTGGCGCATGTTCGATGCGTACGGGCGGACGGCTCTTCCGGGCCAGAAGTATAAGCTTTTGATAAGCACATTATTGCGTTTTTCAGCATCGTCTTCCTGGGCGACGTCGTCGACAGGGGCGCCCGTCAAATGATGTGCCTCGTGCTCATCGTAGCCTCGATGGTCCTGCACCCGAAACAGGTGGGCTTTGACGGGAAACATGGGGCTGAACTGCGGATAATCCTACCCAGCCCGTTGTGGAAAAGGCTGTAAAGTATACCAAAATAGTCCGGAGGAGAAGGCGAATATTTTGGCATACTTGACGCCCCTGGTGGCCAAGGGGGGGGCGGGGGGCGTGAAACAGCGGCCTTACCGCAGCACGTCTCGATTTCCTTACGTGGCAGGTGTTCTACATTGCCGGCAACCACGAGACCCCGTACTGCTACAACCAATATGGATTTTCCACGCAAATCAAGGACGAGCAGAAATACTCGGCAGAAACATTTGCTGCAATTGAGGGCTTTTTCAAAAGTCTACCGCGTGTCGGCACCATCGACAAGCGCATCCTCGTGGTGCACGGCGGTATCCGTGGGTTTTTCTGGGCTTCGGAATAGATTATATATTCTGTCTTTTTATAGTGTTTTGAGCAGTTTTTGATTGTTATAAAGTTATAAAAATATTTTTGAAAATTTTACCTTTTTTGGTCATGTTTCATCCATTTTTGACCAAAATTCAAACGTTTTCGAAAATATGTATTACTTTTTATATTGTTTTCATATCTAAAAAACTATATAAAATGCTATATAAATGGTTTATTGTGGTTATAGGGCCGTAGAGAATCACGGAAAAATTTGGTGACCCCCCCCCCCCCCCTAACAGTCCAGAACCGTTTGCCTTACAGCCCCGCGCATGACTACCGAGCAGCTGCGCAACGGCTTCGACCCCAACGACGAATCGGCCGAATTGACGCGTCTCCGCCTGTCGCTGCAATGGAACGATCCGTGTAACGTGGAGGCCGATGGTCCCGAGTAGGTCGCTAACCCCATCCCGAATATTTGGTCGCTTTTTGAGGTGGCCCTATAACACGAGCCGCGGGTGCGCCCAATACTTCAACAAGCAGATGATCGACGATTTCCGAGCGATGCACGGCATCGACTTCATCATCCGTGCCCACCAGGTGGGGGGGGGGGGGAAAGCCCAAAACGGGCAACTTTCGCGGTTTTTCGCCCTTTAAAGCATCATAACTTTCTGAATTTCGTCGTTTCACAAATTCTGAAAACGAGGTTTTCATCAGCGAAAAAAAAATGCTACACACGAGAGACTTGGTCCCATTCTGAAACTCCGTGGACACCAAAAACGACCGCTTGTTAGTCTGTTCCGACGGGCGTCAGCTTCTTCGGCAATTGGCTCATCTCGCTGTTCACCACGCCGCATAAGGTATGTTGCTCCCCATCACTGCCTGTCAGGGCGCGCATGGGGGTGGGGGAGGGCGTGGCCTAGTGGTCTAAGGCGCCGGTCCCATCCTCAGGCAGAGGGTGCTGGTTCGGTTCCTCTGACCGACAGAAGTCCGTTAGGGTTTTGCACTTTTTTGCAAAAGGTACAGAAGGGGATCCAAAACCGATCTAAAGAGAAGCCCAAGCGGAAAATAAAAAGTTTTGCTATTTCCCGAGCTCTAAAGAAGAAATTCTCTCAGATGGTGCCAATTCGCTCAATAAGGGAATATCATAATAACAAAGACATGTACTGCCCAAATTAGCCACAATTCAATGATTTCAAGCCCCTTCATCCATACAAAGCTGAAAACTTTGACTAGCTTCAGTTGTTCAATTATTAGGATCTCTCATTCAGCACCTTTTTTACTTTCCAGGACCGCAGAAGTACCCAATTTGACAGTACCTATTCTTTTCCGTTGAATATCGAAGAAAAAACCCGGAAGAATGCTGCTAAACGCAAAGAAAAACGCGGCGCACAACGCTCGTATTTTCGCAATTTTTCCGGCTTAAATCCTAGATAAATCCGTATTTTCACGCTAAATCACCCTTAAAACCCCTCCCATAATGTGCGCAAGAGTCTTCTCTATATTTCGTATCGGTGGACTCCCCACAACAACGTCGTTTTCGAAAGTTATAGGCATTTGAAGTTGAAAATTTGTGACTCTTTTTTGGCCCCTTTTCTTTGCCTCTCTCCCGAAAAATCATGGATCGCTAGGCAAGCATAGTGTGCGCGCGGGCATAGGAACGCTACGGAGCGCCCCCACCTCTCATGAGCGCATTTCTTAATATCTGACAGCCAGTGCCATTGCACCACGGTATTCAGGAAACTTTGTCTTTTTCCTCCGATATCTACCTGTTAATAATAAATACAGCATCTTTCAATGTTTTTCGTAGTTGTGATTGCTAAAACATTACAAAAAAATATTTTAAAAATTTTAAAAATTCGAAGTTTTTAACGTTTTTGTTCAATTTTCTTACATTTTCGACCAAAAAGTGAAAAACCATAAAAGGAATGAGTTCGTATAAGTTTTTATATCTAAAACGGTGTAAAATGCTGTGAAAATCATTAAAAATTCAAAACCCAAATTTAGAATTAAAATTAGGTAAAAATTAGTTCCCCTTACTAACAAACCGTTCAGGACAGCTTCGGAGCCATTTTGCGCTACGACGGCAACAAGTTCACCTTCTTGCACATCATCCCGCCCACCTTAGACGTTACAGGTCCGCGGCGAGCGTCACATGCTTCAGAACAATTCATCGTTTTTCCAGACGTTGCGTCGCTAGACCACTGTTTTGCACAGGCCATGGGATTCAAGCCCTTCGAGCCGGAATCGCAGCAGCAGAATCCTGCTGAAAAAGCCCCCGTAGTGCGTATTTTTGCCTTCTACGAGTAGCCCTTTTTTACGGACTATTTCGGCACGAAGATGCGAATCCTGGGTTTCACCTTGTTTACAGGCCCCTGAGGAGCAGCGTACTGAACGTATCCATCTCGCCGCGCCGGCCGCGCCCGCCGCCACCAAATAATTCGGAGGAAATGCCTGACGGGACTGACCACGAGGAGACTACTGAACGCAAAATATACTCGATTTTTCCCGTTCTAACTCGGATCTGACCTATTCCGCGTTCACCAGATAAACGAGTCACCCGAACCATTGTTGTTGACATTGTGATGGAATAGCTATGTACAAGTTTTATCAGGAACCAATCGGAAAGGTAGATGTACACAAAAATAGCTCAGAAAATTCAGAGGAAGATGATAATGACGATGATGAGACATGTTCGCGATACCGGCCACAGGAAGTGTTGGAAAGGGGGTTGCTTGCAAGAAGGCTGCCTTCTAAAACGCGGCCAGCTGCCGGATGAGCCCGTCTAGGAAAGCGGTGATCCGGTCCATTGATGCTGGACAAAAGTGCTTCTGCAGCTCGTCCTGAAGGATGGGATATTTTGCAAATCTTAAGCCTAAGCCTAAGCCCCTCGGCCTAAGCCTAAGCCTATGCCTAAGCCAAAGCCTAAGCCTAACCCAAAGCCGTCTCTTCAATAAACAACCTGCAACCTGCCAACTTACATAGGCAAATTTCCGCCGTTGCTGCGCGGTGTCCAGGGCCAGCAGGTCGTCCAGCTCCAACTCGACGCCCTAAAAATAAATTTGCTTTGAAAATACGGCCCAAAACACGCCCGCGTAACCGATTACGCGGCCAAAATCCGCCCAGAATCATCATGTGGGACTCACATTTTCATCCTTCCCCCCGTACAGCTTCGTCACCTCCTCCTCCACCCAGTTTTCCACCTGAAAATGCGATTTTTTTTACTTGAAATTGCCGAGAAAATCTAGCAGAGGAATTTGTGGACCGGCGAGTAGTACCTGCATCCGCTTCCGGATGAGCACCATCTGCTGTTTGCCGTACTTCATCGTCAACACCCGGCTGCGCTCTATCTGAAAAGTTGCGTTGTAAAACCAAGCAGGCAGGCTAGCAGGGATTATTTAGGGACCCTGAGCAGCTACTCACCCGTCGCTCCTCGCGGTCGCCGAATCGGGCATGTTTCGGCTCTTCCGTCATTGGATTCTGAAATTCGATATTGGTGAAGAATTTAAGATTTCGTTGAAGGAAAGTAACAAGAAAGAAACTTTCGAAATATCTCTGCTAGCCTGCCCTCTCCTCTTCCTCAAAAATCTCTACTAGCCTGCCCTCTCCTCTTCCTCAACAATCTCTGCTAGCCTGCCCTCTCCTCTTCCTCAACAATCTCTGCTAGCCTGCCCTCTCCTCTTCCTCAACAATCTCTGCTAGCCTGCCCTCTCCTCTTCCTCAAAAATCTCTACTAGCCTGCCCTCTCCTCTTCCTCAACAATCTCTGCTAGCCAGCCCCTCTCCTCTTCCTCAACAATCTCTGCTAGCCTGCCCTTCTAACAAGTATAACTTACCAACAACAAAAAAGACGTTTATTTCAAGTGTTGGGCTGGGCCGTGTATGTGTGCCTGTGGGGTACTTGGAGGGTTAGTACACGGGGGAAAAGCTTGGGCAAATAATCCTCGGGACGAACCCCCCATCCGGTTCATCTGGGCGAGCGATGATTGCTTTTTCGGAATCTGAGGCAAAAATTGGGAAATGAAGTCGTTGGAATGCGATAGATTCATGCTAGCAGAGATTGTTGAGGAAAGGTAATCTAGCAGAGATCATTTGAAAAGCGAGGCTTGGCCTAGGTTAGGCTTAGGCTTCGGCTTAGCTTATGTCGAGTAGTAAGCCCAAAAAACCCGAACCAACCCACTGATGTCAGCAAAAATCACGCTCAACGTAGAGACCATCGATTTTTGAGCATCAGAAATGCAACCAAAAAGCACGCAACGAAAATCTGGCCCCGGAAGCCTTTTGGCCAAGTCCCCGGGGGCCAAATTGGCGGCACCCCGGCCGGGAGCCACACTTGACAACCTGAGAAAAAGACCACCTCACGCCCCCGCATCCACGAATCGTTCTCAGAATTCCGAAAACCATTTATAATTCAGGGCAAGCTAGCATAGATTCTTGGAGAACTTTCGGAAACCGACAAAAAATTGCCAGGCCTTGGCAAGGCTTGACATCCGTCCTTTTGGTCCCACCCGAAAAAAGCCTCCGAAAAATAGCCGAATAATTTATTGGGCGCCGTGCGCCGAAATTCCTGAATTTCCTTGTTAGGGCCCGAAACGGAAGAGCATGAAGCAATGTTCTCCAAGAATCTCTGCTAGCCTGCCAAGTTCAATTTGCTGAAGGCTGGGCGCATGGCATCAGAAATTCATTGCCGATTGACTCGAAAAGCAGCACCAGAAACCCCGGCAGAAAGGGTAGGCTAGCAGAGATTGTTGAGGAAGAGGTGAGGGCAGGCTAGCAGAAATTGTTGAGGAAACCAATGGCTGGCATGTCATCTTTTCGCCTCCCAAAGACAAACGATTAAATTAGCGAGCCACGGAATCGGATTTTAGGCCCGCCCGCCCTCGGGGAAACGTGAAATGTTTCTGTTTTCCCGAAAAATCTCTGCTAGTTGTCCAGTAGCAAGCAGGCAATTTTCCCAATTTAAAAACCCGGTAATCGCTAGGATTTTTCCTGCTGCGCGCGAGTATTTTCCGCGAGCAGGACCGACAAGGCCGAACGACGACCGGGCGGTAAAATGGAAAGAAATGGAATGGCGGCAATGGGGGAGGGGGGATGAGCCGCAGGGGACCTGAAGGTCGGCCCCCGGATAGGTGCCGGTTCAGTGAGTCAACGCGCGATGGTTGCGTGCATTTTTGGAAAGCCGTACGCAGAGGGCAGCCTAGCAGAGATTATTGAGGCAAAATATAGAAACACGCATTGAGATTTAGCTCGTCCGGTAAGGCCAACTAGCAGAGAATATTGGTGAGTGTTTCCGGATCCAAGCACGCGTGAAAACCCGTGGTTTCCGCAAGCATCCCTGCTAGCATGTCGTGAGCTGATCTCGAGGGGATTTCTCGAAAAACGGGGGGCAAAACCCAAAAACTGGGCAACGAAATGAATCACGGCGAGAGCACCTGTTAGCAGCCCCGTGGTCCATTTGGCCCGAAAAAGCAAATAAATCCACAAGAAAACATTTCTTCCCGTTTCAAGGCGCCCACAAACCTGCAAACTCGCTATGTTAAAGTTTTGTGGACCTTCGCCCTTTATTTTTGGTTTTCAGCCAACTTTTAACCTAGTTTCCTTTTTGCTTAAAATAAAATTTTCTAAATAAAAAAATATTTTTTACAGCTAAACTTTTCAAAATTCAGAACCTTGGTCGAAAATAGGCCATTTTTGGTCGAACACTTATATCTTCTAATTTTTAATGAGAACGGTAAAGCATTTGCGTTTAGGACTAGTAAAACATAGTCCGCTATTCATTCCAGAAAAATTGGATACAAAAGAGAAAAGTCGTACCCTCCGCCCCCGTTAATGCCACAGTACCACCCAAGATGAACCATAACCGAAAAACTGGGTAGATTTCAAAACCCAAAACCCAGTCTGGGCCAGCGCAAAATCCAGGAAAATCTGAAAATGGTTCCCAAACCACATGAATGGCGGCGCAAAACAGCCCACACCTAACCCGCCATTCAAAAGCGAGTCAATCGCGTGCTAATCTTTTTTTTTGCCAGGGCTGGGAAAATCGTTTTCGAATTCACTGGGTTGCAAAAGCCTTTAGAAAAACAGCTCTGGCTCCAAAACAGCCCGCCTGGATGTCGGGGTGGGGATGTGACCCTTTCTGATCTTTTCCATTATCGGGGGGAGGGGGTTTCTTATGAGGAATTTTTTAAATATAAATCGCGGGAGTGTTTGCTACTTTTAAACGGCTCGAAAAAATACAAAAAGAATCGATTTTTCGATTAAACATCCAATGTTTCTGACCAAAATATCGACGTTTTTGGTTGAAATCGTTATATTTTTCTAAAACCACTTCGTATTACATTTAGGAATTGCTAGACATAGACAAAAAACAATTCCCCCCCCCCCGATAATGCGAAAGAACCGGGGAAGTCATCTAAAAATCTGAAACAAGTATCTTTGACCCTCAAAAAAGTTGTCACATTTTTTATTATTTACAAGTACATATGTGCGAGGGGAAAGGGTGAATAAACGCGTCACGACGTCCGGGGAGTGTATCACAGTATCGATTCGGGGCATGTTTTAAAGGGACCGTGAAGGCAAAAGGGGAACCTCGGGTTCTGGTTCGTTAGCGGGGGGGGGGGACATTTTTTGTCAATAGATTCTTTTTTTCTTAAGGCACATTACTCGCTGTATACAACACCCCATAGTTAGCGTTATTATTTCTTTAGCTATAATTTTATTAAATTATTGTGTTTTGACCTAGAATTACCCCCCCGCTAACGAACCAGAACCAAAAATCGGAATTATCTCAGAAAATCGCGGGAATTCGAGTATAGTATTAGGTTACAAGCGTGCGTCTTATTCGAGCCTAATTTGGCAGAATAAAGTCGAAAAATCGGAAAAACTACATTCAAATCACAAAAAAGGGGGGGACGATAACCCGTCTTTTTCTCACAAATCAATCGAATAATAAAGGCAACAACGCAGGAGAGGGGGGGCGCGGCAAATAGAGAAATCTTCACTCGACGAGCGTAAGGCCCGTAAAAAACGATTTTCGACGCGCTAATGGCTGTGTCCGGAGGCGAGGATGGCCGGGATGACGGCGCCGACGATCATGTAGAACAATTCCTAAAATTGGAAGGTGAAAAGGTTTTTTTGCAATATCGAGGGGGGTGGGGGGCGGGAAGAGGACGGATTTTGTTGTAGATGCCTATAAATCCCTAATATGTAATAGGAAGTATTTTCTTAAGGTTTTTCGGAAAATATAGTATTTCAACTAGAAAAACTATCTAAATAAATTTATTGATGCGATATTTTGGCCAAAAACGCTCATTTTTTGTGTAAATACCTAAGCCTAAGCCTAAGCTTTGGTATTTTCTAATAAAGGTTGTAAAGTTTTAACGTTTTTTACGATTCCCTAGCCAGAAATCCTCTCAAAAATAAAATAAAATAAAAGTATTTAAATAAAAACGACGGTTTTCTGCGCTTGCGATGGGTAAAATTATAAAAATCTGACACCCTTTTTCTTCTTTTCCCCATTTTAATGATGACAGCGATTTTAGCAAGCCATGTTTCACTTTTAAAACAACCCCTCAAAACGCGAACTTTCATTTTGTCTCCGCCATGTTTTTTTCAACATCCCCGAGCCGATGGAAATGAGAAGCCCGCGCCCCCCAACCCCCAATCGATCAGCTCTCGCCATAAATTTTCGGCACCCCGTTCCAGCATTATGCCCCCGAATTCGCCAGTCGCTAATTTCCCCGAAAAATCGAAAAGCCGAAATTTGAATCGCGAAAATTCGGCTGCGAAAATTAAATAGAATACTCCGAATACGTACCGTCATTGAAAATGAGACGCCGTGCGAGTGGGAATGCCGAAGGGTGGACGGCGATTGAATGTCCATCACCAGCAGATCGTAGTTTTTCGATTGGCTTGCCTGCAAAAAGCAGAAAATTCTATATTTCCAAATTGATCTAAAAATCCAATTGGTTCTTTCGCATGCGAAGTAATGCAGTAATGCGAAAGAAGAATCGAATCTTTCAAACGCACCAATTCTGGCAACACATGCACCGTGGCGACGTAGAGGAACGTGCCGGCGGAGAAGAGCATCAGGATACCAATCGTCGAATCGTTGCCCGAGATCCCGTCGGTGGCCTAGGAAACGATTAGGCCATGTAAAAACGGCCTCACCCCGCCGATGATCATGTAGGTGAGGATGGCGGCTGTAGGGGCGGCCGAGGAGAAGACGAGCAGATGCTTCTTGACTGCACGCTTATCGAGGCCCTCCATGATAAGAAACGAAACGAGGCCAAACGAGGCGGGGCCCTGAAATAGTAAAAATTGTTTTAAATTACGTCGTATAGTTGTTGAAAATGGCTTTTCTTATTTTGTCGAAAATTAGAATGTTGAAATCCGCCTTGTCGAAACTGCAAAAGTTGCAAATTAAATTTTCGACGTTTTTCCCTTTAATAACATTCGACAAAATGAAAATTTTCGACGACGAAATTTTATAAATAGAAATTCCACAAAATGAAAATCGATAAGGCTAAAATTCAACAAAATCAAAATTTCGATCCGATTTAATTTCGCCAAAACGAATTTCCGCATCATATATTTGGGCCAAACCAACTAAACCCACCTTGTGCAGCATGATGGCCATGAAGACGATCATCTGCACGTCGGTGCGGTTGATCGAAGAGGCGCCGCCAAGTGCAACTCCATCGGCTGAAAAAATCACATAGAAATAACTTTTAACAAATGAGAAGAATTCCAATCTTTGAATTTTGTAGATACTAAAAAGGAAGAAAGGAGAAATGAAGCTTTAGATGGTCCAAAACCTGACCAGCCGCGTGCACAACGAGCCCGATCGTCGCCGACAGTCCTATCCGCTGACGCCCATTTCGGTCGGCTGAAAAAAAACAGGTCAAATTTCGATTAAAACCCTACTAAACTTACACTTAGAAAGCGCAATGTTGCTGACTTGGTCGACGAGCAGCATGAAGATGAAGCCGACGACGAGGGAGTAGCCGATTTGCGCGTGAATGTTGCCGTGTTCTGAAAACGAAAAAATTAACAGCTAGGACACCAGAAAAATTACCAGCAGCTCCGTGCGCATGTCCGTGGTCGGCGTCTCGTTTCACGCGTGCGCCTTGGATCCTAAAAAGAAAGATTTCTTTGTAAAAACAGCGCAACAAACCCGTCCATAAGTTTCACATCTTTCGGGATCAACCTCGGGCTGTCCACCGGCTGGTCCTTGTTGGATGGGTTCGCCCCGCCGGCCTCCAGGATCGATTTGGCTTCCTAAAGTGAGAATTTTATTTTTTACTAGTTATGGGGTGTCCAGTTAAGTCTGATTGGGTTGTAAAATTTAGCTATATTTCAATTGCAAAAAAAAATTTAGAGAAAAACGCTGACAAAAATGTCAAAATTTTTCTAAAAAGCCATTTTTTTTTCTAGCTTTTAATAACAAAAGGTAAATTTCTAGGCTCAGGAATAGTAAAAAAAGCCTAGAAACACTTCCGTTGTTTATTTTACATTTTTTCTACTATTTAACGCCGTTTTTGGTTATAAAAAACGCGCCAACACTTATAAAAAATATCAAAAAAGGCATGAAATATGACCAAAAAAACCAAAAACTTTTTTCAAATTTCGAAAAATGTTGAAAACATTTTTTTGTAAATTTTCAGCAACCTAAAATACTGAAAAGTTTATAAAACTATGCTATGATTATTAAAAGCTAGGCATGGGCGCAAAACAAAAACTAGCACCCCCGCTAACGGTCCAGTACCAAAATTCAAGCATACCTGCGGCGAGTCGATGGCGCCATGGACGACGACGGCGGCCGCGTCCCCGTGCGCGTGCTGGTGATTTGATTCTGCAAAAAAATTGGATTGAAAAATTGAATAAAATTTGAATATCAGTTCCGTCCCTCGGACCCGAGAAAATCATCGCCATTTCCGATAAGCGACCACTCCCAAGAAGTCGCCAGCCCCAGCCCGCCAAATGCTCCAGTACGCCATCATCGGCTTTTTGACCTACGAGATTTGCCGGTAGCCAAAAAGCCTTCAAAAATCCTCAAATTAGCGTTATTATAGCCTCTGGCAGCTCCCCGACGCCGGCAAGATCAAGTACACCGGGATTAATGCTGTGGGACCATTTTGCTGTTTTTTTTTTGCTAAAATCATTTTTCTAAGCTAATTTTTCTATTTTCCTAAAGGCAATTTCCTTAATTAATCCCTAAAAATTGTATGATAACAATATTTTCTAAAGTTACCAAAAACTTGGCATCTCGGTGCTCTCGCATTATCGGGGGGAGGGGGATTTTCTTCTTAGGACCCGATCTTTAATCTAAATCGTGGAAGTGTTTCCAAATGCTTTTTATTTTTCTACATCAAAAACCGTGCACAATTTTGTTAAAATATGTAAAAAGTATCGATTTTCAGCCGAAAATGCTGACTTTTTTAGGCTACGGTTTACTTACCCCCAGCCGGAAGTTATTGGCTATAACTTTTATTTTACATTATTTTAGGCTCAAATTAAAACTCTTAGTATAGTTTTCGACGCTCTATCGAATGGCGTTGCGAAAATCCCGATAAAATAAGCGGAAATACCGACAACTTTGAGACCCTTCGGCTGTGGGGGAAGTAAATCTTACCCTTTTTTAACCAAAATTTCGCCTTTTTCGATAGTTTTTCTAGTTTAGACAGCTATTTTTACGATAAAAAAAGAAATCTTATTAAAACGCTTGCTATTACTAAAATTTTACAAAAAGCCCCCCTCCCCGATAATGCGGAAGAACCCGCATTTCCAGGAGAAGCCGAAAGCCCTCTGAAGCCCCGGCGCCAGCGCGTGACCCGTGGAAGCCACCCGAGCCCGACGACCCTCCCTCCGACCTCACACAACCCCCAACATCATTAATGCACCGCTTACACCCGGAATAAAGAGTTTTGTTGCTATTTGTTGCTTTTTTTTTGTAAAAAACGAACCTGCACGAACGGCGTACAGCGACTCCACGCCCTCGGGGATGATCACCGACAGCGCGGTGCCGACGAGCAGCCCGGCGCCGAAGATGCTCAGGATGCGCATCCGGGACTAAAAAAATGTTTTCGTTTTTGACAACAAACATACAAAGATTTTGTATTATTGATTTCGGTGATATTTCTATTTTCAATTAAGATTATAGTTGGTAACGTCATCGATCGCTAGTAAAACTTTAGAAGTTAGAAAACTTTAAAAACTTTTTAGAACCCGGAATTTTGCTTGAAATCCGAGGTTTTAGGCAGACAAACGAATAGTTGCGCTTAATAACTTCATAGTAAGTGTTAAAATAGTCTCTTCTGTTCTAGATTTTAAGCGAAAAAATGTTAGTCGAAAATTTGGTCAAAACTCAACAGGTTTTTTGGATTTTCTAATCGATTTTAGGAAGTTTTTTGTCTAGTAGTACAAAACAGGCCAGAAATCCTGCATCTGTTCTGATTCGAAAACCACACCTCCGACATCGTGAACAGCAGCGGCACATAGCCGGCCAGGTAGCTGCCGAGGAACATGGCCAACGACAGCGCCGCCAACGAGGTGAACGGGTCGGCCATGGCCCCGGTTTGAGAGGGTGGATGCGCTCCTGAAATGGCAAACGTTAAAAAATCCTAACTTGACTTCAGAAATTTCAAACGGCTGAAAAAAAGAATAAAATAACTTTTAAAATTAATTTAGCTTTCAGTAAACTCCAACCTACAATCGAACACGCCCTGTAAATCGACACGCGGGGTTAAGAGGTGTGCGTCGTAGCTTATCACAAGAAAATTTACAAAAATAATAAAAATTTTTGATCAAAAGCCCAATTCCAATCCTTTTTTGTGTTTTTCTTTGTTTGTCGGCGCGGCGAACCACGCACGCGATCTAATCCTCGTCGGGGGGATGGCGGCCGCTATATGAAGGGGTCCGCCGTTGTGATTTGGAGCCCCCGGCTGGTTGTATGCCCCCGCGAAATAGATGGGCCAAACTGTCGCGCTTTTCGTTTCCTAAATTTATAAACCTTTTCCGAAATTTGTTTTCAATATTTCTCATTACTTGCTTGATTTTTTATGGTTCTTTCGCATTATCGGGGGAGCTAACTTTTTTAGGGATCTAATTTTTCTAATATAATTAGTAAAAAGGTTTCATAAATGCTTTTTTACCATTCCTAAATGAGAAGATTATACAAAATTTTATTAAAAAATGTCAAAACCATAGATCTTCGACGAAAAATGGCCGATTTTTGACAAAATTCTCGCTTTTTCAAAACTTTTTGTTAGTGTTTCTCGTTGAAATATAGTTATTCTTATCAATTATCTGGCAAAAAAACTTCGTTCCGGCGTTATTTTAAACTATAAACCACATTTTCACATTTTTGGATCGATTCCGAAACCAAAAACCACAAATTTTAGGATGGTAAAAGGGCCTCGGAGCGTCCAGCCTCGCGTCGAAGCCAGCCCGACAACGTTCGATGAAGCCAGGGTGAAGAAGAAGAAGAAAAACAAGAACAAGTCTAAGCAGCCTGTCGTGATTCAGGTAGCTAGGCTATATCTTTGCTTCTAAATAGCCTTAGGAGTCTCCCCGGCAGCAGAAAAGCCATCCAGCCATCGAATCGGCCTCGGCGATCAAGGCCAAGAAAAGCAAGGCTGATCGAAAGCGACCGCTGCTGGAATCGAATGCCAAAATTGAGGTTTGCTGAATGAATTTGGGTCTTTAATTTTATGGTTCTTTCGCATTATCGGCAGAGGGGACCGAATTTTTGTATATGTCTAGAAATGTCTAGGAACTTTATGGCAAGCGTCACTTTGGTATTTTTGACATTTTTGGTCGCCCCCTCCCGTTAATGCGAAAGAATCAATTTTACTAACAGAAAAAGAAAACGGAGCCCGGAGCACCTCAGCAAAATGAGGATGCCAAGAAGATCAAGAAGAAGACGAAAAATAAGTTCAAAGCTGCCGTTGAGATAGGCGAGGTGAAGCTTTCCTCGTCGTTTTCGGAACATATCACTTTTTTCAGGAAAATTCACCGGAACCCGCGCTCGCAGCGAATGACCACGACGACAAGCCGAAAGCGAAGAAGCGGAAGACGGAAAATGGGCAGCCAAAGGTAGGCTAGGTCGTGTTTTGACGATTCTGATGGGTTTGACTTTAGGAAGCGCAGCCGGGGCCTAGCGAGAATCTACAGGCCGGTAGTGGTGCGTGGAAAGTGATACCCGATGGCATACGAGGTTTGGCAGGGCTAGAAAATGATGTTAGCCCTTTTTAGTGATCAACTATACACTCAGCCCGAAGTTCCGCGCCGCCCGGCAATTGTTTTTGAAGCAGGTTCCCCGAGAAGATAATGCCGTGGTTGTCGCCAACGTGTCGCCGTTGGTTAGCTTGGTGCGTGTTTTTGAGTTCTTGTTTTTTTTGCTCTCGTTTGGACGGTTTTTTTTCTTTTTTTTCTCTTTTTCTTTATTTCTGCTTTTCAGGAAATCCTCACGTCAATCGTCGCCCATCTGGCCGGTGCTCAGCCCGCGCAAGCGCATTTTCAGAGAAGCACAGCGCTGGACGGTGATTTGGAACAGGTTCTGAATTCCATTTTTTTCGTCATTATGGCATTTTGCAGGGCCAGCGCACGGCCAAGATCATCTTCGAATCGGCGGCCCTCGTTCAGGCGTTGCTCCAGCGGACCATCAGTTGCGGAACATTGTGCGCCGCTGATTTCGGAGAGCTGGAGACGAAAGCCGTGTATGCAGGTTTGTCAATTTTTGATAGAGCTTCACATTATTAAATTGTCAAAAATAAATAAATTAGTGTAATTATCATCGTTTAAATATGCACAATTTTCTGTTCTCCTTAGAACTCTGCGACGAGTACCGCAAGCAGTTCACGCCAACCGCCGAGATGCAGGACAGCATAAACGCTTACGTGCAGGATTATGACGCACGCGTTGCATTGGTACGTCCAGAAATGATTTCCTCGAATTGCCTTGTTTTTTAGGAGAAACGCCTGGCGAAGAAGGGCCGAACGGAGCCGGATGACGAGGGATGGGTCACGGTTACGGCGGCCACGAAGAAGAAGGCGAAGGCGGTGAAGCTAAGAACGGGCGAGAACACGATCATGGGCAGTCTGAAGAACAAGGACAAGAAGAAGCAGGTGCGGGATCTCATGCTTTTTCTAGACCTTGTTTTAGCCCTCGCTCCCGTTCTACACGTTCCAAATGAAGGAAGGCAAGATGAAGAGTGAGTTTTTGCGTCTTTTGCATTATCGGGGTTCTTATTGTATTCTTTCAAAATTTATCGCAGTTTTTACTATTCCTAAATGTGCGAAATTTACAATTTTTTACAAAAATACGAAAAATATAGATTTTTCGACCAAAATGGCCGTTTTTGACCAAAATTTCGACTTTTCAAAGCTTTTTAGAGGTTTAGATAGTTTTTTCAGTTTAAAAATTGTTGTTTTTTACTAGAAACATCATTAAAATATTTCCGATTAAGTTCTTATCAAAATGTAGCTATATTTCATGCGAAAAAACCTTGGACACTTTTTTTGCAGAAATGGAGGAGTTGCGCGCCAAATACGAGGAGGACAAGCAGCGCATCGCCCAATCCAAGGCCGCCAGAACGTTCAAGCCATTGTAGCGACGATGTTTACGTTTTATTGTTTGTTTTATGCTTGCCCAGGTTTTCCTTGTTGTTATCGTTGTTGCGCGCCTGATTCGTGTTGTTACGTTTTTCTTTAGAGTTTGGTAAATAAAAACTTTCTATTCAAATTTGTGTTATTTCCGATTATGCACAGGGTTCCGGTGGGCTCCGATCAATTTGGCCGTTTATAGCAAATTCCTGGCACCACCATCGTACAGTCCACGCCCTTCCAGCCGCGTTTCCCTGTCGCGTAGTTGTACTGGACGGTCAGGCAATTACCATAGCGGTTGCTCGAATCCCCTGAAAGAATTTACGAGTTTCTTTCCTAAATAATCCCTGCTAGCTTGCCTTGCAGGCAGGCTAGCAGCAACAATTTGGGAATTAAACGCCGCTTACCATCAATAAAATCGGTAAAAACCAAATTCGTCCCGTCCGCCCAGCGCCACGCGCCGCCTGAATACTGCGCGCCCAGCCACAACTGGTAGCCGTTCGGGTAGTAGTCGTTGTTCAGGATTCCTAAAAAATCAATCTCTGCTGACCTGCCCTCTCCTCTTCCTCAAAAATCTCTGCTAGCCTGCCCTCTCCTCTTCCTCAACAATCTCTGCTAGCCTGCCGTCTCCTCTTCCTCAAAAATCTCTGCTAGCCTGCCCTCTCCTCTTCCTCAACAATCTCTGCTAGCCTGCCCTCTCCTCTTCCTCAACAATCTCTGCTAGCTAGCCCGGCCCAACGTACCCAAAATATTCTCCTCCTCCGCTTGACTATGCACGGACAGCAAATTGGCTCCATTCTGGGTGCACACCGCCTGGGAGTAGTCGTATTTCGCCCCGTTCGTAATTCCAATACATCTGGAAATTATTTTAAACGTCGAAAATTGATATGAGCTGCTGAGACCGTTGAGGAAAGTCGACTTTAATGGTCCTTTAAAGAGACCTCAGAAAACCCCAAAAACCTACATATCCCTCACATCATCGTAGATCCAGTGCTGCTCGCACTTGTGGTTATTTGGCGGATAGGTGGAGCCGGTCCAGCTGAGATTTCCGAGTGAGTACAGTGGGGCTGGAATTAGCAACTTATTTGGAGAGATTTCAAGCTGAATTCCTGAAGGATATCTGCTAGCCTGCCCTTTGAATTTTTGTAAGAATCTCTGCTAGTCTGCCTCGACGTTCAGAGCTAGGATCTAACTTTCCGAGGCGTTTAAAGGGCCTTTGGATAGCAAGAGGGTATTCCTCAATGATCTTTTCTAGCCTGCCCTCTTTTGTAGTGGTTTAAGGTGGTTTTTAAAGTCGTGACTTTCTTTAAAAGTCTGTTGAAGCCAAAAATACCCACTTTGCGTGGATGTCCAGTCCATCCGGAAGTGCGATCCAAAGTTCGGGCTCTGCGACTGAAAATGGATCAGCATCGTCGACACCGGCGAGGAGTACTGTAGCGCCTCGATTTGGTCGAAAATTCTGAAGAAATACGTGAAGCTACAATCTTCAAATGACATGAATTTTTGAGAGAAATTGCTAGCTTCAAACTAGAGCCTGTAGATTTCAGGCTACAAACTACAAACCACGAACCTATGAATCAGCCGGCTCTCGTCGGCCTTCTCCCCGGCGTACAGCGAAATCGACCAGTCATTCTAAACAAGGCAGGCTAGCTAGGCTTAGGCTTGGCTTGGCTTGGCTTGGCTTGGCTTGGCTTGGCTTAAGCCTAAGCAATGTTGACCTACAGTAGCCGAAATCTTGGGGACGTCCAGGTTGACGGCAGCCGACGAGCCGTAGATCTGCAGATAGCAGTCGGCTCCGTCGAAATGGTTCGGGTAGTTTGGAGAGAAGATCTGCAACACTAGGGTCTTTACATGGTCTCTGCTAGCCTGCCTCAGACTTTCCGTAATGGTCTCTGCTAGCTTACCGCCCCGGCGGCGCCATGGAATTCGTTCGGGTTGCACTGGGATGGCGGAAGAGTTGGCGGAGCACTCGTGACAGGATTCACTGAAATTCCAAGCTTAATCCGCCTCCTGAAGAATCTCTGCCAGTCTGCCCTGCTTTACATCCCTTTAAAGGACCATAGAAGGCAGATAAAATCGTGGAAATTGAAACGCACCGCTTTTCGGGCGCTGGCAAACAAAGCTGAAGCTCGTGCCGCACTCCTCAGCCACCCATTGCTTTTGAGCGAGGAAGGAGACCAACGACATCGCGTAGCAGCGCTCATCTTGGGTTATGTTGATGTCTGAATTGTTGATGATCTTTGCTAGCCTGCCCTCTCCTCTTCCTCAACAATCTCTGCTAGCCTGCCCTCTCCTCTTCCTCAACAATCTCTGCTAGCCTGCCCTCTCCTCTTCCTCAACAATCTCTGCTAGCCTGCCCTCTCCTCTTCCTCAACAATCTCTGCTAGCCTGCCCTCTCCTCTTCCTCAACAATCTCTGCTAGCCTGCCCTCTCCTCTTCCCCAACAATCTCGGCTAGCATGCCCCAACCTACTCGCAATATTGTTGTAGTCAAATGCCGTCCCATCGGTCCATCGCATCGAAAAATTCAGATTCAACCCCACCCAGGCCAGCGTCTGCTGCTGACCCCCAAGTTGAAGCTCGTTGAAGATCATGTAGTTTTCCTTAGCAAAAATAGCATAGATGCCAGTACGACCGGAAATAGCACACTCCCGTAAAAATCCCCGGCTTACCATGAGATTGTGGATTGAGGGCAGGTGGCCTCCTTCGCGCTGGCAGACGTCTTCTGCGTCCCAAAATTTGAGGCGCTCATTGTGGACCTGGAAAGAGGTAGGCTATGAGATTTTCGAGGAAGAGCAGAGGGCAGGCTAGCAGAGATTCTTTAGGAATTACCTTATAGCAGTGTCCCTCGGTTTCATCGTAGTCCCCGCAGGTGAGCTCTTCTGGAATGGAGTGTTTGCAGACGGAAATAGACGGTACTTTCTCTCCCCTCTTTCTCTCTCTCTCTCTCTCTCTCTCTCTCGCACTCTCGCTCCTCTCTCGCTTTCTCTCACCCTGCGCCATCTCCTCACACAACGGCAGCGTGCTGTACTTGTCGCAGTGGGTGCCCTCCCAGTAGTACTTCCCGTCGCCGTCAATCACAAAGCATTGACCAGCCTGGACGGAGTTGGGGTCTCCTGAAAGAAGCAACAAGCGTCCCAGCTAGCCCGCTCTTCCCCCAAAAATCCCTGCTAGCCGGCCTACCAATATTCGTGTAATTCGCGCGAAATCCGTCGGTCCATTCCAAGACTTTGTTAACATCAGATTTCAACCCAATCCAGGCGTCCTCGGCTTGCTGCCCTTTCAACCACGTGCCAAGGGCTTGGTTCTCCTCTGAAAAATATAGCTTGCCTATCCCACTCGTCTTTCTATATCTCTCTCTCTCTCTCTCCCGCTCTCTCGCTTGGTAAAACCCGCCCAACATACCGTATCCCAAGATCTCGGCCAATCGTGTCCCCTCCGCGACACAACGCTGTTGAGCCTCATCGAATTTTGTGAAGTCCGGGTAGAGCTGGAAATAAGGTTGAGCCTGGCAGGCTAGCAGAGATTGTTGAGGAAGAGGAGAGGGCAGGCTAGCAGAGATTGTTGAGGAAGAGGAGAGGGCAGGCTAGCAGAGATTGTTGAGGAAGAGGAGAGGGCAGGCTAGCAGAGATTGTTGCGGAAGAGGAGAGGGCAGGCTAGCAAAGATTGTTGAGGAAGAGGAGAGGGCAGGCTAGCAGAGATCATTTGAAGCCATTCATCCCATACCTTATAACATTTCCCCGACACGAGTTGCGTATAGTCAGCATTTTTACACGCACTAATGGCGACCGGAATTAGGGCCAAAAAATAGGACCAAGTCAGCGGCTTCATCAGTCTTAGCGGCTTCAACCTGACGGGAATACAGCTTGTCTGTCCGTCTGTTGTTGTGCGTCGTTCCGTCGGTTTTGTATTCCTGCCCCTCTCCCCCTTATCAACACCGGAAGGCGTCGCAACGGGCCGCCCAGATGATAATCTCTCGCCTCCCACGGAATTTGTCATCAGCCGGATTAACCGGGCGTGGAGGCGATTCTGCAAAAGTGGCTTGTATTAATGGAGAATATGAGAAAACAAACAAATCTCCAAAAAAAAAAAAAAAAAAACCACCAAGCAACAAAAGCAAGCAAACACCAAAAAAAAAAAAAAAAAAAAAAAAAAAAAATTACAGGGTAAAAGAAAAGCGAAATTGACCTAAGGCCTAAGCAAAAAAAAACAACCAGCTTGCTTAAACTTCAGCCTAAGCCCAACACAAGCCCAAGCCTAAACCAAACCTGTTCAGCCCAAACCCCCCGCCCCCCCGATTGGAGTTCAGGGCAAGGGAAAAAGCGAAATTGACCTAAGCCTAAGCCTAAGCCTAAGCCTAAGCCCAAGCCTAAACCTAAGCCTAAACGTAAGCCTACGCCCAAGCCTAATCATAAGCCGAAGCCTAATTCGCATACAAAAACTGCATAAAAACCGGTTTCACGCTATGACACCAAAAATGCTCTCATTTTTGAAGCACTGACCCTACTCGTCTCCCTATCTCTTTCTCCCTCCCAGCCGCCAAAATATTCGATGCCAAAGAAGGTGCCGAGCAGGCCGACGAAGCGCAAACGGGCGAGCGTCAGCAGCAATACGACGGTGGGCAGGCTAGCGGGGATCTATGTGGAAGGGGCGGAGCTTGGACGTAAGAGCAAGCTAGCAATGCTTGTTTAGGGTGTCTCCCCGGACTGCAAGGAGGCGAAGGGCCCCAAGAAGAAGCTGTCGAATGAGGGGGGAAAGCGGCGGAGCAAGGAGAACGCGAAGAAGGACGGGGAGAAGAAGAAGAAGTCGAAGGAGTCGAGACGGCTCTCCGGTCAGGGACAGGTCGCCAAGAAGGTCAGTCGGGGTGGCAGGCCAGCAGAGAGCATTTAGGAATCGTCCACCCAGCAGCAACCAAGCGCGGAAAAGCCGGGAAAGCCTGGAAAGGACAGCAAGCAGATGAGCATCTCCATCAGCCCGGCGCTGCCACCACCGGAAGTGTCGCAGACGTTGCCCCCGCCTCCGGCTGCTCCGCCTATTGATTTGACGGTGGGGTGCTGGCAAAGATCATCAGGGACAAGGAGGGGGCAGGCTAGCAGGGATGGTTGAGGAAGAGGGCAGGCTAGCAGAGATTGTTGAGGAAGAGGAGAGGAGCAGAGTTTTTTGAAGAAACCGATGTTCCAGCCGCACGACATGAACGAGATCAAGAGCGAGAAGGACACCGAGGTCGAGGCGAGTAGCGCCAGCGCCATCAGTTACAGTAGGTCCCGGGTTACCGTGGCACCTACCGTACTCGCAGAGCCGCCCCCGATGAAGCTGCTCCCGCCCACCGGCCACGAGGTGATGCACCGCCGCATGGTGTTCATGTGCGCCGGCGAGACGGATGGGGTCGGGCTGACCAAGGTAAGCTTAGGCTTAGGCTTAGGCTTCGTGCGTGTACACCCTGCTTCCAGACCAGCGAGGAGACGATCACCAAGGCGGCCCAGATGCTCAGCAAGCTCTCCCTCTTCTACTACAACATTTTCGTGGCGCCGACGCTGGCCAGCTTGAAGACGGCGCGCCTGGCGGCGTCGATTTTGGGGCCTGGTGAGCTAGCAGAGATTATTGGGCGAAAATCGGGAATTTAGACTCGATCCACATGCGCAACTTCTTGATCGAGCCCGGGCTCTGCGACGTTTTCGACAACAAGAAGAACACGATTCTCGACGATGACCCCACCGCGCCGGCTGATCAGCAGACAAGTGCACAGGTGGTTCCTAAGGATTCTCTGCTAGCCTGCCCTCTCCTCTTCCTCAACAATCACTGCCAGGTGCGCGGCGAGGCGTACGAGATGGTCGCCACGCGGAACGACGTTCGCGCCGAGACGACACGCGACGCCTTCGAGCGGCGCATCGCGTCGGCCGTCAGCCAGTGAGTAAAATCCCACTAACTCTGTGACTTGCCGGTCCCTTTAGCATCTGCCACTACACCAAGGCGAACGTGCTGGTGGTGCTGGAAGCCGGGCCCCTGGATGCGGCTTGCCGAGCGCTCACCTGCTTGCCGCCTCTCACCGTCAGGTACGTGAGTTTAGGTTTAAGCTTAGGCTTAGCTTGGGCCTAGGTTCAGGTTTAGGCTTGTCATAAGCTTGGCTTAGGCTTCATTACGCTTAGGTTTGGGCTTAGCTTAGGCTTTGGCTTAGGCTTATGCTTAGCTTAGGTTTAGACTTCAGCTGATCTTGGCTTAGTCTCAGACTTGGTTTTAGGCTTGTCTTCGGCTTAGGCTTGGCTGAGGCTTAGCTTAGGCTTAGATCTAGATTAGGCTTAGGCTTGGACTTATGCTTAGCTTAGGCTCAGGCTTAGGCTTAGGCTTTGCCTTCGCTTCGCAATTTCCATATTTTAGGGACTACGCGCTGCTGTCCAACGTGCCGCCGCCCATCCCGCCGGGCACCGTTTGCATTGTGGATAAGGTCGCCCCAATTTTTCAGACATTTCCATCCCAAACGGTCTCTGCTAGCCTGCCCTCCCAATTCCTGCTTTTCAGAAGCTCAAGGACAAGCCATGGGAGTTTCGGCACCGGTTCGAGGCCGTCCAGATCGGGGGGTCGCCCGTCGAGCTGAACATCTACTGGGTGAAGCGGACGGCGCCGGCCCTTGGCGGTCAAGCCATCCCCGCCCCGCTGCAGCGCTGAACATCTCCGACCCGATCTGCGCTCCACTTCACTAATTCTCTCGCCCCGACCGTGTCTCTCTCCCCCTTATTCTATCGCTTGTTCAAGTCTCGTACCCGAAATTCATTACTCGTCGTTGTTGTTGTTCCCCCCGGCCGAACGTTCCGAACCCAAAATTCATTACAAAATTGACGTGCCCCCACAGCTTTTCTGATTGTCTCTATTAGTGCGCCCGGTGTTTTTGTATTCGTGCTTTTGTAAATAAATTGCTCTTAAACGGATTATTGAGGCTTCGAGGCAAGCTAGCAGAAACCATTTAGGAAGTCTAAAAAGCTGAGGCGAACTAGCAGTGGTCATTTGGGAGGCCTAGAAAGGCGGACAAGTTAGTAGAGACCATTTAGGAAAGATCGAAAGACGAGGCAGGCTAGCAGAGACGATTTTGGAAGTCTAAAAATATCAGACGAGCTAGCAGAGACCGTTTAGAAACTCTAAAAAGCTGAGGCTCGCTGGCAAAGACCATTTAGGAAGCTTCAATGTCTCAGGTGAGATGGCAGAGACCATTTAGGAAGCCTAAATGACGAAGCAAGCTAGCAGAGACGATTTAAGACTCCAAAAATCGCAGGTGAGCTAGCATAGACCATTTAGGACGTGAAAAACTCAGGCAGGCCAGCATAGACCAGTTCGGACGTTTAAAAATCTCAGGCTAGCTAGCATAGATCATTTAGGACGTTTAAAAATCTCAGGCATGCTAGCAGAGACCATTTTGGAACACTACAAAGCTGACACTGTGAGGCAAACTGGCAGCGATTATTGGAACCTTTGAAAAGTCTAGAAAGACGAGGCAAACCAGCAGAAATCATTTGAACCCCGCAAGCCAAAGTGATTCTTCTGGTGCAATTTTTAGCAAGATGTTCGCTTTTTCTTTGCCAAATTTCCTAGCGACCAATGTTCTCTGCTAGCTGACCATGAAAAACGGCGAAAAATCCCCCGCAAAAATCGGTGTTCGCTCGTTCAAACCAGGTGGGTAGCAGGCTCAAAAAAAATTTGAGGATCTCGAACTTTTCCGAGATACTTTTAGGGTCGGGGGAAAAGATGCAAATTGCTAAAATGCACTTGAAATTGGGTACATTTTTGGCAGCAGGCTGAGGAGGGATCGGGCTCGGCACTTGGTGCTCATCGTGGCGGGAGTCTCAAGTGGCTTCTCTCGGCCAGCCAGGCTCACTCTTACTCTCTGTCCCTCTGTCTCTCTCTCCTCTCTCCACATCCTCTCGCACACCAGATCCCTTTAAAAGACCCCCGGAATCTCTGGACTCCGCAACATTCCTCCGAACACTCCCTAGAACCCAAGAAAACAACTATGAACTCGATTCTGGCTGTCGTCTCCCTGCTCGGCCTCATGGTCGCCTTGGCTTACGGGTAAGTCGGAAGTCCTAAGCATAAGCCTAAGCAGCCAAAGCCTAAGCCAAAGCCTAAGCCTAAGCCTAAGCCTAAGCCTAAAACCAAGCCAAGCCAAGCCAAGCCAAGCCTAAGCAGCCAAAGTCTAAGCCTAAGACGCACGAAGGAAATTGAAAACGCCTCGGTACCCAGGTTATCGACTACGGCGATTCCGAGAGTACCAGAATAGCTACCGAGGTCTAAAGGATACAGCACTTCCGACAAACAAAATTTGATGCGCGTAATAGCAAGATAATAGGGTTTATAGGATCTTCCACACTACCACCAGCTGTGAATGGCCGAGTGCCGCCACCGCTTTTGAAATACCAACGGGGTCGACCTCGGATTTTTGTTTTTGCTTTTGGAGCCAATATTGCAGGTTATTGGCCCTGTTTTTCTCATAGTTAATAAAATTCCCATAAGAAAATTCAATTCAGACCAACCCAAAAAAAGAGAAGAACACTGAAACCCTGCACCAGCTACACATTTTCGAATTACCTCCAAAAAAGAAAACAAAAATGAGAGCGGATCCGAACCCCTTGGTATTTAAAAGCGGGCTGGCACTCGGCCCCACAGCTGGTGGTAGATACGGAAGATCCTAATAAACCCCTATTAGCTTGTTAATTACGCGCATGCAAATTTTGCTTTTTCCGGAAGTGCTGTATCTCGCTTTACAGACCTCGGTGGCTAATTCTGAGTAGGCATCGGAATCGCCGTAGTCGATAACCTATACCGAGCGTTTTTCGAATTTCCACTTTGCATTGCCCTTCCCTTGTAAGCCTAAGCCTAAGCATAAGCATACCTAGCGGAGATTATTGGGAAATTTTGAGAAGGCAGGCTAGCAGAGATCCTTTGGGAATCGTCGAAAGTCCCTTTAAATTGCCTTTAAAGTCCATATTTTTCAGCGAGGGCAGCTACGCCGTGGCTCCCGAGACGGTGCCCGTCGAGACGGACGAAACTGCCGTGGAGGTGGGCTAGCAGCCATCTCTCTCTCTCTCTCTCTCTCTCTCTCTCTCTCTAGCTTAATGCGAAAATTCCAGCCAGTGACCGACGCGCCACTTCCCGCTGCCACCGGATGCAATAATGCAGCTTTGCCCGCCGTCGACGTAAGTTTTGATGAGGTTACGGTAGCCGAGAGCACGTACCTAAGAAAACGCAACCCTTTAGACTACGAGCGGCTCCTATCGGCGTCGCGTGGCTGCAGCCAGAAAGGCGGCCGCCGCCCGCAAGAAGGTCGTCGTCCGCCGCCTCGCCGCCAAGAAAGTCGTCCGCAAGGTATAATACTTTCGCTGAACCGATTACGCCATCATATTGCCGACTTCACTAACCCTTTAGGCGGCCGTGCGCAGGGTGGTGGCCGCGCGTCGCGTGCTGAAGCACAAGCTGTAGATGCACGACTACAAACGACAAGGTCAGAAACCCCAGCTATCGTACCCTAAGCCTAAGCCTAATAAGCCCAAGCCTAAGCCTAAGCCTAAGCCTAAGCCTAAGCCTAAGCCTAAGCCTAAGCCTGAGCCTAAGCCTAAGCCTAAGCCTAAGCCAACCTAGCCTAAGCCAAGCCCAAGCCTAAAAGCCGCCTGCCTCCCAAGCCTCGCCCAAGCCCCCAGCCCCCAGCCCAGCCTCCCAGCCTGCCTAAGCCTAAGCCTAACCAAGCCTAAGCCTAAGCCAAATTATCAAACCATCAATCAACACGTCTTTCTTGATAAAAAATGCCTTTCAGGATGAAATAAAGTTTATCAGCTTTGAGAAGTGATACCCCACATTTATCTGGAAATAACGAAAAAGATTGGCGAAAAACACAAAAAAACGCGGGAAAAATGAATTTATTCGCCAGGCTCCGAGTGAACACAACACGACACGAGAGACAAACACGTAATTACAGCACGTCTGCGTATTCTAGACGTAAAATTCGAGATTGTGGGAGGGCACGGTACCCCGGTACCATGTGGGGATACGGTGGGACCGGGTCATCATTTAGCGAATCAGTGGCACGCGCAGCAACTTGTAGGAGGGCAGCCCCGGCTGGACCGTCATCAGCTCGTTCCACCAGCCCTAAAAATCAGAATCTGTCTAAGACTATTTAAAGGGAGCGGTAGATAGAGAGAAGCCTAAGCCCAAGCCTAAACCTCACCCAAGTCAAAGCCTAAGACCTTATTTGGGGGCAACTAAAACATACCATGTAGAGGTACCAGCCGGGGAAGATGATGAACGACGCGATGGAGGCGAACATCAAAAGGTCCTGAAAACTACGCATTTTCAGGCCGTTCGATTTCAAAATCTCTGCTAGCCTGCCCTTCTCAACAACTGCGCCTGCCCCCTCTCTTCCTCAACAATCTTCAGCCTGCCCTCTCCTCTTCCTCAACAATCTCTGCTAGCCTGCCTTCCCGGTGCCTCTCAAAAACACGTACAAACTGGGGTCCATCGCCTCCAAACTGGAACACCGAGGCGATGATGAGGAAGCTGGCGACGGGCACGGCGTGTTGGTAGAGGCCAAGGAGACGACGGCACAGCTTGCGCCACTTTTGCGACGAGCGCGTCAGGGGTTCCATCAGGCGCGTGTGGTCGAACCAGCACTGCTCCATTCCTGGAAATCAGCAATCCTGAGGCTAAGCCTAACCACCCACCATAGCACGCGATCATCATCACCGCCGTCAACATGACGCCGACGACGGCCAGCTGAAGGCGTGACGACAGGTAGATCTTCACCGCCACTTCGAAATTCTGAAACCCCTTCCTCAATGACCTCTGCTAGCCTGCCCACCGCATATAGGAACGGGATCGAGGTGATGATCAGGCAGCCGGCCGTCAGCAAGCCGTTGAATGCCCGGCGCTCAAATGGGAAGAACGAGCGCAGGAATTGGTGCTGGGAGATGGCGATGCCTGTGAGGAAGATTCGGCGAATGGTCTATGCTAGCATGCCCCACTGATCAAGCTGTTGAACATCAGCACGCAGATGAGGAGTGCGTGGATCCGTACGTATTTCGGCTCGCCGTAGTAAGAGAGGGACTGCATGGGGAGGCCGAACAGCATGGAGATGTCTGGAAAGGGCAGCTAGCAGGGATTGTTGAGGCAGAGGAGAGGGCAGGCTAGCAGAGATTTTTGAGGAAGAGGAGAGGGCAGGCTAGCAGAGATTGTTGAGGAAGAGGAGAGGGCAGGCTAGCAGAGATTATTGAGGAAGAGGAGAGGGCAGGCTAGCAGAGATTGTTGAGGAAGAGGAGAGGGCAGGCTAGCAGAGATTGTTGAGGAAGAGGAGAGGGCAGGCTAGCAGAGATTGTTGAGGAAGAGGAGAGGGCAGGCTGGCAGAGATCCTTTGGAGCCTTACCATCCTTCAAAAAGTCGTGCGGGCTGACCATCTCGATCGTGCGCTCCGAGAACATGATCAGGAGACCTAAATTTTAAATTGGGCTAAACCATCCTAAAAACCATCAAAATAGTAGGTGTAAATTAGGGACGAGAGGAGATCGCCGAGGGCCGCGATGATGATCCACTGAAACGGGGGCAGGCTAGCAGAGGTTTTTAGGGAAATGGGCGTGGCTTAGCCTGCAGGCAGGCCAGCAGAGGGCTTTGGCCCATCATACCTTTAGGATATTCCTCCTCGACGGAGCATAGACTCCGATGGCCGGGATGACCCCCTGGCCGAGCGCTTGGGACCGGAGGCACATGATCAGGGCGTAGCGCCAGGTCTAAATTTGATGAAGTTTCCTGAGCCTGAGCCTGAGCCTTAGCCTCAACCTTCCAAGCCACCTACATCAATTTTCAACAGTCGCTCGGGGCTCCGGATGTCAAAATGGGACCCGTGCTGCTGCTTGTTCCACTGTTCCGGCAGTCCACTGCGTGCCAATTGCTAAAATCTAGGGTTCTGGTCTGTTAGCGGGGGCCCCACCGTGAGCAACACCAACAGCATCAGCGCCAAGCCTTGCAACACCATGGCGACGCAGGCTACAAAAAAAGACCAGTGCGATCTTAGCAGCGATTCTTAGGGAAAGGCGAACCAGCAGAGACACTTGAGGATCCTACCAATAATCCGAATATGCGTCAACATCAGAGCCGACACCAGCACCGAGGCGCCGATCGCAATTGCGAACATCTGAATGGTTTTTAGGGACTTTGAGAGGTTTTTAAAGGGACTCGGAAGTCGGAAAAAATGAGCTTCAGCTTAGGCTTAGCTTCGTTGCGTAGCAACCCTTTAAAAAGGTATAAAAAGTGTTAAAATGAGAAAAACTCACGCTCCAGTTGAAGTCGATCGAGTGCAGCGGGTCCTCCGAGTAGTTTGTCAGGTTTTTCCTGAAAATTCAGTCGTTTTTGCTTGCCCAAAATGGAAGCCTAAACCTAAGCCTAAAGCTAAGCCAAGCCGGTGCCTAAGCCCGAGATTTTGCCTGCCCTACTTCAAGAATTCGATCGTCGGCAGGCTGACCATCTCGAAGTCGACGAAGCCGTGCACCATCTTGCGGCAAGCGCCCTGAAAAGTTAGGCCTGCGCTGCCTAGCCTCAAGCCTCAAGTCTAAGCCTAAGCCTAAGCCTAAGCTCAAGCCTAAGCCTCACCCTGTAGTACTCCGTCGACGGCGCGCAGTTCTTGTCGTTCAGGTAGGAGATGCAGACTGAAAATCAAAAAGTTCGTTTTCAAAAGCCTTAAAGGCAGGCTAGCAGAGGCGATTTGCGCCACCCACACGCTTGGTCCGGGCGGCAGGTGGCCATCTCGGTGAGCTCGTCGCTGAGCCAGAGCTTGAACGCGATGGCCAGGTTCTGAACACCTGGGGCCCCGTTGCCGATCAGGCCCAACTGGCCCGTGAAGGAGATTGCTGAAACGGAAAGAGGAAATCCTTAGGAATGTCTGCTAGCCTGCCCTTTCCTCTTCCTCAACAGTCTCCGCTAGCTACCTGTCATGAACGGCGCGAACAGGTGGTAGGCGCGGTAGGGGACGGCCCGGGTGAACTGGCCGATGTAGGTCTGGAAAAGGAACGGTTAGAGAGAGAGCAAGAGAGAGAGAGAGAGAGAGGAGAGAGAGAGAGAGAGAGAGAGAGAGAGAGTGAGTGAGAAAGTGCTCGACCTCAATCTGCATGACCGGCAACGAGTACAACACCAGGCACAGAATGTACGGCAACAAGAACAGGATGCCGCCGTGGGACCTGAAAATTGGTGCTTCGGACATGCTTAATTCCTCAAAGGGTCTCTGCTAGCCTACCACATGGTGTTGGCGAAGGTGGTGAGGTTGCTGGGGCCGATCATCGTCGTGAGGAGGAGCGGGAGCAGCTGCCACGGGCTGTCGCAGACTTCGTTCACGAACCAGTGGGTCTCTGAAAAAGCTGGAGGTTAAGCGTAAGCTTAAACGTAAGCCAAGCCTGCCAAGCTTCAAGCCTAAGCCTAACCTAAGCCTAAGGCTAAACCTAATTTTTTCTTTTAAAGGCACAGCGACAGGGCAAAAACTCACGCGGCCGCGTCGACAGCGTCACCTGATGGTACGGGTTTTCTGGAATTCAAAAGTCCATAAACTCCTCGAATTTCCCCCCACCCCGCTCAATGGCCGAGACGAGCTTCACCAGCGGCTCGTTGCTGTTGAGGCTGATCTAAAAAAATAGTCTAAAACACTCCAAAAAAATGGAGTTTTGACGCCGTTACGAAGAGTACACCCACAAATGACGGGCTGGCCCCCTCGCGCAGGTTGTGCTGCTCGTAGCAGCTCACGTGGCGCGCCGGTGGCGCGGCTCCGGGCTGTTGGTCATCTTCAGACGTCGGTGTCGGCTGGCTGCCCTCCGTCGACATGGTCAAGTGTGGAATGGCTATGAATGGGGGTTTTTCAGGATTCGAGGGAACTTTGGGATGCAAATGCGATCAGCGCGGCTAGTCGGCTACGGTTCACTTTACCCCCCACAGCCGTTTTTTTATTTTACACCAGGGTTGAAAAGCCGCTTCGCGACTTTTCAATCCTGGCCCCGTCTTACCCCCATACTTCGTCACTTTGCATAAACACCTGAATTCCTGTCCAGAAAAAATGGAAAGCGCGTCCTCTCCCCATTATATAGACCACCCCCTCTTCCGGTGCATGCTAATTGATTCCTAACAAAGAGACCGAGCGAGATTTTCACAAAAACTTAATTTTAATATCGAAAACAGCTGATTTTTAAAAATCTCATATGCGTGCAGTCGTGTCATGACCATTACGCACCTAATGACGTATTATACGTTCCCTTAACTTCCTCTCCTATTGAGATACGACTGGAACATACGGACGGAAGTTGCATGCAAATGCACACACACACACACACAAACACTATTTTTTTATATATAGTAGGATTGTTTTAGGCACAAATTAAACTTTCTAGTGTATTTTTTGACGCTCTATCGAATGGCGTTTAGAAAATCCTAAAAAATGGCGAAAATATCGAACATTTTGATACCGCGGCTCGGGGGTAAAGCAAACTCGTACCCTTTTCCTCCTTTCTAGGTCGTTCTCGAGCCTAAAACCCGCCCGAGCGTTGGATAACCGAGCGCTCCGAGGGGAAATTGGCCGCCTGAAAGCAATTAGCATCCCGGGGAAGGACCTATTTTCCAGCCCTCCTATTCACGGCGGGAATTACCTTTTTCGATAAGAGCATCCACTAAAATAATACCGTATCTTGGCTGGCTGGCAGAGATCCTTGGGGAACCCTGGCAAGCGAGCAGAGACGATTTACCCGCGCTATTTTCGCCACTTCCTCTTCCCCTCCCGAAGATGAATGGGGGGCCCTGAATTTTCTGTTGCCTGCCCTCGGAGGTGCGCTGGGGGTGAATATTGAATTCAAGGGAGAGAGACTCCTAATGCGAAACCCTCCTTTTCCCATTTATGCCCGAGGGGCACGTCCTCCAGGAGGACGGGGGTGAACCCAGATTATCCCCCACTTTTTGCTCGCTCGTCTCTGTATCTTCTCTTTCCCTCTCTCTCTCTCGCTTCCCTCTCTCTCTCTCTCTCTCTCTCTCTCTCTCTCGCTTTCTCCTTTTTTGAATCCCTTGAATACCCAGGCTGATTGCAGGGATTTCAGCGCAATTTTTTCCACGACTAAATGTTTCGAAGGGAAGCGAAATCCTCTGCTAGCCTGTAGCTCCTCTTCCTCAACAATCTCTGCTAGCCTGCCCTCTCCTCTTCCTCAACAATCTCTGCTAGCCTGCCCTCTCCTCTTCCTCAACAATCTCTGCTAGCCTGCCATCTCCTCTTCCTCAACAATCTCTGCTAGCCTGCCCTCTCCTCTTCCTCAACAATCTCTGCTAGCCTGCCCTCTCCTCTTCCTCAACAATCTCTGCTAGCCTGCCCTCTCCACTTCCTCAACAATCTCTGCTAGCCTACCATCTCCTCTTCCTCAACAATCTCTGCTAGCCTGCCCCTCTCCCCCTCCCCAACAATCTCTGTTAGCCTGCCCTCTCCTCTTCCCTCAACAATCTCTGCTAGCCTGCCCCCTCCTCTTCCTCAACAATCTCTGCTAGCCTGCCCTCTCCTCTTCCTCAACAATCTCTGCTAGCCTGCCCTCTCCTCTTCCTCAACAATCACCGCTAGCCTGCCCCAATCTTTTTCCGTCTTATTTTTGCTCTATCTTTTTTTCAATATTTTTGCTTGAAATTTTGCATGCTGCTAGATTTTTATCTTTTTCAACTACTGTAAAAATTACAGTCCCTTCCGAAACAGGACAGCCGAGTTAGCGCTAATTTTTGATTTTGATGAACCCGAATGACGTGCCATTTCTAAGTTTTCAGACGCCCAACGGCTTCCAAATCCATCAATATGTAATTGCGTCTTGGGCACTTTGTCTGCGTGGAAATTGATCATTTCCCGGGCATATTTCCGCGCTAATCCCCCAATGGCCCCGCCCATCTCAGGGGAATCTCATTTTCAGCACGATGCCCGAGGGGTTTTGTGGTCAGTTATTTAACACTGTAACTCTCAAACTTTGTTTTTAAAGTCGCTGAAATTTTCTTAAGGAATATGTAAGCCTAATACCTGATGTTTCGCTTTTGTAGCTCAAAATAATGTAAAGGAAAAATTTTTGCATCCAAAACAATCCGTTTTTGCTAAAACCCCCCGGAGAATTTTATTTTTGTGTCTTACTGTATTTCTGGTTACGCTATGTGTTCCCATGTAAAAAAAGCAAAAACGGAAAATTCCAGAATTCTCCGCTACACTCCAAATGCCACTCCCCGAAAATGAGCGCTCCATTTTCGGAATGGTGTACGGTATCGCTGCGGCGTGCACGATTTTTGTGAATTTGCTGTTGTTGGGCATTTTCTGTAAGGTAAGCCTAAGCCTAAGCCTAACCCTAAACCAAGCCTAAGCCTAACCAAGGGAAGGGCGAAGCGCGATCTCGAAACCCGAAAACCGCGGCACCCCAGGACGACTACGGGAACACGATGGGTGGCAGAATTTCCGCCGAGCCCTGAGAGGAGAACGGACTTCCGGAAAAAGGATACTTGCATGTGAGAAATGAATAATTTCTGAGGTTTATTAGGAGCTCCAAGTATCTACCACTGTCGGAGTATCGATGCAACGGTCTCGCTTTTTGAAATACCAACAAGAGTTCGGATCCACCCGTAAATACTTGTTTTTGCTTTTTTGGGGGCAAGTTGCAACATGCGATTACCGGTCGCCAGTTCAGTGAACACTTTTTGCTTTGGAGCTCGGAGCTTGCAAACAAAGTTATAGCGTTGGGAAATTACTGTCAATACCAGGCAAAAATAGCGCTCCAATAAACAAAAAAAATTACGGGTGGGCGAACCCTCGTTGGAATTTCAAAAAGCGAGACCGTTAGCACTCGACTAACTCACCGACAGTGGTAAATACTTGGAAGCTCCTAATAAACCTCAGAAATTATTCTAATTTTTCACATGCAAATTATCCCTTTTCCGGAAGTACCGTATCTCGCTCTACAGGGCTCGGTGGAAAATTCTGCCAACACCACGTGTTCCCCGTAGTCGATAACCTGGGGGAGCGAGCGTTTTTCGAATTCGAGACGCGCATCGCCCTTCCCTTGTAAGCCTAACAGCTTGTAAGCCTTGTAAGCCTTGTAGCCTTGTAAGCCGAAGCCTAAGTCTAACAAGAAATTATTCCAGGAAAACCGCTACTACAAAAAGTTTCCATTTTACACGTTCGCCCGGCATTTGATCTACCTGGATATCATGAACTGCTTGATACAGCTGGTCATCACCGTACCCTCTACAGTATACTCTTATAATGTGGGTGTTTATGCTAATCCCTACGACAAGGCAGGCTAGCAGAGATCCTTAAGGAAGTCTGGCGGTGGCGATCCTTGAGGATTCCGAAATTTCAGGTGTACATCGAGTACTCGTGGCTCCTCTGGACATCGTGGTTTATCACGAATGCACAGGAATTACCGCACAAGGTAGGGCAGGCTAGCAGAGATCGTTGAGGAATCGGGCTAGCTAGCAGATATTCTCTAAAATTCCAGGGCGTGACCGTCTTCCTGATGATCGCGGCGGTGCACCGACTTTTCTTGTTCGTCTACCCTCAGATGGAGTCGTACTGCTTTCGCGAATATGCGAGTATAATGTGAGTTTCAAGGCAGGCTAGCAGAGATTGTTGCGGAAGAGGAGAGATTCTTAGAAGAAAATTAGAGCAAAAAGCTTTTTAGTTGGCGCGCCGTCGGCTGGTCCTACGTGGTATTAAATACCGTAGCCGGTTACCTCATCGGCTGCACACGGGTGTTTTCTTATGAATGTAATTTTTTTTGTATTTTTGGTTATATGGATTTTATGCAGATTACTACTTTTACTGGATTTGCGAGCCGACGGCTACTGCGCAAGTCTATCCGATGGTAAGCTAAAAAGGGGGAGCGGGAGAGCGAGAGAGATAGAGAGGGAGAGAAGGGGGACGAGAGAGAGAGAGAGAGAGAGACAAGAGAGAGAGGGTGAGAGAGAACGAGAGAGAGAGAGAGAGAGAGAGAGAGAAAAAGATAAACAGATAGCGAGACAGAGAGAAAGAGAGAGAGACCGAAAGAGAGCTAGAGAGAGAGCCAGAGATAGAAAGAAATAGCGAGAGAAAATGCCGATTTCCAGATAGCTCAAATGGAAAGCTATATGAGCCTTGTGATCGTCTTCTTCACCGTGCTGGTCATCTACTTTTACGCAAAGGTAGATGAGCCATCAGAGAAAAGAGCCAAAATTAAGGAAAAAGCCAGCAAAAAGAAAAAACGAAAAGTTCAACATTTTCAAATTTTTTAATTGACTTTGGATTTATTATTTCTAGTTAATATCATAATGTGGTACAATTCGGATAAGCGGGGGAAAATTTAGGCGGGGGGAAACCGAAATTTTTTCCGCGCAAGTCTATATTTTTATAGACTGGTGGAAGTGTTTCTAAATTGTTTATAGCTATTCTTAAACATAAAAACTTTACAAAACTGAATTAAAAAATTTAATTTTAGGTCGAAAAATCGATTTTTTCGGCCCAAAAATGACCAAATTTTCGACTTTTCAAGCGTTTTTCTAACTTTTAAAAAGTTTTCCGATTCAAAGAGGCTTAAATTTTGCTAAAAACAATGTTAAAAAACCTTATATTTGATTACTATCCCCACCAGGGCCGACAAAAAAAAGTTGGTTTCCCCCCCGCCTAAAATTTTCCCCCCCGCTTATCCGAATTGTACCCATAATGTTAATAAAAAAATGAAGAAACCTTTAATACGAAAAATTAGGTCCTCCGCCGATCGGCCCAGTACAACAAGAAAAGCCCGCACGAAAAGGACGTATTATTACAGGTAAGCCAAAAAATCGGGAAAATTATTTAAATCTGCTTAAGTAATCCTATACCCATAATTTATTTATTTCTACTCATTTTATATAGTTAATTGAAACTATAATCCATTTTTAAGTTCAGATCTTCTTCATTTGCCTCATCTTTATCGGCTACAAAATTGGGACGGCCATTTTCGAGGCCAGCCTCCCCGCGAATCAATCGCCCACCAAGGTAGGCTAATTTTTATATGAAATTATTTATTAAAATATTTTTTAATGTCTAATAATTTTTCCAATTTTCAGGCGCACATATTCGTCGAAAATCTCCTAAAAATCGGCCTTTGCAACGTCCACCCGCTCTCGCATTTGCTCATCAACGGCAAGGTGGGTACTTTGGCAATAAAGTAATAGTAAAATTTCTATTTGCAATAAGATAGGAGTTAAAATAGAAAAATTCCGAAATATTCCGCCATAACTTTTGAAATGCTGCACCAAACGGGCTGAAAATTTGGATCTAGTTCCGGATTACTATGCAGCAACTGCACGCAAATTTTTATCAAAATCGGGCCTTAAATGACGATTCTAAAGCCAGAATCATATCCGCTTCAACCCTCCAACACAAACATATCTAGATCTTCGGCGCTAACTTTTCCAGGCCTGCACCAAAAGCGCCGAAAATTTGAATAAACCCTCTAATTTTGATTGTGCCCCTCTATGAAAATTTTCACAGAAATAGGGCTTCAAACACCAATTCTAAAGCCAGATTCGTGCTCAAAATTTGTGCGTTCCGTTTGCTCTCTGCGCTCACCCCCACTCGCCCACTATTTTGGGCCCCAACCCGGGCTCAGAGCCAGGGGGGCGTGGCCGACCCCCCACGCCCGCCCAAAGACCCCCCACAGCCTCTTCCGGTTCAGTGGTCTCGTGGTGTAGTGGTTATCACGTCAGTCTTACACACTGAAGGTCGCCGGTTCGATCCCGGCCGGGATCAACTCGTTTTGCTCTTTGCCGTACAGGCTCGTTTTTAGGTGCGGAATCACGCGCGCCGGTACTTTTGCGCGGCGAGCAGAGGAGGCGGCAAATTTCAAGTAATTTGGGAGGGCGCGGTGGTTTTTGCATTTTCAGGGTGATCGTTCAGAGGTCGAACTTTAACTCGCCGGTCCCGCCGCCCGCGCCTCTCAACTACGTGTCGTACGAGCAGTTGTGCCAGGTCAGCCGGCTCCTAATTAGCATAAGAACTAAATCATAAAAATGTAGGGTTCGAATGAAATTAAAAACTACGAAAATTCTATTTAATTCGATTAAAAACATATAAATAATTAACTCAAACGGCCTAAATCAAGGCAAATAAGTTAATTTTAGCGAAAAGAGATTTTTAAGAGCCAACAAGTGTAAAACTACGACAATTGAATACAATTAAGCTTGATTAAATCAAATTAAAATACATCATTAGATTCAATTAAAACCTACCATATTTAAACAAAAAAGGTTCGAATTTAGGTCCCCGAGTCCCCGGCGCAACCGTCATTACGTGGGTTGCGTAGCCGGCAGCAAGCCCGGCTGGCCGGCACCATGTCCGTTTAGAGCCTTTTCAAGGAGCGTTGAAGGATCCGGGAGGTACCGTATCCGAAAATGTGATTTTTTCAAAACTGACATCTGCGAAAATTTGCGAATTTTCGCCGAAAAGCCCCTCCCTAGTTAACTGGATAAAATATTTATGCACCCGATCTTCGGAACATTAAGTGACAAGTTGAGGTAGGGGAACCGGGATGAGATGCAAACAATCAGAGATAAAAACAATCGATTATCGAGCAATTGAAGCACGGCAAGGCGGCGGAAAATAACAAAAACAGCTGGAAAAGTAACAAAAAAACAAATGAAGAATTTCAAGGCTAAGAATCCCATGCAAATTAGGCATTCATCCGCTCCTGGGTCAGCCGGCTTTTTCCGTTGACGTCCTTCGCCACGTGGTAGATGATCTCGGGGCGAGCATGGCGGCGGAGGGTGGAGACGAATCTGGAAAAGAGGGCATTCAAGGGCAGGCTAGCAGAGATCGTTGAGAAAGAGGAGAAGGCAGGCTAGCAGAGTCAATTGGAGCCAAAATTACCTCTCATCGTGGGTGATGATGATCAACTGAAAGGCCCTGGCGGCCCTGTCGCCGCCATCCACGCTGCGGGCGTTGATCAGGTCGACGAGCATCTCGGCCATGTCGTCTATCTAAATCAAAAAAAAAATACATATATTTAATCCTAATCCTTTAAAATCCAGCCTACCTTTTGCACGTCAAGGTTTGTCGTCGGCTCGTCGAGCGCCAGAATCGAGCACTGGCCGCCGAAGACGTCGGAGAGGGCGATGCGGATCAGGATCGAGGCGAGCATCTGAAGAATTCAAGATTTTTTACTTTTCGGCCCTTTTAAAATGCTAAAAATTCAAATCACCTTTTGTCCGGCGGAACACCGATCGCGCATCTCGAGCTCGAGTTTGTTGTCGAGCACCATCATCACGCGGTAGTCGTACTTGGAGCGCGAGCCGGTGCCCGACATCTCCGAGCTGGAATGGAAAAATTAGTTTACCTATTGTGAATTATTGCGAAAACGAATTTAAGTGTTCCTCAAGATTCTCTGCTTGCTATCCTCACTTCCTAAAGAAGTATTTTAGAGCGTTTTCGCGTTTCTCAAAAAATGTCTGCTCGTTAGCCTGCTAAAAAAAACTCGCAAATATTCCCAAAAATGGCGAAAAGATACCGGATTTGAATGGTGTCAATATCGGTGCCACGGTAGACGCGGCGCCACAGATTTTCGAGAATTTCGTTGACGGCCTCCATTTTCTCTTGATGGAATTTCATGAGGGCACCTTCCATGCGTTGCGCGTAGTCGGTTAGGTCCTAAAAAGGGGAATTTAATTGTTCTCTCTCTCTCCCTCTCTCACTCTCTCGTTCTCTCTCACCTCTTTCGTATACTCTGCCACCACCTTCTCCACCAGCTTCTTCTTCAGGCGCTGCTCGATTTGTCGGTACTTATCCGATTTCAGCTCGACACTCAGCTTGGCAATCTGGAAAACGAAGTTAGCTCCGCCCTTATTTGTGTTGAAAACCCATCAACAATCAGCCACAAGTGCCCTTTTGGTGGCCATGGAAATTCGGACGCCCCCGTGACGTATAATTAGCCGGAGAAGCCCGCGAAAAGCTTCGCTAGCAGCGCAAAAAAGCACCTGGCCTTGACTGGGGGTAGATTATTTTGTGCCTGTTTTCTGGGTGATACCTAGTTACTGGGGGGAAAATATTGTTCCATTGATGGGTTTGAATTCAAAAAAACTCCGTTATTCTCTGCTAACCTGCCCCTCTTCGTCCTCAAAAATCTCTGCTAGCCTGCCCCCCCCCTTCTTTCCCCTCCCCGCCCCCTCTCCTCTTCCTCAACAATCTCTGCTAGCCTGCCCTCTCCTCTTCCTCAACAATCTCTGCTAGCCTGCCCCTCTTCGTCCTCAAAAATCTCTGCTAGCCTGCCCTCTCCTCTTCCTCAACAATCTCTGCCATTCTGCCCTCTCCTCTTCCTCAACAATCTCTGCTAGCCTGCCCTCTCCTCTTCCTCAACAATCTCTGCTAGCCTGCCCTCTCCTCTTCCTCAACAATCTCTGCTAGCCTGCCCTCTCCTCTTCCTCAACAATCTCTGCTAGCCTGCCCTCTCCTCTTCCTCAACAATCTCTGCTAGCCTGCTCAGCAATCATTGGATAGTTTTTGTTTTCTTTTAGTATTCTTCCAAAAAATTGAAATTTTTACCATGCCTTTTTATTGTTTAGCCGCTCCCCCGCTAACAGACAAGTATCGTCTGCTCTTCCTCAACAATCTCTGCTAGCTGCCCCATCAAAAACTCACATTTCCCTCAATCTCTCGGCCCTTTCCGGTCTCTTCGCCTATTTTCTGGGTGGCCGTGTCGATGATGTTGCGGGCCTTTTCTTCTTTGCGTTCCAACACCTGAAAAATTATTATAATTCGTCGATTCACCCTATATTTCGGAATCGCAAATTCCGGCGTCTAGCCCCGGCTAATAAGCCCCAAAAATAGGAGCCAATTTCCGGATCGGGCGCTCGAAATCCGGGTCCGGTAAGTCCAAACGTGCCCGCGAGGGCGCTACGCAATTTCCGAATGTAATTTGAATTATGGGGCGCCGCGTGTTGGCGGGCTGTCGGGAGGGTGAGTTCGGATAAGTCGCAAAACTTTCGGAGACATTCATTTCCTAGAAACTGCCTTTCAAGCCATAGCTTTTCCAAAAAAATCTCGTCTAGTCTGCCCATCGAAAGATTCCCTGCCATCCCACCCGTTCCTAAATGATCTCTGCTAGCGGCCTTGCCCCTTAAGAATATCTGCTAGCCTGCCATCCTAAAAGATTTCTGCTAGGATGCCGTTCCTAGCTGATCTCTGTTAGCTCACTTTTTCCTAAATAGTCACTGCTAGCCTGCCATTTCCTAAATGATCTCAGATGCCCCGTCACAAAAAATCCTCACCTCAATCGACTCGCCATTCCACTTCTCGTCACGCTGCTTCAGCTCCAGCTCGGCGATGACTTTACGCAGATCCATCAGCCCCAGCTGTTGTGAAAGGCGTTGACGTTGGACATTCTGAAAAATTAACATTATTTTGTTATATCCTTGACCCATTAATTTATAACTTTAAAACCCCGCTAGCCTATTTTTTCCTAATAATCTCTGCCAGCTTGCCATTTCCTCAACAATCTCAGCCAGCCTTCAGATGCCCCACTAATCTCCCTAACGATGGACAGCAGCACGGAGAGCGCGTGCCGCATCGCGGCCGCGGTGCTCAACATTTGCATCTCGGTGGCGGCCATGTTTTTGAACGTGCTGAACCTCGTAGTGTTTATTCAGGTGAGTCCGAGGATTTCCTCCTCAACAACCTCTGCTAGCCTGCCCTCTCCACTTCCTCAACAATCTCTGCTAGCCTGCCCTCTCCTTTTCCTCAACAATCACTGTTAGCCTGAATTCTCCTCTTCCTCAACAATCTCTGCTAGCCTGCCCTCTCCTCTTCCTCAACAATCTCTGCTAGCCTGCCCTCTCCTTCCTCAACAATCTGCTAGCCTGCCCTCTCCACTTCCTCAACAATCTCTGCTTGCCTGCCCTCTCCTCTTCCTCAACAATCTATGCTAGCCTGCCCTCTCCTCTTCCACAACAATCTCTGCTAGCTGCCCCAATTCCAGAACCACAAATACTACCGTAACTACCCGATCTACGTGATTGCGGGCCCGTTGACGATCTGCCAGATCATCAACTGCACCATTCAGCTGTACATTGCCGTACCGATTACGATAGCTAATCGAGAGGTTGGCGCACCATTTTCAGGGCAGAGTGACAGCCCATTTTCAGGTGTTCGCCGAGCCCGACGTGTTCACGACGGTAGCCCGAGTGCTCTATTGGTGCGAATTTATCGCCTACAAGGGCACGCTGGTATTCGTGATTCTGATGAGCCTCAACCGGGCGGCCATCTTTTTCGTGCCGCGCGCGGAGCGCGTGCTGTTTCATGGACGCGGGCTGAGGACGTGAGTGATGCAAAAATCGAACACCGCCCTGAATTTTAGAATGCTCCTCGCTAGCTCGTGCTACATTCTCGTAGAGTCCGTTTTGCTGCAAACGTTCGGGTGCGCGAAGCGGTTTTCATCTGATGGTAAATAAATGACTTGAATGGCCCTTTAAAGTCACAATTTTTCAGCCTTCTACTTCTATTGGGATTGCGCAGACGGCACGTTTTCGGCTACGGTACTTCAGGTAGGCAAGCTAGCAGAGATTGTTGAGGAACAGGAGGAGTAAAAGCTTAAAAAACGTCCATTAAAGATTAACATGGCGGAGTCGTACGCGCACCCGGCGTTCGTCCTGTTCATCAACATGTGTACCGTCTTTTTCCTGTTTACCAAACGGAACCGGCGGAGCAGCATCAGGAAGAACAAGAGCGAGCTGAGGATGCTGATGCAGGTAGCGGAAATTTTTGAAGAATAAGAGAGGGCAGGCTAGCAGAGATTTTTGAGGAAGAGGAAGCGGGCTAGCAGAAACCCTTGAAGAATGGAAATCAGCTCACACTTTAGACAATCTTCCTCTTCTCCATCATCGGCTTTCACTCGATCCTGTTCCCGCTCTCCTCCTATGTGGCTCGTAACCTGCCCGACTACGCGCTCCTAGTGACGTTTATCGAGAATACGCTACTGTCATTTACTAGCGCACTGAACCCGATAGCTTACTTGCTATTTAATAAAAAGGTGCGAGCGAGAGAGAAAGAGAGAGAGAGAGTAAGAGAGAAGGAGAGAGAGCGAGCGAGAAAGCTCATGAACTGCTTGCAGATGCGCGCCGACATGTTCGCCACCCTACAGTGCCGACAAATCGATGAGAAGCAATCGGTGTTCAACGTGAGCGTGGTCGCCTACTCGCGCGAGTGGAAGAAGCGGACGAGTGCTTGAGGAAGCCGGGAAAATTAACCTCCATACTGTTTTATGTTTTATGATTCTGAAAATCCCAAGATTGCCTTATCCTAGTGCCTTGAATGATTCTAATAAAAATTATACATGCAATTTTTTGGAAACACGTCGGATTGAAGTGAACTGCTAGCTGTTACGCTCCCTTGAAACCGCCCCCCCCAAAAAAAAATCCCTAACCAGCTGATCGGGGTTGTCCAACTTGGCGCGCAGCTCTTCTTCACGTCGGACGACTTCGTTCACGCGACGCTCCAAGACCTCGCCCTCCTCGTTGAGACGCGCGAGTTGAGTGTGGTCGACGTCTGAAAATAGAAAAATTGCAGCAAAAAAAATAGAAAAACGAATCAAATCAAATTAATCACAGGTTCTCGCCCGCTCTCTCTCTCTCTCACCCTAAACCTAAATTCGAAAAACCCACGTCCAAACAGACTCAGGCGCTCCTTTAGCCGCACGTAATCCTGGTGGCAGCCCTCGATTTCTAGAAAAATATCAAATTTTTTTAGCCAAACATACGAACCTCGAATGCGCTGCTCGAGCTGTTGCTCCTTGCTGCGAGCCTGGCGCTCAAAGTCCTTCACGGCTTGGATGGCATCCTGAATATGCGATTTTATAAAAAAATTTAAAATGCAACTGGACTCCTGCCTGCAGTTTTTGAGGAAAAGTCAAAATTCTGATGCCCGGGATACCGACAAGCTAAAATGCTAGAAGCAGAAATGCTGACAACCAATGCCAAAATGCCGAAACGCCGACAGCCAAATTGCCGAATCCCGACAAGCAGAGATGTCAAAGCGGAAACATCGACAATCCAGAATCCTACAAAAGAAAAGTCGACAACAAATGCCGACCAGCAAGGGTTTCAAATCGGACTGTTTTTAGCTATTCTTTCGGCATTTTCGCGTTCAGCATTTTCGCGTTTGGCGGAAACCATTTTTCGACTTCATCGGCCCCCGCGCGTTTTGCCAGCACCAAGAACCCGATCCTCCTTGATCACAAAAAGATCCCATCCTCGCCCGTTACCGGGGAACCGAATCGGCAATCCCACAGCGCGGGAGCGCCGTGGCCACTTTTTTCGCGAGCCCTCCCACCCCCGCGCGGACGACACCAATCAACGCTATAAAGCGCCCGGAGGGAAGTGGCTTACCCTAACGCGAGAGCTTTCCCTCGATTCTCAGCTCTTACAATCAGGTATAGGATCAATTTTCTAAAACACACCCCAGTTACAGTACCCCCTATAAGAGATGAGTCCCCGGGTGGCCGCACTCTCGGCTATCGGCTTTTCTTCGATCGCGCTGGTTGTCGTGAGCATTTTTGTGCCGGCTTTGTACCTCAAGATTTCCGCCATCACGCAGTCCGTCGACAGGGTGAGTGGGCAGCTAGCATTGATCATTAGGGAATAGGGTAGGCTAGCAGAGATTCTTTGCGGAATCATGGGGCCAGGCAGGATAGCGGAAATTCTTCGCATAGCCGGTGCTGGCATCTAGCTGGGATTCTTTGCGGATTTGAGCTAGGAACAGGGTAGGCAAGCAGAGATTCCTTGATGAATCGTAGGATTTGGCAGACTGGCAATAATTCCTTGAGGACTGGTAGAGCAAGGCCCGCTAGCAGAGATTCTTTGAGAAATTCGGGAATCGGAAATCGAGAGGGCAAACTAGCAGAAAACCATTAACCAATGCCCTTTAGGACATGGCGGACTTTAAACGTCTTCAAGACGGCGTCTGGGGCCATATGCGAGCGACGGAGAGCCCCTACAACAAGGCGAGGGCGGCCAGACAGGCGACACCTGGCGGTTGTGCCTGCCAGCAAAAGAGCGCTTGTCCGGCTGGGCCTCCCGGAACTCCAGGTGAGGCGCTGGCTAACAGGGGTCCCTAGGGAACCCTACCGCCCTTGAGCGTCCATCTAATCAAACGCTTATAGGAGCGCCTGGACTTGATGGTGATGACGGGCACCCCGGAGCTCCAGGTGAGCCCGGGTTGGCCGGAAACATGCCGTCGATCTACGTGGATCACAAGGAGGACTGCCGGATCTGCCCGAATGGACCGACCGGATATCCTGGACTACCAGGTATAAAGCGTAACTCCCCGAACACTACCCAGTCTAGGACAACCGGGCCCGCAAGGAGTGCAGGGACCCCAGGGTCCGCCTGGACTCCCCGGAAACGAGGGCCTACCCGGAGCTCCCGGCGGCTTGGGTATGCCAGGGGAGCACGGACTGCCTGGCAAGGAGGGGCCACAGGGGCCCAAGGGCCAAGAGGGGGTCCAGGGAGGGAAGGGCCCAGATGGACCTGTGGGCGAGAAGGGACCGGCTGGACCTACTGGATTCCCGGGAGAAGCAGGTGAGCCTCATTTTGGTGGTTATGGTCCTTTTAAAGGGTTAGAAAATTTAGAGAAATTGAACTAAAAAACTAGAAAAAACATTTTTTTTAGGAATGAATTTTTTTAAGCAAAGAGCGGAAGGGGTTTTTAAACGGTTTTTTTACTAGCCCGAAACGAAAAAAACTTTACAAAATTTTATTAAAAAAAATACAAAAATTCGATTTTTCGACCAAAATTTGAAAAAAACTTTTCCAAAAACCTCTGCGCGCGTCATCACTCGCGCTAAAATCTTGAAAAGCGGCTTTCGAACCCTTCAAAGCCACCCCCAATTTCAGGCACCGACGGCAAGCCGGGCATGGACGGCAAGACGGGGGAGCTGGGGAAGCAGGGCGACGTCGGCGAGCCGGGAGCGCCGGGCGCCGACGGGGGCCCCGGGCAGCGTGGAGGGCCCGGCGAGGACGCGCAGTACTGCAAGTGCCCGCATCGCTCCGACAGGGCCAAGCACGCGCATCGCCGCGTCGTCATGGTGTAGTTGTTGTTGTGTTTGTTCGTTATTCCAGAGTGATAAAGATTTTTACGCACGATTCGACGATCAGTGTCATGCTCACTTTAAAGAGCAAGAGACTAACTGTTCTGTGTAAGTTGGATCTCATGCTCCCTTTAAAGGTCTGGAGAGATGAATCTAGATGTCACGCTCATTTTAAAGTGATAAAGCTATTGATCTATACAGGGTGTCCCAAAAAAAAACCGACCCATCTGGCATTTCGCCGTGTTACATACAATCGGTCCCAAATTTGGACCAGAGGTGTATCAGACCCTAAATAACAACAATCCTGACTTACAGCCCCGTAGCTACAGTCGTTCTCGAGTTATGGCAAAAACAAACTTTATTTTCTATTTTTCATAGGGTTTTCGTGGAATTAGACCCCCTAAACATTAAGTGAAAATGATCCGGTAGACCTTCTTTACCGTAAGAAATTTTTTCCAGAGTAAAATTAATTAAATAAGCTTCGATATAAGCAATTTTTACAACGCAAAACTACCCCAGTTCATAAGCGAAATTAGGGATTCGCAGCCGGAAGTCGATGCAAATCGATACAAAGTCCAAAGATAGCCGATAAAACTGTTCAGAATTCCGGGAAAAACAGTATTTTCGTTATAACTTTAAAACTACTGTAGCTATCGGGCTGTAAGTCAGGATTGTTGTTATTTAGGCTATGATACACCTCTGGTCCAAATTTGGGGCCGGTTGGATGTAACACGGCGAAATGCCAGATGGGTCGTTTTTTTGGGACACCCTGTATGTCATCTATATCTATGGGTCATACTCCCTTAAAATCTCATGCTCAAAAAAATCCTACCGCTTCCGCCATCCGCAAATCCGGAATACGTGCCCGCAACGCCGCCGACTCCTCCCTCAGTTGCGTGCCCTAAATTACGAAAATTGAATTAAATTTTTTAGAAATAACGAACCTCTTGCTCCTTTTCGCGGATTTGCACGTCAAAATGCGCCAGGTTCGCCGCACCTTCGCCAAGTTCAAGGCGACGTGATTGCAGGCGGTTGATCTGGAATTGAAAATTGGATCCTCAACAATCTCTGCTAGCCTGCCCTTTCCTCTTCCTCAACAATCTCTGCTAGCCTGCCCTCTCCTGACCAATTTCTGCAAGCTCACCTCCTCGGCCAGCTGGTTGACCTTGTTGTACTCGTTCTGCAGTCGGTCTTCCTCGAGCAGCAACCTGTTGACCTCATCCTCGAGCTCGACCTTCTCGGCCTTGACGTCACTCAACGATCGGGCTCCGCTCTGGCCACCCAGCTGGCGGTTTAGCCTGTCAATCTCGGCCTTCCCGGCCTCCAGGCTGCCGTGTAACGAGTCCATCATGTTGACGTCGAGCTGAAAACGTACAACATTAAGGTGACAAAAAAACCCCCACCAAAAGCCGGTTGATCGCGTCGAGCCTGTTGGTGACGCTGCCGCGGCGCTTGTTCAACTCCTAGAGGGTGTTTTACGCAAAAAATATATGTGGACAAACCGTCAATTTTCGCTCAGCCTCGGCAAGGCGACGATTTCCTGCCTCGGCTTGAGCTTCGAGTTCGCGCAGGGCGGCGGCCAGGGGCCTGAAATTTGACGAACAATCGATTATGCGAATCAAAAGATCCTTTCGCATTATCGGGGGGGGGGGGCAAATCTTTTTGTATTAATCTAGAAACGCCTAGTATTTTCAAAATGTTTTTGGTAAATTGAAATATATTTCAAAAGAAAAACTATTTTAAAACTCTGAAAAATTTTTAAAAAAATCGAATTTTCGGTCAGTTTTTTATTTTATTTCGGCATTTTCAGTCGGAAAATCGATATTTTGTTGTATTTTGTTTTAATAGAATTTGTAAAGCTTTTACGATTAAGAGTATTAAAAACAGTTTGGCTAGTAATATTTTTAAAAATTCTCTCCCCCCGATAATGCCAAAGAAACGCGACTTAAGATAACCTTGTAAGCCCCTTTAAAACCCCCGAAAATCACGCACTCAATATTCTGGCCCTTCGCGTCGGCGTTGACGAGCAGCGTCTCCTCCTGCTCGAGCTCGGCCACCTGCCGGGCGAGCTGCTCGCTCTCGCCGGGCAGCGAGATGGAGAGTTTCGAGAGCTAGAAAAAGCGAGATACCGTAACCCAATACTACGAGGTCCCTATAAGGCTATAAGGACCTTATCCACAAAGTCCTTATAGCCGGCTTTCGACGGGAATTTCCGGTCGCACAGCGGGCAGCCGTGTTTCGCCTCCGACTCCTCGATCCACGTGTCGTAGAGGACGGACTTTGCCTCGAGCGGGCCGAGCTGCTTGCGCGCCTGAAAAGGGGCGGGGCTTAAAGGGGCTTGGAAGTCAGGGGGATTGGCTATCGTAATGTCGAAAATCATCGCGTATAAATTTAATGTCGAAATTCATAAGATCAAAATTCTGAATGTCGACATTTCGGAAGGCGGAATTTTAGAATGCCGAAATTTCACAACGTCAAAATGCGATAATCTCAAAATTCAGAATGCAGCATGTCAAAAATTTATAATGTTGAAATTCAGAATTTCGTCAATTTTTTTTGCATACGATTTCGACATTTGGGGGTTTTTCGGGAAATTCGTCTATGAAAATTTCGACATAACGATTTTCGAAAGTATGGTTTTCGACATTATGAATTTCGGCATTTTTCAAGTACCTTTTTTAGGCGTTCCCTAGCTGTCGACAAGACGGCGCTCACTTCCGAGTATACGGTACCATTGGCAAGCTGAAAAAGATCCATTAAAAAATAGCGTGGCTGTCATACTGCCTTTAAGCGAGCACGCGACGGTTCTTTGGCGTTATCGGGGGGATTATCCTTGTACACCGTTTTTACCATTCCTGACGTAAAAAACAACAAATTTTGATTAAAAATCACAAAAACTATCGATTTTTTCGACCAAATTTGCCGATTTTCTACAAATTCTGATAAAAAAGTTTTTTTATATCTCAAAAAAATTCTTATAGATATTTTTTTCATTTCAAAGATTATTGAATTTGACCAGCTCTATTAACAATACAAAAAAGCCATCCAAATATTTTTTCGCCCAAATTTTCGACAAAAACTTTTCTAATTTTAGACAATTCTGCTACTTGCAATAAATATGGCAAAATTTTCATAAAAAAAACTCGATTAAAATTATTATTATTAGGAATTAGGAATCTCTAGGCTTGAAAAATTCGATTACACCCCCCCCCCCCCTGATAATACAACAGCAATCCACCTGGCTAATCTCCTCCTCCAGGCCGCTGATCTGCTGCCGGAGCCGCGACCTCTCATTATTGCGGCTGTGCTCGGCGGCCCGCTCCTGTTGCACCGTCTTTTCCAAAGCTTGGCCGGTCGCATTCAGCTCGTCGGCCTGCTCCTTCAAGTCGGCGGCCAGTTCCTTGACGCTGTCGCTGAACAGTGCTTTCAGGGGCAAAATTTTAATCCTTCCTTACCCGACCGGGAAAACGGGCGTATCATCCGGCCAAAACACCCCGAAATCGGCCTCGTGACGCCGGACGAGCTCGGCGAAACGGCGCTGCTCGTCGCCCTGCTTGGCGGTGGCGCGGGCGAGCGCCTTCTCGAACTCCTCGAGGTGGAGGAGGTTGTCGTGCTCGGCCTTGGTGGTGAGGAGCTGAAAAAGGGAGCGCTTAAAAAATTCATTTCGAAAATTTGTAAATAACATAAAGGAACAGAGAAAATGTCTAATTAGGATAATCCCGACACGAAAGGCGGTGACACTAAAAATTAAAAAAAACCCGAATTCTAAATCAGCAGGCAAGATAAATTTTCAAACACGGCTAATTAGCATAATGCCGACAAAACTAAAAACAAATGCCGAACCGGCAACCTGAAATTAACATAACGCTGACTTCTAAAAATCCGGAATTCTCGGAATATCGAATTCGCACAATGTCGATTTTAAAAATACCGAACTATCATCGTCGATTTTTGAACCTAACCTTTTGCTGGGCGCCATTGCGGCGCTGCTTCAGCTGGTCGATCGCGCCGGCGTCCGCGCGCGGGAACGCGTCGCGCTGGCGCTCGAGCTGGGCGAGGCGGCGCTGCAGGGATTCCAGCCTGAAAGTGTGGAAAAATTAAATAAAACTAAGTCAAATTCAATTAAACAAATCCCAAAAAAGGAAACAAATTCAACTAAAAAACGCACTCCTCCTGCCCATTCGAAATCATTTGGCGCTTGCGCTTCAGCGCGTCGAGCGCCTCGCCGGTCTTTTCGAGGTGTTCAGATTTAGCCTGGAATGCACCAAATTTATTCATTCTTAAAAACCCATACCTTTAACTCGAATTTGGCCTGTTGTGCCTTAGAGACCGCCTGGTCCTTGGTCGTCTCCAGGAGGCCCTTTTCATCGCCAAGCGACTTCTGAAGGGAAAAAAGTAAAAATGACAAATATAAAATTTCGAGCGTACCTTCAACTTGTCCAACTCGTTGTTCTGCTTCTGCAAAAACGCCTGGATCTGCTGCACGAAGGGGCCGTCGATTTGGAAGTCTGAAATTTGGGTGACTTTCAGCCGAAAATCATAATGCCGACAAATAATGTCGAAATTTTTGCATGTCGAAATTCCTAAATCACGAAATTTCAGAATGTCGACATTTTTTGAATGGAATTTAGGGGTTTTCCGGGCGATTTGTAAATTTCGGCATGAAGATTTTCGACATTTTGACCTTCGGCCTTTTTGAAACATTTTAAAAAATCCCAAAATATCGAAAACCACGTACCAAATCGCTCGCACACTTCCTGGACTTTCCGCCGGATCTCCTCGGTGCACTGCTCGCTTTGCTAAATAAAAAATGTTAAAAAAACCTCTTTTAAAAATAATACAGTACACCATACTACCGTACCATCAAATTACAAATTTTACCTTGATCACGGCGGTCATCTCGATTTTGCGGCCGTCCAGCGCCTCGCGTTCCTGTAGCGCTTTTTGGCGCTCCGCCGCTGCCTAAAGTGGATTTAAATAAATTTTTATAAAAATTTAAATATACTAAAAACTAAATAAAAATAAAATGTTAAAATTAATAAAAATCACTAAAATCGTCTAAATACCTTTTTCATTTGCACCTCGATTTCGGCGCGTCGTTGGGCGATATTTTGAAAGTCGGGTGAGCGTTCGAGCTGAAAATAGGGAACATTTTGGTCTCGAAGCTTAATAAGAGTAAATCTTAGTCTAATTAATTTAAGGTTTATTCGACGTTTTAAAATACAAATAAGATGTCTATAATGCGTTATATGTTCATATATACCCTCTCAATTTCCGCCTGCAGCTCCAGCTGACTGCCCGGGTAGTCGGGCACGTTGAACATCGTCAGCTTGTCCCGCATCGAGGTCAGCGTCGCCTCGTTGCGCACTAAAGGTTTTACAAAACTCAACATCTTTTAAAAATCGCTAAAAAGCATTAAAAATAGAATTGCCGTATTTTTATAAAGACGTCTTTTTTGATTTGTTAAACCAGATTTTATATCATTACAACATTTAAAAAATCAAACACGAAAAACCCACTAATATCCACGGACATGACTTGGTAGAGGCGCTTCTCCTCCCTGATTTGCACCAACATCTCCTGGGCGTTCTAGAAAAAGCCCTGATTCTGATGAGGGAAATCCACTGACCGTCTTCTTCGTGTTGTACATCTCCAGGACGTTGCTGTACTCTTGCAGGCGCAGCTTCAGCTCAGCAATTTCGCGCTCTTTCTAAAGGCATTTTCAGTTTCAGCTTCAGGATTAAGCCCAACCCTAAGCCTAACATAAGCCCAAGCCTAAGCCCCAAATCAAGCCTATGCTGGAAGCCTAAGCCAAAACCGAATCGCACCGTTTTCTTGTCGAAGAAGTGGCTCTGCAGCAGCTTCAAGTCCGAGTAGATGACTTGCAGCTCGTTGTTCTAAAATCAAAATGTCTGTACATTTTTTAAGGAACCTCATCCTTGGCCAGCTTCCTGAGCTTGTCGACGGCTTTGACGTACTTGGACAGCTCGAAGATGGCGTCAAACTTCTCCTTGACCTGTTTGGGCTCGGCGAGGGGCCTGAAAATGACGAATTTTTCCGCAAAATAGAGAGATCTGCGAAAAAATGACGTGTTTTTCCAAATATCGAAACTATGAAAATGAAGCTTTTTTTTACAAAAATTCAGACTTTTTCGATCACGTTACGTGATTCACGTATTTCAAAATCCTTATTTTCTGAACATTACCTTGGAAAAATCTAAACTAATCGAAAATTTAAAACCGTACCACGTGGAATTCTCCTGGTGGCAGAAGATGACGTTGGTGAGGATGGCTGACGGCACGTCGAAGAGGTTCAAAATCTAAAAATCAATAAATCATCAAAAATCCCTTGAAATATCAAAAACTATTTAAATGCAACACTAACCTCGGTTTTCGTGTCGGCCACCTTCGACGACAGCGACACCTTGTTGCCGTGCACATCTTCGGTGACAATTGTGCTCTCCTCTTGCTTGCCCGTCAATTTATTGGTCTGAAAAGGGTTTATTTAGATTATTAAACTTCAAACTACACTAAAAAGCTACAAATTTAAATTAAAAACTAAAAAACCAACCCTCGGGGCCCTGGAAAGACACAGACGCTTCGTGGCGGTGACCTGCTTGCCATTGGCCGATTGGAACTTGAGCTTCACCAGCCCGTCGACGCGTGGTCGGCCGCAAATCTAAAGGGATAGTATAAATAAATAGAAAGCCTAATAGGCGACGCGGTTGCACAGCATTTGTTTTACTTTACCTTAACGCAAAATTTACAATTTATTGCCTCAATTTGCTCATTTTCCTCCAAATTAAAGTTCAAAAAAAACCATTGAAGTTTTGTAAATAGCTTGCCCCTTTAAATATACCTACATTTGATCAAAAACTCTAATGATAACGCAAAATTTACAATTTATTGCCTCAATTTGCTCATTTTCGATCAAATTTAAAGTTAAAAAAAACCTATTAAAGCTTTCTGAATAGCTTGCCCCTTTAAATATACCTAAATTTGATCAAAAACACTAATGAAATACTCTTTAATCCGAAAGTCCCTTGAAAATCCGGATTTTTCAGCTTTTCCCCACCTCCAAATTGTGAATAAACGCCGGATACTGGCCGGACGGCTTCGTGTCGGTGGTGATGAAGTTCAGCGCCTCGATGAGGGTCTAAATATACATTTTTTTTGCGATCAAAATTTATCCCCAAACCGTTTTCCCGGATCCATTCGGCCCGGCGATGATCGTGAGCGGGTTCTGGAATTTGATCACGTGCGCGTCCTCAGCGTCCGGCCCAATAGCTCGGATCCCCTAAAAAAAAGTACAATTTCTTTTTATCAAGCTTTACCTGCACTAGCAATGAATCCAGTTGAGCCATGGCAACGGTTCATCAAATTTTGGCGGCAACGACAAGATGTATTTCGCCTGAAAAGCGTGGAAAGATGGAGCTAACAAATACAATAGTCAAAAAGAGAATAAAAATAGATAACATTAAAAAATTGGGTTTTTTACTTTAGATTTTTACTCCATTTTCCAAATTTTTGATTTGTTTTGCCGGTCGCTTACGCAATGAAATTCCGGGTTCCGAAAGGATACTTAAGACACCGGGCTGGCGCGCATTATTAGGAAACGCTATGGATCTTTGAAGAAAGCGCCCCGGGCTGGCGGAATACAAAGTTTTTGATGGAAAATGTTGCTAAAACATGCTTAAAAATATTTAAATATATTATAGATTGTAGCTGTTTAAAGGGTACACATAGGATAACGGGGGGGGGGGAAAAAATAACGGGGGGGCACTCAAAATTTTTATATGATAAAAGTATTTTTAAATAAGCTTTTTTCGGGCTGTAAAAAAAACTCTTAGTATATTTTTCGGTCCTCTATCGAATGGCATTTTCAAAATTTCGAAAATATTCAAAACGCCGAAAATTTTTTCCCCCCTGTTATCCTATGTGCTGCCCATAGTTTTCAAAAATAGTTTTTAGGCTATAAAACTTTTATAATACATTTTTTCGCGTTGTAAAAAAATCTCTTAGTATATTTTTTGATGTTCTATCGATTCACGTTTTCAAAATATCGAAAATCTCAAAAATTTGGCTTTCCCCCCCGTTATCCTATGTGCTGCCCATGGATTTTGATCAATTTTTGTTTATTCGATAAAAAATTTCATTTACATTATTTCGGGCTGAAATTAATTTTCCTAGGGCAGTTTTCGACGCTTTATCGAATGACGTTTTCAAAATGCCGAAAATTTCGCAAATTTCGAAAATTTGACTTTCCCCCCCCGTTATCCTATGTGCTGCCCATAGATTTTCCTCAATTTTTGTTTATTCAATAAAAAATTTCTTTTACATTATTTCGGGCTGAAATTAATTCTCTTAGTATATTTTTCGACGCTCTATCGAATGGCACTCGCAAAATCCCGAAGTAATTGCAAATTTCATAATAATGAGTGCCCCCCCGTTATTTTATTCCCCCCCCCGTTATCCTATGTGTACCGTTTAAAGTGCGGAAAAAACGGCATAAGTCCGCTCCAGGGATTTTATGTAATAACGCGAAATAGTCGTAAAATATAAACTTTATTTTTCTCAATTTGGAAATTTGGCATGCTTGTTGAATTCTTTTTAAATCGATTTTACAGGGCCGCTGACCCGCCATGTTGCCAGATCTTTCGCCCCATCTACACACGCTAGAGTGCAATTATTTAATAAAGGTATGTGGGTTGTCTGAAAGAAACAATCTTTTTTGCAGCTTTTACAACAGTGCCTCGGCGAGAACACGTTTGGCAAACACCTCGGACAGTGCAGCAATTTGGACGAGGCCGTGTGGCAATGTACGAAAAAGGAGCGGATCTGGAGGAGGTTGATTTTGGTTTCTGAATCGTTTCGTTCGCATTATCGGGGGGACCTTGTTGTATAAGTTTAGAAATGTATAGTAAACTAATCGAAAGTGTTTAAATAATGTTTTTGGTAAAAATAAATAGATTATAACTAGATTTACTAACTACATTTTGTAATAAAATTTTGTAAATTTTGACGTTTGAGAAAAGAAACCATTAGAAAGGCTTCACTATTTATATTTGCCCCCACCCCCGATAGTGCAAAAAAACCCTCCGAATCTTAAAATTAACGTTACCAAATTCCAGAGACAATAATCCGCGCTATAAACGACACGCCGTCGAGCTGCAACGACTACCCGAATCGCACTGGACCCCCGATGTCAGGAGGTTGGCTTTTTGTTCTCTGTTCTAATCAAAACTTATTTCTAATTCTAGGCTCTACAACGAGGGTCTAATCCCTCCGATCAACACCGAGCAGCAAAAGCAATAGATATTACTTGTACACTTGGGTCTTATGAAGCGTTCTATGCCTTTTTCTTCGTTTTCGTGTGATAGTTAGGTTTTTGGAGTTGTTTTGTTTGTGCGCGATGAGTTTTCGGAAGATAAACGGTTCGAATCATTGCTTCTTGATTTGATTTTGTTTGATTGGTATTATGCCAAAATGATATCTATCGCTTTTTTAGATAATAAATTCAATTAGATCGCGGTTATAACAAAAAAATTTTCTAGTTTTTTGTTGTTTTGGGATACAAATTTCCCATTTAGCTCAAAAGACGTCGTTGCAATGTTTTTTCTCGATGAAACTTTCCTGCGAAAACGTTTAAAAGACTGCTAAATACTTTAAATTCGGTTTTATTCGTGGCTAATAAGTGATTTTCACGACAGTAAGTTTTTTAAATTTTAGACTTTTCCAGATCATATTTTTCTACATTTTTTTCCACTAAACATTTGTATTTCTTAGGATACATCAATCTTTGTTCCCGAGTAGTTGATCCCCGTGTTTTTGCCCGAAACCCGCTTTTAAACAGCCCATTACCGCACGCTGACTCCGGGTATCCGTTTCCCCGCGTTTTTCTTCTTTTTTCTTTCTCTCGTGCTCCCCAGGTGGGCCTCGCGTGCGGGACAGCCGTCCCCGTGAGGCCCAAAAAACCCCGGCAACTCACTCGTCGCATCATCGCCCCGGGAAGTTCTCGGGGGTCGGGACCGGTTCTCCAATTCCCGCACGCCAGCCGCCACCAAATTGCCGGCTATTCGCGCTGTTGGTGTGCCGCGCGCAGCACCAAATAAACACTGCCTGTCGGATTTGGGCGTAATGAGCTCGTTATTTCCGGGAACGGCGCATAATAATCACGAAAAAATGTTTAATATATAGGATTGCGGGATTTTTGGAGTATTAAAGGGCTAGTTCAACTTTTAGAGCTTGGGCTGGTACCTTGGGAAACTATAGACGTAGGCACAGTGCGCCCGAACAGTCCCCCCATTACGACAGCTATTAGAGATCGGGGAAATGAGAGGGGCGCAGACACAAAAACGCAGAGAGGGTTCGACTCCCTGGCCGCGGAAATTCTTTTGTTTTATTGGCTGAACTAGCCCTTTAAAGCTACAATTTGTGGTATTTTTCGTCGTGCTCTCAAATTTTTTAACAAAATTAGGTAAAAAAAGGCCTTTCCTTTGCAGTAAATGGACCGGGCGCGGAAGAGCAACGGCGTCGTCTCGATGCGGTTGTTCGCCAACTGGGACATCGACAAGACCGGCAACGACATTGTCCAGAGGCGGGTTGCGGAATGTAGCGCCAAAACACAGTTTTAGTTGTTTTGGGTTTTAGGGTTTGTAAAGGGGGCCCTTAGAAACAAACCCCCAGTTTTTTTTTGGAAAATTTTGGTCCTGGCAGAAATCTACCCCCAAAAATTGGGTAAAAACTCAACGCCATTTCAGGGTTGCCAATTTTTCGGTGAATCGCCTCCAATTACGCACGCTGGCGCCCGAGCTGCAGAGTATCGTGATCACCGCCCGGCTGCAGGTAGGGGCGCACCGAGCCTGAAAAAATGCGGTATCGATCAGGGTCACAAGCGGAATCTGCGCAGTAACGAGATTGCCCTCCCGGCACGCACTGGCCAGCTGGACTTGCCGTTGGATATTTCGTTTGCGATTCAGGTGAGCGTGATTATAATAATTTTATGGCGACGTTAACATGCACTTTTGTCATTTTTTTGTAAGCGGTTTTTAGTAAAAATTGGAAACTTTAATCCAAATTTAAGGCCGACTGCCATTTTAAATTAAGAATTAGGTATTTAAAAACATCAAATTTTCCAAAAGGTGTTTTTTAGTTATTTTTTTCTAAAAATCTTTCGTTTTTGGATCAGGATTTCCAGAATCCAGCCCTTTAATTTAAAATCTGTCTGATTAAATCATTTTAAAAAGTTACATTTTGACAATTACAGTACCCGCACTTCCTCAAGCGCAAGATCAACGTGCTGCAGATTCTCATCCAGCGGCGGCGGCGCTATAAAAATCGCCCGATCCCCGGCGGCTTCAAGACGTTGGCCATTGGTGGGTGCCGGCGGCAGCTTGCAGAGATTCTTTGGGAATAAAAATATTTTTATATTGATTTGGCTATCCAAAAAATTACAATTTTAGGCCTGGTCAACCTGACGCAACTCCTCCAGCAGGGCCAGCTGCACGAGATTCTGCTGTGGAACTCGGACGATTTGCAGAAGGAGAACACGGCAAACGGTGCGTTGTAGTTTGTACTACAAAGTTTGTAGGATATATTTGAATTTGTATTTTTTTTAGTGCAAAGCATCGGGCGGCTCAACTTTAGCGTGTGCGCGACGCAGCCGCTCGACTCGGACACCGGGCCGCCGAAGGGGAAACCACTGGGTGAGTCGGAAAAATTAAAGAAAAACGATTGTTACGGTTTTCGGCGAAAAAGCAAAAAGTTAGGCATGGCCGGGATTCGAACCCGGGCCTTGTGGGTGATAAACTAGCGCGCTACTTGACGACCATAACACTGGTTGTTCTTGCTAAAACTGCCCTTATTTTCAAGGTATCCAGTCAATTAGGATATGGTAGTCAAAAAGCAAAAAGTTTGGCACTCTCAGGAGTCGAACCCGGGGCTTGTGGCCGGCAGATTCGAACACTACCAGTTAGCCACACATCCGAGGTTAATTAATTCACTTAAATTTTTGCAAATACGTAAATTAATGTTTGTTAAGGTGTATTTCCCACGATTCAGGCGAATTGAGCGAGGACTCGGACTCGGAGACTGACGACGAGGCGGAGGCTCCAGCCGACAGCGATCACCACGACGCCCCCTCCACGGCCAACCCGCCCGGCAAAAGGTCGGGTTTTAAGGGGATCGGCAAGTCAGGGGAGGCTCAAATTTTTACAGTATCTTCGGAAGGGAGACGCCTAGCTCCTGACAAAATTTGAGCCCAAAAACAGGTCTTGAATCCACAAGGTTATGGCGATTTTTAGGATGGGCGGCGACCGGCGGAAGTTTGCGCACCGGAAAAACTTGAAGCAGAGGATCGTGTCGTTGCTCAAGAAGTTTAAGGTCCCCGAGGAGGAGGAGGTGGGAATTTTTGGGGCGTTTTAATGAATTAATCCCGTAAAATATGGCTTATTTAAGGGATTTGGCTTCAAAATAAGTAGAGATACATATCTACGAAGGTAAACATCGTTTTAATATATAAATTTAATTAAGCAAATTAGTCCTTATTTTCAGACTAATTTCCCGCCCTCCACGTCGGCCTCCGTCGCTCGTGCTCCTACCGCCAAGGAGCTGGAGGCGCTCTTTGAGGAGCTCGACGACTTGAGCGATTCCGGCCCTGAGGGTAAGAGTAAACCTGATCCTAAGCCTAAGCCTAAGCTAAGCCTACTCCTAAGCCTAAGCCTAAGTCTAAGCCCAAGCCTAACCTTAAGCCAAACCTAAGCCTAAGCCTTACCAAACCTAACCTAAATATTTTTTTCAGGAATGCTTGGCGACGACATCTCGATCGACTCCATCCCCAGGCCCAACCTTCAGCCCTATTTTAGTCGGGAGCGCATCCCGGCATTGGCATCGATTGATGATGAAAAGGTATGACTTTCTAAGACCTTTCAGGCTTAGAAAATTTCTATAAAAATATAAATAACTTTTAGTGCTCGGACAGCGAGAACGAGGAGAATGAATGGTCATCCGGGGAGCGAGAGGGGCGGAAGGAGACGACGACCAGTTACGGTAGGCAGGCTAGCAGAGATTGTTGAGGAAGAGGAGAGGGCAGGCTAGCAGAGATTGTTGAGGAAGAGGAGTGGGCAGGCTAGCAGAGATTCCTGAGGAATTCTGACCAAAAGCTGAATTTTCAGTGGACAATGAGACGCCGCGACGCCCCCAGAAGCCGAATAAAAGTGAGTTTTCGCGGCTCGTGATTTTTTGTGAGGGCGGGCTAGCAGAGATCGTTGAGGAAACTCTTTGTTTAGCCGTTCAACCGACGCTGAGCGACGCGAAAATCGGCCCCTCTGCTAGCCGGACGACTATTTCTCACTCGCTAACGGCGGGCAGCATTGCGACGACGACCACGCCGCTCGCGCGCGATTCGAAAGCGCAGCGGAACGCTAGTTTCGGAGACCATGTGAAAATTTCTAGGACCTTGTGGGCATGCTAGCAGGGGTTGTTCCGGAAAATTCACCATATTTTCAGATCCTCTCCCCGGAAACGCCCTTCATCCGCGACTTCGGGGAGTGCGTCTGGCTCTTCCATCCCTCCGATCTCCCTCTCCAGCTGCCCTCTGCAGTACGCGCTGTCCCCTGTACGACCGTGCAGAATGTACGCGCCGTCCTCGGGCAGCTGGTGCAAAAGCTGCACAATTTGTGAGTGCAAATAACTGTCGTAATCGATTCTTATCCAGCTGCAACTCCAACTCGAACTCGCCGCCGTTGACGTGGATCGGAGTGCTGGGAGGGGATCGGCTGATTTCTTTTGTGAGTGCTATTAGTTCGTAAATTAGCTGTTTAAATTCAGGTCCTACGCTCGTACGTCGAGCTCGTCGCCCACCGCTCTTCCACCCCATTCCTGGCGTCGATCCGGTTCGCGCTGGTCCCGCCGCCGCACAGTCTATGCGGAAGGCTGATTTCTGGTGAGGATCCTGAAGGTTTTAGGTTCCTGCTCTCTCCTCTTCCTCAACAATCTCTGCTAGCCTGCCCTCTCCTCTTCCTCAACAATCTCTGCTAGCCTGCCCTCTCCTCTTCCTCAACAATCTCTGCTAGCCTGCCCTCTCCTCTTCCTCAACAATCTCTGTTAGCCTGCCCTCTCCTCTTCCTCAACGGTATCTGCTAGCCTGTCTTCTCCTCTTCCTCAACAGTATCTGCTAGCCTGTCTTCTCCTCTTCCTCAACAGTATCTGCTAGCCCGCCCTGCCTTTGCGCCTGAATTCCACCGCTTCAGGCATCGACTCGGTGCTCGATGCCCTGTGCCACGACGTCTGGGAGCGCAGCGCCGAGATGAGCCCAGCTGAGATTCAAAAGGTAAAATATTAAATTCATGTGAATATTTGTGTTTTAATAGTTCATTTTTTATAAAGCGATTTTTATAGTTAAACGCCCAGCTCGACGCGTGGGCCAAGAACCTGACCGCCGGCTGCATCCATCTGCCAATCGGGGAGGCTCTGCTCCAAATGCCCGAAAAGGAGGGACAGGTGGGATAATTGAGCTTTAGTTTCCTCAAAAATCTCTGCTAGCACGCCCTCAGCACTTCCCGAAAAATCTCTGCTATCTACCCCATTTAGTCCATTGACTCCACCCGTCTGTTCGTCCCCTTCTTGGCCGAGGTTCGAGTAGGGCAGAGCGATCCCGAGGACCTGCCGGAAACGGTTAGCAGCCCCAGGGACATCGACAAGGAGGTCAGTGACTTCGGGGACGTTGAAGGCAAAAATCCACAGCTTCAGCCGGCCTCCACATCATCGGCTTTCGTCTCCGGCTCCCCTCCAGCCAGCCCCCAGAACCGGCACGAGACCCAGGAGATGCAAGTGGAGTACTGGACGGACCCGCATCAGCAGGTGGGCGGGGTTAAAGGGGCCGTGAAGGCTAAGGTTCTCGTGCCGCAAGGGGTTTCTGCTAGAATGCCACAACCCTTTAAAGGCCGCGAAAGTCCACAAAATAGAAAACTATCATCAGGAACAAAAGCCTATTTGAATGTTTAGGAGCCCGGCTCTCATGCGCCAGGCCACGCCCCCGTCGCCCAGACTCCGCCCAAAAAGGAGGGCAAGGGGTCGCTGAAGAGCACCTTTAGGTGAATAATAATTCATTTAATCTTAAGATTCTAAGTTCTAAAGAATTTTATAATTTCCAGGACGCTCCTCGTGACGCGCACCTGCGCCCAGCCCCTCCTCGCCCTCACCTTTGTCAAGGAGAAGCGGAAGGAGAAGATGCTGCAGAAGCTGGGGATGAAGAACCGACAGGTTGGATGGAGGCTAAGCCTAAGCCCAATCCTAAGCCTAAGCCTAAGCCTAAGCCTAAGCCCAAGCCTAAGCGAAGTCTAAGACAAAGCCTAAGCCAAAGCGTAAGCCCACGCCTGGGCCTTAGCCTGAGCCTAAGCTAAGGCTCATGCTAATTTCCGTTTTACAGAAAAGCGAAGCCGAGAACCCGCCCGTCCAGGTGACGAACGTCTCACGGCTGCTCTGCTCCGGCGCTCAGAAGCACAGTCAACTCGCTGGTAATTTCTTTGTTTGGGTAGATTGCAGAGATTCTTGGGGAATTCCGCGGTATCTAGCAGAGATTGTTGATAAAGAGGAGAGGGCAGGCTAGCAGAGATTGTTGAGGAAGAGGAGAGGGCAGGCTAGCAGAGATTGTTGAGGAAGAGGAGAGGGCAGGCTAGCAGAGATTCTTTGCTCTCAAGGCACCGTGACACCTAGAATTTTTAGTATGCGTCGATGGGCAGACGTTTCCGTCTGTGCGCTTCTTCCAGACGTCCTCCCAATGGCCGACCCATATCCGCACGCTGCCCGTCTCCATCATCTCTTCGTTGCCCAATTTTTACAAATAGATTTATTTGTTCACGCCCTGTAATTATTTATTTGCCGTAGCCTACCGTAGTCGCTTTCCCTGTCGATTCGACCCACTTTCCACCTCTTTTTTGTGAAAATATTTCTGAGAAATAATCCTGTTTTCTTGCCAGTATTACTGTGCTTTCGTGTGTACATTCTTGTATCGATTTTGGCCATTTCCGCTTCCTTTTTTGCGACTTTTGATTTACGCTACGTTGGATGCGCTACGCTACGTTACGCTTTGTTACGTACCGTAACGCTTTTGGGCTCCGGTATCTTCCGACCGTTTGCGGTCCGCTACGCTACGTTTCGCTACGTTACGGTACATTAAAGGCACTTCGTGCAGCTACGTCTCGCTACCTTCTGCTACGTTACGCAACGTTCCGTTAAGTCTAGCTAGCCATTACGCCCCGGTACCTTACGTTACGCTACCGTACGTCCAGTAAGTTTCGAAACGCTGCGTTGGGCGCGCTACGCTCCTCTTCGGTTCCGTTACGTTACGCTACGCTCCTGTACGTTCCGCCACTTTCCGTTATGCTCCGCTTGCACCCCTCTGCTCTACTTATCGATTCTATACGCTGGTATCTCACTTTTCCCCCTCGACGGTCCTACTTACCACCCGTTTCCCACAGCATTCTACACCTCCCAAAATTTGCATAAGGCCACCGACCCGCCGCACCGACAGCTTTAATTTAATGCATTCTACGGTTTTTGTTGTTATTCATAGTATTTCCATTTTAAAGGGATAGGCAAGGCAAAAAAAACAGATTTATGATTTTCGCTTGACTTTCCGATCCCTTTAAAGCATTGCCCTTCGCTTGAGATTCCGCACCACTGCTCTGATTCTCTGACAAAATTGAAATTCACATCAATAAAGAGATTTGCATGATTTTGGGGGGTAAAATGCATCCTCGAGGATCTCTGCTAGCCTGCCTAGACCTTTGCGGTTTCGGAAATGGTCTTTTCTAGCTTGCCAGGCCCTTGGGGCCTTCCAAAGGGCTCTCAACAGAGAGCTCTCAACTTGTGGCTGCTAGCCTACCCGAGCAGAAAAGCTTCCTAAATGATCTCTGCTAGCCTCAGACTACCCCTAAGCCTAAGCCTAAGCCTAAGCCTAAGCCTAAGCCTAAGTCTAAGCCTAAGCCTAAGCCTAAGCCTAAGCCTAACCTAAGCCTAAGCCTAAGCCTAAGCCTAACCCAAGCCTAAGCCTAAGCCTAAACCAAGCCTAAGCCTAAGCCTAAGCCTAAGCCTAAGCCCAAGCCTAAGCCAATCCTAAGCCTAAGCCTAAGCCAATCCTAAGCCTAAGCCTAAGCCTAAGCCTAAGCCTAAGCCTAAGCCTAAGCCCAAGCCTAAGCCAATCCTAAGCCGAAGCCTAAGCCAATCCTAAGCCTAAGCCTAAGCCTAAGCCTCACCCACTGACGCGCAAATTCATCAGAAATTTGCATATTCCCTGACATTAAGGCACTACGCAACCGGAATCCGTCCGGAATTTCCCTGTGTTTCCTCGTATAAAATAAGGCGTCCCGGTGTCTGCTCTCTATCTTTCTCCACCTCCACCCTCTCTCTCTCGTCTCGCCATGTCGTGCTCGGGGGCCCTGTCGCTCGACCCGCCCGTCTGTCGTACGACTGCCGCCGGCGGTGTCTCCAAGCACAAGATGATCAACATGTGCGACCGGAAGCTCGCCTTCAAGGTGGGTGGGCTTGGGCTTCGCCTTAGGCTTAAATCGACCTTCAATACCACCTTCCCTTCAGGTCAAGTCCTCCAACAACTCCAACTACAGCGTCTCCAAGGTGGTCGGCTTCATCGACATTGGCGAGAAGCAGGACTTTGTCATCACCCGTATCAAGGGTGAGGGTTTCCCAAACAACCTCTGCTAGCCTACCCAAGCCTACCAAACCCGCGAAAACAAAATTTTTAGGCCCGCCCCGCGGCGACAAGATGGTCTTCCAGTTCATCCAGGCCGGCGACGCCACCGACGCCGCCAAGCTGTTCCCCGCCGACGGGACGTGCCCCCAGGCTGAGGTCGGTTTTCCCCGACAATCTCTGCCAACCTGCCCTCTCCCCTTCCTAAACAATCTCTGCTAGCCTGCCCTCTCCTATTCCTCAACAATATCTGCTAGCCTGCCCTCTCATCTTCCTCAACAATCTCTGCTAGCCTGCCCTCTCCTCTTCCTCAACAATCTCTGCTAGCCTGCCCTTTCCTCTTCCTCAACAATCCCTACTAGCGTACCCCATCATTCCAGGTGTGCGGCGAGACGCTGATGAAGCTGTCGGCCGGCGAGTAACTCCCTACCATCGATCGATCGATCGGCCACCCAGCCCATCTCCAGCCTCACTTCACACAAAACCAATGGATCATTTGGCGACTGTCTTTTTTTGGCGCTTCTCCTTACAATAAATGGCTTTCTGGAGTGTCGAGGAGTTTTGTTGCGGAGAGAGAGCGAGAGATTGAGAGTGAGATTGAATCATTGATTTTATCATTTTTGTGAATCAGACTTCGACAGCGAGCAATTAGTTTTGCACAACCTTGGGATCAGCCTCTTATCCAGACCCTAAAAATTTCGGAAAATTTCGATAAACGAAAGTGGACGAAAAAAGAAAGTGGACGAGATGCGGAGTGGGAGCTCGCCCCACGCCTTTTGACTCTTCCCGCTTCCCCATCCCCTGTCGCCCCTGTGGCCTATTGGTAGGGTGCCGGGTTCACGGCCCGCAGCAACAGGGCTAGTGTTGGGCAATTTGCCCGGTCCGGTTTTGGCCCGAAATTCGGGTATGAAACCGGGCCGCCCGAAAACCGGGCCGAGCCTCTCGGCCCGAAAACCGGGCCGCCCGAAATTCGGGCCGACCCCCTCGGCCCGAAAACCGGGCCGCCCGAAATTCGGGCCGTCCCCTTCGGCCCGAAAACCGGGCCGCCCGAAATTCGGGCCGTCCCCCTCGGCCCGAAAACCGGGCCGCCCGAAAACCGGGCCGACCTTCTCGGCCCGAAAACCGGGCCGCCCGAATTTCGGGCCGACGCTCGCGGCCCGAAAACCGGGTCAACCCGGTTTTACTATGCAAGTTAAAATGAACATCATTTTCGAGCGGTTCGCACAACTCGGCGCCAAACCGCTCGCAACTCATTTGGGGGTCGTTTGGTAGCATTCCTTTGAGGTTGTTGAACACGGCGGACGATTTCGAGACTTTTTTTTCTAACCGCTCTAGCAGCGTAAAGAAGCTTGATAGAATTGCTTCAAGCCGTTGAGAAGGTAGCATTTTGAACGCTCTTTCCAACGGTATACTTGCCGTTCTCCAACACCGTCGGGGGACAGAGAGGGGAGCGTTTTAGTGCCGAAAGGTGTACCTGTCGAAGTTGTCGCCGCACTAAAACCATCATATCTCGATCGGCACTGGGACTCCTGGATCGAGAAGGACATCAGTCGAAAGAGCGCGAAAAGTTCTATCTGCCCAACGAGTTTCAGCTCTTTACCAGCTTTGCCCAGCCTGCTAGCGCGCTTAGAAAAAAACGTCTCGAAATCGTCCGCCGTGTTCAACAACCTCGAAGGAATGCTACCAAACGACCCCCAAATGAGTTGCGAGCGGTTTGGCGCCGAGTTGTGCGAACTGCTCGAAAATGATGTTCATTTTAACTTGCATAGTAAAACCGGGTTGACCCGGTTTTCGGGCCGCGAGCCTCGGCCCGAAATTCGGGCGGCCCGGTTTTCGGGCCGAGAAGGTCGGCCCGAAATTCGGGCGGCCCGGTTTTCGGGCCGAGAAGGTCGGCCCGGTTTTCGGGCGGCCCGGTTTTCGGGCCGAGGGGGACGGCCCGAATTTCGGGCGGCCCGGTTTTCGGGCCGAGGGGGTCGGCCCGAATTTCGGGCGGCCCGGTTTTCGGGCCGAGAGGCTCGGCCCGGTTTTCGGGCGGCCCGAAAACCGGGTATACCCGAATTTCGGGCGGCCCGAAAACCGGACCGGGCAAATTGCCCAACACTAAACAGGGCTCGACCCCCCGCCTCGGCCGATGATTTCTAACATAAACATATCGCTGACTGCCAGTGGTGACAACCCATCGCTGAGGCCTGCTTTTTGTAGTTTTTAATGAATTTTATATATTGAGCGTGCTTGGAACGGCGCATCTTTGTTTCTTAAAGCACTTGATTGCTTTCTAGTTTGCGGTAATTTGATGGCTTTCATGTTTTGCAGTTTTTAACGTGGAGTATTTGTTGTATCTGGCCATAAAAATATACCAATTTTTTATTTATATATTTTTATTTGCAAATATTCAAATATTTCATCGATACTCCCGTCTCGCAAATATTCTTAGAAAGCATTCCGGATCGTCGCGTTGTCGAATGTTGGCCTGGGATTAATTATTAGTACAGTTCAGCTCAATAAAGTAATTTTTTTTTAAATTTTGTTAGTTTATCAAAGCCTACCGTTCCGCCTGATAGCAAAAATCGCCTTCCTCCGGCACGGCCATCATCAGGAACGATTTTTTTCGTTGTGGCGTAGGCGAAGCTGATCCACTGGAAAATCGAAAATTCGAAGGAATTCGGGGTTGTCCGCAAAGAATCCCTGCTAGCCCCCCCCCCCCCGTAAACGAACCAGAACCGCTATTTGCCAGTATGACGGCACGACAGCGCAAAGCTGCTAGCTGGCCCCCTTGGGAATTGCCCAAAAATCCGGGCGGTCAAATTCCACAAAAAAACCTCAGCTAGCTTGCCCTCTTCGACAAAAAAATTCGCTTACCGGTGTGGGGACCATTGATGCAAATGCGGCCGCAAAGAGGAGGAAAAAGCCGAGCGTTTGGGTCCTGAAATTTTGAGTAAAATTTTTTTTACTACAACCGTTTTATAAAAGTAGCGATTCTACCCTATAGAACAAAGTTCCTATTTTTGCCTTGCCCGTGCCTTTAAAAGGCTCCAGGAACTACATAAATGATGAGAAAAATGCAGATTGGTCTCGAAAAAATGCTTTCGAATTAAGTGCCGTAATAGGTTAAAATTCGCGGTTAAAGGGACATTAAAAACCTGCAAAAACGCGAAGAACTCACAAAATCCCGGTGGCCATGTTCGAAGCAGTAAGGTGAGGGAGTGATTCAGGTTCTTCTGCGCCCCAAAAAAGCTGGGCAAGCAGGGCGGAGTGGCGAGAGAGGGAGAGAGGGAGAGAGTGAGAGAGATAATGAGAGAGAGAGAGTGAGAGAGAGTGAGAGAGTGAGAGCACAAAAAAATTGGCAGGCTCGCGGAACCGGACGCGGAAAGGCGTCACATGCGCGCCAAGCGGGCGGGGCCCCGGCTGTCTGGGACAGTCGGGTGGGAGAGTGGGAAGAGGGAGAGCCTGCAGAGAAATGAAGAGTTCAAGTGGGCAAAACGTGGCTCTTGGGACTGTCGGCGGGTTAGAGGAATGCTAGAACGTCGTGGGCAGGCTAGCAGAGAATATTTGGGACGCCACAGAAACATGGGCAAGTCAACAGAGGTCATTTAGGAATTTTTCGTTATTCTTATCGGCCTCGGGCTTAGGCTTAGGCTTGGCTTGACTTAGGCTCAGGCCTAGGCTTAGGCTTAGGTTATGCTTAGGCTTAGGCTTAGACGTAGGCTTAGGCTTGGGCTGAGACTTGGCTTCCATATGGCTAGGCTAAGATTCCGCCACTAAACTCTGCTAGCTTGCCCGTCGTCTGTTTCATTCCGCAAAGAAACCCTGCTGGTTAACCCGACTTTTCCGTGAAATTGAAGCACTTTATTTACAAGCTGACACATTTAAAAACAAGGTTAAAAAAATTGTGAAAAATTTTACGTGGCTAAGGAGTGAATCGGGGGGTTGAGATCGTTGGAAAATCGCTGAATCGATCACTTCCGGCCCTGGCGATTGCTCGAGCTGCTGTAGTCGTAGCCGTAGATGTTGTTCGTCACCTGCGACGGGTCCACCTGGTACTTGTCGGTGCCGCCGACGTTGTCCTGAAAATTCTCTGTCTCATTTGCCTCTCTGTCGCTCTCTCTCTCTCTCTCTCTCTCTCTCTCTCTCTCTCTCGCTCTTTCTCTATCTCTCTCTCTCGCTCTCTCTCTTTCCTTCTAGCCAACCTGCTGAATTTTCTGGTAATTCTGCTGGTTCTGCGCGTCATTCGAAAGTATCGGCGCCTCGGTGGCAGGCGTCATAAAGTTGCTGTTTCCTAAAAAGTGCCCAAAATCGCCACTAAGAGCCTGTACGCACCGGAAGGGTCGTACATCCTGCCGTAGCTGGCCAAGTACTGGTTCTCCAGATTCTGGGGAAGGTAGGCGTAGTTGGGATTCTGAAATGAGATATATTTGCTCTTTTTCCATCTCACTCCCTATCTTTCTCTCACACTCTCTCTCACACTCTCTCTCTCTCCATCTCTCTCTCCATCGCTCTCTCGCTCTCGCGCTCTTTCTCTACCTATCTCTCGTTATCTCTATCTCACTCTCTATAACCTTATCTCTCTCGTTCTCTCCCCTTCTCTCGCTCTCTCGCCCTCTCTCTCGCTCTCTCTTGCTGCTACCCCGCCCTCTCCTCTTCCTCAACAACCTCTGCTAACTTGCCTACCTGAATCAAGCTTTCCGGGTTCGCGTTCCCTCCCCGCTGATCGTACTGTCGATTGTTGTAGTTTGTCGTCGCCCCGTACTGCTGCGTCGACCCGTACAGCGGGTTACTGTAGGTTTGGAACGCATATTTTTTTGATTTCTACATTTATTGGTACCGGAGTGCTCACAGATCACAGCCCTGAGGAGTTGGTTAGCGACAATGCTCAAAAAAACATGCAAATAAAAATACGGTGAATAGGTTAGGGTTTTTATAGTGTGCGGGGTAGGAAAAGAGAAAAAATTCAAGTAGAAAAGTGCAGAAAGCCAGAGAAGCCATGGCGCATCTCGGGCTTACGCGGTGGTGGAGGACGAGGCGCTGAAGCCGGAATTCTGAGCGGAGCTTTGCCGCTTGGCCCTGAGGGCTCGTCGGAATCTGGAAGGGATAAATCGATACTTTGCATGCTGGATCGAATTTTAAGGCACCGGAAAGTCAGGGTTCGACGATTAATAAGATTTAATGAAAGCCTAAGCCTAAGCCTAAACTGGAGCCTAAGCTAGTTATTGGCCTAAACATACCTGAAGGTATTGGGATATCGCTGATTGCCATTGTAGTTTGTGTTCCAGTTGGTCTGGTATCCGTTTTGGGACTGCATCGAATTCGGGCTGCTATACTGGTTGGTCAGGGGGTTGTAGAGAGCCTAAAAACGGAATTTAACTTAGGCAATCTAGCAGAGATTGTTGAGGAAGAGGAGAGGGCATGCTAGCAGAGATTGTTGAGGAAGAGGAGAGGGCAGGCTAGCAGAGATTGTTGAGGAAGAGGAGAGGGCAGGCTAGCAGAGATTGTTGAGGAAGAGGAGAGGGCAGGCTAGCAGAGATTGTTGAGGAAGAGGAGAGGGCAGGCTAGCAGAGATTGTTGAGGAAGAGGAGAGGGCAGGCTAGCAGAGATTGTTGAAGAAGAGGAGAGGGCAGGCTAGCAGAGATTGTTGAGGAAGAGGGAGAGGGCAGGCTAGCAGAGATTGTTGAGGAAGAGGAGAGGGCAGGCTAGCAGAGATTGTTGAGGAAGAGGAGAGGGCAGGCTAGCAGAGATTGTTGAAGAAGAGGAGAGGGCAGGCTAGCAGAGATTGTTAAGGAAGAGGAGAGGGCAGGCTAGCAGAGATTGTTGAGGAAGAAGAGGGCAGGCTAGCAGAGATTGATGAAGAAACTACGCACCTGTCCATTATACCCGTTACTGTAGCCGTTGTACTGAGAATTCGGGTTGTAGTTGTAGTTCCAGTTCTGATCCCGAAGCAGGTATTGCGTCGATGGGGTAGAGGACTGTAAATAAGACATAAAAACGCTGTTGAATCATGCTAAAATTTACCTTACAAAAATTAACCTAATCAAATGAAGTGGCGTTTTTTTCAAAAAATCACCTGATACTGGCCGTTGTACGATAGCTGCTGGTTGGTGTAGGGATACTGGTTCGAGGAGCTGGAAAAACAACAAGACTATTTTTTCAGATTAAGAAATGAACAACAGTCAAAGCCTAAGCATAAGCCCAAGCCGAAGCCTACGCCTAAGCCTAAGCCTAGGCCTATGCGAAGCCTAAGTCTAAGCCTAAGCCTACGCCGACAGAAATCGAGTTTTGTTGTATGGTATGTTATACCACCCTGTACATGTTGCCACTGCCGTAGCCCTGATTACCGTAGCCAGCCTGTGGGTACTGCTGGTTTTGACTGAAATTTGTTCTTTATTGCGCAATAAGGGAAAGGCAAAATCAAATTTTTTACTGTATTTACAATTTTTTGAAAAATATTGACTTTTTCGACCGACCTGTACATGTTGCTGCCGCCGTAGCCCTGGTTGTTGTACCCGTTTTGCTGGTATTGGTTTTGGCTGAAAAATTTCATAGGAGCGATTCGCATGACTGGGCTTCAATGGCCCTTTAAGATCAAGAAAACTATCATGTCTACTGGTGCTTAAAGACCATTTGAGGCAAAGCTAAGACTAGACCTTCAAGGGCCCTTAAATCCCCGGAAACGGCATTTTAACCCGAAACTCCGAACCTGTACGGGGAGTACGTCGACGTGGCGTACTGGTGCATCGGCGTACTAATGGCTCGAGACGCGCGGGACGCGTTTTTGGAGGCCGGCACGATGCCAGCCGCCTTCTCGGCGTCCAGCGTCGGGTTCATGGTGGTACGGTAGTCGAACGGGGCGCCTGGAAAGGATAACCGGATATTAAGCCGAAGCGTAATTATAAGCCTAAGCCAGCCGAACCTATGCCAAGCGCAAGTCTAACCTAGGCCTAAGCCTGCGAAGCCTAAGCAAAGCCCAAGCCTAAATCTAAGCCTAACCTAAGCTTAGACTTATGTCTAACTGTAAAGTGTTTTTACTCAAGTTGGAGTTTCAATTCGGGACCAAGCGCATCTTGTGCAGAATTTTTTGCTGATGCCGAATCCGTTTTCCAAATTTGCTGCGGACTTTTATTTAAAAAGTCATTTTTCGTGCAAATTAAGCTTGAAAAAGCCAAAAATTCGGATCCTGGTCCACTATTCCCTCCATGGTTCGGCCTCTCCCAGGGGCCCTGAAGTACTCTGTCACAGCCGCCCTTCCGGTTGGCTCCATGGTGCATTGGCAAAGTACTCGCTTGCCAAGCTCAGGGCGGAGGTTCGGATCCCCGCCCTCCGCCTCTCTTTTGCTTTTTGCATAAAAAATTTAATTTTTTATAAAAAAAGCTTGTTTTGACTTTTAAGATGCTTGTCTAGCCAATCTCTAGCCAATTTTGAAGTTGAAATTGACCAAGACATTCGAAAGCGATAACGGTTCCTTGAGTTTGGTGAAAAACACTACCATAATTGCCGTATAACTTTCAAAATAAAATTCCGCAGCAAATTTGGAAAGCGGATTCGGAATCAGCGAAAAATTCTGCATAAGATGCACTTGGTCCCGAATCGAAACTCCAACTTGAGTAAAAACACTTTACAGTAAGCCTAAGCCTAAGCCCAAGCCCAAGCCCAAGCGTCTGTCTGAGCCTAATCCTAAATCTAAGTTTAAGCCGAAACCTGAGCCTAAGCCCAAGACGAATCCTAACTCAAGCCTAAGCAAACAGTAAGCCAAAGTCTAAGCCTAAACCTAAGCCCAATCATAAGTAATAACTTAAGCCTAACCTGAGCCCAAGCCTAAGCCTAGGCCTAAGTCTAACCTCAGCCTAAGCAGAATATTTACCTGTATAAGCCTGAGCGGTGGGAGGCGTGGCGGTATTCGGGCGGTAGCCATACGTGTTTTGGGCCGCTGCGACGGAAAGTACTGAAATTTTTCCTTCCCAAAATTTTTTTGATGTCGTATTAATCCTAGATAAAGTTTTGGCGGTGAGAGAGAGCTAGAGAGAGAGAGAGAGAGAGAGAGAGAGAGCAAGAGCGAGAGGGAGAGAGAAAGCGCGCGGGAGAGAGGCGAAAGAAAATGCCTTTAATTAATGGCACTAACGTGTAATAATGGCACTAAAAAAATCCAAACCTGCTAACAGCAGCATGGCCAGCTGATTCATCTTGTAGATGTGCTCAAAAAAGGTGGAGTAATTAAGGGGACCAACCAGGGAGCATCTCAAAATTGCTGGCCGGGCTTTTATACCGGATATTTTTCAGTTTATTTTCTCTTCTTCCAAGTTTCCGAATTGTTGGCCTCTTATTTTTCCGTCTCTCTCTCTCTCTCTCTCTCTCTCTCTCTATCTCTCTCTCGCTCTCTCTGGCGCTCTCTACCCTCCCAGTGGCCAGAAAATAAATAGAAATCCCCAGGGCGGGGCTGGGGCAGTATGTTTCGGTCCCCTAGTGCTCTATTTTGCCTAGGCTCGTCCCCAAACAACTGGAGGAAATTTTTCCACTTTTTTCGGGGTGACTCGAGTAGCCGCTCGGAATCGGAAACCGAGGGAGAGAGAGCGAGAGAGCGAGAGAGGGCGAGAGAGGGCAAGAGAGAGAAACCCTGACGAGTACAAATGGACACCTGGTGCTGGACGTTGGTGCGAGAGGGAGGCTAGCAGAGATCATTTGAGCAGTTTTACGATAAATAGCTGACTAGCAGAGATCATTTTGGAAGTTTTTCGATAGTGGCAAGCTGGCAGAGATCATTTGCCATGTTTTTCGGAGCCTGGGGAGCTGGCAGCGATGATTGAGGAAGTTTTTTCAGTGGGGTAGGCTAGCAGAGGTTTTTCGAATTAGCAAGCTAGTCAGATTGTCTATGTGAGCGAAGACGAAGAGAGAGAGAGAGAGAGAGAGAGAGAGATAGCGAGGGAGAGAGAGAGAGAGCGAGAAACGAAAAAATTAAACGTTAGAACTTGCTTGTAAATATTTATTCACCGGAATAGCAGAAAAGCTCAGAAATAGCAAAAAATCGTTAAGAAATTCACAATAACGCAAAAATAAGAATTACGTATAGATTAACATATAAAGGTTAGGTCCAAGCCTGAGCCCCAGCCCAAGCCCAAGCAAAAATAATATATTTGAGGTGCGGGAGAGATCAAAATGCGTTTGGAATGTGCAAAAAATACAAATAATTTGTATACTGTGGAATTGATAAAATTCAAAATACAATTAGAAATTTAAGAGCATTAAATAGGAAAAAGAATGGATTGGAATACTTAGAAGTAAATGAGAATTAGAAGTTTTGTAAGTAAAATGCACAAAAATACGTTTAAAAAAGTGTTTGAAAAAATCTGTCGATTTACATCCTTAGATTTTCAACAATTTCCGCAAGAAGCTGTCGTACAGTCGCGTAGGGTCGTTATTAGCGCACGGATCGCCGCCGGATTCCTTCTGGAGCCGGATGTTGTCGATGGCCAGGAAATGGTGCCGTTTCACTTTGCCGGCAATGAAATAGACCTAGGAAAATAACGTTATTTAGTTAAGTAAATTTCGAAATAGTATAAGAACTATTTCTCTATTTATGTTTCTAAATTTCGAAAATACGAATTAAATAAAGTGAAAAACGCCCGACCTTCTTCATGCCGGGCGGCAAAAAGACCCGCTGGTCGACGAACCAATACTTGGTCTTGTTGACGGCCGGGTTGGAGTAGGGGCAGTAGTCGAACGAGTCGATACATACCTTAAGCGAGGGGCAGGCTAGCAGAGAATATTGGCGGAAATTGGCGGTAGGTTAGCAGAGACAATTTAGGAAACTTCTAACGCCTGGCGAGCTAGCAGAGACTATTTTGGATGCAGGAAGGGAGCCCGGCCAGCTTGCAGAGACGATTGAGGAAACCTCTAGCAGCCGGGCGAACTAGCAGAGATCATTTGAGAAGCATAAGGGTGACCTCGCAAGCTAGCAGAGGCAATTTGGGAATACTGACCCTTAGTTGAGGCCCAAATGACCGAAGGAACAGGTCGAAAACCAAGTAGCTGTTCTCGCGATGCGCAAATCGCGGCGACTCCATGACGAACACCTAAAGGGACGTTGGCTCGCGCTGTCCCTGTTTCTCTTTCTCTCACTCTCTCGCTCTCACCTCATCTTGAAGCCCCTCGTAGTCGCTGCCGACAAAGGCGTATCCGGCTAAATAAGTTTGCATTTTCCTGGTTTTTGTGCTTTTGTACTTTTTGCTCTTTCTACCGTACCTTCCCGCTCATTGGCCATTTCGTTGAAATCGTCAACGTGTACACCTGTCAATTTATTTCCGATGAACTTTTGGCCGATCTGCCACCGCGACCTGAACATCGGATTTCCTGAATAATCTCTGCTAGCCTGCCCTCTCCTCTTCCTCAACAATCTCTGCTAGCTCGCCCACTTACGTGCTCCCGATCCCGGTCATGCTGTAGTGACACCCAGCCCCATCATTGAAATTGCAGGGTAGGGCGCGACAAATCGGATACGTTTTCGTGTCTGAAAATCCATTAACTTCAGCGTAGCTTTCTCTTTCTCGCACCTTTCTCCGAAACCGTGCTGCTCGTGAATATAGGAGCCTGAAGAGGATACAATTTTGCTAAAGACCATTAATGTGCCTACCTCGCCGGGCTCTAGCACCTCGAAATCCACGGAGGCATCGGATTTAGCGGTTGTCGCAGTGTTTCTAAAAATTCTTTATTGGATGGCAGGCTAGCAGATATTGTTGAGGACGAGGAGGGGGCAGGCTAGCAGAGATTGTTGAGGAAGAGGAGAGGGCAGGCTAGCAGAATTGTTGAGGAAGAGGAGAGGGCAGGCACAGAGATTGTTGAGGAAGAGGAGAGGGCAGGCAGAGATTGTTGAGGAAGAGGAGAGGGCAGGCTACAGAGATTGTTGAGGAAGAGGAGAGGGCAGGCAAGAGATTGTTGAGGAAGAGGGAGAGGGCAGGCTAGCAGAGATTGTTGAGGAAGAGGAGAGGGCAGGCTAGCAGATATTGTTGAGGAAGAGGTGAGGGCAGGCTAGCAGATATTGTTGAGGAAGAGGAGAGGGCAGGCTAGCAGATATTGTTGAGGAAGAGGAGAGGGCAGGCTAGCAGAGATTGTTGAGGAAGAGGAGAGGGCAGGCTAGCAGAGATTGTTGAGGAAGAGGAGAGGGCAGGCTAGCAGAGATTGTTGAGGAAGTGGAGAGGGCAGGCTAGCAGAGATCATTGTGGCTAAAAAATCTCACCCGTCCTGCTCCTGGAAAGTTTTAGTCCTCGGCTGTGGCTGGAAGTCAAAATCGGCGCCGTTCTGCGTTGTGGATTCCTTAAATTAAGGTAGGCTCGGGCGGAAAATGATATTTCTTGCCTGGTTTAACAAATCCACGTCGTGCTGCCCGATCACGTAGTCGGCCACGTCGGTTAATGGTGCTTCTGAAAGTGAAATGTTCCGGAGCCAGAGCCTAAGCCGAAGCCTAAGTCGCAGCCTAAACCTATGCCTAGGCCTAAGCTAAGCCTAAGCCTAAGCCTAAGCCTAAGCTAAGCCTAGGCCTAAGCCTAATTCTCATACCTGTTCGAGGGCCCGTAGTGTCCGAATCGATAGAAGCTCTTGTTGATGACCTAAAACTTGTCGAATAACTCAGTTTCAAGGACCGTTGAAGGTTAGGACCCTGATATTTTAGCCGAGCTCTCTTTCGAATCTCTGAGGTCAGACTGGCCCGGGCCTGGGCCGCAGAGACTTACCCAGGCTGTTTACTCGGCGTTATCGACAAGGAGAACGGCTTCGCGCCGCCGTTGTTTGGAGCGTCCTGGAAAAAAGGATTACTTGCCGTATTCGATGACTTACAAAGTTCTTTTGTGTACCGATGGGGTGGATATTTGAGGAAATTGATGGCAGGCCCTCGTCGCTGAGTTGAGGCTGAAATGAATCTTTCTCTCTGTCTCTCTCTCTCGCTCTCTCTACATCGCTGTCTCTCTCTCTCGCTCTTTCTCTCTCTCGACCTACCGCTTCATCCCCAAGCTCGCTCGAATTCGGCCCGATCTCATAGTCCGTATGCGATGGGCTGGGGCGAGTCGATGGGGAGCCGGCCGGATGATCGTCGTCCGTCTAAAAATTTGCATAAGCCTAAGCCTAAGCCTAACACCTACCACTTCGCACAGCTGTCCGTCATAGCGGATGTTATCTATGAGAATAATGGCCTCTTCGGAAAGGCCCCGGCTCTCGATGTATAACCGGAATGGCTCACCGGAGCCCGGTATCGTAACGTTCAGCGGGTTTTCCGGGGACACCATGTACTAAAATTGACTTGGAGCTGGATTCCTAAACGATCTCTGCTAGCCTGCTCTCTCTTCCTCAACAATCTCTGCTGGTTTGCCCCTGCTTACATCGCAAATCGGCTGTTGCCCGGTCAGTTCTTGGCAAACCTTCACCGTCACGTTGTAGCTGTTCGTCCAGAAGCTAAAATTTCTAGATTATAAACCAAAGTTCGGGAATTAGAGAGAGAGAGAGAGAGAGAGAGAGAGAGTGAGAAACAGTCGAACAAGAACATACTCAAATCTCAATTCAGCAGTCCCGAGCTGACAGGGGATATCCACTTGGATGGCCGCGCGATCTTCCGAGAATATTGCCTCTCCGCCAGCCAGCAGAAAATAATCTTCTAAATCGGAAGCAGGCTTTAATTCAATTCTATTGGGTTTACGGAAAGCGAAGCCTCGCGGACTCGTACAATCGAAGCGCTCCATATCGAAGTAGCCGTCGTAGCGGGCTTTGGAGAAGCTGAAAAGGCGACGATTTCTCTCTCTCTTCCTCTCTCTCTCTCTCTCTCTCTCTCACTCTCTCTCTCTCTCTCCCTCTCTGTTCCTAAAACTCACAAAACAGGTCCGGTGTTGTACCATCCACAATATTCTCGATCTTCATCGAAGCCGCACGAAATCCTAGCCCCGTCGGCCACGGTGATATCCACAGCTTGGAGTTGTTTGAGAGTAGCTTCATGCCGCATTTCTAAAATGAGCAGAGATTGTTGAGGAAGAGGAGAGGGCAGGCTAGCAGAGATTGTTGAGGAAGAGGAGAGGGCAGGCTAGCAGAGATTGTTGAGGAAGAGGAGAGGGCAGGCTAGCAGAGATTGTTGAGGAAGAGGAGAGGGCAGGCGAGCAGAGATTGTTGAGGAAGAGGAGAGGGCAGGCTAGCAGAGATTGTTGAGGAAGAGGAGAGGGCAGGCTAGCAGAGATTGTTGAGGAAGAGGAGAGGGCAGGCTAGCAGAGATTGATGAGGAAGAGGAGCGGGCAGGATTCTGGAAAAACTAACCCTGCGCCGTATAGTCCCGGAATTCGGCCCGTTGGCATTGGGCTTTTCGCTGCTCAAATTCTTCTGAGGAAATCCCGCGCGCCTTAACTCGCGCTCGAGGATCGTCGGCGAACGCTGAAGAAAAAACGGTTGTTAGCCATGACATTTTTACCCTACCCGTTTCCATCGTGTCTCCCGTACCGCCGTGCGGGTCATCGGCGGCTGCCGCCGCCGCTGATTGCCCTGAAATTTTCTGAGCTTATATTTTTTTTATGTTAAAGTACCAGCTGAAATGAAATAAAAAGAATAGTTATTTCCGTAACTTATGCATAAAAACAAACCACCGTAGCCGTAAAAGGAGCTCCCGGACGAGGAGAAGCAGCCGCCGGTTGGTTCTGAAAGGAAAAGTTGTTCCCAAAATTGCGCAAAAATCTCCTAGCCTCCCCTCTCCTTTTTCTCCACAATCTCTGCTAGCCTGCCCCGATATAGCGTCCGCCAAAAAAGTCCAAAATGTGGGAATTGTGCAAAGCGAACCGGGTATCGTACCCGGGTCACGATCGAAATTCGCTACACTCTTCCAAGACTTCGGCTCAGCCGGGCACACGGGCGAGCCGGCTGGAATTTGTGTCTTGGAGTCGCGGCGGGGGGTCGAACCTGGGACCCCTGGCACGCGGTGCGGGGGTGCTAACCGATAGGCCACAGAGGCGAGCAGGGCGGGGTGACGGGGCGGGGTCTTGGGGCCGGCAGACCGCGTGCGGCGACACCGAAAAAGCCCCGAAGCGAGTGATTTTGTTTGAATAAAATGCAATAAATTCCACTTTAAAAAAATTTCGAATTGAATCTATAACTTTTTCGCGAATTATTACCGTGATAAACGCCCAACAAGACGAAAATAGCTTTGTATGGTCTGCTCGTATTTTATTCTCAGGATTTCAGCAATTTTTCGATGTTTCAATTTTTTTGTAAAAGTCACAAAAATACTATAAATTACAATTTCAATTTTGAAGCGAAAAATGGGATGAAACGGCCTTGTTTTTCACTTTTTAATAAAATTTCACTCATTTTTTTTGCTCAAAAATCTACGTAAATTCAAGCTATTTATTTTTGTAGGCATTTTTACATATTTTAGATGCTTAAAACTTATTTTCGGCCCAAATTTGAAAAGGAAATTTTTATGATTTTTAGATTTTCCCAAAGAAACCCAGCTAACCTGCCCCAAATTTCCTAAAAAACCACTGCTAGCTTGCCTGAATTCCTCAAATGTCAGTGCCACGCTCCCCTGTTTTGCAAGTGACAATTTAAATCCGGAAAAAATCACCAAAAAACGTCATCTGGAAGAGGAACAGCTGGACGGCCCAATTCATGCTGCGCTCATCACGAACGCTGAATTGCTAAAAGCAAGGGAATGAAGGTAGAATTTTACTATTAAAAATATGAATAACAAAGCATTAAACTATGCATTTAATACATAAAAATCAATATCTTGGATCCTGGAAGCAAAGTTACAAGAAAATTATACCCTCAGGCTTACTGGTTTGAGGCTAGCCTGGAGCGGATGGACAAGAGTAAAAGTGGTTTCCGGCGGTCATTTCGGCGAGAGAGAGAGAGCGAGCGAGAGAGAGAGAGAGAGAGAGAGAAAGAGAACAAGAAAATGGAAAGTAGATCATCCCATTCATACGCCTGTCTTGTAACCAGCCGGGAGTATGGTCGGCGTAAGGTCAGTGGTCTCCCCCCTCTCTCTCTCTCTCTCTCTCTCTGTCTCTCTCTCGCCCCAACTCGAGAAAGTAGGTCCCAGGTAATTACCCTGGCCAACACCACCCCATCCCCCCGACCTTGTAGGAAACCACTTTCTCGCCCCCCCCCCGGGCCGAAATCGAGAGCAAATATCCCTCAAAGGGTCTCTGCTAGCCTGCCTTGTAGAAAACCGAAAACTTGCAATAGAGCTCTTAAGTCTAAGCCTAAGCTTATGCTTGAGCCTAAGCCTAAGCCTAAGTCGAAGCCTAAGCCTAAGCCTAAGCCTAAGCCTAATCCTAAGCCTAAGCCTAAGCCTAAGCCTAAGCCTAATCCTAAGCCTAAGCCTAAGCCTAAGCCTAATCCTAAGCCTAAGCCTAAGCCTAAGCCTAAGTCGAAGCCTAAGCCTAAGCCTAAGCCTAAGCCTAATCCTAAGCCTAAGCCTAAGCCTAAGCCTAAGCCTAAGCCCAAGCCTAAGTCTAAATCGAAGCCTAAGCCTAAGCCGCGGTTCTCTTGTAACAATTTTTGCAAACCCTCCAGCAGCTCCAGCCCCGAAACTTGCAAAGTTTATTGCATACTATCCAAAATCATCAAAAAAATCGCTTAAAAAATTCGGCAGTTTTAAAAAACACCAAAAATGACAATATCAACCGAAATTGCGCAAATGCGGAGACGGGAGAAAAGGAAACTGCGAGGTGGAATGAGTATCGTAGCGTAGTACCGGGGGGATCAAATGTACAGCGGGGACGTTTTGGGAGTTTTTCAGGCTTTTTCGGGTTTGGACGTCTTCAAAAAGGTGGAGTGGGCAGCTTGAACAGAATTAGCAGGACGGGCGTCCTGCCATTAGTGCCGCAATTTGTTCAGCAACCTCGTGAAGAAGCTGGGGCTGGAGGCGGGGTGGCCGGCCGATTTTTTGGCGGCACGCGATCGTCGCTAAAAAGTTTATTGGTACTTTTAGTGGTGCTTTAACTGATGTGGAAATAAAATTCGAAAGGTAAGCCTAAGCCTAAGCCCGAGGCTAAGCTTAAGCCGAAGCCTCAGCCTAACCTTTAATATTCCTTCTTCCCCCCGGGGGCGCCCTGCCCCCCCCCCCCGCCCCCCCCCCCCCCCCCCGGAGTTTTTAATTTTTAAGCCTATTCTCACCTTTGACGGAGCGCAGTTAACGTAGTGAATTTTCTGGTTCTCGTCAACGTAGACACCGTAGGCACGGGCCGTCTGTTGGGTTTCCTCGGGCTGTTGGCTCATTTTAAAGGGCTGTGAAGTCTGAAATTTCAAAATATAGAAGATGCGCGGAAGAGCGAGAGGGAGAGAGAGTGAGAGAAAGGAGAGAGAGGGAGACGAGGCTACTTTGGGGAAAAAACATGCAAATGATCAAGCTCGGAAGTAGGCTGAAATAGAACAAGCCGGGATAGCGAGTTTCTAAAAGAATCTCTGCTAGCCCGCCCCGAAATTTTGGGCCCAGCTCCCCGGACGACGCTTTTATTCCGAGGCTGGGGGCGGACCCTTGGCCCGGAATTCGGGTGGGTGGACAGCAGTTTCTTCTCCACTCTCTCTCTCTCTCTCTCTCTCTCTTTCTCTCCCTCTCGCTCTCGCTTCCCAGATATTTGTGGATGATTTTGATGAGGAAACCGCTCAACAAACAGCCCGGCGGCCCCGGATAACATTACTGTAACATGGGGGGTCGGTTTTGAGTGTACTTTCCGATGATAAAAATAAACTGAAAATAGCGTAAGAAAGTAAAGATCTCTGCTAGCCTGCCCTCTCCTCTTCCTCAACAGTCTCTGCTAGCCTGCCTCTCCTCGTCCTCAACAATCTCTGCTAGCCTGACCTCTCCTCTTCCTTAACAATCTCTGCTAATCCGCCCTATCCGACAAGAATTATCTTCAGCACTTTCACTTTCCCTTTCGAATTCTCGAGTGTTGTCGTGGTTTCAGGCTTGTTTTGGGGCCCGGCTTCTACAGGGCCACTGTTTTTCGCGAGATCCGCTTGTTTGTTTGAAGTGCGAGGGTGGGAGCCGGGGAGCAGGCTAGCGGGGATCGTTGAGGAATAAATGATCGGACAGGCGAAGCTTCCTCACTGTTCTTCCTGGGTCTGGGCCTTCCGGGTCGTAGAAGATTTTCAAGTTCCACAAGAATCTCTGCTAGCCTGCCCACGCACAGATCAGCCCCAAAATTGTCCGAAATCACGCGCTTCGCTTTGGGGGGAGCTGTCAAATGCAAGCGTTGTGCTGGGGCTATCCACTGTTTGCCTTTGTGTAAATAGTCAAGCCCCGGAAAAGGTGATGACTCACCTTGGGGCAGGCTAGAAGAGACTTTTGAGGAATTATTGAGGTTTGGAGGCGGCGCTGACCACGGTTCTGGACTGTTAGCGGGGGGGGGGGGGATCGCCAGACCGCCACCCCAGCTTACAGTAACCCAAGCCTAAGCATAAGACTAAGCCTAATAAGTCTAATACTAAGCCTAAACCTAAGCCAATGCTCAAGCAGGCTAGCAGAGATCGTTGAGGAATCGCCCTTTTTTCGGACAATGAACGCGAAAAACAGTTTGGAGACCAGGGTGTCTGTCTATTGGAGTCAAGTGTTGTCCCATCTCTCAAGGGCCAGCCACCCCCGCTTATGAGTGATCAGGCACCCGGATATTTGCCGATGATCAGCCGGAGATTTTCAAGGGGATCACGTGGGGCTAGCAGAGATTCCTTGAGGAATGGCTCACTCTCTCGCTCTCTCGCATCGCACTTCCAAAAAAGTTCTTTATTCTCGACGATGACCGTAAATACTTGAGCGACACGAAATTAGGCTTTAACAGGGTGATTAAGTTAGTCTGTAGGTGAGAAGGGGCGGGGCTTCAGGTGGCGGACGAGGGGAAGACGACCGGAAGTCTCTTCAGACCGTCGAAGCGGAGGGGGCCCTTCCAGAGGTATCGAGACTGAAAATAGGTAAATTAGGGGTGGCATGCTAGCAGATATTGTTGTGGAAGAGGAGATGCCAGGCTAGCAGAGATTGTTGAGGAAGAGGAGAGGGCAGGCTAGCAGAGATTGTTGAGGAAGAGGAGGGGCAGGCTACAGAGATTGTTAGGAAGAGGAGAGGGCAGGCTAGCAGAGATTGTTGAGGAAGAGGAGAGGGCAGGCTAGCAGAGATTGTTGAGGAAGAGGAGAGGGCAGGCTCAGAGATTGTTAGGAAGAGGAGGGGGCAGGCTAGCAGAGATTGTTGAGGAAGAGGAGAGGGCAGGCTAGCAGAGATTGTTGAGGAAGAGGAGGGGGCAGGCTAGCAGAGATTGTTGAGGAAGAGGAGAGGGCAGGCTAGCAGAGATTGTTGAGGAAGAGGAGGGGGCAGGCTAGCAGAGATCTCTGTGTATTCACCTGTGTATCAGTAGTAGCCGCGTCACAGCGAGTATGGTAGATGGCAAAGTAGTGCATCTGGGACGACGGGGGTCGGCCCTTATTCTGGAGGAAGAAGCGGATGCTCAGCTGCCCTCCCTTGGCCACGACACCCATCGGCGGGTGGACGCGGAACAGCTCGGCGGACGTGCATTTGACCTGAGAAGGGCAGGATAGTAGGGGCGTACCATTTACCTTGATCGCATGCTTATCCTGCGTCGGGTTGGTGATGATCAGCTCGACGGACGGGAGCTGATTTTTCGGCTGCCCCGGGGTGGCCCCCGGAAAGATCATGTACTCGTGGGAAAGCTTCAACTGAAAAAGCAATTTTTTAATGGCCTCTGCTAGCCTGCCCTTGCGTTCAAGGGCCCTTGAAAATACCTGAAACTCGGGCTCGCCCTGCTTGTTGGGGATGGGCGGGGGCAGCTGCTGCGAGCCGGAGGAGGAGGACATGGCGAGTAGAAATAAGGAAAAATTGGGAATTTTGTTTTGGAGATATTCTGTACGCTTGCATGTAAATTTTAGTGCTTATTCTTTTAGGGGAGTTGTTCCTTAACAATCTCTGCTAGCCTGCCCCTCAAAAACCATCTCGTGTTCCACGTGGGCGTCCTTTCCCGAGGGGTCTTCCCCCCACGGGATCATCTCAAAAATACCCCCTAAATTGATTCCCCCCTGGGATCGGGCTGACCATCTTTTTTCGTCGAGTGTTTATCAAACAGAGAAATCACAAATGTCTCCCCCCTCTCGGCGGCTCAATCGACAAATCTGATGTTCTCCTGAGGGTTGAGTGGCCGGGCGATGATTTCGGTACTCGAACCACCAACCCCTAAATTTGAGAAGCAGGAAATAATAAAAATAAGGTCAGGGCCAAACCTAAGCCCAAGCCGAAGCCTAAGCCTAAGCCCAAGCCTAAGCCTAAGCCTAAGCCCAAGCCTAAGCCTAAGCCTAAGCCAAGCTTAAGCCTAAGCCTAAGCCTAAGCCTAAGCCTCAGCCTAAGCCTAACCTGGCCTAAGCCTAAGCCAAGCCTAAGCCTAAGCCTAAGCCTAAGCCCAAGCCTAAGCCTAAGCCTAAGCTTAAGCCTAAGCCTAAGCCTAAGCCTAAGCCTCAGCCTCAGCCTAAGCTGACCTAAGCCTAAGCCTAAGCCTAAGCCTAAGTTATCTCGAATTACGGAAATTTCAAAATTTGATGACAAACAAACTCTCCAGTTGCTAGCACTAGTATTGTTGCAGTTTTTAGGCTGTAGCTTGTAGTCTGTCGATTGTAGTCTGTAGTTGAAGCATGTGGCATGTCGATTGTAGCTTGTAGTTTGCTTGTAGGTTGTTGTAGTTTGTAGCCTGTAGTCTTAACATCTATCCTGTAGTTTGTAGTGTAATTTGCAGCACAAGTACCTATGGAATTTGTAGCCTGTAGACTGTGGCTTGTAGTGTAGTTTTGCATAGCATACACCATATTTTCCATCTTTATCAGCATCGCCTTGGCGGAGGAGAAAACATTGAGCCGTGGGAATCGCGCGAAATTGCACCGACAATCCCCATCAAAATTCGATGGTAACTTTGAAATAGTTTTTGGGAAGTGAAAAAATACATAACTATCGATTTTAATGTAACAAATTGAAGGAAAAAACTGAAAATACTGTATGTATTTGTGCGTCCAGGCAGCACCCGTCAATTACGGTAGAAAACGAAAAAATCAAACTACAAAAAGGGGGAACAGCATAAAATTTAAAATCGGGAAAACCAAGTTTTTTTTTCAAAACTAAGGCAGCCCTCTCAAATATGAAAAATTGATGGTAAGGCTACGCAAGTGAAAAATAGAGCATGTGGAGCTATGGTATTATCGGGGGTAATTTTTTGATGAGTTTGGAAATTTCGGAGAGTTTTTAGTAAAATTTAACCATTTTCAAGTAGAAAAACCCTCTCAAAATCTTAAAAATTCCTTAAAATGACATTTTTGTCGAAAATATGCCATTTTTCATTCCCCTGTGCCCCCCGTTAATGCAAAAGAACCGAATATAGCACAAGCACAGTACAAAATACAAACAAAAGACTAGAAAAATGTTGAGCAACTGGTCGTGTTTTCGTCATTTAATTTCAGCTCAATTTGCATAAATTTTTGGCGAGGAAATATCGTGAAATCGAAAAAGAGAGAGCACCAGGCGAACCCAAATTGCATTCACAAAAAAATCGATAATTTTGGGGAAAAATTTGCATAATTCGTACAATAATACCGGTGGGGGATAATCGATCGGAGGGGAGTAGGAAATCGAAGAGGAACCCACGCCTAGGCCTAAGCCTAAGCCTAGGCCCAAGCCTAAGCCAAGCCTAAGCCCAAGCCTAAGCCTAGGTCCTCCTCACGTAGGCCTGGTTCATATGCTGTGGGCGGTCGTGGCCGAAGCGGCACCGCAAAATTCGCATATAGGTGTGCCGGAAACGGGCATTACACAGCGCATAGCACAATGGGTTGATCGTGGAGTTGATGTAGCAGAGGCAATATGCAAACTGAAAAGAAAAAATGGTCTCTGCTAGCCTGCCCTCTCCTCTTCCTCAACAATCTCTGCTAGCCTGCCCTCTCCTCTTCCTCAACAATCTCTGCTAGCCTGCCCTCTCCTCTTCCTCGACAATCTCTGCTAGCCTGCCCTCTCCTCTTCCTCGACAATCTCTGCTAGCCTGCCCTCTCCTCTTCCTCAACAATCTCTGCTAGCCTGCCCTCTCCTCTTCCTCAACAATCTCTGCTAGCTTGCCCTCTCCTCTTCCTCAACAATCTCTGCTAGCCTGCCCTCTCCTCTTCCTCAACAATCTCTGCTAGCCTGCCCCTCAATCCTCAAAGACTCACATCATACAGTATACTCGGCACGGTCCGCGGGTAGAACGCCTCCCAGCAGACGATTACTGTAAAAAATACGGTAAATACTGCGTAAATTGCAAAAATGACAACTACAAAAACAAGAACCCCAATTTTTCTACCATTATAGGGCGTCCAGGTGACGATGAAGGCGAACAAGATTGCCGACAGTGTCTTGGCGGCTTTGCTCTCCTGCTTTCGCTCGTTCTTCTTGCGCTCCTGGAATACGGTACGTCGTTGAAAATGATAGGGCATAGGTTAAAGCTAGACTCAGGCTCAGGCTCAGGCCGGAGCTTCGCGTCGGCTTCGGCATAGGCTGAAGCTTGACTTAGGCTTAAGCTCGGCTTAGGCTTAGGCTTCAGCTTAGGCTGGTTAGGCTCAGGCTGGGGCTTAGGCGCTTCGAAAATTCGAAAAATCACCTTTTCGCTCTTCCGCTGCTCCTGCTCCTTCGTCTTCGAGCTGAGCGTGGACTTGCCGTTGCGGGCCGGGACTGGGGATTCTGGAAGGATTGCAAATTGTATGGATCATGAAATTTTACAAAATCAGCAAAATCTACAGTAATCCCTGAGCCCCAGTACCTTTTATCGAGGCCAACTTCTTCTCCTCGCACATCGTCGCCTCGACTTCGCTGCGGGACCTTCCCCGATGTGAGGAGTTCCGGGTGCACGAGATTTCGCTGAAATTCCTATGGAAAATATTGAATTCTAGATACTTTCATCGGTTTTATTTAGTAAATTTAATAAATTCAATAGAAAACGGAAAGTCGAAAATTTAAAAATGTACGTTTTTTCGATAAAAAATATATTTATTTTCGGCAACTATAAAAATTTTTTAGATTTTTCATGCAATAAGCAGCTCAAATTTTAACTAGCGTGATGCATTGCAAAGAAAACTCACTCGTACGCGCCGGAGTCGCAGCTCGACAACCGGACGCTCGGCCTCGTTCCCTCGTCCTTCAGCTCGATGAGTACGGTATACGTGTCGACCTGTAGAAAAGAGGGTTGGGCGGGCTAGCAGAGATTGTTCAGGAAGCGGAGGAAAGATCATAGTGGATCGGATTCCAACAATTTCCTACCTGTGGTCGATCTGGCTGCTGATTTCGCGTACGGTATCGGCTTCCATTCCGTGGCGATCCGGTGCCCAGGGAGGTGCTGTCCTGAAGAAGTGAAATTTGATTTGCAACCGTGCAAAAATCCAAAAATTCAGGAGGGAAGGAGAGAAAAAGAGAGTGAGAAAGGGAGAGAGAGAGAGAGAGGACGAGAGAGAAACGGTACCTCAACCACCGTACTGTGCGGGGCGCTGCCCTTTCTTTTCAGGTAAAAAGAAGAGGTGACGCTCGTCTGATCGTCTACGACAGCCACTGCCTGAAATTCAGTGGATTTTCACACGTCCTCAATGATCACTGCTAGCCTACCATTTGCCTACAAAATTCTCACATTAACCGAGCTTATCGTTCTTACCTCAGACGACTCTTCGGAAGATTGAGCGCTCTTTCCGGTGCACGCCTTCAGCCAGGAGAAGCGCCTGGTATACAAACTAAGCGTAAGCCTAAGCCTACTTACCTCGCCTTGCCAACCACGCCGCCGATGCTGAGCTGCGTCGTCTTCCGCGAGCCGGGCCCTTCAAAAAAGGTAATTTATGGCACTTGTGCAAAAATTGAGAAAAGCCGAAGCCTAAGCCTAAGCCTAAGCCTAAGCCTAAGCCTAAGCCTAAGCCTAAGCCTAAGCCTAAGCCTAAGCCTAAGCCTAACCTAAGCCTAAGCCTAAGCTCGAGCTTAGGCATAAGAGCTCAATCCCAGTCGCACAAAACTCTCGGTCCAAGGTCCTCACCTGCAGCCGCGGGCAGCGCAGTGCTCGACTTGGCCAACGAGTTCGACGAGGGCGTCGTATGCAAATCTCGTCGTATCGAGCGGTGCTAAAAAAGCAGATTAAAGTTAATTTATACAGTTCTAAACGCCAAAATCGATTCTATCAAACTCTCCGCATTCCGCACTCCTTTCCAATATTGAGGTCAATCTAGCAGCGATTTTTGGGGATTTTTGGGTTGTTTTTCTTGGAAAAACCATCATGCAAAAAAAAGAGAAAATGGGGTAGATGCTAATTTAAATTTTTCGAGGGAACATGACAGCAAAATTCGTAGGTAAAGCAATCGATTTTTTTGACCTGACGGCGTCTTTTCCGCTTCGGCTTGGGGGTCGGTTGGGATGTCTTTAATGGGGTTTAAATTTTAGAATTATTTAGATAGGTATAAGCTAAGCCTAAGTCTAAGCCTAAGCCTAAACCTAGGCCTGCGCCTTAGCCTAAGCCTAAGCCAAAGCCAAAGCCTAAGCCTAAGCCTAAGCCTAAGCCAAAGCCTAAGCTTAAGCCTAAGTCGATATTTTTCATATTTTTACGCAAAAAACAGCCATTTCTGAGACCACAATAAGCCGGCACACACTAAAAATTTGCATTAATCCTTTTGAAAACCTTGCTGCCAGAAATGAGCACTTTAAAGGAACCGGAAAGTCAAGAGGCAGGCTAGCAGGGACCATTGAGGAAACGGCCTTTTCTTGACTTCACAGTGCCTTTAAAATGAAAAATTTGTGACGAAGATGGATGCTATGCCAAATCCAACACCCACCATCCCGCAGCGACGCGTCTGTACGGGCAATGACACTTTCTTTTTCTGCATTTTTATAGATTCTAAGTCTTGAAAAAAGCGAATAATTTTGATACCTAGATTCTTTGCTTCAACGGAGGCTTTTAACGCCAAGAATTTGCATAAAAATACCTGGATCGCCTGCAATTTTGAGAATTCCTTTTGTCGCTTTTTCGTCTCGCAGTAGACGCGCGAGTAGAGGATGATCATGATCGTGACGGGGAGGTAGAAGGCTGCGATTGCGGTACCCACCTAAGATTAGGAAATTGGGGCCAGGCTAGCAAAGTTTATTGAGGGACTGGGAAAGGGCAGGCTAGCAGAGATTGTTGAGGAAGAGGAGAGGGCAGGCTAGCAGAGATTGTTGACGACTTACCGTAACATACGGATTCGTCTCGAGAAACTGCACGACGCACGTCTCCGGGGCGACCGTGAATTTTCCTAAAATCGACTTCATCATTGGTTTTGAAAACTTGTAGTTTGTAGTTTATAGCCTGTACTTTGTAGTACTTTGTAGCCCAGTGTAGCCCCTATGTTCTACCTTCAATATAAGGCCAGCTGATGATCCAGGGCGGCCACAGGATCAGCGAAATTATGTACGTACACGCGATCATCGTCAGCGCCTTCTTCGTCGTTCTCCTGGAAGGGACAGGCTAGCAGAGATTATTGGGGAGCAGGGGCAGGCTAGCAGGACTTCTTAGGGAGGGGCCTTTTTACTTAATTTCTCCTTTAAAACACGCACCTAGGTCTGTACGTCAGCGGTCGGGTAACCGAAAAGTATCGATCGAAGGAGATGAGCAACAGGTTGAGCACGGACGCGTTCGACATTAGGTAGTCGATACAGCTGAAAAGAGCTTAGGCTTGGGCTTGGGGAAAACTCACAGCCACAGCTGGCACATCGCGTACCCCAGCTCCCAGTCGCCGTTCGCCCGGTAGTAGGTGTACATCGGAATTGAGATAATTCCTGAAAAAATTGAGATAATGAGGGTTACGGTAGCGACAATACCTATCGTAATATCAGCCACGGCCAGGCTGAAAAGGAAATAGTTGCTGATCGTCTGGAGTTGTCGGTCAATTTTGAAGGACAGCATCACCTAGAACCGAATTTTTTCAAGAATCTCTGCTAGCCTGCCCTCTCCTCTTCCTCAACAATCTCTGCTAGCCTGCCCTCTCCTCTTCCTCAACAATCTCTGCTAGCCTGCCCTCTCCTCTTCCTCAACAATCTCTGCTAGCCTGCCCTCTCCTCTTCCTCAACAATCTTTGCTAGCCTGCCTCATACCATGAAATTTCCGGCCGTCGTCATCACGGCAAAAATGCAGCCGAGCACGATAATAAGACTGATCCGCACCTCGCGAAATTCGTCCGACAGTTCGGTTTCTGCAAAATATCGTGCTCCCGATTTTTGGGGGCATTTTAAAGGGAGAGTGGCAACAATATGACGAAAACTCACCATTACCGAGAGGCGGCACTGACGGATCGAAGGCGGGCAAACGGCTCAACCCGGTTGCGGTCATGTTGTCGGACAACACCTAAAATTGCGGAAATAAGTTGGATTAATTGCCGAAAAGAGATTTTCTAGACGCCCTCGATTTTCCTAAAGGGCCTGTGCTAGCCTGCCCTAACCAAGATCACTTTTTGAGGAAGACAACAAGCGTTCCGGGCCCCACTCCCTCCCGGAAATTGGAGTGACGCGTAGTGGGTGGGGGCACAGCTGACTCAAAAATAATAAATAGAACGTGAGAACTGTGTTTTGGTTGTTTCCTAAATGATCTCTGGTAGCCCTCTTTCCGCAAGGATCTCTGCTAGCCTGCCTTTCTTCCAGGATTTCTGCCATACTAAATTTCCTAGATCCTGGAAATTTCAGGGCGTAATCGGTTGTTCCGATTTTTTTGTTATTTAGCTTTTTCGAGCTCCCAATTTTTCTCTGCTAGCCTGCCCCTCCTCACCTGGTAGACCATTTTGTAGAGTTGCGTATTCTGGAACGGAACGTAGGGGAGGCTGTCATTGCCGAGGGCCCACCGGCCTGCCATCGCGCCGGCCGCCGCGCTTCGCCCCCGTCGCCGACTTGTCCTGGAATTTGGATTTGAAATCAATGATTTTTATATGCAATTAGTAGAGAAAATTCCGCGCTTTGCAGTATTTAAAAATTATAGAAATTGATAGAGAGACAAGCGAGATATGACTGTTTAAAGGGAAAGTGACAGCCGGTTTTAGCGTGCCGGCATTTGCCCTGCTAGCCGAAGCCGAAGCCTAAGCCTAAGCTAAACCTAACCCAAGCCGAAGCCTAAGCCTAAGCTAAACCTAACCCAAGCCCTAAGCCTAAGTCCAAGCCTTTACTCAAGCCCGAGGCCGAATCCTAAGCCTAAGCCTAAGCCTTGCGAAGCCTCAGCCTAACATGTAGAGGTTGTCAGGTCACAAGCTCCAAACCGGCTGAAAATTGGTGGAAAAATCAAATAAAATACGGGGAACACGATGCGATAAAAATTATCTGCTAATGGGCACTTTTGTTTAATAAACTTTTAATTTTAAGATTTTGTATGGAAAACCCACCTAGAATCGCAGCGAGCCTGGCCAGAACCGGGGCGCGCAGGCGCGAGCTCTTGAAGCCTCCCCAAGGACCCCTGCCCGTCGGCCCGGTGGTGTAGGGGTAGGGTGCGGGGAATGATAGGGCAAAGGTCACGGGTTCGGTCCCCGCATTTTTATTTTTTTGCTTTTTGCCGTTTTTGCTTTTATTTTGTAGGGAGCGCGTCTAGAATAGTTTTTATAATGTTTTTCGGTCTTATTAATCAGTAGCGGCCACCTCGACAAAAAAAAACAAAATTACAAAATTTGGTAGTTTTTGCAAAAAAGGGCCCACTGACCTATTCCGACTCCATGAAAATCGACAGGATAGCTAATACAGATTACTTTTTGTACAGGTATTGTAAAGAGGCAGTCATTATCGGAATCTGGAAACTATGGGCTCTGATTTTAAACACCTGGGGTCAGAACTAACTATTTTAAGCAGCTGCTAACCCACCTAGCGGCCAAAGCTATGCGATAGGTCGTCAAAATTTTCGGGAAAAAATTTTTTCAAATAAAATTTTTTCCGGGTGTGGGAAGGTACCTAGTGTCGTACTTTCCGTGACAATCCGATCGAAACATTTATTCCGAGACGGAAAGCCCAGTTAATCCGCTGAAAGGGCATTTTACCTTCATTTTTCTTACTTAAAATTAAAAGTTTATTAAACAAAAGTGCCCATTAGCAGATAATTTTTATCGCATCGTGTTCCCCGTATTTTATTTGATTTTTCCACCAATTTTCAGCCGGTTTGGAGCTTGTGACCTGACAACCTCTACATGCTTAGGTACCTAAGCCTCAGCATAAGCTTCCGAAGCCCAAGCCTATCGTGCGTAACACCCTGTTTCGGGGCCGCAAAAAAAATTCTAAAAAATGTCAGCAGCCTGGCCGCCCGCCCTGAGGCCATGCGACGCCCGGAAATGAAAATTTTCTGTCAGAAACAGACTAGGGGTGTCCCGGCTGGAATTTGGAATGTTTCGTCACCATCTCCCCAGGTCGTTTCGACAAAAAAGGGCTAGCAAAAAAATTAATTAAAGGGCTGGCAAAGGGAGCATCCGGGATTTTGATTGGACATCCCGGGAAATTGGCCAATTTTAATGGATTAAAAAGCGTGAAAATTGGGGGAGCCAGAGCCAAGCCTAAGCCTAAGCTCCAGCCAGCCAAGCCACCGAATCTGAAAGCTAGGAGTTCCTGAAAAGCTCTCCACATCTTTCACATCTCCCCCAACTAATTCGGAATTATAGAACGGCTTAAAAAGTGGGTTTTGGTTCGAAGAATTTGAATTCCCCGGGGGGAAAAGTGAGTAAGAAAATCGCAAATTATTTGGCAGGGCATGGTTGCAACGCTAATTTCATTGCGTAATCGAAGCAGCAGGCAGGCTAGCAGAGATTGTTGAGGAAGAGGAGAGGGCCGGCTAGCAGAGATTGTTGAGGAAGAGGAGAGGGCAGGCTAGCAGAGATTGTTGAGGAAGAGGAGAGGGCAGGCTAGCAGAGATTGTTGAGGAAGAGGAGAGGGCAGGCTAGCAGAGATTGTTGAGGAAGAGGAGAGGGCCGGCTAGCAGAGATTGTTGAGGAAGAGGAGAGGGCAGGCTAGCAGAGATTGTTGAGGAAGAGGAGAGGGCAGGCTAGCAGAGATTGTTGAGGAAGAGGAGAGGGCAGGCTAGCAGAGATTGTTGAGGAAGAGGAGAGGGCAGGCTAGCAGAGATTGTTGAGGAAGAGGAGAGGGCAGGCTAGCAGAGATCGTTGAGGAAGAGGAGAGGGCAGGCTAGCAGAGATTGTTGAGGAAGAGGAGAGGGCAGGCTAGCAGAGATTGTTGAGGATGAGGAGAGGGTAGGCTAGCAGATATCCCTGGGGACCGCGGATTATGACCAATAAACCGGGGCGCCCAAAATTGCAAGTGTGTTTGTGGCCCACCCTGGGTATTCGAAGGGCCATTTGGCGGCCCGATAAAACCGTAGCCACGAAGGGTGGCTACGGTTCACGTATAGGGGGCGTGAAGAGGCCATTCGCGCACTCGAACCCGATCGCGGAGTAGCCCCTCTCACCTATCAATCAACTCGAAAAGCCGTGAAATCGGGGGGAATCTCGAGAATTCTGGAGTTTTCGAGAAGAGCTTTGGAAATTGGATGATGAGGGGGCAGGCTAACAAAGGTTCTTGTGGAATTCTAGGGACTCGGGGTTGCGGTGCAGGATTTTTTCAAGAAACTTTGCAAAGCGAGCAAGGCAGCAGTGATTATTGCGGAAATCAAGTGACGCAGGCAGCAGGGATTCTGGGGGCCGTTTTATCTAGGGCAGGCAGGCTAGCAGAGTTTTTTGTCGACATTTTGGTTTGCGAAATTTTGGTCTGTCGGTATTTTGTTGTCGGCATTTTGGATGTCGGGATTATTGCAAGCTAGCAGAGTTTTTTGAGGAAACCCAAAGTCAAGCGGGCTAGCAGCGATTTTCCAAGAAAAGCTGAGGGCAGGCTAGCAGATACCCCTGAGGAATGCCAAAAACTAAAGTGTTAATTGGGGGGCTGACCGGGGCGTATAGCCGATTAATGGCCATGTCGACCCAGCAGCCGAGGTAGGGGGTTCGGATTGTGCCGGAAAAAGGGGGGCCGAAAAGTGAGGAGCGCAAAGACGCAAAAAGCCCCCCTGAGGGGGCACCTCGGCACACCCAACGGACACTCGATTACAGCATTTTGGGCACGGAATTGAGGAATGGATTTGGTTGGGGGCTGGCAGAGATTGTTGAGGAAAAATAGAGGCAAATCATAGCAAGAGCAGTGAGGAATCGAGAACAGTTCTGGGCAAGCTAGCAGAGATTCTTGAGGAAACGGGGCGACTGCCGCAATTCTAAAAAAGGTGACGCCAAAATTCCCGGACCTCGAGAGCACACCGGAAATCGGCTCCACTGCCCCGGGCCAGAGTTCATACCCGCCTGTTGCCCGAGAAGGGAGTCAGGGCAGGTTAGCAGGGATTTTCCAGGAAAATGGGAGCCTAGCAGGGATTATTGAGGAAAGTAAACGGAATAACGGAATCCTTGTATAATTTTTGGCGCAAGCTAGCAAGGACTCTTTAGGAAACAGATGCCAAACGGAGATCTAGCAGAGAGTCTTGAGGAAGGGGATCCTCAGGCTCGGTAACGGCGATTTTTTTTGGAGGGATGCTAGCGGAGAGCCTTGAGGAATTGATTCCAAGGGCAAACTAGCAGCAGTCGTTTTGGGATCAAACTACAGAGAGAGCCTAAGCCAGAGCCAAAGCCAAGCCTAAGCCAAGCCTAAGCCTAAACTTAAGCGTAGGCCTAAGCCCAAGCCTAAGCCAGCCTAAGCCTGGGCTTAGGTTAAGCCTATTCCAAGCCTCATTCTCAGCTATCAGTGACATTCTTGGCGAGGGCAGGCTAGCAGAGATACTTGAGGAGTCAAGACAGGCTAGCAGAGTCCTTTTAAGGTTTTATTGGAAGGAAATGCTAGCATGGATCATTTAGAAATTTACCCCAGCCCCGCGGACTGTTTGTCCATTCCAAATCCAAATTCGGAGGGCCTAAAGTGCCCGGAGGGCACTTTATGCCCGGCGGATAAGAAAAGAAACTGGGCCCCTCATAGGGCCATTGCTGGGCCTTAAGGGCCCTTATCATTTTGGGGGCCGGGGGAAGAAGAAGTATTCGTTTGGGGGATGGATGTGGAAAGGATTTCCCCTCCAGCGGACACGCACACAGCCCAAACCCTTTAACACCAGCCCCTGGCCCACACACTTCATCACTTGGACACGGCCGGTCCCTAAAATATGGACCTTTTATGATGTTCGGAGGGCATTTCCGGAGGGGGGAAGTGGGTGGAAACAATCATCGAATTTCCGCAAAAATCTTTGCTAACCTGCCGTCTCCCGTTCCTCAACAATTGCTGCTAGCCCGCGAGCGTTCAAATTCAAGCAGGAAGCATCGGAGACTACGGTAGCCGGAGCGAAATGCAGTTGGCAGATTGGATAATTGGCGCCGGGGCGGAGGGAAGGCCCGGAATTAGTCGTATTGTGGAATAGGGGCAGGGGCAACTTTTAGGATGGAAACTTGGAAAAATTATGAATTTCGGAATGGGATGGACGGGGAGCTAGCAGCGATTGTTGAGGAAGAGGAGAGGGCAGGCTAGCAGAGATTGTTGAGGAAGAGGAGAGGGCAGGCTAGCAGAGATTGTTGAGGAAGAGGAGAGGGCAGGCTAGCAGAGATTGTTGAGGAAGAGGAGAGGGCAGGCTAGCAGAGATTGTTGAGGAAGAGGAGAGGGCAGGCTAGCAGAGATTGTTGAGGAAGAGGAGAGGGCAGGCTAGCAGAGATTGTTGCGGAAGAGGAGAGGGCAGGCTAGCAGGGATTATTGCGGAACGCCTAGCCCAGTACCGACCCTGTTTAACGGGCCAAATATCCCCCGATATGCGTTGGTGTTGTCTTTGGCCCCCGGGGTTGAAGGTGGGCCCTTTTGGGCCCTCCACCCCCCACCCTCCGCCAAATATCCCCCAGGGAATATGGTAGACAACGGCTTTTCAAGCCATCCGGGCCACGTACACGCGCGGCCGGGCGTGCACACACGGAAAAAGTCGTAAACCCGCCGTCAAATGACCACGAAAAGCGGAGAGCTAGTCGGAAAAACGCAAAAATACCGACATTCGAAAGTTGATTGCGAGAATCCCGACAGACATACCCCCCACAACACAAAATCACGATAGCCAAACGCCGACAACGAAAATCCCGGCCGAACCAATTTTTGTCCGCGTTCCGGAGTTTCGCTGTCGGCATTTTAGCAATAGGGATCTCGGCCTGTCGGTATTTTGATTTGTCGGGATTTTAATTGGTTGGCATTTTAGCTGTCGGCATTTTCGATGTCGGAACTCTGGCTGTCGGGATTTTGGCTATCCAATTCGTCCAAAAACTCCAAAAGCAAAAATGCGTTACAATCGGAATTTTCGCAAAAAGTTCGGGGCCTAATATTATTGTTTGGTGGGCGTCCGAGAGGCCCCGCGGGGCCCAAACTGCCACCAAAAATTAGCAAATTGGGCGTTGGGCCCCCCAACGCCCACCTACTTTGAAGCCGAGGAAATTCCGAAACAGTCCAAAAGCCAGCGCCGGCCAGCCGACCGACTAATGGAGTGAGGTGGAAAAATGGGCGGAATCGGCAAGAATAGGGCATCAATGTGTGAATCAAACGATTGTAAATTCCTCAATAATCTCTGCTAGCCGTCCGCGGAGAAAAATTTCCTGAAGAACCGCTGCTAGCTTGCCCCAAGAATTTGTGAAAATTGGGTAAAATGGTTTGTAAAATGTCGTCTTTAATGCCCAAATTTTGTACAGAATTTCTCAATAATCACTGCTAGCCTGCCTCAACACGGCTTCCGAAAGAATCTCTGCTAGCCTGCCCTATAAATTTTTCAGAATCGTGAAATTTTACGCCCGAAAATGACTATTTTGAGCTTATCCGATTCCTCAAGGATCTCTGCTAGCTTGCCTTGCCTGGTGATAAAAAAATGATTCGAAAGTTCAAAAAATATCGGAAACAAAAGCCTTAAATTGCCAGAAGAAGAGCTAGAAGCCAGGGGGCCGGGTGGCAGCTGATGGCCATGGCTGCTATCTATCGCTCTCTCTCTCTCTCGCTCTCTCTCTCTCTCTCTCTTGCCTCAACAAATCGACGGATATCCCGGATCTGCGCTGGGGGGCGAGGCTCGCGCGCAAACATCAACCGTCCACACCACGGCTTCCCCGTAATGTATACCCACGCCAGGAAATGAATGGCCGGCTGGCAGGGATTCTTTGGGGAATTTTTGGGATAAAGTTGGCCCACGGCTAAGCATAAGTGAAGCCTAGGCCAAAGCCTAAGCCCAAGTCTATGCCTACGCCTAACTTAATCCTAAGCCTAAGCCTAAGCCTAAGCCTAAACCTAAGCCCTGTCACGCTGCCTTTAGGCAGGCTAGCAACAATCCTTGAGGAAATTCAGAGAGGGCTCCCCCGTCTCTTGGAAAATCGACGAGGGCACGCTAGCAGTGGTTCTTTGAAAAAACCAGCAAGTTCAAGCGAGGCAGACTAGCAGAGATTCTTGGGGAAAGCGCCTAGTAAAACCAGACCGGAGACCAAGTTAGCAGCGATCGTTGAGGAACGGCAAGGCGCTCCGCCGGTCAAAGTTCCGCCAATTTCCGGTGTACCCTAGTGGGGAGGGATGGATGGATAGGGATCAAAAGGGCCACTTGAGGAGGGCCCCCGATCGCTAGCTGATGACCCTGTTCTTCACAATCCATCATTTTGTTCTGGGACAGTTGCCACCTCCGGAAGGCTGGAGGGACGCCTGTTTTGAGGGGGGTAAACACGAGGTGGAGAGGTTTGAGGAACGGCAATTAAAGGGACTGGGAAGGTGGGGCAGGTTAGCAGAGATTGTTTAGGAATTCTCTAACGAGCGAAAAGGTCGAACCCGAAACGGACCGTGCGAGAGAGGGAGAGAGCGAGAGAGAGAGAGAGAGTGAGTGGGTGACAGTGAGTGACAGTGAGAGCTATAGAGAAAAATTAGGGACAAAATTCCGGTCATTGATCGGCTCTCAGAATCGCGGTGCGAATTTCGTCGAGTGGATGGGCCCTCGAAGCGGGGCCCAGTGACCTCCCGGCTCCGTTCCGATCACATTCGCTCAATAACAAACAGAATCTAGTCTGGTGTGGCGCTAGGGAGCGTCCTAAAGCATCCCTGCTAGCCTGCCCTCTCCTCTTCCTCAACAATCTCTGCTAGCCTGCCCTCTCCTCTTCCTCAACAATCTCTGCTAGCCTGCCCTCTCCTCTTCCTCAACAATCTCTGCTAGCCTGCCCTCTCCTCTTCTTCAACAATCTCTGCTAGCCTGCCCTCTCCTCTTCCTCAACAATCTCTGCTAGCCTGCCCTCTCCTCTTCTTCAACAATCTCTGCTAGCCAGCCCCCAGAAAAACTGTAGTCAGACCAATTTCCTGTTGCCGCGAAGCGTCAGAATCAGATGGGAACCTGTCAATTTCAGGCTCTGAGTACCCAGTTTCCGCGACAATCCGCTTTTAGAAAAGATCGTAGTGAGCCCCTTCCCCCCAAATCGCATTATTTTTTGTACGACAAAACCGGAAATCGTTGATTTGGCGCCGCGGTTAGGGGGGATTATCGCAACTCTCGGTTGGCTATAAATTTTTGAACTTGGGCAGGCTAGCAGAGATCATTTGGGGGAATTGAGGGAAGCTAGAAGTGAACTTTCGAAAATGGAAATAGGGCATGCTAGCAGAGACTCTTTAGGGGTTCGTGGAGGTCTTTTTGGGATAGTTGAGTTCATTGAGAAAGAGAGAGCAAGGAAGAGAGAGAGAGAGAGAGAGAGAGAGAGAGAGAGAGAGAGAGAAAGAAAGAGGGAGAGAGAGAGAGAGAGAGAGAGAGAGAGAGAGAGAGAGAGGGCGAGAGACGACACGGATTATTATGAAACCATTGTCGGGGCGATCTAGCAGAGATGCTTCAGGCAATCTTATCAAAGCGCGGATAGGCTAGCAGATATGCTTCAGGAATTCAGAAAAAACTGGAATGCAGATCTTCCTTAGTAATTTAACGTTTAAAGGGCAAGCTAGCAGAGGTTATTCAGGAATTTCCTGGAATAGCTTTTGCGGATTCTCTACGGGGCAAGCTAGCAGTGATTCTTTGGGAACATTAAAACGAAGGCTAGCAGAGACTTTTGCGGAAAAACCAATCAAAAACGGCCGCCAAGTAGATTGGTTCTTTATGATCCCCCCCCATGCGTCCGGTGTCATTTTAGGGGGGTTGGAGCCCGGAAGAGGAGAGACACGAGCCCCCCTGAAGACTAATCCCCCAGGCATTAGGCATTGGCCAGGAAAATGGCACCCCCGGCGGGTCACCAAAACCTTTGAGGAAGAGATAGAGCCAGAGAGAGAGCGAGAGAGAGAGAAAGAGAGAGAGAGAGAGAGAGGGGGGGGGGAGAGAGAGAGAAAGACGAGGGCTTCACTCTACACTCACACAAACAATCTTGGGTCCATGCCAAGAGCGGGGGTTTTTAGGTCATTAAAGGGACGAGAAAGGGACGGGAAAACGGAGCCTCAAGAATCTCTGCTAGCCTGCCCGAGGTTGTGAAGTTTCCTAAAAAATCGATGCTAGCCTGCGAGGGCCGGTGAAATTGCGTAAGGATCTCTGCTAGCTTGCCGAAATCTGTCGAATTTCCTAAAAGATCCCTGCCATCTTGCCAGGTTTTGTCGAATTTCCTAAAGAACCTCTGCTAGCTTGCCAGAGTCTGTGGAATTTCCTAAAACGTTTCTGCTAGACCGCCGCCAACGCTTGAAATTCCGATGCGATCACTGCTAGTTTCTGAAGTAATGCTGAGTATTCTTCAAAACTTCTGCTAGCTACCCAAAAGCTCCTGGAATCTTCAATAATCTCTGCTAGCATGCCATGACTTAAAAAGCAAGCCTTCGTTGGAATGAATTAAGAATGTAAATCGAGCCACGTAACTTCATCACGTGCGCAAAGTTTACGGAGAATCCTTCCGGAAACCGATCAAAAAGCCCTGATTCCGGCCTGGGAAGAGAGAACGAGAGAGATAGAAATAGAGAGAGAGAGGGGGGGAGAGAGAGAAGAGAGCAAGAGCGCGAGAACGAGGTGAATAAAGTGCCGAAGGGGCCCGAAATGGATATGAAAGACGATCCGCAGTGGATGACGCCTTTCCTTTGAGAAAAGGGGCCCGCACAGCCACCCGCGTGAGATTTATGTTGATGATGGGGCAGGCTGGCAGAGATTCTTGAGGAATTCCAGAGATCGTGGGTGGCTAGCAGCGACCGTTTAGGAAAAATGTAGGCCCGAGAAAGCTAGCAAAGATCCTTGAGGAATTTTGATAGACACCACGCTGGAGCAAGAAGTTAACTCCACCAAATTGTTCAGCTTTTTTAGGGGCTCGGCATGCTAGCAGAGATTCTTGGGGAATTTTGAGGGCAGAGGTAAGCTAGCAGAGGTTCTTGAAAAGCCAGTAAGGTGACGGCAAGCTAGCCGAGGTCATGGCGGAATTCTGGTGAGGATGGTAGGCTAGCAGGGATTCTTAAGGAATCTACAGAGAGACAGTGATTATTTGAGAGCTATTTGAGCGAGAGAGAGAGAGAGAGAGAGAGAGAGAGAGAGAGAGAGAGCGAAAGAGAGCGAGCGCCACCCTCGCTGTCACCCTCCCTTTAATTGGCGGCTGCAGAAACTGGACCCCCGTCCGCCACCCTCACCCTCCCAAAAACGACCCGTGGTGTCCATGTTCGGCTGCGTGCTGCTTTTTTGGCTTTTCATCTATCCGGCACACACGCGCAGCCAGATCGATTTTCCAATTACTGAGGATGCGCAGCGCGGGGCGGGAATGGTGTGACGGCCCGGGGAAAAACCGCGAAATCGTCGCTTGAAATCTGGGGGTGCGGGGAGTGGTTTATTTTCATGGCGTAATTAATTGAAACAGCAAAAGGCAGGTAGCAAAAGCCCTTAAATAAACTCTGCTAGTCTGCCTACCTAAAACATCGCTGCTAGCCTGTCCGTTAATTCTGCAGTTCCCACTCGACCCGTCGAAGAAGCCAAGCGGGGTCAGAGAAAGATTCCGGAATGAGCTGAGAGTAAAGGGGAAGGGGCCCTAGGGCCCATTTGCATTCCCCCTTGGCCGCCGCCTCTTTTTTTGGGCACTGTGCCCAATTATACACTTGGCCACGCCATTGCTGCTGGGCCCTGCGCCTTCCCCCGGGTTTTACTTGGCTTGCCGCTTGGGTTAGAGGGCCAAGCGGCAAGGGGCCATCTGGCGGAGATCGTTGAGGAACACGAAAGGGCTCTAGCAGAGATTGTTGGGAATTTCAGGTTGGGTGTAAGCAAGCAGAGATTGTTGAGGAAGAGGAGAGGGCAGGCTAGCAGAGATTGTTGAGGAAGAGAAGAAGGCAGGCTAGCAGAGATTGTTGAGGAAGAGGAGAGGGCAGGCTAGCAGAGATTGTTGAGGAAGAGAAGAAGGCAGGCTAGCAGAGATTGTTGAGGAAGAAGAGAGGGCAGGCTAGCAGAGAGATTTTGGTTCCCAGAAAAATTCTCAGCGCCCCCTGCCCAAATTCAAAATTCCGATCGTCAGAAGCAGCGGAAAAGTAGTGCAGGCTCTTACACCTGGCCCATAAAATTCGGGGCCGCCCAATAAATTACGACCAGGGGAAAGCCCTCCGAAATCCAGCGATAGGACAACGGAAATCTGGAGACCAAAGAAAAAAGAAAAGAAGAAAGTAGTACGCGGGGCTACTCGTGGCGGACCTCCGGCCCCGGGATACCGTCATTAATTATTCGGTGTCCCCCCGTTGGCAAAGAAAGACAAAAGCCATGTGGGGGCGGACTCAAAGGCAGAAGCGATGGGGGGGGGGATTCGGAAATAAACACTGAAAGAAGTATGCTAGGCTTATGCCAAGCCTAAGTCTAAGCCTAAACAAAGCCTAAGCTTAAGCCTAAGCCAGGCCTAAACCTAAGCGAAGCCTAATCCTAAGCCTAAGCCTAAGCCTAAGCCTAAGCCTAAGCCCAAGCCTAAGCCGAAGCCAAGCCTAGCCTAAGCCTAAGCTTCAAAAAATATGGCTCCGGTCAGCTAGCAGAGATTATTGAGGAAGCTGGAGATTTCCACCAATTTTCAACGATTTTGTGGAGTCATCCCGTTCAAAGAAAGTAATATGATTTTTCGGGGGTGGCGGCCGCTTTTGGGGGGCTTCCCTTTTCCAGGGCGAGCAAAAACAATAGCGTGGTATCCGAGCCGAGGCCGATATTAACTAACCCCTAGGACCGATGAATAGTGGCTGTGTAAATTGTTGCGTCGCGGATTAGTTTATTCTCGGGCTGGGGGTTGCACTTATATGAAGGGTTGTATGGGATGAAAGGGATTGTACCCTGGAAGAGAACGATTGTTGGTCTAGGCATGACGTTAAAGGGACACGGAAGTGGAGAGAGAGAGCGAGAGAGAAAGAGAAGAGCGAGAGAGTGAGAGAGTGAGAGACAGACCGACAGAGAGAGAGAGAGAGAGAGAGAGAGAGAGAGAGAGAGAGAGAGAGCAACTCAAGGTAAGCCAGCAGGGATTCGTTAGAAAAGCATCTAGGAAATTGGTGCAGGCTAGCAAAGACATTTTCGGAATTTGGGACGACTTCAATTTATGCGGAGGCTAGCAGTGATTCTTTAGGAAACAGAGGCAATTCTGAACTGCTCGAAGACATTGGCAAGCCAACATCTATGTTTCAAACCGTGATGTTAGGGGTAGCCTAGCAAGGATTCTTTGCAGAATTTATGAGTTAGGAAAGTCCGAATTTATGAAGTTGAACTGGGCATTCTAGCAGAGATCTTTAAGGAATCAGGAAAATATTAGATCAATGCCGGGTCCAGACCGGAACCGGCGGAACCACGCAAAAAATGAGCAATATCGAAAACGCACCATCTTCTCCGTCTGTCTCCTTGCCGCCAGTAAATCCGGAGCCGCCAGGTCTTCACGTCTTCTTCTTCTTCTATCGATCACAGGCACGCCAGGAAGGGGATGGAAGGGGAGGAAGAACTGACGGGATAAATCCTCTCAACGCCCCGATGGCGATGCCTAAATTGCACCCCGGATTAGCGGGCGTCATCGCGGAGGAATTCATGGAAATTCAGGAAAACAGTACGAGCTATTCCTACGTGGTCTCGGCTAGCTCGTCCTCGCCACTTCTTCAACAATCTCTGCTAGCCTGCCCTCTCCTCTTCCTCAACAATCTCTGCTAGCCTGCCCTCTCCTCTTCCTCAACAATCTCTGCTAGCCTGCCCTCTCCTCTTCCTCAACAATCTCTGCTAGCCTGCCCTCTCCTCTTCCTCAACAATCTCTGCTAGCCTGCCCTCTCCTCTTCCTCAACAATCTCTGCTAGCCTGCCCTCTCCTCTTCCTCAACAATCTCTGCTAGCCTGCCCTCTCCTCTTCCTCAACAATCTCTGCTAGCCTGCCTATCCTCTTCCTCAACAATCTCTGCTAGCCTGCCCTCTCCTCTTCCTCAACAATCTCTGCTAGCCTGCCCTCTCCTCTTCCTCAACAATCTCTGCTAGCCTGCCCTCTCCTCTTCCTCAACAATCTCTGCTAGCCTGCTAGTTGTAAGGCTTGAAAACTGGATTAAGGCCGGCTAGAAAAGATCCTTGAGTTTTCCGCTTAGGCCTAGCCTTGGGCTTGGGCTTAGGCTTAGGTTCAGGCGTAGGCCTAGGCTTAGGCTCAGGCTCAGGCTCGGACTTAGGCTCAGGATTGGGCTTTGCCTTACTCAAAGCCTTCCTCAATTCAACCTCAATCCGAAAAGCTAGCAGCGATTCTTGAGGAATTTAGGAGGAGAAGCCAAATTTTCCGCAAAAAATCTCTGCTAGCTTCCCAGACCAGGCCTCGATTTAATTTTTCTGGCGGATTCCCCTTCAACTTCGGCAGGCTAGCAGAGATTGTTGGCAGGAACTGGCCCTCGAACCAGACGCCTTTTCGCAATTTCTGTAGTGCTTCCCTCACCGGAGCGATGTACCAAGCGCGGATAAATTTTCCAGCGCGGCGGGGCCCCTCATTTTGGGCACGGCCAAAAATTATGGGGCCCTCGGTGGGGGCCTTGGGCACCCGGCGACGACGCTTGGATTGTTTGGGGTTTTGGGCTTGGTCACGAAATTGGGGTAGAATTTTTTGAATTTTTCTAGATGCTGAAAAAGAATTAGTAATTTTTTAATTTTTTTGGATGCTGAAAATGTTTTAAATAGCTCTGAGCACCGCTTTGGCGGCCCACATAAAGACCGTGAAAAAGGGGCAGAAAGGGTGGAATCGAGCGGAAAATCGCCCGAAAATACCTGCGCCCAGCCATGAGTACCAGGAAGTTCGAAAAAAGACCGGGTATCAATTATTTATGGGGTGGCAGGCTAGCAGAGATACTAGGGGAAAGATCCCACGTCAACTTGCAGAGATTCTTTGAGGAAGAGGAGAGGGCAGGCTAGCAGAGATTGTTGAGGAAGAGGAGAGGGCAGGCTAGCAGAGATTGTTGAGGAAGAGGAGAGGGCAGGCTAGCAGAGATTGTTGAGGAAGAGGAGAGGGCAGGCTAGCAGAGATTGTTGAGGAAGAGGGAGAGGGCAGGCTAGCAGAGATTGTTGAGGAAGAGGAGAGGGCAGGCTAGCAGAGATTGTTGAGGAAGAGGAGAGGGCATGCTAGCAGAGATTGTTGAGGAAGAGGAGAGGGCAGGCTAGCAGAGATTGTTGAGGAAGAGGAGAGGGCAGGCTAGCAGAGATTGTTGAGGAAGAGGAGAGGACAGGCTAGCAGAGATTGTTGAGGAAGAGGAGAGGGCAGGCTAGCAGAGATTGTTGAGGAAGAGGAGAGGGCAGGCTAGCAGAGATTGTTGAGGAAGAGGAGAGGGCATGCTAGCAGAGATTGTTGAGGAAGAGGAGAGGGCAGGCTAGCAGAGATTGTTGAGGAAGAGGAGAGGGCAGGCTAGCAGAGATTGTTGAGGAAGAGGAGAGGGCAGGCTAGCAGAGATTGTTGAGGAAGAGGAGAGGGCATGCTAGCAGAGATTGTTGAGGAAGAGGAGAGGGCAGGCTAGCAGAGATTGTTGAGGAAGAGGAGAGGGCAGGCTAGCAGAGATTGTTGAGGAAGAGGAGAGGGCAGGCTAGCAGATATTGTTGAGGAAGAGGAGAGGGCATGCTAGCAGAGATTGTTGAGGAAGAGGAGAGGGCAGGCTAGCAGAGATTGTTGAGGAAGAGGAGAGGGCAGGCTAGCAGAGATTGTTGAGGAAGAGGAGAGGGCAGGCTAGCAGAGATTGTTGAGGAAGAGGAGAGGGCAGGCTAGCAGAGATTGTTGAGGAAGAGGAGAGGGCATGCTAGCAGAGATTGTTGAGGAAGAGGAGAGGGCATGCTAGCAGAGATTGTTGAGGAAGAGGAGAGGGCAGGCTAGCAGAGATTGTTGAGGAAGAGGAGAGGGCAGGCTAGCAGAGATTGTTGAGGAAGAGGAGAGGGCAGGCTAGCAGAGATTGTTGAGGAAGAGGAGAGGGCATGCTAGCAGAGATTGTTGAGGAAGAGGAGAGGGCATGCTAGCAGAGATTGTTGAGGAAGAGGAGAGGGCAGGCTAGCAGAGATTGTTGAGGAAGAGGAGAGGGCAGGCTAGCAGAGATTGTTGAGGAAGAGGAGAGGGCAGGCTAGCAGAGATTGTTGAGGAAGAGGAGAGGGCAGGCTAGCAGAGATTGTTGAGGAAGAGGAGAGGGCAGGCTAGCAGAGATTGTTGAGGAAGAGGAGAGGGCAGGCTAGCAGATATTTTTCAGCAATATCCAAGGCAAGCTAGCAGAGATCCTTGCGGAAGTGCTAGTAGTCTAGTCAATGGTCGTCCCCCACAAACAAAAATCATGGGCTAAATCGGGGGGTTAGTGTGTTGTGGGGGGATCCAAAGGGCCCGAAAAGAAAGGGCCCAGAATTGGGGGGGGCTGGCCCCCAAATTCTCGGGCTCACAGATAAAAAGGGAGGAGGAGGAGACCCGCGAAAAGTGACGGCTAAAAGCCGTGGGGGAGAAGAAGGAGAAGCTCATGGCTTGTCTGTCTCGACCCCCCGGCTAGAAGGCATCGAATTACAAATCGTAAGTTTTTTTGCGTGTGGTTGGTGAGAGGGTGGAGGTGAGAGAGAGAGAGACGGATAAGATACAAAAAAAGGCTTGGGAAGCTTGGTATTAGCCTAAGCCTAGTCCTAAGCCTAAGCCTAAGCCTAAACTAGTGGTGTTCGATACCCAGCCTCAGCAATGGGCCTTTAAAACTCTAAAAAACGGCCCATTCGGCTGGCCATTGGAATGCATTCCTGAGGTCCCAGTGGGTCATATCCCCGGAGGTGAGAAAACAATGGGGGGCCATTTGCCCCCAGGGCACATCAGCGCTTAATCACCTGAGGGGGGTAGGCTAGCAGAGATTGTTGAGGAAGAGCAGAGTGCAGGCGAGCCGAGACCGCCGAAGATCAGGCTCAACTGGCCAACTAGCAAACATCCTGGAGGAATTGGGATGGCTAGCAGCAAAGAACATCTCTGGGAGCGGAGCTAGCTAGCAGAGATCTTTTAGGAAAAGGCAGGCTAGCAGAGATTCTCTAACAATTCCTGGGTGTCACTTTAAGGGTCCATAAAACATGGAAAAAGGTGTGCGTTGTGTGTATTTTGAGGGTCGTTTTCATCGGCGGCGGCCGGGGCTGGGTTAAGAGCTCCAGGCCGGCAGTTGTCCAGTGGTGTGTCGCGTAGACGAGAGAGAGAGAGAGAGAGAGAGAGAGAGAGACAGAGAGAGAGAGAGAAAATGGGGTACGGTGATAAATAGCCGGAGGGCTTAAAGGGAGCCTGAGGAGGGCACATGCAGGGGATCACGAATGGGTCACCTGTCCCGCCCCTATACCTACCCCCGGAGAAAACAAGCGAGAATGGGGGCAGGCTGGCAGGGATTCTTTGGGGGAACGCTGGAAAATGAGGTCATGATCGTGTTAAGATGATCGTTTTGAAGTGCTTTTTTGATAGTTTATCGTGAAAAAAAGAAAATTATTGATCTTTCGGCGGGACCGCGACGCAACCGCATTCCGTATCCTGGTCCAGCACCTAAAAGATGCTGATTACTCAACAATCTCTGCTAGCCTGCCCTCTCCTCTTCCTCAACAATCTCTGCTAGCCTGCCCTTTCCTCTTCCTCAACAATATCTGCTAGCCTGCCCTCTCCTCTTCTTCAACAATCTCTGCTAGCCTGCCCTCTCCTCTTCCTCAACAATCTTTGCTAGCCTGCCCTCTCCTCTTCCTCAATAATACCTGCTAGCCTGCCCTCCCCTTTTCCTCAACAACCTCTGCTAGCCTACCTTGACGATCCTTATCTCCGGATCAGCTCCTTCATCACAGTCGGTCATCGTCACCTCCTCGAACTTAGGGTTGATATACCCGCACATCGAGCTGTTCTGCTGCCGAAACGTGGTCGTGTAGGTACCGTACTGAACTCGAGGTTTTGTGACTTAAATTAGAAATTTTTGCCCACCTCTCCGGTCTTACACATCCCCATACAGTACGGCACATTCGTGACCTGAAAATCAGCGGTTCTAAAGAACGAGGGGGTCAGAGAAGCTGGTCAGCTAGCGGGGATTCTTTGAGGAAACCCCTTCTGAAATTTTTAAAGTACGGGTTAAATTTTTCATTCGAAAAATACTGCTCTAAAGGGGCTGCGAGGCTAGTAGAGAATTTTGCGCAGCACTTACGCCTTGCTAAAGCCATTTTAAAGGTCCCCTCAAGCCAGCTAAAATCGGCAACAAGCCAGCAAAGAAATTTCAGGAATCACACCCCACCTCCATCCGACAGCTCTTCCCGTTGGCATCGGTGCGCAGGATTTGCGACGAGCCCTCGCCGCTCAATTTCGAGAGGTTGGCGGCAAAGTGCTTCTTGCAGGGCGAATACGCAGCTCCGAAGCACTGGAAAGGTAGGCTAGCAGAGATTTTTGGGGATTTTATGACTTTTTCGGCTTTAAAGGGGTTGCTAAGCTAGCAGAGACCGTTTGGGAAGTACCTGTGATATTAGAAAGACGGATATTGTCAGCTGGAGCGAGTTCAGCATGGCAGCGGTTGATTAGGGAGCTTTTTGGGGTTGACATACCCTCGGGGCAGAACATGTGTTTCGGCTGGTCATTGGCTGATATCGATTGATTAGGCCAGGTAAGAAGGGGAGAAGCTCAAAGAGGTTGCTGCTAGCAGAGATTGTTGAGGAAGAGGCGGGGCATGCCGGCCGGCAGAGATCATTTGAGAAGACTCTAGCCTATTTTCGAGGCAAACACCCTACCAGGAAAAGCCTAAAATTGCCTTCAGCGGCCCTTTAAAACGCTTGATTTATACCCCCATTCGGTCATCGAAAATCGGGATTGATCTTTAAAAAATCTTGTGGGTTCGGGTCATCAATCTTGGCTGTCCGAACCGGTGGCCCGGTGGGAGAAAGGAATGGGATTTGCGAGAGAGAGAGAATGAGAGAGAGAGACAACCAGAATCGAAAAGTAAAATCCCCATGTGGTTGTTATCGGCATGTCGATTTTGGGGGGTCTGGGGGCGGGGCAAGATGATCAGAGAGAGAGAGAGAGAGAGAGAGAGAGAGCGACCGACAGTGGCAAAAATGATGACAGTCAGACGGAGAATTGTCAGTTCGCCATCCCCGACCCCCGCAATCTCAATCCAGGCACACTTCCTCGAGTCTCCCACCGACTCGCCGCCCCAACCTGTGACCTTTTTGGGAGGAATTCGTTATTGTAATAATTGTCAGAGTACTTTTTCCTCAAGACGCTTTGCTAGCCTGCTTTAAGAGTTGCCTCCTAGTCCCTTTAAGGGCCCACTGAAGCCATGCGCAGGTTTAGCTCCGGAAGGATCGCTGCTAGCTTGCTCATGTCTTTAAATGCAGACCAAAGGGGGAAGGCGCCCCAAAGAATTTCTGCTAGAAGCGGTCCAAAAGGATCTTTGCTAGCTTGCCCACTTTCCCGTACGTTTAAAGGAGCACAGAAGCCAAGTTCTCTTCCTAAAAGATCTCTGCTAGCTTGCCATGTTCCTTAGGCTACTGCAGCTCTTTCCACTTCCTTTAAAAACAGAAAAGGAATCGAAGTTTCCCTAAAAATCGCTGCTAGCCTCCCGCGACTTTTAAAGGGGCCGTTGCAGAGAGTTCGGCTTCCTAAACGATCTCAGCTAGCCTGCCCCGTGTTCCATGCGGCTTGCCAGCCCCTTTAACAGCTTACTAAAAGGGCAAGAAATTCCCGAATCTCTGCTAGTAGGCCGCTTTACAGGTCCTTTACAAAGTCCTAGAGCGGGATTTCCCAAATAATCACTGCTAGCCTGTCTAAAAAATTTAACGTGTTTTTTCTCGAAATTTACTAAATTCCGCATCTTAAATCCAGAATTAAATTTCAGGTTTCGACCAAAATGCACAAATTCAAGGAGTCCCTCACGGCGATGATCGGCGACTTCGCCAACATGAACAAAACACCGGATTTTAAGGTTTTTCATTCCCCCAATCATCTCTGCTAGCCTGCCCTGATTCTAGGCAAAATCCGAAGCGAAAGACGCGGAGAGTCTCGACGGGAAAGGCGATCGAAAAATGGGCGCCGGTGGCCGGCGGCATTCACTGAACATTACCGTCGGAGCGGTGGGTCTCTCTCTCCCTCTCGCTCTCTCTCTCTCCCTCACTCTCGCTCTCTCGCCAAAATTCAATTTTAAATCCAAAATATTTTCAACCCCAAAATTTCTCTCAATTTCCTTGCGTACCCAGCCTTTTTTGGGGGAGTTCACCCAAATTCGATCAGCGCCCACGCGCCGCGCTAATCGATTAGGCCACCAAAGTCAAGGGCAGGCGGAAATGACGTGATCTGGAGAAGCCCCTGCAAGCCTAAGCCGAAAACTACTTTGAAGCCTAATCTAAGCCTAAGCCTCCTAAGCCCAAGCATATACCTGGGCTGATGCCTAAGCCTAAGCTTAAGCCTAAGCCTAAGCCTAAGCCGAAGTCTAAGCCTAAGCCTAAGCCGAAGTCTAAGCCTAAGCCTAAGCCCTACGCCTAAGCCCCTAAGCCTAAGTCTAAACCTAAACCTACCTATCATACCTACCTACCAAACAGCGCGTACAGGGCAAGCTCTTCCTGAGGAATCTCCGCTGGATTGCCGACCTTTTCACGCTGTTTTAAGAAACCCTTTCCCTTTCCACAACAATCTCTGCTCGCCCGCTCACGATTTTTGATTCCTTTAAAATCCAATTTTCTGGTTTTCTTTGAATTTGCCCTTGTTTTCCGCGCGGTCACCGTTTGCAATCAAATTCAGCACCTGCAAAAAATGTGCTTATTTTTGGCCCCCACCCTGTTACCCGGGTCAATCTCGGAAAATTCTCTGCGCAGGCCACGCGAGAGGGCGAATCACGCGCAAAAAGATGATCAGCGCGGCCCCAGCGCGGCGGGCTCGATTCCGTAACATTCCTGTAAACATACCAGATCGCCCCCGAAAAAGGGATTACCGAGCTATTTTTAGCGGCAAGGAAGCGTTCCGAAGTGATTTCTGCTAGCCTGCCCTTCAAAATTGGCTTAGTCCCGAAATTCCTGAATAATCTCTGCTAGCTTACCCTCTCTTCTTCCCCAACAGTCTCTGCTAGCCTGCCCTCTCCTCTTCCTCAACAATCTCTGCTAGCCTGCCTTCTCCTCTTCCTCAACAATCTCTGCTCGCTCCCCAAAGAATCTCTGCCAGCTCGTCTAGCACTATGCCATGTCCTAAATGGTTTCTGCTAGCTTGCCCTGTATTCGAAAGTTCCCAAATAATTGCTAAGTGAATCTTTATTGAAGCTAGGATTTTATTGAAGCCGCAAAAAATAAAGACAAAGCCAGCCCGTATCGCCAGAAATCGTTCCCAAAAAATCTCTGCAAGCCTGCCCCTCTTCAAGATGATCTCCAATTCCCCCAACTACACCCCTGCATGTACAATCTACAGCCCGGCCGAACCGGTGCGCCGCGCGCAGATCGTAGATGGGATTGGCCGATGCCGTGATGGGATTGCGCGAAGCGGCAAATTACGAATTGCCCCCTTCCCAACTACTCGCAAAAACACTGGCGGCACACCGTCAACACCACAACGCACACCCCAAGTGTTTATGCAAAGTGACGAGGCGGAAAATTTGGGCGTGAAAAGGAGGGGAAAGGGCAAAAAACGGGTGTTTAAAGGGCCATTGAAGGCAAAAAAAATTCCTGACGGAACTCGGTGGGCTGATATACGGGCTGGTTCTGGTGCTTGCGTGGTGTTACCGTCCCTTTAAAACGACTTTCCAGGAAGCCATCCCCCAGATGCCGAAACGGGAGCGATCGGAGTCGATCTGCGTGGGAACGTCGCTTCCGCTTAACACCAGATACACGCAGAAGGGCAGAAGGTGGGCATGCTAGCAGAGATTGTTGAGGGAGAGGAGAGGGCAGGCTAGCAGAGATTGTTGAGGAAGAGGAGAGGGCAGGCTAGCAGAGATTGTTGAGGAAGAGGAGAGGGCAGGCTAGCAGAGATTGTTGAGGAAGAGGAGAGGGCAGGTTAGCAGAGATTGTTGAGGAAGAGGAGAGGGCAGGCTAGCAGAGATTGTTGAGGAAGAGGAGAGGGCAGGCTAGCAGAGATTGTTGAGGAAGAGGAGAGGGCAGGTTAGCAGAGATTGTTGAGGAAGAGGAGAGGGCAGGCTAGCAGAGAACGTTTCCAAAAATGATGCAAAAATTTAGGTCCTCCGCCCCATGCGTGTCCACCAGTGGCGCCTCCACGCAGCTCAAGGAGAAGCTGAAAAAGATGCGCTGCAAAGATGATACATTTGCAGAGGTAAGGAGGTTCCATTCCTGAAGAATCACTGCTAGCCTGCCCTCTACTCTTCCTCAACAGTCTTTCCTAGCCCGCCATACCCCCGAATTTTCAGCACGAGGAGCTCGAAGAGAGCCACACCGCTTTAAAGGAAGTAGACGAACACGACGACGAGGACGAGACCCTGACCGAGGCCGAGGAGGAGCGGATCCGCGCGCGGATCGCCGAGCAGCGCGAGCGTCGCCCATCCAGTTATTTGCTGTAGAGCGCCCCGGCTACCGTACCCCATTCAGTGAATTTGTCATTTTTGCCGTCACCAGATTTTTCCTCGCTTTAAGCCACGCCCCCTCCAAACAACGCCGACATCGGGTACCGTAATCCCGGAGGTTACGGTAGTTCTTCCCCACACACAAGTCTAAGCCTAAGCCAACGCCTGCATCATCCGGTCAATAAATATTTTTCATAGCTCCGTTCTGCACTGTAGTCTGTAGTTTGTCGTTTTTTGCGCCCAGTACACACCAATACAAATGACGCAGTAATGGAAGCCGTTTATTTAATGGGTGAATGATCGTCGCGTTCGCGTTTAAGAAAAAAGTCGGAAAGGGCAGTCAGGGGCGAGGGACGTCTAGCATCAGATCCACATCGTGTCGTCGCGCTCCTTGCGGCAGAGCACCTGAAATAGGGGCCTGAGTTTTTGGCTTGAAAGGGTCTTTAAAACGTTCGAAAGGTCTCCAAAAGAGTTTCCAGGCAAAACGCAAAAAATTTCTGCGGCCGGGATTCGAACCCTCGACCTTCGGATCATCAGTAAAACCCTTAGCCACTGCGCCACGCTACCAGGAAATTCTTCAGCTGCCCGCCCTCGTAGCGCTTCAGCGTGCCGTCGAGCAGCGTGCACTCGGCCACCTCCAGCTTCAGGTTGATGCCGCCTGGAAATAGTTCTCGGTTTGCTGCTCTCCTCTTCCTCAACAATCTCTGCTGGCCTGCCCGGGCCTACCGTACCCAGGATTTCGGTGTTGTTGATGCAGATGACGCACGGGGCCACGTGGTCCATATGGAGGGGCAGACATTCGGGCGCCTCACGGTTAGCAGCCACCTGGAAATTCCCCAAATGGCCACTGCTCGTCTGCCCCGGGCCCTAAGGCCTTGCCGGGCCTACCGTACCTCCTCATACGGGATCCACTTGTAGTCGTAGCCGGCGACGAGTGGCGGGAGCTCGACGAGGAGCTGTAGGCTGCCCACCGTTCGCCCGTGGTAGACTCGCCCTTGGCTGAAAGGGCAGGCTAGCAAAGATTCTTTGCGGAATTCCAGAGTTGGGGGCAGGCTAGCAGAGATCTTTTAGTAACAACAAGAACCCACTCAACAAAAGCCGCGCCAATGTTGCCCGAGTCGTTCCAGGCGCGGCCCATTACCGGCTTCCCGTGGCGATACCTAAAGCGGGGATCCCGCTGCCTTCAACGACCCTTTAAAGCGTACCACAGGGCGACGAACTGCTCCTGGTTGCCCCACGGTGTCGCCAGGGCACGACCGAGGCCCATGTGCACGGGCCTGGAAAAGGCTTCGCTAAGGTTTTTTTGCGCGGCTCACTTGTCAACCGGGAACCGATCGCCCTCCTTGTAGTCGACCCAGTCGTTCACCATCAATGGGGCGCGCTCTAGAAAATTTGGAGATTACGGTAATCGTCGGGGGATACGGTACTTTTCGTCTTGCAGGTGGCGCAGATGGGGCACTGACAATGGGGAGGTCCACCGTGGATCATACGGCAGAGGACGAGCAGGTTGTTGAATTTTGGGGAGGTGGACGGGACCTGGAAGGTGAGACAGGTGAGCAGAGATTGTTGAGGAAGAGGAGAGGGCGGGCTAGCAGAGATCTTTGAAATCCGGTACCGTCTCGAACTTCCGCTCGCCCACTTGCATGTACGCCTTGCCCTCGCCGGTGTCCAGGTAACCGAGAGACACCTGAAAGTGGCGAAATTCAGGTGAGACGGAAAGCGAGAGAAAAGAGAGAGAGAGAGAGAGAGAGAGCGTACCATCTCCTGTAAAAACACGGGCACCGAAGCCCCGCATCTGACGGCGAACATGTCGCGTGCCTCCTCCTCCTTCCACCGCGTAAACGGGATCCAGTCGTACCAGAAGCCGACCTCGGAGTGTGTCTTCGAGTACTGAAGACGGCTAATGACGCACACGACTAAAGCCTGCTTACGGTAAGCAGCTGGATAGAGCCGCCAATCTCCTTGCCCTGCTGCACGGTGCCGTTCATGATGAAGGAGCACTGGACGACGCCCGAATCGTTCCACGCCCGGCCCATGAACGGCTTGCCGTGCTTGTACCCCAGCGCCACGTACATGTTCGCCTGCCCGTGGGCTTTAACCTGGAAATGGGGGATGCTAAGTCGAAGCCGAAGCCTAAGCCTAAGCCTAAGCCTAAGCCTAAGACTAAGCTAAGCCAAAGCCTAGCCTAAGACTAAGCCCAAGCCTAAGTCATGCCTAAGCCTAAACCCTAACCCAACCCCAACAAAGCTTTCAAAAGTACCCATACAGCATTTTGTGGAAACGGCGTGCCGACTTCCTGGAACGTCCACGTATCTTCAAGCACCTTTGGCTGCAAAGTAATTAAATTTAGTGATTTTTTACCAATTATTGATTCAAGTTGATGAACAATGAAAACTAGGAAAATTTTACAAATATGAAAAAGCTCAATTAAAAACTGAAACCAACTTTACTACTCATTTCGGCTAACAGGCCAACGACACGAAGTGAAAATGAAGACTAGTGAAGTGGAAAATACATAGAAAGGGTTGCCAATATCTGGATTTTCGCTTTTATACCGAGCTCTACGGTCGCCCGGACGCTTCGCGGGCAAATGCCAGATTCAAATTCAAATTACCAAATTTCCGAGTCAGGTTTTTGAGCTCTTGGGATTCCGGGAGCTTTTGCAGTAGCGGGGGAAGCAATTTTGCCTTACTTGCTAGCGTTGATTTACTATTTGGAAACACTAAAATGTGGCAAATTTTCGCAAAATTCAAAAAATCGATTTTTCGATCAAACTTTGTCGATTTTCCAAAATTTCAAATTGTTAACATTTTTGCGCATTTTTGAACAGTTTTTGGTGCTGGTGCGTTAGCGCGGGGGGGGAGCAAGGTCAGGTCCAGAAAGAGAGCCTAAGCCCAAGCCCAAGCCCAAGCCCAAACCCAAGCCTAAACCTAACTTAAGCCTAAGCCTAAGCCTCATCCAAGCCTAAGCAGTAGCCTAAACCTAGGCCTAGGCAGCAGACTAAGCCTAACCTAAGCTTATGCCAAAGCCTAAACTTAAGCCTAACAATAAGCTTCACCGCACGAAAAGTCTCCCACTCACCTAATATTTGCATGCCAATTTCACATTCGATTACCATGACTTCGAGCCCCGGATCGCCGCGTTTCCGCGCATTCGTTTTTGAACGCTCGGCTCGGCTCGTCGGCTCTCACCCCCAGGATGGCGTCGGAAGATGACGATGAGACGAAACTCGCCTACTACCACGGGCACCTGCTCGACGAGGACGCCGACAAGCTGCTCAAGGACGATGGCGACTACCTGCTGCACTGTCGCTTCGAGAAGGGCCAGGCCAAGCCGCGCTACTGCCTCGTCGTCCGCGCCAAGGAGGAGAACCGGCGGTCCAGAGCTTCCTCGTCGTCTGTACGGACTGATCTTTTAGATACATGGTCAAGCGCAGCGAGAAGGGCTTCAAGATCACGGGCCACGCGCGCGTCTTCACCTCCATCCTCCAGATGATGGACCACTTCATCTCGGTGCGGATTTTTGGCGCCAAGCTTTGGAGCTTTCGCATTATCGGGGGCAGAAGGGAAGGAAGAACCCAATTTTTTATGGGATTCCTTTTTTAGAAGGGCATTGACGACCACACCCTCGATCGGCCGATCGGCCGCAGCAAGTTCCAGCTGCACCACAAGGACATTCGACTCGTCAAAAAGGTATCACTAATGCAGACTGGGTTTATTTTTTGCACGATAATTCGCCGTTAAAACAAAATGGAGTATTTTATAGCTTTTTTTAATAGTTTTTGATGGCTAGAAAGCCGTAAAAAAAATTGAAAATACGAAATTTCACCTTTTTGGTCATTTTCATATTTTTTGACCAACAAGTCAACAGTTTTCGATGATTTTCATAGTTTTCCTATTAGTCTAAAAACTTCGTATCTAAAAACGGTTCTTTCGCATTATCGGGGGGGGGGAGAGCCAAAGGTTTTTGTATAAGTTTAGAAGTGCCTAATAAGGTATTAGGATTTTCATAACTTTTTTAGTAGAATAAATATATATTTGAAATAGAAAAATTAAGTTTTTAAAACATTTATGTTTTGTTAGTTATTATTTTGGTTAGGTCCTAAAAAAGTTAATTTTTAATTTTTTTAAACAAATTAACAAATTCCAGCTCGGCGCCGGCGCCTACGGGACCGTCTACAAGGGCGTGCTCGTCCAGAAAACGTCGAAGGCCCCGTCAAAAGAGGGCAAATCCCAGGGGCGACTCTCCCGCTCGCCAGCTCACGGCAGCTCCGATGTGAGAAAATCTACCCTACACCCCGAAACGTTAACCGTTTTTTGGAGGAAAAGGTGCGAAAGACGGTGGCGGTGAAGCGCATCGAGTCCGAGGGCACCGACGAGCAGGCACTCACCGACATGATGAAGGAGGCGCGCGTCATGCAGTTGTACTTCCACAACAACATTGTCAAGTTCTACGGCTACATCATCGACCGCAAGCCCTACCTGCTCGTCATGGAGTATTGTGACGTAGGGGCATTGGGCTAATTTTCAATTTGTCGAAATAGCATTGGTTCATTCCCATTATCGGGGGGGGCTTTTCCTAAACGCGCAGGCTCGCAGAGATTGTTGAGGAAGAGGAGAGGGCAGGCTAGCAGAGATTGTTGAGGAAGAGGAGAGGGCAGGCTAGCAGAGATTGTTGAGGAAGAGGAGAGGGCAGGCTAGCAGATATTGTTGAGGAAGAGGAGAGGGCAGGCTAGCAGAGATTGTTGAGGAGGAGGAGAGGGCAGGCTTGCAGAAATTTTTTTTTTTGGAGGGGGGGGGGGTTTTTGGGGGGGGGGGGGGGGGGGGGGGGGTTTTTTGGGGGGGGGGGGGGGGGGTTTTGGGGGGGGGGGGGGGGGGGGTTTTTGGGGGGGGGGGGGGGGGGTTTTTTGGGGGGGGGGGGGGGGGGGGTTTTGGGGGGGGGGGGGGGTTTGGGGGGGGGGGGGGGGGGTTTGGGGGGGGGGATTTGAGAAAAGTCGGTTCTTTCGTAGTATCGGGGGGGGCGAATCTTTTGAGTTAGAGACGAAGGAAAGGCAGAAGGAATTTTCGAGAAAGTAATTTTCGACAAAGCGAAATTTGGACAAACTGACAGCAAATCAGGGGCATTGACGCTGAACTGCTCGAAAAGGTTGTGCGCGTTCAGGGCGGCAGTGTCGAGGACCGGCTGCGCGACGATGGCGACAGCATCACGATCCCGACGCGCATCGACTGGACCCACCAAGGGTCGATTGGCCTCGAATATCTGCACTCCAAAAAGTGGGCATTTTGTGAAAATCGTTTTTTTTTGAGAATTTTAGCACTTTAAGGTGCTTTGGCATTATCGGGGGATGAACTTTTTGGAAAAATTTAGAAATTCCTAGCAAATTAGTAGCAAGTGTTTTACGTGTTTTTGGTAAAATATTCCTGTTTTTAAAGCAAGAAAACCATCCAAAAAATTTAAAACTCTCTAAAAACGTTTTGAACAAGTCGAACTTGGCAAAAAAATCTATACCAAAAAGTCAATATTTTTGACAAAATTTTGTAACATCTTCACGTCACAAGAAACACTCACTAATTCTACTTGCAAAATTAGATACCAAGAAAATGAACCCCCCCGATAATGCAAAAGAACCTCCCATTTCCAGCTGCATCCACCGCGACATTGCCACGCGCAACTGCCTGATCCACCAGAATGCCCTGAAGCTCGCCGATTTCGGCATGTGCCGCCACACGGCCATCTACAAGGTCGACCTCAGCAAGGCGCTCAACGTGCGCTGGCTCGCGCCAGAAGTGTGGAAAACGGGCGAGACGAAGCCGTGCACCGACGTCTACGCGTTTGGCGTGATGATCTGGGAGCTGTTCGAGATCCCGTACAACTCGCCGTACGCGTCGATGAAGGCCGGCCAAGTCAAGGTCGGTTCTGGACTGTTAGCGGGGGGGGGAGCACTTGCTGTTTTTCCACCTATACTTTACGCAATCATTAATTTTAAAGCAATTAAAATTTAAGGCTATGCCAAGCCTAAGCCTAAGCCTAAGCCTAAGCCTAAGCCTAAGCCTAAGCCTAAGCCTAAGCCTAAGCCTAAGCCTAAGCCTAAGCCTAAGCCTAAGCCTAAGCCTAAGCCTATGCTTAAGCCTAACTAAGCATACCTGTTGATGATAAATTATGTATTTTTATAGTGTTTTTAGTAGTTTTTGATTGCTAGCAAGTGATAAAAAATGTTTTAAAATTCCCAAATTTTGCCCTTTTTGGGTTTTTCTTACATTTTTGCCCAGAAAATCGGCAAAATTTTCAGCAAAAAGTCATGCAGGGCTACCGGATGAAGCCGCAGGACTGTATGCCGAAGGAGATGGCCGACGTGCTCGCCCTCGCCTGGCATCACAAACCCGAGCGCCGCCCCACCGCCAGCGAGCTGCGCCTCAAATTGCGCCCCATCTGCAAGGTGGTCGCAAAAAAAACGTCGCCATAATGGTCTTTAGAAGTACTGCCCGAACATTGAGCTCGATGACGAGTCGGGCGGTGACGAAAAGCCGCCTCCCGAGAAGAGCTCAGTGGTACGCCCCTCAAGAATTCGTCATTCAGAAATTTAAAGGGCTCGAGAAAGATGCATTTGGCGAAAAAGCAAAAAGTTTGCAGCGGGCGGGAGTCGAACCAGGGCTGGTTCACCCCACAGCCCAGCGTGCTAGCCAGTACACCATGGCCTCAACCGAGGGCCGCGGCGAAAGGCCCTCAAATACCTAGGGGGTTTTCCCGGCCGTTTTTCGGGTTTTTTGTTGGCCCGAAATTACATTAAAAAATTACGAATTTCGAATGGGAATGTATATAGGTCCTCCCTTTCTCCAGCCCTTTAAAACCACAAAAATCAAGCCAAAAACACCATTTAGGGGTCGCAAGAGCGCCGGAAAGAGAAGGACAAGGGCACCGCGACGGCGATGCCTGCCGCAGCTGCCGACAAGATGGAGAAGAGTGCGCGGAAGAAGAGCACGGCCAAGACGACGCGCTCCAAAGCCAAATAGCGCCGCCCCGCCGCTACCACCGCCCTCCCGCTCCACTTAATGATCCGACGGCCCCCGGCGACGCTTGACCGGAAACTAGTGTGTACCGCGTATTACCTTAAAAATTCAATTAGTATACTTGAAATTCAGAAATGCAACAGATTTATTCGCTTTGAAATAAATACTCCCACCTTGTGTGCCTCAATGTGTACTTTGCAAAGTGGCGTGGAAGAACATATCATGGTGTTTTTCTTATTGTTTCTCACTTTCACCCTCTCCCTCTCTCTCGCTCTTGCTCTCTCTCGCTCCCTATCTCACTCTCACTCTCTCTCTATTTCTCTCTTTCTCTCTTTCTATGCCGACACCGGTTTGGAGCCACTTGTATTTTTTTTATTCTTGCCGTTGTTGACTCTCCTCGGGCTGCTGACTCATTTGATAGCGGCTGTGAAGGCAGGAAATGTGAATATAAAGAAGATGAGAGAGCGAGCGAGCGAGGGAGCGAGAGCGAGAGAAAGAGCGAGCGAGAGAGAGAGAGAGAAACAAGGATACTTTGATGATCCTCAGGCTCTCTGATTTGCATATGGAATGTTAAATATTCTCGAGCGATGTGGCCCTCTTTTCCCCCAATTTCCACCCATTGGTCGATGATCGGTGCGATGCATGCCGGCATGAAAGGTACATCTTTTTTCGGTTTTAAAGAGGAAGGGAACCTCTAACCCAATTTTGATCGAATTTCCTATCACATTTCGACTATTTCAAACATTTTAACTGGTTTAATGTTGGAAATTGAGGCAGGAAACCGCCACCGCCGCCTGCTGCGCCGATGCCCCGGCTCCGCAGGGCCTGAGGCTAAGAAGGGTAAATTTTGGAGTTTTTAAGTAGGTTAGATGAATCACGGAAATAATGCGTTAGACCACGCTTATGGCAATCTTTGCAGGCGAGGAAGTGAGCGCCGTGCCGGCCGTCGACGGCCTCGCGCCGTGCACCGCCGTGGAGGCTTCGACCCCGCTCACCCCCGTCGACGCGAAGGAGCACTTCGTGCCCGACGATGAGGACAGGCTCCCACTCGGTAACAATAAACTTTTGAGTTTGTCATAACAAATAGCTTCTAATAGCGGAAATAATTACGTTAGATCACGGTTATGGCAATCTTTGCAGACGAGGAAGTGACCGTGCCGGCCGTCGACGGCATCGCGCCGTCCACGCCGGTCCACACCGCCGTCGAGTTTACGAGCCCGCCAACCCCCATGGACGTGAAGGAGGACTACGTGCCCGGCGACCACGACAATAAGCTCGGTAACAATAAACTTTTGAGTTTGTCAGAACAAATAGCTTCTAATAGCGGAAATAATTACGTTAGATCACGGTTATGGCAATCTTTGCAGACGAGGAAGTGAGCGCCGTGCCGGCCGCCGACGGCCTCGAGCACCTCGGCATCGACGTGACGTTCGTGAGCGCAGATCTGCTGAAGGTCGTGGATCAGAATATTCTTCATTTAAATTAGTTTCAGTGCCCCGCGGGATACGTACAGTCCACCATCGGGCGCCTGTTGCGGGTGGAGCTGCGCCCGGTCAGCCACGCGAACACTGAAGACGCCATGCACGGCCCCGTTACGACTCTCCGCCTGGCGCGGGTCGGGTGGTTTTCCGATGAGTAAGTGTTCGATGTTTAAGTCAAACATTTTTAGTGAGGTCGAGCGGATGCGCGTGGCGCTGGTCGGTGATGGGCGGCTCATCTTGATGAAGGACGGGCTGTTCCTCATCAACGTTCTGGTCGGAGGGCGCGGAGGTTATGAGGTGAGTCCTTCCAGATACTGAGCTATCATCCGGCTTTCAAATAAGGGTACTGTTCTATTATGCGGGGTATTTTCGGGATAAATTGGGGTTAAAAAGCTAGTTTTCTATATTTTCGCTGCGCGTTTCCGATACGCCATTCGTAGAGCATCAAAAAAATATAATCAGAGTTTTAATTTCAGCTCAAAATAACGTAATATAACAAAATTATAACCAAAGCAAGGTTTAAACGTGGTTGCCACACAGGGAAACACACAGTTTTCGACATTTTCCATATTCTTACAAAATTTCTTGAACACGATTCGGTAGAAGGTCAAAAATATACTAAGAGTATTTTAGCGCGAAGAGACGGGGAGCAAAACCGGCCGAAGCGTCAGCACAACGGGCGACGAGATCGAGCCGCTGATGGGCGAGCTGCCAAAGACCGCCGCCACCACCACCGATGGCCCGGTAGTCATTTTTGATTGTCTAAACGCTGTAGATAGTGCCATAAAAACTTATTTTATTTTTATTCTTGGCGTCTACGGCATAAACTAAAATTCCATTTTCTAGTGCGGCTACTGCCACCGCATGGTCGGCCCGTTCCGGCCAGTCTACAAGCGCCCATGCTGCAGCGTGTGTCGGCGCATCAAAGAGTAGGTGTTCTTCTAAAATTCGCTCGAGGTTCGAGCAGCCGATTAAAACATCCTATCGTGCTTCTTTCAGACATCCCGAGAAGCAGAACGACTGTATCCAGACGCCCGCGTGCCGCTACTATCGCGAGCAGCGGTATGCAATGTTCAGCACAGAGTTAAAGAATTTTGCACACTCTTGGTTCTCGATAACAATTGAAAATTTAGGGAGCTGCCATCCGGCGAAGGCGACTACTCGATGGTACCATCCGGATGTGGCGCCTGTATCGGTCTGCAGCTCGCTGACGCGCGCGACAAGGCCAACTAGGTGAAAGAGCCGAAAAATACGTAACTATTTATTTTCCAGGCCTCCCCCAACAACATCATCTGCCGGCAATGAAGATGGAAACGGTCCCATTAACCCCATTAAAAAGGCTTAGATTCATTATCTCGTTCATTTGTGTGATGAGATTTGCTATGATTGACCTCGCCGTTATTAATATTTCATGTTCTGATGTTGGAAATAAAGCATTCATTTGGAAGCCGCAGAATAGGAAGTTGCGAACTGCGAAAGAAGCTAATTTCACCGACGTAAATGTTGGGAGAAAAAAGTCGTTCGGTTTCCCGGGGACCGGGATTGCGGCTTTAAAATGTTGGTTTTCTCATGTTTTCTCAAAGCGCTGTGCTCGTATGATCTCGGGTTGTATTGAAAAGGTACCGTTTGGTATCTGTATGCTCTCGGCATTTTCGGCATTTTTGCTCGCTTTTATTTTTTCGGCTTTCCGCATTTCAAGAGCCGCCAGGATGTGACCGTCAATTGGAGCCTCGTGGTGCCCTGCACATTTTCCCGTCCCTTTCATTGTCATCCGCTCAAAAAACATTGCCATTTTCATATTTGCAAACGATTGGCGAGCTTACTTTTTACTTTTTAAACAGTTGCAGACTTACGTCCGTCACTTGCCATAGAAACCCCAGAAAATCCTATCGAACTACCCTTGAAAACTCGTGGAATTCTTCCCCACCATCTGCTTGCTCTTTGAGCTTTACACCCCTCTCTTCCTGACTTAAATCTCGGCAAAACTATCATTTTCAGTTTTCACGACCATGCCTCGAGCCCGGCCCATCATTTTGACGGCGATGCGGGCTGGAATGCTGATGCGGGGCGCAGCCGAGCTCTCAACGAGCGCCGTCCCTTTGCGAGCAGTTGTTGCCAAAAATCCGGCCTTTCGCATCACACGACATGCCACGACAGCGTCCACATCTGATGCCGGACTTCCGACTAAAGAAAAACTGCTGAGCGTCGACTGGATCGTCGAGCACCAGCTGCCCGGGCTCTTCAAGCAGCCCCTCACAGCCTTCATGAACGCCTGCGATCGGAACATTGCGCTAGAAGATCGCCTCTACAATTACAACCTGACCTCCAAGGAGAGTCTCTTCAAGCATATTGCCAAGCTAAGAATTTATTTCCGCTACAAGTTCCCGTTCGTCAAGGTCGAGCACATCGGATCTTGCATCTATGAGGGCGAAGATATGGTGACGATACTTTGGCGCTTGACGTATTTGAAGAGTTCATTCGCGAATTATTTGCCAAGCTTTATGACGGGACGGACGCAGCCGATGACCGTCGAGGAGGGCGCTATGGATTTACACGTGCACGCCGATGGGACGATTTATAAAATTGTCAACCGCAAGTTGACCGCCGCGGATCGCGAGGGCTCGAATATAATGAAACAGCTGAAACTCGAGAGCCAAGAGGAGCGGACCGAGAAGATGGAGCGGCACATTCGAAAAGAGATAAACCAGCAGCTTTAGGGCCTTGCCGTTGTGTGTTGTTCACCCATTTGCTCTCACATTTCTTTGCTCGTAGAATAGACTAGCGTTATTTCGTTGGAGATAAATTTTTTTGCAGAATCGCCCGAATCTGATGGTACAAACCCGCTCGGCAGCCCGACAGTCGAATTCTGCGGACAGGTCGCCGTATCGGTAAATTTTGTGAATGCTGTAATTATTTCTGAATTTTTCCAGATATGTGCCCCGCCAGCATGTGGAGGTGCATTCGACAGGAATCAGCGCCATCGACCATTATTTGCAGGTGCGCCTTTCCGCCGAATTTTCAAAACTTTTGGTTCTTTCGCATTATTGGGGGAACCAACTTTTTTTATTAAGCGTTAAAAAAATCGGCCATCTCCACGTCAAAAAAGCGTAAAAAATACGATTTTTGACCAAAACGGACGTTTTTAATTAGTTTTTCTAGCTGAAATATCATACAATTATTTTTACGGAAAACACTATTAAAACGCTATGAAGTTACTAGACATTTCTAGAATTATACAAAAACGTTAGGTCCGCCCTCGACAATGCGAAAGAACCAAACTTTTTTAGCAAGACTGCATACTTACCCCAGAAGAGATGGCCCGACTGGCAGCCCACAAGTACTCGGCCATCGACATTTCTTGGTTGGATGAATTGTGCATGAAGGTGGGTCGGCGCCAATTTTTGCAATCTTCCGCTTTAGAATTTCTGGGAACGAGTCGTGGAGTACTGTCCGCTCTGGGTCGCGCCGAACCTGATCACATTGGTATGGATGTTGCTTTGTTGCCATTAATTGCTAATTCAGGTGGGCCTGATCGTGAACCTGGCGACCGTCCTCATCTTGTCGTACTACAGCCCGACCGCCAAAGAAGATGCTCCGAGGTGGACGTATGCGCTGGCTGCATTAGGTAATTTTTTGGTGTTTTCACCAACTTTTTTTTTCTTACAACTCGAGAAATACCCAATAACGTACTAGTAAATTATTAGTAAAAGTTCACTATATTTGAACTGGAGAGACCATAAAAAACTGAATTTTTACTTGAAATTTTGAGTAATACTTGAAAATCATTTTTTTTTGTTTTAATCAATTTGTGAAGCTTTTACGTTTAGGCATGGACGTTTGGAAAGGCTTTTAGAAGTACTTCCACTTTTTATATTAAAAAAACTTGGCTTTTAAAGGGATGCCGACGGCATAGTCAATCGGTTACGCGCGGAAAAGAAAATGTCTCTGCGCCTCTCCCCTGGGCGCGCTCTTTCCCCTGTTGGCTACTTGCCAATTTGTTGATGGGGGGGGATCGAACACATGCCGTCCGCAGCCCTTTAAGAAATAAAAGAAAAGTCCAATTCTGGGAACCTGGTTGATTTCGGCATTTTGGCACTAGAATAATCTTTTCCAGGCCTCTTCATCTACCAGACCCTCGATGCCATTGATGGCAAGCAAGCCAGGCGGACCGGATCCTCCTCACCCCTCGGCGAGCTTTTCGACCACGGCTGTGATAGTCTCTCGCAGGTTTTTAAATGTTTTAATTGTCAACGCGATGCGCTTAGATTTTCGTCTGCCTGAACGTGTGCTATGCGCTGCAACTGGGTGACGTGAAACACGGCGTGTTTTTCGTGTCGATCCTGGCGATCATCGTCTTCTACGCCGCACACTGGAGCACTTATTGCACGGGTCAGCTGAGGTGAGGTTTATTCGAAAAATCCCTGTCGCGGAGATGTTGTTGCTGAACTCGTGCTTTCAGATTCGCTCGCTTCGACGTCACCGAGGCTCAGATGTTGGTCATGGCTTTGCTCTTGTCGACTGCAGCCTTCGGGCCGGGTCTCTGGTCGATTGGTAACTTTTACTTGCTTTCCTAAAGTATTCCCATAATAGGTGTCCTTGGCTGCCAGTTGAAGCATGTGGCCGTATTCCTCACGCTGTGCGGGACCATCTACCAAAGCTCTTCCTATCTCTTCACAATCCTAACCGGGGGCATTGGACGAAATGGCAGTACTGTTGCGGGTTTGTGTATGTTCGCCACTCTTACGTTGTTTTCTAGGAACCTCGGTGCTTTTCCCGATTTGCCCACTCTTGGCCGTCATTGTCCCATTCTGCATGATGTACTCGAAGAGCTCGACGGATGCCTTCGAACAGCATCTAACGGCTTTCTCCTTGTTCTTTGGAGCTGTGGCTGCTAAGGTGGGTTAAGATACTTGTTGCGACCGTTCTCATCTCGTTCTTATAGGCTACGAATCGCCTCATCGTAGGGCACATGTCGCGCAGCGAGCTCCCGCTCTGGGATTGGACGTACATTGGGCCGACGCTGCTGATACTTAATCAGTACGTTTCGCTGACGGTTTTTATTGTTAGTGAAGGTTGAATTAAGGAAATTAGTTTACTTATCTTTCTTCATTCATTGCATCAATCAATTTTTAGGTACTACGACTACGTTGTCTGCGAGCAACGTCTGCTCTACTTCTGCGCCATCTACTCCTGGTGCTCCCTGGTGCTGTACTGTGTGATGGTGACGCGACAAATGTGCGCCTACCTCAACATCTCGTGCTTCAAGATCGACAAAGTCAAGCCCTAGGCGCGGAACAAAACCACCACGTTGCTAACGCTGCTGCCATGTAAAGTTATTCCGTGTTGCTCTCATGTCGTTTCTCTTCAAACAGGGCTGTGTACAGTGTTGTGTTCGTTGTCCCTGGGCCCCCAGCTGTGGGTTCTGTACATGTTTTGTACTGCCATATATAGCTTCACCGAATCTCATGCCTAATCTTCTCGTATGTGCATTATATATTTCGAACCCCTACACCTCCTCTACCCCTATATTGTTAAGAAGTTCCTGGGTCAATCTTTCATTACCCGTTTATATCGCCCAACCAATATATCTGTGGTAGCCGAACATTTCATTTGCTTTCCTACTTGCTGCCACCGTTAACGTTTCCCCCAAAATCATCCCGTTGACTAATGTTGCGAAATTTGCCTTACTGATTTCCACGTTCCAGCTTATTAATAAAAGTTGTGCTGATTTTCTTATAGTTTCCGATTGATTTGCCGGGTTCATTCGCCCAGTGCCGCGTACCTTCGATTTTCCAGAATATTTGGCCATTTAGGACCCGCGGGGCTCCTTACCGAATTTTTTCTGGTTGACTTAGTTGGCCTAGTAGTCGAATATAAAATGTTTTTACATTGTTTTAGTACTTGTTAACGAGATGTAAAGTAGAAAAACTTTCAAAAAAGTTAGAAAACCGTTTAAAAAAGTCGAAAAAATCAATTTTGCGAGCTAAAATTAGATTTTTAACTAAAGTTTTTATCCTCAGGTATGCTTAAAAATAATATACAAAAAAATCTAGGCTGGCCCCGAAAGAAAGTTGCTCCCCCGCGAATCCTACAGCAAAAATATTTATTTTTACTTTTTGTGGTTGCTTTGAACGACCCTATTGATTTTCAGCAGCGATGGGTGATCACTACGGCTTCTCATTGACAACGTTCTCGCCGTCCGGCAAGCTGATGCAGATCGAATACGCGCTGAACGCAGTGAAGAATGGACAACCGTCTGTCGGGCTCCGCGCCGCTGATGGCGTCGTCCTGGCCACCGAGAACGTCGGCTCACTGCTGTTCGAGGATCAGCCGAAGATCGAGAAGCTGAGTGACCACATTGGACTCGTCTACTCAGGAATGGCACCAGACTTCCGACTGCTCGTCAAGAAAGGACGAAAGATTGCCATGGAGTACGAGATGGCCTACGGCGAGGAAATCCCCACTGTGCAATTGGTGACAAAGCTGGCGGCAGTGATGCAAGAATACACGCAGTCGGGAGGCGTGCGCCCCTTCGGTACGTTTTATTCGTCACCATTTGAGTTTCTTGTATTTCTAGAGAAAATTTGGACAATAATTTTCCTTTTCAGGAGTCTCCTTGCTAGTGGCCGGATGGGATAAGGAGCCGGGAAACGGCCGCCCTCTCCTCTTCCAATGCGATCCCTCCGGCGCTTACTTTGCCTGGAAAGCAACGGCACTCGGCAAGAATGACGTAAACGCGAAGACGTTCCTCGAAAAACGGTTCAACGAGCAGCTCGAGTTAGAGGACGGTGTGCACACGGCCCTGCTCACCCTACGCGAAAGCTTTGACGTCGGCATGAACGAGGACAACGTCGAGGTGGCCATCTGCAACAAGACCGGCTTCCATCGCCTCACGAAGCAGAAGGTCAAAGATTATCTGGGAGCGTTGTGAAGACCCCGCATTTTTAAACCGATTTGTACCCGTATTACTGAACGATATTTCCCCGTGTTCCCTCTGCGTGATCTTTTACAAGTTTTTCTGTTTGCTTAATTTATGTGCGTGAATAAACATTGTAATTTATACGGATTTGGACTGAATCTTTCAAGCGTCCTGATCGTTGAGTATTGAGCATCACGAAATAGCAATATCTTTGGCGGCGCAGTGCTAGCGACATGGATTCCAAGGTGTTTAGATGCGCTTCCTCAGCCGCGCAACGCAGATTTTTTCCACCAGCCGCAAATATGCGGCTGATGCTTCGAAGAGAAAGTAAACTCTTTTATGTTTGCTAAAATTTTATAATTAGGTACGTGTTCTTGGACGTCACAATTGGAGAGAAGCCCGCCGGGAAGGTGAAGATTGAGGTAACATTTTCGCCATAACCACAACAGCTTTTTGTTAGTTGTTCAACGACATCGTGCCGAAGACTGCTGAAAATTTCAGGGCGCTTTGCACTGGGGAAAAAGGTAATTTCTAACTTTTGTTTGTTCATCGATTTTAGGAGTCGGAAAAATGGGCCGACCGCTGCATTTCAAGGGCTCAACATTCCACCGGATCATCCCAGAGTTCATGGTTCAAGTGAGTCTTAGCCTTTTTTAAGTTGTTGGTTTTCCATTTAGGGCGGCGACTTCACGAACGGAAATGGTACCGGGGGCGAATCGATCTATGGCCAGAAGTTCGGCGACGAAAACTTTGTGATGGAGCACACCGGCCCGGGCGTGCTGTCGATGGCCAACGCGGGACCCAACACGAACGGCTCTCAATTCTTCATCACATGCGCCGAAACGGCATGGTCTGTTTTCAATTCTTATTTTTAACTATTTTTATAGGCTAAATGGTCGACACGTCGTCTTTGGGCAGGTCACCGAGGGCCTGGACGTCGTCAAGCAGATCGAGGCTCAAGGGACAAGACAAGGGCACCCGAAGCAGCAGGTGAATACATCGAGACGCTCGGATATTTGGTTTCTAGGTGACGATCAGCGACTGCGGCGAGTGCAAGAAGCAATAATGGACGCTTCGGGCATTACCAATCTTTTACTATTTGCTCATATCGTTGTTGATTTTGACATGTTCTTCTATTTGTTTCTAGGCTAGCGTGTAGTTTGAATAAAACTAATGAATAAACATTTTCCATTTCACAGTTTGTTCCCGAAATGCTCATCAACTACATGCTACTCGGGCTTGTGCATGGTTGCCGACAAATCGGGCCGCCAGGTCGAGAGCGGAAAGCGGTCCGGTCTGCGCGGCGGGCGGAAGCAGGGTACGTTTTGATGTTGATTTGTCGACGGCGGCTAATTTTTACAGATGCCACTCAGCAGTCGGAGTCGAATCGGGGAAGCTCGGTAAGGAGCCGGGGCACTCGAATCTAATTTCATTTTTAGCCTGCTGATGAGGTACCGCTTCCTAAACCATGGTGGCAGATTCGGAGTTTGTTCAGCAACGCACCCAGGAGGAGCTCGCGGACAACACCCAAAACGGGACTGCTTTTGGCGAATCAGAACTGGCCGCAACTCAGAAAGGTAGAAAAAGCTTTACTGAAACGGGCACAGATGAAAGGTAAGAACAAATTATCTACAGAGCAACCGCCGATCGGCGGCCGGCCACGCGGGGTAATCAAGCTCGCCTACGAGGCGTTCGGTCTGAAGAAGCCGGATGAGCGGAAACGGAGACCGGTTCGGAAAGCGGGCAACTTTTCGACCTAATCCTAATTCTAGAAAATGGCCAAGGGCGATGAAACCAAGCCCCGCGTCAAGCACTCGAACTACTCGCTCGCGTCGGCCGTCGGCCGCTCTTCGGTCGACGAACAGCGGGACGCGGCGGCCAAGCGCGAAGCCAAGGACGCGCCGACTACGCCGAACACGTCGGCGCGCAAAAATAAGGTGGGCCGCTATCGCAGAGCAACGACACAGACTATGGATTTTTTAGAATACGCCAACTACCCCGACACCGACAAGTCCACCCCGGGAATCACCGGCGCCTAGTGGACCCCCGGCAAATGCCACGACTGTCAATACCCACACCAAGACCATCCCAACCTCTGTGGTGAAACCATTGACCGGCAGCAAGAAATTAAGCTTTAGACGCCCTCTTCCACGACAAATACTACCAAAAAGGCCATCCAAAAGCCGAAAAGGAAGGGGTCCGTTTGATTGTCCCACAAAAAGTTCTGATCTTCCGCTTCCAGGGGTATCTGCGGCTGCTGCGCCTCGTGACGCCGGCCGTCCACATCAATTAATCTCAGCTAAACGCTTCAAAATTAATTTCAGAACATATTGTTTAAAAAGGGTTAGACGTTACGTGTTCAGTCGGGTTCGATAAAGGATTTATGCTACGCGGCAAACTGCCCACTATACGACTAGACTTTGTACAGCGAAAGATCCAAGAATTCCGTTTGCCTGTCAAAAAAGCACACCACCCCGGTAATGCACACAGTCCCTGACATCGGATTCATCATCATTCCTTTGTGCGCTCGACTTGGTGCAGGAATTGCTTGAGGCGAGACGAGGCTTTCAGCGTGCCCTCTTCCACCGTCGTGTACTGTCGATCGACGGGAATCTGAAAATAATATTTGGTCGCACTATGGAGGACAAACTTTTTTATTCAAATCGTTCTAATAAAAATGGAAAAATATAATGTATTTTTAAACCGTTTTCCGTGTACCTGAACGTCGAAACCAATTTGGATCAAAAACCCCAAAAATATCGAATCTTCGACCAAAATTTCAAGTAAAAAAGTTGCTCAAATTTCTTTTTATTGCTTTTCCACTTCAATGGTGTTAGCCTTTACTAAAAACACTATTACGACACTTAGTATTGCATTACTAAGCATTTCCGTCCAAAACACACCGCGTCCTGGAGTATTGGGGTTGTGTAGGGGGCGACGAACTTCCGATGGGCCAGCGCGCCAACCACAGCCAAATTCACGCCGTCGACGGCTCCCTAAAAGAAAATTCTCTTCCCATTCGCTAAAACCCGACCTGGAAACGCCGCCAGTACCACCCGATCATGCCGCAGACGAACGTCAGACGATCCTGCAGAGAGCGACGATTTTTAGGTGCATGAAAACAAATACCATCGTCAACCCCTCGGCATCCCGGCGTATCTCGTAACATCGGGCTCGCAACTCCGACGTGCTCATCGTCTGCGCGTGGACGTAGCTGACTATTGGGCCCAGGGCGAGCCCGGCGAGTAGAAAGCGGCCCTAGAGGTGGTATATAGTTGTTCAGGAAATCATACCTGTAGCCGGCGACATTTATTTCTGATGATTTTGTGGGAATTAGAAGTGGTCGTCTCGGGTGTTAACTGGCGCGTGAGATAGAATCGATAGACGGGGTGCACGAACATGCCGCCTAAAAATGAAAGTGTAACAACGTCTACAGGCTAAATAAAATATAAACATTACTAATCCGGATTCTTTTGCATTATCGGGGGGAGGGGCAATTTTTTCTTAGGACCTAATTTTTCAAATATAAACATCGAAAATGTTTTTAAATAGTTTTTCACCATTCCTCACGTGGAAAATTTACAAAATTTTTGCAAAAAGTGCCGAAAACATCGACCTACGACCAAAATTGCCGACTTTCAAAATATCTTTTTTATGCATATTATTTTGTTGCATAATAGAGCAAAAATTCTTACCTATTATCGAGGCGCCCTGAACTCCTTTCAACAGGCCCCAGATTGAATATTCCAAAAACGGTCTCGGGATCTCGGCTAACGTTTCGGCGGTGATCCAACTAAATCAGAAGGATCGTTTAAAACAAATGTGACGGCACCTCGGCGATATTTGGCTGAAATTCGCAAACCAAGATTCGAGCCCGATCATCTTGTGGTCACTGCGAGGTTTTGATAGGTTTTGATATTTCAAAAATCGCAAAGAAATAACTGCCATGGTCTCTTAACAATTCTCTTGCAAATAACTGCTCCCGTTTCCAATAGAAAACCATTTATTCGTCTTGACACCCTATCAAACACAACAACAACAAGATAAATCAACAAGCGTTGGAAATTGACAACAGAAAAACGATGATTAGAAAGTCGTAAAAATAATAACAAGGAGGTTGAGAGCGGGGTCTACTTGCTAGCGCCGTCCTTGAGCCCGGTGATGGCCTTGCGCACCTTGACCTGCTCCTGCTTGCTCATTCGGCGGCAGATGGCCTTCTTGTGCAGCTTGATGTTGCGCTCGCGTTTCGCCTGGAAGGCGTTCAGCTCCTTTTTGTGCTTGGCTCGAGCGACGTCATGTGAAGCCTTGTCCTTGGCTTGTTTTTCCCTTAAAATAGGTTTTTGATGCCAGAAAATAAACAAGCGTACTGATGAAGCTTTCGCAGCATGCCCATCAGCCGCTCTCGCTTCGCATCCTGCGGCTCGAGCAGGACGGCCGTGTGCTTGGCGATCAGCTTGTCATCTGCTCGCGGTTTGCCCGTCTGAAAAATGGGAGTAAACGATCAATAGCAGGCAAGCTAACCCTGCCCACATGCTTTGGCTTCAGGGCGTAGGGCAGTTCGGCCTCGAGCTTCTTCGGGATCTTGAGCGCAGGGGCACGGAAGCCGACGCGTTCCACTTCCTGAAAAGAGGTAAAAAATTTTCGTCATTCCTAACCCGATAATCGCTGTCCTTCTTCATCTCGGGCTTGAGGCCGAGCTCGTGGCGGATGCGGCCCACAGTGCGCATGCCTTCCCACTTGGCCTCGGCGGCCATGAGTCGATCGATGACGGCCGTGTAGAAGTGCGGAATCGGGACCGTGACCCAGCTGCGCAGGAAGACAATGTCTGAAATGAGAATGTTAATAGTTTGAGCAAAATCACGTACCGCTCATCAGAATCTTGTCCTCGAACGTGCAGCGGACGTTGCCAGAAGGCCGGGGGACGGCCTTCTTGATCTCGCCGCGAATACCTAGAAAATGTCGATATTTTCTGCCTTCACAATATCGTGAGGAAGCAATTTTATTACTAGCAGATTTTCTAGGAGCATAAAAAGCAATTCAGACCTACCGGAAACGGTGCGCACGTTGGCACCCTCGAACTTGGCGGCCTCGAGCTGGGACGTGAACATGTCCTGAAAAGCAAAAAGTAAAAAACCGGATCGAAAAAAGCCTGCCTTGATGAACGCCGTCTTCTTGTGGATCTCGTGGGGGGTGCCGACGAGTTTCAGCTTCTTCACCACCTGGTGGTTCTTGTCGAGGTTGAGCACGACGCCGGTCGCACAGATGCGGAACCCTTTCTGAAACGGCTGATGAAACAGATGCGGAAATAAAAACGGACCATCTTCTCGGAGACGCTCTGCACGGCGATGAAGCCAGTGTTTTGCTGTGTGATCGGGCCCCAGAATGTCGCGTGGCAATGCATGTGTTCCGGGGAGTATTTGAGGAAACGCTGGCGCATGTTGTGGTCCTACATTGTGTAATGACAATTCCGAGACAATCCCTACCTGCATGCTGTAGACGGCAATCGTCTGGAAGCGGCGCCAGCCGCAACTGATAATCAGCGGATCGCGAGACTTCAGAAGCCGCTCGTACCAGCGGTGACGCTTCAGGCGAACCTGAGAAGACGGGTGAAGCTTCCTTAAACAACCCTACCTGCACAACACCAATATTTTGCTCGCCGGCCAGCAGCCCGCCAATGATATACGGGGACGTGGGGTCAAAGTTGTCGACCATCTCGCACGGGACGCCCTCGAAGGCGATGCGCACGTATTGGCCCGCGCGGAAACCCTCCAATTTTTCGCGCGCGTCGTCGTCAAGACCCTAGAATTGGGCTGACTTTCAAGGTCTCTTAAAGCCCAACCTCGAAGACGTGCTTGTTGAGCGTGGCCTGGGCGTCGAGTTCGGCCTTGAGGTTGTTGTAGTACTCGTTGTTCTCGTCGTTCTCCGGCTCCATCAGGTTGCGCAATTTCACCTGAAAAAGGGCAATTTGTCGCACAAAAAAATATAGGATACCCACCTTGTGTCCCTTCCTCTTGCCGGGACGGGTAGTTTCCCCTTCTTCTTCTTCTTCCCCGTCAGCTTCTCCATTTTCTAAATTTTACTAGTTTTTCTAAGTTTTGGCTGAGGCACCTTCATCGCCATCCTCTCCGGCTTCATCCCCATCGTCAGCATCTTCCTCGTCCTCTTCCGGCTCCTCCTTCACTGAATTTCCATCAGAATCGAGGTCGAACGCGTCCCAGACGTCGTCCTCCTCGTCGCCCATTTCGGCTGAAACCAAAGTTTTATAATTTTTTTCTGGCAAACTTACCCTTCAATTTATGCTCCTCCTGCGCGTCCTCATCCCATTTTCCGGTAACGAAACAGTCACGGATGGAATCCCTGCAAAAAAAAAGTAAATTTAGCTTTCTTGAAATTTTCACCTTTGCTCCTCATCACCCCAGTCTCTCGTCGCCTTTGAAGTCGACGGGAAGGTGTTGTAGCAGAAGCCGTCGTCCTGAAAAAAGTAAAACACATCAACAAATCTTTTTACCTGTTCCTCGAAGCTCTTCTTCAGCGCGTCGCGGCGTTTGATCATAAACAGCCCGGCAGCAAGCTCGGGCTTATCTTCCTCTTTTTCGTCGGCCATTTCAAGCTCTAAAAATTTTGATGAAAACTGATAATGGCTGGCTCACCATTGCCGTAGACCAGGTTATTCCAATTGACGAATTTCGACTTGGAGGCGATGTAGAGCTGATTGGCGCGCTCGCCGACCTCCTTCCAGTCCTCCTTCTCAGCTGCGTTCTTCAGCATTTGCGGTCGTCTGACTTTGAACAGCTCGCCGTCGTCTTCGTCATCATCGTCGTCTGCGTCGCTGTCATCGTCCTCCATTTCCTGAATTAAAATGAATTTAAAATTTATATCTTTCAGAAACAGAAACGCAAATGAATACCTCATCACTGCCAAAATCCGCATCGGACAGCTTATCGAACTCCCCCTCATCGTCATCACCAGCAAGGTCGTCCTCTTCGTCACCAGAATCCTGCTGCACCGCATTCTAAAACAAAAATTGAAGAACTTGACTCGGCCAAAATACCCTAGAGTCGCCGAGAAGCCTCAGCTCGGCCCCCTCCATCTTGTCGTCGATGCCGGACTTGATATTTTCCAGCGCTTGCACGAGTTCGTCGCGTTTGCGCTAAATTGTCAAATTAAAGTGAAATCCGCAATTGCAACATACAGTTTTCGAAAAGAGCTGCGATCCTTTCGTGTCGACGTAGACAGCGTCTTTGTCGTAGACGATACCGCCGAGGCCCGAGAACGGGGCGTACATCAGCCGTTCCTAAAAAGGTATCTTAGCCTTAAAATTTTGTTTCTTTCGCATTGTCGGTGGGGGAACAACTTTTTAGGGCCTTTTTGCAAATATCCTTTTGCATTCCTTTTTCGCGCCCTCATTCCTTTTTCGCGCCCTCATTCCTTTTTCGCGCCCTCATTCCTTTTTCGCGCCCTCATTCCTTTTTCGCGCCCTCCCCCCTTTCCTTACTTTTTCTCCACCCTTTTGCCATGGCCGACACCGAGATGTCGGATGTCACCGCTGAAATTCGGGAACCGGTGGACCCCAAACTCTCCTCCGCCCTCAACTTTCTCAAATCGTTCATCGATAACTCTTCCCCCAACCCCGAAACAAAGGCCGAAGCATTAGCGTCGTTAGGAGTCTTGACCTCCTTTCTGTCGGATAATTTTGCTCTAGAGGCCAACAAAGTCGCTACCACCGTTATTGAGGCGAAAGAGAGGGCCCGGATTGCCGTTCTGGTTGGTGTACCTGAATCGGCGTCGGCCACCCCCTCGGCTCGTAACTCAGACGACCTGAGCTATGTCCGAGATCTCTCAGATACTATGGGTCTCACCGCCACAATCTACGCTAGTGAGCGTCTCGGTAAACCTGACCCGACCGGTGCCCGTCCCCGCCTCCTTAAAGCTTTTTTTACTTCCTCGAGTTCAGCTACGAGTTTCGTTCGTGTTTTCTCCTCTTTTGGCCGTCGAAGCGATCTTTACAGGAACGTCCGCGTTCGCCCGTCCATGACATTTGAGGAGAGGAAACAAGCCGCGGAGAAGCGCGATCAGGCCCACAAGCTCACCACTGACACCGGCAAGCTTCACGTGGTCTACGCCGGAACCGTCATGCTGAAGGAAGTCGTCGCCCAATTCAAGAAGGAGCAATGGAGCGCCGCGAATCGTGAGGTTATGTTTGAAAATCCTTCTTCCTCCTCTCCTTATCCCTCCTACGCCGCCGCCGCCTCCCTCAAACGCCACGCATCTGCTAGTATCGGTCAATCGCCTCCCCATAAGGCATCTTCCCGTCCTCTCCCTAATACAGCCTTGACTCTAAAACACTAGGTACGCGCGCCGTTGCATAAGCTTCCCCATGTTCCACTCTCCCACACCAACTTAAAATGTTTCTATCTCAATTGCCGCAGTCTTTGCAACAAATTACTTGACCTTCGCGTTTTTCTCACTACTGAAAAGCCAGACATTCTTGCGCTAACTGAGACTTGGCTTTCTGTTAAATTTGCTGACTTAGACATCCTTCCAATCTCCCCTACAAAATTGCCCGCAGAGATCGCCCGCGGGGCGGCGGCGTGGCCATCATTTACCGTGACTCCCTCCCCGTAGTTAAGGTCTCCCCCTCCAAATCCTCTGAGATTATCTCCGTTGACATCTTTTTAAATAACGCCACCCATAAGCTTACCCTTTTCTATAGGCCACCCAACTCTAAGAAAGCGCGGGACGACAAATTTTACAGCGATTTACTAGCCACTTTCGCTCATAATGGACCGTCCGTCGCCGTTGGAGACATTAATGTCGCTTTGCCCAACTCCCATCCGCCCAATTGCCCAGCACATTCCCTTCTCCCGCCGCTTCCCTGAGGCAACTCGTCGACAAGCCCACCAATAAAGTGGTACCCGCACTATCGATTGGCTTCTGGCACCAGATGGTCCCTTTGCACCCTGGTTTCAGTTGTCCCCGCTTTTCTTCCATCCGACCACCCGCGCTTCATCTCTCTCCACGCGTCGGACATTCCTCAACCGCCCACAGCTAAACCTAGACTTGACTACGCTAAGGCCGACTATGCTTCGCTCAGTAATTTCTTTGATACCTTCAATTGGGATTCTGAACTCTCCGACCACCCTTCCATTGACGCAATGTACTCTCATTTCCTTAGAATTTTACGCAGCGGCATTGACGCTTTCACCCCTCCAGCTCATCCGCCGACCCGTAGCGAAGTACCACTACCTGCGCACATTCGCAAGCTCCTGGATTTCAAGAACAAACTTTTTCCCAGAATTGAGGCGTCACCCCGCCTTCGAAAATCTTATCTTTCTCTCTGCGATCGGATCTCCCATAAGATCCGCCGTTGGGAAGAATATAGGCAACGTAAACTTTTCAACTCTAAATTCGGTAAAAATCTCTTCTCCTTCTTAAAATCCTTTCGAAAAAGTTCCCCTCGTTTCTCCGCGCCTTTACGTACCCCGGGCTCTGTCCTTCCTCTACTTTTTGACAAAGATAAAAGTGAACTCCTAGCTAAAACATTCCTGGCAGCACACTGCGCTAATGATACCAATCTTAGGCCCACCCAGGGGATTCCTCCTCCGCTAATCTCCCGCACCCATGTGCAGACTGGCAACTTTCTCTTCCTCCCCGGTGAAATTATCCATGAGCTTAATAAGTCTAAAATTAGCTACTCCTTACCGTCTGATGGGGTACCCCCTATCTTATACAAAAAATGTGCGCGCGCCTTGTCACTTCCCCTTGCCCACATCTTTAACCTTTCTCTCCAGCTAGGACAGCTCCCACTTGCCTGGAAACAATCTTTGATCACGCCAATACTAAAACCGGCCAAGTGCCCCAGCGACCCCAAATCTTATCGCCCCATCGCTATACTCCCAACCCCTCTAAAGTTAATGGAAAGGCTCATCAAAAACCGGCTCTCCTTTTACCTCGAACGCTTTAACCTCTTGCCTGAGCAACAATTCGGATTTAGGAGCCGCGCCTCGGTCGTCGATCAGCTCTTAGTTAGTCACGAGGATTGGGGGGCTGCGCTCGAGGCCAAAAACGCTGTAGATATTGCTTTCTTTGACTTTTCTCGCGCCTTCGATACAGTCGACTGTTCCCTCCTCCTTACGCGTTGCCTAGAATGCGGTATTACTGGTCCACTTTTGAATTGGCTACGCGCTTATCTTCACTCGCGCTCCTTCAAAGTTCGCGTAAATGACACCTTCAGCGAATCGTGCCCGGTCCATAGCGGAGTTCCTCAAGGGTCGGTACTAGGCCCACTCCTCTTCTCCATTTTTATTTCTTCTCTTCCCTCTGCCCTTGCTGACTTCCCCCGTGTCTCAATTAAAATGTTCGCAGATGACGTCAAGTTATACATCTGTTACACTCGGGGAGAAGAAGATTTCGCCCATACTATGCTACAAAGTGCTATCTCTAGGTTTCACACTTGGGCTTCCACGAGCGGTTTATCCTTTTCCTGCGAGAAATCGCAAATACTTCACTTAGGTGTATGGAATCCTAAATTCACCTACTTCCTGGGCCCCTATCAGCTTTCTTCCGCGTCGCATACCCGCGATCTCGGTATTGTCGTGACCAATCGTCTCACCAACGATCATACCCTCGAGCAACGTTATCTGAAAGCTTCACGCGCCATGTATGCTCTACTGAGAAACCTCAAAATTCGCAACCCGGCGCTTTTGGTTAAATCCTTCAAAGCTTATGTCCTCCCAATAGCCGAATTCGCCTCCCCGATCTGGTCGCCTCGAACCACTTTCTGGCGCGATAAGTTCGAAACCATACAAAAAATTTTCACTCGCCTTGTGTTCCAACGCTGCCACCTCCCACCCCAGCCCTATCCCGTAAGATGTACTTTCCTAAAGCTAAAGTCTATGCATCATAGACGCGTAATTTCCGACCTTATGTACGGCTTTAAGATCCTACACGGACGTGTCATGTTCCCCGGGCCGCCATCTTCACTTTCAAACTAGGCTTTGGCCGAAATAAGAGACTTTTATTCCACGTTCCTAAGGCCCGGACAGAATCGCGTAAATCTGCCTTCTCCTCCCGAATCACACGCTGGTTCAACCTACTTCCACCCGGCATAATAGCTAAGTGCAATCCGAAGTCTTTCCGCAAGCGCATTTCTAAGCCGACCTCTTTACTATGCTAAAACTTAATGCCTAAATTCAAGCCAACCTCTAGCCCGCGCCCTTTCCCCTCCCCGCCCCACTCTTATAATCTACAGCCGCTTCGTCGGCTTTCCTTTAGATCTTCTACCCCGCCTCAAGTTTTGACGTCAAATCCTTCCGCCACGAACCGCCAACATTGTGAAGCTCCTACCGGCACCCCGAAGACTTTCCCAATCATCCACCCATTGTTTCCCCCTTCCACCACCCTCTCCCCACCACCCCCCACCTACATAAGTTTGGTCGTCCAGTTCAGGTCCCTTTTATCCCAACAGTTCCTTATCACACGCAGACGTTGGAGGCCTCAACGGGGTAGTACAACTCAGCTGTTGGGATTGTCCTCTAAAGGGTCCTTTTCCGGTCTCCCATCTTATCAACCCATACTCTCCTCCCCTTCATCCAGCCCCATGTCTTTTTGTCTTTTTATCTCCTCCTCTACACCCCTTCCCCATACCCATCCACCACTCCCGTCTTCATTTTAAAATTCTACAATATGTGCACCGTCTCCATTCTGTGATTCTTTTTACTGTTTTTTTACGTTGCTTGCCAACGGCGCTCCACGCGCATGATAAATAAATAAATATTGCAAATGTTTCCAAACGATTTTTTTACTAATGTTAAACTTGAAAACTTCACAAAATTATTAGAAAATTCTCAAAAACATCGATTTTTCGACCAAAATCGCCGATTTTTCAACAAAAATGTTGACTTATTTAAAGTTTTTAGCCAGTTTTTCTTGTTGAAACATAGTTATATAATACTAAAAACACTATTAAAATACTTCCTATTAAGTTACAAGACATTTCTAGACTTACACAAAAGATCCCCCCCGCCTCGATAATGCGAAAGAAGCAAAATTTTCTCGTGATCTCTACCTTCTCGTTCAGCCCGCGCTTCTTCAGGTTATCCGGAAACGGGCACGGGTCTGACATTGAGGTGATGGAGGTGATGCGCATGTCGCCCATCCCGGGGATGTGCACCTAGAAAGTCACCGTTTTCAAGCAGTAATTCGAAACACAAACCGCCGAGAGATCTTTCAATTGGGCGCCGCGAACGTAGCCGTAAAGACAAATGTTCCGGTCCGCTTTCGGTGCTTGGCGGAGCGTCTAAAACATACATAGATTATTTTTGGTTCTTTTGCAATATCGGGGGGGGGCGCAATTGTTTATAAGGACCCAATTTTTCAAATATAAATCAAGGGAGCATTTCTAAACTTTTTTAGAAATACCAACGTCAAAATTTCACAAATGTTGATTAAGGAATACAAAACAAACGATTTTGGAGCCAAATTTCGAATAAAAATGTTTTTCCAAGGTTTTGTGTTTGTTTTTCCACTTAAAATTGACGGACATTTTGCTAAAAACATTATTACAGTATTTTTCGAGCCAAATGGCCGATTTTCGATAAAGATTTGATCCAAAAAAAATTCAAAGTGAGTTTTGTATGTCTTCTATTAAAATACAGCTCAGTTTTGCCAAAAATGCTATTAAAATACCAACATACGTTACGAGGGATTTCTAAAACCCCGATATTGCAAAAAAACCCTGATTCTTCGACTATAAAACTCACCTCTGGGTCCGTGATGTCCTCAAAACGATCGCAGAGCACGTAGGGATGAGCATCTCGCCAGGGCATTGGCCGGAATTTCATGACGGTGATAAATCTAGAAATTACATGAAATCTAAGCGTACTTGTCAATTATCACCTGGCCAAATTTCTGAGCTCGGTCGGCAGGTATTTCTCGTGGTGCAACTTGGACAAATAGAAGAGCTTGCAGCCCTAGAAAATTGAGATCATCGCTGGCATCCAAAATTCACCTGATACACCTCGGTCCAGAAGCGGTGCTTCAGATGCTTTTTCACCTTCTTCTGCTTGGACAATTTGGGGATGGCGTCGAGGTGGTTGAGCACGCCAAGCACGCGCGGCATCCCGTGAACCTGACAAGTCATTTATTAATGCATAATAATAAAATTCCTCCATACCTGGCAGATATTGAGAAATTCGAAGTGTTCCATCTCAAACCCGTACGAAGCGTCGACCATTAGAAGCACCTGAAATCAAAATTATTGGGTCCTGGGCTGGTAGCAGGGTGGTAATTTGCTAAGCAATCCTTTCCGGTCTATATAACAAAATATAAACCCTTTTATAGCATTTTACACAGTTTTTAGATAAGTGAAGCTCATAAAAATTTTAAAAAATTTTCGAAATTTTTGAGTGTTGGTCAAAAATGTATGAAAAATGCGCCAAAAGGTCGCAATTCGTTGAATTGTCAAACTTATTAAATTCTTCAACTTTCTTGCATTCAAAAACTACCAAAAACATTATAAAAATACACTATCTAATATGAATAGGTAAGCATAAACCCAAAAAGAAAACGTAGTTTCCCCCCGCTTAAAAGCCCAGTACCATTTATTAGTGGAACCAAAACCAAACACTTACCAAATCGGCTACCTTTGCCACATCGATCATGTGGTTAATGTCATTTTTCACCTCGATGAAAGTGACGCGCCGCAATTTGCTGGTGACAATCGTGACCGGGCCTAAATTTGGGTATTTCAACCATTTCCGGAAGTCCTAGCTACCCTTGATTTGACTGATCGATCCGCGAATGTAGTTCTTGACGAGGCCGCGGATCAACAGACTTTTGCCGACCTGGAAAGGGTATTTTAAATATTATTTTGCCCTTTCCAACCCTGGAAGGCCCGACAACGGCCACGACGATTGGCGGAGGGATCAGCGGCGTTCGGTTGACGTACGGGATGTGCTTTTTGCGCTCGCTTTGATCGGCCGCCCTGAAAAAAAGTCATTTTCAAAAACAAGCCCTCTTACCTGCGAACGGCCTGATTCGCCCGCTTCGCCGACTTGAATGTGTAGCCCTTGCGCGCGCGATTGATCTAAAAGAAAGGGTTTGAGGTTGGGGTGGGTTTTTTTCAAATTGGGTTTTTAATATTTTTTTTTTTAAAAAATTTATTATTTTTTTTTTTGAAAATTGGGATAAAAAACAAAACCAAAACGGGTTTAAAAATGAATACAAAACAAAAAGGCAAAAAAAATTATGTAAATTTTTAAAATAAAAAGTTTAAAAAAAAATCCTGTATTCTGGTTTTTTTTTTTCTCTTTTTTTTTTTTTCTTTTTTTTTTTCATTTTTTTTTGGTTTTTATTGGATTTTTTTTGTTTTTTTTTTTGGGGGTTTTTTGGGGGTTGTTTTTTTTTTTTGTTTTTTTTTTCTTGCGGGTCTCGGGGGTTGTGGGGGGGGGGGGGTGGGATAGGGGGGGAAATATGGGAAAAAAATTGTAAAAAAACAAAAATTAAAAAAAAAAAATAAATTTATTTTATAATTTTTTTTTATGGATATTTTGGGGAAAGGTGGATCCGGAAAAATTAAATTTGATGTTTTTATGGGTTTGTTTTTGGTTTTTTAAAAAAAATTTAACAACAATTAAATAGGGGCCGGTTTGTTTTTAAAGGGGGACTTTTATAAAATAAAAAAGGATAAAATTTTAAAGTAGAATTTAAAAAAAATGGACATATAATTCCAAAGGGGGGAAAAAAACCGGGTTTAGTAAGGAAAGGCCAGTTAGAAGCCAGTGAATCAGCTACATCTTGCGGCTCCTTCGTCAGCGTGCCGAGCTTCTTCTTCCGGTCATGGTCCTTCGTCACTTTGCCACCTTTGACGTGACCTAGCAAAGGAAAAGTGTAACTAACGGAAAACTATCATACTTCTGTGCTCCTTGCGCTTGTTCGTTGCCCCATCGGGGTCGGGTTTTCCCATGGATGATGCCTAGAAAAAAGAAATTCGATTTTAATCGAAGGCACAAAAAATCGAAAAGCGAGGAAGCATAAAAAATGAGTCAAAAAAACAGAAGTTGGTTTATTTATTTTATTTAGGTCCCAAAGAATCGTACAGGCTATGAAAAGTGTGCGTTGCTGGGAGTGTCACGTAGGCGCAGATCAAAAACATTTCAAAATTTGCAAAGTGGTATTAAAAATGAAACAAGGTAAAAAGACAGTAACTTTTAACGAAAATTTTGTTTTTGAATACAATAGCGTGCTCTTTTTTTTCCTGGTTTGGGCTGCGTGAAGGTGCTTGAATACAAACCTTGGAGAGTTCTACAATTTTTACAAGGCTACACAAAAACGTCAGATGATTGCAGACAAATCTTGGCGCGTTTTACAATAGTTTCTACAAGGCTACACAGAAACGTTTATTAAAAGACAAGCGAACTCATTAAAATGATATTTCGGATGGGACGATCGTAATCGACATTGTCAGATGATCGACAACGTTGCGCCCCGCATGCCGTCCCAAGCCCAGCCAGGGTCGGCGAAGATGCCGCCGGGTCATCATCACGACGTCTCAACAAATGCATGTATACTTGAAGCTGTTACTGACCGTCGTTCGGTGGTGGGCATCGGAAGTACATAGTGTCGATTTCAGGTCCATAATCCTGCAAAAAGAGTTTAAAAAGCCGTTGTCGTGCAAAACGAATTTTTATTGAGTTTTTTTTGGTGTGCCGAATCTCGTACTTTCTTCTGGGTACGTGTACTTTCGACCTTGACACAGTTGGGCGGAACTGATTGTAATTGAATCTTCAAAAATGGACCTGCGCAGCATATTGCTGAAACAGCGTCCGTATCTCCAGAGCAGCCTCAGAATCCTGGTCCACGATCGTCGTCGCGCCCAACTTTGCCGCCAGGTCCTGGAAAGTCCTTTTCTTTCCTCTCACTCTCGAGAGTCTCTGTCTCTCTCTGTCTCTCTCCCACACACACCCACACACACTATTAGAACGTACAGGATGTCTGAGGTGGATCCTGCAGGCTGTATGAGTTGCTATATGCCGTACACAATCTCCCATTGGCCAATCCGCTCCTCCGGTCCAGAATCTCCTGGATTTAAGTGATTTCTGCGCGTTATTGACTCACACGGATAATGACAGTTAGTATGTGTGTGCATCTAGCGTACCTGGATGACGTCTGGTATCTCCCAGGCATCTTGAATATTCCAGGCGAGCGCCCGATTGTTCCACAGCTCGCAATGCTGCTCTCGCCACTCCCGAATTAGCTGAAGCTCCTGGAAGCAGGTCAACCCAAATACGCAAACTTCCGACGTCAGACAAAAAAATAAGGGCCGTCGGCCCTAATGATTTGTGAATCGAATATTTAGAGTGCGAGAGAGAGAGAGGGAGAGAGAGAGAGAATGGCGCGGAAACCACGGTGCATGTGCCATTTTAAAAACGAGCTGAAAAACAACCTTGGACCACGGCTGGTGCAACCAGAAGCCGAGCAACCATGTCTGCAAATGACTTGTTAAAGGGGCTCGGAAGTTAAAATTCGCGCCTCCGAGGATTGTACCTGCGGGTCAAAAAGCGAAAGGGTCGCTGCGAGAAGTGCCAGAAAAGTGATTTGATTGCGAAAAAAACGTAAAATTTTTGAGTAAAACCGAAAAGTCCTCGGGGCGTGAAGGACTTTTTCAATGGGCGGCGATCGTGATATTTTGTAAGGCACCCAATCTCTCGATCTCGGTGATTCTCTGATCAATTTTCATAATTTAAAAGTCTAGATTGATCAAAATTCGTTGAGGATTCCAAAAACCGCATCAGAATTTTGAAATTCAATCGTTTTCGCGTCCAAACAGGGCAAAAGACCATGCGGCGCGGTGGCGTTGCGGTCGCATCTGGCTATTTGCCAGGAATCACAGCAGGGGGCCGTGGACCAATTTTCGGAGCCCCTTTAATCATACGCAGGAAAAAATAACCGGAGGACTCAACGTTTTTTATAATAAAAATAGTTTTAAATATGTTTTCGATATCTAAAAAGCTCTTAATATATTTTTCGGCCCTTTATCGAATAGAGTTGAAAAAACTCCGAAAAATAGCGAAAATATTGAACATTTTGGAGCCCCAAAATTCCGAAAATTTCGCAAATTGGCATCCCCCTCGTGATCCTATTTGTACCCAACTCTCTAATTTTTGGAATAGTGTGGCTCAGGACGGAATAATACGCACGTAGGCGGCTTTGAGGACATCGGGACGACATCCGATGAAGCGGGAAACTATTGGGAATGTGTCCATGGTGACAGGGCCGAGGCAACACGCGTGCACGTATCGAATCGAACCCAACGCTTTCGCCATCTAAAGGAATTTCGGTTCTGGACTGTGAGCGGGGGGGGGTAGGGAACCAAATTTTGTCATAGGGCCGTAGAGAAATACAATGAAAAGTTGGGTTCCCCTCCTGCGAAAAATCCCTCGTTACCCCCAGAGAGGAATTTCTGGCACCGAAAAAAAGACGAAGAATTCCGCTCAATAAACGGCAAAACTAACCTGAATGCGACGCTTTTTTATCCACTTTATGCGGACCAAAGGACCGTCGGTCTAAAATCAGTTGTTGATAGGAACCAAGAGACAGCGGAGGGCTTACTATATCTGCCCTTCGCTCGACCCGGAAATGGAAAGGCGACCAGTCAGGGGCCTGAAAACGCAACGATGTGATAGAAGCCAAGTAAAGTTTTAATCAGAAAACCCCGACCGAGCAGGCTAGCAAAGATCCTTTGCGGAATCGGCCTGTAGTGAGCCCGATAATGCAGGCTAGCAAATAAACTTTTTTCGAAGGATCAGAAAACCTTTGAGGGATGGCTAGCAAAGATTCTTAGCGGAATAAGACAGATGCCACCTTCAATAAGATGCAATAAAACGTTTCCTACCACTAAATAGTTGCTTGCAATATCGAGTTCGAGTATTCGCACCGCCCGGATTCGTGTCAGCATCCGGGTCAATGGTTCAAAATATCGATCGCTCTTCATCCGGTAGCGTCTGAAATCGGTTTCAGTAATTGCAAGCAAATGCGATACGCCTGGCAATACTACTCTAATGTAATGAAAAGGGACCGAATACGCTTTTTTAATATTTCGAGCCTTGCTTGCTCATGTTCCGGAAGACCACCAATGTACGTTCCCGACGCATCATACTCGGACGGATAGTCGTCATCTATGCACACCCTGAAAATTCATATTATCTGCGTCGTTTGAAATACACATTCCCTCGACGATTTTCAATCCCTTAAAAATAAGTTGCCTTTTGCCATAGAGATGGTAGAGCCTTTTATTCGGGTATGCAGCGCAGAAACCCGCTCCGCCACGACTCATCACCGCCATGCTGACGTTAGGAAATTCCATCTAAAATCCCTCGCTCGTTTAATTGTCGTTAAAAGTCGTGGATCACCAGATTTTTCGACCGACCTGCTCGGATTTTCCTGGCAAAAACAATCCGCTGATGTTGAGGGCGTCGATGCGACCCGGCAGCAGTCCCCTCATATTAATGTGCTGTCTTAAAGGGATTGTCATGAGCGGTGAATGTGAAACTGAACTCGACTAATTTCGTAGGGGAGAGGGCGGCAAGGGCCCTCTGGGCCCCCCTCCTACGGGCCTTGTGGAGACTGTTTTACACAGGGCTTTTTTCTTACAAATTACAGAACTTTTTTCATTTCATTTCGCTATTGTCGCTATTCTTTACAGCCATTAGCGCAACGAACCGCCGTGATGCCATACTTTACACTATTTTGAAACTGAAAAACGCCCGTTTTAGCCGTTATTTTGACTACAATCCGGTAAAGTATACCGAAATGATTTGGTGGTCCGGTGGAGCGTGATTAATTCATCTGGATTTAGGTGATCGAGCACCAGCTCAATGCCGGCGACGGGTAGACGGTTCATTTTCGACAGAAACCACCGCTAAAAATTAGAACTAGAATCAATAAAACAATATAAAATATCTCAAAGTCGTTCCGAACAGCGCGGTGCATAAAAGCGTGATCCTTTCGCTGACCTCCTAGCGAAGATATAGATACGAATAATCGAAGCGGTGATGGCCGTAGGGCACTATTTGAGATGTCCCTGTCACTGAGCTAAATCTTTGTGAAGCCAGATTCGCCGCCAAGCGCTCGTATTCCTCATCTTGATCGATCGATCTCCTCTCGTAGTCCTCAGCGATCACCTCTAAAGTCATAAAAAGCGCCAATGTATCTCGTGCCATATTTATTCTCTTTGGTCTCTCAGCAATCACAAAGAAAAACGTAGAATTCCGCATCAATCCAAGTACGGACGAGGTGACCAGGCCTTCGCGTGTAGGATGGGCTTGTGGGGGAGTCGGGGATCTCGTCTAAAATGAGGTAAATTCAATAAGCACAAAAAATACTGCGGCTCATCCTGTCGCAGCATATATTCACGGACACGCCATTTCAAGTCGAGCCGCTTCTTTTCATGGACGGGCGGATTCCGTCGCCACTCCTCGCTCACCAGTTTCCATCTAAAAAGCGCATAAAATAGGAAAAACGACGACCAACTTTTGCACGGGGTCAAAGCGATAGCCCAATCGACCGGGCTCCGGATTCAGCACTGGGCGCAGTCCCAGTTCGGCTGCTGTCCTGGGCAGCTCTTCAGCTGGACGGGGATCTTCTAGAAAAACAGGCAATTTTTGATGACAGCTCAACCTTACCAATTTGAGGGGCTGATGACGTCGAGCAAAATCGATGTACCCGAGCCCGAGGCGCCACGTTCGCACGCCGATCGTAGGAATTTGATCGGGTTAAGCCGGGAGGTCGAGGAGGTAGATTCTCCTTGTCTTTTGGAGCTCGTGGACCAGCTCGCCGTGCTGCCCTTCGCTCTTCCCACTGAACGGAAGCATTACGCAAGTTTCAAAAATTTCAGAAATCAAAAATCGTAGTGTTATCGGAGGAACCAAATTTTTCCTAAACGTCCAGAAATGCCTAGTACATTAATACAAGATCTTAATAGTGTTTTGTAAAATAGAAATTTTTTTATTTTAAAATAAATTTTTCTAGTTTTTTTGTTTGATAAAATTTTGGTAGAAATCTATATTTTTTTTTCTATTTTATCATCAAGATGTGTAGTTTTTACGTTTAGCAATAGGAATAAAGCGTTTAAAAACACTTCCCCAATCTATATCGGTAAAAAGTTTCTCCCCCAATAATGCAAAAGAACCCAAAAACCCTACAGCCTTTTCATCGATGTCCATTTGCGCTATGTCGGCGTAGACACGTCCCATCAAGTCGTAGGCCTGGCTGAGCAGCGGGTCCAGGTATGGATCGGCGGTAATCTAATTTTCAATAATATACAGAAAAATTAATTAGTCAAACCTGGAAGCCGTCGGCAAATTCGAAGGGCCTTGGGAAGGGCAAAAACTGGTCAGTGTAGAGAGCATCTAAAAAAAATCACAATTTCGCACTCGAAGGCTGGTTCTTTCGTGGTATCGGGGGGATAGTAGTTTTTATTTACCGAATCATAGTCTAATAGTGTTTTTATTAAAAACTAACTATATTTCAACTAGAAGACTATGAAAAACCTTGAAAAAGTAAAAAAATTGGTCGAAAAACAGATTTTTGATGTTTTTTAGTAAAATTATTGGTAGTTTTGACGTTTAGGAATAGCAAAAAAAACTAGTTAAACCCTTATACTATCTATATTTGAAAAAATAGATGCTATGAAAAAAGTCCCCCCCCCACCCGATAATGGGAAAGAACCGAAAGGCTCGTCGTACCTGGCCTTTCGCGGTGTTTCGGACGGAGCGGTGACTCGAACTTGTGCAAAGGGCCCGGCTCGACTTCGACGGAATGCCCGAACGATGACCGGTCCCCCGGCTCCTCTTCTAGCTCGATTATAGCTGCAAAAAAAAACACAATGTAAAACTTTACAAAAATAACCCCCACCCTTTGTCAGCGCCTCTAAGTCTCCAATATCGTCCAGGCCGACCCCAAGCTCATCGAGCACTTCCAGAATATCGTCGGTCGTTATTTCGTCATCGGCTTCCATTCGTATTTCTCAGATATCAATAGTGGAAGTCCTTCTAAACGCCTTTTTACTATCGATAAAGATAACATTTTACTCATTTTTATGAAAAAAATATCAAAATAACGGTTTTTGCCCAAAAATTCGACACTTTAAAAAGTTTTTACATGGTACTATCATGCACCTAGGTGAAACATAGCTCTAGGATATTAAAAAACTCTATTAAAACGTTTCCTATTAAGTTAATCGAAATTTAAGACTTATGCAAAAAAGCCCCCCCCCCCCGAGAATGTGAAAGAATGTCAAATCGTCGATAAAAGTTTTTTAGCTATAAAAAGGTCAATAAACAACATTTTTGAAAAAAATTATACAATTGTTGAACGAATTACGTAATGTTTATGCGCCGGGCACGTATTCGTACTATTGCCGTTGCCGCCGAGCCGTGCGTGCAGATTGTGCCATGGAATGGCGGGAGATTTCGACATTTCGGATTCTCTCCCCAACTGTTACTCTTTCTCTCTTTTTTTTGCGCAAACATTCCTTGCTGCAAAACATTCGAAACTGCCGGATGCTTACCGGCAATCACGAGCTTGTTGATTCGTCATCAAGAACTATCTAGGCGTGTGCGAACTTGGCTCATTTGCTCCTATTCCTTGGTTTTCATATAGTAGGCATCTAATAAAGAACTGAACAAGCGCGTGAGGATATTGCTCATTTGCTACGATTGCTCGCATTCCATCCATAGGAACCGAACGAAACGTCTAGACGTGTGCTGACTGGCCCAGTTGCTCTTCTTTCTTGGATTTCCTATATTACACAGCCAAAAAAGAACCTATAGAACTTTCCTAGACTTACCAAGAACTATACAGACGCTGAGGATCTTACACATTTGCTCCTATTTCTTGGGTCCTGTATTTACAAGCGCGAAGTTTCATCATAATTTATATACCCTATATCAGGCATCCAAAACGAACCACCTAGACTTGTACGGGCGTGGCTCATTTGCTCCGGTTCCTTGAGGTTCTTTTTATATTACACATCCAATAAAAAGTATAAAAATGTGTGAGGATCTTGCTCTGTCTTGCCTAGCTCTTTTGCTTCTTTTTCTCGGGTTTCATATATTAGACAAATTTGTCGCAACTTTACTGCATACCGCTCTCCGTTTGGCGTTTTTAATAGATCGGTTCGTCAATTTATATTTTTTTCAGAACCAAACTATGTCTACCTCAGTCAAGCATCGCGAATTCATCAGCGAGCCGATGGGCGAAAAAGACGTCGATGCCATCGCCGGGATTGGACCGACCTATGGCGAGAAATTGAAGAGCAGCGGATTCGACAAGGCCTACGTGCTCTTCGGACAATTTCTACTCCTGAAGAAGGACGAGGAGCTGTTCGTAGATTGGCTGAAGGAGACGGCGGGAGTTTCAAAGCAACACGGCACGAACTGCTTTAACTGTCTCAACGAGTGGGCGTCGCAATTTATCTAAGGTGAGCTGGTTTCTGCTTTTTAGAGTGATGCCGGTTCTCAGTTTTACGCCGATAAAAAATTCTTTTTTCAGAGCTGGTTCCTCCGATGCCCCTCCCCCTCGAACCGCCACATAGAAGAAATTCACCCTGCCTCAACCCACTTCACCCACTCATCTCGGTCCGTTCCATAATCTCGTTGATTTTTACAACTTATGATTTTTCACATTGCACATTCATGTCATGATACTGTCAAATAAATGTATTGGTACCTGCTCAAGTGGTGCATTTATATTTGGCGAACAGTTCATAGGACCGCAAATATTTCTTTAGACCTTGTTTCTGGGTCACAAATACCAAGAGGGATCGCGTCGAAAGCGTCTAAAATGCTTTTTTTGCAGTTCAATATGAGCACAAGCGAAAACCGGGAACGAGCGCAGCGTCTGAAGCTTCCGAATGCCGTAGTGGGACGTATTGTAAAAAATGCGCTTCCCGATAATGCAAAAATGTCATCAGGTCCGTGTTGCGCTAACCTTTTTCATCAAGAAATTTGTTTAGAGGCACGTTGTGTCGTTTCCCGAGCTGCCTCTGTTTTCGTCCTCAACATGGCCACTTTTGCTACTGATCATGCACAGGTATGGAATTTTTTTTGCGGTGCTCTGCTCGGCAAGCCTGATTACTTCTTCATGTCCACCTTTTCAGGGCAAAAAGCGGAAGATGGTCACCGGCGAAGATGTTATTGCGGCGTTGAAAGGCCTGGAATGCGAACGTCTGGAGAAAAAGGTACTCTTTTGTAGGCGAGTCTGATATTCGTTTTTTTGCAGCTAACTGCCATGGTCGAATCGTGGAAGTCGAAGAAGGCTGACAAGGCCGCCGAGCAAGCCAAGAAGAGAGCCGACAAGAAAGCTGCTGCTGTTAGCGAAGCCATTAACGGTAATTTTTTCATAGTGGCTGGAAGATGTTTTTAGATGTTTCCGCGATCCCGGAAACTGAAGCAGCGGACGAGGAGCCGACTGCTGCTTCACGGGACGAGCTTGATAAATCGAAGGTACGGTTTTCTTTGTCGTTGTTGACTTCAAATTTTTGTGTAGGATGATGCGCAAGATACCGAAGAACCCGATCGGCCATCTTCAGCCGCTGGACCAGAAGACGACCTACCCGAAACTGCTCCCCTTTCATAGTATGTATGAAGTTATCAATTTTCGAATTACGCGTATCTCATCTTTCCCAGCTGTATTTTCGATCTCTGTCTATTTCTGATTTTCACATTGCCGTATAAATTTATCGCTTCTGATGCAGACGATCTGGCTTGGTAACGGTCTATTCAAACTTTCTACAACCAAGAAACCGGTCGAAGGGACGCACAAATGCCAAGAAACCCGCGGTGTCTGTCATGAGTTTTGGAGTTTAGGGAGTGGTAGTAGCTTCATGTCGACGAGCCTTTGGACGATTTTGGGTGCTGAGTGTTCGTGGTCGATATTCTGATGACGGCCACGTGGCGATGCTGCTCTACTAGGCCGAGAAATACAAGTAGTTGACGTCGGATCTGAAGCAAGACGTATATTTTATTTTTTTTTAAAGTTTAAATTTGAGGAGAGAACGCTTTCTACATACCTTTCTAAACATAAACAGAGTGACCCAAGCGAAGCCGATGCTGTGCAGATCCGAGCCGAGCTTGAAGAAAAAGTAGAATGCGCCGACCGGCCAAACCCGAGCGCCGGCGACAAGCCACGGCACTTGCTCGATGGCGACGGCGATTGCGGTGACGAGGCCACCTGAATTTTCCCCCCGGTAATTCCATATGGCTCTATAACGAAATATAAACCTTTTTGCAAGATTTTACATCGTCCTTAGATACAAAAACTCTAGAAAAGGTTCTAAAAATGTTGGAAATTTCTGATTTTCGTTCTAAACTTTTTGAAACTTGTCCAAAAAGGGTCAAAATTCTTTGGCTTACCTGTACATGACAACATCGCGGCCACCGTGACGCGGTAGACGCGACGACTGCGCTCGTTCTAAAGTACTATAGTAGGTATACCTATTACATTATTGATATCATGTAGTTTGTGCTTATAATTTCGAACGTAAGTTGCTTTGCGGTGCTGTCGTAACCCAACAAGTTCAACGAATTTACCCCGTTTCGCAGCAACGCCGGGAGATAGCCAAAGATCACGATATAGAATAGGATTGACAGCCCGACGAGCACGTTCGGCAACAGGGTGAAGATGTTGTAGAAGATGCGCAGCGGGGCGACGGTGGTGGAGAGGCCGAGCTGAAGATGTTGATAACGTTCGATAGGTATTTTTGCTAGCCAGATCCTAGATGGAAACGCAGTTCTGAAGGATATTTGCTAGCCTGCCTCTCAGAAAAGAAAAGTTTTATCAAACGTACGTAAAAACATGTTTGCTAGCTTGCTCTGCTTAGAATGCTACACAGCCAAGCGTTACTCATTGATCTCTCTCTCCCTCTCGCTCTCTCTCTCCTTCTCTCGCTCTCTCTCCCCCCTCTCTACCTGGTAAGCCAGCGAATCCTCCCATTTGTAGGCGGCATCCGTCTCGATGGGATACACGATGGGGACGACGGCACCGAGCGACAGCACCCACACGACCCGGCCGAGCTGCTGGAGCTGGGCGGCTCCCTGTTTTTTATGTATTAATTTTTATATATTTTACTGCCTATTTTTCACAGTATTAAAACGTTGATTTTAAAATCATACCCGGTCCAGCGAGGCGGCGCTCCGAATGACGCTGAAGCGCGTTAGGGCCAGGACGAACATCCACAGGGCCGACTGGGAGAAGAAGCCGAGCTGCCCGATCTGAACATAGGCTTCGGTTATGCTTAGGCTTAGGCACTGACTTGGGCCTGGGCTTGGGCTTAGGCTTAGGCTTAGGCTTAGGCTCTGCCAGCCTACTTTCAAGCCCCAAAACCCACATAAGAGATTTTCCCCAGCCAGAACGCGTTGGCCTGCAGGAATTCGGGGTGCACGCCGAGGTTGGCCGGCTCGTTGACGAGCAGCGAGATGGAGCAGTGGACGAGAAGGCAGATACCTAGGGGACTGGAAGCCGGCGTGACTTTGACGCTTACTCAAGTGCCGTAGACAAATCAGAAACGTTCGACCGGTCTCCTGGGGGTCCACCGTGCTCGTTGCGTATAGTATCAAAGCGTACAGAGGGAGGGTGAGCAGCACCAGCATGTCGAGCATCACGCAAAGGATTATGTACAGGGAATCCATCTGAACGGGGCGGGCTAGCAGATATTGTTGAGGAAGAGGAGAGGGCAGGCTAGCAGAGATTGTTGAGGAAGAGGAGAGGGCAGGCTAGCAGAGATTGTTGAGGAAGAGGAGAGGGCAGGCTAGCAGAGATTGTTGAGGAAGAGGAGAGGGCAGGCTAGCAGAGATTATCGGGGTTCTTAACAGAGAATTCTACAAATACCGTATCTTCGCTCCTATTTTGACAACAAATAGGCGTAAGGTGTGGAATTTGAAAGTTCGGTACATCAGCCGACCTTTTTTGCGCGGTAATTACAACTGCAGGAGACGAAATCACCATTTTCGGTGCCCAAAAAAGGCCTAATTGGGCCTTATAAAAAAACCCGCAGCCGGCATGCTAGCAGGGGTCATTTGGGAAAAGAAAATAACAATCACATTGGCGAGTAGACTGGTTGGTAATTGGTATTTTACCCCCCCCCGCGCTGTTTCCTGAAAAAAAACACGGAAATGTGGCTTGGAACAGGGCAGCGGCGGTGTCTACCGGTAAAATTGTGTGCCTGAAAGGGTAGGCTAGCAGGGTTCATTGAGGTAGAAAAAGAGGCCAAAGTCAGGGTCTTTCTTCCCTTTCTATCCCGATTCCAAAAATGACAAAAATTCGGTGCAAAGTGCCGTACTCTTCGGCCAAGCACCCATTCAACATCCTCTAATTTTCACACGCTCTCCTTTTTCGTACTACCGTAGTACGCCTTGTACGGCCAGAATGGGCAAATAGCAAATTTTCCCGCCTTTCCCCCTCGTCACGATGCACATAACGCGGGGCACAAAATATGAAACCGAGGGCGTAAATTGGAGGGTGGCGTAGGTTGCCGCAAAAATAGGCATTATAATTATTTCCATTAAGGAATTGTGATTCAGCAAAAACCTGAAAAGTTCTTTGGAAAAGATCTCTGCTAGCCTGCCCTCTCCTCTTCCTCAACAATCTCTGCTAGCCTGCCCTCTCCTCTTCCTCAACAATCTCTGCTAGCCTGCCCTCTCCTCTTCCTCAACAATCTCTGCTAGCCTTCCCTCTCCTCTTCCTCAACAATCTCTGCTAGCCTGCCCTCTCCTCTTCCTCAACAATCTCTGCTAGCCTGCCCTCTCCTCTTCCTCAACAATCTCTGCTAGCCTGCCCCTCCTCTTCCGCAACAATCTCTGCTAGCCTGCCCTCTCCTCTTCCTCAACAATCTCTGCTAGCCTGCCCTCCCCTCTTCCTCAACAATCTCTGCTAGTCTGCCCTCTCCTCTTCCTCAACAATCTCTGCTAGCCTGCCCTCGCCTCTTCCCCAACAATCTCTGCCAGCTTGCCCAACACACAATTCAACAACAGGAACACAAAATTCAAAACCCAAGCCATTTATTTTAACACGTTTAAGCGAATGGTGTCTCACATCAACAGCAAAAATCGACGCATCAAATTCAGCAGATAATCGGCATGTAATTAACGGGAGGCAGCGGGGACGGTGCAGCTTTTTAAAGGGACGATTACATCGGAGGCGTCGGTCAGCTGTCGCGGCTAGTTGAACTGAAAAACTTGGATTTTTACCAGGGATTCTTGTGGAACGCGAGGACCGGCGAAAAGTTAGACCTACCGTACGCTCGGGCACATAGCGAGGCCCCCGGTACGGGACGCCGAGGTCCCAGTCGAGCGCATCGGCAGGCGAGCAGCCGTTTTGCTGAACGGATCGAGGGTTCTTTGGCATTATTGGGGGGGGTAAGTAAAACGTAGCCAAAAAAGTTTATTTCCCCCACCCGATAATGCAAAAGAACCCCAAAGCTTTATCAAGCCTTCCGCGGCTCTTGAAAATACCTTGGCGGCGACGTCGATCATCTTCCACACAAAGTCATAATCCGGGATGTCCTTGTAGCTGAGCTGGTCGAGGTAGCCAAGGATTCTAGAAAGAGTTTAGGGATAGAGAGAGGGTGAGAGAGAAAGTTAGAGAGAGAGAGAGAGAGAGAGAGAGAGAGAGAGCTAGAGACTGCTCCTCACCGCGAAAACGCCTCAAACGGGCAGCCCTCGAGCAGCTGCGGGAGCAGCTTGTCCCTCGAGTCCTCCTTCGACGCCATGATCTTGGCGCGCTCGGTGGCCGGAAACTGCTTCCACGGCAAGGAGCCGGTGATCAGCTCGATCATCATGTACAGCCAGCTCTCGATGTCGTCGCGTCGGGACTGCTCTTCCGAGTGGTGGACGGCTCTTTAAAGGGATGGTGACAGGAGAATTCCCCAGAGAATCTCTGCTAGGCTGCCCTCTCCTCTTCCTCAACAATCTCTGCTGGCCTGCCCTCTCCTCTCCCTCAACAATCTCTGCTAGCCTGCCCCCAAACTCACAGAGCCGCGTATCGTGTTGTCCCTCGAAACGGGGCCGACGCCCTAGGCTTCCGGATCTCCTTTCCAGCGCCCCTGGACGTGACGTACTTTTTAGTCAAGTGTAATTGAACGCTTACTTGAACTGCCTGCCCATGCCGAAATCGATGATGAACACGGTGTGCGAGTCGGCGTCGTCCCCGATGGCGAAGTTCAGCGGCTTGATGTCGCGGTGCAGGTAGCCAATCTAATAGCAAATGGTCGCTGCTAGCACGCCCTCTTACCCTATGTAAATCACGGATGCCCTGCAGCGCCTGCTCGGCCACCTTCAGCCCGGTGTTGATGGAGAAGGTGCGGTGGGGGCGGACCTTGCGGAGGTGCCAAAGGTTGGGGCCGAGCTGAAAGTTAGTGGCTCTCTCGCCCTCCAGCTCTGTCTCTGTCTCTCTCTCTGTCTCTCTCTCTCTCTCGCTTTCTCCCCCTCACCAGCGTCATCGTGATGAAGCAGAAGCGCTCGCATTGGCCCTTGTCGAAAATCTGCAACAGCAAGATTGTCTGCCCGTTTGTCCGTAACGCATTAATAGGAGGCTACTGTAGCCTTGACTTCACTGGTCCTTGAAAACGACCAACCATGCAGAAATGCGGGCTCTTGATGGCGTTGCCCTGGTCGAGGACGTGGCACTCGAGGGGCAGCACCTGAAGCCGTAGGCTTAGGTTTAGGTAGGCTTGGGCTGGGGCTTGGGTTAGCTTAAGCTTAGCTTAGGTTTAGCTTAAGCTTAGGCTTTGGCTTAGGCTTAGCGTAGGCTTAACACCGACCTGCTTCTTCACCGACACGTGCTCGCACTTCATCGCCATCTTCTTGCCGTCCGACTTGCGCTGCACCTGGTAGACGCTCCCGAACGTGCCGGACCCGATCTCGCGCGTCACCTGAGGCGGCGAGAGAGTTCATAGAGAGATAGTGAGAGAGAGAGAGAGAGAGAAGCACTGTAGCAGAAACCCTTGCGGATTACCTCGTACACAACATTTCCCTCGACGCTGTTCACGAACTTGCCCACCGTCGGCATCTCGCCAACGGCCACAGGCTATAAAAATCGTGTTTAATCGGGTTTTTTACCATAAAAAAACACAAAATAAAGCAGGCCAGCAGAGATCATTGAGGAAATCGAAGCTAGCAGTTTTCCTAGCGAATTCCAATTTTTTTTACCTACCGGTGCCTTGGCCCCGCCGGCCGTTTTGCCCGACATCAGATGGCAAAAATGGGGATTTTATGCAAATCTGGGCAGGGCGGATTCTCGCTTAGTATTTTCATCTCAAAATTAGCGCCCGGAAGTGTCCCGAAATTTGCATAAGTCTAAGTATATTTAAGCCGACCAGCTCCTCGGCCGTTCATTCTTCGGCTCCGCCGGCTCGCCTGGGCTGCCGCATCTACCGTCAGCTACTGCAAACCCGCCGCGAAGATGGGCAAGGACGACAAAAAGAAGAAGGCCGCCCCCAAGAAGGAGGCGAAGAAGGACGATGATGGTGGCGGCAAGACGCAGACCGGACCCCCGCCCGGAGCTCCTCCGCCCCCTTCCGGCCCGCGCCCTGCCACCAACGCCAAGGAGGAGGTCGGGTTTTATTTTGGGGCAGGGTAGCAGAGATTGTTGAGGAAGAGGAGACGGCAGGCTAGCAGTGATTGTTGAGGAAGAGCAGAGATTATTTCCCAATTTTCAGGTGCAGCGCTGGTGCGACACTTGTCTCCAGAAGGGTGTCCAGGGGTTGCGCGACGAGTTCGCCTCCCAGATCAAGCGCTACGTGCCGGCGGACATGCAGTTCGAGGCGTTCAAGACGAACCACCCGGCTGGCCGCAACCGGTAAGTCCGTTGTATCGTGGCGCCCCGCTTTGCTCCAGCGCTGTAAAGTACACCAAAATGTTCGTCTCGTTCTGGCGAGTATTTTGGTATACTTTACACCCCCGCAACACAACAAAATAACCCCCCGTTTCCAGATATCAAGACGTGCCGTGCCAGGACAAGGGCCGCGTCGTCCTCCGCCCCCCAGCCCCCTGCGACTACATCCACGCGAACTTTGTGCGCACGCCGATGGGCGAGCAGCGCTTTATCTGCACCCAGGGCCCCCTCGACAACACCATCATCGACTTTTGGTATATGATCATACAGGTTGGTATATATTCTGTGTTTGATGCGTTTTATCACTAGAAAGCCATCAAACTATTTTTTTTAATTCTTAAAATTCGAAATTTTGACCATTTTTGCTCATTTTTCATATATTTTTGACGAAAACGTCCAAATTTTTCCATTTCTAATTTTTATATTGTTTTTTTATATCCAAAAACTACGTAAAATGCTATAAAAATGGTGTATATTTTGTTATAGGGTTACAGGGAAAAATTTGGTTTGACCCCCCCCCCGCTAACAGTCCAGGACCGTCTTACCTGCGACACCTATCGACCGGTCCTTTCGCAGGAGGAGACCGACTCGATCATCATGCTGTGCAACGTCATCGAGAAGGGGCTGCTGAAGTGCGCGCAGTACTGGCCGAACGAGCAGGGGCAAAACCTGAAGCCGGCCGACAACATTGAAATTGTCAACGTCGAGACGCGCGCGATGATGCCCGAGGACCAGAGCATCCGGCTCTGCGTCCTCAAGCTCAAGTGGAACTTTGGCAGCCCGCAGGAGCGCGAGGTAGAGCTACAGCCATCTCGAAACCATATCGCTAAATCCCCTGAATAGCATTTTCAAAAGATGCCTCAAAAAGAATTGCCTGCCTGCTTTTTTACTACTCCTAAACGTCAAAATTTTACATATTCTCATTGATCATTAGCTAAAGAAAGCTAGAGAGCTAAAGTCAGCTAAAAGCTTTTCAATTATTTTTTCAATTTAAAATAGTTAAATTTGATAAAACACCAGTAAAATTTAGATCGTTTTTCGAATCGAAAAATTGTCAGATTTTACCAAAAACTACAAATATACGTCAATTTATTCTACTAAATATTTCTAGGTTTATAGAAAAAGGTTAAACATAATTATATAAAACGCGAATTAAAAAAATAATACTTAAATCTTACTAACGACCCTATTAAAATACTAATTTACGTTCCTAGGCATTAAAGCCATCTTTCAGGTGCGGCACTACCAATGGCTGGATTGGCCGGATCGCGGCGTGCCGATCGTCAAGGGACACACGCCCACCGAACTGCTGTCCCGCGTCCGCGGCACGAAGAAGCCCATCGCCGTCCACTGCTCGGCCGGCATCGGCAGGACCGGTAGGGGGGCCAACTAGCAACGACCCTTTGAGCCACCGCTTCCAGGTACCATCGTGGCCATCGAGTACACGCTGGAGCGCCTGATGACCGGCCAGTGCACGGTGGACATGGACAAGCTGCTGAAGGAGGTGCGCGACCAGCGCCCGTACACCATCCAGAACGACGCGGTACGCCCCGGATCACTATACTAAACTTACCTTGGCCTTTTAGCAGTACCTCTACATCCATCGCGTGCTGCTGAACTACTTCTTCGGCAAGTACAGTCACGCCAAGGGCAAGGAGCAGCTGGAGAAGTACAACAAGTTTATCGCCGACTACGAGAAGGCCACCGCCTAGCCGACCGGAGCACGACGCGCATTCCTCTTCTTCTTTCTCTTTTTAGCATGGCCGAGGCCTGAATTTCCGCGTTTTTTTCTTCCAAACAAAAGAAAACACAACCCAAGAAATCGCCTGTGATTTTATGCTTTACCATTCATATGCCATTTTCATTGTTCCTGGGAAATAAAGCGTTTTACAAATAGTGGCATGTCGACCAGACAGAATTATCGAAAGATATTTATACGCACAAGGTCGAGAGTGTACACGCGAGATCTCAAAAGTGACAAAATACAAAATACGATTTCATGGGTACAGCCGCGAAGAGATTGGCCCCGCCGGATCCTTTTCCGGTTCCGTCTCGCGCAGGTCGTAGTTGATGAACTCTTCAGTGTTGACGAAAATCTGAAAAAAAAGTGAAGGCTCATCGATGGAACACGCAACGAACCCGCAAAAACACATGGGCCAGCCCGGATCGACAAATCTGTTTGAGGCTCATCCTGAAAAATACACATCATGACAAATTCCACAGATCCGGGTACCTCTGTAAATCGGCGCACCCGACGCAGTCCAACATCTCAGCCAGGAGCACGTCATCGGATTTCGGAATGTCCATGTACTCGCGCTCGTACAGCTTCTTCCGCAGCGCGACGAGTAACGCTCTAAAAATTTATATGAAAGCTGCTGCAAATTCTCCAACCTCAAATCCTCAATCGTCAACAGCCCGTCGCCGTCGCCGTCGAAAATGTCAAAAAGATATCGGCAGGTGGCGAGGCAATGTGGGTTGTCCATCGCGAGCCGGTATGTGCAGAATGCCTAAAAAATATCGGTTTTTGCATTATGGAGGGGCGAGAAATTTTTTTGTATTAATCTTACCCCAAAATCGATTCCATCATTCTCGAAGCTCATCTTCTTTTGGCAGAGTCGGTACACGAATTCCGGATTCACGTCTTCCATCGCCTAGAATGGGGAAATTCCAAGCAAGAGCAGAAAAAGCGAAACCTTCAATTCCTCATAATTCAGCAGACCGTCCTGATTCGTGTCAAGCGCCTGGAATTCGCCGAGAATCCGCAGCAGGTTCGTCTTTGAGAACCTGAGAACGATTTTCCAATTTAACACCAAAACACGTACCAATTATTGGAATCCAGCGCGAGCGAGTCGCGCATCTCCCGGACGAGCCTGGGTATAGATTAGAATTGAAAGGACGAAAAAACATACCCGCTTGATAACAGGTCCTTAATTTGGTAGTTCGAGGTGCCGGCGCCATCCAAACAAAACGAGAACTTGGAGCGGTAGATGCAGAGGGCGTAGTCGACGTCTTCCTCAGGGAAATTGGCGTATTCGCGGATAAACGCCGTCAAATATTCGTTCATGTCCTAAACAGATATTTCGAAATTTTCAGCGAAACATCGAAAGAATTCGCAGGCAAAAAAATGGGTATCTTACTAACCTTCTCGCCTAGAATTCGCCCATTCGTCGCCGCATAAGCCGTCAGCTTCCACCGCTCAACGACATAGTCATTTATCGTCTCGACCACCAGTTGGAAATCCTGAAACGTACAGATATTCAAAACAAGAAAGAACCTACCTCGACCGGCACCCGAAAATACGCATTTGAAAAGTTCTTGAAGATGGAGAGCTGGACGAACGGGCTGGACAAGCGTTCCCGATAGAATTTGGGGCACGCCGGGTCGAGTAGCGATTTCTGAAATGAAACGGAGATTTTCTCAATTTCATAAAAATCCCGGGAGTGCGCAGAATGCCAAAAACTACCTTGAGCTCTTCCAGGCTCAATGAAAATTCTCCGGTGCTCGAGCAGTGCTTCCCGTATTTGTTGACGGCATCGAGGAACCTCTAAAACGCGAAAATTACGATGATTAGCGCGGAGCTTACATGCACTTCATCCGGCTCGGGGAGCAGCGGCTTTTCCGCGTCCAGGTAGGCGCACAAGGCTTCGATGTTCAGCCGCAGACATATTTCTGAAGGTCTGGCCGGCATCGGCTGAAATTTTAATAAGTAAAAAAGTAGTAAAGTGAGGAATTAAGCTTTTATAAAACAGGTTTGTTTAATTTTCAAATTTTCCAAAGTCGTTCCGAACCTTTTCCCGGCCTCATCAATGTGTGGTTTGTAGCCGCGCGTACACTGACAATTCCTCGCGTAAAATCCTTCTAAAATTAATAATTAGTGTTTTTCTAATAGAATCTTTCTAATTCTTGGAGAATGCCCGCCTACAATCATCTGATGCATCCGCGCAACATCTACAAGGACGCGCCGCCCGACTTCCAGCAGCTCGCCTTAGAATATCCCCGTTTCCGCAAGCACTGCACTTACTCGAGTGGCAAGGTTGGTATTTGAAGGTTATTTAGATGCCAGAAAATGGCAGAATACGAAACGCACGAAAAAAACAACATTTTTTCAGTTAGTCGTTGATTTTCGTGACGTCGACGCCGTGCGAGAGTTGACTCGAGCAACCCTTCATAAAGACTTTCGACTTTCGGTGGACCTTCCCGAGGTTTGGTTAGCTTTTCCGAGGTTTATATCTACTCTTTTGCAGAATTCCCTGGTTCCTCGTATCCCGCAGAAGCTGAACTATCTGCTTTGGATCGAAGATTTGTTGGCGCTGAATTCACTTGACAAACGAAGAGTGCATGGGATCGACATTGGTAACCAGTAAAAGAATGCTTGATTTCCTTGCAGGAACCGGTGCCTCGTGCATCTATTCGTTGCTGGGAGCCCGGAAAAATCACTGGGATTTCGTGGCAACGGACGTGGACGAAACGAGCTTAGCGTAACGTTATTTTTTCGGCCTCATTTTGCTCTAGTACAGCCAGAGCGAACATCGTGGCCAACGAGCTGCAAGACAGGATCAGGACGTTTCTCGTCGAAGGTGATGAAATTATCCGGGTAAGCACTTTGCAATGATAAGCGTCGAATCCTTTTTAGCCAGTCGTCGATGCCTACCCGGACGAAAAATTCACATTTACACTTTGCAATCCGCCGTTCTTCAGTGACGAGGAGCTGAACGAGGTGAAGAAATTCTTTCAGCCCTCATTTTTTTAGCGTTTCAACTATTCAACGGGAAGAGGTGGCTATTCGAACCAGGACAACGAGGACAAACACAAGCGACGAGCGCCAAATTCCTCTACTGTAGCAAAGGGCAACGAGCTGGCCACTGAAGGAGGCGAGGTGGCTTTTGTTGGACGGATCATTGCCGAGTCGACGAAGATCCGGGATCGTGTTAGGTAAGGTTGTTTTTAAATCCATAAATAGAAGTTTCAGGATTTTTACTGTGATGTTGGGCAAGAAATCTTCAAAGTTAGCCATCCGAAAGCGCCTTTCCGACCTTGACAACGTCTTCTTTGCCTTCTCTATCCTTTACCAAGGAAAAACGATTCGCTGGGTGGTCGCTTGGACTTTTGCGACCGACATTTCTCTGCATGTAAGGATTTAGATACTATGGATCAGGATTTGTTCAGCCTGATACGATAATTTCTGAGGACGAGACGTTCCTGGAAACCAAGATAACGCTGGAGGCTTTGAAAACAATTCTGGAAGGTTTTCGGATAATCATCTTTCATCAAGGACAGGCATTTCTACGGTAATCTTTTAGGGGTTTCGCCCCAGACACGAATTTAGATGTGAAGCACAACAGAATACTTGGAATCGTAAACGTCGACTTTCCAGGACACTACCCACAGATGATCGAGCCAAGTAAGCAAATTTGAAAGCCCGTTGTCATTAGCTTTTTAGCGTCTCAAAGGCCGGCCCCGGCAGCGAAATTCGGTCAGGCAAAGTCGAAGAGGTAAGCAACTTTTTGAAAGGGAACGAAAATTTCAACTATTAGGTAGGGGAAGCAGGTCGCGGTCTCCTCCGATTTTCCGTCCACCATCCGATCAGCAAAGAAGGCCTGGTCGCGACGTTCGAACACGGCTCCAAACCTACTTACGACTCACTTATTGCCTTTTTACGAAAAACTCTACTTTCTAGGGAGCATATAATTTGAGAGGTGTTTCTGGTGATTGCTACGGGTGTGCACGGCTTGTGATTGATTCGGTTTAATTTTCTATTTCTATTTCTATTTCTATGTGAATTTGATAATAAAGATATTGTCTGTTGCTTGACAACGAATCCTTGCCCTTAGTATATTGGATGACTATCATGAAGTCAAACGCGGCGCAAAAATTTTATTAAAAAAAAATTCAAGAGATGCTTGGAAGGATACGATTGAAGTGGAGGCTTGCGTCACAGCTTCAGCTCGCGGCGACAGCTTGGTCATCATCGGCGCCTTCTCCGTCACGTTTACCAGGTGTGCTGACGTCGAAAAAGTAAAAAAAATGACAAAGGCGGTTTTGTTTTTAGCCATTCCAGGTTGACGATCTTTCAGATGGACCCAGCCTCGCCCACTTCATAAGTGCATCTAAATCCCGCCGGAAGCCCAAAGTCGCGCCCTCCATCGAGGAGTCCGACTCGTATCTAGCTCCCGAGGACTATGACGGTCAGGGCAGACTCGTCAAGCTCATCACGTACGGATGCCAAATGAACGAAAACGACATGGAGCTCGTTCGTGCTTTTCTCGTCAACAGCAACTATCGGGGGACCGACAATTTGGAGCAGGTTTGTTGGGTGTATTCTTGGTAAAATTTGGCGTCTAGGCCGACATTGCGCTTCTTATGACCTGCTCGATCCGAGAGGGAGCTGAGGCGAAGGTCTGGCGGGAGCTGATGCGGATACGAAAAGCAGCCAAGCGCGTTCAGACTGTCGGTGTATTGGGTAATTTGACGTTTTCGAGAAAAACCAATCACTTAGGATGCATGGCCGAACGGATAGGGCATAAACTCTTCGAGAAACGGGGGCTCTGCGACGTGGTGGCAGGCCCGGACTCGTATCGGGACCTTCCAAGATTACTGGCGGTTTCGCGAGCCGGTACACACGATTTCAAAGGCATAAGATTTTTTAGGCAACAACGCGATCAATGTGCAACTTTCGCTGGAGGAAACGTACGCAGAGGTGGCTCCGGTGCGCAAGGATGAGAACGGGAAAACGGCTTTTGTGTAAGTTAGCCGATTATTAGTGAGTAGCAAATAGCTTTTTGGGTACTGGACTGTTAACCGGGAGAAAAAGCTAAAAAATGTCGCTGTTTCAAACATTAAAAAATATGTTTATAACTTTTTAGCCATCTAAAACCAATGAAAATATGGTATAAATGACGAACGGACAAAAAGTCGTTCCCCCCTGCTCACAGTCTCGTACCTTTTTTAGCTCAATCATGCGTGGATGCGACAATATGTGCACCTACTGCATCGTCCCGTTTACGCGCGGCAAAGAGCGGAGCCGCCCGATCGACTCGATTGTTGAGGAGGTCCGGAGATTATCAGGGGAGGTGAGGGCATTCTAAAAAATCTCAATTCCGCTCTAGGGCGTTCGTCAAATCACCTTACTCGGCCAGAACGTCAACAGCTACCGCGATTTCTCAGAGTCCACGTTTTCCGTGAGTTTGTTTTTGTTTTCAGGAGTATTTTGAATTTCAGACTGCCGGCGATGGTGTCCAGAGCATCGCCGACTTTCGGACGATTTACAAGCCAAAACAGGGCGGGCGCACGTTTCTGACGTTGCTGGATCTGGTATCACGGTCAGTTATTTTTTGGTTCTTTCGCATTATCGGGGGGGGGGGGTAAGAAATTTATTTTTAGGCCGATTTTATAGCTTAAATAGCGGACGTTTATAAACTTTTTTTTACTATTCCTATACGTAACAAATTTACACATTTTCATGGATAAATACCAAAAAATATCGATTTTTCGACCAGACTATTTAAAATGTTTTTCTAGTTGAGATCTAGTTTTATCTTACTAAGAACATTATTAAAATACTTCCTATTAAGTTACTAGGCAAGAATCATAAAAAAAAATCGTGTCCCCCCTCCCCGGATAATGCCAAAAAAATCTATTTTTTAGTTTTTATCTTTTTTATCTTTTTGTAGTGTCGACCCGATGATGAGGATCCGCTTCACCTCACCGCATCCCAAAGACTTTCCGACTCCAGTAAGTAGTTTCCTTTGATGCAAACGAAGATATTTCTAGGTCCTTGATTTGATCGCCGAACGTTCGAACATTTGCAACCAGATCCACCTTCCCGCTCAAAGTGGCTCGGACGCAGTGCTGGAAACGATGGGAAGAGGGCGAGTTTAAACCAGCTCGATTTATATTTTTTTTTTCAGTTACACGCGTGACCTATATATGCGACTGGTCGCCGACGTGCGCGCCAAGATACCAAATGTCGCGTTGACGAGTGACTTCATCGCGGGCTTTTGCGGCGAGACTGAGGAGCAGCACCAGGACACGCTGCAGCTCATCCGCGACGTCAAATACGACTTTTGCTACGTGTTTCCCTACAGTATGAGAGAGGTGAGAGGCCGTTGGCAGAATTTTTAATCAATCTACTTCAGAAAACGAAGGCGAATCGACAGTTGCGGGATGATGTTCCGGAAGAGGTTGGCGGCAGGCTTCGGCTTGACAATTTTTAGATTAAAAAACGGCGCCACATCGAGCTGTCAGTGGCTTTCCGAGAAGAAGCCGAGAAGCTTCATGCATCCCTGCAAGGCGGCGAACAAACTGTTCTCGTGGAAGGGGTATGTTTTTATGGTTCTTTCGCTTTATCGAGGGGAGGAATTTTTTGTGTTAGTCTAGAAATTCCTAGTAACGTAATAGGAGGTATTTTAAGTGGTTTTAGTATAAAAATACTTATATTTCATTAGAAAAGCTATCTTAAAACTTCCAAAAATTTTGAAAAAGTCTAAATGTTGGCCAAGAACAGCCCTTTAGTAAAAAAAAGCGATATTTTTGTGTTTTTTTAATAAAAATTTGTAAGGTTTTTACGTTTAGGATTAGCAAAAAACCCTTTAGAAACACTTCAGCTATTCATATTTGAAAATTGGATCTTAAGAAAAAAGTTGGGTCCCCCGCCGATCATGCGAAAGAACCTTCATTTTAAATATGGCAGTATCAAATCTTGTTTTAGCACAGCAAACGCAGCACTGAGCAGCTGTTTGGCCGCGTCGACGGGGGCACAAAGGCCATCGTGAGTTTTTTCCCCGATTAAAAAACTGTCCCTGTTTTAGTTCCCCGCAATCTGTGAAAACGGCGACACGTTGAGCCCGGGCGACTACGTCAAAGTTAAGGTAGAGATCGCTCATTTCGTAAAAATTTCTGCTTCAGGTCGTTTCTTCCAACTCCCAGACGCTGTTCGCCGACGCCCTACAAAAGACGACAACACTGTAGCCATAGTATTACGATAGCCTAATGATGTTTCTTGATACAATTTTGGTTTTATCTGAATTTTTTTTATTGCTTTACGTGTTCCCCGAATAAAGTTGTTAAAACATACCCTGCTGCAAAATATCGCCATACACATCAAAGAGTGGGCCACAGATTGGCCATAACGGCCGAGTGGACGGCTTGACTTGAACGACTCGGAATTGATCGCGAGTCGCGGCAAGCTCATGGGAAGCTCCTTTTTAAAAGCTGTACAAAATACCGTAGCCCGGACTGAGTATGGCATCCGATCGGGGCATGGCGGACTCGACTTTTAAGCGATTTCATTTTCACGGTGCTTTTTCGCAACAACTATACCTTGGTTATTCCTTTTTCTTTTCTATTTTTCTGTCTTCTTTTTTGCACCAATGGCTTTTTCAGGATGCCCTCCGACGCAAGGAAAGCGAGGCAAGCCGCGAAGAAAGGTGGCGGCCGGGGAAAGGTTCTAACTTGCCTTGAAACCGTTCTATGGCTGTTTTAGGGCCCCCAAATCAAACCGGATGCGAAGGCGTCGGTGGGGGAGGAACAGCTCCTCGACGATGTCGACGCTGTAGACGAGCCCGACAATGTGGACGCGGCGGCCGCGATGCTCGCCAAAATTGAGCTCGACAATGCAAAGGCGCGCAGCGTCGCCGGTGCGCTCACATCGAACCCGAAATCCGTCGATGTTAAGGTGAAACTTAGTTGGTTTTTGGTTTACAGCCATTTAGGTCGAAGGGCTGACCGTCACGTTTCACGGCCGCGAGATCGTTACCGACACCAAGCTCGAGCTGAACATGGGCCGCCGCTACGGGCTGATCGGACTGAATGGATCTGGTAAATTATCTTTTAACATAGATTACGTTTTCCTTAGGCAAATCCACGATCATGCAGTCGATTTACAACCGCGAGATGCCGCTGCCTGACCATCTGGACATGTTCATGGTATCACGTGAGATGGAAGCATCGACCAAGACCGCTCTGCAAGCTGTCGTCGACGTCGATGAGGAGCGCAAGCATCTGGAAAAGCTCTCCGAGGAGTTGGCTGCTTGTGATGATGATGGTAGGGATAGAAAGGGTTCAAGCAATCTGTTTTTCTTAGAGTCGCAGCAAAAGCTGATGGACATCTACGAGCGACTCGACGAGATGGATGCAGACTTGGCCGAGGCGAAGGCCGCAAATATTCTTCACGGGCTCGGCTTCTCGAAGACGATGCAGGCCAAGAAGTGCAAGGATTTCTCTGGTATTCCGCTGCTCATCGATGACTCCTTCCCTTTCTTTAGGTGGTTGGAGGATGCGGATCGCGCTCGCGCGTGCGCTGTTCCTAAAGCCGTCGTTGCTACTGCTCGACGAGCCGACGAACCACTTGGATCTCGAAGCTTGCGTGTGGCTCGAAGAAGAGCTCGCCAAGTAATGAATCCTTGCATCCTCTAGTCGTTTCTTAGGTACAAACGATGCTTACTGATCGTCTCTCACTCTCAAGATTTCATGAACGGTGTCTGCACAAACATCATCCATCTTTTCCAGCGTCAGCTGGTTTATTTTGGGGTTGGTCGATTATCTATTTCTCATAGGATTTTTAGGGAAACTACGATTCGTTCATCAAGACGCGAGAGGAACTCCTGGAGAACCAGATCAAGCGTTACAATTGGGAGCAGTCTCAACTACAGAACATGAAAGACTACGTTGCACGGTATTTTTTGTAGCGATGCACTTTATTTCTCTTTTTAGATTCGGTCACGGCTCGGCGAAACTGGCGCGACAAGCGCAATCCAAGGAGAAGACGATGGCAAAGATGATCGCCGGCGGTCTGACGGAAAAAGCCGTTCAGGAAACGGTAATAATTTCTTTTTTATTTGTTGCACTCGCTTCAGGTAAAACAATTCTACTTTTTCGACGCCGGCGAGATCCCGCCGCCCGTCATTATGGTGCAGCACGTGTCGTTCCGCTACAATGAAAAGACGGTAAAGTTTTGAAGTTTTCAGTATACTTATGTATATTTTTAGCCTTGGATCTACCATGACATCGATTTTGGCATCGATCTCGACACACGTATCGCCCTCGTCGGCCCGAACGGAGCCGGCAAGTCGACGCTGTTGAAGGTAGCACTTTGTGTTTTTTTTTTGTATAAAATCTGTTGTCAGTTGATTTGCAACGATGTGCTGCCCACCGACGGGCTCATCAGGCGGCACTCTCACTGCAAAATCGGCCGCTACCATCAGGTGACTCGTGGCGGCTTTTATTGTGAATGCTTTTTTCAGCATCTCCACGAAGAGCTGCCCTTGGACCTGTCGGCGCTCGAGTTCATGATGACGTCTTTCCCGGAGGTGAAGGAGAAGGAGGAGATGCGCAAGATCGTCGGCCGCTATGGCATTACTGGCCGCGAGCAGGTATTCGATTTTTCAAATATTTACAAAAATCCAGGTGTGCCCAATGAAACAACTGTCAGATGGGCAGCGCTGTCGCGTCTCATTCGCATGGCTGGCTTGGCAACAGGTATATAATACGAGGATTACTTTTAACCTAAAAATTAGCCGCATCTACTCCTCCTCGACGAACCGACGAATCATCTCGACATGGAATCCATCGACGCGCTGGCTGAAGCGATCAACTGCTTTGCCGGCGGCCTCATTCTCGTCTCTCACGACTTCCGACTGGTTTCTCAGGTCAGTTTGTTTAGCTTTGATTTTTATTGGGTTTTTTCTTAGGTGGCAAAAGAAGTCTGGGTGTGCGACAAGCAGACGATCACCAAGTGGGAGGGCGGCATCATGAGCTACAAGGAGCACCTGCGCAAGGAGCTCGAACGGGAGCGCAAACGCCGCGAGAAGCTCACCGAACGCTAAGATTGCGATAATATCCACATAACCGTTGTTATGATTGTTTTTTTGTTTTTAGATGTTGCGTGGTTTTTGCTTGTTTTTAGATCTTCTTGGGAAATAAATTGTTATGCCGTCAACGGGCGTTGTGTTTTTATAAATATTTATACGCCAAAAACGTTCTGTACATCTAGGCCTTGTAGTTGAGGTCCATGCTGACGCCGCATGGGCCCGCGGTGGTGCCCTTGTACTGGTGGATGTGCGCAGCCGTCCAGCCGCCGTAATGCGGGAAGCTGAACACGGAGCAGTAATTTACGAAGACGCGAGGACAAACTTGTTGAGGCTCTCCTGGCCGTTGTAGTTGGGCCACCACAGCGGCTCGCCCTTCATCCCCGTCCAGTCGCCGACGATCTGCGGCCACGAGTACTGGCCGCTGTAGATTCCCGTCTTGACGCCCATTTTCTAGAGGCCGTTGTGGATCTCGAGCCACTCCCTACCTTGGCCTCGTTGACCATGCCCTGGATGAATTCGCGGTTGTGGTTGTGGTCGCTGGGCCACGCGTTGCCCTCAATGTCCATCCAAAGGGTGTTGATCTGAAGGTGCAAACGATGTGTAATGACCGTTCAGGCTTCACCCACCTTGGCTCCCTCGGCCTTGAGCTTGTTCAGGGCGGCGGAGACCTGAGCGGCACCGGAAGGGCAGTTTGAGCGCGTGCACGGGTAGATGTAGCCGTCAACATCGGTCCAACCGGCTAAAAACGAGTTTTAACTGTTTTTCTACTTGATTATCGGACCTGCTCGTGCGTGCTTAATGTTCTGGATGCCCGTCTCGTCGGCTCGGTTCACCTAGAAGCGCAGGTTTTTTTAGAACTCGGAAATTTTGAAAACTATTTCTTGCTACCGACCTCTTCCCAAACCCTGGCGGTGAAGAAGGTGATCCCATTTTTCTTCAAGCACTCGAACCCAGCGACCGACACGGCCTGGATTCCGTCCCAACCTTTAGCGGCTGAAGCGGTGGCCACTAGCGCCGCGGAGAAGATTAACAACGTTCTAGAGAGCAGAGAATGTTAGGTTCTTCTATATAAATTCTTACCTCATCGTTGCCAACAACTAGAATAATTTAGACTCGAAAGAACGACCAGAATCGGGTGTCTGATCCCCTTCCGAGGCCGCTATATATACCCCCGGCCGTTATCGGTAGAAGGTGAGGGGCTGGGGCGTCAATGAAGAGTCCAAAGGTCCGTTGCGTAGTCGCGGTATTTTGGGAAAAGCCCGGATCTAGAAGCGACACGTGACTCGCACACACAAATCGGCCAATCAGTTCACGCAGTGATCTTTAAAGAGGGGTTAGCGGTTACTAGCTTTTAAAAACCTATCTTAGAGATTAAGTTATTTAGGGTAAAAAATTCGATTTTTAAACATTGATTTTTTGAGCATTTTATATCTAAAAACTATGTAAAATGCTATAAAATGGTTTATATTTCGTTATAGGGCTGTGAAAATGAAAAATTAAGCTTAGCGCAACGATTTCTATCCACTTTTATATAACTTTCCCGGCCAGCAGGTAATCAAAACAGATGCTATTTACGGTAATATTTGCACAGATTCCGAGGCTTTATGCGGCGCTGAGTCAGTGGCGACCTTTCGCGCGTTGACCGCCAGGGATCACCAAAATATGTTTTCGGTTTCCAGGGCTGACGCGTCGAATTTCACAAAAATTTCCGCAGCTTTTCCGTTAACGTTTCACAACAAAAAATTAGAAAAGCATACGCCTTCGTTTTACAATATGTTTCACAAATATGTTAGTGGCAGTGTTTCTTAATGTTTTTTTACTATTCCTTGAAAAAACTACAAATGTTTATGAAAAAACATAAAAAATATCGATTTTAGATAGTTTTTCTATTTTTCCTATTAATTTACTAGGCATAGCTTGTCAATTGACGCTTTCCGTGCGTCTCTTTCTCTCTCTCGCTCGCTATCTCGCTAACTCGCTCCTTTTCATAATTTTATTAAAAAACCACACATAAATTAAGCCTTGTAATTCAGGTCCATGCTGACGCCGCACGGGCCCGCCGTGGTGCCCTTGTACTGGTGGATCGTCGGCTTCGACCAGCCGCCAAAGGCCACAAAGCTGGAATTGAGGTTGAGGGCAGGCGGGCAGGGCTCATTGGGGAAATCGATCCCCAAAGACTCTCTGCTAGCTTGCCCTGACGACTTACTGGTCCAGGTTGGCCTGCCCGTTGTAGTTGGCCCACCAGAGGGGGTATTTCGCGGCGCCGGCCCAGTTTCCGGTGATTTCCGGATAGTCGTAGTGCGCGGCATACATTCCCACTTCTACGCCCATTTTCTGAAGAATAGGATGAGAGTGAGAGAGAGAGAGAGAGATAGAAAGAGAGAGAAATGCATACCGTAGCCTGTGTCAACATTCCCTCGATAAATTCCTGGTTGTGCTTCGTGTCCTTCGGCCATGTCCCCTCGATGTCCATCCAGAGACGACCGACCTAAAGCGAAATTCCTCAACAATCCTGCTAGCCTGCCCACCTTGGCGCCCTTCGCCTTCAGCTCGTTGATGACCTTCTCGACTTGGACGGCGCCGCTTGAACAGCTCGATGACGTGCACGGGTAGATGTAGCCGTCGACGTCAGTCCAGCCGGCTGAAACGAATTTTGAAAAGGCAGGCTAGCAGAGGTTTTTGAGGAAGTGGATAGGGCAGGCTAGCAGAGATTCTTTGTATAGCCTCCCTGAGAACCCGCTCACCTTTCCGCGCATTAATGATATTCTGAATGCCGACCTCGTCAATAAGTTGGTTCTATAATTCGTAAGCTTCCGGCAAAGAGCCACAAAAATACCGAACGGCCAACGCGGGCAATCAAAAACTCGTATCCGTTTTTCTTCAGACACTCGAAGCCGGATACGGTGACTGCCTGAAGGTTAGAAATCCTTGCATCTGAATTCAACTGTACAAACCTGAATTCCGTCCCAGCCGAGCTTTGAGAACACGCCGGGGATGAGCAACAGGGAGATGAGGGCGAGGCGCATACTAAATTTGCAAAAAATTGAATCAGAAAGGGCAGGCGAGCAGTGATTTTTGTGGAATTTCGTGCCAGAAAGATCCATGCCGGCAACACAGATAGTCAAACACCAAACTTGGCTCCGCAACCCTTATCAATATTCCGGGGCGCTGCTGGCATTTCCGAAATAGATTCTAGCAGGAGATTGAGGGATCCAAACCACAGATCAGGGCTGGCTAGCAGAGTTTGTTGAAGAAGAGGAGAGGGCCGGCTAGCAGAGATTGTTGAGGAAAAGGAGAGGGCAGGCTAGCAGAGATTGTTGAGGAAGAGAAAAGGGTTTTTTTGTCAGATCAGAATAAAAAAATTAGCATAATCGAAGGGGAAACCCATTCGAGCGCAAAAATTTATCATTTCTCCACCCCCGAAAAATTCAAGATGCCCCCGAAACTCAGCGGCTCCAAGAATGTGGGGCTTATTTTTGGGCCCCGAATTTTATGCAATTTTCAGGACAAGAAGAAGGACAAAAGCGGCGGGAAGAAGCCGGAGGACAAGGAACCGGTGGGTCCGAAGGCATCTCTCCTAACCTGCCCTTTTCTAGGAGGCGTGGGACCAGATCGAGATCCCGAAGGGCGCCTACCTGGAAGGGCTGAAGATCCGCGATGCGCGCCAACGGGACAAGACCTACCTGAAGATGGCGCAGGCGGCGGCCATGGTACGTGTAGATGTACTAGGCCATGGACATGTTTAGCTTCGTGAACAAGCCACTTGCGTGGGCAATCAGGTCACCCAGACCGGTGGCGGCACCACGCTCGCCAACACTGTCGTCGCCCAGCGTGCCGACGACGGCTTCGGATCGCTGGTACGTCTTCATCCTCAATGATCTCTGCCAGCCTGCCAGTATCCAACAACCTTAAAGCATCGATTCCCTAGATGGAGTCTTTCCTCCGCGATCTCGACGCTGATGAGAAGATGTGTCGGCCCACCGAAGAAGTTCAGAAGTGAGAAGCGAGCGCTGTTTTTGAAGCCTAGGCCTAAGCCGTAGCCTAAGCCTAAGCCTAAGCCTAAGCCTAAGCCTAAGCCTAAGCCTAAGCCTAAGCCCAAGCCTATGCCTAAGCCTATGCCTAATCCTAAGCCGAAGCCTATGCCTAAGCCTAAGCTTGTCCTAATCTCTCTTTTACAGCTTTCGCCCGCACAAGCTGCCGAAGATTTGGGCCGAGGTAAACCTGTTTGCGCCCTTACCCTGCGCCCTTTCGACAGTATGCCCGGGCGCGTCTGGTGTACGGTGACCGTGTGATGCCCAACTGGGAGAAGACGTGCGCCCCCGACCGCATGGTCAAGCCGGATGGTAATATGATTTTAAGATTTCGGTTCAAGTAGTTCAAGTAGTGGTTTAAGTGTATACTTTTTATAGTGATTTTTTTCTTTGAGCTGTACGATTCGAAATTTGCACATTTTCTTCCAGCCGCCGAGGAGCTGCCGAAAGACTCTGGCGGCCCGCCGCTGCACAACGACGGCCCGGCCGACTGGGAGATGGCGGTCAGCGGATTTTGTAGTCTAAGCCTAAGCCCAAGCCTAAGCTTATTGCACAGGTCTAAGCCTAAGCCTAAACCTGTGGCTAAGCTTAGCCTAAGCCTAACCTAGGCTTAAGCCAAGCCTAAGCTAAGCCTAAGCCAAGCCTAAGCAAAAATTCGAAGCCCATAGTATTGTTCGTTTTCCAGATCGACGACATCACCGACCAGACGCCGTTCTGGAACTGAGCTGGCCACGACACCACCACGAGCCCAAGGACCCCCAGAATTTACAAACCATTCTTGTAATGTGCAAATTAATGAACGTGTTGTGCTGTTTTTGATTGTGTGATTTGAACCTTGGGCCGTTTGGGGCGAATAAATGACGCATTAATAGTCAGATGACGTTCTCTCGCTCTCTCCCCCCCCCTCTCTCTCTCTCTCTCTCACTGTCCTCAGGCTTCCGGAATTTTCGAGCTGGTATCAGTTTCGACCCTGGAACGCTGGAAAACAGATTTTTGCGGAAAGCCCTATTGTTCAGGGGCGGCTCCCCGGGGCCAAGCGATCAAAGGATTAAGCCCGGGCGCATTCTATCTCTCTCCTCTCTCTCTCTCTCTCTCTCTCTCTCTCTCTCTCTCTTTCTCTCTCTCTCTCTCTGACCGCTTCTCTCGCCATTGAAACCGAACAATACCAAAAACCGGCCCTGTTTTCCGGGTTTTCCACAGCTTATAAAGGCATCAACTGGGGTGGCTGAATTTCCTCCAGCATCTCTGCTAGCCTGTCCTTGCATATTCCACCATTTCCGCAAATGGCCTCTGCTAGCTAGCCATCAATCTAAGCCGCCCCAATTTTTCACGCACCACCAAATTAGTGCCGGCGGGGCCCCCCCACATGCCGCCCTGGGCCACCGGCCAACGAATTACGGATTCATGGGTTTCGGGCGAGAGAGAGGGAGAGAGAGAGTGACAGTGAGAGAGACAGAGCGAGAGAGAGACAGAGAGAGAGACATAGAGAGTCAGAGAGGCGAAAAAGACAATGCAAAATCCATTCAACTGTTCCTCCCCGACTGGGCAGCCACGATTTTGAACAAAGTCGTTTTTCACAGATTTTATTCTTATTTTTTTTTTCTAATTCGCTGGCCAGCTAGTTGAGATTATTTTGGAATTTACCAGCAAGATCGATGACTACAAATTATAAAAACTAAAACTTCCGCAAAAACCGCTGTTAACCTACGCCGAAATCTGTGCTTCTAGGAGCGCTGCTAGCCTACACTTTCGCCATTTTTTTCAGAATTCCCGAAAAATCTCTGCCGCTACGATTTCCGACCAATCGCTGCTAACTTGTCCATCTCAAGTTTGTTTTTCCCGAAAATTTGAAAATTGCCGAAAAGAGAAAAATAAAATTTTGCATTCATTGGTAAGAGGATCCCTTCAAAACCTGTTCCGGATTGCCCGCATTTTCCCTCCACAATTTCTGCCGGTTACCTACTTGCTAAACGATATCTGCTAGCCTGCTCGCGCCCCCAAAACTTTGATTGATACGCTAACCACCTAGTCAGCTGCGCCCCCCCTCCGGCTTTGATCGGCCGTCATTAGGCTGGAAATGTCCATCCGGGGCAAAGGAGGCAGAGTGAGAGAGAGGGTGGGAGAGGGTGAGAGAGAGAGAGAACGAGCAGACAAACTCCCGACACCGGAAATCAGATTTCCGGCTTGGGCCGCCTGCCCCGGAGGGCACACCCCGAAGCCTGCATAAATTGGGGGCCCCCGTTTGGAATATGCAAATTACCCTGGCTGCCAAACGGGCGCAATAGCTGTGAATTTTTCCAGGTTCTTGGGAGGGCTAGCAGAGAACATTCGGGATTTTTGGGCACCTCTGGTAATCTGCTCTTTCCTCTTCCTCAACAATTTTTTTGCCTCTCCTTTTTCTTCCCCACATTTCCTTTTCCTCCCCCTCCTTCCCCCAAAATTTTTTTTGTCTCCCCTCCCCCTTCCCTCCACACTTTTTCTCCCCCCCCCCTCCTCCTCCCTCAACAATCTCTGCTAGCCTGCCCTTTCCTCTTCCTCAACAATCTCTGCTAGCCTGCCCTCTCCTCTTCCTCAACAATCTCTGCTAGCCTGCCCTCTCCTCTTCCTCAACAATCTCTGCTAGCCTGCCCTCTCCTCTTCCTCAACAATCTCTGCTAGCCTGCCCTCTCCTCTTCCTCAACAATCTCTGCTAGCTTGCCGGGAACGCTGACAATTTTTATAGCCAATTAATCCGCCCAGATCTAAATGAGGATCCCAGGTGGAATATTTGCCCAATTTTCTCTGCCGTCTCCTCTTCCGCAACAATATTTGCCCCTTGTCGGCGCTCAAAGAAGGAGCGACACCCCCAAATGCACAAATAGTCTGGGCAGCGATCCCGGATCATCCCTTTTGATCGATAATTTGGGCAAACTTGCAGAGATTATTGAGGAAAAGGAGAGGGCAGGCTAGCAGAGATTGTTGAGGAAAAGGAGAGGGCAGGCTAGCAGAGATTGTTGAGGAAGAGGAGAGGGCGGGCTAGCAGAGATTGTTGAGGAAAAGAGGGCAGGCTAGCAGAGATCCTTGAGGAAAAGGGGAGGGCAGGCTAGCAGAGATTGTTGAGGAAGAGGAGAGGGCGGGCAGCGGACTTCAGAAGGTCGGGCTAGCCGGATTTTTCAGGATTTCAAGGCAATCTAAGCATCAAGGTTTCCGCAAGGCATCTCTGCTAGCCTGCCCCTAATTTTACCTCCAATTTGCTTTGCAAAAATCCATTTTTGGGCACGCCACGCGGCACACAGTCCACCCCCCGCATCCCACGCACTTCCCGTTTCACCTTTTGTTATGTGTGTGCGTCTCTCTCTCTCACCCTCTCTCTCTCTCTCTCTCTCTCTCTCTCTCTCTCTCCACCTGTGCGCGGGGCGGTGAGACCGAGATAGCGAGAGCAAATTTCACTTTTCCCCTGTCGCCCTTTTGATTTTCGGAGCGGCGCTAATGTATTGTTAAACTAAAATTTTCTTTAGTATGCTAATTTTTTACTATTTTACTGAAACGGCTGTCACCCGCCCTGTAGAAGCCGCGCAAGGTGGAGTGATGCGTAGTGGCACGTTTTGCCCCCCGACTGCCACCATTAATGGGACCGGACCCATCAGCTTCTCTTCTCTCTCTCTCTCTCTCTCTCTCTCTCTCTCTCTCTCTCGCTTTCCCTCGCTCGCTTTCCATGGTTACGCCACGGCAATTCGAGCCTTTAAAGGGAGTGGGAAGCGAAATTTTTTACGCAATTCCAGGTGTGGAACGTACCTAAGGGGTTTAGACGTCTTTTCTGAGCCTAAGCCTAAGCCTAAGCGTAACCCTACGCCTACTTTTAGCAATTTAGTAGTGTTTTCCATAACAAGCTCTACTTGAAGCGGAAAAATTCTTTAAGAAACCTTCAAAAAATCTAAAAAACTCGAAATTTGTTCGTGAAATCTTCTTTGTATTTTTGAATGGAAATTTGTAAAGTTTTTGCCGTTTAGAACCCTAGGCCCCGATAATGCAAAAGCACCGCCTTTTAATAACCCTCAATAGCCCAGGCTCCATAAATCGGTCATAAATATGTTTGAATCGGAAAATGGGGCCCGGGGTGGGAACGATCTTCTTCGGAAATCGATCCACCCCCGATCCCAGCCTACATTTATGCGGGGCGGAAAGTGACGAGTCCGTTTGGAGCCTGATAACGCTCCCCGTCGCCCAGCCTCACCTCCCAAAAATCGCGTTTCCCCCCACTTTTTATATGTTCTCGCGTTTGTAGGCGAATTCCCTAATGAACTCCGCAAGCCTGCATCGATTCCTGAAGAGTCTCTGTAATCTCGCCTGTAAAAATTCTCTATTAATAGATGCTCGTATCTTTTCGCCCTTTTCCTTGATGGTCACTCTCTCTCTCTCTCTCTCTCTCTCTCTCTCTCTCTCTCTCTGTCTCTCTCTAGCTCTTTTTCCACTCGCACTCTCTCTCAATAAATATCTCGCGCTCTCTGACTATGTCGCTCTCGCACTCTTTATCTCCCGCTCTCTCTCCCTGTCTCTCTCGCAGTCTCTCTCTTCATCTCGAGCTCTCGCTCCCTCTCAATAACGCGCACGCTCTGTCTCGCTTCTGTGCTCTATCTCACTCTCCCTCGCTCGCTCTCTCGCTCTCTATCTCACTCACTCTGTCTCTCGCTCTCTCTCGCTCTCTCGCCCTCTGGGGTCCAATACCTCAAAGAATCTCTGCATACTTGCTGCTTCTCACCAATTTTCAAACGGCTTCCTCAAGTCTGCCTTCGCCTAAAGAGTTTCTGCTAGCTTTCTCAGTCTCGCAAATTTCCCAAAGAGTCTTTGCTATCTTTCCAAGCTGATTCGGCTAGGATCTCTGTTAGCCGAAATCTCACCTAAAACACCACCCGTCCATCTCGTCACTTCGATTGTTTGGAAAGGGGGGTATTTCGGGGGGAGGGAAGAGCCTAATGGTGGTGTCGGGCATCCGTTTCAATCGGATTACCCACCCGGAGGGTTGGAAGTGCCCCAGGGCTGGTAGACCCTTTCCACAGCCATCGCCCTCGAATTTCCGCTCGTTTTTACACCTCCTTCATAGCCCAAAATGGATCCAGCAGACTATCAGAGGTCCTTGAGGAAGCTAAAGTCTGAAACCTTGCCTTCCACCCACTCTCGCCCCGGCTGAAAAAGAACAACGGGGTGAGCACTCGCTCATCTTGCTTGTTCTCCCTCTCTCCCTCTCTCTCTCTCTCTCTCTCGCCACACGAACACGACAATAGGGCTCGTCGACAAGGGCCGCCCAAGATTTATGGCACCCCCCACCCCAAAACTCGAACCCACTTCAAGTGTTTCTACTCGTAGAAGTTTTGCACCGGGCAGGCTAAGCCTAAGCCTAAGCTAAGCCTAAGCCTAAGCCTACGCCTAAGCCTAAGCCTAAGCCTAAGCCTGACTTAGGCCTAAGCCTAGGCCTCAGCCTAATCCTGAACTAGACCTCACCTAAGCCTGACCTAAGCCTAGGCCTCTGTCTAGGCCTAAGCTAAGCCTAAGCTCAAACCTAAGCCCAAGCCTAAGCCTAAGCCTAACTTAAGACTGAACCTAAGCCAAGGCCTAAGCCTGACCCGGCCTAAGCCGAAACCAAAGCATAACCGGACCTCTCCCTGTCCTCAACAATCTCTGCTAGCCTGCCCATCCAATTTCATAGCCCCGGGGCCATACGGTAATCCGTGAAGCCGCAAAATTGGGGCCCGCAATGTAAACGCCCACACCCTAATCCCATTTTCTGGATTCCAGTACGCTTCGCTACAAATCAGAAGGGAAGCTATTTGCGAGATTGCTGGCTCGTTCTCTCTCTCTCTCCTCTCTCTCTCTCGCTCTCTCTCGCTCATTTCCCATTTCTAGGTACCGTCTACGGGTTTGTGCCGTCGCCCCTCTCGGCCCGGCACATCGCGATGAAGGTGGTGCGGGTCAAGAAGGGTGTGGCAGCCATTGTCTTTCTCTCTCTCGCCCTGCTCGCACTCGGGGCTCTCTCGTTTTTCGCCGGTTCGTCGGGAGACGCCGACGGGCATGTGGAGCCACAACGTGTTCGGGATGTGCAGGTAGGTGGAAGAGTTCTTTCTCTCTCTCTCTCTCTCTCTCTCTCTCTCTCTCTCCCTCTCTTTAGCTCTCTCGGACCTTGTCATTTCCTCAAAAAATCTCTGCTAGCCTGCCCTCTTGCAGCACCGCAACAAATTCCGGCCTGAATCCGAGCTGAAGGAGCAGCTGGAAAGACGTCCCGAGGTCGCGCCAGTCAAGCCACGGACGGAACCGGAAGTCGCGCATGAAGGTATCGCTCTCTTTCTCTCTCTCTCTCTCTCTCTCTCTCTCTCTATCTCGCTACCCCTCTCTTTCAGAAATCCACGAACAGGAGCGAAAACTGGAAGAAAAAGAAGAAAATGAGAAGGTGGACGCACTAAGGGCGAAGCTACACCCAGTTGAGCCGACGAAAGCAGCTGCCGATCCGGAGAACGGTAAAATGCTTTCCGGGCAGGCTAGCAGGCATTTTGAGGAAAAAAATCCCAAGAAGATCGTTCAGCTAATGTTTCCTGAAATGTTTCTGCTAGCCTGCCCTCCTCACGAAACTCTGCTAGCCTACCACGATTCCTAAAAAATCACTGCTAGCCTGCCTGGACTTCCCAGCCTCATAAAAATCCTAAAAAATAAAGTTTCTCCTAAAAAACTTTTGCTAACATGGACGCAATGGTTCTGGTTAGTTAGCGGGGGGCTGGCTTGGGTTTAGACTAAGGCTGAGGCTGAGGCTTAAGCTTAGGCTTCGGATTCTCAAGCGGCCTATCGGGAAGTCCCGCTAAATTCCTAATAAATTTCTGCTAGCTTGCCTCGAATTCCCAAAGAATCTCTGCTAGCCTACCACCCTGTCCAACACTTCCACAAATTCGATTTTCAGAAAAACGGAAGGAACAAGTGGTGAAGATGATGCTGCACGCGTGGCACGGCTACCGCAATTATACCTGGGGCGAGAATGAGGTTTTCCTCAATAAACCCTGCTAGCCCGCCCTCTTTTTCAGATCAAGCCAATCTCTGGGCAGCCGAACAACCAGGGGATTTTTGGAGGGGCCGGCATGGGAGCGACCATTGTCGACGCGGCCGACACGCTGTGGCTGATGGGGCTCAAGGAGGAATACGAGCAGGTAGGCGGCTAGCGGAGATTCTTGAGGAACTTTGTCGACAATCCTTAATACCCAGTTTTAGGCCCGGGACTGGATCCGCGACAATTTCGACATGAAAAAGAAGGCGACGGGAACGCTGTCGGTTTTTGAGACGACGATCCGGTTCCTTGGAGGCCTGCTGTCCCTTAATGCGTTGACCGGCGAGGCTTTCTACGTGTAGGTTTTTAAAGGGCGGGTGAAGGCAAGTCTTCAATGGCCCTTTAAAACCGAAAAAATTAGTAATTTTTAGAGCAAAAGCCAAAGATGTCGGCGACTCGCTTTTGAAGGCTTTTAACACGCCGACCGGGATCCCGAAATCGCAACTATCCGTTCAGACAGGGTAGGCAAGCTAGCACACATTGTTGAGGTAGGAGAGGGCAGGCTAGCAGAGATTGTTGAGGAAGAGGAGAGGGCAGGCTAGCAGAGATTGTTGAGGAAGAGGAGAGGGCAGGCTAGCAGAGATTGTTGAGGAAGAGGAGAGGGCAGGCTAGCAGAGATTGTTGAGGAAGAGGAGAGGGCAGGCTAGCAGATATTGTTGAGGAAAAAGAGAGGGCTGGCTAGCAAATATTTTTTAGGCTAGCAATCAGCTGTTAGCTAACCTCGGAAATCTCAGGATTCCTAAAATTTTATTGTTTCCAGCGAGAGCCAAAACTTTGGCTGGGCCTCGTCGATGTCGATTCTCTCCGAGATCGGCACGCTGCACCTCGAGTTCGCCGAGTTATCCCGGATCACCGGCGACCCAGTCTACCTCCAGAAAGTGCAGAAAGTGCGCGACGTGCTCGACAAGGCGCAGAAGCTCGACGGCCTCTACCCCAACTACATCTCGCCGACGGACGGGCGGTTTAGTGGAAGTCAGTGGCGTGCCTCTACGATTTCAACGATCTCTGTCCGCATATAGCTGGAGGTTTTCAGGTCACATCTCGCTCGGGGCGCTCGGCGATTCGTTCTATGAGTACTTGATCAAGGCGTGGCTCTACTCGAATTTCCGGGACGACCAGGCGCGTCGGATGTATTGGGCGGTTAGCGAGAAGATACAGGAAAAGTGAATTTTATCGGTATTTGGATCCCCAATTATCTCTGCTAGCCTGCCCTCTCCTCTTCCTCAACAATCTCTGCTAGCCTGCTCTCTCCTCTTCCTCAACAATCTCTGCTAGCCTGCCTCTCCTCTTCCTCAACAATCTCTGCTAGCCTGCTCTCTCCTCTTCCTCAACAATCTCTCCCGGCCTGCTCTCCTGTCATGCTCCCTTTAACACCCACAGTATCCTCTTCCAGAATGGTCAGCCATTCCCGGTCGAATCTGACGTATCTCGTTGAGTTGCGGAACGGCCGTGCGGAGCATCAGGTGGGTACGGTAGCCTGCCCCAACCGATTACGACATTTAATTCGCGACTTCATAACAATTTATAGATGGGTCATCTGGCCTGTTTTGCGGTTGGGATGTTTGCCTTGGAGGGGCATTACGAGAAAGAGCCGGCCAGGAAGGTGAGAGAGAGAGAGAGAGTGAGAGAGAGAGAGCGAAAGAGCGAGAGCGAGCGGGAGTGAGAGAGAACTAACTAGATATTTTGCAGGCCCGTGTCCAAAACCTTGCTGAAGAGCTCGGGCGAACCTGCCACGAATCGTACATCCGCTCCGAGAGCCACATCGGCCCTGAAATGTTCTATTTTATCGGCCAGGAGGACGCGACCGCCAAGTACGGCTTAAGCTGTTTCTCGACAATCTCTGCTAGCTTGCTATCCTTCGGATGTTGGCAAGCAGGCAGAGATTCTTGAGGAACCCCCAAAAATTGCAGACAAACCGGCGCCAACGGCTACATCTTGCGCCCCGAGGTGATCGAGGGGTGGTTTTATCTATGGCGGCTGACGGGGAAACAGGTAGCGCGCTCTGAAATTTCTTTCCGCAAAGGATCTCTGCTAGCCTGTCCAGATTTAACTGATTTCTTCCAGATGTACCGCGATTGGGTGTGGGACGCCGTCGAGTCGATGGAGAAGTGGTGCAGACGGGAAAAGGGATATGTAGGGTTGCAGAATGTCTACAAACCAGAACAAGTGAGCTAGCAGAGATTGTTGAGGAAGAGGAGAGGGCAGGCTAGCAGAGATTGTTGAGGAAGAGGAGAGGGCAGGCTAGCAGAGATTGTTGAGGAAGAGGAGAGGGCAGGCTAGCAGAGATTGTTGAGGAAGAGGAGAGGGCAGGCTAGCAGAGATTGTTGAGGAAGAGGAGAGGGCAGGCTAGCAGAGATTGTTGAGGAAAGGAGAGGGCAGGCTAGCAGAGATTGTTGAGGAAGAGGAGAGGGCAGGCTAGCAGAGATTGTTGAGGAAGAGGAGAGGGCAGGCTAGCAGAGATTGTTGAGGAAGAGGAGAGGGAAGGCTAGCAGAGATTGTTGAGGAAGAGGAGAGGGCAGGCTAGCAGAGATTGTTGAGGAAGAGGAGACGCCAAGCTAGCAGTGATCATTTGGGAATTCCAGGGCGCCGACGATGTGCAGCAATCCTTTTTCTTGGCCGAGACCCTGAAGTACGCCTACTTGACGTTTACCGAAGATACGGTAATGGCGCTCGACGCTTGGGTCTTTAATACCGAAGCACATCCACTGCCCGTCAACAAGGAGTACCCGATGAAGGAGCAAGCCGCGGCCCAAGCCTAAGCCAAGCCTCCAAGCCATGTTATTCGCCTTATCTTCTCGATTTCCCGGTTCCTCTAACAAGGAGTAGCTTTTAGGTGCTTTTGGAGTTTCTGGACGGGACCTAGCTAGTTCGATAGAGAAAAAATTCTGAACACCATACCATTTTCAAAAAGTGCTGATCGATAAAGGAATCTTAGAAAATTTAATTTAAAGTTCGCGCTTTTTTCTAGTTTTCGGGTCCATTTCCTCGGTTGACGTCGTTTTCGGGGCTGGGCAAGGCGCCATTCATAACATTCCGCCAAGGCCTCCATCACAGGTTGCATTGGCGTATTGGTAGTGCGCTCGCCTACCAACTTTTTAACATTTTTTTGCCTCGGGTTCGATTCTTCGCGCCGGCTAACCGTTTGCTTTTTGGGTCTTGAACCCGTTATCGGCGCATAAAATTTTAATTCTCAAAAAAGCAAAAAGTTAACGATAAATAAGAATCGAACTTGTGGCAAAAGTTCAAAAAAACTTCGTAGGCCCACGCACTAGCCACTTGGCTATGCCTAGGACGGGATCCAGGGCGCGTGAAGTCCCCATGTGGCAGGGCCGGTCGACCGCCGCAAATCACCTCAAATCACCACAAGGGTTCGGGTACCGGGAACGTTTTTACTTAAATTAAATTTTCGAAAACACCTTTATCGATCAGCACTTTTTGAAAACGGGATATTGCTCAGAATTTTTTTCTCTATCGAACTAGCTAGGTCCCGTCCCGAAACTCCAAAAGCACCTAAAAACGACTCCTTGTAAGACGATTCATAGCCCACCCCCACCCCAGGTTTTTATAGATTCTATGGATTTCTCCCTATCGGGTTTCCCTCAACACCCTTAGACTTTACTTTACTTCCCGCGCCCTTTAGAAGCCAGAAAACCGCCATTATTTTGCGCAGATTCCTACAGTACCCCCTTGTTTCTTGTCATTTTTTAATACCCTGGTCGAAGAAAGGTACGGGTACCGCCCCCCACACAATTTTCCCAGTTTTATGATCTTTTTGTTGCTCCCTCTTTCCCCCCCCCCCCCCCCCCCCCCCCCCCCCCCCCCCTCCCCCCCCCCCCCCCCCCCCCCCCCCTCTCTCTCTCTCTCTCTCTCTCTCTCTCTCTCTCTCACTCTCTCACTCTCCCTGTGTCGCTGTTTGCCATCACAATTACCCGCTGTGATATTCAACAAGGAGCTGTATGCCTCCAAGAGTTTTTATTGGGTCCACATTTTGGTACGAATAAATCATAAACCAAAATGCTGATTCCAATAACACAAATACTCAAAAAATTCGAATGCACAACATTTGATATTTAAATACAAAAACGTGGCACCATACCGTTCTCCTCAACAATCTCTGCTAGCCTGCCCTTTCCTCTTCCTCAACAATCTCTGCTAGCCTGCCCTTTCCTCTTCCTCAACAATCTCTGCTAGCCTGCCCTTTCCTCTTCCTCAACAATCTCTGCTAGCCTGCCCTCTCCTCTTCCTCAACAATCTCTGCTAGCCTGCCCTCTCCTCTTCCTCAACAATCTCTGCTAGCCTGCCCTCTCATCGTCCTCAACAATCTCTGCTAGCCTGCCCTCTCCTCTTCCTCAACAATCTCTGCTAGCCTGCCCTCTCCTCTTCCTCAACAATCTCTGCTAGCCTGCCCTCTTCTCGTCCTCAACAATTTCAATATCCTGGACGCACGGAAACCCTCCTGGACGCTCTCATCTGCCTCAACAAGCGGCTTCGCAAAAGATCAAAAATTTCCATAGGAGCAATTGCATCCCGGGAAGAGAAGGTGCTTAGCATGTGGCGGTCATAAAACTTACTGCAATTTATTGCGTAACTTACTCACTGACTACTACAATGACTACCACGTCGACTTCTATTCAACTGAATGTGGGTGGTTTTTTCTTGCCGTCAAGCCATTGCCTTAAGGCGTTCATTCCGAGACTATGCCTTTTAGACGATCAGCCGCTTGCACCGGCGAGTCGAGGAGGCGAAGCTCGAATTTGGCAAGGCGTGCGAGCGCGAGGAAGCCCTTGCCGAAGAGTTGGGCCGACAGGTATATCATTTTTTGTGGGCAACCTAGAAAGGAAAAGAAACAACCGCTGCCTAAGCAAAAGCCTAAACCCACGCATAGCAGCCTAACCTAAGGTTCAGCCTAAGCTTAACAAAGGCCTTAGCATTAGCCTAAGCCTACAGGTTGCAAAAAAAAGACACATTTGGGTCGAAATAACTCCGAACATAAGAATCGAAGTGCTTACCATCCAAATCTTAAATATCTGCATAAGATTTAACACAACTTATTTTTTCGATTTTATACCAACTTACTATTACCTTTACGACCGAAAATTTCTTCTTGAACGCGGTTGAAAATTTGATTTTTGCCTAAAATATATACATTTTAAAATTAATGGAAAATCTTAGAATTTATCAGTCAATTTCATTTTTTAAAGCAAAACAATTTTCTATTTTCTTATTTTTTTCTTTAATTATAACTCCTTATAACTCCTCCTATCTATATTTTTCAATGACCTATCCAAATACTAATTCCATTCCACACCAAATTCCACCACAATCTATTATTTTTTATTCTCTAAAACGTCCCCCACGTACTGTAATTTCTTTTTCCCCTTTTCTCGGGCCCCTACTTCATCCGCTGAAATTTTTTTTAGCAATAAGTATGGCACCTTCTCCAAATACGAGACTACTATCCACAAACTTCAGAAAAAGACTAAAAACTATTTTTAATCCTCACAAAATTTTAAATTTTTTGTCAATTGTCCAAAACTCTACTATTATTTTAAAACATCAACAATTCCATGCAAAACCCACAAAATCGCAAATTTCTTTTCTACATAACCCCTGGAGCCTTTTACATGCCATCACAAAATTCCATAAATACGATTTTCATCGAGGGCCCTCTAGAGCGATTTAAGACACCTTAAAATACTGATTTTGTTAAATAACAATTACACCAAGTCAAAACAAGCCAGACCGATTTTGTCCAGTAGCCGGTCAATTTTCGAATTATTAAAAAAAAAACCACCTAATCTTTGATACGATTATACTTTATGTTATTATTTACCCTTCAAATTCCACAATCTACCCAAAATTATTACTTTCACTCAAAATCAAATCACCCTATTCCAAAATCGAAGTTTAAAATTCTTTAAAAAAATTTTCGACGGAAAATTTCTTAGTCTTTGCATAGTTTTATTCAACTGATAGCACGACATATTGCTCAAAATATCCCTACGACTCCACCTTCCAAAATTTTTTACGCAACCTCGAATTCGGTTTATTTCGGTTTTGATAATTTTCCTGCCCAACCGCTGGTTAAAAAAATTCATGAATAAGGCTTTAGGATGCGCTATTCAAATTATATCAGATAAAAATAAAACGAAATTTTCACACCATTAAATTTCATAAAATGTGACAAATTCAAAAGCACAACAACCTTTTGAGCCCTAAAGACCCCTTCCAAAGGGTACTCTCATTTCTAGATATAATAACCCCAACTACAACTAACAAAGAAAACTACCCCTTTGCAATCTAGAAATATTTTTCCAAATTGTTTCAACCAAAATCCATGACCAGGGGTCTTAAAACTCGAAAATTCTCGATCTCAAAAATTCTTTAATATTTATATTACCCTTACAAAACTATTTGTTTTCCCATAGTTTTTTATATTAAAAATTTAAAATTCTCCATAAATTTCTCCCAACTTTACCACCCTCAAAAATTTTAATTTTTATATTCCTATATTACTTACTAATAAAATTATCACCACCACAAAAAAATACAAATATTCAACAATTTTCATTTAGGGTATCCAAAAATCAAAAATCAATTTTATTTTCCAATATTTATTATACACCCATTTCTACCTTATTATTTACCCAAACTTCCTTTTTTCACACCCTTAGCCTAGGCCTTAACAGGTGCTTATCCAACTTTGCTTTAAGTATGCTTAGCCTAGCATAGCTTTAGGTTTGAGCCTAAGCACCGCCTATCTCAGCTTACCCAAGAAGCCCGAGTAGGCGCCTTAGGGGGCACGGCTTAGTTTGGTACGACTCCAGATAACCCCCCAGCCGGCACCCAACTTTTGTATCTCGTCTGCCTGTTCATCTACAGGTGTGTAAAGTATACCAAAATGTTCGTCTTGCTCTCGCGAGTATTTTGGTATATTTTACACACCTGTAGATGAACAGGGAGCCGAGATACGGTAGGTGGGGGTCGGCTGGGGGGTTATCTGGAGTTTAGCCCTTAGTTTACTTGGCTTCAGCTAAACCTGCGCTCGGTTGCAATGAAAATGAATGATAATGAAAACTGCTGTCAAGCCAATTTTTTTCAGGAGGCAATCTACGACTCGGTGAACAAGTATCTGCACCTCGTCGTCAAGGAAGAAGAGGACGGCATCCGGGCGGACTGGCAAGCCCAAGACGAAGCGCGGCTGACTCTCGGTGGCGTGGAGACGTGCCCCGAGTCGAAAGTGCCGGTATGCTTGATGTTTTGATTTGGCATTGACTTAAAGGGATACCCAAGGTTTTGGCTGCAAATACATAGTTATGGATTCCGGGCAGTACAAATGACGCGCGAATTTTGTGCGGCAACGGCTGGGGCACAGATTGGCACTCCCACTTGTGGCTTCCCCATCCCACCCAATGGCTTGCCACTATGGCCAATTGGATCGCTACAAACCGCGTTCCAGCAGTCTCTTCCCGTGGTGACAACCGTTTTTCAGGTGCTGGTGACCTCGGAGCAAGCCTACTGGGACCCGCTGCTGAAGTGGTTCGAGCGATCGCTGTGTGCCGGAGAAGCCGCCGCTAGGGGCCTGTACACCGACGTGAGCACCAAAGAGCTCTCCAAGGTACGCTTGTAGGCAGCTTGGCTTTTGTTTCACTTAGGCTCTTGGCTTAGGCTTAGACTTAGGGACTTAGGCTTAGGCTTAGATTTAGCTTAGCCTTAGGCTGAGGTTTGGGCTTAAGCTAGGGCTTAGGTTAAGGAGTAAAGAAAGTAACTTGAATTTTGCCATTAGTTTTTCGATCTACGATAATATTTATTTGCAGCTTCTCACGACGGCGCTGCGATCAAACGTCGACGAGGCTTTCCGCGAGTGGAAGGACGCCCGAGTTGCGACCCTGGAGAAGCGAGGCCGCTACCGAGAGCTTGTGGGTGCTTGTGTGCTTGACTGAACTATCTGCCTTCACCAACCTCCTTTGTAGTGAGACACGCACGGCCTTTTTCAGCAGACACAGAGCGTCGGACTGACGATCGGCTTCTACGACTCCAAAGAGCAGACACGCGCGGATTAGCAGACGGCCAACCATGGGCTGACACCTTCGGAAAGGATACGCACGACGACAACGACGATGACGAAACCGTTTTTGTTTGCTTTTCCTCATTATTGCCGTGTGAAATAAATTTGTGTACGATACGGTACGATACAGTGACTACCAAATTCGCAGAATGCCGCCTCTAAACAGAGTTTTTGAGCCTGGAAGTTCTGAATAAATTTATCATAAAAATTAAGTTTTTATTTTTTGCCCCTTAAGCTTCTTTTGTTAAAAAGTCGACAGTTGCTTAGGCGTAGCTTAGGCTTCGACTTAAGCTTAGGCTCACAGCGTCCTCCCCTCACCCTGCCATACTTGTTAAATAAAGATATAACACGACCAATACAGCCAATCAGTTCAAAATCGCGTCCAAGACATCCTGCGAAAATCTTTATATACATAGACTAGTACGAGGGACTACAAAACACACGATATCTACATACATATACACGTTGCACATTACGGGGACAAGTCACGAGGCAGGGGGAGGTCAGTAGTCGTCCGCCGAGTGGGGATCACCACAGCTCCATCGTGATGTTCGTCTTCAGGTTGACGGCGATGTGGTAGGGTAGATAGGGCATGAGGTGGAAACCGCTGTACAGCTCGATGTCACGGATGCGGGCCGTGTAGGAGAGGAGGAGGCGATCGGTTGGCTGGAATCAAGAAATAAGTGATTTCTGCTAGCCTGCCCTCTTCTCTTCCTCAACATTGTCTGCTAGCCTGCCCTCTCCTCTTCCTCAACAATCTCTGCTAGCCTGCCCTCTCCTCTTCCTCAACAATCTCTGCTAGCCTGCCCTCTCCTCTTCCTCAACAATCTCTGCTAGACTGCCCTCTCCTCTTCCTTAACAATCTCTGCTAGCCTGCCCTCTCCTCTTCCTCAACAATCTCTGCTAGCCTGCCCTCTCCTCTTCCTCAACAATCTCTGCTAGCCTGCCCTCTCCTCTTCCTCAACAATCTCTGCTAGCCTGCCCTCTAAATTCTGAGGGGCTACGGAACCAACCAGACAGTTGGGGTCCTCGAAGTCCATTGGCACGAGGAAGGAGAGAGTGCGGGTCGCAGCCGGTTCTAAAACGAACATTTTTGGGGCAGGCTAGCAGAGATGTTTAGGGAAACGTGGCTAACAGTACCTTGGCAGTAATATTCTTGGAGAAAGTTGTTTTCGCACCTCACGATGATACGGTAGGCGTACCAGCGCGATCGGCTGTAAGTGAGTCTGTTAAAGGGCGTGAGAGAGAGAGAGAGAGAGATAGTGAGAGAAGTCAGCACGTACAAGTGAGTGTAGCCAGAATACACGACGATCCCGAGCTGCTTCTCCTGCCATTCCCAGACCAGCTTTTGCAGCGGCTCCCAAATCTTGGACCAGAATTGCGGCGTAGCGGCCGGGGGGTTGCCTTGTTCTGGAATGGAAGGTGCTTTGGCGTTATCGGGGGGAGCGACCTTTTGCGTGTAGGGATGTAAAAGCGCATTCCGGAATACCTACCTAACCTCTCGAATTGGGCGAAACGGCCAGGCGAGCCCGGCCATGGGCCATGATGCGATTCGATGTAGAGACGGCCTGAGCGCAGGTTTAGAAGAGAGAGAGAGAGACCGAGACAGCGAGATAGAGAGTACCTTCCCGGTGAGGCACCATCGTGGCGATCACGATCCCTTGCTTTTCTGATCGCAGGCAATACGCATGGGTGCCCGCCATCGTCTTGAACGGCATCAGCTAGAGCAGAGAATTTTCGGAAGCGGAAGCTTGGTTCATATCCCGTTCTTTCAAGGGTTCATATCCCCCTTAAAAACACAAGCACCAGAAGCTTGTTTACCATAGGCGCCCGGTAAGGTGTCTTCCACATCATGGCGTTGTGCTTGCAATCACTAAACGGATTTGGGTTAGGCTGTTTCCGGTATTCGACTCTTAGCGGGGGGAGGGGGTTAGTAGAGATTGTTGAGGAAGAGGAGAGGGCGGGCTAGCAGAGATTGTTGAGGAAGAGGAGAGGACAGGTTAGCAGAGATTGTTGAGGAAGAGGAGAGGGCAGGCTAGCAGAGATTGTTGAGGAAGAGGAGAGGGCAGGCTAGCAAAGATTGTTGAGGAAGAGGAGAGGGCAGGCTAGCAGAGATTGTTAAGGAAGAGGAGAGGACAGGTTAGCAGAGATTGTTGAGGAAGAGGAGAGGGCAGGCTAGCAGAGATCGTTGAGGAAGAGGAGAGGGCAGGCTAGCAAACCGCTTGCAGGTTACGGTACGCAAAAGCATACTCCATGTCCTTGGACCCATCGTAGAACGGGTCCTCTCGATCGTTTTTCGGCATTTTCAAGGCCGGCCACAGCTTGCCCAGCGTGCCGTTGTTGCGCACCGGCTCGACGCCGAGGATTTCTGAAATTGGCCGGAGATTACCGTAGTTTTAAAGGGGTTGTGACAGCTGAAATTAAAATGCTCTTCTATCCCCAAAAAGCAAATTCCGCCAGGAATTCCCGCTAGTTTGCCCCTGCCCTAAAAAACCTCACCACTAAACAAATTGTAGTATTCGACGTTCTGGAAGGGAGCGAGCAGGGCTCCGCGCTTGAACGCCGGCCCCATCGCGTAGAAGACGGTCGTCATCTGGAACGGGGCGGAATTTTCGCGACTTTTTTGCCTTTAAGGGGCATTTAAAGGGCCCTTACGGGCAAGTACCAGCCTCCGGCGCCAAGTAGTCCCATCCGTGGTTGCTGCCCAGCACGTCTTTTCCCGGCTCGAGGCTAAAATTGCTTAAAAAGCGTCCTTCTCCGCAGGGGTTTCTGCTAGCCTGCTCTGCCGTAAAGCGCGAAAAAATTACACTTTGAACTCGACGCCCGGCTCGGAGAGCAGGAAGATATCGCCGACGCGCGGGTGATCCGAGAAGTGGAGCCTGGAAATGGGATTTCTCTCTCTCTCTCTCTCTCTCTCTCTCTCTCTCTCTCTCTTTCTCTCTCTGTCTCTCTCACTCTCACCTCGGCGGAAGCAGCTTCTTGTCGTAGATTTTGAAGCCGTCTCGCGGCCTTTCGCATTTGGCCTTCTCGAAGTAGGCGGAGGGAAGTGGACCTAGAAAAAACGGGTACTCGACTGTTAGCGGGGGGGGCAAATTTCCCAAGTCAGCCCGTATTGCTGCAATCAAAAACCGACCATTTTCACCCCGGTGAATCCGGGTAACCACCCCCGGCAGGGTCTGCTCGCCGCCGAAGTCGTATCCGCTCAGGTCGACGTTTCGCCTGACGTCCATAAAGCCTAAATGGTCGCTGCTTGGGCTTAAGCTTAGGTTTAGGCCTAGGCCACCACCAAAAAGTACCGTGATCGGACAGGAAGGCAAAATTCGTGCAGCCCAAACGACCCGTCTGGTAGAGCTCGTTTAGGAATTTCGCCATTTCCGTGTCGAGCCGCTCCAAGACGGTTCTCACCTGAACATTTTTTGTATCGAAAATGAAGCGCTGCTCCTCCTCAAAAATCTCTGCTAGCCTACCTCGTTCGAATCGCCCTTGAATCCGTGTCTCGTCGCGTCCGGCTCGTCCATGTAGCCGAGGATCAGGCTAGGGCGATCGGCGGATGGTTTCGCGAGTTGCTCCAGCACCCAGCCGAACACCTCGCTCATCTGCCGGTTCGGCTGGTAGGGTTCGGTGATGAATGGTGATTCTGTAGGTATGGCTGCGTGAAGCCTAAGCCTAAGCTTAAGCCCAAGACTAGCCGAAGTCTAAGCCTAAGCCTAAGCCTACGCCTAAGCCTACCTGGGTAATGCGGACAGCCAGGGAACTGGAAACAGGCGACCTTCTTCCCGGTCTGCCGGTGGAACGTCGTCCAAAACTGCAAAAAAACTTTCACAGACTTTCAAGTCGAGGGCAGTCCAGCAGAGACTCTTGCGGAAACGGAAAATCCCTCACCGGCTCTCCGCTATCGTAGAATTGACGCTCGGTGGGGCTCGGTTTTCGGATGTCGATAGGCCGCGCCTTGATCCTCGGGTCGTACATCTGAAAAATGGAGCTCCAAATTCCTCTTCTTCCTCAAAATTTGCTCCTCTTCCTCAAAAATCTCTGCTAGCTCGCCCCGCCCGCTCTCAAATAATCTCTGCTAGCTCACCCAGGCATCGACGATCCCGTGAAAGCCGGGGTAGAGCCCGGTGGCGATGCTCATATGGTTCGGAAACGTCTTGGACTGAAACGACGGGAAGACGCCCTGAAAATGGGCTTTAAAGGAGCATTCAAGTCTTGAGAATTCCGCACAGCACCTCTGCTAGCCTGCCCTACTCGGGGGACGTTTCAAACAGTAAAAATCCAATATACCTCCGCCTTCACCCCTCGCTCGGCGATAAAGTCAAAATTGCGCAGGATTCCCCGGTCGAAATAATCCTTGGCCAGGCCGTCCATCGAGAAGATGACCAGCGGGATGTTGTCAGGACTGGAACCAGATCAAATGGTCTTTGCTGGCTGCCTATGCCCCTCAATTCAAGGTCCCTTTAAAAGCCCTACTCGCATTTTCCATCCTCATCAGCCCGAAGTGTCTCGTAGTGCCAGGCGTACTTGGCGGCATCGAGCGAAACGGGATTGCCTGGAAATGTGAGGCTAGCAGAGATTGTTGAGGAAGAGGAGAGGGCAGGCTAGCAGAGATTGCTGAGGAAGAGGACAGGGCAGGCTAGCAGAGATTGTTTAGGAAGAGGACAGGGCAGGCTAGCAGAGATTGCTGAGGAAGAGGACAGGGCAGGCTAGCAGAGATTGTTTAGGAAGAGGGCAGGGCAGGCTAGCAGAGATTGTTGTGGAAGAGGATAGGGCAGGCTAACAGAGATTGTTGAGGAAGAGGAGAGGGCAGGCTAGCAGAGATTGCTGAGGAAGAGGACAGGGCAGGCTAGCAGAGATTGTTGTGGAAGAGGATAGGGCAGGCTAACAGAGATTGTTGAGGAAGAGGAGAGGGCAGGCTAGCAGCGTTCATTTGTGCACCTCACCTCTCGGCAACGCGATAAAATAGTAGCCGGCGCCGGCCGCGCCGGCTGCCAACGCCGTCAGCCCTATGAGGATGACAACCTAAATTCCGCTCGGCTCCAAACTACGAAAATCACCTCTTTGAAAGTTGGCAGCCGGAAGTGGTTGGGAGAAACTGTATCAAATACGATAAGCTTGATTTTCACGGGCTAAATACCTTTTGGGAACCCATCAATGACAATCGCCTTTTTTGGCTTTGCTGTCTGTTGCGTCGGCATGCGGAGGGGGTCGCTGAAATTTAGTTGATCTTTTGATTACCTGAATAATGATTTCTACCTTAAGACTAGTCAGTTTTATCCTTGAAAAAGGTCTAAAATTTCAATAGCTACGATTTGTTGAGGGCGTAGCCCAATAGCCCGGCAAGCAACAGCCAAATCTTGGGCGATGCTGGCCGTCAATGGGGGCTTTTTGGAAATTGCACGGATTCAGATTTGGTATTCACCTAGCGCCCTAATGATACTAACTACCAAATTTGAATATTTATGGGTTTTTGAGAAAGCGCTGCTGCTTCCTCCTCCCCCCGCTAATAGCCCAGTATCGTAAAAACAAAGCATTATTTCTTTTCAAAATCCGGCTTCCTGGTTCCTTTAAAAAATTAAAAACAACCTCGGTAGATATTATAGTATTTAAAAACCTCATTTTTCCTTCTTTTTGTGCCATTTCATTTAGCCATTTTTCATCACAAAAATCTACGTATTTCTAAGAATTTTTGACTTACTCGACACTTCCATATTTTGCCATTTTCGGGCTCAACTTTCGACTTCATTAATGTGCATTTAAAATGGCAAGAAAATTGGAATATTTTGGTATGTTAATCGTGAAAATTGCCCCGGAAGATCAGGGCATAATCGAATAGAGAAGCGGCGGGGAGAAATGATAAGGCTCGGGGAAAGGTTGATAGCTAGTCTAGGCTAGGCCCGCAGATTTGGATATTTTTGGAAATTCTGATATTTCATAAAAACTTACAAAAAATTTGGGAAATTGCGTGAAAAAGAATTTTAAACAGGTCATGCAAAAAAATGAACTGTTTTGTTATGTCCTCCAACGCCTATTCTTTGGCTGGTTGACTCAGAAAGCTTTTTAGACCGGAAAAACTTTGTGAATTGTTCTAAAAGCCTACAGAATTTCTGCCTGTCTCCATCTCTCTCCCTCTCACTCTTTGCTCTCTCTCGCTCTCTCTCGCTCTCTCTCTAACTCTATCGCTCTCTTTCGCTCGCTCGCTCTCTCCCTCTCCCTCCTCTCACTCTCTAACTCTATAGCTCTCCCTCTACTGCTCTCTCACTCTATCACTCTCTCACTCTCTCACTCTTTCTCTCTCCCTCTCTCTCTCTCTCTCGCTCTCCCTCTCTATGTTTCTCTCGCTCTCTAAAATGTCAATAAAATAAAATAAATCTTTATTCACAAAAATACAGAATGATACACGAGTACGGTGGGAGGATAAATCGTATTTTCACATTCACAACCCATCAGCGAACAACCAAGAGGAAAAACGACGATTTTAAAGGGAGTGTGACAGCTGGGAGCGAAGCATAACCTAAGCGTAAGCCTATGCCCACGTTTAATGCTAAGCCTGAGCCTGAGCCTAAGCTTAAGCTAAGCCCAAGCCTAAGCCCAAGCCGAAGCACTTACCTAAGTTCACCCCGCTGTCACGCTCCCTTTAAAATGATCGACACGCGGCTATCACAATAATTCGTGTGGAGGAAAAGCTGGGCGTTCAAGTGAAATGTTACACAACCAAAAAACAAACACCGAAAAACCGGATTACGGTACCGCGAGAAAAATAGGAAAAATTTCTATAAAAAAATCAGGTGCAAAATACGGCGTTACGATAGCTTATTACGCAGCTGGCAAAGAGATCCGGCTTGAAAAAAACACACTCGAAAAACGCTAAAATAATTGGCTACAACTCGAATCCGTGGAATAGTTTTGGAGAGGCGGGGGCTGATATGGCGCGTGGACGGCGAAGGGCACATTTTAGTGGGGCGGGGGGAAGCTGGGAGCAGGGGTACGGTAGGTGGTGGTATTATCACAACGGAATCTGGGCCGGCATGCAGTAAGGCAATGGGGTTTTGAAGCGGATGGAGTGTATATTGGGGAGTTCCTGGTATTAAAGGGACCGGGAAGGCAGGAATTTTCTGTCTCTAGCTCTGACACACGCTCTCGCTCTCTAACTCTCTGTCTCTCTCGCCTTCTCAGTCCCTTTAAACCCCAAAAAATGAGCATATCAGGCCTATTTGTGAAAGGAGCGGCACTTGTCGAGGAGGAAGGACAGGCTGGGGAGGCGGTCATGGAGGGCCAGCGCGTCCAACGACAGCTCCGACGGCTTCAGGTGAACGGTCTGGCGTTGCTGATGGCCACCGGATGCGGATTGTTGTAGAAGGGAGGAAACCAGGTCCGCGCTGAAAAATATTAAATAATCCCTGCTAGCCTGCCCTATCCTCTTCCTTACACAATCTCTGCTAGCCTGCCCTCTCCTCTTCCTCAACAATCTCTGCTAGCCTTCCCTCTCCTCTTCCTCAACAATCTCTGCTAGCCTTCCCTCTCCTCTTCCTCAACAATCTCTGCCAGCCTGCCCTCTTCTCTTCCTCAACAATCTCTGCTAGCCTTCCCTCTCCTCTTCCTCAACAATCTCTGCTAGCCTGCCCTCTCCTCTTCCTCAACAATCTCTGCTAGCCTTCCCTCTCCTCTTCCTCAACAATCTCTGCTAGCCTTCCCTCTCCTCTTCCTCAACAATCTCTGCTAGCCTTCCCTCTCCTCTTCCTCAACAATCTCTGCTAGCCTTCCCTCTCCTCTTCCTCAACAATCTCTGCCAGCCTGCCCTCTCCTCTTCCTCAACAATCTCTGCTAGCCTGCCCTCTCCTCCTCCTCCTCAACATTCTCTGCCAGCCTACCTGTTCTGCATAGATCCCGGCAGCTGCTTCGACGAGGTGGTGGTGGACAGGCCGAGCTGCTCAAGATCCCTAAAAAGTCATGTTCTACAATATTCCATTGCTACCGTACCTCTCCAAGAAAGCAGCACTCGACGTGACCGTCTGCGGGCCCTTCGGATCAAAGAAATCGACGTCAAGCAGGGTGGAGCCTGGGGAGGAGCCGCCTGAAAATTTTGGGGTTTGGTGGGGCAGGCTAGCAAAGATTATTGAGGAAGGGAGTTGAGGAGGAGACTTGCATACCAGATTTCAGGGGGTTAACAAGTCCGGCATCGGCCCAGTTGAAGTCGGCCGGCGGGACGGCGAGCGAGTCGGCCATCTTGAACGGGGGCGGGGACTGGAAAGGCGGGGTTTTCAGGCTGAATACGAGTTTTTTAACATTTAGGTGAGTGCAGAGTACACCCCTGTACTGCAGGTTACGGTAGAGTCCAAAAAACACTCGATTAGATACCCGAAATGAATCAGGGTTTGAAAAGAAACGTGAACTAGGCTTAAGCCTAAGCCTAAGACTAAGCCCAAGTGAACGTGGACAAGTTTAGAAGCACCCAAATTCGCGCATTTCCGCATTTCCCTCTGTTAGCCCGACCACCCCCGAGAACAGCGAGCGCTACCGAAGATTTGCTCCTTGCCGCAGCCGCCGGCTGGCTGCCGCCCGCGCCGCTACCGCTCTCCGCGCGACGGCTTGAGCTCCAGAAGCGGAGCGACCGGCGTGAGAACCAGGTACGCTGAGGTTGGAGCTGTAACGGATACAGGGTGTGTGATGGGAGAGATAGTGAGCAAGAGAGAGAGAGAGAGAGAGGCAAAGAGAGAGAGAGAGAGAGAGGGCGAGAGAGATCCTTACCGACGGCTTCAAAACTTAGTCATTTTTACGGCTCCCTGACCTTTACCTGATCATGATTAGCTGGCGTAATCGATCCCCCGGCGCCGTTTTGCTTGGTGGTAATCGATGTGCCGCTTCCGCTTGTCGACAGCGTCACCGGGCGGCCACCGCGACCACTGAAAAACTCAGTTTTTAAACAATTGAAATCAAATTAAATAATTTTAAATTGTAATTTTAACAGAAACCAGGGTTGAAAAGCCACTTCGCGACTTTTCAACCCTGGCCCCGATTTATCCTATGAGAATTCACGACTTGAATAATTTTCTCGAACCACAACGCCAAAAATCAAAAAAAAAATACGCCTTCGGTCCCTTTATATAGGGTTTCCTCGCTTCCGGTGCATGCTAATTGATTTCTAACAAAGTGCAGGACCGAGATTTTTTACAAAAAACTATTTTTAATATCGAAAATACCACTTTTTCCGCAATTTTGCATGTGTGCAGTCATCGCAAGACCATTACACACCTAAAGAGGTATGATGCATACCTCAAACTCCCTCCCCAGACCCGCTTTTGCTGGTACACCCAGACGGAAGTTGCATTCAAATGCACACACACACACAGACACTATTTTTTTATATATAGTAGGATTCGGTTCACCCCCCTCGATATTGAAAAGCATCGATTCTTTTCGCAACTTTTCAGCATTTTTCAAGCTTTTTGGATCCCCTAAAAAGCCCGGCTCCATCCCCGGCGCCCTTCACATTAACTCAGAAATTCCAATCGTGTGCACTTCACCCCCCCACCCCCTTGGGGTGTGGCAGGAGTACTGGAGCGGAAAAATTCATTGGCAGCCCCCTAGGGGTGGCCGCAATTATCTTTACTGAGACATGAGAGAGGGCCCAGGAAATGGGCCCTTTTAGATGCCCGTCCAGCCACATCACTACCATACAATCGCCTATGCATCCGGAAATCACGGGATTCCGTGGCAGTCCGGGGGGTACGGTAGCGGGATGCGTTGCTATCGAGGATGAGGAGAGGGCAGGCTAGCAGAGATTGTTGGGGAAGAGGAGAGGGCAGGCTAGCAGAGATTGTTGAGGAAGAGGAGAGGGCAGGCTAGCAGAGATTGTTGAGGAATAGGAAAGGGCAGGCTAGCAGAGATTGTTGAGGAAGAGTAGAGGGCAGGCTAGCCGAGAACATTTTCAAAAGCCCGACCTATTCTCTCCAATCGGCGTCGGCACGAGGACGGCGTCGGACAGCGCCTGCGTCGTCGTCGTCGTGCGGATAGCGTGCTGAATTGAATTGATTTGAGGAGTTCCCCAATGATCTCTGCAGCCTGCCGTCGACTTCAAGAAATGCACGTATTTTGATACCTTATCGACTCCCAGGGCTTCATGAAACAAGGCTTCCAGGGCCGAGTCTGGGAACTGGTAGCGCAGGGAGACGGCCTCCTCGACGATGCGCAGCGCCAGCCAAATCTCTGAGCATCTGGAAATAGAGGTACTTGAGGTTTTTTAGACATTCTTCCTATCTCTCTCACTCTCTCTCTCTCTCTCTCTCGCTATCCCCAAGTGCAACTGGCTACGCCATGAAATTCGTACCGGGATACAATCTCCGACACGAGCATCGATGGCTCCTCGCCAGCGTCGAGCGTCTCGCGAATCGCAAAAACATGAGCATCTTCTGGGCGGTCGTCGGGGTACTCCTGAAAAAAATATTCACGTCTCTCTCTCTCTCTCTCTCTCTCTCGCGCGCTTTCTCTGACCTCATCAACCAGCAACCCATCAAAATCCGTCGAGATCGCCAGCTTGTCGCCGATCAGCGGGAGTGAGATCTGAAATTAGGGCATTAAAGGGAGAGCGAGCGAGCGAGAGAGAGAGAGAGAGAGAGAGAGAGAGAGGGGGGGAGGGGAGAGAGAGAAAGAAAGAAAGACAGACGGCTGCTACCTCCGGAATTTTCGGCGGCGGCGGAGCGGCCACAAAGTCCGCTTCGTCCCAGTCGTCGGCGTCGTTGATCGAGGCGCGCGTGGCCGGCTATAAATTGAAGCATTTTAAGGTTTAAAATTCAATAGAAAAAATTGTTTAAAAATTCAACTTCGATTTCGATCGATCGATTTCACGCGCCATACCTTACTTTCCACTACCGTAGCCGCGGCCGCAAAGTCACCCCACTCGTCGTCATCATCGTCGGCATCGCCAGAACCGGAAGGGGCGGCCTAGAGGGTTGGTTTGAATGTTTAAAGGGATGGTGCCACAAACCGCAAAGGCATCCCAGCCCTGGGCGGGCGTCTCCGAGCCCTGCGTCGAATTCAAGCCGTCTTCCTTTGCCGAAAAGCCCCAGTTCGCGTCTGAAACGCGGGTCAATTATTCGGGATCTCTTGCTCTCGCTCTCTCGCTCTCTCTCACGCTCTATCTTTCTTCTACTCCCCCCGTTAACACTCCAGTACCCTCCAACGCCTTTTATAGACCAAAAACTACCTCCGGAGCCCTGGGTCGAGTCCTCCTGAGCGCGCAGCGTCTGCTGATCATCTAACGACGACGTGCTCGCCACCGTGAAGTCCCCAAACTCATCGTCATCCTCTTCTGGAGCTAAAAATTTATTCCCGCCATTTTCGACGTATTTAAGGTACTTTGTTTCTGTAGAAAAAATCTCTGAAGCCTACCAGCAGCCGGCAAAGTAGAGTCGGACTTCGCCGGCTCATCCGGTGTCAGCGAGCCGTTCAGCTCGCCCTGCTCCTGCTCAACAACGGCTTCCAGCGACGCCGACTTCGAGGCGAGCGACAGGTTTTCTGGAAAAATCACTATGTCAAATGGTAGCTCGCAGAGCAGGCTAGCAGAGATCCTATGGGAAATCCTGGAATCCTAGAAATGACTGCTCTTACCGTCGTTTGGCTTGAACGTGCTCGCGTCGTGCTGCTCGTACTCGCGGACCGTCTCGCTGATGCCGGACATTGTATCGATATGGCCGTTGGGGAGCTGCTTGGCCACCTTGATCACCATCTGCTGCTGCTCCTCGTGCACAACGCCTGAAAAATTTTTCGCGGTTCTGAATAAAATAAAATCGATATTCTTGTATTCTAACAAAAACTTGTGAAGATTTCAGGTTTAAGAATCCAGAAAAACTGTGTAAAAGCACCTCTGCAATTTATATTAGCCATTAAAATCGCCGAGACCCACTTTTCAGCTGCGTCACCGAGCCGTCCGACCACTCGGTGGTGTACTCGGGCACGGAGGTCGGCTCTTCGACAAAGTTGCGCGGCACCTCGGCCACCGACGGGGGATGCGCTGCAAATGCTATTTAAACAACTAAAAAATTGTAAAACTCACAAATGCTATCAAAATCCGGGTCCGGCAACGACATGTCCCGGTCGCTGTCATCGCTGTCTTCTTCTAAATTTCGGAATGGGAAAGAAAGTAAAAGGCTAAATATGAATCTCATTATTTAGCTCAAACATTAAGCTCAATTAAGATACCCACCAACGACATGAATGAACCGGGGCTCGTCCTGTGTTTCGGCCACCACATTAAAGGGTGGTGGCCCCTCGTCCATCCTTAAAAACGTATCATACACTTCGATTCATAGATTGCATAGACGCTCATAAAAGTGTCCGGAAATAGCGTATAGTTAAAGTTAATAAAAGTGCATATCATTTTCCTATATTGGGGCGTTAGAAAACGGTCACAAATTCGCTGATAAGGTAGTTATAGCCTAGGGACGCAACGCATCTTCAAAAGTTCTTTTTGTTTTTGCCATAGCTTTTTTATGACAATATCTTGTGTTGTAATCACTCATAGTATATTCGACGCTCTACCGAGAGAAAAATCGAGACTAAATGTCGTATGGCTGTCGTGGTTTTCCACCCCGTAAAAAGCCGGATTTGTCATTAAACGCCCGCGGTCGGCTGCTAGAATCTAACAATAGATTGGCGCTGTAAGAAATATGCCAACGGCACCCCACCGAACTAATTGCCGTGCCGAAAACCGTGCCAAAACCGGTCCGGCCAGTCGAAACAAATCACAAGAGCACACAGAATTCGGGGCGGCGCTAGCGGCTGTTAAACGCGCACGCGACGCCCGCGTGGATAGTAACCTCCCGTACCCGGGGTTTCCTAATACCTTTTTTTTCCAAAAGGTTGTCCAAAAGTATAAAATTTATATTTTAAACTTAAACTTAGCTATTTTCTTGCAAAAATCTGTTTCTTTATAGAATGGCCTCTTCTCAATACGAATCGGCGCCCAACTCGTCGCGAAACTCGACCAAACGCCCGAAAACTGACGCCGAAATGTGAGCACCCGTTTGCCGAGCTCGTCAAAACCTTACTTTTTCTTGCGTCCACAACACATTGCTGTTGGTGGTTTTCGGGCGTTGATAGAGAAATGAGCGCATTTTAGTTTTCTTTGTATGCCGCCGCGAAACGGCTCGATTCTACCGTTTTATGCAAATTTTAGCGGCCAAGAATACGATGCGGCCGTCCACAGCGGTTTGCTCGTGCCCTTGGATGTTCATCAGGTTTATTAGATCTAAAAAAGGGTTTAAAAAGGTTCTAGGTCCCCATCGTCTTTCACCCGGAATACGACGTGCGCTTCTTCGGCATCGAAAAGTGGCACCCGTTCGACGCGTGCAAGTGGGGCAAGGTTTTTCAGCGGTTGAAAGGTGGTTGCGATTCTAGTTTGTAATATTAATCTGATTTTTAGACTATAAACTACTCAGCGACGAGTCGATAGTAAAACCGAAAGAGGCGACGAGACGTGATCTACGAATCGTGCACCCAGCCTCGTATCTAAACATGTTATTCGTTCCCTGCTATGCGGCAAAGGTCGGGTTTTTTATATGTTACGCGATTGCTAAAGGTGTAGAAATTCATTAGATAAAGAGATTAAACCACAAATTGGTTTTTCTAAGGAAATTTCTAGTTTTTTTCTCAGATCTTCGAGCTGCCCATCGTCGCCTTCATCCCCTATTGCCTGCTCAATCACTATTTATTACGAAGGATGAGGTAAAAAAATCTTTATTTTTCGGTTCTTTGGCATTTTCGGGGGGTCAAATGTTTTCTTAGGATTTAATTTTTCACCTATAAATGTTTCTTTATTTTCTTTTCAAATATAGGGGAAGTGTTTCTGAATCGTTTTCTTTGCTTTTCTTACACTTAAAAACTTTAAAAATTTTATAAAAAATGACAAAAATATAGATTTTTCGACCAAAAACGGCCGTGTTGACCAATTTTCGACGTTTTAAACGTTTTTAAAGTTTTTAGTTAGTTTTTCTAGCTGAAATATGGTTTTTTATTAAAAGCATTATTGAAATACTGCTATTACGTTACTAGACGACTAGACTTATGCAAAACTGCTCGACCGTCCGTCCCCCCCGATAATGCGAAAGATCCATTTTCTGTAAAACCGCCTTTAGATTCCACGTCGGGGGCACCGTGGCCGCGTGCCGGTTAGCGCTGCTGAAAAACTGGGCGATCAACATTGGCGGTGGTTTCCATCATGCGTCTGCGGATCGGGGTTTGATGATCCTTTTTCTGAATTAGTTTTTTGATCTTTTAGGTGGCGGTTTCTGCGTGTACGCCGACATAACATTGGCCATCAAGATTCTACTACTCCTAAACCTGGTCCGCCGGGTGATCATCGTCGATTTGGATGCGCATCAGGTAGGAAAAGTTCTAAAAATCGGTACTGGCCTGTTAGCAGAGGGGAAATCTGTTGCTAATGTACATATAAGATATTTTATAGTGTTTAATAATTTTTAATGGCATGAAAGCTAAAAGAAATTTTTTAAGTTTGAAATTTTGTAAATTTTTACCGTTTCTCGTCATTTTTCGTACATTTTTTTGGCCAAAAAGTCAGAAATTTTCGAGATTTTGTTTATGTTTTTATATCTAAAGACTGTAAAATGCTAAGCCTTTCTTCTAAGGGATCAGCTATCTACGCTCTAAAAAGCTCGAAAAATATGCAACTTTTTGTACCATCTTTCGTTTTAAAAAGCAGATTTTAAAAATAATGTGCGCGGATTTAAAAAAGATGTGTAAAAATGCGCGGATTCTTTTCGCTGATTTTTATCTTTTTAGGGCAACGGCCACGAACGGGATTTTCTCGAGGATCCCCGAGTTTTTATTCTGGATGTAAGTTACGTTTCAGACACCTTTAAATCCGATTTTCAGGTCTACAACCCTTCCATCTACCCGAGAGACGAGTTGGCGAAAAACGCGATCAGCCGCTCGGTGGAAGTCAAGGCGGACGCCGGGGATTTCACATATTTGGAGTGAGTTTTTCGGCTTCTTTTGAATTTTAACCACAAATTGTATTGCTTTAATCCGGCTCTTTTATTATTGCCAGGCGTAAAACTGTATGGTTTTTTTTAAAATTCAAATTACATTTTTTCGAATATACGGTCAAATTTCAAGATTTTTCTGTGTTTTGTGTAGAAATTTTTTTGATTGCTATCGAGTTAAAGTTTGGCAATGTATTAAAACTCTTAAAATACATTTAAATGGCTATTAAAATAATAAAATATTAATCTATCATTAAAATATTAATAGTGCCGTTTTAGCGACCTCGAGACAGAGCTGGAGACCGTACTCGGCGAGTTCGCCGCCGATCTGATCGTCTACAACGCGGGCACGGACTCGTTGGTCGGGGACCCGCTCGGCAGAATGCACTTGACACCGGAGTTAACTTTTTGAATATATTTCGAAACGTTAATCTGTTTTTTGGTGCTTTTGCATTATCGGGGGGATCGAACTCTTTTTGTATGAGTCAAGAAATGTCTAGTAAATTAATAAGAGTGTTTTAATAGTGTTTTTTAGTCATATGTAACGGTATTTCGACTAGCAAAACGATCTTAAAAACATTAAAAACTATAAATTTTGGTAAAAATCGGCCATTTTTGTTCGAAAAATCTCTATTTTGTTGATATTTTTTAATCCAATTTGTAAAGTTTTCACGTTTAGGAATAGTAAAAAACCATTTAGAAAGACTTCCAGTATTTATATTTGACAATTAGATCCTGAGAAAAAGTCACCCCCCCGATAATGCGAAAGAACCCCGTTTTTCTAGGGCATCCGCGCCCGCGATGAGATCGTCTTCCGCGCCGCCAAGGAGCACTCGATCCCAAGTAATCTCTGCTAGCCTGCCGCTTTCAAAAATTCGTTTTTTTCTCTAGTCGCCATGGTGACCTCCGGCGGGTACCAGCCGGACAACTGGGAGGTGATCGCCGATTCGATCAAGAATTTGCACGACAAGAAGCTGATCCATCTACACCCGTGATGTGATACGTTAAACCTTGTATCAAAATCTGTATCAACTACTGTAAATATACTGTAAATTGACTGCACATTGTGATTTGACAGCCCTAGTCCGATTGATTTTGTAGTTAGCTACGTGAAATCTGGTTCCGCGTGACTTTTTGTGACTTTAGCTTTTCCTACCTCCTGTGGCACCGAATTTTGTGAATAAATAAATTTGAGAGAGATAAATTTGGGCAAGCTAGCAGAGAACATTTGGTGCGAGAAAGAACAGAGCTCGTTGAATTCCGAAATTATGACAAATTTGGTACAAAAACAGGCCCCCGCGCCCAATTAGCCGCGAAGCCACGAGGGCTACCTGTCAATTTTCTGCATTTTTTTGGGCAGTGGGAGAATGAGAAATCGCAACAATTTCAGAATGAAATTAGGAGGCTAGTACACTAATCTATTTAGTTTTTTCGTTCTTTTGGATTTTGGGCATGCTAGCAGAGATTGTTGAGGAATAGAGGAGAGGGCAGACTAGCAGAGATTGTTGAGGAAGAGGAGAGGGCAGGCTAGCAGAGATTGTTGAGGAAGAGGAGAGGGCAGGCTAGCAGAGATTGTTGAGGAAGAGGAGAGGGCAGACTAGCAGAGATTGTTGAGGAAGAGGGGAGGGCAGACTAGCAGAGATCACTTGCGCAATTCTATAGCTACCGTAATCCCGTCCCAGCACGCGCTCCCCCTCACAATTCCATTTCTATACATCTGCACGCACCCCATTTTTTCTGCCCTACCACCCGTGAATTCCGGCCGTACAAATGGGGACTACGCCCCGTTTCTTTAGACGCTTTTGAAATTCCAAGGATTGGGGGCGAAGTTTGGACCCGGGTGGATTTGGCACAAAGCCTGAATTCATATTTTTGGCTTCGAGGTTTGTTTGAGGGCATAAAAAGTGGATTAGCCAGGGTCGGACGCTCGGTTTTTGCCGCCGGGATACGGTAGTTGCGTTGCGTTTTGGAAGGCTGTTTCGTTCAGACAGTATGAAATTGAGAGTCGGGTTATTTGAAGCGAATCCTGCGCTTTAAATGACCATTGAAGTGAGGGGAATTCTAGTGGAAAGGGCACGTTTTGGTTTTGTCGGAAGAAGTTGACGTAGTTCGCGGGATTTTAGGTTAGAGACCCGACTCTCCTGAGAGTTCTCCGCTAGCCTGCCCTCTCCTCTTCCTCAACAATCTCTGCTAGCCTGCTCTCTCCTCTTCCTCAACAATCTCTGCTAGCCTGCCCATCGGTTCCGTTCTACTCCAACAAACATCATACAACCCGAGTGGGAATTCTGTCCCAAACACCACCAGATATTCCCAGACTAATTTATGCCATTCCCCCCGTCAAAAGCTCAGTGCCCTTATTTTGCTGTAGTTGCCCCTCGTGGGGCCCTGAGACCGTTCCGATTATTCCCGAAAATGCGTCTATAGCGAAGGGGGTACGAGAGTGAGGGTTGAACTCCAAGGTTATTCGGACCGACGCAGTAGAGATTCCACTTTTCCTGCGGTATTTTGATCTCAAATTTACCGGATTTTTGCTCTAAACCACAATTCTTGAGAACGAGAAAGCCTGCTCTTGCTCGTGTTTGCTATATTTTACAACCTGTAGCTCAAGGCGTCCTTATTTTCAGCAACCATTTTCAGCAAGAAAAATGGTCCCAATCTACCAAGTGGTGGCGAACCTGTTCGCACTGGTGATCCTCTACGAGCTGTACACCATCGCGTCGGTGTTGTACGCCGTGTGGAAGTCGGTTTTCTCTTTCTCTCTCCCTCTCTCTCTCGCTATTTTGTATTTTTAGAGGGAGCTTCTGCACCCGAAAATCTCCCATCTACATCATCTCGACGTCGAACCTGGTGACGGATTTTTTGATGCTCATCGTGCACCTCTTCTATTTTGTGCCCACAATGTTTATGCAGGTTGGAAATTTAAGGGTTGGCCGAAACCTAAGCCGAAGCCTAAGCCTAAGCCGAACCTAAGCCTAAGCCAAATTCAAGCCTAAGCCTAAGCCTAAGCCAAATTCAAGCCTAAGCCTAAGCCTAAGCCAAATTCAAGCCTAAGCCTAAGCCAAAGTCAAGCCTAAGCCTAAGCCTAAGCCAAAGTCAAGCCTAAGCCAAATTCAAGCCTAAGCCTAAGCCAAAGTCAAGCCTAAGCCTAAGCCTAAGCCTAAGCCTAAGCCTAAGCCAAATTCAAGCCTAAGCCTAAGCCTAAGCCTAAGCCTAAGCCTAAGCCTAAGCCTAAGCCAAATTCAAGCCTAAGCCTAAGCCAAAGTCAAGCCTAAGCCTAAGCCTAAGCCTAAGCCAAAGTCAAGCCTAAGCCAAATTCAAGCCTAAGCCTAAGCCAAAGTCAAGCCTAAGCCTAAGCCTAAGCCTAAGCCTAAGCCTAAGCCAAATTCAAGCCTAAGCCTAAGCCAAAGTCAAGCCTAAGCCTAAGCCTAAGACAAACCTAACATGAATTCAAGCTTTTTTGAGAGAGAGAAAGAGCGATAGAAATAGAGAGAGAGATAGCGAGAGAGAGTGTACGAGAGAATACTAAAAAGGGCTGGCAGAGGTATTGCCCAAAAACTAAAGTTCCCAGAGCACATAAGTTCAAATACTGTGCATTTCCTGGTAGCCGCAATCGCCCCCAGGCACGCGGGCAGCTGTGAGCTTCCCCGTGGTTTTGTTTGGCTGTGTGAACGTCACGGTCCTAAGATCGAAAGATCGACAACTAAAAACGACCAAAAACTGAAGGTGCGGAGCGGCCTAGCAAAGGCAATTTGCGGAATTTCAGTCGTGGATCTTCCCAAAGGGCATCGACGATCAGGGGACCATCTTCTTCTCATCGCTCTTCATGGTGCTCTGGTATCAATCGTCGTTCAGCCAGATTCTGATGGCCGTCAATAGGTGCGCAGGCTAGCAGAGATCGTTGAGGAAGAGGAGAGGGCAGGCTAGCAGAGATTATCGAGGAAGAGGAGAGGGCAGGCTAGCAGAGATTGTTGAAGAAGATGAGATGGCAGGCTAGCAGAGATTATCGAGGAAATTCCAGGCTGTGCGTGATGTGCTTCTCCCGTTGGACCATCTTCACCCGCCGCAGCACCACCGTCATCACGCTGGGCATCTACCCGGTGGCCCTCATCCTGGCCGCGTTGTCCCAGTACATCCTGCCCTGCTGTCGGTGGGTTTTTGGGTTTTGCAGAGGCAGCACTTTTCCAACGATTCTCTAGTCTCGACATCATACCGAACTTTTTGAGCCGCACAAATTGTTGTGTATTTATTCTGGAAACGGAGTCTAGGAGCGGATCAAAAATCTCCGAATATATGGAGTACCAATTTCCCATTCCCACCGTAACTATGCGCCGAACGGGAAAGCAAGCCCAAAGCCGTTTTTTTGCGTCAACTAAAAAGATCTACGGCCCGTTCCGAGAAAACTAGACTGAGAAAATGTCTCATTGTGCGGGCGTAATTAGGTGCACGAGTGCTTGGTTGGAATTTATTTCGAAATTTTCAAGCGGGAGCTGATGTTTGACCATCGGGACAATCGGGAAAGGAAAATCCGAAGACTAAACTAGGCCTAAGCAAAATTTGAAGCCGACTTATCTCTTCATAGGATTGTGCTACAGGAATGTCAGATGGCGCATTTGAAAGTGTAGAAAATTGGCTACAAAGCCCAGTCAAAAACCGAAGTAAGCCGAAGCTAAGCTTCCGAAGACTAAATACTCCTAAGCAAAATTTGAAGCCGACGTATCTCTACAAAGGAATATCCTACAGAAATGAGATATGGTGCGTTTGAAAGAACCAGGAAAATACTACAAAGCCTAATCATAACCCAAACTAAGCCTCAGCAAATCGTGCCTAAGCCTAAGCCTAAGCCTAAACCTAAACCTAAGCCTAAACCTAAGCCTAAACCTAAGCCTAAGCCTAAGACTAAGTCTAAGCCTAAGCCTAAACCTAAGCCTAAGCCTAAGCCTAAGCCTAAGCCTAAGCCTAAGCCTAAGCATAAGCCTAAGCCTAAGCCTAAACCTAAACCTAAACCTAAACCTAAGCCTAAGCCTAAGCCTAAGCCTAAGCGTAAGTCTAAGCCTAAGGCTAACTTCAAGTCGCTCTAACTTCTTGCAGGAATGTGCTAGAGACATGAGAGATGGCGCATTTGAAATGGCAGAAAATCAAGCCGAATTAAAACCGAAGTAAGCCTAAGCTAAGCTTACGAAGCCCAAGCTAAGCCTAATCAAAATTTGAATTAGACTTATCTCTTCAAAAGAAGATCCTACAGGAATGTGACATAGCGCTTTTGAAAGGGTTTGAAAGAGGGAAGGCCAGCAGAGATTGTTGAGCAGGAGGATAGGGCAGGCTAGTAGAGCTCATTTGCGGATGTTTCATCGTAATCCATTCCAACATTTATTCACACAAATAAACACCCCGAAGAAGAATCGCGACACGCGGCGCATTAATAGAGCAACAGCGAAAAAACACCAGCGTAATTGGGGGGTGGGTGGGTTAACAGCCGCGGGGCCAACTTGGAAGACGACACGAAATTCCAGCGTTCATTTTAAAGGGACGGCGACGACCGGGTGGGCGGCTCACAGGCTCAGGTCGGCGCCCATCGCCGTCGATGGGTGGACCTGAAAAGCGGGAGAAATGATCGCTGCTGGCATCCCGCTGGGGCCTCCTCAAGAATCTCTCCTAGCCGGCCCACCTCAATGTGGGTGTACTGCAGCTTGGAGGGGTCGCGGTTGGCCATCATTTCCTTCGGCTCGCGATGATCACCCGGCTCGACGGGCAGGGATTCCACCTGAATGCAAGCTGAAGCTTAAGCACTAGCCCAAGCCCAAGCCTAAGCCTAAGCCTAAGCCTAAGCCTAAGCGTAAGCCCAAGCCTAAGCCTAAGCCTAAGTCGAAGCCGAGGCCTAAGCCTAAGCCTAACAAGGGAGTGCACGACCGGCCCACGAGAAATCGACACGAGACATAGTGGATCTGATAGAATCGGAAACGGGGATTTCGAATCTGTAATCGGAATTTGCTAAATAAAACGGAGAAAAAAGTTATGAAGCATCAAAGTTGACCAAATCGCCAAAAACGATACCTTTAAGGGCCCGTAAAAACCGGGGGAACGGAATTGAGGAGAAAAGAATTAGTGCATCTTGTTCAGCAGAAAAAGCGCTTTCGAATGAGTTATAATACGTAGCATTTGCAAACAATTCACTGAAAAAAGTTTTTTTGGATTCACGGGCAAGGGTATGGCCTGTCAAATTCATAGAAGAGATTTCTGCGAAATCATCGTAAACTTGAAGTAAGATAGCTCATTCGAAAGCGCTTTTTTTGCTGAACAAGATGCACTAATGGGTTGTGGCAAATTTCCATTCCCTGGGCCTTTACAGGCCCATAAAAGTCCGATTTTGGGCGATTTTACCAACTTTGAAGCTTCATAACTTTTTCCTCCGTTTTATTTAGCAAATTCTGATTACAGATTCGGAATCCCCGTGTCCGATTCTATCAGATCCACTATGTCTCGTGTCGATTTCTCGTGGGCCGGTCGTGCACTTCCCTTGTAAGCCTAAGCCTAAGCCTAAGCGTAAGCCCAAGCCTAAGCCTAAGCCGAAAGCTTAGACGTAAGCCTAAGGCCAAGCCTGGGCTCAAGCCTAAGCTAAAGCCTAAGCCTAAGCCTAAACATACCTTGATCTTCGAGCAGTCCGTCGGCGGCCTAGTGACAGTGATGCAGAGGAAGCAGTGCTTGCCCGCATCCAGCGTCCCGTACGCAGGATCGCAGCGGAACAGCGACGCATCCGAGCACCTCACCTTGAACACGCGCAGCCCCTTGCCCGTGTTCGTCAACTTCAGCTTCACCTAGGAGAAGGGTAGGCTAGCAGGTACCGTTTTGGAATTCGTACCTGCGAAAGGGAGTCCTGCCACTTGAAGCGCTCCTTGCTGACCTTCAGCGCGACGTCCTTGTTGAGGAAGCGCGGGTCGAACGGGTCGAAGTTGCCGGGCACATAGCCGCCCACCCCGCGCCGCTCCGACGCGAAAACGACGTCTTCGCCGTGCTTTCGTACCTGGAAAGGGGTAGAATTCCGCAAGGATCTCGGCTAGCTTGCTTAGGCGCCTAGAAGAGCCCCCCGCTAACAGTCCAGAACCCTGCCCCGGCGGACCTGCTTGAAGTTGGGCTGGACGGCGCTCTGCTGCCGATGGATATCGTGGGACGAGGCTTTGCGGGCGGCTTCCAGCTTCTCGCGCTCCTCGTCCTTGACGTTCATCTGGAGAAGGGCCTCCTCCTCCCTCCGCAGCTGCTCCTCAAAGTCGACCGGCGAGCCGGCCATGGTCGGCGCAAGAGACTGATTGCCATCGGTGCCGTCGTGTACCGCCTAAACGCGTTAATAGCGGTATCCGGAGACAAGATCGCAGATGCCCTACCACAGCCGACCATCTGCCTACTGTATCTCGGCTCCCTGTTGGTCTACAAGTGTGCAAAGTATACCAAAATGTTCCTCTTGATCTGGCGAGTATTTTCGTACACTTTACATACTTGTAGCGCAACGGGGAGCCGAGATACGGGGTTACCCGGTCGCCACTTAACCTCGAAAACGGTGCACTGAAAGTCGGAGTCCTTCTTCCGGAGATTCTCGTCCTTTTCGCCTCCGCGCTTGGTCACCGGCTTCTTCGACTTTTGCGGCCCGGCCGATTTGCCGGCTAGAAAAGGGATTTTTGAGAGAAGCCCTGGACTTACAGTCGCACGACGTCTTCTCCTTCATCACCTTCTGCATCTTGGACATGGCTGAAACAGAAGTCCTCAAAAATCGCTGCTGATTTGTCGTAGTCTCCCATGAAGAATCTCTGCTAGCCTGCCCTCTCCTCTTCCTCAACAATCTCTGCTAGCCTGCCCTCTCCTCTTCCTCAACAATCTCTGCTAGCCTGCCCTCTCCTCTTCCTCAACAATCTCTGCTAGCCTGCCCTCTCCTCTTCCTCAACAATCTCTGCTAGCCTGCGCTCTCCTCTTCCTCAACAGTCTCTGCTAGCCTGCCCCTTTAAAGTTCCTATAAAACCAAACCTTTGCCTTTCCCCTCCTTGCTCCTGCCCTCCTTGCTCTTGTTCGCTCGCGGCGCATCCTTCTTGGCTTTGCTCTCTTTGGATCTGGAAGGGCGATAGATAGAAGGTCAGCGAGAGAGAGAGAGAGAGAGAGACATCTCTACCCACTTCGGTGTCTTTGGCGTTTTTGGAGTTTTGGCAGGCTCCTTCGACTTGCTCTCCTTGCTCTTCCCCTTGCCCTCCTTGCTCTTCCCTTTCGGCATCCTGCGGGCTGGCTACCGTAGATGGGTGGCTGGAAAATATCCTCGATGTTAGCGGCTACCCCATTAGCATCCCAAAACCACCATAATTTGCATAAAACCCACGAGTAGGCTGGGAAATGCTGAGCGACGATCGAGTAAAGGAAAAGTGATCGGAAAACCTGAAAAAAAAAGTCGCTGGGACATCCGGAAGTTCCGGACTCGCATTCAAATCGGGATTCTGCTAGCCTGCTCTAGCTCTAGTCTGCCAGGGATTTTGTCTGTCGGAATTTTAGGGGTGTTCTCTCCTACCTCCTAAAGAATTACTGCTAGTACGCCTAAGCCCAGATTGTCCTGCTCAAAGGTCTCCGAAGCCCAAGCCAAGCCTAAGCCTAAGCCTAAGCTTAAACGTAAGCCTAAACCTAAACCTAAGCCTAAGCCTAAGTCTAAGCCTAAGCCTAAGCTGCCTGCCGCTTTCCGCCAGTTCTCAGCGCTTCCACCAAGAATCTCTGCCAACCTGCCCGCCGTATTTCCTCCTTTTCAGGTTCTCCTTCAACTATCAGGTGTACTCGTACAGCTACGTGCAGCTGCCCGGTATCCCTAACTACCCGAATATGTACATCGACTTACCGCTCAACTCCACGTCGACAATCATTTGCATCCTATGCTATTCCTGGGTACGGGATTAGGCGTTGTAGGGCTTTAAAGGACCAATGAAGGCCTGATCCGTCAAAAATCTATAACAACCTTTCCAGATCGTACGTTGGATCTACCGTCTCAGCGCCCAGACGGAGACAGCAGCAGGGTGCGATAAAAGCCGCAAGAGAAAGAATATGGAAATCAAGGTGGGGCAGCTAGCAGAGATTGTTGAGGAAGAGGAGAGGGCAGGCTAGCAGAGATTGTTGAGGAAGAGGAGAGGGCAGGCTAGCAGAGATTGTTGAGGAAGAGGAGAGGGCAGGCTAGCAGAGATTGTTGAGGAAGAGGAGAGGGCAGGCTAGCAGAGATTGTTGAGGAAGAGGAGAGGGGCAGGCTAGCAGAGATTGTTGAGGAAGAGGAGAGGGCAGGCTAGCAGAGATTGTTGAGGAAGAGGAGAGGGCAGGCTAGCAGAGATTGTTGAGGAAGAGGAGAGGGCAGGCTAGCAGAGATTGTTGAGGAAGAGGAGAGGGCAGGCTAGCAGAGATTGTTGAGGAAGAGGAGAGGGCAGGCTAGCAGAGATTGTTGAGGAAGAGGAGAGGGCAGGCTAGCAGAGATTGTTGAGGAAGAGGAGAGGGGCAGGCTAGCAGAGATTGTTGAGGAAGAGGAGAGGGCAGGCTAGCAGAGATTGTTGAGGAAGAGGAGAGGGGCAGGCTAGCAGAGATTGTTGAGGAAGAGGAGAGGGCAGGCTAGCAGAGATTGTTGAGGAAGAGGAGAGGGCAGGCTAGCAGAGATTGTTGAGGAAGAGGAGAGGGCAGGCTAGCAGAGATTGTTGAGGAAGAGGAGAGGGCAGGCTAGCAGAGATTGATGAGGAATATATTTTTCCTTATTTTAGTACGCCAAACAATTCTTCCTGATCTCGATCTTCTACCTAAATGCCTGGACGAGTTTCCGCTACTTGCCGCCGGTTCGTTAATCGTTAATATAAACCCAGGGCGAGAGAATGAGAGAGAGAGAGAGAGAGGGAGAGAGAGAGAGCAAAAAATGTTCCAGATCTTCGGCGATCAACACCTATGGCTGTACTCGTTCTGCTCGTTGAACGTTCTGCTCAACTACGGGGCTAATGGCCTGGTGTATTTCCATACGAATCAGGAGGTAACATACCTCAAGCGGCGTTAGGGCAGGGACACGTCAAAAAGACGCATTACAAATTTTAGCGGGTTTTAAAGGGAGCATAAGCGTCGAAAACAAGCCTTTTTTGTTATTCTGACCATCAATGGCATGACCACTTACCTTAAATTTTTATTTTTACAGATCCAATCTATGCTGCGTCGCGGCTCAACCGGCACTTCCGATTATCACTCCTCGACGAAGGGCCCGAGAATCTACACCACCACCGATCAACAGTCGAAATCTGTGCATGATTAGATGTAGTTTCATAAGCATTATGCTGATTTTTTAAGATTTTACAAGATACCTTTCTCTCTCCCTCTTACGCTTTCTCTCACTCTCTCTCTCTTGATCCCTCTCTCTCGCCCTGTCACGACCCCTTTAAAGGCCGATTACTTTCCTCAAGACGTCAATAAATATTTCCAATAACATAACAAACCGACGCCGAAACCTAAGCCTAAGCATAAGTCTAAGCCTATGTCGAGGACTAAACCTAAGCCGAAGCCTAAGCCTAACCTAAGCCTACGCCGAAGCCTAAGCCTAAGTCTAAGCCTAAGCCTAAACCTAAGCCTAAGCATAAGCCTAAGCCTAAGCCTCAACCTAAGCCTAAGCCTAAGCCTAAGCCTAACCTAAGCATCATCGACGACATTCCGCCGGAATCCATAACTTACGACAGACACGCTCAAGCAAGTTTCTGAGACAAATTTATAGCCAGCGCTACGGGCAGCTGCTATTTCCAGCCGTGGTCAAGTCCTGGAATTAATTAAAAATTTATTAAAAAAGGAGCAAGAGGTTGGAAAGGAGAGAGAGCGAGAGAGATAGGGAGACGAGGAGCAAATTTCAGTTCCTGCTTTGGGAGGCTGGCTATTTTAGGGCCAGCAGTTTTGTAGCGGGCGTGGGGCTCAAAATCAGGCTCTTGACTAAGGTCAGCTTTTTCGATCCTTTTTTGAGATCTAAATTAGGTGGTACAGGGTCCGTTTACGAGAGAGAGAGAGAGAGAGAGAGAGAGAGAGAGAGAGAGAAAGAGATAGGGAAAGAAAGATAGATAGAGAAGTTAACCGTTTCTCGACCAAACCTCAAACCCCAAACTCCATGTTTATTCATACCAAGTGAGGCTGCACCCCGATTATTTATGCGGCGTTTTTACAGCCCTGCAAATGACAGCCAATCCCCCTGCACCGCGTTTTCCAGGTTTCGCGGCAAATTTACGTGACTTTAGAAAATTTTTCGGGAAGAGCCAAATCAAATTCAGCCCTGCTGTCACACTCCCCTTAAAACGCTTTTGTCACCCATATTTCCAACATATTGCTCCTGTCCTCCCGATTCCCCCCGTCCTGGCCATATTTCGCAGCGACGGGCCAACGACAAAGCCACAAAAATTTATCACCCCACCGGGCTTTTGCCCTGGGGCGGTGCCCCCAGGGCATAAGCCCCGGCCGGCCGTTCTGACGTAGAAGACGTGGCTTTTCCGAATATTGCCCTTCGCCCCCCCACGCAACTAGACTACTCTTGTATTAGGGGCTGGAGTTCCTAAAGAATCCGTGCTAGCCTGCCCTCTCCTCTTCCGCAGCAATCTCTGCTAGCCTGCCCTCTCCTCTTCCTCAACAAACTCTGCTAGCCTGCCCTCTCCTCTTCCCCAACAATCTCTGCTAGCCTGCCCTCTCCTCTTCCTCAACAAACTCTTCTAGCCTGCCCTCTCCTCTTCCCCAACAATCTCTGCTAGCCTGCCCTCTCCTCTTCCTCAACAAACTCTGCTAGCCTGCCCTCTCCTCTTCCCCAACAATCTCTGCTAGCCTGCCCTCTCCTCTTCCTCAACAATCTCTGCTAGCCTGCCCTCTCCTCTTCCCCAACAATCTCTGCTAGCCTGCCCTCTCCTCTTCCTCAACAATCTCTGCTAGCCTGCCCTCTCCTCTTCCCGAACAATCTCTGCTAGCCTGCCCTCTCCTCTTCCTGAACAATCTCTCCTAGCCTGCCCTCTCCTCGTCCTCAGCACTCTCTGCTAGCCGTCTCTACGGTAGAATAAATCAGCAAAACTTCTATTAGAAAGTGCAACTTCACTCAGAATATCAGTACCGCGACCCCCCATCCGCTCAAAAATTCCATTAGCATAAAACCACCTGTGGACGCTGCAACGTGTGTTTTCTGTTTAAATATTCTAGCACGGGGCCAAAAATGGGTTCATTCCACCGGACAAAGAATGGATGGAATTTTCTAAAAAAAGATCACACACTGGATTTGATGTAAATTTGATTTCCTTGATTTCAAAGGCTCGTCTGTTGTCCACTCTTTCTCTCTGCACCTCTCTCTTTCTCTCTCATTCTTTCTCTGTCGCGTTTGTGAGTTAATTCAATCTTTCATTGCCAAGGGGCTTTTCCCTGGAGAAAGATGCAAAGAGTGAAAGCAGAAGAATGAGAGCTAGTGAGAGAGAGAGTGAGAGAGAGAGAGGAGAGAGATATTTATTGAAAAAGCCTGATTTAAAAGCGTAGGCGAATCGCGGCACTGCGGTAATGGCGATAACTTACTTTTACCGAAAATTGAGTTTTAAAGTTCCACACTATGAGTTTCAATGAAATCGGGGAGCAAAAAAATTACAATAACCCCAGCAGAGATTTTTGAGGAAGAGGAGAGGGCCGGTTAGTAAAGATGGCAACTCTCGACCTGCGACTATTTTCAGTCCTAATCCTCCAAATTTAGAAGTGTTCCCCCGGGTTTGTATGAGCTGTTCTTTGTTGTCTTTTGGGAATTCGGGTTGACCCTCGGCGGGTTCATATTTTGACGAGAAAATTGATGTCAGCGGGTGAAGAGGCGGCCCTTGGCGGGACCCAGACATACACACACGCCCGCCCGTCGACCCGAACAGAGCGCGGCCCGGAAAAATGATGTAGTGGGCGTGTAACAGATGTTAGACATCGTGACGGTTTTATACACTTTGTTTAAAGTTATAGCCAATTTTCTATGCTGGGGCTCTTGCTCTCCTCTCTCTCTCTCTCTCTCTCTCTCTCTCTCTCTCTCTCTCTCTCTCTCTCTCTCTCTCTCTCGCTCTCGTTCTTTATCAAACTGAATCTAGCTGAAACTCAATCAGTCCATTAGGGTTTTTGAAAATTCACGTCCCCGGTCCTCAACAATCTCTGCTAGCCTGCCCTCTCCTCTTCCTCAACAATCTCTGCTAGCCTGCCCTCTCCTCTTCCTCAACAATCTCTGCTAGCCTGCCCTCTCCTCTTTCTCAACAATCTCTGCTAGCCTGCCCTCTCCTCTTCCTCAACAATCTCTGCTAGCCTGCCCTCTCCTCTTCCTCAACAATCTCTGCTAGCCTGCCCTCTCCTCTTCCTCAACAATCTCTGCTAGCCTGCCCTCTCCTCTTCCTCAACAATCTCTGCTAGCCTGCCCTCTCCTCTTTCTCAACAATCTCTGCTAGCCTGCCCTCTCCTCTTCCTCAACAATCTCTGCTAGCCTGCCCCTCTCCTCTTCCTCAACAATCTCTGCTAGCCTGCCCTCTCCTCTTCCTCAACAATCTCTGCTAGCCTGCCCTCTCCTCTTCCTCAACAATCTCTGCTAGCCTGCCCTCTCCTCTTTCTCAACAATCTCTGCTAGCCTGCCCTCTCCTCTTTCTCAACAATCTCTGCTAGCCTGCCCTCTCCTCTTCCTCAACAATCTCTGCTATCCTGCCCTCTCCTCTTCCTCAATAATCTCTGCTCGCCGGCTCCTTTCAGGGCCCTTCCCGGGCGGTATAATTTGAATGTCCCTCCCTCCATTGACTACGCGCATTCCTAATTACACCCCGATAAATTAACTCGGCGCCGATGTTGCATTACTGATTGGGGCGCTCATCAGAAAGAGCGGGGATTTTTCCTCAACCCCCAATTCCGCGAAGGCGGCATCTTTTTTCCGGGCGTCGGTGAGGCGTTCATGCTAATTTCCAGGCCCGGCTAGCCGTTGCGATTTGCACAAAACATTCCGGGTCGAAACTACGGTGTCTCCTGAAAATTGTAAGTTTTCGCCGATCCCAAAAACTTGAATTTATGTGGTTTGTAGTTTCCGGCATTCAGCCTAAACAGAACTTTCTTCCTGGTAGCTTATAATTAGCTATTATATCGCTAAAGTGCGCGCCCCCTGGCGCGCACTTTAGCGATAATACTAGCGATATACTCCCCGATGCGCCTAAGCCTAAGCCTATTCCTGAGCCTAAACCTAAGCCTTTCGGGCCTCCGAAATACGCCAAATTTCGACCCCTCCCGCCCACATTTTGGGCTTTGTTTTTGTGCGTAGGGGAATCTCCCGAAAATCGCTTTATAGGACGACGCCACGCGCCCAAATCTGATAGTTTGTCCCTAGGCTATGCCAGCCTCTTCCGGCCCGATTTTCCCGTTTTTAAAGGGACTGGGAAGTCATGGCTCGGGATTTTACTGTGAGCAGAGACTGGCTAGGGCAGGCTAGCAGAGATTGTTGAGGAAGAGGAAAGGGCAGGCTAGCAGAGAATGTTGAGGATGGCCACGAAAACATTTTTGACAAATTGCCCCAACTATAGCCACCACCCTCATCCTCCCTCCATTAATGCGCGGATCGCGTTCTTGGTGCTCATTTAGCGCTTCTGTTTATATGCTAAATTACCTGCATAAAAGCATCCCTTTCGCTGAGAGACCAAACAACTTTTGATCTGGGCTTAGGCTTAGGCTTAGACCCAAGCCCTTTTTGCCAAAACCAGACTCTACTTCCGATATTATTCTGTCTTCCGGTGCTCCTTGATCATCCCCTCATCATGCTCATGCTCAGATAAACATCCCCCCTTGGCTTCATTCAACCCCAGAAACCAGGGGCGAGGGCAATTTTCCGCCGGATACTCTGATGCCATCTGGATGGCCTCGCGAATTTTTACGCTTGTTTCAACCCCGGCCGGCAATTAACAATCAAAAAACTGGGTGCACCACACGTGTCCTCGGCCCGCCTCGACGCCCATTCGTAATTTGTAAGGGGGCGCAAAAAATTGGTTTCACACACCCCGGCCTGGCCCGGGCCTCAACGCTGCAGGATTTTATTGCAGCACGGGCATCTCCTGGCAATTTCCTCCAAAAATCTCTGCTAGCCTGCCCTCCGCCTTTCAAATGTTCTCTGCTAGCCTGCCTTTCGCTTCAAATGATCTCTGCTAGCCTGCCCCACCTACCGTACTCCTCAAGGACACTGGTCCGACGTGTTCTGCTGAATATTCAATGTTGACACGTCTACCACCCCATCCACCTGATTATGGATGTCGCCTTTCATCGTTCAATCCCGCCCCCTGGGTTATTTTTGGTGATTTCCCGCATAATAACCCCATTCCCCGGGCACCGCCCATTTAAACCACTCAATTTCCGCAAAATCCTCTGCTCGCTTGCCCCGGCTCTCGCAGACCCCTTTTTACCCGATTTCTGCAGGAAGGTCACCCGACTTTTCCGGCCCTAATCCCCTCATTTTTTGACGCTACCATTCTTGCGATCCCGATCCCAGGGTTTTCATTGCGTAGTCGGATTCAGAATTTGCGGGATGCTTACGAAAATTGTCAGGTGCGCCCGTTGGGATAACTAGCAATTAAGTGGACCTATCGAAAGGTGCAATTCGGTAACCTTTCAAATTCCTTGGGACTACTATTGACGGCCTGTGAAAGGATTTTCGATAGCAAGCTCGGCTGTCTCCTCCTCCTCAACAATCTCTGCTAGCCTGCCCTCTGCTCTTCCTCAACAATCTCTGCCAGCCTGCCCTTTCCTCTTCCTCAACAATCTCTGCTAGCCTGCCCTTTCCTCTTCCTCAACAATCTCTGCTAGCCTGCCCTCTCCTCTTCCTCAACAATCTCTGCTAGCCTGCCCTTTCCTCTTCCTCAACAATCTCTGCTAGCCTGCCCTCTCCTCTTCTTCAACAATCTCTGATAGCCTGCCCTCCCCTCTTCCTCAACAATCTCTGCTAGCCTGCCCTCTCCTCTTCCTCAACAATCTCTGCTAGCCTGCCCTCTCCTCTTCCTCCGGAATCTCTGCTAATCCTCCCGGATGTAAAGACTTGGCGACGTGCCAATTCTCGTGATGTGTGGGTGGGGCAGGTATACGGAATTGAATGGCATCTATTGTTTACGCATTAATGGCCGGACCCGCCCGGGTCGGATTAAAGAAGCCGGACACAATCGTGTGGGTATGAGCTGAATACTTGTTTGCGTAGATTCCGCCCGAAAATACTGGCCCCGGCCCCAAGCCTAACCAACCAAATAATCCGCATTTTTTACAGAAAAAAATTTTTAAAGCCGGGTTGGCCCATTCAAAAAAAACCCTAAAACCGTGTTTTTTTAAAGTTTCGCGATTAAAGTAATGGCACAGTTCTGAATTTCGCCATTCTGATAAAAGCCAAACATTAATATAGTAAATATAAATAAAACTAGCATCTACATTTGTAAAATATAACATTGACGAAATTTAGTGATTTTTATTATCGCTCTTTCTTTAACCCCAATTTTATTTCAATGATTCTTCGTAGTAATTTATTTTCATTTGATTCTTTTATTTGTTTATTTCTTTTTTGTCTATTTAATTTTTTAAACAATGTTGTATTTTGTGTAGAAAATTATAAAATCGCAGTGCATCCTAGATAAATCCAAAATTAAATCCGCACTAATCGATTCGTATAGTAACCAAATACTAATTACTTCTTGTAGTTTAAAATTGTTGACTTTTAATGATTAGTAAATACCTTTAATTCTTTAAATTTTATTCTAAACATCTTTATAAAAACATCACCGCTTCCGGTTCGCCCCCGCGCAGAAATTTTTTTGTTGAACCGAGGAACCTGTAATTTCCCGGGCCACGCCCCCTTCAGGATATAATTATTTTTTTGGCGGGTATTTTATCATTTTGCCAAGCGATTTTTTTCAAGTCGTGTCAAGTTTAGGTCTTTTTAAATAACCTTTTTTAATTTCCATCGCTCAAAAAATATTTCTTTTTTTTGCTGTTTTATTGCCACAAATTTAACTCCGATTCTCGCAGGGTACCCCGCTAAGATGCAGCGATACGGACTGCTCTTGCTCCTTGCCGCCGCCACCGCCACGGCAATGGCTAATAAAATTGGTATGTTTGGGCTTGGGTTTAGGCTTAGGCTTAGGTTCGGAGTTAGGCTTACGCTTGGGCTTACTGTAAGCCTCTTATGTTGACCGTGGGATTTCGTTATGGGAGATAGCACATCTTGTGCAGAATTTTTCGCTGATTCCGAATCCGTTTTCAAAAGTTGCGGAACCCCTCGCAAAACAGGCTAAAAATCGTGGGGAGCCTCTTTGAACCCCACAGGGACGCGATGGACCAGATTCGCCCAAATTTAAATTCGATTTTTAACCTGTTTTCCGAGGGGTTCCGCAACTTTTGAAAACGGATTCGGAATCAGCGAAAAATTCTGCACAAGATGTGCTATCTCCCATAACGAAATCCCACGGTCAACATGAGAGAGTTACAGTTAGAGTTAAGCTCAGGTTCTTGCTCAGGCTTAGGATCCGTCTAACATACGGTAACCCAAGGTTTTTCAGTAGAAATCGACTGCGAGGTGCTTTCGGTGTGCGGCCAGGATTTGCATTGTGTGGAACAGCTGGCTGAACGACTACAACTTGACGACTGTCTGGGTGAGCTAGCAGAGATTGTTGAGGAAGAGGAGAGGGCAGACTAGCAGAGATTGTTGAGGAAGAGGAGAGGGCAGGCTAGCAGAGATTGTTGAGGAAGAGGAGAGGGCAGGCTAGCAGAGATTGTTGAGGAAGAGGAGAGGGCAGGCTAGCAGAGATTGTTGAGGAAGAGGAGAGGGCAGGCTAGCAGAGATTGTTGAGGAAGAGGAGAGGGCAGGCTAGCAGAGATTGTTGAGGAAGAGGAGAGGGCAGGCTAGCAGAAATTGTTGAGGAAGAGGTGAGGGCAGGCTAGCAGCGTTTTTTTCAAAAATTTTGGACAAATTTTTTTTTCAGTGGCCGCCGAGAAGCGTGCCATCTACAGCTTCAAACGCGGGCAGACGCGCAGCCTCATCCGGATACTCAAGCAGATGCCGCGATTATGAAACCCCGGCAATTCCCCTAAAATTCGATACTATTGATGTTTTGAAACTTTCATAATTTCCCAAAATAAGGTGCCAAATCCCGTGAAAATTTTGATCTATGTGAACCCCCCGAACTCGACGATGTGATCTCCTCCCCCCTACGAAATCGCCCCCCAAAAAGCCACCACCAAATGTACAGTTTTCCAGCCCCGCGCAGTCTGTTTGTGAATAAAGTCTAGTTTTTACGTGTTATTAGATCGAACATCCGATTTTACAACTCCAAAAAAGTGACAATTCTGGATTCTCTAGTGAACAAGTTCTAGTACAGTTTTTCGTGCACTTTCTGGTGGTAGTTTTAGAATTGATTTTCTTATGAGAAATTTTAATTAAAATGTGTCAACCACCACCCTCCGGTTGTTTCCTTGCTTTCACGCCCACACCCAGCCATTCAATAGCAATAATTTTTGCCGGGATTACAGGCAATTTCACGCCCTTGATGGAACCGCTGATAAGAGTATTCTAGCCGCAAAACCCTTGAAAATTAATTTATAAAAATCTGCTAGCCTGCCCTCTCTTCTTCCTCAACAATCTCTGCTAGCCTGCTAAAATTCAGGAGATGCGCTCGCTAATTGCCATACTAATCTGCCTACCCACCTTGTTGGCCATCAGCTGCTACTCGGACGAGAAGCACACAGAAGGACGGGCCCATAATGACGTCGTCAGTGGTTTTAATAAATTTCTGGAAGTGATCATCTTCATGAATCTCTGCTAGCCGGCCTTGTTCCATTACGCCATCTAATTGCCCCTTGATTACAGTATGCCGAGGTGGCCTGTGATGCCGGCTGCGGCTTCTGCATGAAATGGGAGGGCAGGGTAAGTTAAAAGGTATCGAAAGGCTAGACGCTAAAAATATCCTGACTAGATAAAATTTACGATTTCCAGGTCGGGACGCTAAATGGAACTCTTTGGGAGTGCGGATGCGGGCTGAAAAATAGGCATGATGCGCGGGTTCAAGACTGCAAGGTAGTTGCTCTTCTCTCTCTCTCTCTCTCTCTCTTTCCCTCGCTGTCTCTCTCTCTCTTCCTTGGCTCCAGAAAGGACTCCTTAAATACCAAAAAACGCGAGTTTTTAGACAATCGGCAAAGTCTCGCAAACAGTGGCAGAAGCCGGAAACGCCAACGCAAAAATCTACCTATGGTGCTGTCGGGAGGATTACTGTAATGCGGGAACGAATTCTAACGCCGCTGTGGGGTTGATGTTTGTAATTTTTGTGTATATTTTTGGCAAATAAATGGTGGCTACGACGTCTATCACTCTCTCCCTCTCTGTCTCTCTCTCGCTCCCTCTCTCTCATTTTTTGTCACTCTCTGTCGCTTTCTCTCTCTCTCTCTCTCTCTCTCTCTCTCTCTCTCTCTCTCTCGCTCTTTCTCATTTTCTGTCACTCTTTGTCGCTCTCTTTCTCTCTCTGACCCGCTACCATTTCCTGTCGCTCTCTCTCTCGCTCTCTCTCACTCTCGCTCACTCATTCCCTCTCTCCCTCTCTCATTCTCCTCTCGCTCGCTCCATCGCTCTCTCTGACTCGCTTTCACTCGCTCTCAATCGGATTTTGCTCCAACACGTATCGTTCCTCAACCATCCCACAAAAACACCCCCAATCCTTAGTCAGCGCGAGCCCAAGATCGGCTTTTCGTGCACGGCTTCATACCGTAAATGATAAGCCGCCCCTTTATGGGCGATTACTCAGCCCAGGTTTGGTACGATAAACCCCCCTATACGGGTCTCGACACGCTTGCACGCGAGAAAACGAGCACATGCTAGCACAACCCTTGTGGAAGACGATTGTCAGTTTCTTTGCAACATTTCGGCTTTTTAAAGGGATTGGGAAGGCTTGTCTTCAGATTCTGCTCGCTATGGATCAGAGATTGAGATTGAGCTCGAGTTAGATTGAGGCTAGCAGAGGATGAGGTCGAGCTCGAGCTTGAAGGAGGCTAGCAGAGATTGAGATTGAGCTGGAGTTAGATTGAGGCCAGCAGAGGATGAGGTCGAGCTCGAGCTAGAGGAAGGCTAGCGGAGATTAATGTTGAGCGCGAGCTAGAATGAAGCTAGCAGGGATTGAGCTTGGGCTCAAGATAGATTGAACTAGGAGAGATTGAGGACGAGCTCGAGCTCGAGTGATGCTCGCAGAGATTGATATTGAGCTCGAGCTAAAGCCAGCTAGCAGGGATCGATATTGCGTTTGGGCTACATTGAGGATAGCAGAATTAGAGATCGAGCTCGCGCTAAATTGAAGATACCAGAAATTAAGCTTGAGCTCGAGCGCGAGGGATGCTAGCAGAGATTCTTGAGGAACACGTTCCCTTAATGTGGTTTTCTTAAAAGATCACTAACCCCCAGTCCATACTATAACCACCTAAAACCCACCCCGCCCACAAATTTTCACCGGAAATGGGAGGAGAAAGCGACGGGTGGTCATCATTTCCAGAAGATAAGCCACCGCCCATCAAGCTGCGAGCGCCGCTATAAAAAAGCCGCCGATTCTTGACAGCCTTCATTCGTGATTCCCTATCACCTGTTCGAAAATCATCTGTTCGAAAATCACTTGTTCGAAAATCATCCGTTCGAAAAATCACCTGTTCGAAAATCATCTGTTCGAAAAGACATCTGTTCGAAAATTCATCTGTTCGAAAAGTCATCTGTTCGAAAATCACCTGTTCGAAAATCATCTGTTCGAAAAATCACCGTTTTCGAAGGAACAGCTTTTCCAAAATTCACGTTTTTTTGAAAAGACTTTTCACCGTGGTAAATGTGTATGCTCGTTCAATTGCTGTTTAACTAAGTATATTTATTTTCAGATTCGACTTTTCCGGGATATAATCATTTCTCTTCCCTTGTTCTCTCTCTCATCTCTGCTCTCTCTGCGGGATATAATGAAAAGAACTCTCATGTTCAGAAGTCTAAGTTCAGAAGTAGGGGATGTTCAGAAGTCTATGTTCGGAAGTCTACGTTCAGAAGTGGGAAAAGTTAAAAGGAAAAATTTTTCCCCATATGGGACCTTTTTCGAATAGGTGATTTTTCGAACCGATGATTTTCGAACCGATGACTTTTCGAACAGGTGATTTTTCGAACAGATGATTTTCGAGCAGTTGATTTTCGAACAGGTGATTTTCGAACGGATGATTTTCGAACAGATGATTTTCGAACAGATGATTTTCGAACAGGTGATCGGCCACCTTCATTCGTATCCCTCGCCAACGCTCCGTTTCTACTTTAGTACCCTGACATCTGAATCATTAACTTCAACACCATTCCGTTTAGCTACTACAGTCGCTACAGTATGCTTCGCCAACTCGTGCTCCTCGCCTCGCTGACAGCTGTCGCATATTCAGTGTCGTGCTGGCAAGACGCGACGAGTGGAAAGGGACAAAAACATAGTGGAAATGTAGGTTTATTTTTGTCTCTATCCCCTCTCTCTCCCGCTCTCTCTCTCTCTCCCTCCCTCTCTCTCCCGCTCTCTCTCTACCGCTTTGTCTCTCACACACGCTCTCTCTCGCTCTCTCTCACATTCTTTCTTTCCCGCTCTGTCTCTCACACACGATCTCTCTCGCTCTCTCGCTCTCTCTCACTTCCTTTCTCTCTCTGGCTCTGTCTCTCACTTACGCTCTCTCTCGCTCTCTCTCGCGCTCTCGCTCTCTCTCCCTCTGTCTCTCCTTCTCTCTTGGCCTTGTGTATCTTTTTTTCTAGGAGATATCTTTTCCCTGCCCCCTCACCGACTACTGCTCCAAATGGGTCTACAAGGTATCGGAACCCTAAACAGTCTATGCACAACTTTTTTAGATTAACAGCGAGCAAGCGATCATTTGGTCTTGCGGGACAATGTGCACGGTTTGTTCATTTTCCGAATCCAGATATCCGAAAATTTGCCGCTCAACACAAAATTATTTCAGAAGACGGGCAAAGAGTCGCACAAGGACAAGGCGAACGGCGTCGACGCGCCCGGCACCGTCTACTGCTGCAAGGGCAACCAGTGCAACGCCACCGCCGGCCTCAGCACATTAATGGCGCTCGCCATGACGATTGTGATGGCCGTGTTTTGTAAATAAATGTAGTTTTCTACTGCTTACCAAAAAAAAACACAACCTGAAAAGCAATGGTGGGCTAGCAGAGATCATCTCGCGTCTCCTCTTCCTCAACAGTCTCTGCTAGCCCGCCGCCTCCTGCGAATTAACACACTAATGTATATTTAAATTTTAATCCATAAATTTGCATATTCACAAGTACCCGCAAAATCAAGAGTCTTTCGGCCATTCGCTCAGCCAGCGCCCTAAATCTCGCCCCCACGCCGCCCGATAATGTCCCGCCAGCTGCTCGTTCTGTGCGCCCTGCTCGTCGTCGTCGTCACCCTCAAGTGCTATACCGACGAGAGGCAGGTATAGATTCTCCACATTTATACCTAACCTCCATCCTCTTTTCAGACTCAAGCAGAATGCCCCGCCGGGTCGAAATGCCTGATGATGCGCACCGCCACGGTACACCTTTAAAAATCGCATTAAACCGTATCCTAATTTTAGCCGCTTCGCGGGGTCGTCCGCGGCTGCCAGCCCGACTGCAAGGTGAGCTTTTTCCTAAATCGTCTCGATCAAAACCATGCCAGGAAGTCGCCGGCGGGTCGTTGACGTTCGCGGAGCGCAACTACGCGGGCGACGCGTACTGCTGCGATTCGGATCTGTGCAACGGTTCGCCCGCCCATCCGCCACTCATCATCACCATCCTCGCCATTGCCATCATCGCCCTGATCTATTAATGTGACGTCGCCTCGACCTCCCGACCTCCCGATCACACCGACGTCACCTTTTGTCCTCTATTCCTTTTTTTTTGTTTTCGCCGGCCTGTGATTTGTATGCAATAAAGATCGATTTTTCGATCGCGAATTTATTTTTGCGAATCTTTGGCATTATCGGGGGGGCGGGCAAAAATTCTTGGTTTAAGTTTAGAAATGCCGAACAACATAATAGAAAGTATTTTAATAATGATTTTAATAAAACAAAACTATATTTCAGCTAGAAGACTATCCAGGAACTTTAAAAACTTTGGAAAAACCGACATTTTGCTATAAGGCCCGATTTTGGATCGAAAAAGCTATTTTTTATTTTGCATACAAAGTTGTAAAGTTTCCGCGTTCAGGGATCGTTAAAAATAGCTTAGAAACACAGTCTCTATTTAGATTTCCAAAAATCGGATCCTAAGAAAAAATCTAGTTTTCGAAATGCAGTCAACATTTTTTGTAAGTTTTTATGAGTTTTTAGATCTAAAAACGTGTAAAATGCTTAAAAATCGTCTATCTTTTGTTATATGATCGAATCGAAAAGGCGAAAAATTAGTTTTTCCTTTGCCAAACCCCCCCCCGCTGACAGTCCAGTACCCAAGGGCGCGTATGAAACAACGGAAGCCTTTTAATAGATCAAAAATCTTAATGCCGAAATTTCATAATAGCAAAATTTATATAAGCGAGTTTCGAAAAATCCCTAATTCTATGCAAAAATTTTTCGCTATTCTGGATTTCGGCATTATGAATTTCGCTATTCTGCGATTTCGCCATTTCGAAAGCGATCCCCCCGCTAACAGTCCGGTACCCAAAGATGCGGACAAAAACAACCAGTCCCAACAAGAAAATATTATTCCACGGATACTTCAAGCCAAAATGTTCAAATCGACCGCTCCGTCGCCTACCTAAAACAGATGCACAAATACGCGCTACCGACCATCCCCAAAAAACTAGGCCGGCAAATAAAACCCAAAAAATTATACCCGCCAAGGTATCTGGCTGGGCGCTGGGCAAACACAATTGAGCGCGTTGTGGCACATCCGGCCATTCCACGCTGGTCTCCGCCAATCGCCCTCGTTACTAGTGAATCTAAAAGCGGAAATATGCGCTATTTGGTGGCCGCCCTCGTCTTTGTAGCCGGTAATTTATTTATTTTTTGATTTTGGTGCTTTTGCATTATTCGGGGCACCAACTTTTTTCTAGAAGTAAAGGAAAGTACAGAAATGTCTAGTCTGTGTTAAAATAGTGTTTTCAGTAACATTTATTTTATGTTTAGTGGAAAAACAATTAGAAAACCCTTAGAAAAGGTTTTTTTAAGCGGAGTTTAGGTAAAAATCGGCCATTTTTACCCGAAAAAATCTGTATTTTTATCAAAATGTGTTGTTTTCTGCGTTTATGAATATTAAAAACCGTTTAGAAAAGGATTTTAGAAAAATTTGATCCTTAGGAAAACTTCCTCCCCCGATAATGCGAAAGAACCTGGTCCGGCTGGGTCTGGGTTATTAACGGGGGGTGGGGGGAGAAGCGGAAATCAAAATTAGAATTATTCGCATTTTTTAAAAAATTTTTGGCCGCTCAGTAATAAAAAATTTAAAAACATTAAAATACATATTTTAAGATATAAAACGCATCTTCGAAAAAAAATAAAAAGAACTGTCTGATCTCAATTTTTCAGCAGTAGCCCTCTCCGTGGACGCGGCCTGCACCGAGCAGTACACTGTGGGTTCAAATCCTTTTTTTTGTTCACTTTATTTCGCCAATTCCCAAGCCACGCCAACGCAATGTTCCATCGTAGTGTGTACAACAAAATAGGTCCAAAAACAAAACAAATTCAATGTCGAGATTAGAGAACGAGCTTAAACGGACAACAAAACACTGGCTATTACACTATGACTACCGATCATGATGGACGATTCTCATTGTCTCATTCGATTTCCCGCAACCTCCCCTTGCACTTCTCCGGCGTGAACGGCAGACTGAACGCGGCCGGTTCGGTGGCCCAGGCCTCAACCTAAACGAAAAAAATACTACGCTTTTACGCGGGGAAATTCGTACCCTGAATGGTAGCTCCTTGCCGTAAAAGTCGAGGATCTTGGCCGGGTCCACCTCGTCGTACAGTGATTTGCCTTTCCTGGCTGGGGTAACCTAAACAAACGGATTTATTAAAAAAATTTACATACCTATTTTTATAAAATGTACAAAATTTTTGAACATTCGGAAAGTTGGACGTCTTATGACCATTTTTTAAGCTTGTTTTTACCAAAAAAAATCGGTTCTTTAGCATTATCGGGGGGCGGGATTTTTTGTTAGGATAATAGGATCGAGAAGTGTTTTTCAACGATTTTTAAAGTCTTTCGATAGTTTTCTAGTGAAAATACTTCTATATCACTAAAAAAACTAACAAAACTCTTCCCAGGAGAGTTACTAGATTTTCCAGGCGTATACAAAAAAGTTCGGTGCTCCCCACTCTTCAAGAAAATTGCAAACTTTTCAAAAAAAGTGCAGTTCGGTCAAAAATCGGCTATTTTTGTGGTGCTTCAGAAAAAAACGTTTCAGAAAAGTATGAAAAATTATGGAAATTCCCCCTTCCAATGTTTCAGCAAGAATTAGAAAAGTTGAGCTTGGTTTTGCGTGAAAATCCGAAGCAATAACTAATCGAAGGATGACACACCTGCTTGACAATCGGCGACATATGGGCCAACTCCGGGTCTACAGATAGATGAAGGGCCATCCGCGAGTGCTCGGCGGGCCATTCCTTGCCGCGGGCCGCGCTTATCCGCTTCATGAGGTGAACCTAAAGAAGCAGGTCCCTGCAACAAAAACCCTGCCCAAACCTGGAGAGGCGGAAGCGGAAATGAATCCGGCAGATCCACTTCGGGCATTTGGCGATGGTCGCAGTTCGTGAATGCCTGTTCTTCATGCCGATGAATGAGCTTCCAGTCGGCCCGGTTCAAGTCTTGCCCAAACTCGTAGATGCCCAGATTTCGACCACGGAACGTCCACTCGGCCCACATCTTGCCGCCGAACAGCCATCGGTCCATCGTGGGGGCCACCTAAAAAAACCGTTAGAAATATCCTGTCGATCAAACCCACCCGCGCGATTTTTAAAAACGAAGGCTGATCCGGCCATTTCCGGCCCCACTCCGATTTTGTGACGACGCGGCCGACGCCGAATTTCCTAGAATGGTAATTTGATCGCAAAAAGACAAAAGGCGGACCTCAATTGCGCAAGAATCTCCCAGAGATATTTGCCCTCGGCGTTGACGTCGGGGTGGCCGATGAAACGGATCATCTTGGCCGCCATGGCGTACCTAAAATCTTCATCTTATGTCGATAGCAACAGGCAAAAAAGGGAAAGTCAACTAAAATTAGCAAACTTCTTTCCGGCAGGCGACCTTTTGGCAAAAATATCGCTATCGCTAACCAATTTTCCGAATTACTAGAACAGAAGTTTCGATAAAAACAGCAACGAACTGCTTTAAGAAGTCGTATACAACAAAAGCAAAAAAAATTTATCTTCCAAACAATATGTCACACGTAAACGAACAAATCAAAGACGAATCAACAACGAGTTCTATCCTAAGCAACGATTAATAGTTATTCTAATGCTCCGGTGGCGCGTCAGGACCCGTGTATGAAGTGGTGGATCTGAAATGACAGCTACGGTGATGGCAGAGACCACGCCCCCTCCCCCGAGACGGCCAATCGAAAACGCGTTTCTTTCGCATTATTAGGGGGACCAAATTTTTTTCTAAAGTCCAGCAATGCCTAGTAACGTAAAATCAGTGTTCTAATAGTGTTTTTAGTAAAATTTAGCTATATTTTAATTGAAAAAAACAAGCAAAAAATTTTAGTTGAAATTTGGCTGCTAAGATCAATATTTTGTGTATGCCTTAACCAAAATTATAATCTAGTAGTAGCACGTATTTTACCAGTGTTTAGTAAACTTTAACTATATTTTAAGTGGCAAAACGACTAAAACTTAGACAAAAATTTGTGTTGAAATGGTCGGAAAACGGACATTTTTGGTGGAAAAACGATTTTTTTTTACTTTAATTGAAAAAATTTAGGTTTTCTGGGTTTATGAATCGCAAAAAAAAACTTTAGAAACATTTCTTCTATTTATATTAGAAAAAATGGATCCCTAGAAAAATGGTTTCCCCCGATAATGCGAAAGGCCTTAAAACGAATTATTACCTGTTCGTACGTCATCAACGTGACGACGGTGGCCGGCAACGTTCTCACGTTCGCAATCAGCAGGCCCTTGTAGAAGGCGCGGGGTCCCTCTTCGACCAGGGCATGTCGGATCGTTTGTACAGCGCTCCGGGCCACGATATTGTGATCTTGCATTCGAGTTCGGACCACCTACACAAAATTAAAGCCATAATTCACGCTGTCACCTGATATGGATAAGTGGCCGTGACGGCGGCCATCTTCGAGATCGAAGAGAACGCGAGATAGTCGAACAGCGACAATTTTGAGCCCTGAATTGAAAGATGCAAAAGCTGAACATAATGATTTTTGTATAAGTCGAGAAATTCCTAGTAATTTGATAGGACGTTTTGAACAGTGTTTTAGTAAAATAAACTATATTACAACTAGACAAAAAAATAGTACTATTTCAAAAAAATTCTCAAAAAGGCGACATGTTGTTCAAAAAAATCGATATTTTTTAGCACCAATCCCGGCGTTTATGTTTGGAAAATTAAATCATAAGAAAATTTTGGCCCCCTCCCTCTGCTAATGCCAAAGAACCACCTTTTCGATGCCCTTGTCCCGACAACGCCAATCCTTCAAGAAGTCGTAAATCATAAACTGAACCGCGCCGTGTGACGTACCAAAGAGGCCGGGCAGGAATCCTCGATATAGGCCGGCAATGCTAAAAATTTGCCATTCCACAATCGAAAGCCCGCATACCCTTCATTTCTGTACATTTTGTAGATACAATCCATCATCCCGCTGTATTGCTTCGTCGCCTGCTTCTCATACTGTAGGCACAATCTATTAATGGTTTCCTGGATTAGCCAAACTTCCGTACCTCGTCTTAGCCACCCAAATCGGATTCGTAAAGCACATCACAATGGATCCGGCCACGATGCCGCTCGCAAAATTGTTGAGTGGTTCCGGATAAGTTCTAAACACGGGAAATTAGCTTACAATCGCGATAACCTGCACGTGTTCGTGATCGCCGTCTTGACCTTGTTGTAAATTTGCAAGTATAAGCCCCAAGATAGTGCGCCCCCGCATAGATTAGGTGTTAGGCCCTGCGCAGCGGAAAGAGATTAGCTTTAAAGTGTAAAATTACCTGGTACAGCCCGCGAATCCCCTGGGAGCGCACAATTTGGGCGGCCGCGTCGGCGTATCCGTTGTATTGTGGTCGTATCAAGGCATTGCCTTCGTTGGCCGAAAATCTAAAATATTGCATCAATACAACTTTTGGTTCTTTAGGATTCGCGGGGAGAACCAACTTTTTTCGGCGCAAAACAAGATTTTTTTTATAAATAGCGGCTACGTTTCTGCCTTCTTTTTAACCATTCCTAAGCATAAAAATTTTACAAATTTAACTAAAACGCTAAGTTTAGGACGAAACAATTATTTCTCCCGACTCCAAATGGGCAAATTTTCGGCCTTTTCAAAAGGACAAAATACTTGCTGTTAAAATTGCTACGCCTATCTGGCCTTATAGAATCCCCCATTTTGCAAAAACGCTAAAAAATCCAGTTAGACCTTTACCTAACTTTCAACAAGTCCATCGGATGGCAAACGAGCGTTGACAAAATGCCGCCGGAGAAACCGCCTATCTGAAGCAACAGTGTGAAAGTAGAAACAAAACACTACCGCGTGTTCATAGCCACGTAAAACATCCATTGGATTTGCCGCTTGGCGGGCTTCCATACAGCTAAAAAGCTTCGAATTTTCCCGAATCAACGGCTTTCAGAAATTCACATAGCGCGAAAAGGTCACGAGTGATACCGATCGACATTCGCCATTGCAAAGAAGTTTATTACTATCACAATGGAAAACCATTCACCACCCGGGGCGCAGTAAGGCAAAATAATGGGGGTAAGGCAAGAATCGGTATCACATTTAGTTTCAAAGTTGCGACAAGTGAGGGTAGGCAGCTTATTTCTGGGACACATTCAACACATTGGAGAGTGCGCTACATTACAACAAAATGGTGTACAGAAAAAGAGAAATCCAGGCAAATATCACGCACTAGACAAAAAAAGCTTATCACAAGTAATGATACAAATCTATACAATCTCCGTATTAGGGCTCAATCGTCAATAATTTGCACTTTGACGCGATGCCACGCGTTGTTGATCAGCCCGCGCACGTTCCAGATGCCGGTGGTCGTGTCGGGCTGAGTGTTGTAGGCGCGATCGGTGGCTTTTACGGCCAGCTCCAGGCTATTCCCGTCTTTGGGCAGCTAGAAATTCACGTAAAATGCCTCAATTTGAAAAACATACCGTGATATTCGTCTTCCACAAGGTCCACGCCCACATCCGGTCGATCGGTTGCTCCTCGGCATGCTCGAGTTCGGCCGGTTTCCACGTTTTGCCGCCATCAGCGGAAACCTGAAAACGAAAGGATCCAAAAATGACTTGGGCAACGAGTTTTTTGTATAAATCAAGAGCACCGAAAAACTCACATCCACCCGAATAATTCCGCGACCGCCGCCGCTCCACGCGTATCCGGCCACCGAGATCTCCTCCTCGGAGCGCTTCACCTTGGCTTTGGCGGCGGGCACGCAGAATGCCGACTGCACGGGGTACTCCTGGATCGAGTACGCCTTGTCCCACTTCAGGTCATCGCCGATCTGAACGGCCGGCGAGAATACTCTAAAAATGCCTTTTTTTCAGTTCAAGGCTTTGTGAGCTATTCAGAAAAATCCAAATCCGCACCTGTAATCCTTTTGCTGCCAATGCGCCGGACTTTCCACGTCACTAGTGTGGATGGCTTTCAGCCATTTTACCTACATTTAAACAATCAACGCAATCCGCACGAACGTACCTGCCGCGCGCCCACATTCCCGGGAACGATCAGGCGCAGCGGGTACCCGTGGTCGCGGGGTATCTCTTTGCCGTTCATTTCGTAGGCGATGATGACCTAAAGGAGATCGATCTCGAAAAGCCAAGCAGAACTAACCTCGGAAGACATGGCTTTTTGGAAGGGGATCGAGGCGCCGTACGGCTTGCCGGCCGGGTCTACGTCGGCGCCCTAAACCCCGTGAATAGATTCGGCAGCTGAATGGCAGTACCTCAAAGTGGACGTGCTTGATTGAGGGGTCCGAGGGGTCGACCCCAGCCGTCATCAGAACGTCACGTAGGCGTACGCCCGTCCATTTTGCGCATCCAATCGCGGTGCCGGTCCACATCAGGCCCTGAACGGCCTTCTCCGCGTTCATGTCAGCACGCCGATTTCCTAAAAAAAATTTCGTTCAGCCAGCCTGGTTCTTTCGCATTATCGGGGGGGGGGGGACTTTTTGTACAAGAATAGAACTGCCTAGTCACTTAATATCCATTGTTTCATAGTGTCTATTAAGATATAACTATTTTTCAACTAGACAAATCAGCTAAAAACTACCACAAATTGAAAACTTCAAACGAAAAAGAACAAGAAATCAAAAGCCAAAAAATCGACCGTTCTTGGTCAAAAAATATTTTTTTGTTTTTGTATGTTTTAAAAGGCCGTCCGCGGGTCACTCGAACAGTCGCCATTATGACTTGGCACAGTTTTTTCGACCCCAGGTTTTTCGGTGCCATGTGAAAGAGCATGGTCGAATTAGTAGGACTGCATAGTTTTGAAAGTTTAAAAACTTTGTTTTTGGGGTTTAAATGGCCGTTAAAGTTGCGTACCCCGAAAAACTATCTCGGAGCTCACTGCACAGAACTGACTGAAACTTCGGGATAATACCTAATTTGGGGTGCTGATCATTTTTGTAATACATTGTGAAGCACGAAAATGGCCAGAACATAGGAATATCGCGTAGTCAAAACAGTTTTTTCGGGTTTTCTTTATGATGGAAAGTTTGCTGTAAGCTGAAAGTAACATCAACAGATGCGCAAAAATTTTCTGCATCGAATGGTGTATTTTTTACGATGCAGCAAATTTTCCATCATGTCGAAAAATTAGCTTTTCTAAAATCAAGAAAAACCATCGAAAAATGTATAAGAAAGCTTATTTTCCCACAGATGTAAATGGAGTCCCATATAAAAACTAGCCTAAACCAAAAGCAAAAAAGAGCAAAAAGAAATTCCCTTCCGGGGCGAAACTGGCGATTTGCCGGGATCGAACCCGCGATGGTTCGCCTGGGGGCACAGGGGACAGCCACTAGTGGGCGCCGCCAGGTCCCAGGCGAACGACCCGAGTTCAATCCCAGCCCCCTCTCAGAAGCCGAATTTCTTTTTGCTCTTTTTCGCGATCGGTATGATTTCGTCTCTAGAAATTGGGGAACGTTTTTTATATTTGCGATTTTTGAATTTTTTGAGCTGAGGCTCCGTAAATAGGATTTTTCGACATGATGGAAAACTTGCTGCATCGTAAAAAATACACCATTCGATGCAGAAAATTTTTGCGCATCTTTTGATCTTACTTTCAGCTTACAGCAAACTTTCCATCATAAAGAAAACCCGAAAAAACTGTTTTGACTACGCGATATTCTTATGTTCTGGCCATTTTCGTGCTTCACAATCTATTACAAAAATGATCAGCACCCCAAATTAGGTATTATCCCGAAGTTTCAGTCAGTTCTGTGCAGTGAGCTCCGAGATAGTTTTTCGGGGTACGCAACTTTAACGGCCATTTAAACCCCAAAAACAAACTTTTTAAACTTTCAAAACTATGCAGTCCTACTAATTCGACCATGCTCTTTCACATGGCATCAAAAAACTGGGGTCGAAAAAAACTGTGCCAAGCCTTGTTCGGACGGCTCGCAAACGGCCTTTTAACAACATTTTGCCGTTTAGAACCACGTCCACTATTTATATTTGAAAAATTAGGTCCAAAGAAAAAGATCCCCCTCCTCCCGATAATGCGAAAAACCGGCAGTCTTCCCCAAAAATTCACCAGCGCACTGCACCACCGATTTCACCGACACCGGCTCGTACTTTTGCTTCAAGTCCTCGACGCTCAGCTTGAATTTGCCTTTGACCTTTAGGCCGGAGATCTACAAGTAGTATTTCCAAATGGAAATTGAGATGTACCTCGACTCGGTGCTGCTTTTCATCAGTCTCCGGCACGGGCAGGTGATTCCGGACGAAGAATAGCTCGTTTGGCGTGAGGAAGGCGTCCATGAGCAGAGCAGGCGGGGACTCGGCATTGAAGGGTTTCTGAATTCTCGTATTGCTTAAATTTCCCGAAGCTTACGTTCGAGTTGACGAGTAGTGCTGGGTGGCGCGCCGGGTCCTTGGCAAATGGGTCGTTCGCGTCGGCTTTTGGAGCCTGAAAACTAGCCGTTAGTTACCGGAGCATTTTTGGACCTACATTTTTCAAATCCTCCTCGTCGACGTTCCCGATGCGCATCGGCTCCAAAATCTCCGCAACCTCCTTCGTTTTGTGCTGCGCGTAGATGGCCCAGAAGGGTTCTACTGATCCACCGGCGGCCAAGAGTATCTGAATTTTGTGCGTCAAGTGCCGAAGACCCGATGTACCTTATCCCCTCCCGGGTGGTTTTCCACAAATTCAGTAACGTCGTAGACACCATTCTTGTACATGATCCATATTCTCGGCGCCTCCTTACCGTGCTTTTTCACCTAAATCTAGAGAATAGCATGACTAAACGCAGGCTGTCGAATACCTCGTCAATTTTGAAGACGGGTAGATCTTTCCGCAGCGGGGGCGCAAAATCATAATCTGCTGCCCGGGCCATCGGGTTCATTTGCTGGGGTCGTGTTTGGTCGAAGATGTAGCCGCCGAGGAGCAGCGCCGACGCGCCGCCCACCGCACCCAGCCAATAGCCGGGCTTTTGGCGTTCTAAAACAGAATGTCTCGCTCGTAAAATTTGCTACCTGTATGTAGCTCTCTTCTGAGCGCCAGCCTCATCCTCCCCATCGCCAGCCTCCCGGGAAATCGGGGCATCATCTTGGGCGCACTAAATCTTTATTTTCATCAAGAAAAAACATCAACAAAACGGTGATCTGAACTAATGTGCTAGAGGATATCAAATAAGAGCGCGGAAATACATGAGAAGAACCGAAAATTCAAAAACGATAAGGATCGAAGGATGAAGGCGCGATCAAATTCACATATGGTTCAATCTGAACGAGTGGGCATTGGGTCCCTGCATTATCGGGGGAGGGGGGATTTTCTCAAGATCCAATATGCGGAATTATTTCAAAACTGTTTTTTTTGCCATTCCAAAAATTAAAAATCTACACCTTTTTTTAAATGCGAAAATATAGATTTTGCGATTAAAAAAATGTAGATTTTTTTGAAGTTTTTAGATAGGTTTTCTAGTTGAAATATAGTTTTATCCTCTTCAAAACATTATTTTAATGCTTCCAAACCCCCCGTCCCCTCGATAATGTTAAGGACAGAACAGGGATCTAGATTCTTCGGATTTTCCGCGGGCGCGGGCCCAGCTCCTTGATCGGCGTGTAGTCGGTGATGGAAACGACGTTGACTCCGGCCACTGTCAATCCTTTTACTGCTGTCATCCGCCCAGGTCCGATCCCCTTCACCTGCACGCGGACGTTCCGGATCCCGCGTCTCACAAGACGTTGACCGGCGGCCACTCCCGTCGTCTGGCCCGCAATCGACGTCTTCTTGCGGGCATTTTTGAAGCCTTCAAGTCGGCAAGACGTATACATCAGCACATCTCTGGATTTGGCATCGATCGCTTGCACCAGTGTGTTATTTTTGGTGGCCTTGACATAGACGGTGGGCAGATCGGCGTAGGGGATCCCGTTGAATTCCTGAAATCGATAAATTAATACGTTCTTTCGCATTATGGGCGGATCAACTTTTTTCTAAGGGTCCCAATTTTCGGAACATAAATATAAGGAGTGTGTCTAAACAGTTTTTGACTATTCCTAAACGTAAAAACTTTACAAATTGGACTATAAATACAAAAAATGACGATATTTCGACAAAAATTTACCTAATTTTTTGTTTTCACACAGAATATCGTTAAGGGTGACTAAGATTATTAAAATAATTACTATCAGGTTACTAGGGATTTTTGGAATCATCGAGAAAAAATTGGTTTTCCCACCTGCTTTAGCGTCTCTGGAGTCGGCAGTCGTTGCGAGAAATCGCGTATGCTGACGGGGACGGCAGCGTTAGAGCCGGTAGTGCCCTCAAAAACTTCCTTCTGTTCGGGGGAGAGCTTCGTGCCGGCTCGCTGCTCGTCGCGAATACTTCTGGCCAAAACGGAGGTCGTCGACACGCTTCTAAGGGCGACGGGTGGCAGAGCAGCGGAGCAGCTGGGCATCGCCAGGCGACGAAATGCCGACAGCGTAGACTTGAGCAATGTCGTCGTCATCGGGCGGGCTGCTGAAACAGATCACTAGAGATGGAAAATGCCCAAAAACAAAGAGACAAGGTGCAATACAGAGCATAGAATGACACGTTAATGTTTTAGCATGAAAAATCACTGGCTCAAGGCGCCGTTGCTTCTCTAGAGGTCACAAAATATGGTTAATAACTATCTATATTTTTATTTATGACTATTTTGGAGTAAATTGTATTTAGAAAGTTTCCAAACAAGATTAACGCGCACGTGAAACGAGATTTTGATATGATAAATATGGGGCGGCGAGAGCGCAGAAAGTCCGAGCGTCATTAGTAGCGTACGGAATCGCGCTCGGGTACAAATTGTAAAGAGGAAAGATAGGAATGTTAAAGTATATAATAACAAAAAGCTTAAATAATAGCACAAAAATAATGCAATCATTTAGGATTGGACGGAGTCTGTGGTGTGCAATGCGACGTGCGGTCGCTGCGGGGTCCAGACGCTGACCCGAACCTGTATGACTGGATGTACTTGCAAGTGCGTTCATAAACTATGATACATAAAAGTAAAGTAAAAATACGTAAAAATAGCTCATAAATAAAGATTCTACTCCATTATCGGGGGGGGGGGACAAAATATAAATAGCGTAAGTGTTAAACTGTGCTCTTACTATCCCCAACCGTAAAAATTGTACAAATTATGGAAAATGGAAAATATAGAAAAGCCCCCCCCCCCAATAGTGGAAAAGAACCTAAATAAACCGGAAACGTACAACGATAATCTTTTAGGGGAAAGCTGACCAAGACGGCCAGCTGCCCGCTGAACCCCTGCACCTTCCCGGACGCGCCGTGCTGCGGCACCTTCCAGAAAACGGCCGACGTCGAGACGCGCCGGTTACTCTTTGAATACGATCCGGAAATGGCTAAAAAATACCGTCCAGCTTGTTTGACACTATTTTTCAGATATTCCTGCTACGATCCGACGCAACGAACGAACGCGAAGAAGGCACGCGACAACTACATGAAGTCGCGCAAGAGCCGCAAGACGACCCGCCATCAGGAGAACTGAAGCCTTCGGGCTCCCCCGGCGTGAAATACCAACGATAAAGCACTTGTTAATACACATAACTGTTGTTTCACATAAATACAAGCAATAAAATTGCACAGTTTTATTAAACAATATACAAAACATATCGATTTTTCGAACAATATCCCCGTTTTTACCAAAATTTTAGCTTTTTCAAAATCTTTTGGATAGTTTTTACTTTGAAAAATAGTGAGATTTTCTAAAAACGTTGTCAGAATACTTTCTGTCATGCCAAGAGGCATTTCACGTCGTTCTAGCGTTGTTTTCTCGGGCCTGGCTAGCTAGCAAAGATTTGTGGGGAATTTTTCATATACAGGGTGTCCCAAAAAAAAAAACCCCCAAAAATTTGATGCAGAGGGCACCTAGAGAGCTGAAAATTTGCACAGAGGTAGCGAAGGCAATTTTCTATGAACAAGGAAAGTTTCAGCCCGATCGGCCAGCGGGTTTTAAAGCTATAGCGAAAATACTTTTCATTTTTAATTTAATATGGGGATCTTTGAAATTTGCATCAAAGATATGCGTTATTCTTGCATTTACGAGCCGATTTTGCATAAATTTTGCTGAAAAGTGCCATTTTCTTGATGGAGCTTTTGGAAAACGATTGCGTATGAAGAATAAAAAGAGTGTTAAAACAACTGTTTTATCGATCCAAATCACGTCTTATTGTACATTTTGGCAATTTGAGCTTCGTCGGCCCGAAAACGAGTTCGACGAGCTCGAAAACAGTGATGAAGTTTAGATTTGGGCTTATGTTGGCACGTACGCTGAAGTTTAAGCCAAGCTCAAGCGTTCAACGATAGTTTCCGCCATGAGGGCTGGTATTCATCGTTCTTGCTGATCATTTTCTCGCTACATCGGCAATCGTTTTCCAAAAGCTCCATCAAGAAAATGGCACTTTTCAGCAAAATTTATGCAAAATCGGCTCGTAAATGCAAGAATAACGCATATCTTTGATGCAAATTGCAAAGATCCCCATATTAAATTAAAAATGAAAAGTATTTTCGCTATAACTTTAAAACCCGCTGGCCGATCGGGCTGAAACTTTCCTTGTTCATAGAAAATTGCCTTCGCTACCTCTGTGCAAATTTTCAGCTCTCTAGGTGCCCTCTGGCTCAAATTTTTGGGGGGTCTTTTTTTTTGGGACACCCTGTAAATTATGGCATTTTAAACATTATTAAAAATTATTACAATTATAACGATTGAAAAATTTCCCCCAATCAATCCAGTGCCGTGCCGGCGTCGCCTGTTCAAATACGCAGCCAGACTGGTGCGTCCTACCCTCCAATGTTTCAACATTCCACGCCTGCCGGAATCGAAATGTGGTGCTTGCTGTCGTTATATTTTTGTGGGTTTTAATCAATCATTTCTAGTTTTGGAGCTGGCATTGAACCTAAGCCTAAGCCTAAGCCTAAGCCTAAGCCTAAGCCTAAGCCTAAGCATAAGCCTAAGCCTAAGCCTAAGCCTAAGCATAAGCCTATGCCTAAGCCTAAGCCTAAGCCGAAGCATAAGCATAAGCCTAAGCCTAAGCCTAAGCCTAAGCATAAGCCTATGCCTAAGCCTAAGCCTAAGCCGAAGCATAAGCATAAGCCTAAGCCTAAGCCTAAGCCTATGCCTAAGCCTAAGCCTAAGCCGAAGCATAAGCCGAAGCATAAGCATAAGCCTAAGCCTAAGCATAAGCCTATGCCTAAGCCTAAGCCTAAGCCGAAGCATAAGCATAAGCCTAAGCCTAAGCCTAAGCCTAAGCCTAAGCCTATGCCTAAGCCTAAGCCTAAGCCGAAGCATAAGCATAAGCCTAAGCCTTTTTTACAGTTTTTCGCCTCTCGCTGTCTGACGAGATCCCTTGCCAAGAGCAGTATACGGTGGGATTTGAAGAAAAATCTCTGAAGCCAGAGTCTGTGTAGGACTGGATCGTCATCGAGCCGTGCACCGCGGAATGTGGGCGCTGCGGGCTGGAGCTGTCCGTCAGGAGTTGTTTCGAGGAATGCGAGTGCAAGTGAGTTTTTTTCCTAAGGGATCTCTGCTAGCCCGCCTTGATCCCTATTTAGCGGGCCGTTCTACCGTAACATCACATGTCCCAAGCGGCACTGTCTACACCCAAAGCCGGCATGTTGCGAGGGTTTCGTACGTGTGGTGAATCCGGCCACGAAGAGGTTAGTGAGGCTTAGGCTTGGCTTAGGGCTGGCTGGCTTTGGATTCGTTTAGCGTCACGCTTAGGCTTATTTTTAGGCTTAGGCTTAGGTTTAGGTTTAGGTTTAGGCTTGGCTTAGGGGCAGGCTTCGGCCTCGTTTAGAGGCTTGGCTTAGGGGCTGGCTTCAGCCTCGTTTAGCGCTAGGCGTAGGCTTAGGCTTAGGCTTACGCTTATGCTAGGCTTAGCTTAGGCCAGGCTTAGACTTCGGCTTAGGCCAGGTTGAGGCTTCGGCTTAGGATTAGGCTTAGGCCAGGCTTAGGCTCAGGCTCAGGCTTAGGCTTAGGCTCAGGCTTTTGTTAAAGCGCATTTCAATAGGATCACTTCGGTTTGAATAGAATTTATTCAAATATGGCAATTTCACAGGTACGAATGCGCAAGCCCGGAGGAAAAGCAGCAGCTCGTCGACGACAAGAAAAAGAACCGGGCCGAGGATTTGTAGAGGGTTTTTCTACAGCATAAAGGTATTTATAGGAACGAATACAGTATATAAACAGTTTTGCATCACCGAGATCACATTTCTGAAAGCGAGAGGCAGCAATGTGCAAATAATTCCCCCGCAAAAATCGGTTGTTTTGGGAGGCGTAGCTACTGCTTGAAGAATTCTGAAACATATGGATGTAATTTTTTTTCGTAAAAATTTACCTGTCCCAAACGGCAAATCGTCGTGCAGCATCGAGATCGAAGGAATCACCGGAAGTTTCACTAAAACCATTAGGCCTTTAGAAGGTGTTTCTGAGCGCTCTACCTCCTCCCCTCAACGCGCTGCCGCGCGGGCTCGGCCGTTTGGCGATGATCTAGGAGCATAAGGTCGATTAGAAAACTGTCCTACCACCACCGGTTTCATTTGGCTCTTCAGGAAGGCCTCGGAGCCGTTGAGGATCGTTTTTTGATAGATGGTGAGTTCCTGAAATGAAATAGTTCTGGGGAAAAAGATATCCATCTCTCTCTCTCTCTCTCTCTCTCTCTCTCTCTCTCTCTCTCTCTCGCGCTCGCTCGCTCTCTCACTCTCTAGCACTCTCTCGATCTCTCGCTCTCTCTCTCTCTCACTCACTCTCTCTTTCTCTCACCTGCTGCAACTCCGGCACATCGACGATCAGGAATTTATCTTCAGTTGTTGGAACCTTCAAGGGCTTTCCAACTTTTCCGGAATTCTCCTCCGATCGGCTCGGAATTTTCGAATCCGCTGCTTTTCGATCTACAGTACTCTGCTGGGATACTGTAGCTTTCGACACCACATTTCCCGTATTTTTCTTGAGTTCTGGCAGTTTTTTCGAGTGTCCCATCGCTTCCGGAAGTTTATCGGCCGGTTTTGTGCCGGTTACCGTAATCCTTGGGGCAACGGTAGGAGGTATCGGAATTTTTTGAGGTGCGCCAGCCACTACCGTACCCCTTCCCGCCGGTTCGACTTGAATTTTTCGTACCACCGTAGCCTCGTCGCGCCGGGACCCAATCAGGGTTTTTTCGGCCGAAGCCTTCAGCGATGTTCGCTCGGCTACCGTAGCCGTTTCTACGCGGGCTACCGTACCACCTTCTTTGCGGGACCCCGCTGTACGGCTTGAAGATGTGCCATCGACCAAGTGGATTGGCAGAGCCGGGGAGTTCGGCTTTCGGACCAGTATAAAGCGCTGCGGCTCGCTGCGTCGGGTCCCGGCTGGAATTGCTGGCACCGGGCCAAGTGGCTGAAATATAAGGATTTGGGCTAAAAACCAATTTTTTGGATCGGGACAGGCTAGCAGAGCTCGTTTGTAAAGGATGACCGGCTAGCAGAGAACATTTGCAAGGGAGGGCAGGCTAACAGAGATCATTTAACCCCCATATCTTTCCATTAATGCGTCACCACTTTTTGACTCTTGTCAGCCTGGATTTGGCCCACCACGGTACCACCAAAGAGTACGCCAATTTCCAGACAATGCCCCTTTGTTCCATTCCAATCGTTCCCGACGTCCCCCGCCCTGTTTTTCCCCGGCTCAAAACATGGGGGGGAACTACGCGACGCACCTGTGGACGCAGGCCGATTTGTGGTGGCTGGAATGACGGCAGAGAGGGCGGATTTTGGAGAAAAGGAGCCGATTGGAACTGCGGGAAGAAGTTGGGCCTGGAAGCGGTTTTAAGTTGCTCAAGCCTAAGCCTAAGCTTATGCCTAAGCAAAGCCTAAGCCTGAGACTACGCAGAACGCACCTAAAGGCTTGGCGCGGGACGACGAATTTTTGCTCTGCCAACTGAGTGAGGTCGAGCCGGAGGGCGAGAGCTGGAAAAGAGTGTGAGCAGAGTTCATGGGGCAGGCTAGCAGAGATTGTTGAGGAAGAGAAGAGGGCAGACTAGCAGAGATTGTTGAGGAAGAGGAGAGGGCGGGCTAGCAGTGATTGTTGAGGAAGAGGAGAGGGCAGGCTAGCAGAGATTGTTGAGGAAGAGGAGAGGGCAGGCTAGCAGAGATTGTTGAGGAAAAGGAGAGGGCAGGCTAGCAGAGATTGTTGAGCAAGAGGAGAGGGCAGGCTAGCAGTGATTGTTGAGGAAAAGGAGAGGGCAGGCTAGCAGAGATTCTTTAGGAACCAAATTCTCACCTTCATTCCAGCAAGTGAGCAGCAATAAAACGGTCCAAAAATTCCGCATCAATCCGCCATCATCCCGGGTGGTGGCCATAGAATTTGTGCGAACCGTTCATCGGGCCAGGGCGACTGAGCAACCTAGCAGGGATTGCTTAGGAAAGGGCAGGCTAGCAAGGATCATTGGGGAAAGCGAGAAACCGGTATACACAATTCCGAGGGAGTACTGGGAACCAGAAAGTAACAAGTGGGGGGGTAAAAAGCAGGAAGGAGAAATCGAGGCGTCGCGCGGGGGGGGTTAGGCCTGGCTGATTGGTAGTACAGGAGGGCAGCGCGTAGTTTGTACCTTAGCATGTGAAAGGCTCTCTTACATTATCGGGGGGGGGGGGGGAATCAGGAACTGTTTCTGATTCAAAAATAAAAACACCTCCTTTTTGGACCAAAAATGGCTTTTTGAGCATAATTTCACAATTTTAAAAAGTTTTTTAGGACATTAAATTAGTGTTATTTCACCAAAAACACTATAACACCACTTGCTTTTAAGTTCTAAGAATTTTACAAAAAGTTCGTCCTTCCCCGATCATGCGAAAGGGCCGAAATAATTCAAAAAAATTTAAAATAAAAACTACGGAAGCTAAAACGCTAAAAAATTTGGATAAAAAGAGCATAACGATAAATCTTTGAAAAAGTGGCATTTCAGCTGATCTATCCGTCCAGGGGCGGCATCAAATGAGATGAGGGAAATGGTCTGTCTCTCTCCCTCTCACTCTCTCGCTCTCTCTCTCTCTCTCTCGCCGCAAAGGTGTGATAAAGCCGTGTGAGCGGGATTCCCTTTTCTTTTCCCCGAAAAAATTGCTCACCATGATGGATGTCACAGGGGGGGATGGTGCTCGAAATTTCCGCCACACGCTCAGCCCCCCTTCAAGGACAAAGCGATTTTGGGAACAAGACGGCAAAGCGGGGCGCAAAAAGATGAGTTTTCCAGGTAGCGAAAAGCTGAGGGTGGCTTTCGGAACTTATCATTTAGCGGGGGGACCTAGAGGGAGTCTAATTTTCATTTTGGCGTTCGCGGCGGGGAGCTTTTCGGAAGAGAGGTGAGAGGGAGAGAGAGAGGAGAGAGAGAGAGAGAGAGAGAGAGAGAGAGAGAGAGAGAGAGAGAATGAGCGCGCTAGGGATAGATAGAAGCTCAAATTATCTCCGCTAGTTTGCTCCAAATTCTCGAGGTAAGCAGGCTAGCAGAGATCTTTTGATGAGGCGGGATAGGGAGAGAAAGGGAGCCAGCAATTGCGAGAGATAGAGAGAGAGAGCGAGAGATAGAGAGAGCGCGAGAGAGAACGGGAGAAAGAGAGAGGATGGGAGAGAGAGAGCGATAGAGAGCGAGAAAGGGAGTGAGAGAGATTGAATGGCTCAAATTGTCTCCGCTAGCTTGCCATCAAGTCTCGAAGCATGCATAGTAGCAGAGATCTTTTGATGAGGCGGGAGAGAGCGAATGAAAGAAGGGGGAGGGAGAGGGAGAGGGAGAGGGAGAGGGAGAGGGAGAGAGAGAGAGAGAGAGAGAGAGAGAGAGGGAGAGAAAGAAAGAGAGGGATAGATAGTGATCGTTGTAAACTCCTCTATAGTTTTCGTTTTTACCATCCCATTCAATCCACTATCTGATTCGTAATCGTAATCCCAGTGGCCCCCCACTGACGCATCAGACCCCGAAAAAGTGGAATAATGCCTCCGTGAAGATGAGAAATTAGAATAAAGGACGCCCGGCCAATACTTATTGTTTTTTGCCCGCATTTAGGGACCAACGTCGGGGAGTATCGGGGCCAACACCCAGGCCATTGTTATGCCAAAATCTGAATTCCGCCGCCGTCAAATCCGCCCTTTGAGATTATGGTATAAATACGGGGCTTTCATAACGGCGCCCGGAAGCTTTTTGGGGTTGACTGTAGGGTCTCTCTCATTACCCAAAACTGAAGCCTAAGCCTAAGCCGCCTAAGCCTAAGCCTCCCTCACTCTCGCGCCCTTTCCCTTGCTACAATCTCCCCAATCTAGGATGGTCCTCGCCGCCAACGTGGTCCTCTGCGTCAATTCCGTCATCGGCTACACGTGCAATGGGACGCTGATCTATCTGATCGTCAAGAATCCGAAAAGCCAGATGGGTAATTATCGCTATTTGATGCTGCTGCTGGCCTTATTCAACATCCTCTACGCGTCCGCCCATCTGCTGGTGATCCCGGTCAGTCCGATACCCAAAGGTTCTCTGCTAGCCTGCCCTCTCCTCTTCCTCAACAATCTCTGCTAGCCTGCCCTCTCCTCTTCCTCAACAATCTCTGCTAGCCTGCCCTCTCCTCTTCCTCAACAATCTCTGCTAGCCTGCCCTCTCCTCTTCCTCAACAATCTCTGCTAGCCTGCCCTCTCATCGTCAACATTTGCAGGTCACCTATATCCATGGTTTTGCCTTCTGCTTCTACTCCTCGTCCTTTATAGCAGGCTATAAGTACAGTAAGTTTTTACTATCGACTTCCGGCATATCACATAGCTGGGTCCGATGTCCGCCCGAAAACATTCCCTAGTAAGTAGGCAAGCAGAGAGTATTCAGAGGGGAGTATGCTAGCAGGGATAATTTAGTAGCTTCAAGCCGCTTCTTTAGTTGGATATGGCGCTCTCCTCGGCTACTGCTCCCTCTTCGCCCAATCGACAATCCTGCTCGCCTACCACTTCATCTACCGCTACGCCTGCATTTGCAAGTACTGTACCTCCTACTGCGCGGCTCGGCCTCGTCCTTTTTTCTAAACACTGAGCACCATTCCAGACCCAACTGGCTGACGCTGATCCACAAGAAGCGCGTCATCGCGCTGCTCGGCATGGCCTATCTCGGCTATTTTGGGCTCTGGGTCGTGTTTGTGCACAGCTTTATTGGTGAGTTTTTGCTGAGTGTGGGAAGAGGGCAGGCTAGCAGGGATCTTTGGGGAAGCCCTCGAGCCGCACCCTTTCAGGCCCGACCCCCGAATTCTTCGACCGGATCAACGAGGGGCTGCACGCGTTCTCCGGGCTCTACCCGAACGAGACGGCCATCATTGGGGACAATTATTTGGTGTGGTTTCAGGGGGACCTAAAGGCTGGCTAGCAGAGTTTGTTGAGGAAAAGGAAAGGGCAGGCTAGCAGAGATTGTTGAGGAAGAGGAGAGGGCAGGCTAGCAGAGATTGTTGAGGAAGAGGAATGGGCAGGCCGGCAGAGATTGTTGAGGAAGGGGAGAGGGCAGGCTAACAGAGATTGTTGAGGAAGAGGAAAGGGCAGGCCGGCAGAGATTGTTGAGGAAGAGGAGAGGGCAGGCTAGCAGAGATTGTTGAGGAAGAGGAAAGGGCAGGCTAGCAGAGATTGTTGAGAAAAAGGAGAGGGCAGGCTAGCAGAGATTGTTGAGGAAAACGTTTAAAATTTCAGATCCGTGACACCACCGGTCTGCACTTCAACATGCGCCCTTGGATTGCTCTTGCTGCCTGCATGACCATGATGAGCTCGATGTTCTGTGGTACGGATCACGAATTCCCCCCCCGCCTGCTGCCTTCCGCTAGACGGCAAATTACACCCACACTTTTTAGTGATCTTCGTGTGCGGCTGGAAGATGCACGAAAAGCTGAGGAGCGCCGAGATGAGCAGCGTCCGCGGGTACCGACTGCAGAAGCAGCTCTTCCAGGCACTAATGATACAAGTAAGTCTTTGCAGACTACGCATCAACACGCGGTCGTAGTTTATCGTGCCCATCATCCTCGAGTACATCCCATGCACATCCATCTTCCTGGTGCCGATGCTCGGGGAGGAGGTCAACCTGGAATGGGCGACGATGTGCATCTCACTTTATCCCATCTTCGAGCCGCTAGCTGTCATCTATTTCGTGAAGGTCGGAGCCGCCTAAACTATCGCTGCTAGCCTGCCCTCTCCTCTTCCTCAACAATCTCTGCTAGCCTGCCCTCTCCTCTTCCTCAACAATCTCTGCTGGCCTGCCCTCTCCTCTTCCTCAACAATCTCTGCTAGCCTGCCCTCTCCTCTTCTTCAACAATCTCTGCTAGCCTGCCGTTTCAGGAATACCGCCTAACGCTCCGTCGCGCCATCTTCGGCACGTCGGCTCGCGGATCTTCCGTTTCCACGACAGCTGAAGTGACCAACCAGGTAAAAAACCAAAAAAAACGTTGACGCACTTTTTAGCACTCCAACAGCGACTCGCAGATGAACAGCTCGACGACGAAGAAAAGCCAGAATTAAGAAAACATCCTAAATGTATGCAAAATTGCAATGAAGCAAATAAACGCACTAAACGTGTCCTATTTCCCTAATAATTTCTGCTAGTCTGCCCCCCAGATAATATCCAATCCGCACGGCCCTCCACCAATCCTTGGCCGAACAATTGGCTTTCCGCGGCGGCTACGAAAGCTGTTTTGCCGCCTCAATGGTAGCCGTTTCTGACGCAGATACGTATTTACGTATTTATACGTATTTTCTTAGCCACGAAATTCCTCAAAATAAAAACCCCACATCATCCTGGCTCCATACCAAAAAAAAAACTTTTTACAAAATAAATTAATTTTACAAATATAAATAGTGAAAGTCTTTCTAAATGGTTTTTACTATTACTAAACGTGAAAAGTTTACAAATTTTTATAGGCACAAAAGTATTTTTAAAAAAATGGAATTTTCGAGAAAAAACATAGATTCTGAGCAAATTCCGATTTTTTAAAGTTTTTAGATAGTTTTACTAGTTGAAATATAGTTATATATTACTAAAAACGCTATTCAAACATTTTCTATTAACTTAGAGGCATTTCTAGACGTATACAAAAAAGTCCCCACCCCCCCGGATAATGCGAAAGAACCCCCACTTTCCCCACAAATCCCATCCCATCACATCCAGACATCCATTACCATCTCTGCCCATCGCTGTTAGTAGAAAAATCCCGAAAACCCCCTAATTATTCGCCCCCCGCGGGCCCATGAAAATTTGATGAAATGTGATGGGGAGAAGCGTGTGTTTCGTTTCCCAACCCGGTCGCTTCCACCCCTCCATTTCAGTCGTGCGTCATTTTTCCGGAAGCACACGATGTGTTCCTGGATCTTTAAATGAGAAATCACTTCTCAAAAGGTCCCTGCTAGCCTGCCCTCTCCTCTTCCTCAACAATCTCTGCTAGCCTGCCCTCTCTTCTTCCTCAACAATCTCTGCTAGCCTGCCCTCTCCTCTTCCTCAACAATCTCTGCTAGCCTGCCCTCTCTTCCTCCTCAACAATCTCTGCTAGCCTGCCCTCTCCTCTTCCTCAACAATCTCTGCTAGCCTGCCCTCTCTTCCTCAACAACTCTGCTAGCCTGCCCTCTCTTCTTCCTCAACAATCTCTGCTAGCCTGCCCTCTCCCCTTCCTCAACAATCTCTGCTAGCCTGCCCTCGCTTCTTCCTCAACAATCTCTGCTAGCCTGCCCTCTCCTCTTCCTCAACAATCTCTGCTAGTCTGTCCTCTCCTCTTCCTCAACAATCTCCGCTAGCCTGCCCTCTCTTCTTCCTCAACAACTCTGCTAGCCTGCCCTCTCCTCTTCCTCAACAATCTCCGCTAGCCTGCCCTCTCTTCTTCCTCAACAATATCTGCTAGCCTGCCCTCTCTTCCTCAACAACTCTGCTAGCCTGCCCTCTCTTCTTCCTCAACAATCTCTGCTAGCCTGCCCTCTCCCCTTCCTCAACAATCTCTGCTAGCCTGCCCTCTCTTCTTCCTCAACAATCTCTGCTAGCCTGCCCCTCTCCCCTTCCTCAACAATCTCTGCTAGCCTGCCCTCGCTTCTTCCTCAACAATCTCTGCTAGCCTGCCCTCTCCTCTTCCTCAACAATCTCTGCTAGTCTGTCCTCTCCTCTTCCTCAACAATCTCCGCTAGCCTGCCCTCTCTTCTTCCTCAACAACTCTGCTAGCCTGCCCTCTCCCCTTCCTCAACAATCTCTGCTAGCCTGCCCTCTCTTCTTCCTCAACAATCTCTGCTAGCCTGCCCCTCTCCCCTTCCTCAACAATCTCTGCTAGCCTGCCCTCTCCTCTTCCTCAACAATCTCTGCTAGCCTGTCCTCTCCTCTTCCTCAGCCATCCCTGCTAGCTAGCCGGCCCCCTGAAACTTGCTCTGGCCCTCCCCTGGGACGCTAATAATTAGCATTCTGCTGAAGGAGCTACTACCAGACAAAAGCCGCCACAAAACAATTTACGCGAGTGCAGGCATCTCTTCTTTTTTTCTTTTCATTTTCGCTCTTCAAAAATAGTAGCTCCGAGCTGTTTGAGAAACATCGGGATGGCGCCGAAACTGCTGCCGCTGCTCTGTCTGCTCGTGCTCTGCCTAGGTGCGTTATTTTAGGGGTTCTAAAGTGTATCCTTGGGGCGCCTATGTAAAGAAAAATGGCAGAAAAGACAAGAGCTGGAAAAAAACCGGAAATTTCGCAACTTTTAGCAGCAGCCTCGGCCTTCAACTGTTGCTACCTGCGCTCGGGAGGTCGAGTGTTGTACGTTTGCAGTGATATTTGCTACGGTGGGTGTATTCTCGCTCTCTCTCTCTCTCTCTCTCTCTCTCTGTCTCTCTCTCGCCTCAAAAATCGCGCAAATTTTCCAGATTTCGACGACGGCTTCATGCCACGCGAGAAGGTGCCGGTGTACAATCTGTTGCGCTAGAATAAACCGGCACTGTTATGTGCAACCGTTTATGTTAGTCGACAGCAAGTTTCGGGGGCAATGGCAAGGGCAAGTAGTGCCCAAAAATGGGGCAGAATCATTCGAGTAATCACACAAATAAACGTGAGCACAAAATGCATTCAAAACGGAGATCAGTGGCGTTTCTGGATGCAAATCGAACGGCATACGTCAACTCAAGCAACACGTTTAAACTGAATACCTTCCCTCCCCTCTTCCTCAACAATCTCTGCTAGCCTGCCCTCTCCTCTTCCTCAACAATCTCTGCTAGCCTGCCCTCTCCTCTTCCTCAACAATCTCTGCTAGCCTGCCCTCTCCTCTTCCTCAACAATCTCTGCTAGCCTGCCCTCTCCTCTTCTTCAACAATCTCTGCAAGCGACGAGCCCGGTTCTGGTTCATTATCGGGGGGTGGGTGGGGGGGGGGGGCATCGTTTGTCAAAAGCTTCTCTTGTCTTAAATTATTTGAGCTGTATATGAAACTCTTAGCATGTTTTTGGGGCTCTACCGGGTCGCGATCATTTGAAAAAGCTACGACATTAAACTTCCCGAAAATAAACCCCCCCCACTAACGATCCAGAACCGTCCACACGCGTGATCGGTCTAAAAAATGTTCTTATGCAGCTCTGAATTTTTTATTCTTATTAAACGGGCATTTCGGTGTCGATGGAGTAATGGGAGTGCAGTGTTGCGGATGAATCCCATCGAAGTCCTATGGCATCTTTGGGCCCGGTCATTCGTTCCGACTCCGAACTGGCTAGCCGCCATGGAGACTGAATCGTTTTTTTCCGCACACGCAATAATAGAGGGTCATTTTGCATTATCGGGGGGTATTAGGGAACGGAGAATTTTTCCTTTAGTACCCAGTTTTTTTAAATATAGTAAGACAGTGTTTCTAAACCGTTTTTCACTATTCCTAAGCGCTAAAACTTGATAAATATTTATGAAAACAAACAAAAAATATCGATATACCGACCAAATTTCCGGTTTTCGACCAAGGTTTGAATTTTTTAAAGTTTTGCTAATTTTTTTGAAGAGTTTTTACTTCAAAAAAAGAGTTAAATAGTACGATCAGCACTATTAAAATGATTATTATTACGTTATAAGGCGCTTCCGGACCTAGATTATGTTTGTGAGTTAGCGAAAATTTCTGGATTTGAAAATAATTTGGTGGTCCCTGGAAACCCCCCGATAATGCGAAAGCACCAGGCACCGAGATACCTGCTGGACAAGATGTTTTGAGTGTCGTGAGGGGTAGTTTTGTGCGAGAATAATCCGTATTCCTGTCTGCATCGAGTGTAACCATACAAACCTTTCATTAGTTTCCACGCCACCGTTCCCATCGACATATAGCTGAAAATAAATCACTATAATATTGTATATACCAGGGCGGAAATACTGTACAGGGTGGTGCAAAAGCTCCTGGACTTAAAGGGAGCCTCGCTGATGGCTTTAGATACCTCCCCGAGCCAAAACACCCCTTAAAAAACTACTTAGATACCTTCCTGGTGGCTTTAGATCCCTCACATACGCGAAATCCCCTTAAAAAACGAAACCAACGTCCGAACCGGGTTACATGAGGTAGCAAAAAAAACTGAAATGACTCCGGTGAAAATGTTCAGCCCGCTGCGACACGAAACGCGCGCGACCTGGCAGTACACTCTGTGGAAAAACTATGAGACCAGTCGATTTTCGGCTGTAACTTTTCCCCGAATCAAGCAACCATCTTGATATTTATAATCTAGGTTTCATTTAGTATAAGAAACCTGCATGGAAAAACTCAAGCGGATCCGATGCGCGCAAGGTAGTGTTTCGAAAAATTGACCACCTGAACTTGTAGAAAAACTATGAGACCAGGTTTTGTATTGGACTCTAAGAGTTTCCCCTGGTCTTTACTTGCCCTGTTTTTTATGGAAAACGTTTAATTTAACCCAAAACTATACGTTTTCGTCATTGTTTATGTTTCTGCTACCCATATAAATTTTTTCAAAAAATCGATTTTTACATAGAAATTAGCTTTTAATAAAATTTCTCTGCCAAATAAATTGTATTTCAAAATTTAAGAAATACCATCCTGAAGAGCACGACTTTATGCACATTTTGGTATACAAAACTTTTTCGGCAGAGGCCCAATAAGCAATATTTCGCACTTGCAATTTGCGACTCTGCGGCTCTTTGTTAAAATGCCAAGCAAATGGATGGCAACCTCGAGGACTTCCCACATCGACGTGTAGTTTCCCCATACTGGCCTGTATAGTCAAGTGGTGCCTACCAAAATGTTCGTTAAGTCGTGCTCTTCAGGATGGTCGTTCTTAAATTTTGAAATACAATTTATTTGGCAGAGAAATTTTATTAAAAGCTAATTTCTATGTAAAAATCGATTTTTTGAAAAAATTTATATGGGTAGCAGAAACATAAACAATGACGAAAACGTAGTTTTGGGTTAAATTAAACGTTTTCCATAAAAAACAGGGCAAGTAAAGACCAGGGGAAACTCTTAGAGTCCAATACAAAACCTGGTCTCATAGTTTTTCTACAAGTTCAGGTGGTCAATTTTTCGAAACACTACCTTGCGCGCATCGGATCCGCTTGAGTTTTTCCATGCAGGTTTCTTATACTAAATGAAACCTAGATTATAAATATCAAGATGGTTGCTTGATTCGGGGAAAAGTTACAGCCGAAAATCGACTGGTCTCATAGTTTTTCCACAGAGTGTATGTCCAAAACCGTGCAAATAGTCATTTTCGCTACCAAATTACAAAAATCTATTTTTAAATATGAAAATGAAGCTTTTAGATTCTGTTCTTGATCAATTTGGGGGCTTCTGACCGCGCTCTATCCGAATCCGAAGAGACCTAAGCTCTAACTCCTTTTCCCTTCGAGTTGAATTCGCCTTCACACGGACAACACAGCGAAATTGTTTTGTTTTTTTTAGTTGGGCACAAACTTGGGCACTTTTTTGGGACACCCTGGTCATTTGGCCACGTTTTTTCGAGAGCTTTCGGGGCTTGCTAAATGGTAAAATCGGACACGACTGCAGGCGGCTAGAGTGGGTATTATTTTTCCGGGACGTCCTGTGTGTTAACCACGTATTGGTGACCTGAATATTCGATGGAGGGGAGCGATCGAAAGCATCAAGCAATCTCCTCAGCATCGCCTCCATTTCGGCGCGATATTCGACAAGGTCCTCCTAAATTTCCCATAAATCCTTCTTCTCTCCATTTTCCCAGGTGGCACGATATCGCTTCACAACCCTCTTCTTTCCTGTTACCTTACCTGTGAAGGGCGATGCCGACTATACAATAGCGTCCGGAATGCCACCAATCGTGTGTGTCCGCTCGATGGTTCATTCTAAAATACAAGCTAGCGGCGCCCCTCGAATGGAACGGGTGTCCCAAAAAACCCCGGAAAATTTGCACGGCCAATCAAACAGACCAAAAACGGCAATTTGCCGGCAGGGGCAAAAGCGTCGATAGGAGCCGGGTGTAGCGCGCGTCAAAAAGTTTAAGCCCTTATAACTCTTTCAAACCGACTTAATATTGAAAACCTAATATCAAATATTGCAGAGTAGAATTTTACGGTTCGAATGATACCAAATACAACAAGTTAGCCCTCCGAAATACCACTTTTCACAAAGTCGTCAACAAAAACCGCCTTCGTTTTGATACTTTCTGAACACAGTTTTCTTAGTGCTTAGTATCATTAGAATCGCCTCGTGCCATTCTACAAAGTTGGAACAAGCTTTTTTCAAGATTCACTTTAGTTTTAAAGTTATAAGGCTTAGAAGTTTTGGTCCCATACATTTTTGTGTAGATAGGAGTGCCGCGTTGCTTAGGGCCTTATTGCCGCTAATTTTGGGCGTGTTTGAGCCAGCGGGCTACGGGAGAGAAGAGGGCTACTGGCGAAACCAATTTAAGGTTCTTTAGGTTCCGGGGGGATTTTTTCCTGTTGGTCCCGGTTGACCTAGTAATCAAATATAAAGTGTTTTCGAATTGTTTTTAGTACGTTTTAACTATATTTAAAGCAGAAGAACTTTCAGAAAAATTTAGAAAAATGTTTGAAAAAGTCGAAAATTTGGTCATTTTGGGTCTTCCCCCCCCGCCGCGAATCCTAAAGGTTCTATAGGATTGTCGACCTAATTTTTATGTTTTTTTAAATTTTTTTGGTTACAATCTGTGTAGTTTTTATGCTCAGGAATAGTTAAAAACAATTTAGAAACGCATCGGTAATTTATAAAAAAATCTAGGCTGTGCCGAAAAAAAATTGGTGCCGAAAAAATGCCGAAACGCTAGTTTTCGATAATTTCGCCATTTTTTTTCGATATTTTGGACTCGCCATTCGATAGGGAGCCAAAAAGATACAAAGAGGCTTAAATGTAGCCGAAAATGACGTAATATAAAACATTTAAAACAAAAATAAAGATTTCACGTCGTTTCCACCTAGAAACCTGGAGTAGAATGTTAGTTTTCGGCATTTTCTGTATTTTTACAAGGTTTCTGCAACGCCAAGCGATAGAGCATCAGAAAATATACTAAGATCTTTGATTTGAGCCCCGACTGATCAAAAATAAAAAAGTTACGCAAAAATGTCCTGAATTTGCCCCCAGCGAAAGCTCATCATTTTCACAGTGAGACACTGGAGACAGTAACCGAGGAAGCATGGGATTTTTGCCTTACATTTTTTTTATAAAATGAGGAAAAGTCATTCCGCGACAAATGGACGTCGTAGGGTTGTTGAGAATTCATTTCTCTATTGAATGAGCTACGTCCCGAAGCCAAAACCAAAGTAACTGAAGCGGAGCGCCCCGTAGCCTCTTACTATGAATTGGGACTGCCCCCCCCTAAGTGCATTAGCACCGGGCGGATGTTACCTTGACAATATGCTGGATGAGTTGCTCGATGACACCCAGGGATTGCAGGCAGTACGATTTGAGGTGATAGATTTGATTGAAACGCAGCATTGGGACATCAATTAACTAAAGAAGAAGAGGGTAAACGAAAAAAGAAGGAAAGGTAACAAGAGAGACAGGGAGAGAGAGAGAGAGAGAGAGAGAGAGAGCTAGCTAGCGAGTAGCACCTTATGAAAGGTGTCCATATAAATGCGTAGACATTCCGTCGGTGTATGAAGGTATTCGGGGAAGATGGATGCCTGAAAACACCAATGCCAATTTTGGTACCCCAGTGGGACCCCAGCTGGTCTTTTGAAATGGGACCACGCCCATCTTGAGCAGAATTCTGCGCTGATCCCGATTAAGCTTTCGAAAGTTGATGCCAACTTTCATTTAAAAAATGCTTCGAATGTCCTATTCTTAATTTCGTGAAAATAAATTTTCTGCCTTTTTGTCGTTTTTAACGTTCAAAGCTGTCTGGGTAATGATATCACCGGCCAAAAGACGAATAGACGTCTGCAGCGGTTTGGGGTAACGGATTCGGAGTCTGCAAGAATCCACGGCCAACCAAACAGCCCAAAGACGGCAATTTTCCGGGAGGGGCAAAACCGTCTATAGGAGCCGGGCATAGCGCGCCAAATAGTTTAAGCTCTGATGACTTTTTCAAACCAGCTTAATATTAAAAACTCCATATCAACTATGGTAGAGTAGAATTTTACAGTGCGAAGACAACAAAGACAGCAAGTTAGCCCTCCGAAATAGCACTTTTTCACAAAATCGCCAAACAAAACCACCTTCGTTTTGATACTTCTGATTTCAGCTTTCTTAGTGCTTAGAATCGCCACGTTCCATTCTAGAAAGTTGGAGCAAGCTTTTTTTTTAAGATTCACTTTAGTTTTAAATTTTAGAAGGTTGTTAGAAGCTTTGGCCCCATACGTTTTTGAAACGATAGTAGCGCCGCGTTGCTTAGGGCCTTATTGCCACTACTTTTGGGTGTGAATCCTGCATAAGATAGGCTTGGCCCCACTTGAAAAGACCAGCTGAAGCAAAAAACACTGTACAGCCATAGAAACTGATACCTGATATGGGTACAATCCACTTGGTATCCATTTGGAGAGGCAGAATGCATAGCTAAAACAAGGAAAACTCCGTTGCGGTCGATGTTTTGTGCGTGTGCTTAGACTTAGGCATACGCACACATGCACATGTAACAAGTTAGTTGTTGTAGGTTGTAAGTTTGAAGGAAAAATGCCGAAAATCTTTAAAAACTCCAGAATTTCGAATATCGGACAGACCGTCTGCTCCTATGTAGGCATCGTTCGTTATTTGAAGCCCTGTAACCTATTTAAAGGGCTAGTTCAACTTTTAGAGCTTGGGCTGGTACATTGGGAAACTATGGACGTAGGCACAGTGCGCACGAACAGTCCCCCATTACGGCAGCTATTAGAGATCGGGGAAATGAGAGAGGCGCATACAAAAACGCAGAGAGGGTTCGACCCCCGGCCGCGGAAATCCTTTTGTTTTAGTAGCTGAACTAGCCCCTTAAGCAGGTTTACAGTGAAAACGAATAGAGTAGTATTGTAGCGATGTTTTCGGTTAGAATAATATTATATCCAGTAAGGTTTTCTATAGATCCAGTATTCAAAAGTCGTCAAAAAGAACGGCTTTGTGCCCATACTTTCGAAATGCACTTTCAAAACGCCTGGTGACAAAAGAACCGCCGCATTTTACTATACAACTTTGGACTCCTACTTATTGCATTTGCAATGTCATTCCAAAGTCTCGCTCGCCTCTACCATCTCGCCGGAAACCATACACTAGACCTCCCCTATCATTTGAGGCCGACCGATTGGCCCGGTCATGATCAGCGATTTTTCGGCTACGCAAACGGGTGTACCGGGTGAACCGGGGTTTGCTTATACTTCCGAAAATCCGATTCCCGAAAATTGGTTTCCCGAAACTCGGAGCCCCGAAAATCGGAGTCCCGAAAAATCTGAGTCCCGAAAAATCTGACTCCCGAAAATCTGAGTCCCGAAAATCTGAGTCCCGAAAAATCTGACTCCCGAAAATCTGAATCCCGAAAATTTGGCTACTGGTTTTTTAGGCTTCCGGCCCCAAAAAAAAACCCAAATCACTGCGGGTATTTTCGGGACTTAGATTTTCGGGAGTCGGAGTTTTCGGGACTCCGATTTTCGGGAGTCAGATTTTTCGGGACTCCGATTTTCGGGACTCCGAGTTTCGGGAAACCAATTTTCGGGGATCCCATTTTCGGGAGTGTCATCGGAATTCGGGTGAACCGGGTGCTATTTACAAATTGCCGCTTTTTCCAGTATTCGGCCAAAATGGAACAAGTCGGAAAAAAATTTGCATACAGAATTAGATCTTCGGCGAGATGATTTTCGGCGAGCTGGTTTTCAGCACGATGGTTTTCGGCGAGATGGTTTCGGGCAAATGGTCCGATACCGCTTGAATGTTTGTTCCCCCATGCATTTCTGGAGGGTTTGTAGTTTTGATTGCCTAACTCGTCGCTACCTTTTGGACTGCGGCCGCAATCCACACCTGGGATTAGCCTCGAGGAAAATATAGGATCGACTGAAGAACGGGATCCGACCCAACGACATCGCTGGACGAAACGAAGACCGGAATATTATAGATAGGCTCATGGGTTGACTGGGCAGCACCGATGTCAGCATGTCGAGTATTTGACCGCAACGGCCTTCCCCAATTGGGCGCGAAACGAATTCGGACACGGTTGGATGGAACATGAGCGCGTTGCTTAACATGGCGTCATATAGTCTTCGGGTCGTTTGACAACAGAATCGATATGGACGGCCATGGTCATCCGTTGGCTTGTCGTGGACGGTTATCGTCAGACTTTCGCGCCAACTCTCATCAAAATCTAAACAGTTTGATTGGACCAAGAAAGTTAGGGATGAGAGAAAGAGTGTGAGAGAGAGAGAGAGAGAGAGAGCTACCTAGAGCTGCTGCTCTTTTTTGCAATCGACTCAGCTCGTTCTCTAGATCCGACTTGATATTTTCGACTTCCAAATTTTCTATTTTTGATGTTTTTGACTTCTACACCAATTTAAAACATACAAATTAACTTTTTAAATTTGCAAATCTAAGCAGCCCTACTATTTCGACCATGCTCTTTCGCATGCCGTCAAAAAACTGGGTCGAAAAAAATCGAAATCGAGTTGCGTTTCATTTCTTTTCCAGGCGCCGATAAAATGGTTTTCAGCCATCAACCTGCCATGAATTCGTTAGGGTTCTCGAGATAATTCGGCGCAAATCTCTCTTTGTTTTTGGCCCACCCTCTTTAAAAGCACTGTCTTTGCGATTTCTAGGCCAAAATCAAACGCCAGGCAACAAGTTGGATCGATGCTGAGCTAAAGTAGCCGCTGTTTGACGAACCTTGCTCGTGGTTGATGCTGAAGGTGAAGGCCGTCCCGTTGTGGCAAACCTACAGCAACATGAATATTTCGATCCGGGGATCCCGAAGAAGGGGAAACTATTATGAATCGAAGCGACTTACCGGGCCGAAACGGATTCGAGTAGCTGAATATCGCCCGTGGAGGAGAAAGCGAGCCGAAGAGGAGAATAACTAAAGGGTGTCTAGAAATTTCCGGCAGTTTTTAGCTATCTTCCCATCATTGTTATTTACTGCGGGATATTAATGCTATCATCAATCAATTTTACGGTTTCAAAATCATGTTTTAAGAAAACGGCGACCTGGCCGTAACCAAGATTATGCATTGGGTTTGGGTTTGGGTTTGGGTTTGCCTCGTAGTGCCGGGGAACTGACCTTTGAACTCGTCCGAAGAAGGACTCTGTCCCGGAATGTTAGATGCATATGCACACGATTTCGCAGGGTGGGGGGAATTTTGGAATATGGAAAGGGCATCATTCTGAAAATGGGATCGAAAGAGAGACAGCGAGATAGAGAGAGAGAGAGAGAGTGAGAGAGAGCGTGTGAGAGAGCGAGAGAGAGAGAGCGAGAGAGAGATATTTGTGTGAATTGGCTTGTAAATGGCCTACTGTGATAGGGCCCACATGGGATGAAAGTCGTCAAGCAGTTCTCAAACACTGGATAAACACTGAACGGATAACCTGCAGGGTATGAGGATGAGCGCAGATGGAAGAGAGATCAGCCTGAGCAACCAAGAGAGAAGGATGACTACAAACTTCCCCCATCTGCATATTCGTGCCCTCAAGGATCATTTTGACGCGCAGAGGTCGATTGTCTGTTTCCACACATCTCCAACGTGCGGTAGACCTATCAGCCTGCGTGTTTGGACTAATTATTTTGGCAATACGTATAAATAACTACTGTATAAATTCTTGGTGAAACATCTGCCGTTTAGCGCCCATTTTCAAGGGGGGGGGGGGGCGGCATGCCCTCCTACGGGCCTGGCTAGGGCAGGGGCAAGCAGGCCTGGGAATTTTGCCCCCGCCAGCCGGATTTCGCCGGCCCGGCCCGACTTTTAAGGGTCAAATACGGGGTTGGCTAAAAAACTCCCGCCAAGCTGGTTTAACACCATTGCAAGGTATTCTGTTGTTAATACGGTATTAGTGGTGTATTAGTAGTGCAAGGTATTTTGTTGTTAATACCATTTTTGCAGCACTTCTGTTAATAAAATTTAAATTTCAAAGTTATAACAATTTTTAAGAGCAAAATATCGACCAATATCAGGGTTATAATGTTCAATTAGGCCATTTCGAGTTTAAATTCGCCTTATTAATATATTTTGGGTCTTAGTTTAGTACTACGATACATACTGATACATCTAAGAAAAAATCCGGTCGCGCTGACATAAAAATTCAAAAAGCAAAAAAGGCGCCGGGCGGGGTCGAACTTGGACCTATTTCCTGGTATTACTTAGTCAAGAAAAAGTCAAAAACAATTTCCCCCAAAAAAGGTATTTTTAGACTATGTAAAAACCCCCGGGCCGGCCCGGCCCGGCCCGGCATTTTTCAATTTCTCGGCCCGGCCCGGCCCGAAAAATGCCGATTTTTCTCGGTCCGCAAAATTCCCAGGCCTGGGGGCAAGTAGTGCCCAGAAATGGAGCAGAATCATTCGAGTAATCACATAAACAACGGTGAGACGCAAAATATATTCAAAACGGAGATCAGTGGCGTTTCTGGCGGTTCTGCAGGGCTTTCGTGATCACGGAGGTGAGGGCTTCTTTACGGCCCATCTTCTCGGGTGGCTGATCGGAGGGGCCTAAATTCGGGACGGGGGTTGAAGAAGGTTGGAAACGCGCTCACCAGCATTCTCTTGGTCGAACGGCGCCCGATAGCTTGGAGGAATGGTGGGAGGGGAGACTTCTGCCAAAAAAAGAATATCTTACTATTTTTCCTGTTCCGGTAAGTCGAAAATTTGATCATTTTAGTCGAAATAATCAATTTTTCGACCTAAAATTAAATTTTTAATGAAAATTTGTAAAGTTTTTATGCTCAGGAATACTTAAAAACCTCGCACAAACGCATTCGCACACTATAAAAATCAATAGTGTACATTTTAAACATTTTAAATCTATGAACAAAATGCGGCCTGTCTCACATGGAAAAACCATACAAACAAACATATAAAAAAGTCTTTTAAACTACGATTCTAAAAAAATATTGTGATCGAAAAATCTACTTTTTTGTATGTTTCTGTAATCTGTAACGTACGGTAAAAACACGGACAAACATTTCCTATAGATATATTAGCAAAAAATGCACCTGAAATTACAAACCTACATGTGTTTTTTTAAATAAGAGAATTTCAGGCATAACAAAACTGCTTTGCTTGCAAAACTTCTGCGCACAAAACACGTTACCTCGTCGCGGCGCCAGGTCCTGCACCAAATCGCGGTACTTGAGTACGACGACGAGCGGACCAGCGAGTACGCTGCAGATCCTCGCTGGTCCGCTGCTCAAACGCCATCCGGCCGTGCTCCAGCGCGCGGATCTAAAAACAACGTGTTCCACCGGAAACGACCTGGAGCAAACCTTATGCAGGGCGGCCCGAAGTTAGTGTTGCATGTCATCGAGCTCGGTCTGTAGCCGCTCTGATTGGCCTCGCAGGGCGGCCATCTAAACCAGAGGCATCAAGTCGCCGGCCATATCCTTGATGGAGAAGATGTGGCACTGGGCCTTGACGAGCTGTTCGGCCCAGTCGAGGTAGTACTGGATCGTGCGCCCGGTCGGAGACGTCGCTTGTAAAAGGTTCAATATGATAGCTGGGTTCTTTCGCATTATCGAGGGGGGGGGGCAAATTTTTTGTTCTTAGGCCTAATTTTTCAAATAGAAACGGTGTTTCTAAATGGTTTTTACTATTCCTAAACGTAAAAACTTTACAGATTCGATTGACATATTTACAGATTTTTGGACCAAACAAAGGCTGACTTTTTACCAAAATGTCGTCTTTTTTAAAACATTTTTAAAGTGTTTAGATGGTTTTTCAGTTGAAATATAGCTAAAGATTATCAAAAACACTATCAAACTCACGAGGCATTTCTAGACTTTTAAAAGAAGTTCGGTCGCTAACGCGAAAGAACCGCTAGCTGTCACGAGCTCACCACTAGACCTCCCGAACCCCCCCCTAAACCCCCCTTTACCCCCCTCCGAACCCCCCTAAGAACCCCCCTCCGAACCCCCCTACAGAGGCGCTCCAACCCCCCTAAAAACCCCCCTCCGAACCCCCCTACAACCCCCCTCCCAACCCCCCTTCACCCCCCTCCCAACCCCCCTTCACCCCCCTCCCAACCCCCCTAAGCCCCAATTTCGCGCACCCATTAGTTTTTTGGCGCAATTAGTCAAATAACGCGGTTTTTGGGCTCAGATGTGGTTTATAGATGATTCACCCGACTCGAAAATATAAACAACCATTCAGATGCGGTCCACAACCCATAAAACTCAATTTTTAGGGCAATTTTGGTGAAAAAAACTGTAAAAACTTATCGAAACCTTATAAATTTGTGCTGTAAAGATTGTAGGACAACTATTGGGGCTTGCTAACCATAATAATGACAAAATAACCGGTGAAACCGTTTAGAATTGCTAAAAAAACACTCGGGAAACACGAATTGAGGGTCAAAATAGCTGAAATATATTCCCCTGGGGTTGTAAACTATTGTCTGATAGTTTTTACTTATTTTAATTGATTAATAGACGAAAAATTTGAAAATATCTTCATATATGTATATCATTTCACCGAGCGAACCCCCCTCCCAACCCCCCTAAACCCCCCTTCCAACCCCCCTAAAAACCCCCCAAAAAACCCCCCTAAACCCCCTCCCAACCCCCTCCCAACCCCCCTCCCAACCCCCCTCCGAACCCCCCTACAACCCCCCTACCAACCCCCCTAGTTAGGGGGGTTTAGGGGGGGGGGGTTCGGGAGGTCTACTCACCACTGTACGCGATCGTCGCCTCAACGCCACCGCCCGCCTTGCCGACCGCCTCCATGCCGACTAGGAGGTTGGGCACGTAGTTGAGCGAGTCGAACACGCGGAAGATGTCCATGCCCGACTTGACGGCCAGCTCGGCAAACTTATCGATGACGTTGTCCGGGTAGTTGCTGTAGCCCATCGCGTTAGCGCCGCGCAGCAGGCACTAAAATAGAGAGTGGATGTTGATGGCTTTTTGGTGAGCCTACTTGGAAAGGAATATTTGGGATGAGCTTGCGCAGCGTCTCCAGTCGTTCCCAGGGGCATTCGTGGAGGAAACGCATCGACACGTCGAAGGTGGCTCCTAAAGCGGGGTAGAAAAAGCTTATCAAGCCCAGATCATCTACCTCCCCAGTTCTCCAGCGAGAACAGGTGCGGGAACTTGTGCGAGACGAACGGCGAGATCTTGGCCAGGTCGTAGGTGCGCACGCGGGTGGCGAGCAGCGATTGGTGGGCATCCCTGAGAAAAAAAACATTCCAAAAGCGACGCCGCAGGAATGCACCTGAAAGTTGTGTCGGTGATCATGCAGCCCTTGTTGCGGCGCACGGCCTTCGCGAACGCCTCGGGGCCCTCGTTGACGAGCACGCTGCGGAGACCGACCGGGGGCTTGGTGCCTAAAAAACGATTTATGAAATCTATTTAGTAATATGGCAAATTGAAAGCACTAAAAACCCTAAGAAATTTCCAAAAACAAAAGCGCCGTCCCTACGTGTCAGCGAAATCGAAATAAACGTTAAAAAGAGTCAAATTCAGCCGGAAACCGACCCATCGGTGCTTCTTGCTCCTCTGGAATAGGGGCATAGAATCGTTGGTGCTGGACTGTTAGCAGTGGGGGGTGGAGGGTAATCGGTGGACCAATTTTTCACAGTAATTTCGTACGCCTCTATAGCAAAATGTAAAACATTTTAATAGCATTTTACACCGTTTCCTATCCTATAAGCGAGAAAAGTATGTTTGTTTTCTGTTCAGCCGATTTCTCGGCCGCCAGGCCGAATTTCCGGCTGATTTTTGGCATGTAGGTGGAGAAACACATTTGTCAGTGAAGCAATTTTTTGTTTCTCGAAATTCCTTCATATAACGATTTTACAAGGAAAATAGTGAAAAATCCTTAACATTTTGGCCGAACAAAGGTTTGTTCAGAAGATATCTCGATTACCAGACCGAATCGGGCTCTAATTTTTCAAGCGTAGATTGAAAATCGAATTCTCCCGAGATATAATTTTGCGTTTTGTCTGTTTTTGTAAAATAAAGTTTTTATGAGCATTTTTCTAAAAAGTCCTTAACAAAATCGGCCAAGAGCCGTGGTGTTCGGGCCATAACTCGAAGCCCAGATGGAATTTCGGTCTGTAATTTGGACCACTCATGTATTCGATGGTGGGGATCATGCGCATCTTATTATCTTTACAAATTTTCAGCGGATTGAGGCTCAAAAATGGAATTTTGAAAAGTGACCAGAAGGCCTCCCGCCCGGGGCATTGGCTCGGCCCTCTCATTGCCTCCCGCCCCTCCCCAGAACGGAAGAGGCCTTTCCCGCCCCCTGTCCCTCTTGGTGTATGGGGTTAGCTCCCGGGCTACCACGCGTAAGGACATAAGTTCGGATCCTGGGCGAATTTGGCTTTTTGCTTTTTGGTAGTTTAGCAAGCAAAACATCGTTCTATGCTATCGCATGCGAGGTTTAGGCCTGACCCTCGATCTAGCGCCGCAGGCCGAAGAAAAGGTCTTTGACCCAGGCTATCGCGCCGCAGGCCTAGGATGGGTCCTTCTTGATCTAGGCTCTTGCGCCGCAGGCCAGATCCTGGAGAACAACCAGTAACTAGCGCCGCAGGCAAAAAGTTTCTAGCGCGAGGTTTAGGCCTGGCTCTGGCTCTAGCGCCGCAGGCCAAAGAAAGGGTCCTTGATCCAGGCTCTCGCGCCGCAGGCCAAAGCATGGCTCCTTGACCAACGTACTTGCGCCGCAGGCTAAAAAAAGGAAGGTGTTCAAATTCATGGTTCCTGGACGGGGTCCAGTGGAAAAGGGCCGCGAAGCGGTCTTTTTCCACTGGTTTAGACATAAGAAGCCTATAAAAAGACAAAGTCTTTCCAAATGTGTGGCTTTTTGGTCCAAAACGTATGAAAAATGGCCAAAAAGGTCAACTTTTCAAATTTTCAAATTTCAAGTTTTTTTTTAGCACTTTCCAGCAAGCAAAAAAAAAGCTACTAAAAACTATAAAAATACGCTAAAGACTATCAACAGGTGTGGGCGCAGAAACAAAAATGGCTTTTCCTGCCAACCCCCCGCTAACAGTCCAGTACCAGTAATCGTTGGCAACCTGCCAAAGTAGCTTACCGGCTTTGAGGTCGGGAACCGGGGGCTCGACGTGGGCCGGCTTTGTAGTGGTGGCAAGCGGGGTGGTGGCGCCGTTGACTTGGATCTGAATTTTGGTTGCGCTGAGAATCTCTTTGCATCGACAAACCTCGCCCAAAGACGTGAGCAGCTTCTGGGCACGATTTTCGCTGGGCTGAAAAGAATCGATATTTCATATTTCAATTCGCACAACTTTTTTCATGGTCTTTTCTGTTTTTTATAAAGAAAAACGACTCGCAAAAAAACTGTTCTAAATAGTTTTTTCCTAAAAACCTAAAACCTAACAGAGAGCTGTCTTTATTGGTTTATTTAATATGATTTTTTAATACATATAGTGGAAGTGTTTCGAAACGATTTTTTTATTATTTCCTAAACGTAAAAACGGTTCAACTTTTGCTAAAAATCCCAAAAATGGCGATTTTTCGACCAAAAAATGGCCAGTTTTTTACAAAATTTTGAATTTTTGAAAAGTTTTTAGAAAGTTTTTCTAGCTTAAAAAAGTTATATTTTACTATGAATATCATTAACATACTTCCTATTCAGTTACTAGGCATTTCTAGGCTTATACCACAAAATTTCGTTCGTCCCCCCACGATAATGCTAAAGGACCCATTGATACCTTGACGCCACGGATGCGGAACTCCTTGAGGGCGCGGATGAGCTTGGCGGCGGCTTTGTTGTGCGAGCGCGCTGAGGCGATCACTTTCACCAGCAGCGAGTCGTAGTGCGGCGTGATCACCGAGCCGGCATAGGCCGAGGCCGAGTTGAGACGGATGCCCATGCCCTCGCCAGAGCGGAACACCTCAATGCGACCCGAGTCCGGCTGGAATCCACGAGCTGGATCTTCAGTTGTCAATCGGCATTGGATAGCGGCCCCATTGACGTGGATCGTGTCCTGCTTCAGCTTCAGGTCCTCCAGCGTCTTGCCCTCGGCCACGCGGATCTGCGCTTGCACGAGGTCGACACTAAAAAAGACAATTAAGCGTCGTTATCGCCAGTAAACGTACCCAGTGACCTCCTCGGTGACGGTGTGCTCCACCTGAAGTCGCGCGTTGACCTCGATGAAATAGTGGTGGCCCTTCTGGTCGACGTGGAACTCGACGGTTCCTGGATTCATCACAATTGAGGTCACAACCCTAGAAAGATACCAGCATTCTGATAGCCGACGTGCTTGGCGAGGCGGATAGCGTCGGCGAGGATCTTGTCGCGGACGCCGGGCGGCAGAGCCGGGGCGGGCGCGATTTCCACGACTTTCTGATGACGGCGCTGCACCGAGCAGTCCCTCTCGTACAGGTGAACAATATTTCCGTGGTGATCTCCTGGAAAAAGGCGAGGTTCTTTGGTATTATTGGGGGGGGGGGTAAAAACTTTTCTTAGGATCGAATGTTTTCAATCCAAATAGCGGAAGTTTTTCCTAACCGTTTTTACTATTCCTAAATGTAAAAACTATACAAATTTTTGGTCCAATAACATCAAAATCGGGATTTTTTTTGGCCAAAAATGGCCGTTTTGTGATATTTGTTTAATAACTATAAACATTATTAAAATACTTGTTATTAAATCGAGGCACTTCTGGGCTTGTACACAAGTTTCGCCCCCACCCCCGATAACGCGAAAGAACCAAATAATGGAAATTGGTGAAAAAACCATATGCTATTTCAAGAATTCCTTCATTACCTAGCAGTTGCACTTCGATATGGCGGGGGCGCTCGACGAATTTCTCGACAAACAGGCTGCCATCTCCGAACGCCGATTGGGCCTCCGAGTAGGCGCGGCGGAAGGCCTCCTCGACCTCTTCAATCTTGTCGACGCGTCGCATGCGGCGTCCGCCGCCGCCATAGGCCGCTTTGAGGATGATGGGTGTGCCGTGTTCCTTGACAAATTCCACGGCCTCCTCGGCTCTAAATAGTTTTATTTATTTATTTATTGCTTTGCACGCTGCGCAGTCAAGAAGAAGAACAGCAGAAGAGTGATTAGAATCCATGAGTAGAAAATCGAGACTTTCAAGAAATCGAAGATAACCCACTTGGTGATGGGCCCAGAGGTACCGGGAACGACCTGGACACCGGATTCAATGGCAGCTTGACGAGCAGCAACCTGGAAACGGCGTTTGAATCACGTTTTTGAAAAACTGCGAAAAAATCGCGCGCGCTTACCTTGTCCCCCATTCTAGCCATCACGTCAGGGCTCGGACCGATGAAGACGATGCCCGCATTCTCGCAGGCCTGCGCAAAGTCGGCGCGCTCCGACAGGAAGCCGTAGCCCGGGTGGATGGCGTCAATGTTGTTCTTCAGGGCCGTGTCGATAATCTGGTCAATCATCAGGTAGGCGGCGACTGGCGGTAGACCCTTGCCGACAAGATAGGCCTCGTCGGCCTTCAGGCGATGCATCGAGTGCTTGTCCTAAACAAAACACAAAAAATGTCAGTGCCTCAGCAACTTCGACACGGCAAGCTACTTGAATGACTTAAATGAATGAAAGCTTTACGGCCGCGGCCGCGCGGACATGCCGCGGCGCTGTTGTCCCGTGAATAAAGCTTTTCCTGCGCCCTTTGCAACGCCCCGTATTGGGTACCACAGTACGTTCACAACTATTACGTTTTTTTCTGTACAAAGGAGTCTCTCGTAGCCGAAATCGACTTTTTCGGTGCGGGGCGAATTGGTTCAAAACAGCTAAAAATTTTTGTTAAAAGCTTTTTGTGTTCATAATATGATTGTGATTTTTCAGATAAACACTGCGATGAGCGTCAACGCGGTGACGGTGGTAATCTACAACGCATGCATCCTGGCCGACATCACCGAGCCACCCATGGATTTCGTGAAGTCATTAGTGATGCTAACTGTGACGGATATTGTGAGAGCCACAGACGTCGAAAAGGCTCTCGACGACTTTGGAAGCTCTGCGGAGGCGGTAGGTCTAAATTTATCTTGATGTTCGACCCTCTGTTTAGGTGAATGATGGCAAACTCTTCGCGGCCATAGAACTGTTGGCCCCGGCGCAGCGTTGCGCACTCGATGTTCCGGACGAGAGGCCGTCTGATGCCGAGCAGCTCCTCTATTTTGCGGCTCGCATGAGCACTCCAGCTGGTCAGCCCGTACACCAAGTCTTCCGCGCCCTGCTGTCCGCCGTCTTTTCGCACAAGGCCCGAGGCGAGCTCGAAGCGATGGCAAACGAAACCGAAGATTACTTCCGGAACTATAGCCCTGCGGTAGGTTTCTTAGAACTTTTTGTGCCAACTTGCCTTTTTTGACTATATGAAGCGGATTCATCGAGTTCAATCAAATTAACAAAGTTTAGGAACTGAACTCGCATCTCATCAGCAGTCTGCTACCTCTCGGGTTCTAGGCGTTCGGCCGGCTTCATCGTACCTACACCCAACCCTACCGCGACGTCTCATTGTCCGCTGATGCCATCGCCATTCGTCTTTTATGTTATTTTCTCTGTTTCGCATTTATTCTTTGTTGCCCACTTATTCCTACAGCCTCTCTGAACGGGCTTTGATGTGTGTCTTTATGTTATGTGGTCCTTGGGTTTAGGGATTGATTCGTTTCGGGTCTAATCGGGTCAAATTTACTGCAAGTGCAATCAGATAGAAGTTTTTGACAGGCAAAAATAATTCGGAATTATAGCACTGCTGGTGTGCGAAATGTCTACTAGCGTGGGCAGAGAAAAGGGAAAAGGACCGCCCCTTCTCCGGAATTAGCTGAACTTGCTCTAGTCCTTCCTGCAATCCCATCATCCCCCCAATTCCATCATGTACAAGGCTCCTCGCCATTCAGTGGGTAATAAAGGAAGAATTACAGCCGAATGACCGTACTACAGTCTATATATTTGGGCTATTGTGCACCTCCCACAATGCACAAAGCCTCAACAGCTGGTTAATCGGGGGCAACAGGGCGGCGAGCAGAGATCATTTAGGAAACCTGGAAAGTGGAGAAGTTTATGCTCGCGGAAGACAAACTAATCAAGAAGCGTGAGGTCGGGCTCTGAATTCGAGCCTAACTTTCTGATATTTTAGGTGTTCTTCGACCTGCACGGCCAGATGCGCTCAATCTTCGTGCGGGACAAGGAGGCCAGCGAGGTGAGGTCAATTCCGTATGTTCGAATGTAAACTCGTATTTAGGAGTTGATCACCCGGCCGCGCGTCCTGGCCGGAATCAAGGGCAGCAACGGAGCCCCGATGCCGGGCGAGGTGGTCGATAGGGATAAGGTGCGTTTTCATTACAACATCCTTTATATGGGCTTTTTTTCTTTCAGGTATTACCGAAGCAGGCGCTCTTCGTGCTGTCCGCCATGAAGATGCAGATGGTCATGTTTGACTCGATGATTGCTGGTGAGCGCATATTTTCATAACCATCATTTTGATCGTGGCAATTTGCAAAGGTATTAGGGCAATCTCGCTACGTTTTCACGGTAATATACTAACTCCCTATGTCACACGCGATGTATGTATTTACGTCAAGGGCTTGACAGTTAAAACGTCCTAGACGTTACAGCTAAAGTAAGGCCTAGCGCTGGGAATTTGTAAAGTTCTAGTTGTAGGATGGGGTTTTTGACAAAAAATCCTTGCAAAAAAAGAAAGAAGAACTGGGAGACCGTATGTTTCTCAGGGATGCTCACCAACGCCTGCTGGCCATTGGTGACGCGCGGCCGCGCGATCGCACCTACGATCTGGCCAAGACCTCGCCTTATAGAAAAGGTTTGATGGTGGTTAGGCTTTATTTTGCGGTCGATAAAGGTCTTTTTTTTTCTTACGCAGTCACCCCATTTAGAGTTTCAATTTGTAAAGCTAATTTACGCTTGACACAGCACGATTTCTAAGTTTTTATTGTTTTATTGCTTAACTGTTCAAATCTGCCGCATTTGCCGCAACTACGCGCGTTGCGGTTCGCCGGGCCGGTTCGCGGAGCCGAGCTCACGGGGTTTTTTTTCCGCGCACGGGGGTGCGGGGCGCGTGGCCAAGACGGCGTAGGCGGGGGGTCAGGGTTCGATTCCTATCCTCGCGTAAAATCATTACATGGTTTTGCTTTTTTTTGCAAAATACTCATAAATGCGCCGACGACAAATCTGTGGCGAATCTCAGACAGAAAATTAGGAAAATGGGGCGACGTGAGGCCCTAACGAGAACATCGTCTTGATAATCGTTTCAAAGCGTTTCAAATCCTTGTTTTTCCTCGCGATCGCTGAGATTCTTTTACCGAAATGTTCCCGAAGGTCTTCTCTACAAATTACCAGGCGGAGAATTTGTCATTTTTCTAGAAAAAAAGTTATAGCCATTAGAAGGGATTTTCTAATACATTTTGGGGGGCGAAAAGGGGGGCGTGGCCTCCCCCTTTCCCTGTCTCCCTCTCGTGCGCGCCCCAAGTAAGGTTAAAAACCCCGTGAGCTTTTGCCCCAGGTTCGCCGCAGGTTAGCCGGCCGGGGTGCCCGGCCAGGATCGCCGGCCCCTTCGCCCACCCTCGCCGGCCGATTCGCCAGCCCTCAGGGTGGCCGGCCCCTTCGCCGGCCGAAACAGAGTCGTTTTTAGGACAATCGGGCACGCACCGGTTAGCAAATAGCCTAAGGGTTCTATATGGGGTAGGGGCTAAAGCTTTTGCTTAGATTTAGCGTAGTCTTACAAGTTGTTACAAGTTGTTAGGTTTTAGCTTAGGCTTAAACCATCCGTTGAAGCGAACCAAGCTAATGCTATGCCAAACCTAGACCTAGACTAACTCGAAAAGTGAAATAAAAAAGCTAACAAATCGCTTAATAATAATGTGGATCAGCCGGACTCGACGACGGGGATTCCGAATTTCTAGCGAGAATCTGCTTTTTTATTTGCAATTTCCTAGTAAGCCTAAGTTAAGCCAAAAAAAAAAGATGCCCTCCGACATCAATTGCTTCATTTGCCGTAAGGAACCGTCCATTAGTACCGTGCGAGCGACTATAAATAACGTATGAACCCGGGGGGAATCTTTCGATCCCTTACAAAAAAAGAGAGTTTTCGTGAACGCTTTTGTCGTTTGGGCTAATGATGTCCGGGCTTTTGTCGTTGCGGGCTTTTGCGTGCGGGCTTCTGCGCGCGGGCTTTTGTCATACCCCCGATGAAAGCCGATATCCCTCGATCGCTCAGAGCTTAATCCTTTAGAAAACCTCCGTACTGAATTCCGGAGGTACATACTTGCGGTTTGCGATGAGACGGCTTTCTCTCGTGGCTCTATTTTGTCTGATGTGCTTCGGCTTTTTTTTGTTTTTGAGTTGTACAAGCTGAATCAGCAGGGTTTTTCCCAGACTTCAGTTTTTTTAACCAATTTTTTCCTGGTGGTCCCGGTTGACCTAGTAATCAAATATAAAGGGTTTTCGAATTGTTTTTAGGAAGTTTTAACTGTATATTTAAAGAAGAACAACTGTCAGAAAAATTCAGAAAAATGTTTGGCAAAATCGCAAATTTGGTCATTTTGGGTCTTTCCCGCGCGAATCCTAGAGAACCCAAATCCCTGATCCCGCCCAGAAGTTTAGATTTTAACTTATGATTATTTCTCAGATATTTGGACCTCGCAAATTGAGGCTTTCGCCAAGCCCGGACGATTCTTACAGCTTTTCTAGAAAGGCGGTTCTCGATTTCCCTTGACGGCATTTGGCAAACCCCTATAATTTTTTTGGTTTACGTCACTCGATCTTTTCACATCTCTAAATTCATTCTGCAACGCGACAACTTCCAGGATCACCTTCCGCAAGCTGATATTCGCCTTGGGACGCCAGCATCGCCGAGCAGAAGCGCGACTTCAACAAGGTATTTGGCGACAACTTTGGAGGATTATTGTTGAATTCTTGTAGTTGATGGTGGCGACCCGCGGAGAAGTTGCTATCCGGGTCTTCCGTGCCATCACCAAGTTAAACCAGACCAGTGTATTGATCTTCTCCGAGCAGGTTTGTTTTTTCTTGTTTTATTATAGTTGATTTTTCGCCAATTCTTCTGATTTGGCTCTTTCGCGGTATCTGCACGGGACAATTTTTTATGCCTCGTAACTTAATAGGAGTATTTTAGTAAGGTTTTTAGTAGATTAATTATATTTGACTGGAAAAGCTATCTAAAAACTTTTAAAAAGTCGAATTTTGTCAAAAACGGCCATTCGTGACCGAAAAATCCGTATTTTTTGCATCTACTATATATCTACTATATATAAATTTCTAATGTCCGTACGCCCGCCGACCGACCGACCGGGAATTCAATCCCGCAGCGAACCCCCAAATATACCGTAGCTGGGGGCTGAAAATTTTCACCGGAGCCATGCCGTTTCGCCTTTTCCCCCGGGAGGGCCAGCGCTGAACCACCGCGGAGCGGGGGGTCAGCGCTGGTTTGGACCAAAAAATTTGTACAGGTTAGAAACACTTTCGCAATTTAGCTTGAAAAAAATTGGATCCGACTATACATTTTTTGTCCCGCCCCCCTGATAACACCAAAGGACCTCGCCCCTTTCCAGGAGATCACCACGGAAATATCGTTCACCTGTACGAGAGGGACTGCTCGGTGCAGCGCCGTCATCAGAAAGTCGTGGAAATCGCGCCCGCCCCCGCTCTGCCGCCCGGCGTCCGCGACAAGATCCTCGCCGACGCTATCCGCCTCGCCAAGCACGTCGGCTATCAGAATGCTGGTATCTTTCTAGGATTGTAACTTCAATTTTGATTAATCCAGGAACCGTCGAGTTCCTCGTCGACCAGAAGGGCCACCACTATTTCATCGAGGTCAACGCGCGACTTCAGGTGGAGCACACCGTCACCGAGGAGGTCACTGGGTACGTTTGCTGGCGATAACGACGCCTATTTTCTTTTTTTAGTGTCGACCTCGTGCAAGCGCAGATCCGCGTGGCCGAGGGCAAGACGCTGGAGGACCTGAAGCTGAAGCAGGACACGATCCACGTCAATGGGGCCGCTATCCAATGCCGATTGACAACTGAAGATCCAGCTCGTGGATTCCAGCCGGACTCGGGCCGCATTGAGGTGTTCCGCTCTGGCGAGGGCATGGGCATTCGTCTCGACTCGGCCTCGGCCTATGCCGGCTCGGTGATCACGCCGCACTACGACTCGCTGCTGGTGAAAGTGATCGCCTCAGCGCGCTCGCACAACAAAGCCGCCGCCAAGCTCGTCCGCGCCCTCAAGGAGTTCCGCATCCGTGGCGTCAAGGTATCACTTGGTTCTTTAGCATTATCGGGGAGGCGGGGACGAACGAAATTTTGTGGTATAAGCCTAGAAATGCCTAGTAACTGAATAGGAAGTATGTTTATAATATTGTTAGTCAAATATAACTATTTTCAGCTAGAAAACTTTCCAAAAGCTTTTCAAAAATTCGAAATTTTGTAAGCAAGCGACCATTTTTGGTCGAAAAATCGCCATTTGTGATATTTTAGCAAAAGTTGTATCGTTTTTACGTTTAGGAAATAATAAAAATCGTTTCGAAAAACTTCCACTATTTGTGTTAGAAAATCATATCCGAACTAAATAAATAAAGAAAGCTCTCTGTTAGGTTTTAGATTTTTAGGAGCAGACTATTTAGAACAGTTTTTTTGCGAGTCGTTTTTCTTTATAAAAAACAGAAAAGACCATGAAAAAAGTTGTGCGAATTCGTGTTTGAAAACTCGGGCTTTTAACAAAAAAAATGGGGTTTCATGAGGTTTTCTACCCCTCAAAACTTGAAATTCAGACGAATGTTCCCTTCCTGCTCAACGTCCTCCAGCACAAAGCCTTTATTGACGCCTCCGTCGACACCTACTTCATCGACGAACACCCGGAATTGTTTGCTTTCAAGGTGTTGTAATTTACACCCTATGAAATATCGATTCTTTTCAGCCCAGCCAAAATCGTGCCCAGAAGCTGCTCACGTATTTGGGCGAGGTTTGTCGATGCAAAGAGATTCTCAGCGCAACCAAAATTCAGATCCAAGTCAACGGCGCCACCACCCCGCTTGCCACCACTACAAAGCCGGCCCACGTCGAGCCCCCGGTTCCCGACCTCAAAGCCGGTAAGCTACTTTGGCAGGTTGCCAACGATTACTGGTGTTGGACTGTTAGCGGGGGGGTTTAGCAGGAAAAGCCATTTTTGTTTCGCCGCCCACACCTGTTAATAGTCTTTAGCGTATTTTTATAGTTTTTAGTAGCTTTTTTTTGCTTGCTGGAAAGTGCTAAAAAATATTTTTTAGAGTTGAAAATTTCAAATGCTTGACCTTTTTTTGGTCATTTTTCATACATTTTTGACCAAAAAGCCACACATTTCGACAGTCGTACATTTCCGGGGGGTCAATAGGATTGAATCATTTTGGGTCTTTCCCCCCTGCTAATCCTAAAGGTTCTATAGGATTTATTTACCTAAAATTAAACTTTTTAATTAAAATGTGTGTAGTTTTTATGCCTAGAAATAGTTAAAAACCATTTAGAAACGCACACGCTATTTGTAAAAAAAAATTTAGGCTTATATCGAAAAAATTGGTCCCCCCCGGAAATCCTAAAGAACCGGCTTCTTATATCCAAAAACGGTGTAAAATGCTATAAAAATGGTTTACATTTTTTATAGGGCGGTACGGAATTACTGTGGAAAATTGGTCCCCTTTATGAACATTTGGAGCAAAAAGCAAAAAGAAAACGCAGAGGTTTGCGTCCTCGGGAATCGAACCCGCACCCCCTGTCTCGGGGCTGGACCGCCGCCTTAGACCACTACACCACGCCTCGACCACCCCTCCCGTGCGCGCTCTGAAACGCCATGTCCTCCCCTCCCCGCTAACAGTCCAGTACCAGTACCATCTGTTTTTTTTGGAAATTTCTTAGGGTTGTTAGTGCTTTCGCTTTCCCATATGCCTAGATAGTTTTCATAATCGATTTTAGGCACCAAGCCCCCGGTCGGTCTCGGCAGCGTGCTGGTCAACGAGGGCCCCGAGGCGTTCGCGAAGGCCGTGCGCCGCAACAAGGGCTGCATGATCACCGACACAACTTTCAGGTGCATTCCTGCGGCGTCGCTTTTGGAATGTGTTTTTTCTTAGGGATGCTCAACTACGATCTGGCCAAGATCCGGCCGTTCGTCTCGCACAAGTTCCCGCACTTGTTCTCGCTGCAGAACGGGAGGTAGGTGATCTGGGCTTATTATCTGATTTTCCCACGCTTTAGGCGCCACCATCGACGTTTCGATGCGCTTCCTTCACGAGTGCCCCTGAGAACGGCTGGAGACGCTGCGCAAGCTCATCCCAAATATTCCTTTCCAAGTAGAGGTCGAAACGCCATCATCATTACCTGCTATTTTAGGGACTGCTTCGCGCTGCTAACGCGATGGGCTACAGCAACTACCCGGACAACGTCATCGACAAGTTTGCCGAGCTGGCCGTCAAGTCGGGCATGGACATCTTCTGAGTGTTCGACTCGCTCAACTACGTGCCCAACCTCCTCGTCGGCATGGAGGCGGTCGGCAAGGCGGGCGGTGTTGTGGAGGCGGCGATCGCTTACATCGGTAAGCTACAAAGCTTATTGATCTCGTTTTTTAATGTCATATGAGGGAAAATAGACGACTTAGTAGGTCAGCCGGTACTATTGAAGTTGGGGGGGGGCAAAATTTTTTTGCGGCCAATTTTTGTCATTCTCGGCTATTTTGTTCAGTTTTTAATGCTGAATTGAATGCAACTATTTTTAAAATTATTGGATTCGTTTTTCTGAATATTTTAGCAACATTTTTAATAGTAGTTTTATCATCGGGTTTTCGGGCGGTATACAGTAATGATGCCTAAAAGACACTCGATAGAGGTATAAAAGGCAACGTGGAGCGTTCAAAGTTTACTTTTCGCATTTAACTTGGCCAACACCATGGCCAACTCAATCGACGCGTTGCGCGACATAACCCTGCTCGAGCTCATGCCGAACAGGAATTTGGAAAGGATACGTTCTTTCACTACTGGTCGCACGTCACGGAGGTTTATCCCTGCGAGTGAAAGTTGTTATGCTATTTTGTTGACCTAATTGTTACGTTGTTATTATCAAATAAATTTAAAAATAGTTGCATTCGATTCAGCATTAAAAACTGAACAAAATAGTCGAGAATGACGAAAATTGGCCGCAAAAAAATTTTGCCCCCCCAACTTCAATAGTACCGGTCAGCCTAATTTTGAAAATGTGAAGAATAAGCATTACCCTAAATTCTATAAAATTGTTTTTTTGTGGAAGCCACGGCCTCGGACACTGAGACTTTTTTGTGTGCATAATATGATTGTTATGTTTCAGCGGTGACGGTGGTAATCTACAACGCATGCATCCTGGCCGACATCACCGAGCCACCCATGGATTTCGTGAAGTCGTTAGTGATGCTAACTGTGACGGATATTGTGAGAGCCACAGACGTCGAAAAAGTTCTCGACGACTTTGAAAGCTCTGAGGAGGCGGTAGGTCTAAATTTATCTTGATGTTCGACCCTCTGTTTAGGTGAATGATGGCAAACTCTTCGCGGTGATAGGACTGTTGGCCCCGGCGCAGCGTTGCGCACTCGATGTTCCGGACGAGAGGCCGTCTAATGCCGAGCAGCTCCCACTTTCTGGTTCGTTAGCGGGGCGGGAGAATTTTTTTCTCAATGGCTTCGCATCTTAAATTACATTATGTTGGGCTGCATATGAACAATGAGTATATTTTTGATGCGCTATCGAATAGCGACAAGGCAATGTAGAAAAATATCGAAAACCCAAAAAATAGCTTGCCAACCCCATTTTCAGGCTTATTTTTGCCTATGTTATAACTTGCTTCAATTAAATGTTTTTATCTTGAATTAAGGGGCTAAGGACGGCATTAATTAAAAGCGAGGCAGGGTTTTGAGATAAGAATTTCCTTTCTATTGAAAGCTTTCCAAAGGCGTTCGTTCCGAACCTTTCCCGGCCTCATCAATGTGTCGATCGTAGCTGCGCGTACACTGCAAATTCCTCGCGCAAGATTTTTTGTGAAAAATTAAGCATTAGATCCTACCCTATATAATTTTGGCATGTAACTGTGTCTGTGTGTGTGTGTGGATATGACTTTCCAGGCCCGATTTGATGCCCTTCCCGTGCATGAAACGCCCTAATTCTTCGTCATCCGGGGGGAATCGACCCTTCTGTTTCCGATGGCGTTCCCAGAATTTCGATAACATACAATTTTACAAAGTTAAGGTCGGTTTTGGTTCTTGCGTATTCCGGGGGGGGGGGGGGGGGGGACTTTTTTGCCCAAGTCTCAAATTTTCCTTTATCCATTTTGCGAAAACGCGTATTTATTCCGTATATTTCCCCCATAAAGTGTTTTCACATTGTTTTAGCAAAATCCAAGCCTATTTGAATCGGAAAAACTTTTTAGAAAGTTAGGAAAACGCTTGAAAAAGTCGAAAATGTGGGCATTTTTTGGTCGAAAAGATTGATTTTTCGACCTAAAATTAATTTTTTTATTGAATTTTGTAAAGTTTTATGCTTAGGAATAGCTAGAAACAGTTTAGAAACAATTCCACTATTTATATAAACCCTATAGACTATTTATATAGACCCATATGCGCCCAAGGCCCGTGAAGCGGGTGTTGGGCGCTGGTTTATAATAAAATATATTAATTTTTGCAGAATGCTCACCTATAATCACCTGATGCATCGGCGCAACATCTACAAGGGCGCGCCGCCCGACTTCCAGCAGCTCGCCCTTGAATACCCGCGATTCCGCAAGCACTGCACTTATTCGAGTGACAAAGTTGGTATTTGAAAGTTATTTAGATGCCAGAAAATCGCAGAAAACGAAACAGCACGAAAAAACAACAACGTTGTTTCAGTTAATCGTTGATTTTCGTGACGTCGACGCCGTGCGGGAGTTGACTCGAGCAACCCTTCATAAAGACTTTCGACTTTCGGTGGACCTTCCCGAGGTTTGGTTATCTTTTCCGAGGTTTATTTTTACTCTTTTACAGAATTCCCTGGTCCCTCGTATCCCGCAGAAGCTGAACTATCTGCTTTGGATCGAAGATTTGTTGGCGCTGAATTCACTTGACAAAGGAAGAGTGCTTGGGATCGACATTGGTAACTAGTAAAGGAATGCTTGATTTCATTGCAGGAACCGGCGCCTCGTGCATCTATTCGTTGCTAGGAGCCCGGAAAAATCACTGGGATTTCGTGGCAACGGACGTGGACGAAACGAGTTTAGCGTAACGTTATTTTTTCGGCCTCATTTTGCTCTAGTACAGCCAGAGCGAACATCGTAGCCAACGAGCTGCAAGACAGGATCAGGACGTTTCTCGTCGAAGGTGATGAAATTATAGGGGTAAGCACTTTGCAATGATAAGCTTCGAAGCCTTTTTAGCCGGTCGTCGATGCCTACCCGGACGAACAATTCACATTTACACTTTGCAATCCGCCGTTCTTCAGTGACGAGGAGCTGAACGAGGTGAATAAATTCTTTCAGCCCTTATTTTTTTAGCGTTTCAACTATTCAACGGGAAGAGGCGGCTATTCGAACCAGGACAACAAGGACAAACACAAGCGACGAGCGCCAAATTCCTCTACTGTAGCAAAGGGCAACGAGCTGGCCACTGAAGGAGGCGAGGTGGCTTTTGTTGGACGGATCATTGCCGAGTCGACGAAGATCCGGGATCGTGTTAGGTAAGATTGTTTTTAAATCCATAAATAGAAGTTTCAGGATTTTTACTGTGATGTTGGGCAAGAAATCTTCAAAGTTAGCCATCCGAAAGCGCCTTTCCGACCTTGACAACGTCTTCTTGGCCTTCTCTATCCTTTACCAAGGGAAAACGATTCGCTGGGTGGTCGCTTGGACTTTTGCGACCGACCTTTCTCTTCATGTAAGGATTTAGATACTATGGATCAGGATCTGTTCAGCCTGATACGATCATTTCTGAGGACGAGACGTTCCTGGAAACCAAGATAAAGCTGGAGGCTTTGAAAACAATTCTGGAGGGTCTTCGGATAATCATCTTTCATCAAGGACAGGCGTTTCTACGGTAATCTTTTAGAGGTTTCGCCCTAGACACGAGTTTAGATGTGAAGCACAACAGAATACTTGGAATCGTAAACGTCGACTTTCCAGGACACTACCCACAGATGATAAAGCCAAGTAAGCAAATTTAGAAGCCCGTTGTCATTAGCTTTTTAGCGTCTCAAAGGCCGGCCCCGGCAGCGAAATTCGGTCAGGAAAAGTCGAAGAGGTGAGCAACTTTTTTGAAAGGAAACGAAAATTTCAACTATTAGGTAGTGGAAGCAGGACGCGATCTCCTCCGATTTTCCGTCCACCATCCGATCAGCAAAGAAGGCCTGGTCGCGACGTTCGAGCACGGCTCCAAACCTACTTAGGACCCACTTATTGCCTTTTTACGAAAAACTCTACTTTCTAGGGAGCATATAATTTGAGGGGTGTTTTTGGTGATTGCTACGGGTGTGCACGGCTTGTGATATATTCGGTTTAATTTTTTATTTCTATGTGAATTTGATAATAAAGATATTGTATGTTGCTTGACAACGAATCCTTGCCCTTGTATTTTGGATGACTATCTTGAAGTGAAACGCGGCGCAAAAATTTTATTCAAAAAAATTCAAGGGATGCTTGGAAAAATACGATTGAAGTGGAGGCTTGCGTCACAGCTTCAGCTCGCGGCGACAGCTTGGTCATCATCGGCGCCTTCTCCGTCCCGTGTATCAGGTGTGTTGACATCTAAAAAGAAGAAAAAACATGGCAAAAGCGTTTTTGGTCCTGTTGCATTATTAGGGGGGGGGACAATTTTTTGTGTAGGTCTCGAAATGCCAAGTAACTTATGTTTCGACTAGAAAAACTTCGAAAAACTTTAAAACACGCGAAATTCTAGTTCGAAAAACACCTTTTTGTTCTGGAAATATGATGTATTTGTTCTATAAAAATTTAAAGTTCTTATGTTTAGGAGTAGTAAGAGCTGTTTAAAAACACTGCCGCTATGTATTTTTGAAAAATTGGACCCTGAGGTAAAATTTGCTTGAAAGGACAGCTGTTCTGTTTTTAGCCAGTCCAATTTGACGATCTTTCAGATGGACCCAGCCTCGCCCACTTCATAAGTGCATCTAAATTCCGCCGGCAGCCCAAAGTCGCGCCCTCCATCGAGGAGTCCGACTCGTATCTGGCTCCCGAGGACTATGATGGTCAGGGCAGACTCGTCAAGCTCATCACGTACGGATGCCAAATGAACGAAAACGACATGGAGCTCGTTCGTGCTTTTCTCGTCAACAGCAACTATCGGGAGACCGACAATTTGGAGCAGGTTTGTTGGGTGTATTCTTGGTAGAATTTGGCGTCTAGGCCGACACTGCGCTTCTTATGACCTGCTCGATCCGAGAGGGAGCTGAGGCGAAGGTCTGGCGGCAGCTGATGCGGATACGAAAAGCAGCCAGGCGCGTTCAAACTGTCGGTGTATTGGGTAATTTGATGTTTTCGAGAAAAACCAATCACTTAGGATGCATGGCCGAACGGATAGGGCATAAACTCTTCGAGCGACGTGGTGGCACCCGGACTCGTATCGGGACCTTCCGAGATTACTGGCGGTTTCGCGAGCCGGTACACACGTTTTCAAAGTCATTAGGGTTTTATTTAGGCAACAACGCGATCAATGTGCAACTTTCGCTGGAGGAAACTTACGAAGAGGTGGCTCCGGTGCGCAAGGATGAGAACGGGAAAACGGCTTTTGTGTAAGTTACCCGGCTATTAGCGGGTAGCAAGTTGTTTTTTGGGTACTGGACTGTTAGCAGGGGGGGGGCGGGTAGTTTTTGTTAGGGAGGACCAATTTTCCCAGCAATCCTACTATATATCCTACTATATAGGAAAAATAGTGTGTGTGTATGTGTGTGTGTGTGCGCGCGCGCGTGCATTTGCTGTGCATGTGCTCAAAAATTAGAACAGACTTTGCCCTATCTTTTAATAGTGGTTTTGTCAAAATCGAGCGTTGGAATCGAGACTTCTGATGGTTTGAAGTTTGAAAAATGAGGTGCACGTTATCTTCTGACTGTAAAGTGTTTTTACTCAACTTCGAGTTTCGATTCGGGACCAAGTGCATCTTGTGCAGAATTTTTCGCTGATTCCGAATATGTTTTCCAAATTTGCTACGGACCGTTATTCTGAAAGTTATACGGCAATTATGACCCTAGTTTTCACCAAAATGAAGGTATCGTTATAGTTTTCGATTTTCTTCATTAACTTCAACGTCCGAATTGACTAGACGTTGGCTCGACAAGCATCCCACGGACCAAAACAAGCATTTTAGATAAAAATGAGATTTTTTATGCAAAAAGCAAAAGAAATGATGCAGGGCGGGATTCGAACCGCCGCTCTGCGCTTGGCAAGCGAGTACTTTGCCAATGCACCATGGTGCCAAATGGGTAGGGTGCTGTCAGAGGGTACTTCAGGGCCCCTGGGAACCATAGACCCAAACAAGGAATAGTGGGCCAGCGTCTGAATTTTTGGCATTTTTCGGCCTAATTGTTACCTAAAATGATTTTTTTAAATAACAGTCCGTAGCAAATTTGGAAAACATATTCGGAATCAGCGAAAAATTCTGTACAAGATGCACTTGGTCCCGAATCGAAACTCCAAGTTGAGTAAAAACACTTTACAGTGAGCTCAAATCCAGCTAAATGCTGACCCAACCGCCTCAACTACATTTCCTGGAAGAGTATCTGTCATGCACTACCCAATATTGAGTCAACTTGGGGTTTTAGAAATTTACACGACGATTCCAATTCAATGTTTTTTGAAGTTTTCAATTAGCTATAACTTTTGTTTATGACGGGTTTCGAATCTACTAGCAGACTAGGAACGAAGAGCAGAACTTGCTCTATCTTTTGCACCTAGTTTTAGAAAGAGCCCGGCGCAGCAATTTAGCGAATGGGTCCTGTAAGAGGGTGCGATGAGCTTACGATCTTTACTGGCCTATTCCGCATGGAGAGAAGGTGCTATCCAGCTTTTTGGGTTTCATAGGGTTACGAATTCCTTTATGAACATTTGGAGCAAAAAGCAAAAAGAAAACGCAGAGGTTTGCGGCCTCGGGAATCGAACCCGCACCCCCTGTCTCGGGGCTGGACCGCCGCCTTAGACCACTACACCACGCCTCGACCACCCCTCCCGTGCGCGCTCTGAAACGCCATGTCCTCCCCTCCCCGCTAACAGTCCAGTACCAGTACCATCTGTTTTTTTTGGAAATTTCTTAGGGTTGTTAGTGCTTTCGCTTTCCCATATGCCTAGATAGTTTTCATAATCGATTTTAGGCACCAAGCCCCCGGTCGGTCTCGGCAGCGTGCTGGTCAACGAGGGCCCCGAGGCGTTCGCGAAGGCCGTGCGCCGCAACAAGGGCTGCATGATCACCGACACAACTTTCAGGTGCATTCCTGCGGCGTCGCTTTTGGAATGTGTTTTTTTCTTAGGGATGCTCAACTACGATCTGGCCAAGATCCGGCCGTTCGTCTCGCACAAGTTCCCGCACTTGTTCTCGCTGCAGAACGGGAGGTAGGTGATCTGGGCTTATTATCTGATTTTCCCACGCTTTAGGCGCCACCATCGAGGGGGGTTTTTAGGGGGGTTCGGAGGGGGGTTCGGAGGGGGGTTGGGAGGGGGGTTTAGGGGGGTTCGCTCGGTGAAATGATATACATATATGAAGATCTTTTCAAATTTTTCGTCTATTAATCAATTAAAATAAGTAAAAACTATCAGACAATAGTTTACAACCCCAGGGGGAATATATTTCAGCGATTTTGACCCTCAATTCGTGTTTCCCGAGTGTTTTTTTAGCAGTTCTAACCGGTTTCCACCGGTTTTTTTGTCAGTATTATGGTTAGCAAGCACCAATAGTTGTCCTACAATCTTTACAGCACAAATTTATAAGGTTTCGATAAGTTTTACATTTTTTTTCACCAGAATTGCCCTAAAAATTGAGTTTCATGGGTTGTGGACCGCATCTGAATGATTGTTTATATTTTCGAGTCAGGTGAATCCTATCCTATAAGCGAGAAAAGTATGTTTGTTTTCTGTAATGAAGATTTCTCGGTCGTCTGGCCGAATTTCCGGCTGATTTTTGGCATGGACGTGGAGAAACACATTTGTCAGTGATGCATTTTTTCGTTTTGCGAAATTTCTTCATTTAACGTTTTACAACAAAAATAGTGAAAAATCCTTAACATTTTGCCCAAAAAAAGGTATGTCCGGAGGTTTTCTCGGCCGCCAAGAGGAGTTGGGCTCTGATTTTTGGAGGGTGAGTGGTGAAAGCAATTCTCCCGATACTATTTTTTGGATTTTGCCAAATTCCTTAAAATAAAGTTTTTTTGAGCATTTTACTAGAAGGTCCTTAATAAAATGGCCACAGTCCCGTGGTGTCCGGGCCATAACTCGAATCCCAGATGGAATTTTGGTCTGTAATTTGGTCCACTTATGTATTCGATAGTGGGGATCACGCGCATCTTATTATTTTTACAAATTTTGCCGCATTCAGACTCAAAAAGGGAATTTTGTAAAGTTACCAGAAGTCCCCCCTCACGGGATGGCCCGCCCCCAAGACAGAAGAGGCCTTTCCCGCCGCCCATCGCCATCTCCCCCGTAGTGTATTGGATAGGCGCCCGGCCTACCAAGCGCATGGTCCGGGTTCGAATCCACGCCGAATTTAACTTTTTGCTTTTTGTTAGTTCAACAACAAAACATATTTCTATGGTCTCGGTGTGCGAGTTTTAGGCCTGGCCCTCGCTCTAGGGCCGCAGGCCAAAGAAAAGAAATTTGACCCAGGCCCTGGCGCCGCAGGCTAATCCTGGAGAAAACCCAGTAACTAGCGCCGCAGGCTCAAAGATTCCAGCGGAATGCTGGCTCTGGCGCCGCAGGCCAAAGAAAAGCTCCTTGACTTACGCTTTCGCGCCGCAGGCTAAATCCGGGCGAAAAATCAGTAGCTAGCGCCGCAGGCAAAAGTTTCTAGCGCGAAGCTGGCTCTGGCGGCGCAGGCCAACGCATGGTTCCTTGAGTCAGGCTCTTGCACCGTCCGGCTTCAATAAAAGGAAAGGAAATTCATGATTCCTAGACGGGGTCCAGTGGAAAAGGGCCGCGAAGCGGTCTTTTTCCACTGGTAATTTATAAACCACATCTGAGCCCAAAAACCGCGTTATTTGACTAATTGCGCCAAAAAACTAATGGGTGCGCGAAATTGGGGCTTAGGGGGGTTGGGAGGGGGGGTTTAGGGAGGTTGGGAGGGGGTGAAGGGGGTTGGTAGGGGGTTCGGAGGGGGGTTTTTAGGGGTTGGAGCGCCTCTGTAGGGGGGTTCGGAGGGGGTTCTTAGGGGGGTTCGGAGGGGGTAAAGGGGGTTTAGGGGGGTTCGGGAGGTCTACCGTGAAGGGTCCCGAGATGACGGCACACATATGATATTTTACAAAATATCCTGTTTTCGACATGAAAATTAAGTTTTTCATTAAAAACCAGACATCCCTCTTTGTTAGGAAATAATTAGTATACTCCGGAGATACTAAGTGGTAGACCTCCCGAACCCCCCCCCCCTAAACCCCCCTTAACCCCCCTCCCAACCCCCCTCTGCGCTCTCCCCCTTTCCCCACTATCTCGCGCGAGAGAGGCGAAATAGTGGGGAAAGAGGAGAGACGCAGACGGACACAGAGGGGGGTTGGGAGGGGGGTTAAGGGGGGTTTAGGGGGGGGGGGTTCGGGAGGTCTACTAAGTGGGGAGAACCTATATAAAGTGGGATCATTTTTCATTTTGCGTCATCCGAATTCGGGAAAATTATACAGGGCCGGCCGATCAACCCAGTCTTCAACCGCCTGCTGTCCGCGGTCTTCTCGCGTAGAACTGGGAGCGATGGCCAACGAAACCGAAGATTATTTCCGACACTATAGCCCGGCTGTAGGTTTCTTCGAACGTTTTGTGCCAACTTTCCTCGTGCCTCCTCTCCCCCTCCTCCAAGGCACGTTCGCAATAATGTTACCTTCTTCAGGTCCTCGAAGATTGTCGGCGACCTGGCGCAGTTCATGGTGCAGAACAACCTGACGCGCGAAACCCTTGTCGACCGTGCAGACGAGCTGTCCTTCCCGAAGAGCGTCGTCGAGTTCATGCAGGGCTACGTCGGGCAGCCGCTCAGTAATTGCAAGTTTTATAATAATGAGTGCCCCCCTCGTTATTCCCTCCCCCCCGTTACCCTAGGTGTACCGATTCTTTGGCTTATTCGCCGAATAATTTCTGGCTAGCATTTAAAAAAATCTATTTTATCTATTGGTATATGTCGGCTACGCGGGGGGGGGGGGGGAATTTACGCGGGGGGACGGACCGTTGGGGCCGAGCTAACTATTTTTTTGCGTTTCTTTTTGCTACAAACAAAACTCTTAGTATATTTTTCGATGCTCTGTCGAATGGCACTAAAGAAATTTTTTAAAAATGTCGAAAATTTGATTTCCTTCTATATCCTCCATGAAAACAACGTTTAATACTTGTTTTTGTTATAACTATTTTATATTACATTATTTTGTGCTAAAATTAAAACTCTTAGTATATTTTTCGATGCTCTATCGAATGGCATCTTTAAATTGTCGAAAAAAATAGCGCGAATATCGAAAAACAGCCGCTCAAACCGATTTTCAAAGCTTATTTTTGTATTTGCCATAACTTTTTATATTACACTAATTTTAGCTAAAACAAAAACTCTTAGTATATTTTTCGTTGCTCTATCGAATGCCGTTGCGAAAATTCCCAGAAAATAACGAAAACATCCAAAAAGGCCTGCCTGTCCCGTCCCCCCCCCCCCCGCGTAAAATCCCCCCCCCCGCGTAGCCGACATATACCTGTCTATTTGCAGGTAGCATGAAGACAAGTTCGAGGCGGGTGACCTGGTCATCGAGCTCTATGCGTCCAGCCGGCTTCATCGCGAAGACACCCAACGCTCCCGCGCCATCACATTGCCCGTTAATGCCCTCGCCATTCGTCGTTTGTATTGTTTCGTCCTTTTTTCATTAAAGGGATGCCGACGGTTTTACGCGCTGGAAAGAAAATGTCTCTGCGCCTCTCCCCCTGTTGGCTACTTGTCAATTTGTTGATGGGGTGGGGATCGACACATGCCGTCGGCAGCCCTTTAATCATAATTCTGCGCACCTATTCCTACAGTCTCTCTCAACGGTGTTTGATGTGTGTGTGTGTGTATGTGGTCCTAGGGTGTAGGGATTGATAGCACTCACATCTCATCAGCAGTCTGGTACCTCTCGGGTTCTAGGCGTTCGGCCGGCTTCATCGTACCTTCACCCAACACTAGCGCGACGTCTCATTGTCCGCTAATGCCATCGCCATTCGTCATTTGTGTTATTTTGTCTGTTTTCGCATTTATTCTTTGTTGCCCACTTATTCCTACAGCCTCTCTGAACGGGTTTTGATGTGTGTGTCTGTATGTTATGTGTTCCTTGGGTTTAGGGATTGATTCGTTTCGGGTCTAATCGGGTAAAATTTACTGCAAGTGCAATCAGATAGAAGTTTTTGACAGACAAAAATAATTCGGAATTATAGCACTGCTGGTGTGCGAAATGTCTACTAGCGTGGGCAGAGAAAAGGGAAAAGGACCGCCCCTTCTCCGGAATTAGCTGAACTTGCTCTAGTCCTTCCTGCAATCCCATCATCCCCCCAATTCCATCATGTATAAAACTCCTCGATATTCAGTGGGTAATAAAGGAAGAATTACAGCCGAATGACCGTACTACAGTCTATATATTTGGGCTATTGTGCACCTCCCACAATGCACAAAGCCTCAACAGCTGGTTAATCGGGGGCAACAGGGCGGCGAGCAGAGATCATTTAGGAAACCTGGAAAGTGGAGAATTTAATGCTCGCGGAAGACAAACTGATTAAAGGGATAGCGCAATCCATTGGTTACGTGGATTCTTGGAACATTGCCAGATTCGGCTGGATTTGGGCTTATCAGCAAATCAGCGCACGAACGTGCGGCTACGTGCTATATTACATACGGCCGCCAAAAATCTCCGCAAAAAATATTTTTGGAATGCAGTGTAAGGGTAGGGTTTGGCCAGCTTGCCGAAGACGTTTCAAGGATTTTGCGTAAAGCCGATGTAAGATAGCTCATTTGAAAGAGAATTTTCTGCTGAGAAGATGTACTGTTCCATGTTTGACAAATTACATTCTTCGAATTTGTGCAGAGTCTTAAAAGGGCGGTTTTTGACGATTTTGCCAACTTTGATGTAGAGAGCGTCCAATCCTGGTTTTGTTGCGCGAGGTTGTTTTATCATCGCTGGTGCTTTTTAGGGGTCACACAGTCAAGAAAAACTTATTCCCGAATTTGGAAATGCAAAAAGTAGGAACTGGTCAAAAAGCAAAAAATAAAATCGTGAGTGGATCCGAACCCTCGCCGTACCGTTCAGAAACCCATGCGCAAACCACTAGGCCACCGGACCGATGAACTGGGTGCGCTGGGAGCGGCTCATATGGCAGCGGCGGTTTTGGGACACCCCGGTCATTTGGCCACGTTTTTTCGAGAGCTTTCGGGGCTTGCTAAATGGTAAAATCGGACACGACTGCAGGCGGCTAGAGTGGGTATTATTTTTCCGGGACATCCTGTGTGTTAACCACGTATTGGTGACCTGAATATTCGATGGCGGGGAGCGATCGAAAGCATCAAGCAATCTCCTCAGCATCGCCTCCATTTCGGCGCGATATTCGACAAGGTCCTCCTAAATTTCCCATAAATCCTTCTTCTCTCCATTTTCCCAGGTGGCACGATATCGCTTCACAACCCTCTTCTTTCCTGTTACCTTACCTGTGAAGGGCGATGCCGACTATACAATAGCGTCCGGAATGCCACCAACCGTGTGTGTCCGCTCGATGGTTCATTCTAAAATACAAGCTAGCGGCGCCCCTCGAATGGAACGGGTGTCCCAAAGACCCCCGGAAAATTTGAGCCAGCGGGGTCCAATTTTTTTCCTGGTGGTCCCGGTTGACCTAGTAATCAAATATAAAGTGTTTTCGAATTGTTTTTAGTACGTTTTAACTATATTTAAAGCAGAAGAACTTTCAGAAAAATTTGAAAAAGTCGAAAATTTGGTCATTTTGGGTCTTCCCCCCCCCCCCCCGCGAACCCTAAAGGTTCTATAGGATTGCCGGCCTAATTTTTATTTTTTAAATTTTTTTGTTACAATCTGTGTAGTTTTTATGCTCAGGAATAGTTAAAAACAATTTAGAAACGCATCCGTAATTTATAAAAAAATCTAGGCTTGTGCCGAAAAAAAATTGGTGCCGAAAAAATGCCGAAGTGCCGACGCCGAAAAAACGCTAGTTTTCGATAATTTTTTTTCGATATTTTGGACACGCCATTCGATAGGGAGCAGATACGAAGAGGCTTAAATGTAGCCGAAAATGACGTAATATAAAACATTTATAACAAAAACAAAGATTTCACGTCGTTTCCACCTAGAAACCTGGAGTAGAATGTTAGTTTTCGGCATTTTCGGTATTTTTACAAGGTTTCTGCAACGCAAATCGATAGAGCATCAGAAAATATACTAAGATCTTTGATTTGAGCCCCGACTGATCAAAAATAAAAAAGTTACGCAAAAATGTCCTGAATTTGCCCCCAGCGAAAGCTCATCATTTTCACAGTGCATGTCTGGAGACAGTAACCGAGGAAGCATGGGATTTTTGCCTTACATTTTTTTATAAAATGAGGAAAAGTCATTCCGCGACAAATGGACGTCGTAGGGTTGTTGAGAATTCATTTCTCTATCGAATGAGCTACGTCCCGAAGCCAAAACCAAAGTAACTGAAGCGGAGCGCCCCGTAGCCTCTTACTATGAATTGGGACTGCCCCCCTAAGTGCATTAGCACCGGGCGGATATTACCTTGACGATATGCTGGATGAGTTGCTCGATGACACCCAGGGATTGCAGGCAGTACGATTTGCGGTGATAGATTTGATTGAAACGCAGCATTGGGACATCAATTAACTAAAGAAGAAGAGGGTAAACGAAGAAAGAAGGAAAGGTAACAAGAGAGACAGGGAGAGAGAGAGAGAGCGAGAGAGAGAGCTAGCTAGCGAGTAGCACCTTATGAAAGGTGTCCATATAAATGCGTAGACAGTCCGTCGGTGTATGAAGGTATTCGGGCAAGATGGATGCCTGAAAGCACCAATGCCAATTTTGGTACCCCAGCGGGGCCCCAGGTGGTCTTTTGAAATGGGACCACGCCCATCTTGAGCAGAATTCTGCGCTGATCCCGATTAAGCTTTCGAAAGTTGATGCCGACTTTCATTTAAAAAATGCTTCGAATGTCCTATTCTTAATTTCGTGAAAATAAGTTTTTCTGCGTTTTTTGTCGTTTTTAACGTTCAAAGCTGTCTGGGTAATGATATCACCGGCCAAAAGACGAATAGACGTCTGCAGCGGTTTGGGGTAACGGATTCGGAGTCTGCAAGAATCCACGGCCAACCAAACAGCCCAAAGACGGCAATTTTCCGGGAGGGGCAAAACCGTCTATAGGAGCCGGGCATAGCGCGCCAAATAGTTTAAGCTCTGATGACTTTTTCAAACCAGCTTAATATTAAAAACTCCATATCAACTATTGTAGAGTAGAATTTTACAGTGCGAAGACAACAAAGACAGCAAGTTAGCCCTCCGAAATAGCACTTTTTCACAAAATCGCCAAACAAAACCACCTTCGTTTTGATACTTCTGATTTCAGCTTTCTTAGTGCTTAGAATCGCCACGTTCCATTCTAGAAAGTTGGAGCAAGCTTTTTTTTAAGATTCACTTTAGTTTTAAATTTTAGAAGGTTGTTAGAAGCTTTGGCCCCATACGTTTTTGAAACGATAGTAGCGCCGCGTTGCTTAGGGCCTTATTGCCACTACTTTTGGGTGTGAATCCTGCATAAGATAGGCTTGGCCCCACTTGAAAAGACCAGCTGAAGCAAAAAACACTGTACAGCCATAGAAACTGATACCTGATATGGGTACAATCCACTTGGTATCCATTTGGAGAGGCAGAATGCATAGCTAAAACAAGGAAAACTCCGTTGCGGTCGATGTTTTGTGCGTGTGCTTAGACTTAGGCATACGCACACATGCACATGTAACAAGTTAGTTGTTGTAGGTTGTAAGTTTGAAGGAAAAATGCCGAAAATCTTTAAAAACTCCAGAATTTCGAATATCGGACAGACCGTCTGCTCCTATGTAGGCATCGTTCGTTATTTGAAGCCCTGTAACCTATTTAAAGGGCTAGTTCAACTTTTAGAGCTTGGGCTGGTACATTGGGAAACTATGGACGTAGGCACAGTGCGCACGAACAGTCCCCCATTACGGCAGCTATTAGAGATCGGGGAAATGAGAGAGGCGCATACAAAAAACGCAGAGAGGGTTCGACCCCCGGCCGCGGAAATCCTTTTGTTTTAGTAGCTGAACTAGCCCCTTAAGCAGGTTTACAGTGAAAACGAATAGAGTAGTATTGTAGCGATGTTTTCGGTTAGAATAATATTATATCCAGTAAGGTTTTCTATAGATCCAGTATTCAAAAGTCGTCAAAAAGAACGGCTTTGTGCCCATACTTTCGAAATGCACTTTCAAAACGCCTGGTGACAAAAGAACCGCCGCATTTTACTATACAACTTTGGACTCCTACTTATTGCATTTGCAATGTCATTCCAAAGTCTCGCTCGCCTCTACCATCTCGCCGGAAACGATCAGGCCGAAAACCATCTCAACGAAAATCTAATTTTGTTTGCAACTTTTTTTCGAGTAGTTGAGGCCATCCCCCCAGGTCACTCAAAATGCACAGAAATTTGCTGTTTTTCAGGGTTTCGGTGCCCGGACACTAGACTTCCCCTATCATTTGAGGCCGACCGATTGGCCCGGTCATGATCAGCGATTTTTCGGCTACGCAAACGGGTGTACCGGGTGAACCGGGTGCTATTTACAAATTGCCGCTTTTTCCAGTATTCGGCCAAAATGGAACAAGTCGGAAAAAAATTTGCATACAGAATTAGATCTTCGGCGAGATGATTTTCGGCGAGCTGGTTTTCAGCACGATGGTTTTCGGCGAGATGGTTTCGGGCAAATGGTCCGATACCGCTTGAATGTTTGTCCCCCATGCATTTCTGGAGGGTTTGTAGTTTTGATTGCCTAACTCGTCGCTACCTTTTGGACTGCGGCCGCAATCCACACCTGGGATTAGCCTCGAGGAAAATATAGGATCGACTGAAGAACGGGATCCGACCCAACGACATCGCTGGACGAAACGAAGACCGGAATATTATAGATAGGCTCATGGGTTGACTGGGCAGCACCGATGTCAGCATGTCGAGTATTTGACCGCAACGGCCTTCCCCAATTGGGCGCGAAACGAATTCGGACACGGTTGGATGGAACATGAGCGCGTTGCTTAACATGGCGTCATATAGTCTTCGGGTCGTTTGACAACAGAATCGATATGGACGGCCATGGTCATCCGTTGGCTTGTCGTGGACGGTTATCGTCAGACTTTCGCGCCAACTCTCATCAAAATCTAAACGGTTTGATTGGACCAAGAAAGTTAGGGATGAGAGAAAGAGTGTGTGTGAGAGAGAGAGAGAGAGAGAGAGCTACCTAAGGCTGCTGCTCTTTTTTGCAATCGACTCAGCTCGTTCTCTAGATCCGACTTGATATTTTCGACTTCCAAATTTTCTATTTTTGATGTTTTTGACTTCGACACCAATTTAAAACATACAAATTAACTTTTTAAATTTGCAAATCTAAGCAGCCCTACTATTTCGACCATGCTCTTTCGCATGCCGTCAAAAAACTGGGTCGAAAAAATCGAAATCGAGTTGCGTTTCATTTCTTTCCAGGCGCCGATAAAATGGTTTTCAGCCATCAACCTGCCATGAATTCGTTAGGGTTCTCGAGATAATTCGGCGCAAATCTCTCTTTGTTTTTGGCCCACCCTCTTTAAAAGCACTGTCTTTGCGATTTCTAGGCCAAAATCAAACGCCAGGCAACAAGTTGGATCGATGCTGAGCTAAAGTAGCCGCTGTTTGACGAACCTTGCTCGTGGTTGATGCTGAAGGTGAAGGCCGTCCCGTTGTGGCAAACCTACAGCAACATGAATATTTCGATCCGGGGATCCCGAAGAAGGGGAAACTATTATGAATCGAAGCGACTTACCGGGCCGAAACGGATTCGAGTAGCTGAATATCGCCCGTGGAGGAGAAAGCGAGCCGAAGAGGAGAATAACTAAAGGGTGTCTAGAAATTTCCGGCAGTTTTTAGCTATCTTCCCATCATTGTTATTTACTGCGGGATATTAATGCTATCATCAATCAATTTTACGGTTTCAAAATCATGTTTTAAGAAAACGGCGACCTGGCCGTAACCAAGATTATGCATTGGGTTTGGGTTTGGGTTTGGGTTTGCCTCGTAGTGCCGGGGAACTGACCTTTGAACTCGTCCGAAGAAGGACTCTGTCCCGGAATGTTAGATGCATATGCACACGATTTCGCAGAGTGGGGGGAATTTTGGAATATGGAAAGGGCATCATTCTGAAAATGGGATCGAAAGAGAGACAGAGAGATAGAGAGAGAGAGAGAGAGTGAGAGAGCGTGTGAGAGAGCGAGAGAGAGAGAGCGAGAGAGAGATATTTGTGTGAATTGGCTTGTAAATGGCCTACTGTGATAGGGCCCACATGGGTTCAAAGTCGTCAAGCAGTTCTCAAACACTGGATAAACGCTCAACGGATAACCTGCAGGGTATGAGGATGAGCGCAGATGGAAGAGAGATCAGCCTGAGCAACCAAGAGAGAAGGATGACTACAAACTTCCCCCATCTGCATATTAGTGCCCTCAAGGATCATTTTGACGCGCAGAGGTCGATTGTCTGTTTCCACACATCTCCAACGTGCGGTAGACCTATCAGCCTGCGTGTTTGGACTAATTATTTTGGCAATACGTATAAATAACTATTGTATAAATTCTTGGTGAAATTTTCTAAAAGAATCCCTGTAAAATTATATTTTACTGGAAAAGCGCTCCCTGTTAGGCGCAGGCTGAACCTGTTACGAAACCGTTTATGTTAGTCGACAGCAAGTTTCGAGGGCTATTGGCGGGGGCAAGTAGTGCCCAGAAATGGAGCAGAATCATTCGAGTAATCACATAAACAACGGTGAGACGCAAAATATATTCAAAACGGAGATCAGTGGCGTTTCTGGCGGTTCTGCAGGGCTTTCGTGATCACGGAGGTGAGGGCTTCTTTACGGCCCATCTTCTCGGGTGGCTGATCGGAGGGGCCTAAATTCGGGACGGGGGTTGAAGAAGGTTGAAAACGCGCTCACCAGCATTCTCTTGGTCGAACGGCGCCCGATAGCTTGGAGGAATGGTGGGAGGGGAGACTTCTGCCAAAAAAAAAGAATATCTTACTATTTTTCCTGTGGGGATTTTAAAAAGTCGAAAATTTGATCATTTTTAGTCGAAAAAATCAATTTTTCGACTTAAAATTAAATTTTTAGCGAAAATCTGTAGTTTTTCGCTCTGGACTAAAAAAATCGCACAAATACATTTGCAAGCTATAGAAAATCTAGGCACATTATAGATCTATTAATAAAATGCGACCTGTTTCACATGGAAAAACCATTTTAAAAATACAAAAAAGTCTTTTAAACGACGCTTCTAAAAAATATTGTGATCGAAAAATCTACCTTTTTAGGTTTCTGTAATCTGTAAAGTATGGTAAAAACACGGATAAACATTTCCTATATCTATATTAGCAAAAAATGCACCTGAAATTACAAACCTGCATGTTTTTTTTAAATAAGAGAATTTCGGGCATAACAAAATTGCTTTGCTTGCACGGCATTGCTTGCAAAACTTCTGCGCACGAAACACGTTACCTCGTCGCGGCGCCAGGTCCTGCACCAAATCGCGGTACTTGACCATCATGCGACGCTGTAGATCCTCGCTGGTCCGCTGCTCAAACGCCATCCGGCCGTGCTCCAGCTCGCGGATCTAAAAACAACGTGTTCCACCGGAAACGTCCTGGAGCAAACCTTATGAAGGGCGGCCCGAAGTTCGTGTTGCATGTCGTCGAGCTCAGTCTGTAGTCGCTCGGATTGGCCTCGCAGTGCGGCCATCTAAACCAGGGGCATCAATTACGAAGCATGACTAACCTCAGCCCCGTGCTCCTTCTCCAGGCGACTCTTCAACCCGTTCCATTCCTGTTGCAGATTATTGAGGTACGTTTTCTGAATAAAGTTGTTACGCCTCGAAAAGACCACACACACCTTCTCCTCCTTCAGCCGCTCTGACGCGTTCGTCTGGTTTAACTCGATTTTTCTAAAGAAATAAACAACTGAATTCACGGGTTTCTATCACAATGTCAAAATTCATAATTCCGAGATTTTATAATGACGAAATTAAGAATGTCAAGATTTACATAAGCTAATTTTCCCGAAAAAAACCCCAAATCCTATGCAAAAAAATTGGAAGTCTGAATTTAGGCATTATGAATTTCGACATAATGGTAGCAAAGCGAAATTCACTATTTTACCTCATGTCCTGTTTATATTGCGTGACGGCTTTCTGGGCTTCTCGCAATTCCTCGGACAGCCTCCGCACCTCCTTCTCAGCATTGGCGGCCTGCTCTGTCACCCCTAAACGAATTCCAATTTCATTTATTTATTTATTTTAACCAGCGCCCAAAACCCGCTTCGCGGGCCTTGGGCGCTGGAATTGGGCCTTTGCATGAAAAATTTGACTTTCCGATAGCTCGGGTCCTTCGGACCCCTTCCCCCACCGACCACACACGCACGGGCAAATTGCAAGAATGAGGAAATTTGTATTTTTTTCATATTATGCAAATTACCCCAAAAATGAATAAAACCGGCTTTAACTTTGTAAACTTGTATTTTATCGAAATTCTGAAAACGCCATCGGAAAGAGGAAGGTCGATTCCCCCAAGTGACAAAAAATCAGCGCATTTGGGACACGGGAAGGCCCTCAAATCGGGCCTCGAAAGTGACATCCACACACACACACACAGAGATACACTCCAAAATTATATAAGGTAGGATTTTATTTCTAAAGCCGTACGAAAAGCACCGACCAGCCTCGCGTCGCCTCGTCACGTCCAGCTGATCCTCCAGGGTGCGCCGTTGGGTGTCAGTGGTTTGGAAGTCAAATTTCAGCTGGGAGTTGGCCTAAAATTCCGTTTATTTGGAAACTAAAAATGTTCTAATATAAATAGAGGAAGTGTTTTTGAACGGATTTTTACTTTTTATTGAACGTACAAGCGTTACAAATTTATATAACTAAAAAGCTATAAAAAAATATTGGGTACAATTCAAATAGGCGGGGGGGAAAGATTTAGGCGGGGGAAACCGAACTTTTTTCCGCCCAAGCCTATATTTTTTATATAAATAGTGGAAGTGTTTCTAAATTGTTTATAGCTATTCCTAAACATAAAAACTTTACAAAACTTAATTAAAAAATTTAATTTTAGGTCGAAAAATCAATTATTTCGACCCAAAAATGACCAAATTTTCGACTTTTTCAAGCGTTTTTCTAACTTTTTAAAAAGTTTTTCCGATTCAAATAGGCTTAAATTTTGCTAAAAACAATGTGAAAACACTTTATATTTGATTACTATCCCCACCAGGGCCGACAAAAAAAGTTGGTTTCCCCCCTGCCTAAATCTTTCCCCCGCCTATTTGAATTGTACCAAATATTGATTGAATCTTCGACCAAAAATGGCCGTTTTTGAGCAAAATATGTTGGAAAGTTTTTCTATCGAACATAGTCTTATTTTACTAAAAACGTTATTAAAATACCTCCGATTACGTTACTAGGCCTACAAAAATTTTCCCACCTTTTTCAATTCGGATATCTCTTCGGCTTGCCGTTGACAAGTATCATCGAGTGCTACCCGGGTGGACTAAAAAAATTCGTGACGTTTTCGCGTAAAAAATGTACCTCTAGCGCCTTGACCGAAGCCCGCAGCGCTTCATTGGCCCGCTTCTCGCCGTCAAGGGATGTCACCAGACCGTCAATCGTCATTTTCGCCTAAAAATACGCTTAAGTCTCAAACAAACAAAAAACCCGACCTTGTCCATCACGTCATGCTGCATTCGCATCAGATTCGTCTCCGCGAAGGCCAGCCGATTCTCGAGATCGTAATTTCTAAAAAAACATCCAGCATTCGCCATCAAATCACCTTTGCAGATATAGCTTATTCTTGTCCTCCAGCTGCTCCCCGCGCAAAATCTCCGCCTCCAAAAGTTGCCGGCATTTCCCATCCGAGTAATTCTGGGCAAATATTCAGTATTTGGGAGACCAAAATCAATTCCTACCCTGATATAAGAGATTCGTTCCGGAACCGGCAAATTGGCGAAACGGCGGCTTTCCTCGGTGGTGGTGATCTAAATCGATAGCGTATAAATGCGAGAAAAACACGCATACCGTCATCCGGTGCAGCGCTTCAAACGTCGAAGCCAAGGCGTCGAAGGTTTGCCGAGCATTTTCTTCCGGTCGGGGTGCACTCGCGTTTTCGCGGGGTGGCGGGGTATTCCTAAAAAATCACAGCGATCAGTCAAGAGAACACCGTACATCCTTTCAAAGCCACGTCTGTTCGGGGTCTCAAAAGTGTCGGGGCGCGCTCCCGGGCCCGGGCTAGGTCCTGGCTGCTAAAATTCAGAGATGTATAGCTACCAGAAGTGATGTCATACCTGGTAAGTCTGGAAATCGGCGCCGACCGGGATGCTGTCGGTCGAGTTGTGGTGGCGAAGGGTTACGCTATTTCAAATAAAAAAAAGCTGTGAAAACTGAATTACTGTTCCAAGGATTTTCTGCGCTTCTGACGCGATTCTTGTGACATCCAAGATGTGCTGGGCGCTAGTTGGGGTTATTGCGGGCAGCCGTCAATCCTGGAAAGGTTGCTGTGGAAAGGTTTTCGGCAGATCAATAAAAATAAAATCAAAGAATTTGAAAAATAGAGGAAGTGTTTCTAACCGGTTTTTGACTATTCCGAAACGTGAAAACGTAACCAATTTTTATTACAAAATATCAAGATATCGATTTTTCAACTAAAAATGGTGGATTTTGACCAAAATCTGGCTTTTCGAAGTTTTTTTAACGTTTTTTGCGAGTTTTTATTAATGGTTTTATTCTACTAAAAACACCATTAAAACACTTCCTATTAAGCCAGTTAGGTCCCCCTCCCCCGACAATGCCAAAGCACCACTAATTGCGCTTTGAATAAAACAATCGAAAAAAATGAAAATGAATTGTAGCAAAAGAAAAAGCTACAATTCATGTTACCACCGTTCTTAAAAATGTCTTAAAATCTGTAAAGGCTAAATCTATAAAGGCTAAAAACCAAATTTTGGACAAACGAGCACCAAAAAGCCATTGCCCCAAGCCGTCAGCCATTGATCGGCGCGTTCCGCGAGATCTGGTACCAAAAAAAAAGAGCACGACCGGGGCGTAGAGGCGAAAGAGAAATGGTGCAAACCTGTACCCATCCCAAATGCCACCACACACAGAGGAGTCGAATCGTTTATTGCGCACCTCGCCTCGCTCGAGGTTGACCCGAATCATTTTCAAAAAAGCAAAATTGCAACGTAGAAGAACAAGCAAAAATAACAACAACGACAAGAACAAGAACAAAAACAGATCTTTCGCATTATCGGGGGGGGGGGCTTTTTCTTTGGTCCAATTTTTCAAATAGAAATAGAGGCTGTGTTTCTAAGCTGTTTTTTTACTATTGATCAACGTAAAACTTCACAAATTTTCGCTAACTAACACATAAATATAAATTTTTCGCCCAAAAAGCCGATTCTTTGAACAAAATTTCAATTAGTTTCGTTTCCAGATTTAAAATTTTTAAGATAGTTTTTCTAGCATAAATATAGTTATATTCTACTAGAAACACGAATAAAGTGCTTCCTATTAAGTTACTAGGCCGTTCTAGCTTTCGACAAAAAAATAGGTTATCCCGCCCTCGATAATACAAAAGAACCAAAAACAACGTAATCGAGTCGCAAATTTACAATCAGTCCGAATCTTCTTCCATGGGATTTACCTAAAAGTGCTCTTTATAAAACGTTAAATCTTAGTAAAATTGCCTTCACGATGCGTCTAGCAGCTCGGGCTGCCTCTCGCTCGTAGTCCTTTTCGTAGGCCTTCTTTTTGTGCTCCTACAAAATCAGCTTAAGATTTACCGACAAGTTCATACCATCAACAACTTCTTGATATCATCCTCAATCGAGTTCAGATTCTCGAGCGGCATTTCTTCCAACTAAAAGATATTTTTGAAGAAAAAAAACGAAAGAGAGCCCCTACTGATAGAAATTGATCAACGGCTTTCTCGAGCTTCTTTGAGACTTCGCCTTTTTGCTTGTGGATTGCCTAGAAAAAATGAAACGTAAACATTTAAAAATACTTGTTCCAGTAACGCATTGATTTCCTTCGTTTTTGCTGTCGAGTCATTTTCGTCATCGGCACATACCCCTAAAAATTAAGCTTCGCAATAACGTAGATTCTCACGTAGTGTATCCGCCATAAAGGAATCCGTGAGCACAGAGAGGCGATCTTCAATGGGCTCTTTTCGATATTGCTCGGAAAGCTAAAAACATTTTTAAAATATTAAATTGCTATGTTGAAAAATCGTTCTTTCGCAGTATCGGGGGGAGACAAATTTTTTTTTATTAAATTTTATAATATTTATTTTTTTAAAAAAAAAAAAAAAAAAAAAAAAAAAAAAAAAAAAATTTTAAAAAAAATTCTTAATAAAAACTTGTAACGTTTTTAGGTTTAGGAATAATGAAAAACAGTTTAGAAACAGCTCCGTTATTTATATTTCAAGTTCGATCCAAAAAAATTTGCCCCCCGATAATGCGAAAGGACCAAAAAATAAGCTACCATTGCTTCTACAGTTCTTGGTCCTTGATATTGCGTATTCCTGATATCGCCCTTGTTCGCATGATTCGCCTGCTTTTTGGCTGTTGTAATTCGGCGAATCTAAATTGGAAATTTCGGAGGTCTTCAATTTAAGGAAATACCATGATCATCTCGCCCGGGTTTGCCACTTCGGTCTCCAAAAATTCGCTTCCAAGACGGCGTCCGTTGGGAGGCTAAATCAAGTTATTTTATGTTGAATTTCGAAAGTTTATCGGTTCTTTCCCATTATCAGGGGAAGAAATTTTTTGTTAAGAAACTACTTTTCAATATAAATAACGGAGTGTTTTTGAACTGTTTTTTTACTATCCCTAAATGTAAGAACTTCACCATTTTTTAGTAAAAAAATATTAAAAATATCGATTTTTCGTCCAAAAATGGCCGTTTCGATCAAACTTTCGACTTTTTGAAAAAATTTTCAATGTTTTAAGAGAGTTTTTCTACTTAAAACCTCGTGTTAATTTTACTAGGAACACAATTAAAATACTTCCTATAAAATTATTCCGCTTTTCTAGACTTATACAAAAAATTTCTCCCCCCCCCCCCCCCCGATAATGCGAAAGAACCGGTTTATCTATGTCAAATCTAGGAAATGTTATTACCTGTAACTTGGCCCACTCGCCGGTGTAGGTGACCTTCAGGCGGACAAGCGGCGGCCTGGGCTGCTTTGGCCGGGACTTTTTCTCAGCTTCGAGCAGCATCAGCTTGATCTTTTCCATGATCAAAATCTCGTCCTGGAAAGCAAAGCTGCTTACGACGAAGCAAAAACTCACTTCTCGTTTGGACTTTGGGTTCATCGAAATCTTTGCCGGCATTTTGTCCAGAATCAGCTCGTCAACGACCATTTTTCGCACACTCTCGAGTGGGATGGGCTCCAGCTTGAATTGGCGGGCTCGAACCTAAAAAATTATGACCTTCATCCGCCTCTCCGGGAGTACCGTCAAGATGAAGACGTGCTTGTGCAAGGCCTCGTCCTTCGTCAGCGATGTAGCGACCGTGCTGCCCGGCTGCAGGATGTAAAATCCGTCGCCCTCCAGGCTCGAGCTGCTCGCCACGTACTCGGCGGCTAGAAAAAAAAATAATAGGAGAATTAGGGAAACTCGGATGCGTACCCATTTTACACTCATGCTCGTGGCCCCATAGTACAAAATCGAAGAAAGACGGAATGTAGGAATCGGGGAGGTAGGCACCGGTGGATCTCAACAAATTGTTAGCCGGCTAAAAATCGTTTTTTGCACCTTAGCATCGATCGCTTTGCCCGATTTTGGTGCAGTACGAGCAAGTTGAACCATTCCTCGGCATCGGCGCGCGGTCGCATGAATTGGATCGTTCCGGCTAAAAAATTTCCTTTATTTCAATTCATAAATAAATAAATTAAAATAAAATAACATCAATTCTAAAAACCTGTTGATAATAGATAGCGGCTTTTTATAGTGTTTTTACAAGTTTTTGATTGTTAGAAAGTTCTAAAAAACTTTAGAGTTTGAAAATTCTGGCGTTTTTGGTCAGTTTTCATACGTTTTGGACGGAAATCAAAAAATTTACAAAATTTTGACGGTTTTATATGCTTTTTCTATCTAAAAACCGCGTGACATGATATAAAACTGGTTCCTTTTTATGGTACGGGATTACTAGAAAAAATCAATCCTCCCCCCTGCTAACAGTCCATTACCAAAAATTCATCCACAAAAAGCAGAAAAAAATACTCTGAAAAGCCCTCGCGACTCGATCGTCCCGTTGTGAGCCCATCCCATACAACGCAAGACGAGTCGTCCCCTTCCGGAGCAGGATCGGCGAGACCTAAAGAAGTTTTCAGGCTGCCAGAAAAACAGGTTACATTATAATTGTCAGCCTCGGTGAATTTTCCGAAAAGATTCAATAGACCGGCTTCATGTAGCGGATCGAGAGCAGTCAATCCCTAAAAACTTTCATCAAAAATAGGAAAATTAATACCTTTCCGGTCATGTCATCATGGTTACCATGAATCGTAAAAAGAGGCAGGCCCACGTTCAAATTCTCGTCCTCGTAATTGACGCGGTCAAAGCCGCTGTGGTTGAAATTGCACGTGGGATCGGAGAGGAATTCGAGCGCCACTTCTTTGTCGTTCATGCAATATTTGCGGAGTAATGCCGTCACCTAAATCGATTTTCTAATTTAATTATTAAAGCTCACTTTGTTGACCGAAGCCCGAGAAGGGTTGTTTTCATGAAACAGGTCGCCACCTAAACACTTCTAGAAACATGCATTAAAGCTTGGATACCTAACAAAATCATGTCAACGCCTCGTTTGTTGCCAATTTGCAGCACCTCTTCGAAAGTGTTGACCGCATCGTTGTCGATGATCTTCTTCTTTTCTGCGTAGCCTACATGGACATCGGTGGCGATCAGGATCTAAGAAAATAATCAGGAAATGAATAGCTGATAAACCGAACCCTGATGTCGTTGGCATCACCCTCACCGGTTGTTGGCAGCTCGTCAATCTAATCTTCAAGTAAGACAAAAAATAGGAATAATGGCACCTGTGAGTCGTTGATTTGCGGCCGTTGCGATTCCTGCGGAAGGGGATCATCTTCCTCCATTTCGTAGTCCATCTTTCCACGCTGCCCAAGCCTAGAAAGAAGCTGTATAAGCTTGCGAACGATTGTTTCTTGTAAAAACCAAACAGAAAAGTGCCGAAAATGGAAAAATCCGCGCGGCTGTGATTTAGATAGCGTAATTTTGCCGTTGTTCCCTAAAATACACTAACGCTACTTGGAAAGGCTATTTTCCGTTCGACACCGCCTCCTAAAACGTGGACTTTTGCTTTTTGGCTCTGAATTTCAATAATTTGATGTTTTTTTCGCTTTCTCAAACATTAGATTTGGAGCCCGGGCTCTTGCGGCAAAAGCCGGGCGGAAAGAGGAGTTCCACTCGGTTGTCCCGAGCACCGTAGATGCCAGTAATAGAACACGAGGTGTATATGCCCCGGTTGTGCCCTCAAGTGCCCCCGTTGTTTATCAGCTGCTCGGGCACGTTTTTGGGGTGGATGACCAGGCAAAACGTGAAAAAAAGCGATCTTTTGGTTGCCTCTTGTAGGGGGGAGCTAAATTTTCCGAGACAGCTGATTTTAGAAATCTTTTTTTCCTCGTTTTGCCTTGTTTCATCGCTTTTAAATACTTCTCAATAAGTTTATTTTACAGATAGCTAGTTGGCCCACTTTTGCGAGGCCAAAGAAAACGATATGGACTGCAAACTCAGGGAACGCTTTCGGTATGCCTTGGTTCAGTAAAATAGATTGAGTTTTAGAAAATTTCGCTCTTACCCGGACCAGCCGGACCAAGTCTTCCACCAGCGCAACATTCGCGGCCACACCGGATGCGTGAACTCGGTCGAGTTCTCGCATTCTCAGGATATGATGGCTAGCGGTAAGGGCAATAGCAATTGGTTGTACGTTTTTAGGCGGTGACGACCAGCGCATTCTCGTGTGGAGCGTTGGCGATTTGTTGGCACGCGGCGACCCTGAACCACGTCAGATTATGCGCGAAAAGCACAGCGCCAACATTTTCACGTATTCATTTTCCAACGAGTAAGGTTTTTTATAATTGCATTGATATGGATTTTCTAGCGATCGGCAGCTGTACTCGGGCGGAAATGACAGCGGCGTGCTTCTGCACGACATTGCAACCGGTAGCGCGCTCAGGCAATGGCACGGAGCTTCACCGGTGTACCATCTCAGCTGTAGTGTAAGTTTTGACCCTTGGGCATCTTCGGATAATCGAAAAAATGGATCAGGCAAAACAAAAAAATAATGTTTTAGCCCGTCGATGACCACGTCGTCGCTGCGGCACGAGACCAAGGCCACATCGATTTCTATGATACACGAAGCAATGAAAATTCTGCATCTACCGTGCTTAGGTATCCTTTAAATTACCTTCAAAATAGTTTTCCAGGTTTCCCGGCCGATCAGCCTACTGCGGCGCGTTCAACCCGGAAGTCCCGAATATTTTTGCTGTTTGTACGGAAGGAGATGGCTTGTCTATGCACGACCTTAGGCATCCAAAAAAGTAGGATCTCCACGCCAATGGCTGAAAATATTGCTTTTTTTTAGAAAACTGTTCGACTTCTCCCGGCACACGCCCCGCGGTTGTTTCTACGGCGAATTCGACTCGACGGGAAAACGGATTGTGTTGAACCAGAACAAGGATTATCCGCTTGTTTTGGATGTAAGATTTTGCCAACCTTAGGAGAACTGAAATTCCTTTTTGGTTCTTTGTTTTAACAATAAAGGACGAAAGTGTCTCTAAACTACTTCTACTATTCTAAACTATACTAATTTTTGTGTAAAAAAAGATTGATACATTATCGATTTTCGACCAAAAACGGGCTTTTTGACCAAAACTTCGACTTTTGGAAGTTTTTAGATAGTTTTTCTAGTCGGATTATAGTTTGATTTTACTAAAAACACTAATAAAGTAGGCAAAAGTCCGATTTTTTTACGCGGAAAATTTTCAGCTTCCGTCAGCCCAGGTGCTTCGCCTCAAAGACCCACAATTCCGCAGCTTTCACACGATCAAGTCAGTGATCTTTGCTGAGGATGACGTCGTGATGATGGGTAACTTTTAGCGGAAATTTTGGCATTCAATTTCTAGGTGGCGATGACTTCAACATTTACGCCTGGCAGATTCCGGACGGATTTGCCGAATTGCCACCGGTCGAAGGTATTTTTAAAACACTCCAAGATTTGAGATAATTTTTAGGCCTAGAAATGTACCGAAATCTGGATAACTGCACGACGATGCTGCAGGGGCACCGGTCGATCGTCAACCACGTCCGGTACAACAAGAAAATGAAGGCGCTGGCGAGTTGCGGGATTGAGAAAATTGTCAAGGTATCGGGAAAACGTTTTTGGATGTTTTTCTCTTTTCTACGACATTTTTTTAATTTTCTCATTCAGATTTGGACGCCGTACGCGACGATGGATTCGACGATCAACCCGATATTGAGAACCCCGCAAATGGTATTGTTTTATGAAAATAAATTTAAAATTAAAAAATATTTTCAGGGCGGTTTTATCGATCCCGTTGAGAACCTCGATGACAATGTGGACGAAGATCCGCAAATGCTGTCCTATTTTGATGAGATATCGAATGTGGGTTTTTCCGCGGAGAATGTTAATTCCGCTTTTACCCGTTTTTACTTTTTTCCTATCTTAATGCATATTTTGAAGATCTTATATGCACATATTTTAAAATTTCGAAAACTTGTCCTTTTCAGCAGACTCGCCATGAAACAATGGGCGGCTCGATGCATCGCGGTTTCCTGGACGATAGCGACGATAGCGGTCCCTTTAGCGGTATATTTTGATCCTATTTTTTCATAATTCTACGATTTTCTATTTTTTCGTAATTTAATTTTGTTGGTTATTTTAAATCGATGATTTTCAGCCTATGTCGACCAAGTGCACTACCTCGATATCGACGATGGAATCAGCGGCGATTCTGACGACTCTGACGATTCCTCCGCATCGGAAAGCACCGGCCACCATCCCCGCCGCACCATCCAGTTCTTCTTTCAAGCCGCCAGGCGGCGATATGAGGCGCTTACCGCTGAGGAGATGGGTAAGATTTATTCGTATGGATATTTTTGAAAGTGTAGCGATTTCATAAAGTGCAATGTTTGTACCACTTTTTCAGCAGCGGATCGCTCGGATGACGGGGCTCAGGGAGACGACGAGGCGACGGATGGCCGTAGCGACGTGGACGACATGGACACTTCCGGGGCTGTCGCTGATGCGGAGGACAGCGAGCGTGAAGGTATTAATGAGAATTTTGGTTAGCCGGGGGACTAATTTTTTTCGGTGTATATTTCCTGTTAATAATAAATAATTTAGCTTTATAATGTAGTTTTTATAGGTTTTTGTAATTTTGACGGCTGGAAACGTTTTTGAAAATTCTAATTTTTTGATCGTTTTTGGTCCTTCTTTTGCTTTTTTCCGTTTATAGCCCTGTTAATAATAAACCGTGTAGCTTGAAATTTATTTTTTATAAGTTTTCGTAGTTTTTGATTGCGAGAAAGTTACAAAAATGTTTTAAGATTTTGAAAACTCCAAAATTCTGACGTTTTTGGCCGTGTTTCATACATTTTTAACCAAAAAGGCAAATCTTTTTGCAAATTTTGTAAAATTTGGTTCCAATCCGCACAGGATTACTGCGAAAAATTAGTTTTGCCTGCTGAAGTGAAATCCCCCCTGCTAACAGTCCAGCACCACATATTTTTGCCTATTCGTCAATTTAGGTGGCGATGCTCCTTCGAGGGAGCCGATCACTCGCTGGCCTCCATCCCCATCGCCGTCTCCTCCTGCTGTTTGAACGGGTTTGCACATAGTTCATTGGCTTGATAATAGTTTTCTGCTCTACTATTCGTTTTTCGGTCCTAATCACTGACAAAGTCACCAGTACCTTGCATTTCGTCTCTATTCCCTCGACTCTCTCTGGATAAACGGGTCCCGCCAACGCTTCGAACGAATGTGATTCGCCCCCCTTCAATGTGCAGTCGTTTTTGTTTTTATCCTCACCCCCCGTTTTACTCATTCCCCATTTTTTTTAGGGAATTATGTACATAAAAATATTGGAAATAAATTTACGGTTGGTTCGATGTTGTTCACATATCGGTTATCAGAACCAAGTCGGGATGAAAAGGGTTTGTTTTCGAATCGATAATATTTTCCCGGTTATCGGAGGATCAAGGCCGAAACGCACACCCTTAGCGATGGCTACCCCTCGATTCGTTCTTTGCTCCCGACGACCCATCCCCGGGGTCATTCGACTATCCGCTTGACAGCTAACTTCTGGTGAGCAATGATGTCTGTTCGTCCACTGAGCCCAAAACGGCTGTTCCTTATCGTTCGCGAACAAATTGTTTGCGATTTCGGACAGATGGCCTCATTTTGCTCCGACCTAAACGAGAGCCCTACGGCCACTAAGTAACTCTGCTAGCCTGCCCCCGAGATTCCAATCTCCGGGGTACAGCTCACATGCCGGGGCGCAAGTCTCCGCCCCTGTTTATTTACAACTCTGCTCGCAATTGGCCGTTCACTGCAGTCGACTGCTGTCTGTGTTTTCCCCCGTGCCACTATCGCTTTTTCGGGGGTCTCTCCCGTGTCTCACGAGCCTTTTCAGACCCTATATTTCTGTCTTTCTTTCTCTCCTACTCTTTTTCTTTCTTTAAAGGGAGAGAGCTTTCCAGTTTGTTGTTCTCGGCCCTGCGCCCCCATCGCCCCGGCCGGCTGCTGACCACTCGCCGCTTTTGGGCGAACGCCAGTATCACTTGGCCCGGATTTAGATAGTTTAACGGGATTACCGGGTTCTGTCGCATTATCGAGGCAATTTTTGTATAAGTAAATGCCTGAGACAATATAAAGTATTTTAATAATGGTTTTAGTAAAATAAAAGTATATTTTTATTAGAAAGACTATCTATAAACTTTCAAAAATAATTCCAAAAATTGACATTTTCGTCAAAAACGGTCATTTTTGATCGAAAAACCCGATATTTCTACTTCTTTTTTCAAATTTTCTATTTTTAGGGATAGTAAAAAAACTTTTAGAAACACTTCCGCTATTCCACGGGGAAAAGTTTTCCAGGAAAATGTAATATAAAATGAGGATGTGTTTCTGCACTGTTTTTTTTTTTGTTATTCCTAGTTTTTACAAAAACTTTAAACGTAAATATATATGGATTCTGTGACAAAGAAATTCTGGGCTTATCCGATCCCCGCCCCCCCGATAACGCGAAAGCTCCTAGTCCTTTTTGGGGGACTCTACCTCATTTTTTTTACGGAATGAGTTTGTGCTGTTTTGGATTATTTTCCGGTTTTACAAAAGCTCAATTTACATAAATCCACTTTTAAATAGTCTCTAGAGGCGCTCGTAAAACTCTGACCTCCATCCCGAAGTGTAACACTTTGTAGTTTTGAATTTTCATCCAAAATCGGCATCCGGAAAATTCAAATTCACACCAAATTCGAAATTTCCATTCATACTTCTTGTTTGCTGGGCAAGACGGTTCCCGATTTCCATTCCCGCCATATACAATCGCAAACTCGTATAAACTTTGTTGGTTTTCCCGTGTTCGATATTTTGGAAATTGCTCGATTCATTCTGCAACGCAACAGCTTCCAGGATGGGCCTCCTTCGTCACCCGGGGATGATCACCTCCCGCAAGCTGATGGTCGCCTACCGCCACGCCAGCACCACCGTCAAGAAGCGCGAGTTCAACAAGGTATTTGGGTACAACTTCTGAGGATGATCTTGTAATTTTTAGGTGATGGTGGCGAACCGCGGAGAAATCGCTATCCGTGTCTTCCGTGCCCTCACCGAGTTGAACAAGACCAGTGTGGCCATCTTCTCCGAGCAGGTTTGATCTTTTGGTTTTTTCCTAGTTCCTGATGCATGCATTTTGCTCTTTGCCCCCTCTATTTGCTACCGGGGGCGTTATCGCGCTGTTTTTGCCCTCGGGCATCGAGATATCGCCTGTCTCGTCCGGACCGGGGAATTCCTGGATATGGAAATTAGCGAGACGTAATGTGCGCAATCTGAAAACTTCCGAAAAGGGGAAATTGATGTTTTGGTTGATTTGCATTATCTCGGGGGAGGAGGGGGGGTTGGAATTTCTTTGTATAAGTCTAGAAATGTATAGTGACTTAATAGGAACCATTTAAAAAAAAATAGTTTTTGGTCGAAAAAAATAGTTTTTGAACATTTGTAAAAGTTACGTTTAGGACTATTAAAAACAGATTGGAAACACGTCCGCTATGTATTTTGATTGAAAAATTGGATTTAAGAAAAACACGAAACAGTGCGAAAACGAAACATAGAAAAGCTTGCTTTGCTTTAAGCAATGTGCACAATGAAAACTTCCGAGAAAGCGGAAATCTGTTTTTTTTTAGGACAAGCACTCGATGCATCGCCTGAAGGCCGACGAGGCCTATCTTGTCGGCAAGGGTCTACCGCCAGTCGCCGCCTACCTGACGATTGACCAGATTATCGACACGGCCCTGAAGAACAACATTGACGCCATCCACCCGGGCTACGGCTTCCTGTCGGAGCGCGCCGACTTTGCGCAGGCCTGCGAGAATGCGGGCATCGTCTTCATCGGGCCGAGCCCTGACGTGATGGCTAGAATGGGGGACAAGGTAAGGGGGCGCGATTTTTCGCAGTCTTTCAAAAACGTGATTCAAACGCTGTTTCCAGGTTGCTGCTCGTCAAGCTGCCATTGAATCCGGTGTCCAGGTCGTTCCCGGTACCTCTGGGCCCATCACCAAGTGGGTTATCTTCGATTTCTTGAAAGTCTCGATTTTCTACTCCTGGAATCTAATCACTCTTCTGCTGTTCTTCTTCTTGACTGCGCAGCGTGCAAAGTAGACCTCCCGACCCCCCATTTACCCCCATACTTGTGGGGGTTGGATGGGGGTCATAGGGGGGTTGCGAGGGGGGTAGGGTGGGGGTTGGGCGGGGTGTTCGAATGGGGGTTTTGAGGGGTGTTGAAAAAAAAAGTTGAAAAAGGCTGAAACGATTTTAAACCTTTAAAACATTAACTTAAAATAGCCAGAATTTTGCCCCATGGGGGTCTTTGGGGGTTGGAATGGGGGGTTCGAGTGGGGGGTCCATTGGGGGTTGGCAGGGGTGTCTGTTGGGGGGTTTTGGTGGGTGTTGCGATGGGGGTCAAAATGGTGTCTTTGGGGGTAAATGGGGGGGTTCGGGAGGTCTAGTGCAAAGCAATAAATAGATAAATAAAACTATTTAGAGCCGAGGAGGCCGTGGAATTTGTCAAGGAACACGGCACACCCATCATCCTGAAAGCGGCCTATGGCGGCGGCGGACGCGGCATGCGACGCGTCGACAAGATTGAAGAGGTCGAGGAGGCCTTCCGCCGCGCCTACTCGGAGGCTCAATCGGCGTTCGGAGATGGCAGCCTGTTTGTCGAGAAATTTGTCGAACGTCCCCGCCATATCGAAGTGCAACTGCTAGGTAATGGAGGAACACAAATTTGTGTAGTTTTTACGTTTAGGAATAGTAAAAGCAGTTTGGAAAGGCTTCCGCTATTTAGATTGAAAACATTGGATCCTAAGACAAGTTTTGTCCCCCCCCCCACGATAATACCAAAGAACCTCGCCCCTTTCCAGGAGATCACCACGGAAATATCGTTCACCTGTACGAGAGAGACTGCTCGGTGCAGCGCCGTCATCAGAAAGTCGTGGAAATCGCGCCCGCCCCCGCTCTGCCGCCAGGCGTCCGCGACAAGATCCTCGCCGACGCTATCCGCCTCGCCAAGCACGTCGGCTATCAGAATGCTGGTATCTTTCTAGGGCTGTAACCTGAATTTTGATGAATCCAGGAACCGTCGAGTTCCTCGTCGACCAGAAGGGCCACCACTATTTCATCGAGGTCAACGCGCGACTTCAGGTGGAGCACACCGTCACCGAGGAGGTCACTGGGTACGTTTACTGGCGATAACGACGTCTATTTTCTTTTTTAGTGTCGACCTCGTGCAAGCGCAGATCCGCGTGGCCGAGGGCAAGACGCTGGAGGACCTGAAGCTGAAGCAGGACACGATCCACGTCAATGGGGCCGCTATCCAGTGCCGATTGACAACTGAAGATCCAGCTCGTGGATTCCAGCCGGACTCGGGTCGCATTGAGGTGTTCCGCTCTGGCGAGGGCATGGGCATCCGTCTCGACTCGGCCTCGGCCTATGCCGGCTCCGTGATCACGCCGCACTACGACTCGCTGCTGGTGAAAGTGATCGCCTCAGCGCGCTCGCACAACAAAGCCGCCGCCAAGCTCGTCCGCGCCCTCAAGGAGTTCCGCATCCGTGGCGTCAAGGTATCAATGGGTCCTTTAGCATTATCGAGGGGGGACGAACGAAAGTTTGTTGTATAAGCCTAGAAATGCCTAGTAACTGAATAGGAAGTATGTTAATGATATTATTACTAGGATATAACTTTTTTAAGCTAGAAAAACTTTCTAAAAACTTTTCAAAAATTCAAAATTTTGTAAAAACCCGGCCATTTTTTTGGTCGAAAAATCGCCATTTTTGAGATTTTTAGCAAAAGTTTACACTATACATCAAACCGTTTTTACGTTTAGAAAATAATAAAAAAATCGTTTCGAAACACTTCCACTATTTGTATTCAAAACCATATTAAATAAATAAATAAAGAAAGCTCTCTGTTAGGTTTTAGGTTTTTAGGAAAAAAACTATTTAGAACAGTTTTTTTGCGAGTGGTTTTTCTTTATAAAAAAACAGAAAAAACCATGAAAAAAGTTGTGAGAATTCGTGTTTGAAAACTCGGGCTTTTGACAGAAAACTGGGGTTTCTTGAGGTTTTCTATCCCTTAAAACTTGAAATTCAGACGAATGTTCCCTTCCTGCTTAACGTCCTCCAGCACAAAGCCTTTATTGACGCCTCCGTCGACACCTACTTCATCGACGAACACCCGGAATTGTTTGCTTTCAAGGTGTTGTAATTTACACCCTATGAAATATCGATTCTTTTCAGCCCAGCCAAAATCGTGCCCAGAAGCTGCTCACGTATTTGGGCGAGGTTTGTCGATGCAAAGAGATTCTCAGCGCAACCAAAATTCAGATCCAAGTCAACGGCGCCACCACCCCGCTTGCCACCACTACAAAGCCGGCCCACGTCGAGCCCCCGGTTCCCCACCTCAAAGCCGGTAAGCTATTTTAGCAGGTTGCCAACGATTACTGGTACTGGACTGTTAGCGGGGGGGGGGGGGTTTGGCAGGAAAAACCATTTTTGTTTCTCCGCCCACACCTGTTGATAGTCTTTAGCGTATTTTTATAGTTTTTAGTAGCTTTTTTGTGCTTTCTGGAAAGCGCTAAAATTTTTTTAAATTTGAACATTTGAAAAGTTGACCTTTTTGGCCATTTTTCATACGTTTTTGACCAAAAAGCCACACATTTGGAAAGACTTTGTCTTTTTATAGGCTTGTTATGTCTAAAAACGGTGTAAAATGCTATAAAAATGTTTTACATTTTGCTATAGAGGCGTACGAAATTACTGTGAAAAATTGGTCCGCCGATTACCCTCCCACCACCGTTAACAGTCCAGCACCAATGATTCTATGCCCCTATTCCAGAGGAGGAAGAAGCACCGATGGGTCGGTTTCCGGCTGAATTTGGCTCTTTTTAACGTTTATTTCGAGTCCGCTGACACGTAGGGACGGCGCTTTTGTTTTTGGAAATTTCTTAGGGTTTTTACCGCTTTCAGTTTGCCATATTACTAAATAGGTTTCATAAATCGTTTTTTAGGCACCAAGCCCCCGGTCGGTCTCCGCAGCGTGCTCGTCAACGAGGGCCCCGAGGCGTTCGCGAAGGCCGTGCGCCGCAACAAGGGCTGCATGATCACCGACACAACTTTCAGGTGCATTTCTGCGGCGTGGCTTTTGGAATGTTTTTTCTCTCAGGGATGCCCACCAATCGCTGCTCGCCACCCGCGTGCGCACCTACGACCTGGCCAAGATCTCGCCGTTCGTCTCGCACAAGTTCCCGCACCTGTTCTCGCTGGAGAACTGGGGAGGTAGATGATCTGGACTTTATAAGCTTATTCTACCCCGCTTTAGGAGCCACCTTCGACGTGTCGATGCGCTTCCTCCACGAATGCCCCTGGGAACGGCTGGAGACACTGCGCAAGCTCATCCCAAATATTCCTTTCCAAGTAGGCTCACCAAAAAGCCAGCAGCATTCGCTCTTTATTTTTAGTGCCTGCTTCGCGGCGCTAACGCGATGGGCTACAGCAACTACCCGGACAACGTCATCGACAAGTTTGCCGAGCTGGCCGTCAAGTCGGGCATGGACATCTTCCGCGTGTTCGACTCGCTCAACTACGTGCCCAACCTCCTCGTCGGCATGGAGGCGGTCGGCAAGGCGGGCGGTGTTGTTGAGGCGGCGATCGCGTACACTGGTGAGCTCCGGACTGTGGTATTGACCCTTTTTCAGGCGACGTCTCCGACCCGACGCGCACCCAGTACAACCTCCAGTACTACCTCGACCTGGCCGAACAACTCGTCAAAGCGCAGTGCCACATCCTCTCCATCAAGGACATGGCCGGCGTCTTGAAGCCCGAGGCCGCCAAGCTGCTCATCACCGCGCTGCGTGACAAGTTCCCGGATATGCCCATTCATGTGCACACCCACGACACGGCTGGCGCCGGCGTGGCGTCGATGATCGAGTGCGCGAAGGCTGGTGCTGATGCTGTAGATGCGGCCGTCGACTCGATGTCGGGCATGACCTCGCAGCCCAGCATGGGGGCCATCGTCGCCGCCCTGCAGGGCACCAAGCACGACACAGGTATGAAAGCAAATTCCTTGCGCATTATTAGCTTTTGAATTTTAATTTTTTACTTTTTCGTTTTTTTTGCCCCTTTTTATCTACTTTTTTAGAACTTTCTTTAGTAGCCAATTTTTCTAGTGAAAATAGAGAACGTGCCTCGCAACCGTTTTTCCCTAGGCGTAAACATACAAATTTAGCTACTAAAAAGAAAAGAAAATAGTGATTTGCGACAAGCTCCATTTTTTACAGTTTTTTAGATGGCTCTCCGCTTGAAATATTCCTGCTATTATTGAGGACGTTATTAGAATATCTACCATTGCTATACTTTTACTTTAAAAAAATTACAATCTTAAAAATCCTAAAGAACGTTCTTAGCGAGTATTCGATGAAATTTTAAACATTTTTAACAATGTGTTTAGGCAATTTTTCCACTTTAAATATCGCGAAATGACCGAAAAATGTTCAATTCCTAGGCCTGAACATGGACTCGATCTCCGAGTACTCGGCCTACTGGGAAAGCGCCCGGCAGCTGTACGCGCCGTTCGAGTCGGCCACGACGATGAAGAGCGGCAACGCCGACGTCTACAAGCACGAGATCCCCGGCGGCCAGTACACCAATCTGCAGTTCCAGGTTAGCGATTTTAGGCGACTGGCGTGACCCCCGAATTCTAGGCATTCTCCCTCGGCCTCGGCGACAAGTTCGACGACGTTAAGCGCATGTACCGCGAGGCGAACCTGGCCCTCGGCGACATCATCAAGGTAATACTCCCCAAAGGGCTCACTTGCTGCAACTCTGCCTTCGTTAGGTGACCCCCTCATCGAAGATTGTCGGCGACCTGGCGCAGTTCATGGTGCAGAACAACCTGACGCGCGAGACCCTCGTCGACCGTGCCGACGAGCTGTCCTTCCCGAAGAGCGTCGTCGAGTTCATGCAGGGCTACGTCGGCCAGCCGCCCTACGGATTCCCGGAACCGTTGCGCACCAAGGTGCTGCGCGGCAAGCCGAAGATTGACGGCCGCGGCGGCGAGAATATGGCGCCGATGGACCTCGAGAAGGCGAAGAAAGATCTGGAGGAGCAGCACGGCCGCAAGTTGAGGTAGATTAGGACTATAAGAGTTTGAAATAGACCCTCGCTTCTCAGGGACGTCGACGTGATGTCGTGGGCCATGTTCCCGAAAGTGTTCGACGACTTCGAGCAGTTCCGCCAGCGCTACGGCCCGGTGGACAAGCTACCAACCCGCATCTTCCTCACCGGCCTCGACATTGCCGAGGAGGCTGACGTCGAGATCGAGACGGGCAAGACGCTGGCCATCCAGCTGCTCGCCGAGGGCAAGCTGAACAAGAAGGGCGAGCGTGAGGTGGGGCTCAGAGTCCGAACTTGAACGCCTTGTGGTTCTAGGTGTTCTTCGATCTGAACGGACAGATGCGCTCGATCTTCGTGCAGGACAAGGAGGCCAGCAAGGTGGGGGAAATTCAGTACGTACTACTTCGTTTTTAGGAGCTGATCGTCCGCCCGCGCGCCCTAGCCGGCGTCAAGGGCAGCATCGGAGCGCCGATGCCGGGCGAGGTGCTCGAGCTGAAGGTGCAAGAAGGGGATAAGGTCCGTTTTCATGGAAAAATCTTATTTTGGGTTTTTCTTTGAGGTATCGCCGAAGCAAGCTCTTTTCGTGCTCTCCGCCATGAAGATGGAGATGGTCATCGACTCGCCGATTGCTGGTGGGAGCATCCTACTATATATAAAAAAATAGTGTGTGTGTGTGTCTGTGTAGATTTGCATCCACTTCCGGATGTATGTTCCGCTCATAACGGGTCAGGGAAGAAGTTTTCCGGCATGTTTGATACGTCGGTTCTTTAGGATTCCCGGGGGAAGTATTCCCGGGGAAACCAATTTTTTCCTGGTGGTCCCGGTTGACCTAGTAATCAAATATAAAGTGTTTTCGAATTGTTTTTAGTAAGTTTTAACTATATTTAAAGCAGAATAACTTTCAGAAAAATTTAGAAAAATGTTTGAAAAAGTCGAAAATTTGGTCATTTTGGGTCTATTTTTCGACCTAATTTTTAATTTTTTACATTTTTTTTGGTTAAAATGTGTGTAGTTTTTATGCACAGGAATAGTTAAAAACAATTTAGAAACGCATCCGCAATTTATACAAAAATCTAGGCTTTCGCCGAAAAAAATTTGGTTTCCCCCCCCGGGAATACTTTCCCCCCCCGGGAATCCTAAAGAACCGATACGTCGTTTGGTGCGTAATGGAATGAAGATGACTGCCGACCAATTAGATTTTTCAAAATTTACTATTTTCGACATTAAATTTAGGTTTTTGTAAAATTTCCTTTGTTAGGCAAAATTTGCATGCGCCGGAAGTGGATATTGCCTATAAAATCAAGCCACCGAGGCTATTTCGCATTTTCGTCAGTGGGATCCGAGCCGAATATGCATAGTATTTTTGTGATCGGACCTGACGGGGCCCAGGGGTGAAAAGCCGCGGAGCGGCTTTTCAACCCTGGTTGTTTTGTTAACTAATTAATTTACTCCAATTTTTCCAATATTTTAGCACGTTTTGTTTTTGTATTTTTTGTATTTAAATTCTCTGGAACTTTTAGAAAAGCCTATTTTACTTGAATTGCGTAAAATTGCTCAAGATTAAAATTGAAGAAAAACATTATACAAAATTCAACTTAATTCGTCGAATAAATTCGGATAATTTTAATAATTCTATAAAAATGATAAAATTTTCTATCTCCGTTTTGCAGGCACCGTGAAGCGCGTCTTCGCCAAGAAGGGTGACAAGTTCGAGGCGGGCGACCTGGTCATCGAGGTCGAGCCGTAGAAGTCATTTTCATCACCACCGTGCCATTGGACAAGCCAGATGCCGTCACATTGCCTAGATTGATGCCCTGCCCATTCCGGATTTTTTGTTTTTGCTAGTACCCTCTCCTTAATGCTCATGCTCCCTGTAAGCCGTCCTCTCTCATTGTATGTGTTAATTTTAATAAATGGCGTGCTTGAATTGACGTATACCGTTTGATGTCTCTCTGTTTTCACTTAATCTCCCCGCCTTTTTTGTATTTTTTCCTGGCTGTTGTTACTCCAAGGTTTTTCGCCTCGTTTTTGGTGCTTCTCCTTGCTATTCCCCGGCCCTGTGAATTTTTATGGCCTTTGCGGAGTTGTGAATTAATGTTGGACAGTGATTTTGCCGCTCTGCTCCCCCGCATCATCTTTTCACCTTTTGAAAACACGTGTATTTACATAGTGATTGCGAGTAGCGGTCGATCGATCGATCGATCGATTGATCAGTTTCTGTAGTAAATAGTAATAATTTTTTTCTGTTATCTTTAACGTGCGCTCAGGCCTGATTTTCAAGTGAAAATGAATTTTATCGATGTTTTTAGGATTTAAAATTGGGGAGAGGATATGGCAGGCTAGCAGCGATTTTTCAGGAACTTACCGACGACCCGGACTTTTAGATTCTACGGATCTCCCGGATTCGCTAGTAAATTTGCATCCGGGTGCCCGGACCGGCCCCCAGGACCCGCAACCGCTCGAACTTCACTTGGCCGAGTCGCTAGCCTAGCCCGACTCTTGGCGCGGGCCTCATCGTCGTATCCGGTTACCCACCCTTTCCGCCGGTCTCATCCAAACACAACAGAGAGACCCGAAAAGTTGGCACTAGTTGCCGCGTTTTTCGGCTGGCCCTTGCTAGGTTGTTTGCTAATTTTTTGGTCAAGGGAAGTTTCCTAAGCGATCTCGGCTGGTCTGTTTTTTTTTCTGAAGTTCCCCGCACAATTCTTATCTCGACTAGCCGGCCTTCTGTGATTCCTAGGAAATCTCTGCCAGCCTGCCCGGGGGCGGGGGTTTTGTATTTATATCCCAAAGAATCTTGGCTAGCTTCTTAAAAGGCCAGTTGCCTGCTCTTTCCTAAAGGATCTTTGCTAGCCTGCACTAGCGATATAATTCCCAAACAATTTCTGCTAGCATGCCCTCCCTTTCTATAGAGAGCTTACATCCTCAAGAACCTCTGCTAGCCTGTCTTCCCTGCCGAAAGAATGCCTGCAACTTTGCGAAGGTGCCTTTGAGAAGAAGGTGTTTTCGTCAAGGATCTCTGCTAGCCTCCCTGACGCTTTAGTTCCACCTGCGGAGCCCGATTTCCAAAATAACCTCTGCTATCTGGCCCTTCACTCCAATTTTATTACGCTAAAGCCCAAGAACTTGGCGACCCCCCGAAAAAGTGCGCGACCATTTTTTTGTGTGGGTCCTCCTGTAATTCGAGCTGCGTCCCCGGGTTCGCTGACTAGAATATTCCCCCCAAGCGCCTTTTTATTGCTCCCCCAAAACTTTGGACATCCGCGCGTAACCCGATAGGGTGGATCGCGCTGGGAGCGGAATTTGGTATGGGAACGGAGTGTTTGTTTGTTTGCTGCTTTTTTTTGGGGGGGTATATTAGGTGGTTGCGCAATTGACCCAGCGATTGGCTGCGATTTGGGGCCTAAGGGTACCTTTGGCTACGGTAATTGGCCAAAATTTGGGCCGGCGATTCCTCAAGGGATTTCTGCTAGGCTGCTCTTCCGCAACAATCCCTGCTAGTCTGCCCTCTCCTCTCCCTCAACAATCTCTGCTAGTCTGCCCTCTCCTCTTCCTCAACAATCCCTGCTAGTCTGCCCTCTCCTCTCCCTCAACAATCTCTGCTAGTCTGCCCTCTCCTCTTCCTCAACAATCTCTGCTAGCCTGCCCTCTCCTCTTCCTCAACAATCTCTGCTAGACTGCCCTCTCCTCTTCCTCAACAATCTCTGCTAGCCTGCCCCTCCTCTTCCTCAACAATCTCTGCTAGCCTGCCCTCTCCTCTTCCTCAACAATCTCTGCTAGCCTGCCCCTCCTCTTCCTCAACAATCTCTGCTCTCTCACTCTCGCTCTCTTTCGCTTCCCAAATGATCTCTGCTAGCCTATTAGCGCTTCTAGTCCCTAAAATAGCTAGCTAAAGGAATAACTAGATGAGCTGACCATAGTGGGGGTCCGTTGTTTAGGGCCCTTTAATGACCCAATTCTGCCCTTTCCTCCCCTCCTAATGTTGCCCCGACTGGCCAGCATACTCACTCGGAAATCGTCGTTACGCGTTCCCGCGGAATTTTCGCGTGAATTATTCATTCTAATAGGGTTCCAGGCTTATTTTGGAATTCAGCCAAGGGGCTGTAGTCGCTGGCAGGCTAGCAGAGATCTTTTAGGAGGAGAGGTGGGCTAGCAGAGAATTTGGAGCAGGGCAAGCTAGCCGTGATCGCTTAGGAAAGTCCCCGTTTCAGCAGTGCGCCTTCTCAAACTCTCTTTGTTGTTTTTGGCCGCTGCCCCGGGCCCTCTCAAAAATCTGAGTGCGATATGGCTATCGGGGGCCAGGGTGTGGCCCTCGCAATGGCCCCTCAGGGTCAAGAGGTTCGTCTTTTCGCCTTGGGCCCCCTTATTTTTCGAGAGGGGGCCCAAAGATGGGGCCCTTGAGGGCCCACCGATACGCGAGACAGAGAGAGCATATGCTCTCATCATCTGACCACCACAACCACAACATACTATATAGCGAGAGAGAGGGGCAGGGAGAGCGAGAGAGAGAGAGAGAGAGAGAGAGAGAGAGAGAGAGAGAGAGAGGGGGAGAGCTGTAAAACCGGGGGCACTCCTTTTATTGTGTAGCGGCGCGTACAGAGGAGTCGACTGGAACATTGAGACAGTTATGGGGTACTGTAGCGAGATAGACAGCGAGATAGAGAGACAGAGAGAAATTTTTGTGGACTTCCGAAAGCGTCACTGCTAGCCTGCCCTCGAGCCCCCTTTGCCTTCGATGGCCCTTTAAAACGACTATGCATATTTTTAACACAATACTTGCCAAAACTAACCACTTCGAAAGGTAGATTTAAAAAAAAATCGTGTTTTCCAACTTTTCCAGGAGCCGGGCATGCTAGCAGAGATTATTAGGGAAGATTCGAATCTCACCGTGCCCACAATCACCCCTAATTTACTACACAGCACCCCCACCCGGCCGCCAGGTCCAATTTTTTGTTTGTCGCGCGTGCCCCCCCCTTATGCTGTTGCTGACTGGCAAAACTTGCGGTGATCGATCAACTCAAAAGGGGTGCGCTGAGGAGGAGGAAGACAAGGAGGGACAACTCGAACAAATGTTTCTCATCTATCTTCAACAACTACGAGGAACCGTAGTAGATCTGGATAGATAGACAGCATTTAAATTGGCTCTGCTAGCCTGCCCTCTCCTCTTCCTCAACAATCTCTGCTAGCCTGCCCTCTCCTCTTCCTCAACAATCTCTGCTAGCCTGCCCTCTCCTCTTCCTCAACAATCTCTGCTAGCCTGCCCTCTCCTCTTCCTCAACAATCTCTGCTAACCTGCCCTCTCCTCTTCCTCAACAATCTCTGCTAGCCTGCCCTCTCCTCTTCCTCAACAATCTCTGCTAGCCTGCCTAGCCTAAATATACGCACTCGAAAGTTTCAACGTTTTCGAGCTGTCATCACAAGGATGCTGCTCCATCTTTGGGGTCGGATAAGGACAGATGCCAGCTGCACGCAACCGCACATTGTTTGAGTGTGTGGATGTGCCCTCAGGGCACACTCACTCAACACCGCACAACTGGGCGCTAATTAAAATTTTGAGAGTAGGAGTGTGTCGGAATTTGGAATCAAAATGGTCGGAGGAGATGGCATGCTAGCAGAGATTGTTGAGGAAGAGGAGAGGGCAGGCTAGCAGAGATTGTTGAGGAAGAGGAGAGGGCAGGCTAGCAGAGATTGTTGAGGAAGAGGAGAGGGCAGGCTAGCAGAGATTGTTGAGGAAGAGGAGAGGGCAGGCTAGCAGAGATTGTTGAGGAAGAGGAGAGGGCAGGCTAGCAGAGATTGTTGAGGAAGAGGAGAGGGCAGGCTAGCAGATTGCCGACGGATTTTGTGGCACGCTCCCTTTAGGCTTAAGTTTTGGAATCTTTCCGGCCAAAGTTTCCCCAGAAAAAACTAATTTGCGTAAAAACTGAGGGTGCCCACTTCACACCCCCTGGGGGGGCTGCCTAGCCTCGCAAAACGCGTGTGTGTAAACATAGCAGTCTTCGTCCTCCCGTTTTTGGGAGCGTTGCGGATTATTTAGCAGTTTCCGGAAAATTTCTGGCAGCTGTTGAAGCTTATGAGAAGCCGAATTTTATATAGTTAAAGAGATCTATGATTTTTGATTAATTTTTTTGATTGATTTTTTCCTTCACGATTTGGCCTCTGTTTGCTTGCTTTTCAAATAAAATCATGAAATATTTTTGCTGAATTTTCTGGCAATAATTTGTGTGTTATTTTGGGCCCGTCATTACTTTAATAGAGGCTATACGAATTTCCCGAATTTCCGGCATAACTAGCCAAAAAAGCGCCTCTATTAGCGTGGGAAATTTTGGGCGTGCCCAGGGGGCACATATTATTTTAGTACGAATTTTGCCTAATGATACGATTTTGGGATTTTGACAGAAAAACCATAGAAAAAGTATTAATATTTTTTTTGCGCAAGGAAAATCTAATTTTTCAAAAATCCAAAAGCTTCAAAAAAAAGTTTGGTATTCGAGAATTCGGTTGTATATTTTCTTTATTTTCAAATTTTCAGGATTCTAGAATAGTTTAGTGGAACTGCTTCAAAAGCCCCTGAAAAGTTAGGTAAATCCCTCGCGGGATTCGCATCTGAATGGGCCAATTTTCGGGGGGGGGGGGGATTTTGACCCTTGGATTTCCGCTTCCCGGGATTCTCAGGTTTTTGGGTGTCAAGTGTACTTATGCGTAGTCTGTAGTCAGTGTTTGCAATCCTTAGCTGCTCTCTCTCTATCGCTCTCTCTCCCTCTCTCTCTCTATCGCGCTCTCTTTCTGTCTTCCTCTGTCTCTCTCTCTTACGCTCTCTCTCCCTCTCGCTCCCTCTCTCTATCTCCCTCCCTCTCTCTCTCTCTCTCTCTCTCTCTCTCTTTCTTTAATTTTCAATTTGCCTAAAAGCAGTTTCTAAGGCTCTCACGCTCCTCTCGGCCCAATTTTTTAGCGTCTTCATTTCTATGCTAATTACCACGCTCATGGGTCCCAAAATCTGGGGCCTAAGCTCGCGGAAGCGAGGCGAGATGGGCGATTTGTTATGACCCCGGGGGGCCCACTTCTCAATTATTCACCGTCTCTAATTGCGATTGAGAGCCATAGTGGGTAGGCAAGGGGCTCGAATAACCACATCCGAGGCCATATGTTGCGCGCGGGTTGCTGAAATCTGTTTTATTTTCCGTCTGTTTCTGTCTCTCGTTCTCTCTCGCTATCTCTCTCTCCCGCACTCTCTCTCTCTCAGTCTCTCTCTCTCTCGCTCTCTCTCTCCCTCTCCCACTTTCTAATTTTGCAGTTTATCTGCAAAATCCAAATTTTCCGATTAGCCGGCTTTTGCCTTCACAATCCCTTTAAAACAAGCCCCGCCCCCCACTGTGGTCGGCCTCCCCTCCTCTCTTCTATGGCTTGCACCCCATTAATCATCCGATTTGGGTCACACCCACACACGCTACATGTCCGTCTGATGTACGCGACAATTGTGCGTCGTGTTTTAGCATGAATCCCTAATTTGAATATCCAGGCTTAAGCCTAAGCCGAAGCCTCAACCTAAGCCTAAGCGAAGCCTAAAAGTTTAATTCTAAGCTTAAGCCTAAGCCTCAGCCTAAGCCTAAGCCTAAGCCTCAGCCTAAGCCTAAGCCTAAGCCTAAGCCTAAGCCTAAGCCTAAGCCAAACCTAAGCCTAAGCGAAGCCTAAAAGCTTAAGTCTAAGCTTAAGCCTAAGCAAAGCCTAAGCCTAAGCCTAAGCCTAAGCCTAACCTAAGCCTAACCGAAGCCTAGACCGTTTTGCTGTTTCTCAAAATAATGAATTTTCATGTCGAGATTTTCACGCCAAACACCCAAAAATACTCGATTCCGTATCGATCCGCGAAACGTGCCGTGAAATTGGGGAGAAATCACTTGTGACAATTTCCGTTTTTCACCCGTTTTGCCTTCCCTTTCTCAGCCTATCATTTACATCCAGGCCCGCCCGGCGGCAATCCGCTAATTTGCTTTTTTTGGGTTTTTTATCAGATCGTAATACCTAAAGAATGCATTTATTTGGGCCCATCCCTCAATGGCCATTTAGAGTCTGGGGGAGGCTGCAACCTATTGTAGCGCTGCCAGAGAGAGAGAGAGCGAGAGCGAGAGAGAGAGAGAGAGAGAGAGAGAGAGAGAGAGAGAGAGGGAGAGAGAAAACAAGATTAGCAATCATACCCAACCTATGGAATGCGTGTTTCCCGTTTCGTCGTTTCGTGTAGCAGGGAAAAGGGGATCGGATCCGGCGGACGCGCGAAGCGCCGCTCAAAAAAGTCGGCAAATACCCATTTGTTTCACGCTCTGATGGCTCGTGGTTTGGGTTCTCGGCGCGGTGAAATTCCGCTCTGTTAACTGTAAGCTTGCAGCAACCAGTTTGATATCTACCTCTGGGCTAGCATGCCCTCTCCTCTTCCTCAACAATCTCTGCTAGCCTGCCCTATCCTCTTCCTCAACAATCTCTGCTAGCCTGTCCTCTCCTCTTCCTCAACAATCTCTGCTAGCCTGCCCTCTCCTCTTCCTCAACAATCTCTGCTAGCATGCCCTCTCCTTTTCCTCAACAATCTCTGCTAGCCTGCCCTATCCTCTTCCTCAACAATCTCTGCTAGCCTGCCCTCTCCTCTTCCTCAACAATCTCGGCTAGCTGTCCTTTTTCAGTTCCTGAACAATCGCGGACGGATCATCCCAATCAGTCACGCTCTATTTGATTTGCAGGTCGCCCGATTACACGGATATGGAGATTAGGCATCCGATTTAATAGCATAATCGCTACCTTGGCTACCGTAACCGACATTTCCTGTATTTTCCGCGGTATTTGCCCCCAAATTTGCATATCTAAGGTGCTAATCCCTAAGACATTTGTTGGGCCAAGGCCACACTTTTGTAACCTGCCCACGGCAAGGCAGGCTAGCAGAGATTGTTGAGGAAGAGGAGAGGGCAGGCTAGCAGAGATTGTTGAGGAAGAGGAGAGGGCAGGCTAGCAGAGATTGTTGAGGAAGAGGAGAGGGCAGGCTAGCAGATATTCTTATGGATTCTTGACTTTACAGTCCCTTAAAACGTTTCCACCCCTATCCAATCGATGATCAACGGTAAGAATGTGCTCCGCCACCCGTGATTTCGGCCGTTTCCCCCATTTGCGGTGTTCATTTCTTCCAATTTTTTTGGGGGTGGTCGGGGGAAAATCGCCCGTTCGCGCCCAATGCCCTATCTTTTTGTCTCTTCCTGTCTATATTCATCTCTCTCTCTCACTCTCTGTCTCTCTCTCTCCCTCGGATTTCCGCAGTTTTCGATCCAAACAGCTCCTCCTTACGCTTCGATCAGTGGAAATGATTGGGGTTTCTTGCTATTTTTACGTTTTTTGTTGATTTTTAGAGCTAGTCTTTCCAGTTTTGTAGAGAGCGAGAGAGAGAGCGATAGAGAGAGAGAAAGAGAGCGAGAGAGAGATAGAGAGAGAGAGAGAGAGAGAGAGAGAGAGAGAGAGAGAGGGAGAGAGCAACTCTTCGAGTATGGTTTTCGGAAAGTGCAGATGCCCCCGGGGCATATTTCGAGGGCTAGCAAGTGTGCATAGTTAGTCGGCGTAGTGCGCGCGCGGGGGGATATTCCGCGTTATGCCATAATTGCATGCATCGTGCAGGGGCAGAGTTGTTGCGGGCGGGGTGGAATAGTTTCGGGCGCGGATGGTTTCGTGCGATTTGCACGCCGGGAACTGTCGATTTTTGCTAAAATAGATTTTACTGAGCTTGAGCCCAAGCCTAATCCTAAGCCTAAGCCTAAGCCTGAACCTAAGCCTAATCCTAAGCCTAAGCCCAAGCCTGAACCTAAGCCTAAGCCTAATCCTAAGCCTAAGCCTAAGCCTGAACCTAAGCCTAATCCTAAGCCTAAGCCTATCCCAAGGCCTATACATTTTTTTTATTGGGTTTTTCGGTTGTGCCCAATACTTTTCCTGACATTTTTTGCTAGTCCAGACTAGGGATGCTAATTTTTGGCCGGGACGACCGGGCTGGTGTACGGTTCGTGGCGCGGGTGTCACTAGGGGAGGGGCGGCTGGGCGCCGGAGCGTATGCAAATCTCCGCCCTCGCAGCTAGCCCCTCCTCTCTCTCTCTCTCTCTCTCTCTCTCGCCTCCCCAATCCTCGACCCTAAAATAATAATCGCCTAGTAGGGGGGCACATGCATCCCCCCATCTCTTGCTAACGGTATACGGTCAGCTGTTTTTGCACTTTCCTCAAAGATCTCTGCTAGCCTGCCCTCTGCTCTTCCTCAACAATCTCTGCTAGCCTGCCCTCTCCTCTTCCTCAACAATCTCTGCTAGCCTGCCCTCTCCTCTTCCTCAACAATCTCTGCTAGCCTGCCCTCTCCTCTTCCTCAACAATCTCTGCTAGCCTGCCCTCTCCTCTTCCTCAACAATCTCTGCTAGCCTGCCCTCTCCTCTTCCTCAACAATCTCTGCTAGCCTGCCCTCTCCTCTTCCTCAACAATCTCTGCTAGCCTGCCCTCTCCTCTTCCTCAACAATCTCTGCTAACCTCTCTTATCATCCTTTCTTTCCTCCAATTTTCTCGGTGATCCGCGAAAACTCTGCTAGCCCGCCTAACCGGTTTTTTCGCCTAAAATCTCCGCTAGCTCGCCCAGTTTTGCTTATTTGCTTAAAAAGCTACTAGCATGCCCTAAGTTATTGATTTCTGTTGCCCCCAAGAGTCTCTGCTGGTCTGCTCACTTCCTCACTTTTCGACCCTATTTTTGAGCAGAAAATTTCCGAGATTCACAGCCCCTTTAAAAGCCACTTTAAAGGCCTTCGAAAGGCAACAAATTGTGGGGGATGAGTCGCGGGTGGCTGTTGGGTTATTGGAGTACCCTGGCCGGGGGGTATTGTTGCACTGAATGCGCGAACATTTCCGCTCCAACACTCATTCCGAACCGGCCAACTAGCGAGTATGTGTACGTTTCAATAGAGCGCGGGATGCGCGCACGATTTTGTACCCTGGGCGGGGCACAATTTGCATAAATATCCTTCTCTCACTCTCTCTCTTTCTCTCTCTCTCTCTCGCTCTACAAAAATAGTCACTCGTGGAACGTATTGTCGCGTAATCGTAATTCTAGAAAACTCCCGATATTTTATGATGCCCGTAAGGGCATTATAGCCCCCCGGTCCCTAGGGTCCAATCATCCTAAGGACTGCCCCGGAATAGCTTATTAATTAGCCCAGTATAAGACCCAGCCGAATTCGGAATTCGTACTCCCTCGGAACTCGTGCTCCTCCCGTTCCTCAACAATCTCTGCTAGCCTGCCCTCTCCTCTTCCTCAACAATCTCTGCTAGCCTGCCCTCTCCTCTTCCTCAACAATCTCTGCTAGCCTGCCCTCTCCTCTTCCTCAACAATCTCTGCTAGCCTGCCCTCTCCTCTTCCTCAACAATCTCTGCTAGCCTGCCCTCTCCTCTTCCTCAACAATCTCTGCTAGCCTGCCCCTCTCCTCTTCCTCAACAATCTCTGCTAGCCTGCCCTCTCCTCTTCCTCAACAATCTCTGCTAGCCTGCCCTCTCCTCTTCCTCAACAATCTCTGCTAGCCTGCCCTCTCCTCTTCCTCAACAATCTCTTAGCCTGCCCTCTCCTCTTCCTCAACAATCTCTGCTAGCCTGCCCTCTCCTCTTCCTCAACAATCTCTGCTAGCCTGCCCTCTCCTCTTCCTCAACAATCTCTGCTAGCCTGCCCTCTCCTCTTCCTCAACAATCTCTGCTAGCCTGCCCTCTCCTCTTCTTCGACAATCTCTGCTAACCTGTTCCTCCTCTTCCTCAACAATCTCTGCTTTCTTGCTCCTCGCTTATTTTGTATTTGTTATAGTTTTTAGCGCACTCCTTCAACAAGTAAAGTTTTAGGGACCACACAACTCTTTTGGCGTGATGCCATGTGGCTGACCGAACTGTTGATTGCCGGCTGTCTGGCCGCCGTTTTCGGTAAGTTCAAGAATTATTTTTGGTCAGGTTATTGAAAAACATGGGGAAAATAGTATTAAGTAAAATCCAGTAAACTAATATGCATTTTAAGGTAATTTTTGGAAGGTTAAAAAGTTCCGGATCTATCCCCCTTGATTTTTCCTGATTTTCACTCTGCACCCCAAATTTCCTGGTTCCGCCGGGCGTTGTTTTTTGCATTTTTTGGCGGGCCCAACGAGAGAGAGAGAGAGAGAGAGAGAGAAGAGAGAGCGAGAGCGAGAGCGATTGAGAGAGTAAGAGAAACCGCCGCTGTTAATTTAATCCCATCTCGGGAACGCTCAACAATTTTTGGCGAAGCCGAAAAATGAAGCAAATGGGCCAAAAATGACCTTAAAAACTCGAAAAATGCTCAAAATAGCTTTAAAAACTTCGAATTAAGTGCTTAGAGCATAAGCTTAGCTTGGCGTTAGGCTTAGGCTTAGGCTTTGGCTTAGGCTTCGGTTTAGGGTCGCAAATCCACTCAATCTACAGTAATATCTGAGGCCCAGATCTAGCCGTCAGCGGAGCGTAGTGTCGCGTAGTTATCTAGCAGCCAACTGACCGGGCGGGCGGCCCATAAAAATGCCCATAAAATCATCATCTCCTGCCCGGGCGTCCCGGGGAGCGTCGCGGAACCGGGGGTGCAAAACGGGGGCTCAATTCCGTTTCACTCCACCCAATTCCGGGGGCTCGATTTATTGGTTCTATTGGGGTGGATGAAGGGGTTTTGGAAATTGAAGGAATCTCTCTCGATCGCTCTCGCTCTCGCTCTCTCTCGCTGTCTCCGCTCTCCCACGCTCTCTGTCTCTCTCTCGCGCTCTCTTGCTCTCTCTTGCTCTCTCTCCGCCTCTCTCGCTCTCTCCACCTGCCCTAGCTACTTTTTGCGCGATGATTAAAGAGCTGATCCGATACTTCGATAAGAATTAGGGTGTGAATCGGCCTCTGCGACAGAAGGAGAGAGAGCGAGAGAGAGAGAGAGAGTAAGAGAGGGACAGAGAGCTAGAGATAATATTCCCACCCCAATCGCCCACAGGGATAGATATGTTCTAATGAGGCGCTGCGCGTCATCGGATTAGCCGACTTCAAATGGGCCGCCGCCTTGGCTTCGCTTCCCCATGCTACTCAATACATGTCCGTGTCCAAGCACAGATTGATGCAAATTTCGAGCACGAGAGGTAGTGAGAAAGAGAGAGCTGGAGAGAGAGAGAGAGAGAGAGAGAGAGAGAGAGAGAGAGAGAGAGAGCGAGATACGGTTCCATCTTAAAAAATTTTTTCAGGCCTGCGCCTAAATGGACGCGAGAACCGCGCGACCCGGATGTCGGTCGTGGATTTTTGGCAAAACGAGACGGAGGGTAAGTTTCACGCTTTGTTTTGTGGCTTTATGCAAGGGATACAAACTACAAACTACAGCCTTCCTACTACAACCCCGAAACCTCGGTTTTAGGCGACGGACTGAACGTGAAGGTGGCGCACGCGATCAACTCGTGGCCAGATCTGGTCGGACAATTGCATGGTGGGTGCGAATTTGGCTTTTTAAGCTTCCTCAACAATCTCTGCTAGCCTGCCCTCTCCTCTTCCTCAACAATCTCTGCTAGCCTGCCCTCTCCTCTTCCTCAACAATCTCTGCTAGCCTGCCCTCTCCTCTTCCTCAACAATCTCTGCTAGCCTGCCCTCTCCTCTTCCTCAACAATCTCTGCTAGCCTGCCCTCTCCTCTTCCTCAACAATCTCTGCTAGCCTGCCCTCTCCTCTTCCTCAACAATCTCTGCTAGCCTGCCCTCTCCTCTTCCTCAACAATCTCTGCTAGCCTGCCCGCTCCTCTTCCTCAACAATCTCTGCTAGCCTGCCCTCTCCTCTTCCTCAACAACCTCTGCTAGCCTTCTAGCATGTCGCCATTCAAAAACCTGTAAATTCCGTCACAATCCGTGACGCCAAATGCCCGATAATTCGGTAATGGGCACCTATCCGCCCTGCTCGATGGGGCGTGCGCAAATTTTTTGCGCCTTTCGGGGGAACGGTCAGTCCGGGGAGCGTCCCACCTGGATTTCGCAGGATCGCTCCATGATAGAAAAAATTATAAACTAAAAAACGAAGGCGGAGAGGGTGTATCCAATAGAGAGAGAGCGAGAGAGAGAGAGAGACAGAGAGCGACAGAGAGCGGAAGAGAGAGGAAACCATGTCTCCATTTATGCCTATAATTACAGCCCCCCAAAGCTGTCAATTGGCCCATTTGTATTATGCCCTCCCGGGGCGCATTTTTGGTGCCCGGCCAGGTGGGGGGCCCACCTTCAAAGGGCCCACCCGGTCTCTGTATGCAAATTGCCGCCGATTTACTTGAGGGAGGGGGCGGTTATTGGGGGTAAATTGGCCAAAAAATGCAGAAAAATATCCGAAAATACCGAAAAATATATGTTTTAAGCTTAAGAAAAATCAATTTTTGTAAATGCCAAGCGCTGAAAGTTTTATTGTTTTTGGAACGTTTTTAATTTGCATTTTCAGAGCCCTTCCTCAACAAATCGCTGATGATCGAGGGGGATGTGTTCTTGCAGGTAAGAGTCCCCGATGTCTCTCTCACTCTCTCGCTCTCTCTATCTCTCTCTCTCTCTCTCTCTCTCTCTCTCTCGCAATTTCGCTCTTCAGGCCCACCGTCGTCCCCGCCATCGTACGATCCCCGTGATGCAGTCCCGGAATTCGAGGATGGCCGACAGGATCACGTTTCGAGACTGGCTGCGCGAGGTGGCGTCGTTGAAGAAGGGTACGGTATTTTCTTATTTTTCTAGGTGTCACCATCCCTTTAATGGGCCACAGAAGACATATTTCGAAAATTTTTTCGCTTCTAAAGGGCGTTGGCCAGCTGGCCTAGGCCTCTCTCTAGGTGTCCCTAACCCTTTAAAGTCCCGTACAAGGCAAATGTAGACTTTTCTGCATTTTAAAGGGCGCATGACAGCTAATCGAACCTCTCTCTAGGTGTCCAAATCCCTTCAAAAAAAACCCTACAAGCCGATTCCACACATTTTTCAGCCGGTTTTCCCCTTTATACGGGACATGCGCGCAATATAACACCCATCCATCATTCCGTTCTGCGGTTTCCGAGCCAAACGGGGGAAAGAAAGATGCAAATTGGGCTGAATCGGCGCGGCTACACGGCACTCCTATAGACGCGCAGAGGGAGAGGAGAATTGGTGCGAAAATCCCACACCGCCACCCCTCCCGAAAACCCATCCATCATCCGCCGGGGGGGCGTCCAGAAGCCGGACAGCCAAAACCCGCCAAAAATGGCACCAATTTGTTGCCGATTTTCTCGGGGAGGGGCGTAGGAAATTTGCATAAAATAATAAAAACTGTGTAAAAAAAGGAAACAATTTGTAAATTGAGGAAAATTGCTCTCTATCTCGAACTCGATCTCTCTCGCGCTAGGTTACTGGCGCTCTCTCGCTCTCTCGCTCTCTTTCTCGCTCAATCTCGCTCTCTCTCGTTGAATCTAGCTCTCCCTCACTGAATCTCGCTCTCTCGCTCTCTCGCTCTCTCCCTGTCCCTCTCTCACTTTTTCTCGCTCTGTTCACGCTCCCTCTCTAGCTCTTTATGCCGCTCTACCACTCACGATCTCTCTCTTTCCCTCTCTCTCTCTCTCTCTCTCTCTCTCTCTCTCTCTCTCTAACTCACTCTCTCTCGCTCTCGCTCTCAGTCCCGCTCGCACTCTCAGTCCCGCTCGCACTCTCTCCCGCTCACACACTCTCTCCCTCTCTCACCCTCCCTCTCCCTCATTCTCCCTCCCTCTTGCGAAACAAGTTGTTATTTTAACAAAGGTTAGAATATTATTACCTGAAGAGCACATTTAATTCCCGATTTTTAGCGATAAAAATCAACTTCCGGACAACAGAAGTGGTGCGCCCTGTGCTACAGTATCTCTACGCCAGCCAAGCGGATCCGGACAGCCCGATTCTGGATCGGCCCGTTATCTTGCATGCAAATGTTTTCCGATCGGCGAGATCGATTGAGGTAGGCTAGAGACTGAGAGAGAGAGAGAGCGAGCGAGAGAGAGCAACAGTCTTACAAGCTATTTGCAGCCAGCCGTCGACCCAGCCCTATTCGTCGAGCGTACCCAGACCCTATTTCCGGATGCGACCATCTCGCTGGGGTGGACAAGGCAGCAAAATGTCAGCCAGCTCAAGGACAAGTACAAAAAGTGGGTTTTCAGGAGGCTTTTCTCTCTTTCTCTCACTGTCTCTCTCTCCACAAGCTGGAAAAAAGTTATTTCAGGCTCACCTGGCACTCGCTCTTCATGATCCTCGAGCACATTGCCAAGCTCGACCAGCCAGTGATGCTCTCCGTTCGGCTGTCTGTGGTAAGCGAGTTACGGAGCGCTACGTCGCTCTCTCTCGCTCGCTCTTTCTCTCTCTCTCGCTTTGCTCCTCAGCTTCTCATCCGCTCAAGCTCATGCTCGGGTTTAGACGTAGGCCAGGCTTAGGCGAAAGATCGATCTACTTTTCTATTTTTATCTTTTTCAGGCCCAACACTCTGCCGAGCAGCTCGTCTGGCTACTGGGCATGGACAAGAGCGTGTCGCTGCTCATCTGGAGCGACGAGGAGGACCAGGTTTGTTCGCAATCTATGCTATTATCCTCATTTTCTGTAGATCACCAACTGGGACAGCCTCGTCGAGCTGCGACGGGAGTCGACCCGAAATCGGATCGTCTACGATTTACTACCCCGGCATCGGGACCAGTTGAAGAACATGCCGCCCAAGGAGGTCGAGGTCTGCAAGTTTTGTCATTTTAAAGGGACAGTGACACCCTGATTTAATCACCTCGGTTTAAACGACATTCTTTAGCAACAACCCCGCTTCGATTTGGCCGCCTGGCGCTCCGTCGAATTTCCATCCACCTCCGCCACGTTGTCAGGAGTTGTTCGGAGTGAAAAGGTACGAAAATAGCTGTCTACAGCAGTCTCAAATTCGCCTAGCTTTAATTTATGAGATTTATCACATTTTTCAGGGCCCCGCCTTCATCGGGCAACCCGTGGCGCTGCTCGTCTCCCAGAAGACGCCGCCGACATTCCCTGACGAGCAGTCCGTTGAGGGAAAGGTAGCAAAGTTTTTTGGGGAAGGGGGGGGGGGGGGGGAGGGGGGAGGGGTGGGGGAGGGGGGGGGGGGGGGGGGGGAAGGGGGGGGGGGGGGGGGGGGGGGGGGGGAAAAAAGGGGGGGGGGGGGGGGGGGGGGGGGGAGCAGAGATTGTTGAGGAAGGGGAGAGGGCAGGCTAGCAGAGATTGTTGAGGAAGAGGAGAGGAGGGGAGCGGGGGGGGATGGGGGGGAGGAGGGGGGGGGGGGGGGGAGGGGGGGGGGGGGGCTTGGTTGAATAATTTCCGCCAAAAACCTCAAATTTTGCAGGTCCATTTTCTCCCCAAAACGCACGCGCGCGACTTGGAGCTGGAAGAAAATTCGGGTACGTTTTTATATTTTTATTCGTTGGATCGAAATATAGAAGAGAGCGAGAGAGTGAGAGAGAGAGAGAGAGAGAGAGAGAGAGTGAGAGAAAAAACACAATTATGCCAATTCCAGGGCTTTCCATCCATCTGCTCGACCGGATCCAAGATTTGGACTCGCCGAAAATCGATAAGGGCATTGAGGTACGGTAACATAAGCCCAAGCCTAAGCCTAAGCGAAGCCTAAGCGAAGCCTAAGCCTAGGCTTAAGCTATTTTAAAAGCAAAAAATTTCACATTTACAGATCCTAATCAGTTATGGCGGGACGATATCGATCGATAATCGGCAGAAAATGCAGAAACGAAAGTGGGAAATTGGTTTTTATTATTTTTTATGATTGAATAATTATTTTTACATGCCGTTATGAGAAGCAAAAATTTGGCTGCACTTTAAAAAATATTTGGAAATAGTTTTTATATTCATTTTTTAGATACTACGAGGCCAAGTCGATCGGGCAGCTGCCGGCCAGCGATTGCTACGGCTTCAAGGTCACCGACAAGGTCAGAAAAAATTAATTGAATTCTGCAATTTCTGAACGATGATTTTTTCTAAATCGTAAATTTCTTAGCTTATAATTAATTTGTCAAAAACTAATTTGAATGCCGATTTCCAGGGCTGGAAAGTGATCGCCGACGTGTGGACGGAGCCGTGCCCGGGGCATCGCCGAAAAAAGCGCGAAGTCATGCGCATCGAGCTCGACACGCCGTTCCAGAAGTGGGATATTTTAATTAATTAAAACTACCTATCTAACAAAATTAAAATTATAAAAAAAAAAACCGGCAAAATGGACCAAACGCCGACGAGCAAAAAGTGGCCTCTAAAATCGCGAATTTTTCGATTAATCGACCTTATTGTAGCTTTGCAAAACTTCGTATAGGCCATTCGATAGAGAAAAAATCTGCATGATTCTAATCATCCAAATTCAAAAAATACCGACATACCGACAAAAATGCCGACAACCGAAAATTTCCTTTAAAATCACGAATCTCTCAATTTTAACGGCCTTACGGTAGCTTTCTGAAAATTTTCTATAGCCGATCGATAGAGAAACAAATCTGCATGCTTTTAATCACCAAAAATAGAAAAAACCCGACAAATCGACGAAAATGCCGACTGTCGATAACTATCCGAAAAATTGTCGACGTTTCGAAAATTTTCTACAATTTTTACAATTTTTCGGTATTTCAGAATTCTCGGGTGTCGGCATTTTTGCTAGTCGGTATTTTACGCCTTCTGGACACCGTAGCCCGTCGAAAAATGTAAATTTCAGGGGGCGCCCGCTGCGGAACGTGGTGGTGGCGAAGCAGGGGGACGATTCGATCGACTTCCTGCTGGACGCTTTGCATCATTCCTCCGCCCCAGCCATTCAAATATTCACCATGCTGTGCTTATTCCTGTTTTTGCGGTTTTTCTAATTATAATTCTATTTTTATCTTAAGAAAGCTAGCTTAAGTTTTAATTTTTTTGCTTAAAATTAACAATTTTCGCCAAAAAATCGAATTTTTAATCTTTAAGCCTAAAAATTGGTTATTAAAGGTTAACTCGAAAAATTTTAAAAATCCGAGACCAAAGAAACTATTCACGCGTGTTCTGTGATTTTCTAGATGATTTTAATCCTTTTTTCATGAATTGCCTCGTTTGCCCGGTGCCAAAAATCACTCTCTGTCTCTCGTTTTCCCTCTCTCTCACTCTCTCTCCCTCGCCTTCTTTGTCTCTCGCTTTCTCTCTCTCTCTCTCTCTCTCTCTCTCTCTCTCTCTCTCTCTCTCTCTCTCGCTTCTATAATTTTTGATGTTGATCTCCGCCCAAAATCAAATGCGCCCCATTCACTTCCCTCAAACCTCCAAACTCCCCCCAACTGCCTCAGCACGGAAATTGCCGGCATTTATGTAAAATTCGTTTTTATATTTTCCGTTTTTACAGCTTCCCCGAATTGCTCATTTCTATACTTAATTCTTATTTCGTATGCGATAAAAATGGATCAAATTTGACAAGTAAGACAGCCCGATTTTTTTGAGAGAGAGCGGGTTGTTTCTCTCGCTGTCTCTCCTCTCTCTCGCCTTATAAAAATCTGTTTCAAGCGTATTGTGATGTAGCTTTCGGTTCTGATTCCGAAAATCATAGTGGAAAACGCTGGCTTTGAGGAAATTTCACGCAAAACAGCCTCACAAGCTGCGACGACGGCGCACTTGATGGAATACTGATGAAAACACTCGTAAAAATCTTTATTCGACCCGCAAAAAACGCGTATAATCAAAGTTCAGGAGCCGTTGGCAGGGCTATTCGTCGAAGATGGCGGCGACGAGGAGGGCGCTGACCATGGCGAATATGACGGGCATCGTGGCCGGGCTTCCGTTGAGGGCATTACAGTAATCGCTCCGGCAGCATGTCAGGTTGCCCGGGACCTGCCTCCCATCAAATGGGTGGTCGGTGAATGCGCGATCCTGAAAAGGAACCGCTCGACCTCCGCCTAAGCCTCACTTAAGCCTAAGCCTAAGCCTAAGCCTAAGCCTAAGCCTAAGCCTAAGCATAAGCATAAACCTAAGTCACTCCTAAGCCTAAGCCTAGCCTAGGTCAGCTTAAGCCTAGACTAAGCCTAAGCCTAAGCCTAAGCCTAAGCCTAAGCCTAAGCATAAGCATAAACCTAAGTCACTCCTAAGCCTAAGCCTAGCCTAGGTCAGCTTAAGCCTAGACTAAGCCTAAGCCTAAGCCTAAGCCTAAGCCTAAGCCTAAGCCTAAGCCTAAACGTGGATGCACTGACCGTACACATCTTGTAGCAATTCCGCAGCACTGCGCAGGGGCGTTCCTAAAATTGTGTTCTGCGGTATCCGCTAAAAATGTTGGACTCACGAAGGGGACGAATGTGCCACAAGCGATCGCGTCCGGACACTCGACTTTTTGCTAAAAATCGTAAATTTGACAAACTATGTATACGGTATGAGTGCCGATTACTCCCTTCCCCAGCCGGCCGCCCCCTACTGTATCTCGGCTCCCCGCCGTCCTACGGTTGTGTAAAGTACACCAAATTGTTCGTCTTGATTTCGCGAGCACTTTGGTATAATTTACACCCCTCTAGCACAACGGGGAACCATGATATAACGCTAAGGCTTACCACAGCTTTTCCCCGTCCTTTCTGGCACAGAATCGCGTCGGTGGTGACGGCGACGACGCAGATGAGGAGCAGCAGCTGGCGCAACATTCCTCCGCGCGAATTTGAGATGAGAAAATATTTGTTGCGCTATTTTCGGCAGGCTTTGATGCTATATGCAAGCGCTAGTTGCATGCAAGGCATCCCAAAAAAGCATGGGCTCCGGGGCACTGGCCCGTTAGCAGGGGAACTAATTTTCCCAGCAATTCTGTACGGTCCTATCACAATATATAAATATATCGCATTTTTTACAGTTCTTAGAAATTCTTCTAAAAAGATTCCAAACAAAAAAATTTCCAAAATGTTTGATTTTTTTGATCAAGAAGGTATGAAAAATCTCCAGAAATTTACAGAAAGTTTATAATTTTTTGTAACGTTCCAAAAGTCAAAAACCGCGAAAAACACTATAAAAAATTGTTTTTATTCTTAACATCTAGGTATAGGTGGAAAAACACAAAAAAATTTTCCGTTCCCTAAAAACCCGTCCCCCCGCTAACAGCACAGTTCCATCCCGTGGGCTGTAGGATCTCTTTTGCTATGGCTCTCTTTCTCTCTCTCTCTCTCTCTCTCTCTCGTTCTCTCTCTCCCTCTCCTGATGCCAATCAGTGATCCGGGATCACAATGTAACTGGGGTCACAGTATCAAGCCGGCGCGGGGAAGAAAAATAATCCGCGCGCGCGACATCGTCCCCCATTCGGACATGGGTTTATGCAAACAGAGAAATCGGAAAGGGGGGGAAGGGGACTTTAATCTACCGTAACCCTGTCTGGACATTTTTTTAGGGTCCCCGTTTCCTTTGGGTTCCCCCTGTGATTGGGTGCAATCAGAAGCAGAACATCGGGACAATTCGGGGCGACTGGGTAGGCCGAAGTGCAAATAGGCGCCTGGCGGACATCGGCACAAAAAATAGACATTTTCTGATTCGCATGACCCCCGAAGGGGCGTGTATATAAATCGGAAGTTGGCGGATGGTCAAGCTGATGGCGTTGGACTTGTGGATTTCTTGACTTCAGAGGGCCTTTAAGAGATTTTAGAATCTCGTGCCTTTCCTCAAAGATCTTTGCTAGCCTGCCCGAAATGGTCGAGCTTCGGGACTTTGATCTTGTGGATTTCTTGACTTTACAGTGCCTTTAAAATGGCCTAGAATCTTGTCCCTTTCCTAAAAGATCCCTGCTAGCCTGCCCTGATACCCGCCAAGCTGGATGGCCCGATCTTGTGGATTTTTTGACTTGCGAGTCCCTTTAAAGCCGCCCAGGCTTGGTCTTAATTCCGCAAATTATCTCTGCTAGCCTGCCCCGATTTTAAAGGCCCAATGAAGTGAGAGGGTCAAGCATGGTGGCTTTTATTTTGTGGATTTCTTGACTTTAAAGCACATTGAAGATGATCTAAAACCTTCTATCTGTTCCTAAACGGTCTCTGCTAGCCTGCCCTGCGTGGTCAACCTAGATGGATCTGGATTTATGCATTTCTTGATTTTTGGTGTCTTTTAAGAAACCTAGAAACAGGAAAATTTTCCCAAATCTTCTCTGCTAGCCTGCCTTGTTTTTACAGGTGAAAATATGAGAATATTCATACACCAGCGCCCAAAACCCGCTTCGCGGGCCTTGGGCGCTGGAATTGGGCCTTTGCATGAAAAATTTGAATTTCCGATAGCTCGGGTCCTTCGCCCCCCCGCCCCCGACCAAACACGCGCGAGCAACTTGCAAGAATGAGAAAATTTGTATTTTTCACATTATGCAAATTAGCCCTCCCGGACCCCCAAAAATGAACAAAACCGGCTTTAACTTTGAAAACCTGTATTTTATCGAAATTCTGAAAACACCATCGGAAAGAGGAGGGTCGATTACCCCATCCGACCGAGAATTGGGGCGTTTTGGACAGGGGAAGGGCCTCAAATCTGGCCTCGAAACTGACCTCCGCACACACACACACAGACAAAGATACGCGACCAAATTATATACAGGGTGTATCAAAAAAAAGTGCCCAAGTTTGTCCCCAATTATCTCGAGAAGGGAAGATATTTCACCGTGCGTTACCATGCCAGAATGCTTAAATATGTCAGGAATAGGGAAATAACTCAACTTGCTTTTTTCGATTTTTGGCGACGTATCAATACAAATGACACCCGAAAACTGTGCGTTCGGGGAAACTTCATTTGCATTTTTCTCAGTTTCCTGTGGTGGCTGGCTTCTAATTTTTACAATGTACAATAATCTAAGCAACAGATATGCACCTAAAAAATTTTAGATTTTTTGAGGGTCTGGTTCAAAAGTTATGCACCACTGAAATTTTGTATGTAGAAATTGCGTGAATTTCGTGTATTACAAAAACCTGTGGTGGAAATGTCCAGATAAGTGGTTTTAGAAGATCTACGGGCTCGACACAATCGCATAAAAATATTTAAAAATTTTTTATGATCTATGAATTTTTGAGTTTTTCGACGACCCCCTGGTCATGGATTTTTTTTGGGGTCACGGCAACGAACTTCAGAAAAATATTTCTAAAGTTGCAGATGGAACTCGGCTATTTCTTTTCTTGGTTATGTAGGACTGGGGTTTATCTATCATCTACAAGAATTTGAGCAACCGTACCCCCTCGGAAGGGCGCCTTTTAGGGCCTTCAAAACGGTTGGTTCGTGCTATTTTGCAAACCTTACTTCCTTTCTATAAAATTGAATTGTGCCGTCAAAATTCTCGCCACATTTTTGTTTGATACTATCTGGTTGGCGCATTCAAATAGTATATTTACGAATTTATTCAGCCATACGCTATCTCGAAAGAAATTCATGAAAAGCCCAAATATACCCGAATTCGAGGCTATGTAAAAAAATGCTCGATGCGCTAGTAGCCGTGAAATTTTGAGCATAGACCAAGCTTGTGTATTCAATTAAAACCATGCAAAGAAAAAACTTTTCTATGGCAAACGATTTTAGAAGAGCGCCTCAAAGTCGATTTTTCAAAAACGTTATTTTCGGGTTTTAAATCAAAATCAACCATTAACTTCAGCCAGATCATTCCAGAATTTTGCTCTCATACACAATTCGATGCGTGCTTTAATTGTATCCACCAAACCCCGATGACTTTTTCATTTTCAAAAATTCGATTTTCGAGCCAGGGCGTTGGGTCCAAAATCGGGGCCCGAGGGGGTTTTCCTCTTTCCTTCATAACTTTGTCATTTGCCGCAGGAATCAAATAATTTTTTTTTGTAGGTGCACTTACAATCACCCAGTGAACAGTCTAAAGTCGAAAAATTGGCACTTTATGGAATTTTGTCTTGGCATGCTAAAACGCGCTCCAGGCGGGATACTGTAGAAAACAGAAAATCGTCGTTTTCTCGTTCTTTTCACCATAGAAACGTTTCGATCTTTCAGGAAAACGAATAATAGTAGTTTTTAGTCCGATGCATCAAAATATTTAGAAGTTTCCGTGGCTAAATTCGAAAATAAGTTTTTTGCATATTTTGGGAAGATATATGGCTAGAACTCCACGATCTTTGGCCAATAGGTGACCCTTACTGGTGTTTACCAACGATAAAATTTTCAGCGAAATCCTAGCTTACAATAAAAAGAAAAACGCGGAAAACGAAAGCTACAGTATCCCTCTGGGGCACGGTTTAGCAAGCAATAGAAAAATACCATAGAAACGGATGAGAAATGGTGTTGTGACAAAGATCATCATCCGGAGACACCATTTGCAAAAGGTCAGCCATGGGCAGCATATTTGAAGCGTGTTTCGAATTAAAATGTCAAAAGATACAAAATAGTGAAATTTGTTTTGCTTGTAAAAAAGAACTGGAGCTTTAAAAATTCTAAGATTTGGCCATTACCTTTTTACAAATGCCAACGATTTTTGGGCCAAAAATCAGAATTTTCCCACCACCCGTTCAAGAACGCACAATTTTCGGTCGTAACCAGCGTCAATAATACAGTTGCGTACTCAAAAATCGAAAAAAGCAAGTTGAGTTATTTCCCTATTCCTGACATATTTAAGCATTCTGGCATGGTAACGCACGGTGAAATTTATTCCCTTCTCGAGATAATTGGGGACAAACTTGGGCACTTTTTTTTGATACACCCTGTAAGGTAGGATTTCCACACTTGCTACCCCTTTAAGACTCCACCAACCAGCGAGTCGACAAGAAACCTATCAAATTCGGGAATACCGGGGTAAAAACCCGTCTCACACCCCCCGAGGGGGACGGGCTCGCTTTTCAAGGCTAGGGAGGGAAAGGTGCGAATGGCATTGTTGTGGAGAGAGAGAATGCTAAAACTTGCCCCTTTTACAACATCAACCTGTATGGGGGAGATTCTTTACAAGTTGGCGACCACTCGGCACCAAAAGCCATATTCTGCAGGCTCTTTTTGCTAGATGTTCCTAAAAAACCCCTGCTAGCCTGCCCTCTCCTCTTCCTCAACAATCTCTGCTAGCCTGCCACCTCCTCTTCCTCAACAATCTCTGCAAGCCTGCCCTATCCTCTTCCTCAACAATCTCTGCTAGCCTGCCCTCTCCTCTTCCTCAACAATCTCTGCTAGCCTGCCCTCTTCTCTTCCTCAACAATCTCTGCTAGCCTGCCCTCTCCTCTTCCTCAACAATCACTGCTAGCCTGCCCTCTCCTCTTCCTCAACAATCTCTGCTAGTCATCCTCCGAAGCTCTACCATTTCCTAAAGAATCTCTGCTAGGCCGAGCGAGAGCGGGAGAGAGCGAAAGAGCGAGAGAGAGAGAGAGAGAGAGAGAGAGAGAGAGACCTCCACCTTTTTTGGCCAATTGCCCATCCCGTTGGCCATTTTCCGACCAAAAAACGCCTCCAAAAACCAGACCCCCACGCGCGGCGGGGTCATTATTTGTATTTGGGAGAGCCACCCGTGTTCCGTTGCCCATTCCCACCCGTATTTCAATTCGCAGCCATCAGATCGTTCCGGGGCTTTCACGTGCGGGTGCTGCAAGGCTGTGGGTGTGAATTCCGGGTGCATCCTCCGTACACCTCCGGGGACATCTTGGACATTTTTCAGTTGAGGTTTAATCCGGTGAAAAGTGGATTTTGGTTCCAGGGTTCTTACCTTCTTAGGTCTTTTTTTGGCATTTCTTTCATAAAATAAACTGGATAGAGAGAGCGAGAAAGAGAGAGAGAGAGAGAGAAAATTATTCCCCCCGCTCAGCATTTCGGTTACGGTAAAAACCGGTCAACAATTAGCCAAAAAAGCGGAACCAAAACAATTCTTTTTTTTTCGAAAAATATTGGGTGTTTTTCCCTGCATTTTTCTGGTCATATGGTTTATTTCAACTCGTAGCGAATATCTTACAAATTCCGAATTACAGTAATCCAAATCAAATGGAGACGACCCCGTTCGGGCACCGGGCCCGATTTGTCATCCTCATCTTGGTCGTGCTCTGCCTGACGAGTGTTTGGTGGGTAGAGAAAGAGAATAAGGGAGAGACAGAGAAAGAGTGAGAGAGCGAGAGAGAGATAGAGAGAGAGCGAAAAAATTACTTTTCAGGTCCAACATCCTGGCCTTCAACTTTGCCCTCATTTGCATGAATCCTGAGGATGAGGGGCGCGACGAGGCGGCAAAACACGGTAAGTTATTGCAAGGCTAGTAGAGACTGTTGAGGAAGAGGAGGGGCAGGCTAGCAGCGATTTTTGAGGAAATTCGCCTGATTTTTTAGGAGACTCATCCGAAGAAGCCGACGTCACCAGATCGTATGCAAACTCCTCAGCAATCGATCCGGATAACGGTTCACAGGCCGTATCATTTACAGCAGGTATCTTTTTTGAGACAATGGCGACCTAAATTTATTAATTTAAAGTTTTAATGATAAATCAATGAATCAATGCGCCTAACTCGACTTAATCTTCACTTTAGGACAGCAAACCTACGCGATTTCGATCGTCCCCCTGGCTGCCATCATCGCCAACTTCCCGGTCATCTTCTTGCTGAACAAGTTTGGGATCAGGTGAGAGGAGTCGCCTTTTAAAGGGACCTGGAAGGCATAATCCTTGAACATTTTGGGTTTCAGGACAATATTCGGGTTTGGCGGCTTGCTATCGGCTGTGGCGACGATTTTGATACCTTTCGGGATTAAGGTGAGCGAGAGAGAGAGAGAGAGAGAGAGAAAGAGAAAAAGAAATATAGAGCGTGAAACAGAGAACCATTTAAATCTGTCCAGCTCGGCTACCCGTACTTCATGGCGTTGCGCTTCCTGCAGGGTCTCGCCTTCGCCGCCAACCTGCCGGCCATCGGCGCCTTTTGCGCAAAGTGGGCTTATTATAAGCAGGTGAGCACTTAATTTACAAACCCTTTAAAACTATATGTTTTATTTTAAGAGGCTATATGCAATTTTTAGAATGGTCTTTTTATCGCCTCGACCGTGGCTTACCTCCAAATCGCGCCAGCCTTCACGAACCCGGTGTCCGGGCCGATTTGCGAGCATATGGGGTACGCCTCTCTCTACCGCTCTCTCTCTCGCTCTCTCTCGCTCTCTCTCGCTCGCTCTCTCTCCCGCTCTATCACACCATAACCCGCTCTCTTCAGGTGGGAATCTGTCTTCTACCTTCACGGGTGCGTCGGGCTAGCCTTGTTCGTGTTGTACGGTAAGGTTTTGAAAGCTGTAGATGACCAAAATACAGGTCTCTTCTACCGGAATAGCCCTGGAAAGCACCCATTTGTCGGCGACATCGAATCCAACAAAATCGGAATCGGAAAGCCGACAAAAGAGGAGTGGGTTTCCGTGTTCATGGAAGCGTAGGTTAGCAGAGATTATTGAGGAAGAGGAGAGGGCAGGCTAGCAGAGATTGTTGAGGAAGAGGAGAGGGCAGGCTAGCAGAGATTGTTGAGGAAGAGGAGAGGGCAGGCTAGCAGAGATTGTTGAGGAAGAGGAGAGGGCAGGCTAGCAGAGATTGTTGAGGAAGAGGAGAGGGCAGGCTAGCAGAGATTGTTGAGGAAGAGGAGAGGGCAGGCTAGCAGAGATTGTTGAGGAAGAGGAGAGGGCAGGCTAGCAGAGATTGTTGAGGAAGAGGAGAGGGCAGGCTAGCAGAGATCTTTTCAAAAATCCTAGAACCCACAGTAACCCCGAATTCTAGGAAAAAAGACGCTCAACAAGTGCCGTACCTGCAGATCCTGATGACGCCGTCCATCTGGGGCGTCTGGATCGCGGCCATCGGGAATTTCGTGGTGGTCAACCTGATCTTCCTCTACTCGCCGACGTACATGAGCAAGGGTGAGCAAGGGGAAGGCTAGCAGGGATTTTTGCGGAATTCAGAATCCCCAGGGCAGTCTAGCAGAGAAAATTTTCACCTCCAATCGCCCCCCTTCAGTACTCGGCTTCTCCGTCTCGCACAGCGGCTTCACCTCGGCGCTCGGCCCGCTAGCGCAGGCGGCCGTGAAGGTGTCAGTTGGTAGGCTTTTCCAGTGGTTGCAAAATTTTCGCTTCCGCTTCCAGGCGGCCTCAGCGACCGTATGAAGTTCCTCTCCGAGGTCACCAAGCTGCGCATCTTCAACTCGATCGCCTTCTTCGGGTGCTTCGTGTTGCTCTACATTTTGACGTTCGTCAGCACCGAGTACTCGGTGGGTTTCTAAATTAAACCTAAGCCTACGCATAAAGCTAAGTCGAAGCCTAAGCCTGAGCCTGCGCCTAAGCCCAACCCTAAACCTAAGCAAAGCCTGAAACTCGCTCGTTTAGACGATGTGCGTGCTGCTCTGGGGCGCGGCTAGTGGCATCATCGGAGCGAACACGGGCGGCTTCTTCCGCGCGGCGCCCATCCTCAGCAAGCAGTACAGGTAACCAATTTCAAAGGCTTAAAAACAAAAACAATTGCTAGCCACTTTGTGACGGGCAACATCTCGCTGGCGATCACGATCACGATGGTCATCGTGCCGTTCGTCGTCAACGGGCTGGTGAAAGACAACGAGCCGGAGGAGTGGAATCTCGTGTTCCGCATCCTCGGCGCCGTCATGGTCAGTTTGTCGGCTTTCCCAGAGAATTTCCAGAATTCTGAAAATTGTCGAAAATCTAAGACCGCACAACTTCGTCACGTCCTCACCACCAACCCTATTTTCAGGCGATCACCAACATCATCTACCTCATCCTCGTCCGGGGCGAGGCGTGCAGCTGGACCGAGGTGGAGATCAATAAAAAATAAGTAAATTAAGATAATTCTAGCTAAAATCCCGGCCCGGCAAGGTGGCGCCGATCTCTCAAGAAAAGCTGGCCGTCTCCGAGACGTCCAGCCAGACGTCCAAGGACACGGTCGACGACGAGAAGCCGATCCACGAGTTGAGCGTTATCAACTACTCCAACCAGTACAGCAATCAATTGTATTGATTCCGCCTCGAAGAGGGGCGTTTTTAAAGGGATGTGGAAGTCCAGGAATCCATAGGAACACATTCTGTGCCTTGTTGGCGCCACTTCTGGACTTCACAGACCCTTTAAAATAGCTAATCTGGTGTGAAATAGTCGAGTTTTCCATTTTTTTCTTTCTTTCTCTCTCTGTCTGTCTCTCTCTCTCTCTCTCTCTCCAAATGACACAAGCGGGTATGCGCAAATCGATTCGTGACAAATACGTGTAGATATAAATTGTATATAACCATCAATTCACGATGTACAATAGGCAAGCTAGCCGAGACAATTGCGGAAGCTCCCCTATTTTTGTAGTCATTAATGCATGTATTGTCGCCTCTCTCCTCTTCTATAAAGCTTTATTATGCACTAGATTCCTGTTCATTCAGCACCCGTCTCAAAAAGCTCTCCGCATCGTCGACGGTGACGCAGCGGCGCGAGCGGTCAATGATCGCGTTGCGCAGCCGGGTGAACGCCTTCGCGTTGCCGCCGCGTGCCTGAAAAGAGCCGGCTTTTAAAGGAGGGATGGGGCCAGTGAAAAAATATTAGCAGACGCTTTTCCAAACTAAAATGGATTTTTTCGAACGTCTTCGCGTCGCGCGTCGTTGCCACGTTCGTGGGAGGGTGGATTTTAAAGGGGATATCGCTTTAAAATTAGAAAAATAATAACACCATTTTTTGGTATTAACGTAAATTATCTACAAATAAAATTATACTAAAATTGTCTTAGTCACCTTGGCCAGCAGCGCCCCGTCAACCACGAGGATATCGTCGAAGATCGTCTGAATTTCGCCCAGCTCGCTGATGCGCCACAGCTTCTCGTCGGTGATGTGCTAAAAAAATCAAAAAAATTATCTTCTGTTAATTCCCCACTTTTTCGACGTCATCAATCTCGCCGCGGAGCGCCGCGCGCAGTGTGGCCAGCGCGACGAGCCTCGTGATCCTGTCGTGCTCGAGGAGCAGTAGGGTGCTGCAGAATTGCCCGGGGAACGCCGTGCTGAAATTTCGGGAGACTAGTAGAGGAATTTAGATTTGAATTTGGGACCAAAAATCTGCGCGAAAACGCTGCTCACCTTCGCGGGGGGTACGGTAGCTCCTCGCGCTGGCAAATATTTTTCACGTCCTGCAGGTAGTTGAGGAAGAGCTTGATGGAAACCTGGGAAAATCAGCACCGAGTTCGGTTTTTAATTTTTTTTTTGCATTATCGGGAAAACTTCTTGTCTAATTTCTCAAACAGAATTTGCGGACGTGTTGTCAAACATGAAAACTTTACAATTTGTTATTAAAAAAATAGGCAAACTATCGATTTTTTTTTGGCCAAAACGGCCCATGTTTCGACCAAACTTTCGACCTTTCCAAAAATTTTATCAAATTATCTATTTTAAATATAGTAAAATATTACCAAAAACACTATTTGAAACACTTCCTATGAAGTTACCAGTAATTTATAGATTTACGTACAAAAACTTCGCCCCCCCCCGATAACGCGAAAGAACCAAATTTTCAAAACCTCACCTTATCAACCGACTGTTCGGCGCTTTTATTCAGATTTCCGGCGCATGCGTCGAAGAAGTGGGACAGCTGTTCGTCTTCCTAAACGTTAAAGTACTTTTTAAGGGACCAAAATTGCCGTAATCTCAATGGCCACCGGCGGGTCGATTCCGAAATCGGCGATTCGTTTTTGATGAGGCGCCAGACCGAGAGCATCGACGGAATGTCGAGTGTCGGCAAGCCAGCGGTCATGAATCTGAAAAAATGATTTTTGAGACATACCTAGCTTGTCCTAAATCACCCTCAATTAAGATAAAATTCCAATACTCCGCGAATTTCGACATTATTTTCCATAAGCATGAATCCAGAAGCTCACCCTCAAATCCGGCAAGTTCGGCTCGACCATCATGCGGTAGTCGGTCTCCTCCTCTTTGTCGCGCATCGCCACCGTGCGTCTGAATTGAAAATTCCGGCCAAAAACCCAATCGTACCCTTGCGCGTCTGTCCCACGCGTTTCGTTCACCACCCGGCCGCCCGTCGACAGGATGCCGTACTGGCGGTCAATCTCGTAGTTGATCGCCGTGTGGAGCAGCCGGACACTGTTCAGGTTCTTGATCTCGGTGCGCACGCCTGAAAAGTCAACGTAAAAACCTCGTTTTAACAGAAATTTTTTTGTATAAGTCTACAAATGTCTAATAGCTTAATATCTAACAGTCTTTGAATAGTGCTTTTAGTTATATACAATTATATTCCAGCTAGAAAAACCATCTAAAAACTTTAAAAAAGGCATGCGAAATGCAAAAATTAAAATCAGCATTTTTCGTTAAAAAATCTATTTTTTTTATATTATTCAACACAAAATTTGTAAAGTAATTTAATGAATGAGCTAAAATGCTCAAGAAAAAGCGACTATAATCTGCCAGCTAGCTCAAAAACTACACACCATTCTCGCCATCCTTGCCCAGCGAGACGTTGGCGTCGACGCGGAGGTGGCCCTCTGAAAAAGGGCATGAAAATATGTTGCACATCGTGAATATACATGCTAGAAAAATTTAAAAATATGTTCAAAATAAGAAAACATGCTCAAAAAACTAATTTTTACGAGCTTTTTATGTCTCAAAATGTAAAATGTTAGAAACGCACTGTGCAATTGCCCGCGCGAGACTTGATAGTGCATGAGGATGAGGCGCAGCTGGCGGACGAAACAGGTGGCTTCGAGGGCCGACCGGAAGACGGGCGCAGTGACCACCTCGACGAGTGGGACGCCTGTAATGAGTTACATATGCAGTTGTACAGGGTTGAAGCCTGCAGAAGACCTCTGCTAGCCTGCCCTCATCTTCTTAGGCCCAGAATCGGCAGAGAGCTTGTAAATCCCACCCGCACGATTCAAGTCCACCAACGAGCTGCCGTCCTGGTGCATGGTCTTCCCAGAATCCTGCTCAAGTTGTAGCCGTTCAATTGGGACCTGAGAACCGGGATTTTACAGGTAAAAATTTTCAACTCGCCTCCCTGCAGTAACCGGAAATCCCGGGCCCGTAAACGTGCACGTCAAGCCTGCCGTTTGTGGCGATCGGATGATCGGCCTGCGTGATTTGGTAACTAAAACGGGCGTGAAGCTATTGGAAAGGGCCAATAGAAATGAATTCCGCGAAACGCCTACCCAGCTGGCATATCGGCATAGAAGTAGTGCTTGCGGTCGAATCGGCTCCACGGCGGGATTTCGCAACGTAAAGCATGCGCCATTCGCAGCGCCAACTATAGGAAAAATGGAGCAGAAATAGGCCGGTTCTTTCGCCTTACCAGGGAGGGGGGTGAACTTTGTTTGTACGAGCCTAGAAAGGCCTCGTAACTCAATAGAAAGAGTTTTAAAAGAATTTTTAGTAAAATACAACTCTATTTCAACCAGAAAACTAACTAAAACTTTAGAAAATGTTTCAAAAAAAAGTCGACATTTTCGTCGAAAATCGATATTTTTGATAATTTTAATAAGAATTTGTGAGGCTTCCACGTTTGACAATAGTAAAAAACCGTTTAGGAACACTCGCACCTTCATATTTGAAAAATTGCATTCTAAGAAAAAATTGTACCCCGCCCCCCAACAATGCGAATCAAAAGTAGGTAAAATCATCCGAATTTTCCAAAACCGAGGCCTCCTGGAAATTTCGCCAGATTACCATGACACACTGTCGATTAAGACGCGGCATCGTGCCCGGGGTGGCCATGTCAAACGCGTGGACCACTGAATTTGGCGGCGCATCGTCTTGCACAGGCGCCGGGGAGAAGAGTTTCGTTTTCGTGGCCAATTGCACATGGACCTGAATGAAATTGATGCCGTCTTGGCGTGGCGCTGATCAGGGCGGTTCACGCGCGGTTGGCACGGTTCAATTTGCTCAATTTAGCTGTGGAAACACAATTTTTCTTCTTCAGCCTATACCGGCTGATATTAAATAGCGAGCTTTTCACTTTAGTGCTGTTAGAACTTCTAACAATCTATCGTTATATTGCTAGAACTTTATTTAAGGCATCAGCATACGTTCTAGAGCGAGTCAGTGATTTTGCGACCAAATCATAAAAACTGCGTACACTACTACAACCGCGCGGCCTCTCGCTATGGCTAAGATCAGCGTGCGCCCGTACCTCCAAGCCAATGACCGGCGTGAACAGCTGCTTGAACTCGAGCGAATTCGCGCTTCTATGCGCCCATCGCAGGATCATCGCAACTGAAAACAGCTGAATAAAACAGCGCAACGCCAATAACTCTTCAAAAAAGCACTCCGCCATTGACTGCGATATTCGATGATGAAAATCAACACGCGGTTGGGTAGCTAAAACTTTATCAACAACGGGGGAACTTCAACAAGTGCAAAATGCCCAAATAAACAGCAAAGCAAGCGAGAAGACCTACATCCCCCGCAAATCCCGAAGAAACACACAAAACAAATAACATGCAATAAGAAGAAGTTGGGGGGAGAGGGGGCCCGTAACAAGGACAAATTCTACGAAAAAAAACAATGGGGCCGTATAAGAGAGAGAGAGCAACAAGATTATCACAAGGCCATCATCGGGGGTTTCGGGTTGGGCGTGGACAATGAAAAGAGGTGGGGAGGGCCCAAAAATAAATAGCACACATCTATCCTAGATTTGTTGACTAAATTCACGGAGCCGTGATGATGTTGTTCATCTTCTCGAGGTCGTATTCGTTGTGCTTGACGATGCGCTTCAGCGTGCGATCGTGCACCTCCTCCAGCGACTGACGCGGTCCGCCCTTCTCCGTCTCCAGGTACGCCTGAAGAGAAAGTTAATAAAAAACGTTTACAAGCACCTCGTAGACGCTCTTGTCCTTGAACAGCTTGAAGGCGTGGACGAGGGCAGTTTCGGCGGCGCTTCGCACAGCACTGTTGCTCTCCTTGCTGCCGTTGACCAGCGCCGGCACGACTGTCTAAAAAATACGATCATTCATGATTTTTGGGCAAAACACGTACCTTCAGCACGTCAGTGGGGAACGGTTCGGCATGGGCGGCAAAAACGTTTCCGAGCACAACAGAGACAGTTCTGTAAAGATTATAATTGAATGAAGTAATCAGAAAGAAAGAACCTCCTGACATCCAGGTGCTGATGGTTCAGCCCCTTGGCGATCATCGTCATCAGATCCTTCGACGGCTCGTCGCCCTGGGCGATCAGCAGATACCCGGCAGCGCGTAGGGCGGCTTGGCTTGTCACAAAGTCACCGGACAGGCATGCTTGGATGGCTGAGCGGCATTCGGCTTCGTGGTTTGCCCAGATCTAAAACGAAATCCATCCAAGTCAGATCCAAACATTCAAAATGGAATTTCATAATCTCGAATAAACGAAGTTTTCCGAAACCTCCGAATCCTACGTAAAAAATTTTAAATTACGAAATATGAAGTTCCGATATTGTCAAATTCTGACAATTTGATAGAAAATCTATGAAATCGCATGTAGCCAAAATTACCTTCTTCCCGTCGGTCAGGCACATCTGCTGGAAGGCGTAGGCCTTGGCTTGGCGTATCCGGGGCTTCGCGTTGGATTCAGTGTCTAAAGGGAGACAGTTGAAGAAAAAAATATCAATAAGTTACCCTTGAAAATGTCCTGAGTGGACTCTTGCCCGCTCAAGACGGCCAGCTCGCCCAGCAGCGATCCGCTCACCATCGTCAGACTAGAAAAAAATAAAGTGAAAATGGATAGGCACAAACTTGTTGTCCAGCTCGTTCGGGGCATCGACCGCTTTGTTGAATGTGAGGGCGCACACCCTGAGGCCCTCGTCGATGACCGGCTTCGAGAGCTTGGCTATGCAGCTTGGCAAGAGGGTGCGGGCGGCAACGAACGTGGTCTCCCTGAAAGAAAATTAAGTTAAACGATTCATCCAAAATACAATCCGCTAACTTAAAAAAATACTATTAATGTCGAGGCTGAATTCAAATACATAAGAAAACTGTAAACAAAACCCACATGAGCTCGAAATCCTGGCGCGCCTCAAGCACCTTCCACAGATCAACGATCATCGGCTCGGGCTTGGGGTGGATCTTCAGCAGGCGACGGAGACCGCCGGCAGCAACGAGGCGCACCTGCTTCGAGGCCGGCTCTTGCAGCGCCTTGACGAAGGTGGTTTGTAGTTGGGGCAGGAACGGCTTCATGAACGTCTCGACCTTGTCGAGCAGCAACGAGAGCGGCTGCAGGATGAGCAGCTTCACATTTGGCGGGTACCTAGGGAAAAGCTTTTTGGACAATTTCAAACCATTACCTGTCACCGAGAACGCGAATCAGGGAGCCGGTGACAACGACCACGTGGGCCTTGATGGCTTCCGGGCTGCTGGCGTTGAGCAGCTGGGCGAGCACCTCGCCGGAAATCTCCTTCGTCTCGATGCCGCCGCTCAGGATGCCTTCTCGGATGGCGCCAATCAGCGGGTTCAACGACTTTGGGTGCAGGAAGCCGGGCACTTGTTTGCCCTTGGCGCCGACGACGAGCATGTTCACTTGCTTGCGAATCAGCGGGATGAGGCTCATCTGTTCTTTTTGGTCGGCCTGCCGCATGACGCCGATCAGGGACAGGATGGCGTTCTCGACGATTTGCTCGTTGGATGAGGCGTAGAGCTGAAAGTCGAAATTTTCGAAGCTTCACCAATAGGCAGAGAAAAACAGGCCGAAGGACAAACCTGTAATATTCCCGGAAGAATGTCTTCGATGTAGTCACCAAGGCTGCTCTGTCCCTTGTCGATGAAGCTGCGCAGAAGGACCGCGGAGGGCACGTTGCCCTTCGCCGCCTTGCCGATCAAGTAGTCGAGCAGCAACGGGACGCCCTCCTCATCTTCGACGGCCACCACCACCTTCTCACACGATTCGATCATCTAAAGACAGATAAATTACATGCTCTCCATCATTAAAAATCTCAAATCAACCAAAAAAAGTACCGGATCAGACGCATCGTTCGACTTGCAGTTGACGAGCAGCGAGTCGAGAATCTTTGGGAGCTGTCGGTTCAGCGAATCTCCAGCGACGGCCGCCAGACTGCACAATGCGTGGACGTTGACCGGCGGGCGGGTGAGCTTCGGCAACAGGTAGGGGAGCATTTGTCTAAAAAAAATAGAAGAAATTCAGGGTTTATGTTAAAAACTGAAAACCAAAACGGGAAAACCCACTTGCTGTTCTTTTCCATCACCGAGCACAGACCGGCGAGCACGTACTCCTGATCGGGAGTGAGCTTCTCGAGCAACGGCGCAATGATCTCGTCGAGCGCATCGTTGCCAATGAACAGGTAGAATCGCGAGAAAGTGATGGCCGCCTCCTCGCGCACCATCGGCTCTTCGTCGGTGAGCGCCTTCCGGATTGGGCCCACGATTTGCTCAAAGTAGTGCTGCAGGACATCCTTGGTAACGTTGTCGATGATCTCGTGCAGCGCGACAGCCACTCCGACGCGCTTCGACAAGTCTTCGGAGGCGAGGTTGAACTCGAGAATCGGCAGCACTTCGTTTAGAATCTTCTCGCCCATCTTTCTGACGAGCTCGCCCAGGCATCGAGCACCCATCTGCTGGCGCTCCTCGACGTCGGAGGCGAGGCAGGCGACGACGTCCTCGAAAAGTACCTAAAAAATTAAAATGAATTGATAATTAATAATATTGATTGAAGAAACTGAAGATTAACCCAGATAACACTGCTCACCTTCATCATCTCGCGCACCGTGCGCGGCGTGTTCGACACCACCATCTTCCACACGTGGCTGGCGGCGTTGCGGACAACGAGGGCGACGTCAGACCGGGCCAGGTAGAGCCCAGAGAGCACTTCGTCACGCGTCTTTTGCCCAAGGGCGCGCGTGATCTGTTTGCTTGCCTGTTCCATGCCCATCGTGTCGTCGTCATTGGCCGTGTCGGTCGTCGACTTGCCAGAGATGCCAGAGATGTTGAAAAGGAAGTCGCCGATAAGCTGCACGGAGGCGTGCCTGATACGCCAATTCTCGTCGAAAAGGGCCCGTTGAAGCTGGGGCAGCAGGTATTTGCGGGCTTGCGAGCAGAATTGAGCGATCAGACGTTGGCCAGCCTTCAGCGCGGACGCGCGCACGTACTCGTTTTCGTCGGCGAGGGCACGAAGAATTGGCGGGACGACCTAAAAGTAAAGATCTAAATGGAGAAGACAAAGCGCACCTGTGGCAAGTATTGCACAAAACGGTCGCCAAACACCATCGGCAAATAGATGTACATGAGGATGTAGCCGTCCCGAGTCTCGGCCGATACGTTCGAGTCTTCGGTGGCGGCGATGATTTCGGGCATGACGTGATCGAGCTGTTCCTGGCCAACACCGGCCAACACTTCGGACAATCCTTGAGCGGCGCCAGACCGATCGACCGTTGATTGCTCGGCCACCAGCTTTTCCTAAACAATTTGATTATATGGGCCAGGAAATTGAATGTACCTTCAACCACGGGATAATCTCCTCGCGCAGCTTCTCGCTCGTCGTGCCCGCCGACTTGCTGATGATGGCGCCCAGGGCCTTGGCGGCGACGGCTCGAATCTCGGGCACCGGGTCCATCAGCGACTTTTGGATACCGGGCACCAATGAGGCGAGATAGGGCTCCATGTCCTTGTTGTCGGTCAGCGAGTAGATGTTGGAGATGATCTGGGCGGCGAAACGACGCGTCTCCGAGTTGCGGTCTTCGAACGCGCGGCGCACGACGGGCATGATCAGGGCAAGCGATGGGGCGTCGATGTAGTGGATGAACTGGACGATAAATTGTAAGAAGCCAAAAACTGGGGTATACCTTTGTGTTCAAAATCGTCTGCAACGACATGCTGGTCTTGGTGGCCGGGTCGATGAGCCCGAGCATGATCTTGTTGACGACGCCGAGAATCTCTGGGTTCTTGATGACCTTCGCGATTTCGCGCAGAGCCTTCTCGCCGGAAGCGCGTACTTTTACGTGTGAATCCGTGACGACCTCGATCAACTTGGGGACGATTGAGGGCAAGCAAGAGGAGAGTTGATCCGGAGCACAGTGGGCCATGTTGCCGAGCAGTTCAGCGGCCGCACACTTTGTTCGCCACGCCTCGTCGTCCAAGGCGGTAAGAAGGGCGGGGAGGACGAGCTTGGTCCCGTACTTCGTCAGCGATCCCATCATGGCCCTAGCGGTGTCCTCGGCGGCTTGTCGGATTTCGTTGTTGCTGTCGCCAAAGCAGACGAGAAGTGTGGGCAGAGCCTTGACCATGTAGGGCTCGAAAAGACGGCCGATGGTCGAGCACATAATTTCGAGTGCAAGCAGGGCGCCCTCCTTCCGCTTTTCGTTTTTCTTGTCTGAGAGTGCCGCCATGATGACCGGCATCAGCTCGAGATCGCGGAGTCCGATCATGCCAAGCCCTTTCACGAAGCCAGCGATTCCTGAAAAAATGAATGCTCTTAGTCTTTTCATGGAAAGCTTACCAAAAGCGGCTCCTCTGCGCTCGCCATAGCTGCTCCCTTCAAACAGGATCTTTTGCAGCCGGCCGACCAGCTCTTTCACAGAACCGGCCAATGCGGGCACCAGCGGGGCCAGGCATCTGCCGACAGATTCTTGGACAGTCTGCGACGGCGTGGACAGCGTCTCCATCAAGCGATTGACGATGGCGCGCACCTTCTCGCTCTTCTTGTCAATGTGCTGGGCCAGAGTGCCGAGCAACACGACGAGGCCTTGACGGAGATTGTCGTGAGCCTAGAATTGAAATTACGGATGTATTGACTTTTGCTTCACCTGTCCATCCGGGGTATTGTCAAGCATGCCCTCAAGGAACGGCAAAAGCCTTCCCATCACGGCCCTTCCATGCCGATTCGTGGCCTCGACGGCGGCGGCAAGTAGAGCTTGGCGCACAGGGCCCGAGACGTCATTCAAGCCCCCAGGAACGACGACGTGAATCAGTTTCTCGGCTTCCTCCTCGGTGACGGTGGATGAGATCAAGTGCAGTGCATTGGCCATGCCAAATCGCCGAGGCCACTCGTCGTTCACCTCCTTCCGCCGGCCCATATCGTCCACCTTGGCCGTGCTGTCCTCCAGCAAGCGTTGATACAACTGAAAACCAGGAAAATGCGGAAATTTGAAGAAAATGCTGACCTGTTCCAGGTTGGCGATCGTTTCTGCGCGCTTTTCGGGGAACGTCTCGAGCAGGTCGACAAGGGCTCGGCCCGAGGCTTCGCGCGTAAAGTCGAAGGGCGACGCACACTCCTCGACCAAAAATTCGAACATGTGGGTGGCACGGTGCAGCATGGCGCTTGTCCAGAGTGCTTGCGCAGCGCTGGCGACACTTTCGACGGCATCGAAACGGGCGATGAACAGTCGAGACTATAGAGGTTGTGTTGTCGCAAAAAAAATATATGTATTTACCATGCAGTAAGTCGTGAAAGAGCCGCCTTCATCAGCCGTTACAAGACGAGTGATCAGCTGGTTCGCCGAGAGCACCTAAAATTTCTATTGAAAAAAAGTGAAAGATGTTCAACCTGCAGCACCGATGAGCGGATTTCGGGCTTGGGTTCTTCGCCGAGTGCCTTCATCAGCCGGGAGATCAGGCTCTTCACCCGATCGCCAGTGTCGCCCGTGTCATTCACCAGCACCACCAGATTCGTCAGCGCCGATGTGGCAATATTCTTCGCCAGGTCGTCCTAGAAAAAAAATAAGTTTAAAAAACAAAAAATACCTCCGACTTTGCGATGAACGTGAGCAGCAGCTCGCCATATTCCAGGATGGGGATTTGTAGAACAGAGTCATCCTAAACCGTTTTCTTGAAGCGGGGAATCCCTTACGCGCAAGAAATTCCTATTCAGGGCCGACTTGATAAAGTTGAGCGCGCCCGACTTGACGTCGTACGAGAACGAGCCCTGGATAAGTCCTTTCACAAGCGGGTAGAGTAGCAGGATTTCAGCCGGGGATACCATGTCTTCGCAAAGTATGAGAAGGTCATCCTGAAAAAATGCTATTGGCAAGGACAACTTTTATTACCTCGTCCTCGCCGGTATCCAGCACGAAAGCCCTTTCTTGCAACAATGAGAGCAGCTTCTTGAGCGCTTCCTCCAGATCACCGCCAGTGTACGTGTCGGGTAGCCATTTGGAGTCGATCAAGCGCAACGTCCAGTACCCAACCTTGTCAGCGAGGGCACCGTCCGATCCCGAGAGCGTGGCGTCTCGATAGGCATACAGAAGCTGGGCGGCTTCCTTGGCGATGAGCGGCGACTTGGTGAGCGGGAGTCCGCGCTCGAAGAGCAGGTGCGAATTTTGGAAGGCACCCTGGTGATCGGCGTTGACCATCGCCCGCGCCTCGTCAAGCGCCAGTTCGGCTGTGGCATAGATGACTTGCAACTCGGCACGGACTTCGGCCTCCTTGACCAGCTCCTTCTCCATCACGGCTTTCTGCTTGGGCGTGAGTTTCCCCTCTTTGCGCATGCGTTCCGCCAGCTCGCGCCGTATTTCGATTTCGGCCTGCTGGTCGGCGAACGAATAGGCCTTGTTCTCGCGCTTCACGTTCCGGTCCTTTGACTCGTCAATTTCGAGCACCTCGGTGTTGTGGAGACGGCCGGCGGGCGTGCGGAAAATGGCCACCTCGCGGTCCTGGACCTTCAGCAACGCGGGAACGTCGACGAGCATCAGGTCACGCTCGATGTGTCGCCACAAGTCGGCCTTGAGCTCAGCAATTCCCGACGAGACGAGGGTGATCAGCGCGTTGTCCCTGGAATTTGAAAATCAGCTTGAATTGGGGGGACCATGAATTTTGCGCAACGAATTTTGCGCAACTCCATGGGAACGAATTTTCGGCAACTACAAACTACGTCTGCGTCTCTCCGATTCCCCTATCTCTCGAGTTGCCGAAAATTCGTTGCGCAAAATTCGTTGCCGAAAATTCATGGTCCCTGAATTGGGTTTCGGCGGCAAAAGGGAAAGCGTAGGAGAAAGATTCCCCATCACCTGATCGAAAGTGTCTCAAAAATTTCAAATCTTTTCAAATATTATTGAAAATGTTTTTAACGTTTTTTTTTTGCTGCTGGAATCTACGATTATCCTGGACCTGGCAGCGACAAACCGAAGTTTCAAAAAAAAACTTGAAAAAGGTAGAAATTCAGAAATTTTTTGAGACATTTCCGATTAGTTTCTTTTCCATCAGCCAACCCAGCAGCAGTGCTATACTCACCTGACATTCCGGTGCGTGCATTTGAGTACTTTCTCGACGACCTGGGTCCGGAAGGCGTCCGACTTCATCCAGTCGCGGTTCTCGCCCTTCTGTTGCAATGAATGGATCCAGCGCAGCCAGACAGACCCGTCGACCTCGACTAAAGAAAGGCTCCTCCCGAAGATTTTGTAATACCTAATCGTGGTATCGAGGCGAGAAGTAGCGTGTGTATCGCCAGTGATCCCAATTCCGTTTTGCCAGTTATGAGGAGGGTCTAGAGGCTTGTTTATAGAAAACATTGCAAGTCACCTCAGCCAATTGGACGAACCACTCTCCAGGTATCAACCATTGGTCCGAGACTGGGCTGCTATGCTTGGCTTTTCGAATGTTCTAAACGGAATTATGGAAAAGGGGTTCTGGATACCTCGTCAGCACTTCCGCTAACCGCTTCAGAATACGTCTGCTCAGCCAGAGCGCCGGCAAAGTCGAGCCCACGCTTTTCGATCAATCGTCCCACGGCGGCGCGTGCCTGCTTCCGGATTTCTGAGGCGGGCCAGAGGAGAAGTAGGACCAGCGATCGGATGCCGACGCTTGACTTGGCGATCTAAAACCGGGTTGTCTTCTCAGGCAAAATCTATTCCGGCTAGTCACTAGCATAAATCACTTTCGCCGTGTCTTTAGTTTGGCAAAGTTTTGGCAAAAATCTTTCTAAAATTTTAATAGGCCTTATCAAGTTTTTGATCTCGAAAAAGAATGAGAAACTGCTACTAAAGTAATTTCTATCCAAATACAAGCCCCACGGAAAGATCCCGAAAAGCACCAGCATCAAAAAATTTGAGCGCAATTTTCTTCAATGTCCAGTTTAATCCCTCACATCGTTTCCATCAGCGAGCAGCCGCTCCACAACGTACAACCATTTCGAGGCAGTCGTCGTGTCGATCGATCCCAGCGTCTTTGGCTTGAAAATAGTCTCGTTCCCGGACAGCTTCTTCAGCAAATTGGTCCAGCGGTCCGAGCCGACGTCCTCGGTGCGTAGCAGAATTGAGGCGAGTGATATAGCGTCAAGCGGTTCCTTTTGGCTCGCCTCGACATCACTCCACAGGCTCTTCTCGGCGGTTGAGGGCAACTTTGAGATGCTTCGCGTTTCGAGCAGATCCGATAGACCAGAGAGGACGATGTGCTTCGAGGCAGCGGGTACCTTGGAAGCTTCTTGGAAGGCCTTCTCGGTCCCCGAATCTGCTTCCATCTTAGCCGCCCACGTGGCGATAGCTTTCCATTGGGCGCGCACGACTTCTTCGCTGCCGTCGTTCACCTTCAGCGTTTTGGTGATAATTTCGAGCCCGGCCTTGTCGAAGCCCGCGCCGCGTTGCGCCTTTGTAGCAGCACATCGAGCGACACCTTTCAGAAGCCCCACTTTGACATCGGCGGCTTTGGCAGCTGAAAAGATGAATGAAAAGTTGATTGTGGGATACAAACCAGCGATTTGAGCAAATAACGTATCGGCAATTTTCTCGACGTTCTTTACGTCTTTCGATCCGATGGCCAAAGCTGCGACGACGTCGACAGCGACTTCGTGGCCCAACAATGATCCTGGAAAAGTCGAAATTCGATAACAAGATAGATTGGTTTACCTTGGGCACCAGCAAGGATCTCGGCGACGAAGTCATCCAAATCAAAGGTGACGTTCTCGACCAGCGGTTTCACGCCTAAAATTTGTATAAGAATGAAAGGTTTCCCAAAAAAAGCCATGCAAAACTTACCGAAGAGAGCAACTTCAGGGCTTCGCAGCAGGCTCTTCTTGACGTGCGGCACAAGCAGCTCCTTGAAATCGGCGGAAGCGATTTTCTTGATCGAATGCGCGGCATTTACCTAAGAAAAAAAATTTCCAGTAAACTCTGAATCAGCACCAGTACGAACGCCGGCGTGACCGTTTTCGACAACAGTGAACTTTTCGCGTAGAGATCACAGAAGATTCGGGACAGCTCGTTTGACCCGTCGGAGCACCAAATCCGGGAAATTATTCTTAAGATCAACGCAAGTACCTGATCAACAAATGAGATAAATGCCAGTAAACGCAGGGCATTGGCCGGCTCGGCTTGAAGCTTCTTGATTGAAGGTACTATTCGGTCGGCTGAGAATTCCGAGATCCAAGGCTTCAACGACTTTTTAAAATATCGGCTTGACGCAGGCGAGGTGGTTGAATAATAAGCCAAGCTGGACAGGGCTGATATCTAAAGGAAAAGTTTTTAACGCAAACGTCTCAATACCGTCAAGGTCAAATCTTCATCTGAAAGTTGTCCAGTGGCCCCACGTGTCAACCATTTGAACGGCGAGATGGCGCTCGAGCCGATCGTCGCGCTGGATAAGCAATTAAGTATTTACTTGAAAGCGTTGGCTTACGAAATATTCGGAAGATCCGGAAAAGCGGCAATGATCGAATTTGCTAGGCGACGCAGCGTGACCTCCTTGTTCAGACGGAAGAGCAAGGTAACCAGCTTCCAGAGGGCCTGGAAATCACCATTTTGCATCAAGAACTGAATGGGTTACATGTAATGTCTCGCGAAAATGGAAGCGCTTGGCTCCGTTGACGGCCAGCCCGATGAAGCCCTTGATGTAGAGTTCGTTGAGCTCTAAAAATACGTTTTGGAGAAACGAAAATCAAATTACCATCGCCGTTGACTCGATCGAGGGCCCTGCAGAGAGCGGTGGCGGCCTGTTGGTGCGCCTTGGTGCTCGAGGCCGCCAAGGCTTGGGCGAGCTTCCGGCCGCATTCCTTGATTTCCTCTTCTATCTGTAAAATATTTTGACCGATTTCCACAAAATAGCACCTACAAGCAGTTCTACAATCCACAAATTTGAAAATCTACTTACGCTCAACGCCCCTTCTTCGCCCGTAGTTTCCGGTTCTATTGCCGGTTTCTCGTCCATTTCGGTCATCTCGACTCTCTCACAGTCTGAAAAGCAATTTTGGGTGTGGAATTGTTCGACGACAGGGTGAGCTCGAGATCATGATCGTTTGGCAACGCAATGCGTCGAAAACTATGTTTAAGTCAGCGAAAAGCTGTTTCACAAATGTCGGGCTCAATTGGGGGCTCAAAAGTTGTTTGCCCAACTGTCAGGATCTCGTGAATTCCGGGAGATAAGTTGAAAACTATAAAAATTCATAGAAATTCCCGATTACGCCATTTTGCAAAATATTCCTGGGGGAGGTGAGCGGACGGGGTTACGGCGTTTGGCGTCGTGTCTCGTACTTTTTCAGTCGTCAACTTTTAATTTCAGTTAGTTGGTTCCAATTTTACAAAAATAGTATCTTTCTATAGTGTTTCTAAACGTTTTTTACTATTCGTGTACGTGAAAACATTACAAATTTTTATTAAAAATTACAAAAATCGACCGATTTTTTACCACAATTTCGACTTTTTGTAGTAATTTTTAAAATAAAAATAACCAAATAAAAAAATCCAATTTTTTATTCATCTTTATTCCACCCGCAAAAACAGTGCACACAAAAATCAGAAGGTAAGGAAGCGGCTATTCGCGGAAGATGAGGGCGGCGAGGAGGAGGCTGGCCACGGCGAGCATGACGGGCATCGTCGCCGGGCTGGCGTTGGTGTTGCAGTAGTCGCTGGTGCAGCACGTCAACTTGCCGCCGAACTGCTTCTCCTCGATGGTTTCGCTGCTGTAGTCGGCCGGCTAGAATGAATCGGTAGAAACCTAAGCCAAGCCTAAGCCAAGCCCAAGCCAAGCCTAAGCCAAGCCTAAGCCAAGTTCAAGCCAAGCCCAAGCCAAGCCTAACATCTCTACGTACCGCGCATTCCTTGTAGCAATTTCGGTACACTTTGTCGGCGGTTTGCTAAATTTGTTCATTGGCGTATCCAGGGCAGAATGGCCATACAGCGAGCGTGCCGCAAGCCTTCGCGTCGGGAGCGCAATCAACTTTTTTCCCACCATCCCATCCCTTCATGCAGCTGAGCGCGTGGGCGATGGCGAGGAGGGTGCAGCTGAGGAGCAGGAGCTGGCGCAGCATCGCTGGGGGTGAATGTGGGAGCAAGAAGTGAGCAAACCGATCGCTTGCGTCGAGCTAGGAAATGATGCTCAATCCTTGGTTTAACCTGATTTTGGGATAGCACTTGTGCGATATGCAAATTTTGCTGTGTAGGCTTGCAAAAAGAACGGCGTTTTTGCTACTTTGAAGCAACCCCGTAATCCTATGGGTACTGATCTGTTAGCGGGGGGACCAGTTTCTGTTGCCCTGCTTGCATGTGGACCGAATCAGTGTTTTTTTAATGGTGTTTTCCGTAGTTTTTGATGGTTCGAAAGTTATAAAAAATTTTTTAAACATTTTTGAAGGTTCGAAAATTTGGCCTTTCCAGGTTTTTCTGGGAACGAAACCTAAGCCTAAGCTTAATCTGCCTAAGCCCAAGCCAAAGCCGAAGCCTATGCCTAAGCCTAACCCTAAGCCTAAGCTTACCCCTCCCGCCCGTCAACACTACAGTACCCCGGAGCCCAGGGTATTTTTTGGGACCGCCTGCATCCAAGTCGCGCTTGCATACAGCATACAGTTTGACCGAAATGCGTGCACAAAACGTTTTTGCACCCAAGCTCGCGCTCGGCCATGCTGCGCCAGCTGCTGCTCCTCATCTACCTCGTCTCCATCACCACCGGCTCGATTCTATGTCTGAAGGGACGGGGCGAGGACGTGGTCAGCAGCCACGTTTTTTCGAATTTCGACGCTTTTAGTACAACGTCAAGTGCTTGGACGGGATCGCTTGTGGCACCTTCATCCCCTTCGTGGGCGCAACATTTTTAGCAAATTTCACAAAGCACAAATGTAGGAATACCCCTGCGCAGAGTTGCGGACATGCTACAAGATGTGTACGGTGCGTGCATCCACGCTTAGGCGTCGGCTTACGGCTTAGGCCAGAATTGGGCTTCGGCTTACCGTAGGCTTAGGTTTAGGCTTGGCTTAGGCTTGGCTTAGGCTTGGCTTAGGCTTGGCTTAGGCTTGGCTTAGGCTTGGCTTAGGCTTCGGCTATACACTGCCCAATTTCCGTTTCCAGGACCGTGAATCCACCACCCACTTACTTGACGGAAGAGAGGTCTGGGGCAATCTGACGTGCTGCTGGAGCGACAATTGTAATGCCCTCAACGGAAGCCCGGGCACGATGCCTGCCAAGTTCGCCATGGTCAGCGCCATCCTCGTCGCCGTCATCTTCAACGAGTGGCCCTGCTAACCGCTTCTGCTAACTTTTTTATACACGGTTTTTGTGCGGTTTGAATAAAGATTTTTGCGAGTGTTTTTATGGTTTTTTTTTTGAAAATGGAAAAGAGTGAGTGAGAGCAAAAGAGAGAGAGAGAGAGAGAGAGAGAGAGAGAGAGATAGCGAGATTGCCAGCCCTCTGGCACGGTCCCTTTAAAAACAGCTGTTCATCTCCCCCATCAAGGCCGCCCTCCCCGCCCTGCGCAGGAATGTATGGCAGCCGTTAGTCAAGCCAAAGCAAGACAAAAAGGGTGATCCGTCTAGTTGCGCAATCTGCCACCCCATTTCGGAAGTGAGTCACGTATACTAGGGGTCAAACTAGCGCTTTATTCGGAGTGGCAATGACCGGGATTCCGCAACAATCTCTGCTAGCCTGCCCTCTCCTCTTCCTCAACAATCTCTGCTAGCCTGCCCTCTCCTCTTCCTCAACAATCTCTGCTAGCCTGCCCTCTCCTCTTCCTCAACAATCTCTGCTAGCCTGCCCCTCTCCTCTTCCTCAACAATCTCTGCTAGCCTGCCCTCTCCTCTTCCTCAACAATCTCTGCTAGCCTGCCCTCTCCTCTTCCTCAACAATCTCTGCTAGCCTGCCCTCTCCTCTTCCTCAACAATCTCTGCTAGCCTGCCCTCTCCTCTTCCTCAACAATCTCTGCTAGTCTGCCCCGTTCTATCACGTCAATCTGCGTAGATTTCCTCACAACAACCACCGACTGCCAGCCGGCTCTCTGACGCATCTGGTCGCCCTCGTTTTTGCAGCCGCCACTCCCCTTGAGGCTTACTCACGTTTCCGATCCGATCCGCTACTGTAGGCCGCCCTAAAAGGAGCCGATTCTTGCAAGCAACCCTCACTCTGCGATCCCTGTTTTCTCGAAATAATCTCTGCTAGCATGCCCTTTCAAAAATTCCCAAAGAATTGCTGCTAGTCATCTATCCTGATCAATTCCTCACAAATCTTTGCTAGTCTGCCGTCATCTTTTTGGCTCCCGATAACCTCTATGTACTACAATGCCCCATTCGTTCCGAAGAGCTCCTCACAACGCCTGGGCGCCTAGGAATGATTGAGTGAATGGGTGAAGCGAGGGAGAAGCTGATGGGGTGGGAATGATCTGTTCTTACCTCAAGATAGAGGGGTATAGTAAGCGGGCAGGCTAGCAGAGATTGTTGAGGAAGAGGAGAGGGCAGGGCTAGCAGAGATTGTTGAGGAAGAGGAGAGGGCAGGCTAGCAGAGATTGTTGAGGAAGAGGAGAGGGCAGGCTAGCAGAGATTGTTGAGGAAGAGGAGAGGGCAGGCTAGCAGAGATTGTTGAGGAAGAGGAGAGGGCAGGCTAGCAGAGATTGTTGAGGAAGAGGAGAGGGCAGGCTAGCAGAGATTGTTGAGGAAGAAGAGAGGGCAGACTAGTGGAGACCATTTGAGCGCTCTAAAACCCCATCCCTCTCGATTCCCGGCCATAAACCCAGGGCATCCGCCTTTCCGTTTCCGCGCCCTTCCAATAGACGGTTCCGCCGGGTGGCGCCTCATAAAATGCGGTTGGGGGAGGGCCGTCAATTGGAAAAAAGCGGAAAAACGATGGGGCGACCTCGTTCCCCATCCACCCGGCGGCTAGAGCGTCTTTTGTAGCCGCGCGTACTTTTACTACGTTGCATGTTTTTGCGCGGAGCCTCATCGTATGCATGGCGGGGGGCATAAACCGGTTGATAGCCCCTGGCCCCGTTTTGGGAAAAAGGAGCGTTGTTCATCGGCTTGTGGTGTAGTGGGGTTCCTTTAAAGGGCCATTGAAGTAGCACTTTCCGCTTTTTAGAATTTTTAATGTTCCTAAAGCGACGGACAGGACTAGGTTCGGTATAGGCTTAGGCTTATGCTTGAGCTTAGGCTTTCGCTTAGGCTTAGGTGTGGGTTTGGTTTAGGCTTAGGCTGAGACTTAGGCTGCTTAGACATAGGCCTAGGCTTAGCTTGGGCTGGGCTTAGGCAGCTTCAAAAAATTGCTCAGATAGCTAGCCACCAAAAACCGTTTTTCGGCTGTTTTTGATAAGATTGAGGCTCGGATATCTCACCTCTTTGACCTCAATCACCATTGTTGGAGGTAGAGGCAGAGAGAGAGATAGCGAGAGAGTGAGAGAGAGAGAGAGAGAGAGAGAAAGAGAAAGAGAGAGAGAGAAATATTTTGACCCCGATTGTTTTCGTGTTATCCTCGTTTTATTTTTCTCAAAAAATCGTATAAAAGCACTGTTTTGGAATTACCATACCCCTGGTTTGATCTTCTTCACTCTTTACCCAGGCAGGCTAGCAGAGATTCTTAGAAACCTATTAATGTGTTATTAGTGTTGTATCATTCCTTTCAGCGCTGTTTTTCTATGCATCAGCTGCTCCATTAAATTCTGCGGCCTGCAAATTTTGCAACACTTTTTCACGCGCCCACACCCCGCTTTCTGCGCGCCCATTGTTTTCCGCGCGGCGCGTAATGGGATAACACGATTCCCACGCGATGCCAGGAACAATAGTCAGAATTGCGGAAACGCCCAGTATTCTATGCCTGGAGGATTCCTTTTCCTGAAAAATCTGTGCTAGTCTGCCCTCGCCTAATCCTCAACAATCTCTGCTAGCCTGCCCTCTCCTCTTCCTCAACAATCTCTGCTAGCCTGCCCTCTCCTCTTCCTCAACAATCTCTGCTAGCCTGCCCTCTACCCTTCCTCAATGATCTCGCTAGCCTGCCCCACGATTCCTCCAAGACCCTCTGCTAGCCTGCCAATTTTTCTCTGCAAATTTGAAAAGATCCTGCTCCCAAAAAAATGCCAGCTTTGCTGGCATCATCAGCGTATCGTCCGCCGATTAGCCTATGTCTCTCCTCTTCCCCCGGTTCGCCCACCAGATCGGTAGCCGGTTTTTCTTTCCGTGTCTTTCCGTTTCTTGCCGCGTTTGCTAAATGATGCGCTGCATCATTTTTTCGAGGGCGATCTTTACGATTTACGGTTGATATGTTTTGGCGAAGAGCGGTGGGTGTATGGCTTTTGAAGCATGATATGACGTATCTATCGCCCTGGTTACCCCTTATAGTCAGCGGTTGCTTTCAGTGTCTTCACACTTTGCTTTTCTATTTTTTTTGTTCCTTTTCCCTTGCCTACGGTCATCCTAGCGTATTTTTCCAGGTTTTGAAGCTATTGGAAATTCTGTATTTATTGAGAAGCAGTCATAAATGTTTGCGGAAAAGCTATCCTAAGCCTATGCCTAAGCCTAAGCCTAACCTGCTACCCCGCCATCTATTACAATCCGCGAAACCATTCCCGCTTCCCCTCAAATCTCTTATCATGTCCTCCGGGCATCGCCGCCGAAATGCAAATGACTGCTGACCCCGATTAGGTGGGGCGTCTCACGGATTAGGCTCCACCCCCCGGCGGATTATCACTCGAAGCCGCACCCTAATTGCTATAATTTTGACGTATATTGGTAGGCCGGCTTCAAAAAGGGCCTCTGCTAGCTTGTCCTCTCCTCTTCCTCAACAATCTCTGCTAGCCTGCCCTCTCCTCTTCCTCAACAATCTCTGCTAGCCTGCCCTCTCCTCTTCCTCAACAATCTCTGCTAGCCTGCCCTCTCCTCTTCCTCAACAATCTCTGCTAGCTTGCCCTCTCCTCTTCCTCAACAATCTCTGCTAGCCTGCCCTCTCCTCTTCCTCAACAATCTCTGCTAGCCTGCCCTCTCCTCTTCCTCAACGTTCTCTGCTAGCCTGCCTTGCTCTCCCTAGTGTTCTCTGCTACTCTCTCTCTACTTCACTCCCCATAAATGATCCTATTCTGTGCCCTTTCCCCCCGTGTTTCCGGCCGTTTCCGATACGGGCGGGCTAATTTGGAGAATTAGTGACTCGGTTCGAAGTTTCGCGGGGCTCTTTTTCCGCTTGCCAAAAAATGGCGTAGAACCGCTGGGGAAAGGTGATCAGGAGCCGAACGGAAATCCGGGATACGGTACCCGCGTGGGTGGTGTAGGCTCGCCTGGGTTTAGAAAATCAGCCTCCCAATTCAGTAATTGTTTTGGAACCTTGACGGGCTAGCGGAGATTATTGAGGAAGAGGAGAGGGCAGGCTAGCAGAGATTGTTGAGGAAGAGGAGGGGATTTTGGGGAAAGGGGGGGGGGGGGGGGGGGGGGGGGGGGGGGGGGGGGGGGGGGGGAGGGCAGGCTAGCAGAGACCCTTTGCGCCGATATCGTCTCGTTTGCCTGCCTCGACAAAATGTCAAGTGTATCCGCGCGTCAGCGCCCCGCGCGGATCCGATTTCCACGCGCCACCCCGCGTGACGTTGCCTGTTTTTTGGCGTATTCAGGCTTAGAAGAGCTTCTCCTTGAATTTTTCTTAATCTTTAGAATTTTGTGTCGAATTTAGCTTCCTTATTTTTGCTTTTTATGCAAATTTCACGATTTTTTTCGTTCATTCCATCAATTTTTAGGTCCAGAAAAACTATGCGATTTTTCCTACTCACAATATTCGTGCTTGTGCTGCTTGCCGAGGTGCTCCAAGCGTCGCCACAGTAAGAACTCGAATCCAAAACTTTTGCGATTTTTTTTGATTTTTAGACAGTATTTTTGGAATAAAATTTGAGTTTTACTGTGTAAATTAGGTTTAAATCCAGTCGAGAATTTTTACGTACTTTTTTAGCTTCAAACTCCGCCGTGGCGGCCATCTGGAGCGCGTTCATCGGCAGGCGCTGAGCGACTGGAAGCGGGCACATCACAGGTCGAGAAGGCATCGCCATCGGTGGGTTGTCGTGCGGTTTAAAGTGGCAATTTGCCGCGACGCGATGCGCCACGCAACGCGCCCGCTACCTTGTCCATGCCGGCATTTCATAATGCGAAAATTCAGTTGTCGAAATTCCAAAAGTCCTAGATTCCGAAAAACCGAATTTTTTTCGAAATGTCGATGTTTATTCGACTCCACATTTTCAGGCACAAAAGAAGACGTCATGGTCGCGACGAGGCCCAGCGTCGGATCGACCACATCACCGACGAGATTGACGGCTACGTGCGGCCGCGTTTCGGGCGGAGCGTCGCGTAATTTTCCTGTTTTCAGAAAATTCATTTTTGTGCTGATTGATGCTAGGATTTTCACATTTGTCACTCGATTGTCTTTCATTTATTTGCTCTCTCTCTCTCGCTCTCTCTCTCTCTCTCTCTCTCTCTATCCTATTCTCTCTTTCTCCCATCTGCTAAATTCCCAAAATTCAGGTACCCCACCTTAAAATCACTTATCCCAGCGATGTGATACTCATCCAAAAATAACTTTTTGTAGCTTTTGAACTTCTTTCACGTTTATTACTGTTTGTATATAATGTTTTGATACTCTGAATGTAAGATTTAATGCGAATAAAGGCTTTTTTGAGGAAGAGGAGAGGGCAGGCTAGCAGAGATTGTTGCGGAAGAGGAGAGGGCAGGCTAGCAGAGATTGTTGAGGAAGAGGAGAGGGCAGGCTAGCAGAGATTGTTGAGGAAGAGGAGAGGGCAGGCTAGCAGAGATTGTTGAGGAAGAGGAGAGGGCAGGCTAGCAGAGATTGTTGAGGAAGAGGAGAGGGCAGGCTAGCAGAGATTGTTGAGAGAGAGGGGGGGGGGGGGGGGGGGGGGGGGGGGGGGGGGGGGGGGGGGGGGGGGGGGGGGGGGTGGGGGGGGAAACGGGAAAACTAACGAAGAAAAGGTTCAAATAATTTATCGTCACAAATGGTTGACAAATATCGATCTGAGGAGCTGCTCGAGCGTGTTGGCGCGTCGCGCGCAAGCGCCTATGCTCTGAAAAATTTTTGTGTGTACTTTGTTGCGCTTGTATACGGTGTTGAGGGATCATAATCTGAGTTGGGCTACTGAGCCGAAGCCTAAGCCTAATCCTAAGCCAAAATCCTTCGAACTCACCACAATCTTGAGCTTCTCCTCGCCGTTCGAGCGCTTCTCGAGCCGACACTGTGCTTTGTAGAACGAGCACAGATCGCGGTGAGTTCCGCCTTCCGAATCGCAGAAGATTTGCGAGCGGAATGCTGAAAAACGGGATTTAAGGGGTTGTCTTTTCGTACAGTTGGTTTTTTGGAGGTCACTCCGATTACGCGACAAAATGTGACTTAGCGCCTGGCGTTAAAGGGGAATTGAAGTCTAACCGATCACGCTATTAAATTCGGAACCCACCTGTCGAGCAAATATCATCGCAGCACGTACCCAGGTAGTCGATCTCGATGTTCTCCTTCAGCCTGCAAATTTTTTTTATAAGAGTCTAGGCCTAAGCCTATGCCTAAGCCCAAGCCCATGCCTAAGACGAAGCCTAAGCCAAACCTAGGCCAAGCCTAAGCTAAGCCTAAGCCAAGCCTAAACCTAAGCCCAGACCTAAGCCTAAGCTAAGCCAAGGCTAAGCCAAGGCTAAGCCGAAGCTTAAGCCTAAGCAAAAACACACTGCATTTTATGGAAGCATCGATAGTTGAGAAAAGTGCACAAATTCGCGTGCGTCTTCCCGTTTGTGTCGCATACCGGCTCCCAGTCGTGGCTGAAAAAACACATAATTTGGGGGATCATAGTGTATTTTATAAGCGTGATTCTATCTGCCATTACTTACTACGAATTTCAAATATTTTAATTTGAATTTTTTTTTATACTCTCTATCATTCTACCTGCATTGTCGAACGCATTCGCATTTTGGGGCCTGCGAATCGAGACCGATGTGCGTGCCGTGAAGCCTGAAAATGGGCTTTAAGGCGCTCGAGGATTCCCAAAGAATCTCTGCCGGGCCCTCTCCTCTTCCTCAACAATCTCTGCTAGCCTGCCCTCTCCTCTTCCTCCTCCCTGCTAGCCTGCCCTCTCCTCTTCCTCAACAATCTCTGCTAGCCTGCCCTCTCCTCTTCCTCAGCAATCTCTGCTAGCCTGGCCCTCTCCTCTTCCCAAAAACTCTGCAGCCTGCCCTCCTCTTCCTCAACATTCTGCCAGCCTGCCCTCTCCTCTTCCGCCGTCCGCAGGCCCCTCTCCTCCTCAACAATCTCTGCAAGCCTGCCTTTTCCTTTTCTTCACAATTCCGCCTCCCTTCCCTCAACAATCTCTGCTAGCCTGCCCTCTCCTCTTCCTCAACAATCTCTGCTAGCCTGCCCTCTCCTCTTCCTCAACAATCTCTGCTAGCCTGCCCTCTCCTCTTCCTCAACAATCTCTGCTAGCCTGCCCTCTCCTCTTCCTCAACAATCTCTGTTAGCCTGCCCTCTCCTCTTCCTCAACAATCTCTGCTAGCCTGCCCTCTCCTCTTCCTCAACAATCTCTGCTAGCCTGCCCTCTCCTCTTCCTCAACAATCTCTGCTAGCCTGCCCTCCCTAACTGACCTATGTGCAATGCACTGGGACAGCTCGAACTCGCAGTTGGAGGAGTACATCTGCAAAAAAGTGATGGCCCACTCCCTGTAAAACATACGTCACCATTCATGTCGCAGACGGGAGCGTCAAACTGGGTACAGCTCGGGGCACGACAACACGAACCCGGATACAATAGCTGGACGGCTAAATAGGAATTGTTGAGGAAGGGCAGGCTAGCAGAGATTGTTGAGGAATTTCTAGACTGAGAGAACCAAAAAACGCACCCTTCTCGCTGGTCCTGGCCGCACACCCGAGCACACACTCATTGATGTACGTATACTCGATGCCAGCTTTTAGGCCACACACCTAAATTTCCACAATTATACGATTTTAAAGGCCCGTGGAAGGCAAGTATGCCTCACCGGCTCGATGGAAAATGGACACCGGCAATCCCCGCCAAAAGTGAGATTGAACGGGAAGACGGCTTCGGTGATGAGGGCCCTGAAAGCGGTTGATTCGCTGTCCGTAACAATCCCTGCTAGCCTGCCCTCTCCTCTTCCTCAACAATCTCTGCTAGCATGCCCTGAACTCACCCAAATTCCGGCAACAAACCGGCTAGGATTAGGCAGAAAATCATCCATGCATTAATAGACGCCAGCAAGGGTCGAAGCGGAAACCCGGCAAATCGTTTCCCAGCACCAAGTGTGTGGCCAGCTGGTGGGGGGATATGTCCTGAGGAGTGGATTCCCAGCTGAGACGCTTATTATTTGCCCTCAGGGCACAAACCACCGCCCCCTCACAACGGGGATCATGCACCAATCCCCCCACCAAGCAAGACGACACGAGATGTTTGTGTATTCTTCCGGAATTCCAAGAGGAGTTGAAAGGGCGAAATTAGGGAAATTAGGGGGCAGGCTAGGAGAGATTGTTGAGGAAGAGGAGAGGGCAGGCTAGCAGAGATTGTTGAGGAAGAGGAGAGGGCAGGCTAGCAGGGATTGTTGAGGAAGAGGAGGGGGCAGGCTAGCAGAGATTTTTGAGGAAGAGGAGAAGGCAGGCTAGCAGAGATTGTTGAGGAGAAGGACCCTCTGCCTCGCATTCCTTAAGAATCCCTGCCAGCCTGCCCTGCGATCCAATTCACATGCCATTTGGCCAATTGGTCAAAGGGCCAGCTGGGTGGCCTCACTCTCTCTCTCTCTCTCTCTCTCTCTCTCTCTCTCTCTCGCCCCATCCTTAGGGCCATCTGTCCATAGCCCCAAAAGGGAATGTAGCTGGGGCGAGAGAGTGAGAAATTCAGGAGGGCCCAGCGCGTGGGCCCCTGGAACGCCCGCCAGGGTGCCACCATATCGATTCTGCGGCCGAATGGCACCGATTTTTGCTTTGAATTCTGCATAAAATGGTTCGAAATTAACGTCTGGTTTATTTAAAATTGTTCTGGCGACCTTAGAACAAATTTTTAGCCATTTTTTCCACTTTTCAGGCTAGAAAACGCCATTTTTTCATAGTTTTCGGGGCTAAATAATTTGTTTTATACATATTTCCAGGTTGTTGAAGACCCCAAAATGCCCACAAATATTCCTAAATAATTTCTAAACCCATTTTTCGACCGGAAACATGTTCCACCTGCGGCAAGTGATCGGCGAGGACGGCCGGTGCTTGAGGGAGAGCGCACAAAATGGTAGGTTCCGGAAATGGTCTCTGCTAGCCTGCCTTCGGACCTTGAATTCGTCAAAAGTTTTTGCTAGCCTACCCGGAAAATACGGAAACTGCCTAAAAATCCCTGAGCTTCGGATTTCCGCAAAGAATCTCTGCTAACCTGCCCCCGAGCCTGGTTATTGTGCAAAGAATCTCTGCTAGCTTGCCTTGAAGCTTGATTTTCGCAAAAAACCTCTGCAAGCCTGCCCTGGGTCTGCAATTCCAAAAAATCTCTGCTAGCCTGCGCTCGGGAGCAACCGATCCGCAAAGGCTCTCTGCTAGCCTGCCCTCCCCGTAATGCTCCCAATTCAGGCCACTCCAAAACACCTCGAATCGCCGCCGACCTCGGCGAGCTGATGCGCAACAACTTTCCGCTGCCCTCCAAAACACATTTGCTCAACGGGCCCACCACTATCCAGGACGCCGGAGACCCGGAAGTATTAGGTAGTTTTTTTTTACTTGTGTGGACCTTTAAAATTTCGTCAGATGAGAAACGGCTGCCCTCTTCCGTGTTCCTCGCCGAGAAGCAGCTCCAGGTCGTCGCGCCGCCCTCCATTTTTGCCACCAATCTCATCGCCAGGGCCATTGTGCTACGGTAATTGTGGAAATTAATTTTTATCAATAAATAAATAAATAGAAAAACGCAAACTTAATTTCTTCAGTTTTGGCCCGCTAATCGAGCGCGACGAGCCGGACGACGACATGCCGACGCTGAACCTCGACAACTTGAAGGAGGTCGACGAGAAAAGGGTAAAAAAACTTTTTTTTTGAGATTTTTATAATTATTTTTATAGTTTAATTTTAATTTTTGAACTTTTCCCATAGACCTTTCAAATTTTGATTCCAGGCAAATTCCCAAATCGTCTCCATCAACCTGCACTGCATGTTCTCGGTGCTGTGGCAGTTGAGCAGGAGGGATCCGGAGCTCTGCGTGCAGGTAAGCCCAAGCCGAGCCCAAGCTAAGTCTAAGCTAAGCCTAAGCCTAAGCCAAGCCTAAGCCCAAGCCTAAGCCTAAGCCTAAGCCGAAGATAACCCTAAGCCAAGCCTAGCTTAAATTCAAAATTTTCAGGCGATGACCTCCTTGCTGTCGATGCTGCAATGCCTGCCCCCAGAATCGCTCGTCAACGAGCCAAAATCGGCCATTCGGGACATGCACGAGACGTTGAAGCGGTTGCGGATTGATGGTAGGCTAGCAAAAATCTCTCTCTCTCTCTCTCTCTCTCTCTCTCTCTCTATCTTTCTCTCTCTGGGTCTCTCTCGCTCCTTCCTAATAATGCCCCGTTCAGGCTCCTCCTGCGTTTCCGGTCTTGCCTCAGCCTGCCTCACCGCTCTCGCCACAGCCTCCGCTTCACCCGAATTCCTCTTCTCAACGGCGGCCACGTTTTTGTGCGATAACATCACTGGGAATCTGGTGGGCAGGCTAGCAAAGATTTGGCGGATTTCCCCATGCCGGCGCACTAATGGTACCTTTTAGAGCACCTCCAACGACGTGGACCACGTCCAAATCCCCGAAAATCATCACCGACTCGCCCTCTACGTGCAGAACCGAGTCTTCCACGGTACCGAACCGGGGTAAGGCAGCTTGAAGACGTCGTGGCAGGCTAGCAGAGACTCTTCATGGCATATTAAACACATGAGATTCAGATTCGATTGGTGTCTCCTGCCCCTTTCGGACTTCTTGTGCATCTCCGGCTTCGATATGTCGACGCTGCCGATCGACTGCTCGCCGTCAACCCCGGATGAGGATCGGAGGCTTTATTCGGCGATTGCCAGTGATGGTGGGTGGCTAGCAGGGATTGTTGAAGAAGAGGAAAGGGCAGGCTGCAGAGATTCTTGAGGAAGCTCGATTTTTTGCAGGCGCTCACGTCTATGTCCTCACGTACCTCGGCCTCTTCAAGATGGGCACCGGGCTGGCGGAGACGGTCGCCGGCAAACTTTACACCTCGAATACGATGATGAGGGCGAGGTAGAGAGCTAGAGAGAGAGAGAGAGGGATATGTTTTTAGTCGTCACTGCGTGCTCACCTTCTGCCACTCGTCGCTGTACTTAAGACGGGGCCAGTCCAGCCGCGTCTGGGTCATCGACGCCTACACGTTACGGTCAGTGATCACTGCTGGCCTGCCCCCTCCTCTTCCTCAACAATCTCTGCTAACCAGCCTCTTTAGAGAAATCGGCGAGATCATCCTCCCCCCAGCCACCACCCAATCAGCGATCTTCAGCGACGGCGACGACTTCTACCAGGCCACGGTCGACCAGCATTCATCTTTGGTGGTCGGTTCCTCATCCAAATTGCCTTACCAGCCCCTTTCAAACCACAATACTCATCACTTCTAGGTGACCGTGCTCAACGACAGCTTTGTGGCCTCCCAGGAGTCGAAGCTCAAGCAGAAATATCGATTGAGCGAGGTATTGACCTTCTTTGATCTGGCGTTTGAATTTCTGGAGTTTAAGCAAGTGTTAAGACGTTTAATCGGTGCCAATTTCAGGTGACCTACAGCTCGTTTGGTGAGATTCAGCCGATTCCGCACACGCTGCCGAATACGCTACCTTCAACGTTACAGAGTAGGTTTGATAAGCCCATTATGCCTAAGCCTAAGCCTAATCCTAAGCATAAGCCTAAGCCTAAGCCTAATCCTGAGCCAAATCCTAAGCATAAGCCTAGACGTAAATCTATCTTTTCCAGGCCAAGCCGTCGACCTGCACATGGGCGGGGAGTGCGCCTTCTTGCTGGCCCGCAGCGGCAAGGTGTTCTACAGTGGAAATGGGGCCCGGCTCGGGTTGCAGGTGAGAACTTTGCGGACCGCTAACCCAATCTCCGCGTCACGCTGCCTTTAAAATTACGGTATTTCTAGGAAACCGGAACCACGTGGATGGAGCTGGTGTTGCCGGAGCCGATCGTACAGCTTTGTGTGGCAACTGAGGTGAGGGAGAGAGCTGGAGTGAGAGAGAGAGGGGGAGAGACAGACTGAGCGGGAGCGAGAGCGAGAGAGATAGCGAGAGCGAGAGAGAGAAAGTGAGATAGAGTTAGAGAGCCTTTTTAGATGGTGCTCTTCCGCTCTGGCAGCGGCCACATCTGGATGGCGGGCGGCGAGCATGGCCGGAATCGGCAGGGAAAGCTGCGTAGGATCCAGACAGCCAATCGGTAATGCGGCATTTCGAGCAAGAGATAGACAGAGAGAGAGAGAGAGGGAGAGAGAGAGAGACAGAGACAGAGAGAACAACAGATAACGATAATTTTTAGACGAAAAGCTATATGTATCGCAGCCACGGGAGCCACGTACGCGTACGTGACGGAAAACGGGAGAGCCTATCTGCAGGGACGGCATGGCCTGAAAACCCACCCGGAAACCGGGCTAAGTAAGTTTTAATATCTCTCTCTCTCTCTCTCTCTCGCTTTCTCTAGCCCAAAATTTAGTTTGCGGCCTCGAAGGAGTCCACCTCGTCTCCATAGCCCTTGGCAAGACGCACGCCGTCGGGGTGACGAAGCACGGCTATCTCCTCACGATGGGCCTCAACAATTTACATCAATGCGGCAGGGTGGAGGTAGGCCGAGTCTCTCTCTTTCTCTCTCTCTCTCTCTCTCTCTCTCTCTCTCTCTCTCTCTCTCTCTCTCTCTCTCTCTGTGTCTCTCTCTCCAACCCTATTTTTCAGATGACCTCCACAAATTGTTCACCCTATTCCACGCCCAGGCAGGCGGCCATAGAGCAAGCGCGGAAGAAGGGAGATCCGGGACCAGGTAATTCCTCAACAATCTCCGCTAGCCTGCCCTTCCAGATCCCGGGCCTTCATCTGACCCCGCACCTAGCTATTGTGCCCCGAACCAGCACCTCTTCGTCAAGGACGTCGCCAGTGTCTGCGTGTAAGTTTGGCGAGTCAGCCGAAGCCTAAGTCAAGCCTAAGCCTAAGCCTGAGCCAAACCTAAGTCTGAACCTAAGCCAAAGTCTAAGTCTAAGCCTAAGCCGAAGCCGAAGCCTAAGCCTAAGCCTAAGCCTAAGCCTAAGCCTAAGCCTAAGCCTAAGCCTAAGCCTAAGCCTAAGCCTAAGCTTAAGCCTAAGGGTAAGCCTAAACCTAAATTTAAACCCAAGCTCAAGCCTACGCCTTTCCCTAAGCCTAAGCCAAACCTAAGTCTGAACCTAAGCCAAATTCTAAGCCTAAGCCTAGGCCTAAGACCATCCGCTTTCAGTCAATGCGGCCAGTGCTCAGCCAGAGGCCCTCATTGCCCAAGGGCCCAGACGGCTCGTCCGAGCGATCTCTGCCCCTGCGGCCCCGGAGAGACAGCGTGCTTACGGTAATTTTTGCAATATTCCTCGGTTACAGTAATCCTATCGTACCTTTTAAAAATAACGCTTTGTTTAAATTTTTCGCTCTATCCAAACAATCAAGAAAAATTCCAGTTGCGGCCTGTGTCGGCTGTGCGGGGAGGCGGAAGCTGGACCCGGGGATGAGGCCCTAGCGGCGGAGGGAGACGCGGAGCTGCTCGGGACGCCGCAAAAGACCCTGCTGACCCCGGCGAGGATCCAGCTATCGAAGGGGGCCGTAGAGACCAAGGTGGGTCATATTTTCTACGAATAAAGGATCATTGAAGCCTAAAAAATTCCTCAAGAAAATCTGCTAGCTTGCCATCTCGTTACGCTGTCTTAAAGGCCCATTGAACCCTTGAAAATTCCTCCAGAATCTCTGCTAGATTGCCACCTGATTACGCCTTTTTAAAAATCCATTGACGTCTGGCAATAACGCTCCAGTACCCAAACACCACAATTTCAGGTAGCCATGGTGGCCTGCGGAAATTTTCACACCATCGTCCTGGGCGCCGATCGATCAGTCTACACCTTCGGATCGAACTGCCACGGCCAGCTGGGGGTCGGTGACACGAAGAAGCACGTCTCCCCTCAGAAGGTGAGCAGGCTAGTAGAGATCTTTCAGGATTCGGACTTCTTAGTTCCTTTAAACGGCCCAATTTTTAGCTTGACCTGCCGGCCGGAGTCCAAATCGTGCAGATCGCCGCCGGGGCCAACCATTGTGCGCTGCGGACCAGTGAGGGCCAAGTTTGGACGTTTGGTGCCCATCGGCACGGGCAGCTGGCAAGGTAACCGGCAGGGATTGTCGAGGAAGAGGAGAGGGCAGGCTAGCAGAGATTGTTGAGGAAGAGGAGAGGACAGGCTAGCAGAGATTGTTGAGGAAGAGGAGAGGGCAGGCTAGCAGAGATTGTTGAGGAAGAGGAGAGGGCAGGCTAGCAGAGATTGTTGGGGAAGAGGAGAGGGCAGGCTAGCAGAGATTGTTGAGGAAGAGGAGAGGGACAGGCTAGCAGAGATTGTTGAGGAAGAGGAGAGGGCAGGCTAGCAGAGATTGCTGAGGAAGAGGAGCGGGCAGGCTAGCAGAGATTGTTGGGGAAGTGGAGAGGGCAGGCTAGCAGAGACTGTTGAGGAAGAGGAGAGGGCAGGTTAGCAGAGATTGTTGAGGAAGAGGAGAGGGCAGGCTAGCAGAGATTGTTGAGGAAGAGGAAAGGGCAGGCTAGCAGAGATTGTTGGGGAAGAGGAGAGGGCTAGCAGCTATCATTTAGGAACCATGGTTTCACCGATTAAATTCCAGAGATCCTGAAGACGCCCATTGGCACTGTCGACCGATAGCCGTCCCCGGATTTGGCGCCCAATTTGGGGTATTCTTTTTCTATTTCTAAATTTTTACCTTAAAAGTTGCTTTTAAAAATGTATAGTCAAATTCTGTTCAGCTGTTCGCCACGTGGGTGGGCTGCGTGGGAGACGTCACGCTAATTCACTCGGCTAGGTCGCTCTTTACGCAAGAAAACATTCAGGATGCCCAGATTGTGGCCAATAAAGTGAGAATTTTGGGATTCCTCAGCAATCTCTGCTAGCCTGCCCTTGACAATGTTTTTTTAAGAATTGCCTCTTTGTGTTTCCGCGCGAGGCCGGGAAGGACTACGTGGTGGTACGTCGGAAACAGCACACGTTTACGCATCATCAGCTGGGGCCGACAGGGCTGTATACATCGTGAGTTTGGAGAAAGAGAGAAAGGGAGAGAGAGAGAGAGAGAGAGAGAGAGAGAGAGAGAGAGAGAGAGAGAGATAAAGAAAGAGAGAACGAGCGAAAACGAGGGAGAGAGACCAAAAAATTCTTTTCCAGCTGGTGCATCGACCACGACCACAACGTCATCTGGTCGTACTCGGCAGCCGAGATGCGCGTCCAGGGTCGGTTTCTAATTTTAAAATTAGCATTAAAGGACATAATTGTTTTTTATAGTTCGTAACTCGTTAAATTTTAGCTTCAGCTTTTTCAAAAATTTTCAGACCTCATTTTAAGGCGTCACCGAGGCGCGCGGGCTGACGGCAAGCCAATCCTACGGCAAGGAGCAGAATCCGTTGAACCTGCTGCGAAGTCCGGAATTCTTCATCCCCACAGAGTTCGAGGCCCGCCTCAGTACAAATCAGGTAATTTGCCTTCATTCTACTTCTCTCTCTCACGCTAGCCCTCTCGCTCACTCTCTCACTCTCTCGCTCTCTCTCTCTAAATCTATCGCTCTCTCTTCTCCCTATCTCTCTCTCTTTCTCTCGCTCTCTATATCTCTCTCACCCGCACTCTATCTCACTCTCTATCACTTTCTCCATTTTAAGATGGCCCTCAACCTCCTCTCCACCACCTACGGCCTCAGCATGCTCAGTGCGGAGCCGTCCGCCCAAAAGGTACGCTGTCACGCTCCCTTTAAAGCCCACTCTCGTGCTCAGGATGCCTCGAACTTGTCGCGTCTTGGCTCGTCTGGTCAGCTTCATGAGGGCTACTCGGTGGTCAATCGTTTCGAGGCCAATGGCGGAGGCTGGGGATATAGGTGCGCTCTTGCTCACTATCTCTCTTTCTCGCTCTCGCTCTCTCTCTCTCTCTCTCTCTCGTTCTCTATCCCTCTCTCTTTCCAGCGCTCACTCCGTCGAAGCGATCCAGTTCCAAGTAAACCGCCCCATTCGGCTGATCGGCGTCGGGCTGTACGGCGGCCGCGGCGAGTACATCGCAAAGTGGGTTGAGCTTGAGCTTGAGCTTCAAAATGCCGCATATTAGACCGTTATAAAATTCCAATTTAGAATCCGCATCCACCGGCTGATCGGCGGCGATATGGACGAGTTGATGGTGGAGGAGGTGACCGAGACGGACGAGACGCTGTTTGAGGTGAAAACCTAAGCCCAAGCTTGGGCCAAAGCCTAAGCCCAAGCCGAACCCAAAGCCTAAGCCTAAGCCTAACCAAAGCCTAAGCTAAGCCTAAGCCTCACCTACCTAGGTCCACGCCTAAGCCAGAGCCCAAGCTTAAGCCTAAGCCTAAGCTAAGCCTAAGCCCTAGCCAACTCTTTTAGTGCGGAGCAAGGCAGACAGCCGCTTTGATGCTCACTCGACCGGTCAGCATCCAGGCTGGCCAGTGGTACGCCGTGTCGGCAAAGATCAGGTAGGTATAGAGAGCGAGAGAGAGAGAGAGAGAGAGAGAGAGAGAGAGAGAGAGAGAGATGAGCGGGGAGTGAGAGTGAGAGTGAGCTAGCAGGGATCGTTGTGAAAGAGTCGGGGGCAAGCTAGCAGAGATCATTCAAATTTCCAGCGGTCCGTCATCAGATTGCGGAGCTAATGGCCGGGCAGTCGTCGAAAGCGAGGACGTCTCCTTCCACTTCCGGAACTCCATACTCTCTAATAACGGGACCGACGTGACTGTTGGCCAAGTGCCAGAGCTCTTCTACCAGGTACTGTAGAAGGGGCAATTTTTAGTCTTTGAAGGTCGAAAAATCGAACGCTGAGGTGTATGTGGATCTCTCGAAAGATCTGGACGGCCGGGGCTTTTCTGACTTTTCCGCGCTGCTCCGCTCGAAGACGCTGCTTACCCCGACGCCCGAGGTGTTCAACTCGTTGCTGCGGATTTTTGACTGGGCCGTGACAAGGTAGGTGGTTGATGAGACATAGCCATTTTCCCAGAGCTTTCGAGCAACACCTCGACCTCCCCTACGAAGACCAGCGATGGCTGAGCGAGCGTGCCGTTTCGATCGGCATCTTGGCGTTGAAGATGATCAAGTTGGCGGCACATTTCTGGTCTAAAAATTGTTTCTTTTTGTTAGGTTTTACCTGAAAATGCTCTATCCCTCAAATGGGGCTGCCGAGGAGCCGGGGCTGGAGTTTGCGGAGAGCGTCCTGAAAATATCGCTGGCCTTCAACACGTTGTTCGAGTTGGCCTCAAATCAAATTAAGGAGCCGGTGAGGAAGCTTAAAGAATCTCTGCTAGCCTGCCCCTCTCCTCTTCCTCAACAATCTCTACTAGCCTGCCCTCTCCTCTTCCTCAACAATCTCTGCTAGCCTGCCCTCTCCTTTTCCTCAACAATCTCTGCTAGCCTGCCCTCTCCTCTTCCTCAACAATCTCTGCTAGCCTGCCCTCTCCTCTTCCTCAACAATCTCTGCTAGCCTGCCCTCTCCTTTTCCTCAACAATCTCTGCTAGCCTGCCCTCTCCTCTTCCTCAACAATCTCTGCTAGCCTGCCCTCTCCTCTTCCTCAACAATCTCTGCTAGCCTGCCCTCTCCTTTTCCTCAACAACCTCTGCTAGCCTGCCCTCTCCTCTTCCTCAACAATCTCTGCTAGCCTGCCCTCTCCTTTTCCTCAACAATCTCTGCTAGCCTGCCCTCTCCTTTTCCTCAACAACCTCTGCTAGCCTGCCCTCTCCTCTTCCTCAACAATCTCTGCTAGCCTGCCCTCTCCTCTTCCTCAACAATCTCTGCTAGCCTACCCTCTCCACTTCCTCAACAATCTCTGCTAGCCTGCCCCCTCCTCTTCCTCAACAATCTCTGCTAGCCTGCCCTCTCCACTTCCTCAACAATCTCTGCTAGCCTGCCCTCTCCTCTTCCTCAACAATCTCTGCTAGCCTGCCCTCTCCTCTTCCTCAACAATCTCTGTTAGCCTGCCCTCTCCTCTTCCTCAACAATCTCTGCTAGCCTGCCCTCTCCACTTCCTCAACAATCTCTGCTAGCCTGCCCTCTCCTCTTCCTCAACAATCTCTGCTAGCCTGCCCTCTCCACTTCCTCAACAATCTCTGCTAGCCTGCCCTCTCCTCTTCCTCAACAATCTCTGCTAGCCTGCCCTCTCCTCTTCCTCAACAATCTCTGCTAGCCTGCCCTCTCCTCTTCCTCAACAATCTCTGCTAGCCTGCCCTCTCCACTTCCTCAACAATCTCTGCTAGTCTGCCCTCTCCTTTCATGCTCCCTTTAACCTGCTTTTTCAGGATCCATGCCTGATCTGCCTTCTCGACGAGTCGGTTGAGGTGTTCGTCGGCATAGCCCCGACCCTGCTCCCCTCCAGGCCGATGCTCCTCGCCCGGCTCTCTGCTTCTCTGGCCTCTCCCACCCGCGACTGGTCCCTCGCCGCCACACTGCTCAGCGTCAGCAAGTTCGGACCGGTCAGTGAGATGAGGAACCTAAGCATAAGCCCAAGCCCAAGCCCAAATAAAAAGATTTTCAGCTCCTCTCCCTCCTCTCCCAAACAGCAGAAGCCGACCCCCAGGGCTGCTCCTACCCGAATTTGGCAGAGAAGTTGATGGCGGTATTTTTTTTACTAATTTTTTACCGCTTTCACCGCAGCAGAGACCATTAGGGGACGGCCTTTCCCTTTTCCAGGCCCAGCTCGGCACGCGGAACCCCGAAAAAATCCGGCAGATGACAAATTTTTCAAACATTTTGAAATTCTTCTTCGACGTCGCCTTCGCCCCTCGGCTGCCCATTATGGTAATTTGTTTGTACGTGATTAATACTTGGTTTTCTAGAAGCTGAGCCGTTTCCGGGTGCCCGAGCTTGCCCAGGAGCTGGTGGTAAAGGTCGCGACCGAACTGGTCACGCCCGACTTGCAGGGATACGTGCAGCCGACGTTGCTGCAGACGCCGTCGAGGTTGGGCTGGTCAAGGAACTCTGCTAGCCTCTCTCTCTCTCTCTCTCTCTCTCTCTCTCTCTCTCTCTCTTTCTCTCGCTCTCTCTGTCTCTCTCTCTTGCTATCCCTTCTCTTTCACTCTCTCGCTCCCGCTCTCACTCTCTCTCTCTCTCGGTCTCTCTCTCTGTCTACCCCTACTTTTCCAGGTTCCGCCGCAATTCCCCGCACGCCAACTGGGATCTCACTTCTGGAGCTCCGGACGCCATTTGCTTCCGGACGGACATATCCGGGCTGACCCTGCATGGTGTCGGGATTTATACAGGAAACCCGGCGGAGATGACCATGACGATGGAGCTGCTCGAGCAGACCTGCAGGCTCGGGGAATCCGAGTGGGATAGGCTGGAGATGGTGACGATCCTCGTGCCCGCCACCGAGGAGGGCAAGGAGACGTTCATTGCAAAGTAAGGGAGAGAGAGTGAGAGAGAGAGAGAGAGTGAGAGAGAGGAGCAGAGAGAGAGAGAGCGAGAGAGATACAGAGAGAGACAGAGAGAGAAAGGGAGCGAGAGAGAGAGAAAGGGAGCGAGAGAGAGAGAGAGAGGTAGAGAGCTAGCAGAGATTGTTGAGGAAGAGGAGAGGGCAAGCTTGCAGAAATTGTTGAGGGATAATTCAAAGAAGTCACAAATTCGAAAATTCAGATTGTCAAAACCGGTGCAAATCCTCAGCGGCACCGTCTACGCCATCAAACTGTCGACGCAGAACGGGACGAAGACGTTTTGCGGCGAGGGTACGTCTAAAATATGCCACTACAGTAGTCCCAGAAAATTAAGACGGGTTATTATCGGAAAAAATGGCACCATTTTCTTTCATAAACTGCTTTTTTCGAGTTAGGATTTGAACATTTAAATTCGTCACTTTTAGGAGGCCTGAATTTTGTGCGGCTGTCGAACGGGGCCCGGCTGGTGTTCAACAACAGCGCAATGAGCGAGAACGGGACGTCGATGACGCGCGGCCAGATCCCGTACCTCGTCTACACGCTCAGCGACGCTTTGAAGCCGCAGCTTGACACGAAGAGCGAAAGGGATCAGGTGGGCAGGCGAGCAGGGGTTTTTGAGGAAATAGGCGGGTAGGCGAACAGGGTAGGGAGCAGAGATTTTTCAGGGTAGTTTTGGAGACAGGCTAGCAGAGATTTTAGGGAAATGAAATGCCGGGCGGGCCAGCAGAGATCCTTGAGGAGAAATTGCCAGGAATGCTAGCAGAAGATTTTGGGAAAACTGAAGTTCCCCGGCAAGCTAGCAAGGGTTCGCTTGCGGAATTTGTCGAACTTCGGCTCGTTCTCCTTTTATTAGGCGATTTAGCCGAGATTTTTAGGGAAAAGTCTGGAAATTTCGAAGGCTCGCAGCAATTTCTCAGAAATTTTGCTGTTTGACAGGCAGGCCAGCGAAGTTTTTTTTAGGAAAATTCCTTGCCCTGGGCAGCCTAGTGGTTCTTTGCTCATTTTTCCTGGTTGAGGCAGGCTAGCAGAGATTGTTGAGGAATTTTTGTCGGTATTTTGAAGATAGATACATTTATTGATGTGCCTTCAAAATGGCATCTGGAGGGTGGATGATAAGACCCAGGCGGCGGCGAGGAAAACGGCTGATAGTAGCCCCTGCTCGATCCAGAGGGCCGTCTCCCCATCTGCATCCACAACCAGCTGGCGGAGGGGCTGAAAAGGGCCAGACTAGCAAAGATTATTGGGGAATTTTAGGGAAAGAAAACAGGCTCGGTCTCTTTTGTTCTTGCTCACGCTCTTGCTCACACTCGCTCTCTAGCTACTGCTCTTCCACCGTCAAAGTAACTATCTTTTCTGATTTTTCCGGAAATGGCCAGGGGTAAGCTAGCCTAAGCCTTATTCTAAGCCTAAGCATCCCTAAGCCTAGGCTTAAGCCTAAGCCCAAATCCAGACCTCTGCCTAGGCCCATGCCATTCGGCAGGCTAGCAGAGATTTTTGGGGAAGACAGGCCAAGCACCTACCTTATTTTCCTGTACTTCCGGCTGCTGGCGGCTGGCGGCTTTCATTTTCTTGGTGAGGCTGTAGAAAAATTAGGAGATTTTTTGCAAAATCCCTGCAGGACCCGGAGTGCCTGAAAAACGAATTTTTAAATTTTAAGTTTCACTTTAGTGCAGACTTTAATGTA